>JAILYA010000021.1:0-1371521 GCA_021437795.1 Rhodamnia rubescens
TTTTGGAAACATGGGGAAATTGGGAGAAATAAGAATTGAAAGGAAAAATAAAAACAAATTATCGTGATAAATGGAGAGGCGAGAAAGTTTATATTTCAAGCCATTTACTCTTAGCATCACTCGTTGATTACATAAACGTGCTTAAATTTTATCGATTTTGGAAGTTAAACAAGTCTAGCAATG
Source organism: Rhodamnia rubescens (assembly GCA_021437795.1). Classification (NCBI taxonomy): domain Eukaryota; kingdom Viridiplantae; phylum Streptophyta; class Magnoliopsida; order Myrtales; family Myrtaceae; genus Rhodamnia; species Rhodamnia rubescens. The sequence continues at coordinate 184 of JAILYA010000021.1, forward strand.
GTGGCGAATCAAGATCGAGTATATTTGGCTCAAAGGACTTGAAACAAACATGCCTAAACTTTTTTTTTTTTTTGGGGGTCAAAAAACAGGCCTAATTCAAATGATCGAGGGGGATGCAAATGGCATGAGTGTCTATATCAAGTTGAGACTTGAGATTGAGGTTTAATTGTTTGACTCAAACAACCTAGGAGCCCAATTAAATAGCTAAATTATATAAATACAGCAGAGAGGAAGAAAATAGTGTTTTTCCTGATATTTAAGAAATATGTCAACAAAAGTGAGATGATCGAAGGTTATAGTATTTTGAAATTTGCAATTAAGGACCCGAATTAGAGTTATTTTTTTAAAAAGACCTAAAATAAATATTTTAAATAAAGATCTGAAGTGCTTAAATTAATCTCAAATAAGGATATGAAGTATCAAATTAATTTCAAACAAGGGCTTGAGTTCGCTGGCCAATCAAATGCTCGTTGGCCGGTGAACATGTAACTTTTCCGACGGTTGGAGGAAAGGCATTTTTGTAAAAAACAACTTTGAATAAAGAGAATTTATACAGTTAAAATTGTGGACGTTTCTTTCTCTTCCCTGCTTTGTGAACGAAAGGAACTTGTGATTTGAACGGAGCGATGACCAACGGCCACCAGCGGCGTGCGACCAGGCGGTGGTGTACGACTGGCGGCGACGGCGTGCAATTGGGCGGCGGCGGTGGCTTGCGACCGATGAGGGATTTGAATGAAACCAAAAGAAAAAACCTCCACCCACGATCCCCACGAAGCCTGCGAAAGGTGAGGGATTCTGAAAATGTTGCCCGAAGCGATGGCCGGTGGGCGCTGGAGGAGCGTGACCGGCGGCCTGTGACAGGGCGATGTTGTGCGACGGGGCGGCAGTGTGCGAGGGGTGAGGGATTTTGAACGTAACCCTAATTTTCCTAAATCAGGAACTCAGAAGAAGTCCATATTTGGGTCTGCTTGCTTTGCAATTTCTACTCTCTGCGTTTGTCACCTCTGTAGTTTCAAAATTTCCCCTTCTGTGTTGACTTTGCTTCGTTTGCACCACAGCTTACGGGACTCAAGATATCATTCAAGTGTTCAAATAGAGCTCTAGAGCTTGATTTGAGCTTTCGGAAGCTGCTAATTCCTGCATCAGATATTGACCAAGTGGACTGGCATTGCCATTCCAGCTCATTACAATAGATTCTGCTTGAAACAGAACATAGTTTATCGAATGCTATTTAATTTGCTTAAGCTACGAGTCCTATTATGCGTCCATCGGTAATTGTGATTGCTGATGCCAGAAGAATTCTTTTGGCATGATAAGGGATATGAAGATGCAAAGCAAATAGTTGAAGCTGTGAAAGGTAAATGTGCATCAGCAATTGGGGCTGCCAGATTTGGTTGGACAGATGAGTAGCTTTGTTGTGAATGATTCTTTAAAACATCTCTTTTCATGTTTTGGATATGATTTACAAGCTCGTAATACCGTGCAATGCTCATGGGATCTTCGTTTTTCAGCTAAGATTGTGGATGAGCTGGCAAAGACGGGCCGTCGAAGCCGGAGAAAAATTGTGGGGATTTTGTTTTCTGTTTCTACATCTCAACTCAAGTTTTGCCATAAAGATTAGATGAAATAGAATCTCTCCCAATCGAAGCTTATGTTCTATTTATGCTGATTTGGTAATGCTTGAGTGGGACTTGCGATGAACTTACACGGAGATATTGTTGTTTTTTTCCCCTTCCGTTCTGCATCCATGTGATGAATTCACGCCCAGTTCACTATTGAAATCAAAATGAATTATCACCGTCGGGGCCTCTTCATTCAGTATTCTTACTCGAGAGCTTTTAAAACTTCTGTTTTTTGGTGTGGGTGCGAATTCTGTTTTGTGTCTTGTAGTCCATCTACCTGCAACCATCACCTAAGACAAAGTCAACATTACCTCAATTTGTCCTCTCTTTTGCACAACTTTTGGTAAGCACAAGTTTTGTCTTCTTAATTTGTCTTCATAAACAGAAATTTTAGAAATCGATTTGAGGTTCCATTGAACCGCTGGACAGAAGTTTTCCTCAGCTGATTTGATGTGCAAAGAAGCTTCAGCTTTTTGAGTTTCTCTAGACTGCAAAATGAAGATCAATAACAGTGCCGAAGGTCGAAGCAGAGCATTCATCTGGATATTCCTCAACTTCAGAAGAAAAATAAAATCATCATTTCACCCACGACAATATTTGAGCTGCAAACTAGTGCCGGTTGGAGAGATGGAAGCGTCGGAAACTCTGTTTCCCTGCATTATCTGTTGTTCCAGCCCCAGAGAAAAAGATGACTGTTTGCTCTTCGCCTTGCAATTCTTTAAAAGGCCGCCACTGACCTGGGAGCCCCTGGCTCATTTGGGCGACGGTTGTACTCCTGGGGACATTGCTATTACCTGGTCCATCACCATCACTACCGATGGACGCATAATAGGACTTGCAGCTTAATCAAAGTAAATAGCATTAGATAAACTATATTCTGCTTCAAGCAGAATCTTTGGTAATGAGCTGGAATGGCAATACCAGTCCCCTTGGTCAATATCTGATGCAGGAATTAGCAGCTTCCCAAAGCTCAGATGGAGCTCTATTTGAATATTTGAAGGATATCTTGAGTCCCGTAAGCTGTGGTGCAAATGAAGCAAAGTCGACATGGAAGGGAAATTTCTGAAACTACAGAGGCGACAAACGCAGAGAGGAGAAATTGCAAAGCAAACAGACCCAAATAGGGACTTCTTTTGGAGTTCTAAATTAGGGTTTCGTTCAAAATCCCTCACCCCTCGCACGCCACAGCCCGGTCGCACACCATTGCCTAGTCGCACGCCGCCAGCGCCTACCAGCCATTGCTTGGGCAACACTTTCAGAATCCCTCACCTTTCGCACGCTTTGAGGAATCGTGGGAGGAGTTTTTTCGTTTGGTTTCGTTCAAATCCCTCATCGGTCGCAAGCCGCCGCCGTCCACTTGCACACCATCGCTGCCGGTTGCACGCCCTCTCCGCCGGCGGCACACTACCGCCTGATCGCACGCCGCCGGTGGTCACTGGTCCTCGCTCCGTTCAGATCTCAAGTTCCTTTCGTTCATAAAAGCAGGGAAGAGAAAGAAACGTCCATCATTTTAATTGTAAAAAATTTTCTTTATCCAAAATTATTTTTGACAAAATACCCTTATTCCGAACGTCGGAAAAGTCGCATGTTGGCCGGCCGGCGAGCATTTGACCGACCGGCGAACTCAGACTCTTATTTGAAATTAATTTGGCACTTCAAACCTTTTTTAAACAACTCTGGATTTTTTTAAAAATCACTCTACCCGGATCGTTAATTAAAATTTTCTCTAGTATTTTCGATTTTTCGTTTTACTATGATATCTATTCCTCAAGGTTTATAATTTTTTATTTATTTATAGAAACGAATGAATGAAGAATATTTTTTTATTATATATTATAAATTAATAAAAAAAATTCATTAACTAATTATTTATTTTTTGAGTTCGTTTTCTGGAAAATAAATGAAGCCGTAGTGTCTTTTTATTTATGCGTTTTGTATGTTTTAAATTACGTCAAATCAAGCTGGGTCAAAGCGATCCGTGACTGGGTGAGGTTGAAGTCCAACTCCATTTCTCTTCTGAGCTACCTGAGCATGAATCTCGCTTCAGCATCGGTCGTCGCCATCGTCCACCGGAAGGCAGAACCAGACCCCCAGATAATGCTCGACCTCAATCTCTTCACCTTCTCTCTCTGCTCCCTCCCCTTCCTCCTCTTCTTCTTCCTCCGCCTCTCGCGCTCCGCCGCATCCCGCCGCCCTCCCGGTGGTCCCGCCGAAACCCCATGCCCGGAATCGCACCCCGTCGTCGGCAACCTCGTTGCCTTCCTCCGCAACCGCCACCGCTTCCACGACTGGGTCGCCGACATGCTGTCGCGGACCCCGTCGTCGACCCTCCGGGTCAACACCTTCCTCGGCCTCTCCCGCGGGGTCTGCACATCCAACCCCCTCAACCTCCAGCACCTCCTCTCCTCCAACTTCCCCAACTACGTCAAGGGCTCCCGCTACCACGCCGTCCTCCGCGAGCTCCTCGGCGACGGCATCTTCGCCGTCGACGGCCACCTCTGGTCCCTCCAGCGCAAGATCGCCAGCCACGAGTTCACTACCAGGTTGCTCAAGCATTTCATCTCGGAGACCGTCAGCCGCGAGATCTCCGACCGCCTCCTCCCGTTCCTCTCCAGCGCCTGCGACGAGGGCAGAGTCGTCAACCTCCAGGAGGCGTTGCAGAGATTCGCCTTCGACAACATCTGCAGCGTCGCGTTCGGTGTCGATCCTAACTGTTTCGCCGCCGAAGGAGCATCGGAGGTCTCCGGCCGCAATTCGGCTTTCGTCAAAGCTTTCGACGAGGCGGTCGAGAATTGCTCATCTCGGTTCATGTTGCCGTGGCCTGCTCTGTGGAAATTGAAGCGATTCTTCAATCTCGGGTCGGAGAAACGATTCAGATCGCAAATAAGAGTGATCAACGAGTTCGCAATGGACATCATCAAATCGAAAGAGGAACAAATCAAATCGGTGTCGGAACGAGAGAACGGCGACGAGATGAGCCCCGGTCGAGATCTGCTGTCGAGGTTCATGTCATCGAGCGCCGATTTGGAGTTCCGAGACCCGGAGGAGAAGAGGAAGTTCCTGCGAGACATCGTCATAAGCTTCGTTCTCGCAGGCAAGGACTCGACCTCAACGGCGCTGACCTGGTTCTTCTGGCTGATCGCCGAGCACCCGTTGTGCGAGCGCAAAATCCTCAACGAATTATCGTCAGTAGCGTCCTCAAAGACGGAGGTGAAGGTCTTCAGCTACGACGAGCTAAAGACCCTCCACTACCTGCACGCGGCGGTGACTGAGTCCATGCGGCTCTTCCCCGGTGCCGATCAACTTGAGATTGACGGTGGACGACGATGTGTTGCCCGACGGTGTTAAAAGAACAAGCGGCAAGGATGGTTCAATAAACTCTAAACCATTTGATATCACTATTGTAATTTGATCAAATAAGCTCGGAGAAGAAGACACCGAAGAGAATTGCTGCCGTAACTCTCGTACTTTATTCATCAAATCATAGGCCTATTAAAAATAGGCATTACATCTAAAATCACTTAGCAAGAAAATAGCAACAGAATAGCAATAACAAAGACCCACTAGCATAACCCACTAACTAGAACATGTGTAGAAACAAACTCCTACAAATTAGGACTCCACTACTACGTTATTGAAGACATGTAAAATTGAAACTTGACTACTTCAACAATTCCTATAGACTAGGATCAGCCTAGCAGATGCAAAGAACACGGTAACAAAATAACAAATAAATAACAATATGTTAACGACACACAATACTTGATCACAAGGCAACTCACGTGCTGACCTACGCTATGGGGAGGAGCGAGGTGGTTTGGGGGTCGGAGTGCAGGGAGTTCAAGTCGGAAAGGTGGTTGGACGGCAGTGATGGGGATGCCGACGGCGATGAAAACAATCGTCAAAACGTGCGTTTTAGGCCGTCCGACCAGTGTAAGTACCCGGTGTTCCACTGTGGGCCAAGGATGTGCCTGGGGAAGGAGATGGCCTACGTGCAGATGAAGTCCGTGGCAGCTGCCGTCATGGCGAACTTTGAGGTTTCACCGGCGGCGGAGGACGGAGGCAAGAGTGGGATGAGGATGGCGGACCCGCCCTACACGCTGTCGTTGCTCCTCAAGATGAGGGGAGGATTGCCTGATCGGCTGCGGAGCAGGAGGAGGAGAGACTAAACGGAAGACATTCCACGGGAGGACCAGAGTCCAGCTTTGGAGGTGGGGAAAAAAGGAAATGACAGATTGACAGGTTCGAATTCTTGCTGCTCGGTTCTGGATCTTATGGAAAAAGGTGGAATTTATGGACTGTTGGATGATCCCTACTCCCTAGGGACTGCTCATTGTGCGTGCGAATGAGATTTGCTTGATTTGTACGAAGCAGCATTAATTTGCAACATTGAGTTACAAACGGAGGCACGGAGATACATCCATTTACTATGTAAACTCTGAGTATACACCTATTTAGGAATGGGACCGACAACTTGAAAAATCGATCGGTCATGCTCCTCACGCGGATCAATGGCTCGACCATGTTCGCCGCACGGAAATATCGCGATATCAGTCCTTACCATTCAATGTCGAATCTCACGAAGACCAAGGTTCGAGGTATAATTTTGTTCAGCTTGGGAATTGTCTAGGGTCGGATGAAAAGACATTTGAGGGGACGTCAACCCCATTTTCTGTCTACTTAAAAATCAGAAGAGAGCGATTTTACTTAATATTCTTTAAATAATATGATGAAAAATGTTTTTATCAGAGTATTACGAGAACGATACAATCTTAATCATAAATTCATATATCATCGTTATATATTTAGTATAAAGTATTCGTTAATTTAAAAATTATGTGATAAAAAATAATTGACAGTCACGATTAGTATAGCAGCTTGGTACCTTTGATTAAGGTTGTTTCAGACGTCAACATAAGCACTAGGCTAACATCAATAAGAAAAAGAAGGGAGGGTATTCGAAGAAGCTTCTTTCCTTTGAGAAGGAGAATATTCTTCCACGGCAGTCTTCGTCCTACTCAAATAAATAATACAAAAAAATTCACACAGCAATCTTAATCATAATTATTCAAAACTACAGAGCGAAAAGCTCCTGCAAAGACAAAACGAAAAAACAAGGCACAACTTACGAGGACGATGAATCTGCGTGCAGGCGTGAACAGCAGGAGGCTTGTGACATTTCAAACGACGACTGAGAATCGAAGGAATCGCCACGAAGGGAATGGCTACCTGGATTGGACTCGATACGCCGTTGACTTAGTCAAATGAAAAAGAGGAGAATGGGGCCGGTGTGGTTGTGGGGGGGGGAGGGGGTGTGGGAGGAGGGGAGCAGGGGTTGGGTGGGGTGGAGGAGGAGGAATTGATCAAGCAAGTTGTCCCCACTGTCCTAATCCAAGCAGTGCGGAATCTTCAGGTCGTACCTCTTCTTCCTGCTGCTTCTCATCATCTCCACCACAGCTTCGTCGCAGGCCTTCCCTCGCTCGCCGCCTTCGCCGAAAGCGCCGACCAACAGCTCGGCGTCCCTCTCCATCGCGATCTCCCGATTGTCCTCTCTTCGAGCCGCGGCGATCTTCACTCTCTTCATGCAGCGGCCGCTTGCCGGCAGATCCAGGACCGGCACGTACCACACGTTCACTCGGAGAGGGCCTCTCAGGCTCCTCAGCCTCTGCGACCTCAATTCCTCCGCGGAATTCCTCTTCGCGGACGGGTTCCCGTTGAAGCTCGCGAGCTCCTCCTCTCCCATGCACAGCTTGCCCCTTCCGGCGTCGTCCGAGACCACGACGCTCCGGAGCCTCCCGTGGTCGCGAGGGACGAAGTAGACGAGCCTGAACGACGCGTTCACGAGCGAGCACTTGGTCGTCTCGAGAATCAACTTCAGGTCGGACTCGCTCATCGTCTCCCTGACGCGGCCGATGCCACAGGATGCGCCTGCTGAGGTCCGGCTAATCGACGCCGCGGAAAGCACGACGCAGGTCTCGAGCTGCGATCCGAAAACGGCTTTCCACCAGGTCAGGGAGTTGCGAACCGCATCGTCGCCGCGTGACCTCGTGGAGTTCCGGAGCTCCACTCGAAGAGCTCCGAGCTCGCGAAACCTGTGCCTGAGGCGAGAGAGCTGGTCGTACGGAGCGACGCGGCTGCTGGAGCAGCAAACCGAAGCAGACGACCTCCGTCCGATCAGCTTGGCGCCGAAGCATTTGAAGATCCTCCTCAGAGAGCGAGCGGAGCTCTCTCCAGCAGAGCCGCCGCGGTCGAAGTAGTCGAGACGGAGGGAGACGGTGTCGATCTGGGGGACGAGGAGGCGGAAGCGCTTGCAGACGGAGGAGCAGAGGACGAGGGTGTTAAGGTCGGCGACCTTGGAGAAGATGAGGAGGAGGAGGGCGTCGGGAAGCGAATCGAAGCGGTTGTCATCGGGACCGACGCGACCTCGTGGAGGATCCGCGCGTAGGTTTTGAATCATGGGAGAGAGAGAGAGAGAGAGAGAAGGTGAGCGAGTTTTGAATAGAAACCGCGGTGGTGTGCGGGGGTGTTGAAGGCCTGTAAAAGTCGGCGATGGGGGTCACGTGACACACGTGATGGGCCGCTACGTAAAAAGATAAGTCGTTGCCCAATTTTAATTTTTTTTTGTTTTGGAAAGGCATGTTTTAAGTTCGTGAGAAATGCTTCTCTCACCGTCTTTAATCCACTGCTAAATTTGGACAAAATCAAACAAATTATAAAATTTATAATTTTTTTCGGTCCAACTCTTTCAAGAATTTATTACTCACAACATAATGTTACTCTCCGAAGAACCCAAAGATTATTATGCTAGCAAAACTAAAAAATTACGGTATTACAAAACTATTAGTAAAAAGAAAAAATGATTTGCCACTTTTTTTTCAGGTAATTCGTCATCCATTGAGCAACATTTTGATGAAATTTTCGATTTCTTTTTACAGTTTGCAAATTAGGATTTTTTTTTACTGTCTCGCTAACAATTTTATTCGCATAACCTTCTTATATGAAATTACCAACATAAGCGATAAGCTGGTTTCGAGACCGCGACTTTACCTCGAGTTACTAACCGACCTTCAATTATTATTATTATTTTTATTATTTTTATGTTTTACCAACTTTGCCGTTCGAGTCACCAGCTTTTATTTATTTATTTACCAAGGCAGGATAAGCAGTGATTAAATCCAATGATTTTGTGGGGGACCAGCGATTCTGCGTTCGGCCACTAACTCGGAGACGTCGAGATCAGAAAAGTGAGAAAAGACACGACGATGCCGTGATGATGCATGGCCTCACGATGTCATGGGAGGACCACTTTTGGCTCGGCCATTCCGCGTGATTCGAGCACGATCGAGTTGAAAAACATCAACGGCCTTTTGCGGTTTTGCCTTAGTCGACGGACGGACGGACGGACGGCTTTGCTGGCTTTGCCAAATTTTTTTTCCTTGGCCGGTTCTCTCTCCCTCTCTCTTTCATCCGGCGATTTTTGTGCAATCCGTCGTTTCTTTTCAAGAAAGGCCCCTTAGAATTTACGACCTACCAATGCCATTGAGTTGTTGACTTTCGTTCGCACACCTTCTTCTACGCTTCAATGGCCTTTCACGGCTTCATGAGACTCCTGAAGCTCTGTACCTAGATAGGGCTGGAGTACGTTTTGACGGTCCTAAAATTTGTCACAAAAGTGCGGTTGAATTTTAAAAATTCTTGAAAAGCATGATCAAGTCCCGAAACTTGTTTAATCGGTGCAATTGAGCCATTTCGCTAACTCGGCCCAACTCGGGTGACGAGAAAATGCCGACGTGATTTTTTCTTTCCCGTGTCCTACGTGGCAACAAGATGGCTAAAATAATGTCATTTTGAACTAAATGTGATTGTTAATACAAATTTTATGTAAAACAAATTAAAAATAAGCTAAATTTAAAATTAAATTAAATAAAAGCGGGGTGAGAAATCAGGCATTGATGCCGACTTCCTAGCATCGTGGGGAAGGGCAAGTGAGGGTGAAGGTGAGGTATGGCAGGCATGGGTATTTCGGTAGCGGCGAGTGGCTGACAACCCTTGTTGACAGCAAACGAGAGCCTGATTTGAACAACGATCGACGGTGACACTCGGTGATTGTGGTGCGACAGCAGAGAGCTCTCTCTCTCTCTCTCTCTCTCTCTCTCTCTCTCTCTCTCTTATTTTTAAGAGATATGTGCACCGAAAATCCTAAAACTTATCACGAAAATGCAATCGAGTCACCAAAATTATAATAAAAAAATGCAATCAAATTCTAAAACTTATTAAATAGGTGCAATTAAGTCATTCCGTTAACTATGTCAAACTTGGTTGACAGAAAGTGTTGACGTGCTTTTTTTTACATTTTCTCTCTCTTATGTGGCAATGGCAATGGCTAAAACGACGTTGTTTTAGCCCAAATATAAAAGAAGCAGCAACAATTAGAATCGGAGCGGCCCTCGTTAGACATAGCAAGCGCGGACGAGGACGAGGGCCGCTACCCCTCGTCCAGGGATTAATCAAGTGAAAAAAAGAGAGGAAAAGAACAGAAAGCATAAGAAAATATAAAACTGCAGTAAAAATAAAAAGAAATACTATTAAATATTATTCACACTAACGCCAACAATGTGATATAGGATGGCTGACATGCTTTTTTTTACATTTTCTCTCTCTTATGTGGCAATGGCAATGGCTAAAACGACGTTGTTTTAGCCCAAATATAAAAGAAGCAGCAACAATTAGAATCAGGAGCAGCCCTCGTTAGACATAGCAAGCGCGGACGAGGGCCGCTACCTCTCGCCCAAGGATTAATCAAATGAAAAAAAGAGAGGAAAAGAACAGAAAGCATAAGAAAATATAAAACTGCAGTAAAAATAAAAAGAAATATTATTAAATATTATTCGCACTAAGGCCGACAATGTCATGTAGAATGACATTTATGTAAACAAATATGATGCTGACACAACATGCACATGTGCCGGTCTCGGCACAAAATCGACGCACGCAGTCGGATTCATAGCTGCAACAAGATGACACAAATCACCAGCAACAGCCAGGCTTCAAATATGCTCTCTGCGGATTTGCATCTCGATTAGGAATCACCATATACATGTAAAGGTACAAAAATCTGGGTCATGTATGAAACGACGCAGCAAAAACGCTCTAAACCAACTGCAGAGCGGATGATCCAGAAGAAGCACGATCGATGGTCAGCGATACACAATGGTCTCGAAGCAGTGGAGCCCATCAAACTGTGGGGCCAACCGTGGCGAGCTCTGCGACTTGCTCTGCTCCTCGGAGGGAAAAGGCGAGCTTCTCGATGGCTCTTCCTCCGTAATTCTTGACGCAGAAGACGAAAGCGATCGGTCCCATGACGGGTGCACCCCACGTGGATCGCTATCATCGCCCACTTTGCTTCTTTTGCCGTCCGAAGCTGCGTTAACCTGCGAAGAACCGCCATTACCACATTAAAGATTTCTGTAACCCGCAGAGGTTAAGAGAGAGAGAGAGAGATGGGACGACCTCAGCGGCGTACATGGCTAAAGCAGCGGAAGAAGTGGAAATGGACATCAGTGAAGGAAGGACTGAATTGAAGAAGAAGATGATGACGATGACGATGGTTGGGTGACCGTATTTTTTATACGCTGCGTGGACGGCAAAGTGCAAGAAAAACGTGGGTCTTTTCCCCGATCTTTTTGTTTCGTGTCTTCGGCCGTTTTCACTCTAGATCATCCGCATGGATAATTTCATGCAGGCCCATTAAACAAGTGGATTAAGTCGGATACATTTAACTCATCTTAATCAGTTTATTTGGAATGCTAATTTCTCTACCCATACCCGACCTGGGATTTCTTTTTTGTAAAGCACCTTTTCTCCTTAAATCATTGTCTTTGAAGAAGAGCGGCTCCATGGACCGACTGTACGAGTTAGTGAGGGAGCTCGGGTATCGTATTATAAATCATAAGACGAGTTTGTGCTTTGGTTTTGGGTTAAATATAGATGGATTTTGGGCCGTCAACTTTCCGGCAAGAAAAAACCGCACCATAGATTGCTCTCCATGTGAATATGGTGGCACGCACAAGACAGAGCAAGTATTTGGACCCAAACTAACCAGCGTCTTGGACAGCAAGAAAGTATCAAATGCATTCTAGGTGCTGAAACAGGGAGGCTTTGTGAATATTCTGATTTACGCAACTGACGTGAACTTATATATGCTGAAATTTTCCGACTTCCAAGAAATTTTCACGAACACCTAGCGGGCAATTACAACGAAGTTGGAACGAATTTGATTTTCCAGCTCCAGTCGTCTTCTTTGAACTGCAGAGTCAAATGAACCCAAAGCAGAGTCGAAGCAATTTTGTCTTCCTGTACCGGCCATCTTCTCAGAACCAACACCATAAAGCAAATCCCCCTCCCCCAAACCCACCTTCCAAACCCTGAAAAATAGCTTTCGAGAAAACAAAGCAAGCTGGATCTATGGAAATCTCATGGTTGTATAAGAAATAATCCAAACTCAAATAAAGCAGCAATACCAGGCGTACTATGAATACATGTCAATCATCAACAGCAACCAAGGACACATGCCTCGAACAAACAATCAATAGCCAATCACGCTGCCGACTTAGGAATTTCATCAAACATGTTATAGGCGCTGAAAACTCACCCCGACCAATCACACTTAAGAAATTTCACGGATACTCTCTGAGAGGCTTAATTGAACAAAAATCACGAATCTCACAACCAATGCAAGCGATTCTGAAGTATAGACAGTTCGATTTCAATATGGTCTCAATAGCAAGATGAATTTTTTCTTTCTTTTTTTACATACCAGTAAATGGTAACAATTCAAGTTTGAACAAAGCTCGTGCGCTTGGCCTGAGTAACAAACACACACATCATTGCCAAACGAAAGAGAAACAAAGTGAAGCTTGCTCATGGAGTCACAGGCAGGGAATTAAGAAGCCTAATACGAACTCAGGCTCGACGTCAATACACATGAATCTCTGAAAACCATAGCTATATAACACAAAATGCCATATCGGACCTATTGAATCAAAGGTTTCAACAAAAAAAAATCAAAGGTTGAAGTTGCGAGCTCACCATCCATAAGAGAGCAACGCAAACTTCCATCCTTCAATTTTGTGAGAACGGCGGAAATAGTTCCTCAACTTCAACCTAACGTGTAATGTGATCCCGAAAGCTTTAAATTTATTTAATATGATCATTGAATTTTAACCAAATGCTGATATCGTCATCCATGGACTTTTGGTACATGTTCAATTTAGTTCTTAAACTATATAAAAAAGTTCAATATTATCCTTCGTTGTGAGCTAGTGATGTGTGTGAGAGCAACGCTAACTTCGATCCTTCAATTTTGGAACAATGACATAAATATTCATGAACTTCCTACTTAACGTGATTGAATGACTAATTTTAAATTTGTTTAATGTAGGCTTTTGAACTTTTTAACGTGCAATATCATTCTTGACTTTTTTAGTACGTGTTCAATTTAATTTCTGAATTGTATAAAAATCTTCAATATTATTCATTCGCTTTATTCAAGTTTAGGAAAAATATTAAATATTTTTATACAATTTAGGGACTAAATTAAACTTGTACCAAAAGTTTCTATGTATTATATTAAACAAATTGAAAGTTAATGGAGGACATTACATATGCTAAAACTCACGAAGATATTATATATTGAGTCAAAATTCAAGGTCATTATGCCGTTTCCCTTCAATTTTCTACTATGACTGAATTCGCCGAAACTGCCGTCACTGGGCTGCCGAAAATCTCCTCCCAGAAGGCAACATTGGCCGATCCTTCAACGCCTACTTCATGCACTCCTCCGCTAAGTCCAGATGTGCCCTTGGATATCTCTGAGCTCCTCTACCAGCGCGACCTGTGCCTCAAGACTGAGCTCCTCGAGCACAAGCTCACCTGAAAGACGTCGTCCCTGATCCCGATGCTGGAGGGTGTGATCTGCTCCAAGAATGCTGAGATTGCCAAGTTGGTGAAGCGAATTGAAGAGCTCGAAGCGTCGAACGAGAGGATGAGGCGCGAACTAAAAGGTGTCCAGGGCTCGATTTGAGGAAGACTCGAGAGAGAGAGAGAGAGAGAGAGAGAGAGAGAGAGAGAGAGAGATGGGGGAGGAGACCTCCGAGTCCTCTAAAACACATTATGACCTTATCTCAATTTTAAGCTGGCCCATTTAGAACCTACTTTCATAATATTGAGTTAAAATAGACGTTTTGTGACCTATTTTTGTAGCACTCATTTTTACGGCCCTACTTTCACAGGAGGAAAATGAACCTTTGATTTAGGAAGACCGACACTCTCCGAGGGTTTATGTATCGTGTCGTATCTCGACACTCTTTTGACATACGATAAACACGTGGTCGGCATTCCAAATACGCTAGCGACACACGAATCTAAGATCCCGACATGCCATTTCGATACGCATTTAAAGTCAATTTTAAGCATTTTCAGTAAATTAAGAATTAAAATGTAAATTTATCAAATACATATACTTAAGTCATAATCTAGTCACCCCAAAATTAATATTCCTAGCCATACCCTCTAAAAAAAAAAAAAAATCTAATCGTGAATCCATGAATAAAGAAAAAAAAGAAACTCACGCCGATATTTTTATATATACTAATTTATCATGTATGTATAAAAATATATATTTAATTTACAATATATTTCAACATGTCGGGATTTTTTTTATTTTTTTGAAAAATGACGTGTAGGGCGTACAAGTATCAGTGCTACATGGCTTTTGGTATGGGACTCTTCTTTAGTAAAACAGAAGATCACAGTCGCAACTAAGCCATACCAAATTTGTTGAGTTAGTTCGCTTTTTCACGAAAAAAAGTGACAGGATTTTCCGATGGAGGCAAAGCCAATTCGAATCAAAAGGGGTAGAATGTGAAAATCTAAAAACGAACAGTAATATATGCAATATCATGAAACAATTCATCAACTTCGAGCATCTAATATTGCAACTGACAAAAAAAATAGTAATTATTATTCTCGACGATGCGCCAAAGCTTAATCCGCGCTTATTTCCGCAACCCCACTATTCCATAACTTCGCCGGCGAAAGCAAACTCAGGGTGATGCTGCCTCGAGCGTCGGCAGCTCTCTTCGCATGCTTCAGCTAGTCAGTCGCGGGATCATAGAACCAAAAGCTCCCCAAGTAGTTGACCACAATCTTCCGGCCACCACAGCCCAGAACCCTCAAGTAGCCGTGGAACGGCCAGATCTGGCGGACACTGTACTCCTCCTTCCACTGCCCACTCTCCTCCATCACTCACACATCCACGCCCTCCTCGCACGAGCAGTCGACGAGCCCCGTAACTCCTTGGAGGTCAACTTGGCGTTCCAAAATGCAAGTAGTATTTGGTAATATGTATTTTAAAAACACATTGAAAAACAACTTTGACGTAAATGTTGTTTGGTTAAAAATGAACTTTATAAAGTATTTTTACTTTTTGAAAAAAAAAAAAAAAAACGGCGGTCGGCGGTGGTGGGAGACAGCGGTCGGTGGCGGCGGCAATTGGTGGCGGCAGAGGCAATAGCGACGGGCGACGGCTCGCCGGCAATTTGTGGTGGGCGGGTGACAATCGGCGAGCGGTGGTGGGCGGCGGGCGGTGGCGCGATCGGTGGTGGTGGGCGGCTGCAGTGGGCGGCTACGTCCGCGAGCCGCGGCGGTCGGTGGTGAGCGACGACGGTCGGTGGTGGCAGCGACGGTGGATAGCGACCATCGGCGGAGGCGGTTGGCAAAGAACAGGCGGCGGTCGGTGGGCAGCGGGTGGCGGTCGCCGAGTAGCAATCGACGGCAATGGACTGCAGGTTGTGGCGATCGACAACCGCGAACAGTGGAGGCGGCCGGTGGGCGGTGGCGGGTTCTTGGTGGGTGGCGGCGGCGAAGTGACGGAAGGTCGTAAGCTAAGGTGATAAATTTAAAAGAAAAAAAAATTAGTTGCATTTCATAAAAGTCCTTAAAGGACTTTGGAGAGTATTTGAAATGCAGTGTATGAGCCAAAAAAATGAAACAAACATCATTTGTATTTGGCCAAGGGACTTTAGAGCCCAATGATCATTCTCAATCTTTGAACCAAACAGGCTCAATTTGAACCAACCAGGGCCGAAGAAGATGAGGAGAAGTTATAGCTCGACATTGGCAAGAGCATTGAAGAAGAAGAAGTGTTCTGGTTTGTTTACATAGCCACGAATCTAATGCACCTCTTCACTAGATATAGAAATCGACCGAGAGATGCCCATCTTCTCGGAACCGCATCCCCTAACATTGTTTGGTAATGTTAGGGGTGACATGATCGATCCAGGCCGTCCAAATAAAAATGGACGGCCCGGATTGATCCACATCATTTTTTTAAAATTTTGAAATTTCCCGCAAAAAATTTCCTTTTCTTTTAAAAAGTGATGTGGATGAATCCGAGCCGCCCATTTTGAAATGAACAACCGAATTCCTCAATGTCACTCCTACCTTTGTGGTAAGAGATCCGGTTCCCCATCTTCTCACCATAGGAAATATCTATAAGTATATGCCATATTTTTATTTTATTTTCATTTGAAAAAGGAAAAAAATCTTTTGACATATCACGTTATCAATACTTCCATGTCACTTATCGGACATCTTTATCGAAACCAAATCACTCCCAAAGCAACGATTACACGACATGACTATATCCGGTGTGTTGAAACTTATAAAATTTTCCATTCAATTTCTCAACAAGTGCTCTTGAGGCCCTTGTCAATACAATTGAGATTTATTAATAAAATAGTGTTGACTATTGCCCAACTTAAATATTAAGGTTGATTGATTCAACCTAACCCGAGATATGTGAATAAATTTGGACTTTTAACAAATACTTCTAAGGCGATTTAAGTTTAAAACAAGTAAAACATCTTGCGTCTAAAGAAACGTAGACTCGAGCTGAGAAAAGGGATAAGACTTTATTCCATGTTAATATTTGGATTCTTCTAGAAATATCGTAATTTAAGGAGACTTAAGATTCATATGAGGGTAAAAAACGTTCTAATGTTATCACTCCTAAGCATGTAAGATGTAAATAGAGAAAGTGGTTATTGTAGCATGCGTTTTATGGAAGCTATATTTGAAATAAGGTCATTTAAAAAAAAAAGAAATGCATTTTGTTTAAAAAGTTGAAATTGGGGCAAAATAACTTGAAGTGAAAATTCACTTCAAAAATAGAAATTTCTTCTAGAAGTAAATATTTTCACCAAACAGATTTGCTTTCAAGAGTTAAATTACAAAACGGATTCCGCTCCGAACTTCTCGAGCGCAAATCTACTTCCATAAGTGTTATCATGCGCATCGTAAACTCGCAAATAATATTTTGGTCAAAACTAATATTTTATACAAGGAGCAAATAATACCCCAGAAGTTATTCCAAAAAAGGTGAATCATTAATGTTGTTTACTATATTTGATCACAAGACAGTGATCAGGATATGATAAAATAAGTTAGCATATATAATGTAAGGAATTGTCATAATCTATTTTTTATTTGATAAAACATCAAATATCATATTGGATATAGTCACACGAATAAAAAGAAAAAGAAAAAAAAATCAAAGCCCTATTTATTAGCATCAAACTGGGAGAAATGAGAAATCACACATGCTTAACTCAGCTTGACTATTGTGAAATGGACATGATAAAAACTGTTGACCTTTGCTTTGATAAAAACTTTGGCGTAGCAAAGGGAAACTCCATGGAAGAATGGCCTTATAACCACGCATTTTAATCGATTTGGTATTATACAACCAACCATGTCATAAACATGGCAAACTATATTGAGATCTATATCTCAATTTTAATCTCGATCTGCACTAGCGACCAAAAAAAAAAAATTCCCTTGTTTTTCTCTCTCCTTGAACTTTTCATTTAACAAAAATTTCACGAATTTGATTTTACACCCGTGGCAAGCACTAACTATGAGAAATCCGCCAATCTACGTGTAATGTGTGAACAATGATAATCATGTACCACGATCGGTAGCTAAATATGGATAAAGGGGCATGGCGTATCAAGTATGAAAAAAAAATGCAGATATAATTGAATGGTGAAATTTCTCTTTGCCAAGGAGAAGATGCGGGTTCGATTCCCGCTATCCGTCTAGGCTAAAGTAATGTACTTAATGGTGTCAAATTCGCATCGAAAAAAACAAGAGCTATTTGTTCTCTTTTAAAAAAAAAAAATCATAAAATCTCGTCTATTCCAACATGGAACGAAAAGGACATTATGTAAGATGAGTAGAAGATGGGATCTTTTATCCTGATTGGCGGAGAGATTACCAAACGTCTAGTATTTCCTCACACTTGGCGCCAATGAGTTTTTTAAGGAAAAAAAAACTATGCCTTCGCCATATGAAATAAGAATATTAAATAATAATAACATGGCACTTCGAATTCGATATGAGAATTATTATTTTTCAAAACATTAGATTATATATTGAAAGAGTACTATGAAATCAGTATAAAAAATAGATTAAATTAGAGAATAGAAATCAAGAAGAAAGAGAATCTACAAGTCAAGATAATCTTGAATCGGATGCATAAAATCAAACGAATCCTAGGTCACTTCTCTCAAACCTAGAAAAAGATATTGAAGAAGGTTATGTAAGCTCAGATATGAAAAAAGGTAAAAAAGAAAAAACAATATAAGAGCAACGCAGAAGCTGAGCTTCTGTGTTTTTTTCATCATCATTTTGTCCCTTCAGCTTAACATAATATTAACTTTCTATATCACACGAATGATCTGAAGGGTGATATAACATTTTTATCTTTCCTTTTTTGTTTCCATTTTGGCACATGCATTTAAGAAATAAATGGCAATGAAATGCGTTTCACAGTATAAGGTTAGTTCGTTGTTTAGAGATGTCGTTCGTGTATGAAAGATCATCTAGGATCTATGTGATGACACCATGACTCTCAAGCTGCGTTTGGTCGTTCGAATTTCTAATCAAGATAAGACTGGATAAGATAAGATAAGAAATTCAGGAATTTGATCATATCTTGGCTCTTGTTTGGTGAACTACGAATTTAAAGTCGGATATCTTTATATCGTATCATATCCATTATTTGGTAGAAACTGGATATCAATATTTTGAACTGCCGAGGATTGCGAATTTGTGGGGGTGGGCACTTATAGATGTGCTCGAAGGTTCCCTTTAAAGGGTCCAGAGCAATTCAACACCCACCATATATACAATTTCTCATTGAAACGGTTTGACTCAATCTTCTATCATTCTTAGTGCAAATATGGGAAATTGCATAACTGACTGACAGTGCAAGCAGCAGGATTAAGTTTGCAGCGATTCTAATGACCATGTACATCACTAGAGGGAGGGACCAGTATATGCTGGAACTGTTCAATTATGAAGTAGAGCCATTTGAAGCAATAGCCTCTCAAGAGTTCGGTGGGTTTCTAGCAAATCAGAGCATGACAGAAACTAACCTAGTAGACATCATAGGGCGAGTTCAAGATGAAAAAGGGTGTAGTGATGTGGTGGGCAAAAGCACTGCAAGAGGATGAGTAAAAGTTAGGAGCATAACACATCAAAGTTTTGAGTTGAGGCAGTCAGCAGTGAGGAAACCGTACCAGATAGGCGAACATGTTGGTGATTGGGAGCATGTGACCTTGAGGATCAGCAATTTCAATGGTGAGCTGTGGGAGATCTATTTCTCACAACATAGCAGTGGAACTTGGGTCAATTCTTCAAAGCTGGAGTTCCAGAGCGAGAACCGATTTGTGGCCTATGCTTCCTTGAACGGTCATGCTTCGTACCAAGCCAGGGCTAGTTTTGCAGGGCAGTGGAGCAATCAGGATCAGGAACGACACTGCCGAGAGCAAAATTGCCACTGACTATTGAGCGCATCCATAAGTTCACCTTCTTGAACTCCACCTCTCCGCTGGTTTCAGGTTGGATGTCTATGGCTTGAAATACTTACCGAAAAATTGCCTCGCCGCCGCCGCTACCACTGGAGAGGCGGCCCGCCGCTACCGGAAAGGTGGCCCTTCGCCGAAAAGGCGACCGGGCGTGGCGGAGAGGCGGATGGGGCATGGTGAGAGGGGTAGCTTGAGCTATGGATAAGAGAAATCAGCCTCAAAAGTCAAATCTATAGAAACTTATTTATGTTCAATAAGAGTTGTAACAAAGTAAGAAATGTAACGCGAAAATATAATATAAATGTATTGTTAATCTCATTCTTACTATCAATTTGTGTATGTATCAATTTTCCTTTTCATCATTAGCAATCGATAAGAAAGAAAGATTAAAAGAGAATGATATTTGTTCTCTAATAATGGTGTGATAAACATTGTACATGAGAAGCCTTTATATAGGCTTAGAGGAGAAAAGGAGCCTAGCATTCTTCCTATGTGGGACTAAAGAGAAAGAAGAGAGATAAGGGAAAACCTACAAAACTATACAACATGTTTTAACACCCCCCTCAAACTCAAGGTGGGTCAAATAACGAGAGTTTGGAAAGAAGAAATTTAAATCGTTGTGATGTAAGAGCTTTCGTAAAACAATCGGCAAGTTGATTCTCGGCCCAACAAAAGGAAGTGAAATAGTGCGAGCTTGGAGATGATGACGAGTCGGATGACAATCGATCTCAATATGTTTGGTACGCTCATGAAATACTTGGATTTGCATCGATATGAATGGCACTCTTGTTGTTACAATGCGAGAGGAGTAGGATCCCGTAAATGAAACACCCATATCGGCAAGTAAGCGGCGAAGCCAAACAATCTCAACAGTAGTGTCGGACATAGCACGATACTCGGACTCAGAGAGGAGCGTGAGACAATATGTTGTTTCTTGAATCGCCAAGAAATAAGTGAATCGCCAAGAAAAATGCAATAACTAAAGTGATAGATTTGCGATCGGTGACATTGGAAGCCCAATCAAGATCGAATAGGCACGCAACTTGAGAGTAAAAGAAGATGGTAGAAATAAGGAACGCGATAAAGTGCCTCGAAGATAGCGCAGAATTTTTAGAACGGCCGCATAATGAGTTGTTCGAGGAGCAAGAACAAACCGACCGACAACATGAACAAAGATAGGTGATGTCGGGTCGGGAGATAGTAAGATAAATAAGATCGCCAACCAAGGTCCGATAGCGGGTGACATCGAAAGAGGTTCTCCATCGTCTGGGCAAAACTTCGATTTAGCTCAATAGGAGTGGCAGCAAAGACGTGAATCGATAGAGCGACCCTGGATAGAATATCGCGGTATATTTCGCTGAGAAATGAGAATACCACGTGAACTGCGAGCAATCTCAAGCCCAAGAAAATAGCGCAGTGGTCTTAGATCCTTCATGGCAAAATGTTCTTTGAAGGTGCCGCTTGGTATGCTCAATATGGTCACGATCATCTCCCGGTGATGACCATATCATCAACATACGTAAGAAGAAGAATAGTGCGGCTGAAGAAGAGGTATGAACAAACATAGCATGATCGGCCTCACTTTGAGTGAAACCAAAGCAGATCGAATAGCATCACTGAACTTCTCAAACCAAGCACGAGGGGCCTGTTTGAGACCATAAAGAGCTCGTCGCAAGCGGTAAACCTTTCCAAAGGTATGAGCAAGACCAAGGCGGAGGTTGCATAAAGATATCTTCCCGAAGATCACCGTGAAGAAAAGCATTCTTCACATCAAGCTGAAAGAGAGGCCAACTGCGAATTGAAGCAACGGCTAATAAAGCACGGACAGATGTCATCTTTGCTACGGGAGCAAAGGTCTCCTCGTAGTCGATACCATACGCTTGCGAGAAACCTCGAGCAACCGGACGAGCTTTGTAACGCTCAATACCGCCATCGAACGAGTCTTAATCTTATATATCCATCGGCAAGATACGAGGGAGCGACACGGAGGAAGAGGCACAAGCTCCCAAGTACCAATACTCTCCAAAGCCGAGAGTTCCTCGGACATAGCCCTGGCGCCATTCTACATGCTTCGAATCGCTCGCGATAACTATTAGGTTCTTGTACAAGCATGAACAATGACTAAAAAGGAACCAAACTCGGTAGAATAAGAAGTAGCAAGCAACATACCGGGCAGGTGGACGCCGATCTCGAGGAGGATTACGACGTGGCTCTAGTTGTGCGAGAATCGTCGAGGCGTATACAGCGGGAGGTGCAGACAAGAGATAGGTGAAGATGGAGAATGTGGCAATATATCTAGATCCGATGTAGAAGAGGGACTAGAAGGGTCAGGTAGAGGATCAACGGGAAAATCCATAAATGGAACAGGAGACGAAACATGAGGTGTAGTATTTGTCGGAAAGAAAGGGATGTGTTCATGAAACGTAACATCACGAGAAATACGTACACGTCGCGCATTTGGGTCATAACAACGATAACCTTTGTGCTCGGTCTATAACCCAAGAATGCACATGGGATAGAGCGAGCGGTAAGCTTTGTACATTCGGTGAGTGGAAGAATAACAAAACAAGTACATCCAAAAACTCGAAGATGATTATAGCTAGGAGGTCGAGAGTAGAGACGCTGAAACGGGGTGTCTTGATGGAGAACGGATGAGGGTAGGCGATTAATTAGATGAATAGCCGTGAGAAGAGCCTCAGCCCGTAACTCGGTGGGAACGGATGTGCCAAGTAAGAGAGCTCGAGTGGTCTCTAGAATATGACGGTGCTTGCGTTCAAGAACTCCATTTTGAGCTGGAACCCCAGGACAAGATAAGCGAGGAAGTGTACCATCACTAGCTAAGAGAGAACGAAAGACACCGGAGAGATATTCTCCCCCGAATCGAACGGAAAATTTTGATTTTTGTATTAAATTGTGTGGAAACCATGGAAGTAAAAGGCGATAGATGGAAAAGAAATCACTATGTTGACGCATAAGATAGACCCATGTATAACGAGAATAATCATCAATAAAAGATACATAATATTTGAAACCACTCTTGGAAGAGAGCGGGCGGGACCCCAAACATCGGAATGAACAAGATCGAAAATCGCACTAGTTCTAGAGTTACTAACAGGAAAAGGCTTAGCAGATTGCTTGGCCAAAGGGCAGATAGAACATGGAGGAAGACTACTAGAAGAAATAGGACCCAAAGCACCTTGTTGGTGAAGGACGGTGAGACGAGAAGACGGAATATGTCCAAGACGCCGTACGCCACCGAGCAAGATCGAGGGTAGCCAACACAGGGATGAGGAAGAGAGGAAGTTGGAAGATGGAGATGTTGCATAATATAAAGTCCATCCCGTCTCATCGCCCTCGCTAATCATCTTGCCACTCAAACGATCCTCGCACAAAGCAAGAGCTATTTGTAAAGCTTACAAGACATCCAAAGTCGGTGAGTTGTCCAACGGATAATAAATTGAGAGCCAAAGAGGGAACATGTAACACATCGGGAACATTGAAACCTTCGAGAGATGGTAAGAGTACCTGTCGGGTAGCTAGTAGAGGAGAACCATTAGCGGTAAAGAAATGTGTTTGGTTGCTTGAGCTCGAGAGCTTAGTGAGAAAAAAACAGTAGTAGACATATGTCTAGCAGCTCCCGAGTCAAGTACCCAAGTAGTAGAAATATCACCCGAAGGTGGAGTAGTCAGCAGTGCTTCCAAGCAGATGAGAGAGTTGTAGAAGTACCAGAATCGGAAAAGACACGGGCGAGAGAAGGACTCAATCGGGCAAGTTGGGCCTCAAGAGCAAAGAATACGGTCATCCGTAGAGGGAGAAACCAGAGTAATAGGCCGAGAGATTGGAGATGCGGTAGTGACTCGTGGTGATGCAGAAAGGCGTGAAGCATTCCTCTTCTTCCAACAATGTGACTCGTCATGACCAAGACGATGACAATACGTACATGAAAGGCGGCGAGGACCACGAATAGGACCACGAATAGGCGAAGGACGTGGTGGAGCAACCAAAATAGCGGTTGAATCGAAGGCGCCAAGGAGGAAAGAAGACCAAGACGAGTTTCCTCGGATCGTAATTCTTTGACAAGCGTCAAGGGGGGATGGTCTTGGAGAGCGGTGAAGAAGTTGGTCGCGAACACCTTCATAGGGAGAGCCAAGCTTCATAAGAAAAAAATGTAGACGGTGCCTATCTTGAGTCCGAAGCCGAGTAGATGGACACCGAGTACAGCCTGGCATGATGGGCAGAGAATAGGAGCAAGAATATCCAGTTGACTCCAAAGTGAGTGCATGTAATTGTAGAAGTCTCGAATAGAGCGAGACCTTTGCGTAGCATTGTAAACTTCTTGCTCCAACCGATAAACTCGAATGTCCCCCGTCCGGGTGAACATCTCGCAAGCCGATCCCATAAACTTTTTGCCTCAACAATATTAGAAAATTGTGGGCGAAGAGCGGGATCAATGGAACCAAAAATGATAGCTCATGCCTTCCGATCAGCAACTTTCCATGCCTCGAATTTCAAAGAAGACGTTTCGCAACTTCATCGGATGAGTCACTTTGAAGAGCACCGTGACAAGGACAAAGTCCCTCAACATGCTCAAACAGTCGCGATAAACAAGTCTTTGTCATTGCCGATGGTTTCCAAATAGAATAGTTTGAACCATCGAGTTTGACGTCAATACGATCACTAGAATCACCCATGACGACAAAAAAGAAATCACTAGCAAAACTAGAAATATGGATTGAGGTGGAAAAATTGATCGAAAGGATCGAGAAAGAAGAAGCACGGATTAGAACGAGCAAGGATGATGGCCCTAAACTCATTATCTTAATTTCGATGCGGAATATCCAATTTATGGCAACCGCAGAGCATACTTTAAAAAATAATGAGCTCATTGTCTTATTTTCGATGCGGAAGATCCAATTGATGGCAACCGCAGAAGCATACTCTTCAAGACAATGAACCTTGCTCCGATACCATGATAAGAAAGAAAGATTAAAAGAGAATGATATTTGTTCTCTAATAATGGTGTGATAAACATTGTACATGAGAAGCCTTTATATAGGCTTAGAGGAGAAAAGGAGCCTAGCATTCTTCCTATGTGGGACTAAAGAGAAAGAAGAGAGGTAAGGGAAAACCTACAAAATTATATAACATGTTTTAACAAAGAACTACGTCGAATTACTCCGGATTTGCCGCGTTCATCTTCTCTTTTTCTTATTCCTATCTTGGTAAGTCTTGAGATGTTTTATTTCATGAAAATGTAATTAAAATAAAAAAAATGGCATGTCTTATTTCGGAAGTTGGCGAATATTTCTCGGAACATTCCATATATTACAACGGCTGTACTTCTTCTATTTTCCCCTTGTTTTTTTTTTTCATGTCCTTTTCTCATCTCTAGTTTTGTTTCTCTCGCCCGTTCGATTCCGGTGTTCAGACGGAAGAGGTAAAAAAACAAAAGGAATTGAAACCCAAAAGCAAGAACTGAGCTGTCTTTTTCCTTTTTATTTATTTATTTATTTTTATCATATGCGGCTTTTGGACGTCGAAATGGAGCGAGGAAAAAATATATATTTTCAACAACGATGATATTTCCTCGCTTTTGCAAGCGATTGTTTTTTTTTTTTTTACCCCAAACTAGTATATTTGTAATAATTTTATCCCAAACTGGTAAACTGTGATAAATTTACCATCCATTAGTTTTCGTCAAATCTAATTGTTAAAGTGTTAAGTTGTATAACACATGACAATCGATGGGTGTACCAACTTGGGATTTTTACCCTCCGTTTGTTATATGTGCATCGCTTTGAAATTTTTCATGATATTAACCCAATTTATCGAAGAGTAAATTTGTTAGGTGTATACCGGATGTCAAAAAAATTAGTTTAGGATAAATCTATTGCGGGTATACCAGCTTTAGAATTTTTAGTGGTTAAAAAAATAGTTTGAGCTAAATTTGTCACAACCGCACAAGTTTGGAATTTATCGTGGTAAAAAAAATAATTTAGGATAATTTTATCATAGGTATACTAATTTAAAATTTTTCATAGTATTAACCCCTCATATGTACATGCGTAGATTTAAAAAGGGTCACTCCAAGTTTTGAGTGGGCTGAAATGAGTTGTAAAAAGTAAAGTCCAACTAAATATGGGTCCAAATGGGTTTCACTGGGACCCATCTTAAATTTGTTACACGACTTTTGTGTTTTTATCTACTTTTCAAATATTGTTTGGACTTGGAAAAATAGGTAAAGAAAAGTATCTTCAAATATTTTTATGAATGATATAGCTTATTTCGAAAATATCACTGCAGTAAATTTAAGGAAAACCATTAAATATTCAATATTATACCCTATTCAATGTACTTTATCATTTGAAAACACAACTCATGTGATTAAGAATCTCAATTAAAAGAAGGGTTAATTCCATGAAACATTCAAAATTGATATATCCGTAGCAAATTTATCTCAAATCAAATTTTGAGCCACTCAAAAATAGAGTCAATATGTTCATTGTTATGCTAATTTTCTTTTTCTTTATTTTTTTTGTAATTCTGACCTTTAAAGTTTTTTTTTTTTTTGTTCAAAAGACCTTTTAAGGTCACGTGCCTACTTCTGCATGAAACAAGCGACTTGGAAAGAATCCCTAGGCTTTGAGACCACGTGCACTCGTCCTTCACTTGTACGAGGAAAGTTCAAAGGCCAAATCGACTTTGGACTCCGTTCATTCGCGTCAGTGACGAAGCCACGAATTCATCCAGATTGCTGTCGGAACCCAGAGCTTCAAACCCCAAAGCAAACACAGATGGTGATAAGAGAGTATTTTCGAATTTTCTTTCCGGAGAAATTGAAAATTTGTCCAGTTTATCAAATAATTAATTAAATTGACTTAAAGTTTGGGATGATTATGAGGTTATCGCACTTCACGGGAAAAGGGAGAATAGCTCTCTCAACTCGGATACTAGGATTAAGCACACAAATACAATGAAATAGAGAGTAAATTTAAAAAAGAGAAATCGAGACACAATATTTATCCTGGATTCATCTTGAACTAGGGTCATAGCAGAAAATTCTACTATAATCATCTATCATCTTTTTGTTACATCTCTCAAATTGCAAGAAGAAGAGAATATACATATACATATACATATACGTTACCTAATAACTATTCATGTACCCAAACTCAAAATACTAATAACATACGAATCTAAACTATAAAGCCCTCCAAATGACCAGGGCGCCACCCCCGCAATCCTTGCCTAGGGGCTCTCCTCGACCCCATGCCTTTCTATCGGTGAGGAGTATAGACCATATCCCAATATCAAGAAGACTAATCGTCGCGATGTACATACTATCGAAATCATGACATAGCGTGTGATGATGAAAAGTAGCGGAGGAATTTGGGTAGCATGGTGAAATCGAACCACGTTGCAATTTTTCTAGGCCTAAAAAGTCTTTCAAACAACTTGGATGGATTGTTCTTCACATAACATCACTTGACATTGTAAAAGGTGCACATGCACATTTTCCACGTGCAAGCGGTCATAAAACGTCACACTGTTTTTGTTTGGTTCTTTTTATCGCTTGCTATGATGCAACGCTGCTTGATCTCCGGGAGACTCGGCAAGCGAAGATCGTGAGCTTGATCAACAACTGTTCCTCGGCTGCCGACGCCAATTCGCCTATGCCACCGCCTTTTACTCCCCTTTACCACCAAGAGATTGATCCACAAGCAAAACACAACGCCTCTAGTCTACAACCACGATGTTTCCACTGTTGATAACTCAACCTCGTCGCGGACTTCTGTGGTTGTTTGTCGCTGAGAGACTGATGAACAAGTAAGTGTAATGCCTTCCGGCACGACACTCTCACTCACCATGGATGATTCGAGCTCATTGACGCTTTCTGCAACTTTACACCAGGAGATCTATTGATAAGCAAAAGCGAAGCTTTCTGTGAACAATCCCCGGACGATTCTACCTCATTGCCAAGAAAAATCGTCCAAAAAGTTATAAATTTATTGCATTTTTACAATTTAATCACAAACATTTTAATTTTGCTAATTGAGTCTTAAACATTCTCATGTTTTGTCTATTGAGTTAATACGATAGACTTTGGCTGGAAACCCTTGACATAGACGCCGAACGTCTCTGCGTGAAATAGTCGGCGCTGGCATAAACAATTTTAAATGATATTTTAATATTTTTTAAATAAAGTTATTATTATTATTATTTTAAATATAGCCAACGAGGGTTGCCGGGCCCTCACTCGGATCCGAGCAAGGCTGCCTCGTCCGCGGCCCGTGAGGCTAACCTCTCCTAGACCATCGTGGCTTGGTCGGCGAGGGCTCGACAACCCTTGCCTAATAGCCGGCGAGCTAGCCAATAAGAAAAAGCAAAGGAAAAAGGAAAAGGAAAATAAAAAAACAAAAAATTATTGAAAATGAAATATATATATATATATTAAATACTATTAATAATATCCATGTCAACATTAGTCGTGTCACGTAGGATTGTCGACATCCACGTCGTAGTTTCCTGTCAAAATTGACAAAACGTAAAAAGTTTTAGGACTAAATTGATAAAAGTGTAATAAGTTTATGATTTTTCGAATGGCTTTCTCCTCATTGCCGATTGGAGAATTTGCTCACCAGTAGACTTGATCGACGAGTAAACACCGCGCCTTCCATCGGCAACCATAGCCCCAACGCTTCCACCTCATGTGTTCCCCGGGCACAAAATTTTTCAGCTGTGTAAAATTGAAATACATACTTCAGTATAAATATCGGTAAAATTATATCACATTTCATATAACTATCTCCTCTTAGAACAAGATAAAAGCAGAAGTCTTACTTCATTATCTTTGTTGATAATGATTAAAATTTTATATGCAATCAACCACACCCTTATATGTTGAGATTAGAATATTAAAAGTTTTCCAAGAATATACCTAATAGGAAAACTAATAAAAAAATATCAATAAAAATTTGTAAAATTTAAACTCGTCAAAGCTAATGTTTATTTTTGGTCGAACACTTCTGAACTAGACAAGTAGGGTTCCTAGTTGGAAACGGAATGAGTGGACAGCACAAGCGAAAATACTTGCTGTAAAGAGAATGATCTATCGATGCAAGTCGGAGTCCTTACATGTCACTAGAGATGGCCGGTTCCGGTTCGAGAACCGCGGTTCCGGTTCCGGAAAAAGGTGGAACCGGGCGGTTCCGGGCGGTTCCGGTTCCGGTTCGAACCGCCGGTTCCTAGGCCTTTTCCCATTGCCTCTTACCTTTTTTTTTTTTTAAACCGGCCCGTAACCGTGGGCCCGATCAACGGGCCGGTTCCGGGCCCAAATGGCCATGTCTACATGTCACTCTTAAAGGAAACCCTTGAAGAATGGTTTGCAATCATACATTGACATTGAAGCGCCGTCGGTCATTCATTATCGTTCTCGTAATATTATTTAGGAATAAGTGCACTTGGAGATCGTGAAACTTATTGCGAAAGTTCAATCTGAGCCCTAAGACTTTCAAAATATGCAATTAAGTCCTAAAATTTGTCAAGTCGGTGCAATCAAGTATTTCCGTTAACTTTGTTCCATTTGACTAATAATAAATGTCGACATGGCTTTCTTTATCTGTATTTTCTCTATTCTATATTAGCGACGTGACTAAAACGACATCGTTCTTGTCATATTTTTTATTTTAATAAATTTTGCTAAAGCCATACTAAGAAATAGCAAAGTTTAAAAAGGTACAAAAAAGTATAAAGGGAAAAGGAGGAAATGCAAGCACAGCTAGCCGCTCCACCAACTCCAGCAATAGTGGGGAAATGGTCGATGGGGGTTGTTGGCCCCAATCGGGGGCCGACAAGGGCCTGCCGGCCCTCTCCAATTTTAGCCGAGGGCTACAACCGTGGCGGCGGCAGCGAAGACTCGCATTTTCTCCGTTTATTGTTTTTTTTTTGCATTCATTTTATTTTGTTTTTAATATAACTAAAATAAAACTTTTATTGAAAAAATAGATTTGGACCAAATCAATGTCGTTTTAGCATATGTTTTAGTCACGCCATTGCGGAGAGAGGACATGTCAATATTTTTCATTAGTCAATTTGGACGAAGTTAATGAAATTACTTGATTGTATCAATTTGATATATTTTAAGATGCCTTTGATTTGGGGAAAACTCCATGAAAAAGAAAAACGATTTTTGGAAATCCTCTTCTAGGAAAATAAAACATTGATATATGAGCATTTGGAAAATATTTTCCGATGCTTGGATCTCATTTGGAAAATGATTCAATCTCATGACTTTATCTCAAGAAAACACAAATTTTATTTATTCATTTATTTTTATTTTTTTTCTTTCTTCCTCCTCCATCGTGACAGCCATTGGTGGCCACGGACGAGGAGGACGAGGAAAGAAAAATTTAAATACGAGAAAAGTCGAGTATTAGAAAATTTAAAAAAAACCGAGAAGAACAAATTCGAAAAGTTGTTTCCCCTCTTTTATATTTAAGAATTCGCTTTCTTGATTTTATGCATGAAGTTTCCATTAATCGAAAAATGATTTTCGTTGACTATGCCATTTTCGGCGGACTGGACGGGGTGAAAGTTCGGAAGATCAATTTCGGGAAAACCTTTCCTCAAAACAAACACCCCATTAGGACTTTCACTGCAATTTTACGACTTCGAAACGCACTCATTCCCTGATCGGCATCGGCACCCGTGTTTAGATACTTTACAATTGAAATAGTTCCTTTTTATGATGACCGGGGAAATGCCCGGGCTCTGTTTCTCAAAACCTAACGCCTGAATATTTTCATGTTTTTCCCAACGCGGGAGCCGAACGTGTCTCGGCGAGCAGAGCATGGCCTCAAACCCTTTCAAAATGGTTCGAGAAAAGGGAGCACGGGGCTCTTTCGTTTTTCTTTTTCGGTCGTCCCTTTTCACTTTTTGGAGCGCGAGTGCCCCACCCGTTTCCTTTACACTGTCTTTCCCATTCTCTACCCTTTTTTTTTTTTTTTAAATTGTTCAATTTCATTTCTGGTTCAATCAAACGAAAATATCGAGTTCGTGGATATTCAAAAAGGGTTAATACCACGAAAAATTTTGAAACCGATACATGTATAACAAATTTATGCGAACTAAATTTTCTATCACGAAAATCATAAATTGGCATACGTTTGTCAAATTTACCCCCGGATTAATATTTTGACTATTAAAACCCGGGAGATTGATACACATGTAACAAATTTACCCTCCCGTTATATTGGGTTATTGCCACGAAAAGCTTCGGATCGATATACCTATGACAAACGTAAGGTAAAAATTCTAAATTGGTGGACCTGTGAATCGTCAAGTGTCATCCAACTAAGCAATTTGACGGCACAATTTAACAAAATTTAACGGAAGGGAAATTTATCACAGGGTGTCTTGGTTTGAGGGAGTTTAGGGTAAATTTATCACATATGTATTAATTTAAGATTTTTTTTGTAGTATTGACCCTGTTCAAAAATTGTTCTTGAAGAAGGTTTTGAGGGGATAGATGTCCTTTGCTTCTGATATTTCTATTCGAGGTTATTCTTACTTCCTTCTTTCTTTTATAGTTCTTATTTAGTAAATCGACAATCTTCGTCTTCTCATTTAGGGGAGAAGTCCTTTTTCTTTAAATAGGATAAATTGACTCGAGTTGCCAAGTTAACGAAATCAAGACCCGCTCTAAACAAAATATACATCACTACATCACTGCTTATGTAAATTGTTCATATTATATTTACTTATTTATTTGGGCTGGTGAGGCTCGGCCTCGTGGCTCGGCTTTGCTATCCCAGGCAATCGACCAGAGAAAGAAGAGGGAAGGGGAATAAAAGCATAAAATAAAGTTAAAAATAAAAAAAGTAAACAAATATTAAAATTTTATGTCACTAGCCAATCGCGCCCACGTCGGCGTCAGTAGGTCAAAATTCGCCGAATGGACTAAAATGATAAGATTGCAAAAGGTATAGGACTCGAATCGTAAAAAAAAATATTTGAGGATCGAATTGACACAATTGTAATAGATTTAAGGTTTTTTTTTTGTTAATTTTTCCTATTTATTTGTATATTGCACAAAAAGCAAAAATCACTGCCCAGATATCTTTTACGTAATTAAGCCAAAAATGAGGTTTTTTATCTCGCTTTCAGATTTCTTTAATCACCCCTACATTAAACACCCCAAGATGGAAATATAATTATAAATAAATAAATCCTTAAAACAGCCCACTTCCTCCAGTTCCGCTCTGAGAAGTAATTAATAAATATCCATTTCCTTAATCTTTTTTTTTTTTCATAATATAGCAATTCTAAAAGGCTCTCTTTTTGCATGTTCGGCATGTGCATCTATCTCCACATTTGATGTTAGGTTACGAATTTATAAGTTGACATATACGGCATATTCTAAATGAGAAAAATTATTAAGACCATATGCATGCGGATTCAATACTCCGGCGGCGAGGCGCGAATCGTCGTTGGTAAGCATGGCAGGATCAGGTCAGGCTCGGGTCAACTGACGGTTTTAATTATATTATACGAGGAATTTTTTTGAATCCGAAACTACCCATTTGCAAGAAACAACAACAAAGGATTTATATAATTGGCACGCACTCTCCTTGCCAGAAACGGAGCGCGCCCATCGCCCGGGAGGGGCACATCGATCATCCGGCGGCCTCCGTTCCCGAACCGGATCACGACGCGGGCTCCGTCCCCGCGCGCCCTAACCCGCAAGGTGACTGGGCTGACCCGAGCAATGAGGGCCGTCCGATCCATCGCCCCTCGCCTCTGGTGCCGCCACGTGGCGCGGCAGTTAAAATGAGAAAAAGCCTCTAGAGGGAGAAATGCAAGTAAACCACACACGCACATATAATCTTAGAGTCTCTCCATAAACACGTTTTCTCCAAACGCAATATAAGCCCCAAAATAACCCCAAATCTCTTAAACTTTTGCCCTTCTGTTAAACGCCTCTCTCTCTCTCTCTCTCCCTCTCTTATCTCTCTTCCTTCTCTCGCTCGCTGTACATCATCGGCGATTAATCCAAAATCACCTTCGCCTCTTTCCTTGCGAATCGGACGTCGACCTTGGCCGAGTGGCGAATCGGACCCCTAGCCGCCGCCGCCGCCGCCGCGGATTCTTATTCCGATTTCCGAAACCGAGACTAAAGCGATTCGCGCAATCGGAATCCCTTCAGCCGCCGGCGGCGGTCCGTTCCCGCCCGGTCCGGAACTCTGTAGGTGCGCACGATTATTAACATGCGCGCGCACTCATCGGATTGTCCCAAAGTGAATCAATCCTTGCTTTAGTTTATATTTAGTTGCGCTCCAAGAGGCGAG
This sequence comes from Rhodamnia rubescens, assembly GCA_021437795.1. Taxonomy (NCBI): domain Eukaryota; kingdom Viridiplantae; phylum Streptophyta; class Magnoliopsida; order Myrtales; family Myrtaceae; genus Rhodamnia; species Rhodamnia rubescens. The sequence goes on from JAILYA010000021.1 coordinate 33,082, forward strand.
CCTCTCGGTTTTTCAATCATCGGCGTCTCGGCTTGGGTCGATTTACTAACTTCACTGTGAATAAGCTCGAAGTCAGCCCTCTGCTCGCGAATTTTGGACGGAATTAGTGTTCTAAGGTTCCTGATTCGGTATTTTTGAGCTTTAGCCTTGTATTTTGGAGATTTAGTGAAGCTGAGACCTTGATCCGTTGTCCGCTCTTCTCGATGCGTTTTTGATTGCTCGTCTTGCCGCCTTGCGTAGTTTGCTTTCATTTTGGATCGAATGTGATTGAATTTTGCCAATGCTTGCTTTCAGTACAAAGGCTGGAGTCACGCTGCTCGTCGACGAGCTTGTTTTGAATGCGTTTCAAATGTCGTTAGACTTTTGACTTTTCTCAAGTGCTGTGTAACTTTTTCTGAAGTTAAGTCCTTCACTGAAGATTAGATAAGCTACTTTTGCCTGAGGTTTTCTGTTTGCACTAAGAATTTTTTATGTCCATCCAGCGCCAGACTCTCTCAAGCAAGGTTATTGGTCATTTCTTGTCCTTATGGGGTTGTTTTATGTTTCTTTTTTTTTTATATCATAAAGACCGAATTATGACATTTAAAGGGATAGATTGATAATTTTAATGATAATTCCCCTACTTTTCAACCAGTTGAATAGGATTTAAATCCAGCTTTCTCTCTGCTTCTTTGTGCTGCTGTTATTCCTATCTTTTTAAATAAAGGCATGTTTTGTTCTGATGTAAGCTGTTTGATCTGCATAGAATTTCCATATTTCTGCCTGCTTCTCGTGTTGGTGCTGTTATTATTATCTTTAAAAGAAAAAAAAGTTTGTTTTTGAGTTTTACTAGACCATTCTCATTAGTCATTCTCCTTTACAGCAATCTGGACTTTTAGGGGACATTTACACAAGTTCCATGTCATAGATGGCCTTCTTCAAGAATTTTCCAAATGAAACAGTATCACGTGGCATCATGGAAGAAAATAGTCGGGCACAGAGTTCCATAAGGAATGAGGATGTTGATAGGTCTTTCAGCGAGAGAATATTCGATATGAACATGGATGCACAGTATCCCAGTGACGGTGAACCTTCTGGTTCCAGCAGAGTGCGGAAAGACGCAGCAGCAGATAATGGAATTAGAGCAAACAACCTGCAGCCTTCTGTAAAGAGAACAGCTAATGCTGGCAAATGGGGTTCCACATTTTGGAAGGATTGCCAACCCATGTGTCCTCCAGAAAGGTCTGATTCTGGACAAGATTCGAAAAGTGGGTCAGGCTGTAAAATTTCTGGGAGGTCAGCAGGTATTTCAGCTGACGCAAGAGAGTCAGATGACGATGGACAGAAAGAAGTAACCAAGGGTCAAAGAGGCCCCTCTGATGTTCCCGCAGATGAGATGTTGTCTGATGAGTACTATGAGCAGGATGGGGAAGAGCAGAGTGAGTCAGTTGTTTTTGGAGGGTTCAATCATTCCACAAGGATGAATTCGATACCCTCAACAAAGCCAACACCCTTTGCAGCTAATAGAAATGTCTCTCGGAATCGAAGGGCCCTGAATGATGATGATGAAGAAGATGATGATGAAAAGAATGACGATGCTGACTACGAGGAAGAGGACGATGAAGATGGTAATTAGTAAAATCATTTCAGCTCATCAATTGTTTAAGTAGTACTTTTTTTAGACATATATTACAGTTTTGCAAGCTTCTTTCGCTATTTTCCGATCATTTTTGCGATCTACTTCTTGGAATTGCTGCTGATTGCTGTTTCTCTGCCATCGCAGGAGATGACCCTGATGATGCTGATTTTGAGCCTGATTCTGGGGTTGCTGGCCATCAATCATCAATCAAGGTGAGTTTGTTGGCATCACATTCTTTTGAATTTAATGTTGGGTGGTCTATGACTTTCACCATAGCACAGACACAAAAGCATGTCGTAGGATGTAATTCCATATCTGATTCCATGGGGAAAAGGCCATAAATTAGAGGTTAATGACAGTGAATTGTTGGCTACCGCATTTTCGTTCTTTTTTGCTTCCTGCTTGGTCCCCAGTGTTACCAATAGTCTACTTTCAGAATATCATGGTGTTGGCAGTAGCTTGTTGATGCTGTTAGAAGATATAATGTTCCATGTGGTTGACAATATGCTAACTGTGGCAATAAAGAATACGGAAAATTATTTGGTGGCTAAGAATTTGGATTAGGATATCGGTGACGGCGATTGTTGTGTGGCATAAAAAAAGACAAAAAATTGGGTAGGTTTACCCTGAGGTTTTATTTCAAGAATGGGGGAAATATTCGAACATAGAACTCAGCTTTGGAGAGAATGCCTGCTTTTTGTAGCTCTCCAGATTCATTCTCTGATCTCATTTTGGGTTGTTGCGGCCTGTATTTGCTTTCAATTGGGAGGTCAGGCTAATTTTTCAATCAGACACAGGAGGGACCAGTTACTTTGGTGGTAGATGATTGCCTCTAGCAATGTTCAGAGTTTCATGAGATTGGGTAATGTTTCAGGTGATGAGGATATAGCTTATGAAATGTTGATGGTGGTGATGAGCAGCTTCAGTGCGGACTGTAGTAGTTGTTTGAGGGATATTGCTGTGAACTTACCACAGTTGGATGACCTAAGTATGAGGGATATTGCTGGAGGCTGAGACTTATGTTTGGTCCAATATAATTCCAGTCGCTAACTTAGATGTTGGGGTGTTACTTTGTTGCTTGTGCTATTGAATGACTCTCTTCTTAGCCCTTGTCGGATGACATATCTTTATCCCGACTCACTTATCCAAGTCTTCTTATTGCATGGTAGTGTCTTGAGGAAAGAGAAGCAGAAATTTTTAGGAATACAGACATTGCTCGGTTGCAGCCTGTAAGTAAATTTGAGTTGTGTGAGAAATGGAAAACTAAGTGTTAATTGCATCTTGAGGTGTTCTCTTGTAACCAAGGAACAGGTTCAAATTCTTGGATTAGCTTTTATCTACTTCACATTTGGTATAAGATGGAGATGAACTTGGTATTTGGAAGACTAGGTTCCGACAGGATCTAGGCAAAGATCTCTTTCTTTCAGTAGCGAGAGGAAAATGGAGAATTAAGCCAATATAGGTACAATTGAAAGAGGTTTTCCTAGGTGGCTATTGCAGCATATGACACTACTGGCAACAATGTGATCTATGTAACCGAAAGATGTATTTCTAATTCTAGGATAATCTGTAACACCTGTTGGCAATATGTTCTATTTAGGAGATTTGGTTCTACAGCGTGACTGTTGCTTGAATCTGGTGGTTATGTATTGAGGACAAAATCCCGATAGATTGTGCAAACATTCTTTTAGAGACCTTGTACATATCTCAGTCGGGTTTAATATATATCATCTTATCATCTTTTGTTGTTTAATCCCCTTAGATTGCCTTACTTTACCCCATTATTAGTAAACTTCTTGTTTATTAGGCTGTTGAGTGCAAGGTTCGTTTTACACCTCCAATCATACTGTTTTTGGACTATCCTTATGCAATTTTATATGGTAATTTGATGACATTTGAGGGACTATACCTGATACATATCTTTTGCACTTGTAGGACGAGGACTGGGATGCTGAAGACTCTGATGAAGACAATATATCTGATGATGATATGGATGTCATGGATGAAGATGACTCGTTTTATTCAAAGAAAATGAAGAGTAAAAAAGGAGGTAAGGGTGGACGCAGTGGCAAATCTTCCACAGAGCGCAAGTCACTCCCTGCACCTAGGCGAACAAGAAAAGGTAAAAGTCCATTCGAGGAAGATGAGTCTTCTGCCAGGGATTCTGATAGTGAAAGTGCGGAAGATGTCAAGGGTGTTACAAGGAGGGGTGGACAGCTAAGGAAAAACAATGTCAGGTCAAATCCTTTTACAGGCATCATAAAAGAAACCAACGAGGTCCGTACCTCAACTAGGTCAGTAAGGAAGGTATCATATGTTGAAAGCGATGATAGTGAAGAAGTTGATGAAGGAAAGAGGAAAAAATCGCAAAAGGTACAACCTTTTAACTTTAATACCATATATTTGATTTTTGTTACTTAAAATTGGCTCTTCCTTATCTATTTCTTTTGAAGTATTGATTGACACGTGTCTTCTGTCTAGCGATTGGTAGACTAAGTTGGCTGCAATAGTATCAGACATTCAAAGTCAGGGCCTGTTTGTTTAAGCTTTTTAGAAGCCAAAAGTATTTTTTCTCTCTTTTCCCCTAAAATTCAAAATTTTATTCAAATTTCAAAAATTATGAAACAATGATATACGAATCTATGTGCTAAATATTATGTTGTGAAAATTTCTTGTATCTCATGTTATGAAAAAGTCAAAGTGCCTGCGTCACAAGATTTAAATTAAGCAAAGCGTATAAAGCAAAAGTCAATCCAGACACCCTAAGTGTTTTCTTTAATTGATTTTTTTCTAGATGAAGTATTATTTTTCACCTGGGAAATGCTGTACAAGGTGAAGTACATCGTGCCTATTAAGACCTATTAGAACTATATGCAGTCTTATCGTCTTAGTTGTGCTTAATTCAGCTTATAAGAAATCGATTCTTGCGAATATGAGGATGATGTCAGTGTTGCCCAGTGTTGGGGTTTGGTGTGATGTGGAATATCCGATTTTATGTTTTACTAATACATTTAATTGCCGTCAGTTGACTTGGACTTTTATCTTTGTATCATGAAGTGTAAAAAAGTGAGAAATGTGCATGGCTGCACTTTTTGTTGAGAAGAATTTCCTAACTGGTTTTGTGAGAATTTTTCTCCGACTACTCTTTGAAATGAATTTTGTTATTAAGTGCCCTCAGGGCACTTGATAAATATTTAGACAAGGAAAGTTTTCTATTTCCAATGAACAATCTTTCTTGTGTTATGTGTAATCAGTGCATTGGAAATTAAATCATTTCTGTACTAACGGCTCCCGTTAGCAAGACCCCTTTTTAATTACCAATCGAAGAACTAGCGCTGGCTGTATGCCCATGAAGTTGAATACTCTTTCTTAGCGGCTTCATTTCTTGCCCCTTCAATTTGCACCTAAAAGTATTTTGATAATCACTTTCATTTGGTTATGTAGGAGGAAATGGAAGACGAAGATGGTGACTCAATTGAAAAGGTTCTCTGGCATCAACCAAAGGGTACAGCCGAAGCGGCTAGTACGAATAACAGATCAACAGAGCCTATTCTCATGAGCCATCTGTTTGATTCTGAGCCAGATTGGAATGAAATGGAATTTTTGATAAAGTGGAAAGGACAGTCACACTTACACTGTCAATGGAAGTCCCTTCCTGATCTACAAAATGTAGGTTTCTCAATTCCTCTAGCCATGTACATCTTTTACAAGTGTGAAACTATGACATATATTTGAATTTTCGTTTTTAATAAGTATTGACATTTCACATATATGAGTTTTCAGCTCAGTGGATTTAAGAAGGTGTTGAATTATACTAAAAAGGTGACAGAGGATGTGAGGTACAGGAGGTCAATCTCTCGGGAGGAGGTAAATTATCTTTACTGTGCCGAGGAGTTCTCTTGATCTCTATCATGGAACAATAGAGTTGAAATGGCTGAATTTTCTTCCACATGTGTGCAACATGCTAGATGGGAATACTAAATATCGTTGTATAATTTTCTATCAAAATATCGTTGTATTTAATTTTCTATCTAAGTTTGGTGTGGTTTACTGGCCTGTTATGCCATAAAGCTATTCATTTCAGATAGAGGTGGTATGATGGATTAGTTGATCATCTTATTGTAGCTTCTGTCCCAGCAGTTGAATCTTGATATGAGATTCTACCCAAGAATCTTAGATTTCGAGAGGGGTAGTTGTAGCTTTTGGTGCTGTAGTTTGGTGTTTGATGTGTTGATTAGTGCTGTTGCTGCCATCAGGATAGGCATTCAATAAACAGTATATAATTTTGTCATTATGATAGATAAAGTGAATAGTATATCGGAGTACATTTTTTCTTCTCAAGTGAAAAGAAATATTGGCTAATTATTGAAGTTTAAAGAAACAGTTCTAATGTAAAGGTAAAAGAAAAATTTTAAAACCAAGTTGAGTAGACAGCGACCAATGCATCCCTGGTTTACTTCCTGAAAACTTGTTTAGTTGCTTATTATGGTCTGCTAGCTTCATGTGATAGAAGCAGATACACAAAAGCACTAGCAAACACCGAGGTTGGTGGAAATTCCAAACATTTATGAGAACTAGCATGAACACTGCACTAGTTCTACACGATCTCAGGGCTGATCCATGAAGTTGGGTTTTGCTTATGGTGTGAAGGGATGGATAGTGCAAATAAGGCTAAAAGTTCCCATCCAGCTTCTAGTTTAAGAACTTCATGTTTAGTTAGTTGAGGGTTGTACTATATACCATAGATCCTGGTCTACGAAGGGAGATACTCACTCCTGTGCTTGTATTGGGGGGTTATTGATGGGTGGATGATTATTAAATTGTTCCTATACTAGTGCACGAGTTACCAACTTCTGTCTTTCTATTTTATCTGCAAATAGTTCGGATGAGCTTTACATTTGCAAGTGAGCAAGCAAGTTGAGGACCTTTATGTTCACCATAGAATTTAAGAAGAATAAGACAGTTGAGTTGTTCTTGCTGCATTCTTGACTCGGATTTACTGGATTTTTGGTTTAACAAATTTTGTCACACTCTCGGAGTGATTCTTTCAATATGTCAGGGAAAATTCTTACTGTGCTGAAAAATTGTTTCCTCAATGATTTATTGGGTCTGGAAGCTTCAATATGTCAGGGAAAATGCTTACTGTGCTGAAAAATTGCTTCCTCAACAATTTATTGGTCTGGCTTTCAGACCCATTAGAATGTTCTCTTTGGATTGCTTGTGCTTTCTCCATCAGTGTACTCCTGTAGTATCAAATTGATCGCTCTGCTGAACACAGTGAAAGCAAACGATTTTATCTTTCATCCAGATATACAAAATTGATTTTCTTAGGGGTTCAGTTAACAAGTGCCTGGAATATTATTACATGATGCAATATCTTTTTTCTAAACGTCCAATATGGAGGTAGTATAGGAATTTTATTTCCTTTACATTAAAGAGCTTTCACCTCATTAGAAATGAAATGTGAAAATGTTGCATCTTTATTTTTTCAAATCATAACAAGTCTAGCTTAACATGCGCATGGGGCAGTTGTCGACATTCTCCTCTTTGTAATGACAATTCTTTTGTTCTTGAGAGGAGGCTTTGGGCAGCAGTTGATGAAATTAATATCAGAGGATAATTGCAAAATAGGGTTTAATTTTATGAGGCAATTCTTTGATCTCAATAATGGCTTCCATAATAATATTATTAATAACAACAATAATAATTATGATGGTGGTTGTGGTGGTGTTTTCTTTATCTTATGATTCTGATGAATGACTGGTCTTTGTTTGGTTTGTGCTGCTTCTCTAGTTTCTGGTTCTGTGAAGTATGTGAATTTGGGGATTCCCTTTTTTATGTAATTCTTATGCAATCTGTTAAAATATTCTTTTTAACTCTGGATCTTTGTTTTACCTTTAGATTGAAGTCAATGATGTGAGCAAGGAAATGGACTTAGATCTCATCAAGCAATATAGTCAGGTTTGCTCTTTTGCAGTATTACCTTCATGCAGTTTTCGTTGCCTCTCCTTCTTTTAATGTCATTATATCTTTTTTCTTTGTGATATATTTAGGTGGAAAGAGTAATTGCCGACAGATTTAGTAAAGATAGCACTGGAGATGTTGTACCTGAGTATCTAGTCAAATGGCAAGGGCTATCTTATGCTGAAGCAACCTGGTATGAAAAGCTAAACGGGCATTATAGTGCTTTTGCCACTGTCCATATTTGCTGAACTGTTTCAAGATTTCACTAGCTCTTTTGTGTTAGTTATCTGTCTTTAATTTGTAAAATTACAGTTTGATTTGATGGACAAAATGTGAAGGTCTATTCAGTTTTCACTTCTCCTTTTGGTATTAGGGAAAAGGACAACGATATTGGGTTTGCTCAAGATGCTATTGATGAGTACAAGGTAGAACACTGGTTTGATTGAACTTACTTTGCTATCTGCCTGAAGGCTTTTCCCAGTTTTTTTTTTTTATTTAATATTTTCTGCCAATTATGCTTGAATGTTGCTGTTGCCTTGTATGTTGTAATAATTTCAGCGTATAGTAAATGCCCTAATTGGCTCTCAGTTTTGAATGATCATTATGGAAATGCTTGTTTTGATCATTCAAATGTTAATTCCAAAGCAACACGCTTATTACTTATATTGGCCTTGAAATCCAAACTTAAACACAACACGTTTTGAAACTAGTTACATGGCACATGTTTAAAATGTCCGTGAAATGATCTGTAATATGTAATTGGAACATGTAAGTAGAAAAAAATGTCTGAATAGTGTCCATGTTGACACGAATGATATGTTAATATGCTGAAATAAATGTGTCTAAGCTTGTTATAAACAGGTTGAAAGTTTCAACCTGCGCATTACACATATTAACGGGATGACTCGTTGTGGATGCAAACACTATGAGGGTTGTCTCAGACACTTTTAACTTGTTCTGAAAAGTCAGTTGTGCTGGAATTGCCAACTTTAAGTTTGAATTTACCTTTGCAATGTGCAAAATAAAAATTTAAGGTAACTGTTGTCTTTTTCTGCCCTTTAGGTATATACTACAGAACAATCGTTTAGTTTTATGTAGTCGCGGAACTTATTCTTGTATCACATAGTCATCTTCTGCCTGTAAGGAAAAGACTGCTTGTTTAATTATGAAATGTTGTTCTTGCACTAAAAAATGCTCGAGTCCAGTGATAAATTTGTGATGTCGAGGCACATTTTCCAAGCCTTAATTAGTTTCATACTTCCGTATGTATGGAAATTGGTAGTGTTTGTACTACAATTTTATCCTGCATGGAAAGTCCTGCAGTTTGCTCACTATGTGTCCTGAGGTTACTCCAGTGAGATCTGTAGAATATATAAGACAGTAGGGTAGTAGTTGAGGGATTAAATAACTTATTGAAGTAGTTATTGGGATGTCCCAAGACTCTCAAATAGTGTTATTCTTGTGGGAAATGAAAAGCTGGAGATCGGCCTTAATCACGAATCAGTTCATTTCTAAATAATTTTAACTCAACTTGAAAATGGACGTGATTTGGTGGCTTTTGTTTTTTCAGTAGCATTATATCGACAGAAGCATATTTAACCTGTCCTAGTTTGTGTTCTCAGAGCCAGCAGTCAAGTGACTTTCTTGGTCCCTTGCTGTGTGATTCTCTCTCTCTCGCGCGCGCACCAGTGCTGGGGGCCCGGGGGAAGAGGGGTGGGGGTTTGAGGGGGGGGGAGGGGGGATAGTGTGTACGCATGTGACTCTCTTTGTGCTGATGAATATCCATTCCAAGTTCTAGTGTGTGTGTAGATGCATGAAGAATGGACAAATGAAAGGGATGTTGTGTCAGATTACGATCTTTTGTCCTGTTTTTATAAGCAGGCACGGGAGGCTGTTATGGCTGATCAAGGCAAGTCGGTGGACTCCCAACGCAGAAAGAGCAAAGGTTTGCAGCTCCTTTCTCCTTGATATACCTCTTTTCTTTCTTTTTCTTTTCTATGTGCAAGCTGAAAGCGGTATTGTCTTTTGGGACTGCCGAATGGTTTTCTTCTTTCTCGTTTTGTTGTGTGAGGATAATGCCATTGACTTCTGGACTCTGGCTTGCGTGTACTCCTAATGTGGTGGCCTATTAGTTTAATATAGTATTTAGGAAATCATTATTCCATTTGGGGATGCAATTTTGATAGTTTAGGGTTTGATGGAATTGTGGGTGTACAGTAGTTCATTACAGTCAGGAGATTCATTAATTTCAGGGTAGAGTTATGATATGGTTATGTCATTGTTATAATTTCTTGGGTGGTCCTAAGAAGAGCTTTTATCACATGTAATTTGTGATGAAAGGCCATCTGTTTTTCACATGTAACTTTTTTTTTTTTGGGGGGGGAGGGGAGATTGGTGTTCTCAATTTAATTGTTCCACAATTTCATAGTTGTTGGTAGTCCATGAAATTTAGAAGTGCAGCACATACATAATATAGAATTGTTTGGTCTGCATTATTGTGAAAGGCAGTTTCTTTTCCTTGATATTTATTTTTCACAAACTGAATCAGACAGTCCAACTAACACCACTTGATGTAGTGTTCTTTATTATTATTATTATTATTATTATTATTTTGGGGTCAGATATAGTGTTCTTTATTCATTTTGTGAGTGTTTAAGAAGAAAGAGGGCCGTTCATTGATTTACAAAGTAGTCATAGAAAAATGTACTACAATTTTTTTTTTTTTTGAAAAGTAGGGTTCTTACGAGTCAATCAGATATCACATCCTCCATATGGGCAGTGTCAGTTAGGGGCTAGCTGTGTAATGTTTCAATATTCCGAGTTATCATGTGCTTGACTCAATTAACTCTGTCTTGCTTGAGCAAGATCTGGTATTCTTTGGGTGTCTCCATAGGAAATGAAGTTTCTGTTGATCATCCATCTTGATAATCTGTGATATATAACTATAAGCTCGAAAAATTGACTTCTAATTAAATTGTATCTCTCAGTACTTTTCGCTTTTCCTATATGCATTATCTTTTTGTGTGGTTCCTTGATGACATACCTCATCGGACTAGCAAGTAGCAAGTGGATAGCATACTTTTTCATTTATCTCCTAACTAGATATCATTTCCACTTCTTCATATCTGTATGTGCATCACATGATTCAGTTGCAATTTTCTCATTTCTAGCAAGTTTACGAAAGCTTGACGAACAACCAGAGTGGTTGAAGGGAGGAAAGCTCGTGACTATCAGTTGGAAGGTTTAAATTTCCTTGTTAACAGGTGCACTTGGGTCTCTCCCCTGAAATTTGGTAGTTTTGATTGGTGAACTTGGTGTCTTAGAAGAATATTTGTCCTTTAGTGCGGTCAGTCTTGATTTATACCGTTGTTCTCAACTTGTATGTGACAGTTGGAGGAATGACACAAATGTTATTTTAGCTGATGAAATGGGTCTTGGTAAAACTGTTCAGTCAGTTTCCATGCTTGGTTTTCTGCAGGTAATTGGTAAACCGCTTATTTGATTTGGCCATGTATATTCTTATCTTCACTATCAGTATTGTGTCAAATGTAGAAACTCTTTTGTTGAATGCAGAATGCACAGCAAGTCTATGGGCCATTTCTTGTCGTTGTACCACTATCTACTTTGTCAAATTGGGCGAAAGAATTCAGAAAGTGGCTTCCTGATATGAACGTCATTGTTTACGTTGGTACTCGTGCTAGCCGAGAGGTAGAAATTATTGTCTTCTACTTTTCAATCACGCGTAAGAAGTTGGAAGTTTTGTTTTTGTTTTAGCTCATAAACTTATTTTTCGCCTGTCCATGGGAATGGATGACCCCTTTTTATTTAATGACAATTTATACCAGAGAAAAGGTTGTGTTTGTTATAGCCAGCTAGTTTAATATTTTATGCGATTTGTTTTCTTTTTCTTTTTAAGAGCAGCAAATTTTAGCGTTGCGTTGGCCATATTTGAACAGGCTGCTTTGGCATCTGGCTTCAGAAAGTTCGTGCTTATGCATAGTGTCTTTTTATTCTGATCTTGCTTAGAAGTATTGCAAGCTTCATCCAGTCTCTTAATAGTGTTGCATTCAGTCTCTTAATAATGTGGTGAGTCTCATAAGTGTAGTGAAGAGCTGATGGATATGTTGTTGATTACTAATGGTGTAGAGGGCAGTGTAGTATGTAGATGCGGTTTTATTCTAGCTGTTGGACTGTCTATTTTCTGTCGATCTCTGTATGACAATTGGTCCATGTTCATTCTTTAAATGAACTTTTCTTGTAAGGGGAAAATGCTATATTCTTAAGCGAAACTTTGTGTTCTTTGTGTTGGTGGTGTTGGATGATCTTAATGTCTTTAATCATATTAGAGATGCTTGATATGATTCAGGTACTAGGGTTGTACTTTCATAAGTTTGCATTGTACACCTGCATCGGGATCTTTCTGACATCATTGTGAAGTCTCTGTCAGATAACATGGTGGTTATGTGAGAAGAGAATTTGCAACTAGTAGATGTGTAGTGTCTTTTCCTTATGCTATGAGTACATTTGAAGCTGAGTTCGTTGTCATTTTAAATTGCATGACTAAGTTGTATTTACAGCTTTGGTATATTTATGCATGATCTGTTCATTTCCTTAGAACTGGCAGTATGTGCAATACAATTAAAATATTTGTTAGCATTTCTTGATTTTATCATTCCTCGTGCTTATTTTGGCAGGTCTGCCAGCAGTATGAGTTCTATAATGATAAGAAAGTTGGTCGAACCATGAAGTTCAATGCCTTATTGACCACATATGAAGTTGTCCTAAAGGATAAAGCTGTTCTATCAAAGATCAAGTGGAATTATCTAATGGTTGATGAAGCACATAGGTTGAAGAATAGTGAGGCACAATTGTACACCACTCTTTTGGTACTTTCCGGACTAAATCAATTTAGTCTTCTTCATTTTCTTTCCTTGTGAGTGGCTATAGAGGAGGACCAAAAACCTAGTTTATTTAGTATATCTGTTTGTTTTAACCTTGCTCTTTCACAGGAGTTTAGCACAAAAACAAGTTGCTTATTACGGGTACCCCCTTACAGAATAGTGTGGAAGAGTTATGGTAATTGCCTCTTGCACTGATGCCTTTGTCTTCTATGTTGGAATGGTTAAGTACTTTTTGTCACAGCAGAGTCTTCTGTGCAGTTCATCTAGTTATGGCAGTTGACTGCCATCCATAGACAAGGATTTTGTCCATTTGTTACTATGTAGCTCTTCTTTTGAAACTCCTCTCCACATTGTATAAGTTTCTCTTAATTGTTTGTTGGTTTCTTCATGTAGTCAAAAGTCATTAATGCATGCATTTTCAGCTGTCAACATTTTCACTTGGATGTAAACTTTTTCTGTGTGGGAGACGCACCTTTTGTAGACATATCTGCAATTTTAGTTTGCTGCGAAATATCTTTCGATCTTCACTTTTTTAAGCTAATTTGAGGGAAGTTTTTTTTTTTTGGTGGGCAAGGAAGTTAAGGGGACTTAGTTTTACCATCTTTGTTGATAATCTGGGTCAACCTTTTGAGGACTAAATTAATAGGGCGAAGTTAGTCATGGGAACCTTTGCTACTTTGTTTTACAAAAATCTAGCAGTCGCTCCTTTCTGTGCGGACTATATATTTTACAAAAAATCACAGGGTAACTTGTGCTCTGCAAATTTGATATATGCAAACTAGATGGAGGTTCAATGTGTTCCCTCTCGGAGCCGAGAAAGAATTTTTGGCAAGAAGAGGATATAGCAGTTCCCCTCAATGGACCACTTGGTCTAACTGAAGAGAACTTGTAACTTCATAAGAATGCTGAATAAGGGCAATAAGTTCATACATACATACTGGACACATATGATAAACGGTATATATCTGCAGAAAGAGGTGACTGGTGCACATATGATAAAAACTGATCAACTGCAAAAAGAGGTTCCTGGGGGTTTCGGGATTGATAATACAACATTAGTATGTGAGATGATGACTTGATTTTTTCTGCGGGTATTGATCTGGTATTTGGTAAATGTTGTAGTAGGACTGGTGATAGGATCACTTTTCTTGAAGGCATGAACTTTAAGGGAGGAATCCTTCTAATATGGAAATAGGAGCTATCTCACTATATAATTGCTGGATCACTAGTGTTCCAAGTTGTAAAAGTTTTCTACCCGTTCTGACCACGTATCTGTTTTAATGTTGCATTTAGATCTGAGTTGACAAGGGTCTGGCAGTGACAGTTGCCTCTAATTTCTTTATCCATGTGAAAAGTACTTTCTATTGTAGTGTTTGTTTCCAATGGACCATTTTTCATGTCATGTCAAGATGCTTTGGCTAGTTAAGTCCGCTATTACATTGGGGTCCTTGTTCAATCGCTTCTTCTGTTCCTTCATCATTGCTCCTCAACAGATTTGATTCTTCTATTAAGTTGCTATTAAAATTTTGAAAGGGCTCTGCTTCACTTTCTTGATCCTGATAAATTCAAGAATAAAGATGATTTCGTCCAAAACTACAAGAACCTCAGCTCATTTAATGAAAATGAGGTACATTTCCTTACATCTTTTTCTCCTGATTTCCACTTTATTAGTAGTCCATAGATTTTGATAATGCTTATTGTCTCTCTTTAGCTGGCCAATCTTCATATGGAACTGCGACCTCACATTCTCCGGAGAGTTATCAAGGATGTAGAGAAGTCTTTGCCTCCAAAGATCGAGCGTATACTTAGAGTTGAAATGTCCCCTTTGCAGAAACAGTGAGTACAGATCACCACTTCTATGAAGTGGTTTTCCCCTCTTTTTTGTTGACTCTGCTTATGTTGTTTGGCTGTGTTCACTTTCTAATTACTCTGTTCTTAGGTACTACAAGTGGATATTAGAAAGAAATTTCCATGACTTGAACAAAGGAGTTCGCGGGAATCAGGTGATTGGATACCTTGACTTGTTTTTAATTGGAACTTCTATTTCTGCTCTACAGTAGACTCTTATGTGATAGTTCTTGTATTGTTAGTAGTGACTGACATTACGCACTACGCATTTTCTTAAAATGAGCAGTTTTTACTTTAAGAATTCTTCAATTTTTTTATTTATTAAAATAAGATGGCATCCTCTTTTTTTATTTTCTTTTTTCGAATTTGCTTGCTTATATAATCGATCTGAAATTGCAGGTCTCTCTTTTAAACATTGTTGTGGAGTTGAAGAAATGCTGCAATCATCCTTTCCTGTTTGAAAGTGCAGACCATGGGTATGGAGGGGATTTTAGAATTAGTGATAACAGTAAATTGGAGAGGATCATTTTGAGTAGTGGGAAGCTGGTCATTCTTGACAAGTTGCTTGTCAGATTGCATGAGACAAAGCATCGAGTTCTGATCTTCTCCCAGGTATGTTTTAGGGCCATTTTGGATAGTTTCTGGAAGCTGGAGATCATACTTGCCATGCTTCTGGAAATTGCATGGTGCCACCAACCTAGTCATGGTTTAGATCATGGATTTCATTGCTTTTATTTGGTAGTGAAGATGACTGGCCTACAGAGACATAATGTTTTCTATGTTGTCGAGGTTGTAGTGCGTGAGTAGTGTTCGGCTTTGTTCTAACGTACTCGGAGTGGTTTGAGGCAAGCTTCATGAAGATATATGTATGTCGATATGAGAAGGCGTAGAGACTTCATGGCGAATCAAATTAAGTTGGTGCTGTGTGCTGTTTATCCTCCTTCAGCATGACTAGGATTGAAGAATTATGTAAAGGCATTTTAAAAACTGTTTTTAAGCATTGAGAGATGGAAAAGGTGCATAGTTTACCTATAAAAAGAAAGCATATGAATGGCAATAAATTAGGAAATCACAGTCCATTTTTTTAGATTAAATGGTATTCATTGAAAATGTACCAAGGGGTAGACCTGATTTAATTGCGGGTGGAGTTCAGGAGTTGAGGAAAATAATAGGCATAGTGGTCAGTGTGGCAGTGGGCCAGACCTGGCGTCAAGAGCTTATACGCAATATGTGCATGCTTGTGCAGATTAATTTGTCCAGAAGTAATTTGCAAAGTTGGAGAATAGATCGCATTAACTTGTTCGAATTTGTCAAATTCCAGCCAGAATACTCTCTCGTTTTCTCCCTGCATTGCTGCAGAATCCTTGTACTGCTTTTGACGGCAATCGATGCAGTTGAAAGCTGCGGAAATTGACTTTCTTATTTGCATTAAGAAATCACTGTTAGAATGAATTGAACACCCATACAGCTCTTTTACTTATAACATGTCAAGAGTTTTCTTTCTTTTAAATGATGATCTCTGCAGATGGTTAAAATGTTGGATATACTAGCGGATTATATGTCGCTTAGAGGGTTCCAATTCCAGCGGCTTGATGGTAGTACAAAGGCCGAGTTGCGCCAGCAGGCTATGGATCATTTTAATGCTCCTGGGAGTGACGATTTTTGTTTTCTCCTATCAACTCGGGCAGGTGGCCTTGGCATTAATCTTGCTACGGCAGATACTGTTATAATATTTGATTCTGACTGGAATCCACAAAATGACTTACAGGTGCTGCATTCACTCTTTTCCCCCTTTTGCCTTCTTTTATCTGGACATTTTAGTCTATCAGGAGTAGCACATGGCAAGCTTGTTGTTTTGTAAATCTGAATAAAATTTTGTGATCTTTTTTTATTGTTAGGCAATGAGTAGAGCTCATCGAATTGGGCAACAAGAGGTTGTCAACATATATAGATTTGTTACAAGCAAAAGTGTCGAGGAAGACATCTTGGAGCGTGCTAAGAGAAAGATGGTAAGAGTATTCATAATATTTTTCCTATTACCTTTCCGCTTGTCCAAGCTGGCAAACTATTTGTTGGACATTTTAAAGTGATGCTGCTCGTGACATGTGCTCCTTGTGGTCATCTCTACTTTTCAAGGTTCTTGACCATCTGGTAATCCAAAAACTGAATGCCGAGGGTAGATTGGAGAAGAAAGAAACAAAAAAGGGGAGCTATTTTGACAAAGTAAGGACGAAACAAATATGTGCCCTTTTGTATTGTTATTTTTTCTGCTCATATTTTACACTGCTGATGCAATATTTTGTACTCATTTTCCATCATGCAAATTTTGCTTTTAATTTTGTCCCTATTTCCATTTCAGAACGAGTTGTCTGCTATCTTGAGATTTGGGGCAGAGGAACTTTTCAAGGAGGAAAAAAATGATGAAGAGAGCAAGAAAGGACTACTAAGCATGGATATTGATGAAATTCTTGAAAGAGCTGAAAAAGTGGAAGAGAAGGAAGCTGTGGAGGAGGGGCATGAATTGCTGGGTGCTTTCAAGGTAAAAGGAAAAACAAATGAATGTTATGATATTCTGGGAAAATAGACTCGTTATATTAGGTTTGTCTACCTCTGTATCTCTTTGTTGAGTCCTGCACTACGAGCATGACATCATAATTGTTTAGTTTTCAAAGCAAGGAAAATCTAAGTATAATCATGAAGTTTCTATTCTGATGACATTCTCCTCTTATATCCAGGTCGCTAATTTCTGTAGTGCTGAAGATGATGATAGTTTTTGGAGTCGATGGATCAAACCAGAAGCTGTAGCTCAAGCCGAAGTATGAGCATTTTTATTTCATAGAGACAATGCTTTATGTTGGAGTCTTACAGGAAGAGTCTTTTTGCAAAGTAAAATTTACCAATTTAGCAGTGTTTTTGATTTAAAATATACTGGCCTCCCTCTAGGAAGCTTTACTTCCTCGTGCTGCGAGGAACATCAAGAGCTATGCAGAGGTTAATCACTCAGACCAACCTGAGAGAACCAATAAAAGGAGGAAAAAGGAATCTGAACCACAAGAGAAGGTCTCTAAACGCCGCAAAGCTGATTTCTCTGCCCCCTCTGCTCCAGTTATTGAGGGTGCAGCTGGTCAAGTAAGAGGATGGTCTTATGGCAATCTGTCTAAGAGAGATGCATTGCGCCTTTCTCGTGCGGTAGGTCCTACTTTATATGGTTCTTGTATCTGGGGTACTGAAAGATATCATGCCTAGCTTGATTTTGAAAGGGCAATTGATCATCTATTTGTTGTCCTATCTGTTGCGTTTATAAGTTTAAGTTCTTGTCATGTCATTTGAATTGCATTTTAACTCGTGTTGTTTGGCTGATTATAGTAGCTAGGAAGAGGGTGGAAATTGCATGGTCGACCAAGCCAACTGAGAACCAACCAATTTAGTATGGGTTGATAGTACAACCGACTTTGCTCATAGACAAAAATGTTTGTTGTTACTTTTTTTTTTTTTGGTCTAATGCTTATCATTACTTACACAATTTCTAATTACTGGGCTGTTAATCTGTGTCGGTGACAATTTTAGTAGAATTAACCCTATGTGGAAATCGACTGGATTTTAAATCTCTGTCAAACTAGAGCTGAATTTGACGTCTATATGTGCTATCATGAGTTTGTTGGGGGGTTTTTTTGCAACATTTGTTGAAGCCGGTTTGTGTTTCTATGTCCGGGGAAAGAAATTTTACTATGTGGAACATTTGATCTGCCGAATATGTGGGCATCTCATCTTTGCTCACATCCCTGTGGCCTTGGTACTTTTGCAGTTCTAGTATTTATTGAGAGGGATTGTTCCTTGTTTCCTGCACGACTGTAGTCGTGATTTTTACTAATATTTGACTGGCAATCTCTTGTGAACTAGCTGTGACATTTTCATTGCAAAGGAGAGATTGAGGAGTGCAAAAATTTCTCTTTTGGTTGGATTCTAATTTGTTCTTATCCCAGCCAATATGTTGATAGAGAGGTATATGAAATTGCCACTCAAGTTGCCGTGCTCTGTATTATATTTATGTCTGTATTATGATGTTATATTTAGTTCTCTTTCATTTTCTTTTGTCGTGGTCCTGCATTAGTTGTTGATCATTTTGTTTCTCTGATTTTGTAGGTTATGAAATTTGGGAATGAGAATCAAATCGATTTTATTGCTTCAGAGGTTGGTGGATCATTTGCTGCAGCTCCTCCTGAAGCGCAGATTGAGCTTTTCAACTCTTTGATTGATGGATGTAGAGAGGCAGTCGAAAGGGGAAACGTTGATCCGAAGGTTGGTTCTGTAATAGTCTCTTCCCCACCCCAACCCCCAGGGCAAAAATAAAAAAGGGACCCAAGCCCCTGTTTCTCTACTGATTTCATTTCCTGATTGCTTTACAGGGGCCACTTTTAGATTTTTTGGTGTCTCTGTGAAAGCTAATGATCTTCTTACTCGAGTTCAAGCGCTTCAGCTCCTAGCAAAGCGCATCAGTCACTACGCTGATCCAATCAAGCAGTTCAGGGTGTTGACTTACCTCAAACCTTCGAATTGGTCCAAAGGCTGTGGATGGAATCAGAGTAAGATTGCTTCCTTCTCCATTTGTTCGTCATTATTTGCTTTTTGATGTTTATGAGATTGTTCCGTTTTAGCTGAGACTTTGTACTCGCTGTTTCGTGCTCTTTGCAAATACTCAGTTGACGATGCAAGATTGCTTCTTGGTATTTGTTATCATGGATTTGGCAATTGGGAAAAGATTCGGTTAGATGGAAGTCTTGGCCTTACAAAGAAGATTGCTCCAGTCGAACTCCAGCACCATGAGACATTTCTACCGCGTGCTCCAAATTTGAGAGACCGGGCAACTGCTCTTCTGGAAATGGTAGATCTCTTCTTATTTTTAATCCATGTAACATGAAGACCACCGTTGTCATGTTTTGGTCTCTTTTACTGTTCTTTTGTTGGCTCGTATTTCTTGTCACGGTGTAGATACAGATTTTCGGACCATCTAGATGCATCTCTCCATTTTTCTGTCCCTAACACCATCTACATGCGTCTCATGCTTTAGTAAAATCACCATGTTCCAAGCTTCTTCATTGAAACTTACGGCTTGCTCCTTGAGGCAGATTCCTTTACACTTTTGCAGAGTTTTTTGATTTATGGATTGCACGATCACCTCTGTTCATGTTAATTCGAAGTAGTAAGAGAGAGTGGAGTCAAAGTAAACGAAACATGATTATTCATGTCAAGTTGATTTTTTTTTCCCGAATATTAATCTCTTACCTTAATCTGATATGGAATAATTCTTGTCAATATGGTTTTACATGTTTCTATCCGGAATCTCTGCTCCTGAACTTCCTTTTCTTTATTTCTTTTTTGGGCAATTCTGTGCCCGGACTTGAATGAACTGATAACCTGCGCAATTCTTGTCAGGAACTTGCTGTTGGAGGCAAGAATTCTAATGTCAAAGGAGGACGCAAAGCTTCTAAGAATGTCAAAGATAATGTTCTCAACACAGCTCAAACAAGGGAGAACAGAGGTGCTGCTTCTGCAAAAGTTAAGTTGCAAGCAAACAAGGAAAGGCCTCAGAAATTGGCAAAAGCTGAACCATTAGCTAAAGAGGAAGGTGAAATGTCTGATGATGAAGAAGTGTGTGAGCAATTTAAGGAAGTAAAATGGATGGAATGGTGTGAAGATGTCATGGCGGATGAGATAAAAACCTTGAATCGTCTTCATAGATTGCAGACTACCAGTGCCAATCTTCCGAAGGAAAAGGTGTTGTGAGTTTTTATATTTTTGCCTGACGATCTCTTATCATGTGTTTGAGATTTACATTTCTTTCTTTACAAACTTCTTCAGGTGCTTGCAAGGATTCGAAATTATCTCCAGCTCATTGGACAACGGATTGATGGAATCGTTTTTGAATATGAGGAGGCGCCCTACAAGCAAGACAGTATGTTCTCTAGTTCAATACTTCCACATCTTTCCGCACATGCAATGCTTTCCATTTATTTTTACCTGTTCCATTTCTCTCTCTCTCTCTCTCTCTCTCATTTACTTAACATTTCATCTTCACTTTTTCTTTACTTAGTACTTTATAAACATGTAGGGATGACCACACGACTATGGAATTATGTCTCTACCTTCTCAAACTTATCTGGGGAGAGACTTCATCAGATTTACTCAAAACTTAGGCAGGAGCAGGACGAGGAGGTCGGGCCTTCTCATGTTAATGGCTCTTCATCCGGCTCAATGGGCAGAGATGGCGAGTCTGGCTATTTCCCTCCTTTCCCCAACCAAAGAGGCTACAGAAATGCGACTTCTTACCATATGCCTGAGACGGCATACAAAGTCCAGGATCCAGTTAAATTCGAAGCCTGGAAACGGAGGAGGAGATCTGAAGCAGATGCATATTCCCCTGCTCAGCCTCCAATACAGCAAATGGCAAACGGTTCTCGTTTAGTCGACCCGAATTCATTGGGTATCCTCGGAGCGGCGCCATCTGATGGTAGACGATTTGCTAATGAGAGACCATACAGAATGCGTCAGTCCAGCTTTCCCCAGAGACCAGATTTTTCTTCGGGGATCAAATAAGCACACACTGCTATGTCGGAGTAATCCGTTGGTTGCATGTGGTTGGGACGGAACCCTAAGGTTTCCATCGGGTTGCATCTGGTTCAGCCACAATGGTTGTTCCCTGGAAATTTTGACTTGTCCATCGGAACGACACCCTATGATTCTTGGTATTCTTTGACACAGCATTTGGACAGGGTAAGATGTTGCAGTGCAGGCGCACCCCTTGAAGTTGGTGAAATAGGTGGCTGACAAACAGAGGCAAAAGCTCATCTTTTGGAGATAAATTTTTTTTCGGCAACAAGTTCCTCCAAATAATTAGGTCAGCGATTTCCTACATGTAACGTGTAAATTGCTAGAGGTCTCATCTAATGTATACATACAACAAAGAGGTTCACATGTAATCCTGAAAGGGAAGTGTACATTACAAATTTTGCATAGTGCTCGATAAGTCGTATGCTTTTATCTTTGAGCAGCGGCAAATGTAGTCTGGTTTTCAGAGGAGTCATTGAATTCATTTTATTTGATTGTGCAACAATGGAATGATGCACCCTCTCGTGACTCGGTCCCTGTCGTAGTTGGATTGTTTATGCCGCTTTTAGGTTTTATTGATGTAGTTATTAGATGCAATTTGCTCGCTAATTATTGTGGGTGGATGTCGCGAAAAACCGGGTGTGTTGTGTAGGGTAAATGCTTTGTCGACTATAATTGTCACTGGGAATTCATGATGAAGTTGCGAGCTTCGGCTGCTACTGGAGGTTGTGCTTCACTACTCGCAAATCGGAACGGGAAACGAGGTTGGGATTGAATCTTTTGACCAAGCCATACTTCAAAGGATGAAGACTGAATCTTCGTGGGATTAAGTGAAGAGCAGAAGAGAGAGCTGCGCATGAGATTGGAAAAAACACAGGCACAGGTGATGGAGCTAATGGATATTAGAGAGAATATGAGAATGAGAGCAAAGCGGGCGAGCGGAGACAATTTCTAAAAGGGTTGGTATCCCCGAGAGATTGGTAGATGACAATATATGTAACTTTGACAATCTCGTGAGATTGAATTTTCAAAGCAATTCGTGACTTTTGGTAGAAATATTAAGTTGCTTCAATGGTCATAACATTTTTTTGTTCGGTTCGTTAATATAAGGGGTTTATTAGTTAATAAATTATCCTCATGTAACATTGGCAATCTGAGAGTAATTATGTTTAGATGGCCGCACGTTATTGTCCTCCTAAAAATTATCAGGCAGTGGAAATTTATTCTCTCTTTATTCTGTAGGCTCATATGGAAGGAGACATGTCCATAAGTATAGGGCATGCCGGGCCAGTACTACACCTCACAGTAGCCCTCGGTCCAAGATACACTTGCGGCCCCATTCCCATTATCATCTCTACTACATACATGTGAATTGGAAGAGTTTGATTCCACGCTCAGCTAGCTATGACAATTTGGATCACCTAGATAAATTTGGGCTCAAGTCATACCGAATTTATTGAGTTAGTTCGCTTTTTCACGGTAAAAAAAAAAATAGCTGAATTCGACTCAAAAGGGGGTGGAATGTGAAAAACTACAAAGGAACTATGATATATGCAATCTCATGAAAAAATTCATCAACTTCAAGCATCTAAAATTGCAACTAATGAGAAAAATAGTGATTATTCTTCTCGACGATGCGCCAAAGCTTAATCGGCGCTTATTTCCGCAACCCCACTATTCCACAACTTCGTCGGCGAAAGCAAACTCAGGGTGATGCTGCCTCCGGCGTCGGTGGCTCTCCGCACATGCTTCACCTCGTCCGTCGCAGGATCATAGAACCAGAAGCTCCCCAAGTAGTTGACCATAATCTTCCGGCCACCACAGCCCAGAACGCTAAGGTAGCCGTGTTTATTCACCGGCAACGGCGGGATCTGCCGGACACTGTACTCCTTCTTCCACCGCCGCCCCCTCTCCTCCATCACCCACACGTCCACGCTCTCCTCGCGTGAGCAGTCGACGAGCCCCAGAGCTCCCCGAGGTCCACCAGGCGGGCGTGTTGAATCTCTGGGCACGGAGTCGGCGCGAACTCCTCCTTTGCGAGGTCGAATGACGAGATACTGAGAAGGTGGTTTCTGCTGGCGACACTCCAGTGGATCGATCCGGCAGCGAACACGGGGTCTCCGAGGATGTCGCCGGGAGGGACGCTAGCTATTTCCCTCCATGACTGCGAGCCCTGATCGAGGACCTCTGTCCTAATTGAGCCGATTGCGCGGGGAAAATAGCTCACGCGCAGGATCTTGTACCGGCTGGTCAGGCGGTCCATCCCGACGGCGATGTGGGACCCGAGCAGCCGCTCGCAAGGCGCGACGCTCGACAGGGAGACGCTGTCTCGGGTCAGAGGGTTGAGGAGACAGGTCTCGCCCTTGCGGAGGTCGTCAAAGCAAAGCAACCCGTGACATGAAGCTCTGGCTCCGCAGTGCCACAATCCCCCGGCCAATTTGGGGAGCGAAATCTCCAGGAATTCTTCGTCCACTACGAATCGAGGCTCCGCGCCAGGGCTTGGCTGTGAGAACAGCAGGATCCGGGGACTTTCGACGCCACTGGCGGCGTGCACGGTGGCAAAGTGCGGATGGTCGATGATGTCGCGCCATTCTTTACAGACGGACCTGAACTTGGGGAGGGATTTAGTGGGTAGGCGAGAGAGGATGTTGCGGTGGAGGTCGAGAGAGAGTGAGCTCATCCTCGGCCTTTTACACCGAGAAGAAGACGACGAAGAAGAAGAGTTATAGCTCGACATTGGCGAGAGCATTGATGAGGAAGAAGAAGAAGTATTCTGGTTTGTTTACATAATCACGAATCTAGTGCAGCTCTTCACTTCCTAGATATTGAAATTTGCCTCGGAGATGTATATCTTCTCAGCCGTAGGATTTACCTACAAGTATATGCCATAGTTGTATTTTAATTTCCATCTAAAAATAGAAATAAAGGGAAAGAAATCTTTTTGACAAGTCCTGTTATCAAAACTTCCGCGTCACTTAGGGGCGCGCATGTAATAACTTTTTTTCTATGAAATCAACTTCCGACCGGAAGTTGATTTCTCTACTTCTTCTCAAAAGCAAAATTGATTTTTCTACTTCCGCTTCAGAGAAATTCGTTTAAGAACGGTTAAAAATTTCTACTTTTACAACATTATTAACAAAATCTTCGGAGGCCGGCGGCGGGCGGTCAAAGGGTGGTGGGCGATGGCGGCGGTGTGTGGCCGAGGCGGGCGGTAAACAGGCGGGCGGGCGATTGGCCGGGCGGTCGGCGGGGGCGATCGACGGCCACGGCGGCTAGCGGCCGACGCAGTAGGGCGGCCGCGGCGGGCGATCCGCGGCCGACGAAGATGGGCGGGCGATGATCGGCGAGAGGTTAATGCGATTGAAGAAGTGATTCTTAAGTGGAGAAGTAAAAATTTTTACTTCTCAAAATTGGTCAAAATTCTGTCGGAAGTTGAAAATCTTACCGGAAGTCAATTTTTTTTACTAAACGGATTTTTACTTTGCAAGATTTTTATCAAACGGATTTTCCCGCCAGATTGACATGGCAGATAAATCCAAAAGCAGGAAGTATTATCACGCGCGTCCTTATCGGACATCTTTATCGAAAATAGATCAATCCCAAAGCAACGATTACACAACATGATAATACCCGGCTCGTTGAAATTTACAATATTTTTTAATCAGTTCCTCAATAAGTGCTCTTAAAACGCTCATTAATAAACCTGAGATTCATTATGACCCACAAAAAAAAAAAAAAACTTGAGGTTCATTAATAAAATGGTGTCGCCATGCTCGGTTGTGCCACGCACGTGTATGCATGTGTCAAAGTATCCATTCATGCGTCACACGTGTGGGAATATGGTCTCTCTGACGCGACCGCCTCCGGGAGGGAGGCACTGCTCTGTCTCCTCGCACGTACGATCGTTGCTAATGGAGGAAAGATCTCTTTCCCTTTGTCGGAGCATTGACCAGTTTGACCCCTACTTGAAAGGGTAACGGAAGCATTTCCTCAGGATAGAAAAAGAAGAACTAAAAAAAGAGGGAGAGAGAGAGAGAGTCCGATTCCGACTACGGCTCCGTTAATGGTGTCGCTGGCTCACTAGCTTCGAATGGAGTGCGCTTCCTCCACCGCCTTCTCCTTCACTCTCAGGCGCTCCTTATCCACCGAGCTCGGGGAAGCGGCCGCCGCCGCCGCCGCCACAGCCGCTGGCAGCGGTTTCACTCGGCGGGCGAGGAGGCCGTCCGTTCGCGTCTCTGCTCTCTCGTACCGGAAGTTCATCCAATTCGCTCTTGACGAGACGGCACTCCACACTCACTTGACCCCTTCTCCTTTGCAGGTGCGGCCGTTTTTGCTTTTTGCCTTCTTCTTGCTGGTTACGATTGTTCTCTTTCGTGCTTAATCGGAGTTCGAATTGGTCTCGCGGTTCTTACTGGGGAACTTGAGTTCGATCCTCCTGTCGCGCGATGAATTTTGGACCTCCTTGTGTTGGCAATCTAGACGTAGTCGTTGCTAGCTCTGCGTTATCATCACTTCCACTGTTTCAAGTTCCGACAATGTTGATCACGAGAGAGATATGCGTGAATGTGAATGTTTGTTGCCGGGTTTTTGGTTTCTCTCTGGTTGTCTGCTCTATTTGCCGTTTGTTTAATTAATGACGGCTTGTCCTTCTTTGTGTCCTTAGGAAAGGTTCAGCTCCATGAAGCCATTGGATGACGAAACAGAGATCGAGTTGTTATCGCATAAAGCGCCAAAAATTAGGTTGCTTCGGAGTTTTAGCATTCAGGGGAGCAAGGGACTGCAGGTATTATTGTCTGACATCTTTGCCTAACACAAGTAACAGCAAAAGCAAATAAATTTTAAGGAATCAGTCTACAGAATCTATACAGACAGCTTAGAATTCATGGGTTTAGGCAAACATAGCTGGTAGTTCCAGTCTATAGCTCCAAAAAGCCCCTGTAAGTCGAACATGATGGTCAGAGGAAATTGTATTGAGTACGAGGCCAGTTTTGCTTAATTGATACTACGGCTTCACTTCCCTTGGTATTAAAAATTGACTTATGCTGGCGCCTTATGGATGCGTTATTTTGATAGTTTCTGAAATAAGTCGAGAATTAACTGATTCTCCGACTTTCACCAGCGATAACTTTCATGTTTCCGGAAGATAGTATTTTCTGTGTAGAGCTTCTCCTCTAATAAGATTTGCCACTGGTACTGATGGAGGAATTGGTTGTTCAAGTTCGTTCATTTGAACACATTATTAGCTGTGATGTTTAGCTGCCTCATTTTGTTCTTCTGAAGATGCTCTATGCAGGTTTTGGATTTTGCTATGTTTCCAGAACCAGAATATGATCTGCCTATATTCTGTGCCAACTTTTTCACTGCTGCCGAGACAAACATAGTTGTTCTGTAAGAACAATTCTTTGTTCCTGTTTTTTTTTTTTTTAAACTTGTTGTAAGAAACAACTCAAGTTGATGAAAATGACGGCAGTTGCTTGCTCTATGGTCAACTATATGTGCTGAGCAACTTTGCATGTGCTCTATGGTCAACTGTATGTCTCGAGCAAATTTGCATGTGCATGTGCATGTGCATGTGCGTGATATCCATGTGTAGAATGCCAATTAGTGGCCATGCATGCTTTTCTGCTGACATTACCTGCTAGCACTTTCTGGTAAATGAAGATGTTGAACAGTTGAATGGGGTTGCCCAGAGTAGCTGTTCTACTTGAGTGTCACGAGCTGACTTTTGCAGAAGCTTTTGACAGTCACGTATTTGACTTCTAACTATCTAGTACCTATTGGCATGACGTGGAATACTGGGCAGTGTTTGGTGCAATAGTGGACTTTTTCTTCCCTCTTGAGAGATGTAATGCTCCTTAATGAGCAGTCCGCATCTTGTTGGAGTGTGTCATTTTGTTGTTGGGATGTGCAATAAGTATTTCAACAATGTTAAATTTCTCAAAACAGGAGTGATCGTTTTAATTTCTTTTGTGAATAGTTGAATATAGATAAGAATAATTCCTACTTGGTTAGTGTTGGGAATTATTGTCACATCAGGGTCCGCAGGTGCTGAATGCTGCCCGTCTCCCCTTCGATCCTATATTAACTTTGTTTGCTGTACATAAGGCTCCCTGATCTGCCCCACTATATCGTTTGCAGGGACCTTAACCCTCTGTACGACGTCATCAAGCACAAAGAATACAAAGATAAGTACTATGAAGGCCTGCTGTCTTTAGGTCTCAAGTATGCTGAGGTCAGCTGTTCGTTGTGTTTTATAGTAACATTTAAAGAGTTTTTAAGTCATTTCCCGCCCTTTTTGGACGCTTCAGAGTGATCAACCACTTTATGCAGCTTTTACCATGGGGTGGAAAATTAACGGGCGAATCGTTGAGATTCTTCTCACCGATAGTCATATGGACCAGGTTTGAGTCTAGTCAACACACGCTTGACGTTTTATACTCTGCATTCATGGATTATCTCAAGGTAACCTTGCTTGATAAATTCTCGTCAAGGGATTGCATTGTCTCTTTAGGACTAGAATATTTCTCTATTTAATTTCCTCTCTGACCTTTCATTCTGTTCTCAGGCTTGGCTTCTTTTGATGGACCGGGGAATAAGGGAGACTGATGCATCTCAAATTATAGCCAACCGTGAAGCGCAGCATCGGTATCTGACTTGGAGAGCAGAAAAGGTGAACCACCTGGCCACTCATCTCCTCCCCTATCTTCATCTTATCTTGGTTTTCTTGACCTGCAATCTACAGTCTGCTTGCAAAGTTTATTTTTTACATGCACGTGCAGAGACCAGTGCTACTACTGTTTATCTAAAGTATTAAGGACGTGTGAAATTTGATCAAGGCATGAGAAAAGTTTTTAAAACTTGAAATGGCCTGTGTCTGGATATAAATGTTCTAGACATAAGAATAACCTGCTCTGCCTTGAGCTTGCTGTGGTTGTATTGCTCCTTTGCATTCCGGATGCATGACTCATCAAAGAAAGAAGATGTTAGCTCCACTGTAGTACACTAAATGAACGGAACAAGCAAATGTGCACAGTTGGACCCCTGAAAAAGTCTTTTGTGATCTGCGATTTCCATTTGAAATGCCAATTGCATTTTAATATGCATTTAAAGGGAGTAGGGAGTCTCGCCAAGATTTTAGCCAGGAGAAGTGTTTTACGTGCATATAACATAGCAACAGCACTATTATGTTTCTTGGACTTTCGTCTTCGATCTATAACTCATTTGATTTTTGGGTCTAGGATCCGGGTTATCAAGTTTTGAAAAGGTTAATTGGGGAGACACATGCAAAGGTAGAAATGCTATTTACAGCTATCCCTACTCCTACATCCCCAACGCATATCAGAATTGCAGTTACTTATCTCTTGTCATGAAACGTAGAATGTGGTCCGGAGCTTCCTATTCGATGGAGTCGATTCACTAGGCAGCAAAACATTTTTGGATTACTTCCCTGAATATCGATGTGAAGAAGGACGAGTAAATGAGAAGAGAAGCATGATTGGGAAGTCTTTCGCAACTCGCCCATGGAACCGAAAAGGAGAATTTATTGGAAACCGCGATGACTAACCCATGCCGAACATCTTCTGTTCATTGTGCTTCTGTTGCCACCTTGGTAGGGTCTGTTTCATTGTGCTGCTGCACTTAAACTAGTGCATAAGTGAGTTTTCTCTCTCTTCGGGCTAGCGACATCTTTTCGGGTTTGGTTGTCCATTCCTCAAATTGACAAATGCAGCTACATGTATTTAAACGCGCCTTTCTTTCCTGTAAGCGACTTTCTATCGCTTGTTGATTTGCATAGACAACCCGAGGCCTCGTTTAATTCGGTGGTCATCTAGTATATCTAGAGTTTTTCGTGTTGGCTACATGTGTGATCCCGCGACATTAAGGTTTAGCCATGAACCGTGACCATCAGTTGGACTTAGCCGGATTAGGCGGTATTTCTCATACTTGAGAGTTGTCTTACGTAATTCCCAGAAGCCGACCACTCTTACCTTCTTCTTCAGTTAGAGCTAGCATTAATCAATTTTACCATTTGTCTGGCTACATTGTTCATGTTGTTCGAATTATTCCCCTTAAAATAAGAAGAAAACATAGGAGAAAGTGTCTTGGACGACGGAGGAGATAGGGGCAGCACGGCCAGGGAGGCGGTCATGGAGTTGGACGTCTAGTCGTTGAAGCTGGGACTTAGACGGGGTGGGCCGGGCCATGGCGGAGAGGCTAGCGGCGACCACGATGAGTGATGTGAGATGGCGGTGGAGTCGGAGGGTGGTCTCGCCCGTTGGCAAAATAGCGGAAGGCGAATCCGGTGCTGTGCACTTGCAGCGCCTGGATGCACATGCACATGAACATGGAGTGCGAGACCGAGCATGCTTGTCTCGCTTTCGCGAACTGCTGCATGTGCCTCTTCCTCGCTCCGCAACGAGACACCATTTCTTCTCTTTCACCGCTCGAGCAACCCCCACCAAAAAAAAAAAAAACCATTTTTCTTGTCCAAACTTTTCTCGTTCTCCTCTCTTTCGTGGGTTTTCAGTGAATTTTATTAAGCTACTTCCTCCAGCAATGAAGAGCATTTCACTATGTTCAAGCCCGTCATTGCCAATTTCATTAAATGAAAATAACACGAATGGTCCGTTAAACTCGGCCTAATATGGAATGTGATCCTCGAACTTCGCCCAATATGCAATATGGTGCTTGAATTTTTAATTGATTCAATGTGATCCCTCAACTTTTTAGCTTCCCGAACTTTTGGCACATGTTCTATTTAGTTCTCGGACTACATGAGATTTTTTCAATAGTCCCCGATCTCAAATTAATGGAAGATTTGCATTGAACAATTTCATATAGTTCAAAAACTATATTGAACATGTACCAAAAGTCCATAGACCACATTGAATAAACTAAATGTTTAGGGATCACATTGAATATTAAGATAAAGTTGAGTGCCGACATTGAACAATTTCTTATAGTTCAAGGACCACTTTGAAAGTGTACTATAAGTACAATGATCAAATTGAGCAAATTAATAGTTCAAAGATCACATTAAACATCAACTTAAAGTTCGATGATCACATTACAAAAATTAAAAGTTTAAAAATCATATTACATGTTGAATTAAAGTTCGTAAATCATCGGTGAGGTTATTACTTTTTAAATCATCGGTGGGGTTATTACTTTCATTTTGTTTATCACACACTTTGTTTCAATGTAGTCGGAACAACTTTGAAACATTAAAAATAAAATGAAATCGGCCACTTGCAAGCAATTAATAGGAGAAGGAAATTGAAAACAAAAAACAAAAACAAAATAGAGGTTAGCCTAGCGGGTGAAGCACGAAGACTTGGTGGCGAAGGAGAAGGTGAGGAATGAGACATCCAAGTTGGATAATTTCGTCTTTTCCATCCTTGCGGTGGATGAAGCCGTGAATTTAGAGCGGCCCTACAGAAAAGGAAAGAAAAATCTGTTAATCTTGGCCGTTGATTTCTTGATCGCCAAGTCCCACGCACATCTTCTCGAACTGGGTTACCTCAAAACGTCGTCGGTTTTGCTTGCGGAGAAAGGCGCTCCCGTGTCAGATTTGAAAAAGCGAGACTGGAAAGCGAAACATCCTGGGCATTAACAACGAAACTTAGTTCCCAAGTGGCCGACTTCAGATTTTTTTCGCTCAGCACTCGGATTACACAACTTACTGTATTAGTCCCGCTCTTCCCCTGTTTTTATAGAGAGAACCTTTTGAAGAGCAGAGGAGCAGAGCCGTCGTCGCCCGCCAAAGTTGGTGCGGAGACGACGATCTGTTCGTCGATTCGTGGTGCATTCTCGGTTTGATCGGAGGAAAAAGGGAAAAAGTAAACCGTTGAAGGTAAATCGGCTTACGCATCGGTGGTTTCTCGTCTCTGTAAATTTACTCTTCGGGAAGTAGTTAAGTAATCTCGTTACTGGAATTTTCCGGCGTTAGGGCGAGCTACGCACAAGTTCTATCATAATGAGCATGCGGTGTTTTGTATTCTCATTGTGGCAGCGGGGGCCTGCGTCCACGCGGCCCTTACCAATTCATAGTTGAAAAAAATACCGTCATAGATATTTCAACAAAGATTATTATTAGATTCATCGAATATAAAACTTCTTCTTCTTCTTTTTTTACATATACGCCAATGTCATTAAACATGATTAACTAACCTAATCCATCCATGTAAAAGCGTAAGTTATCTTTTCCATTGTCAAACCAATAATATAGATTAGTTTGAATATAACTCAGCTTTTCGATTAAAAAAAAGCTAATATAGATTAAAGTGGATTTAATTTTTTTTAACTCAAATTGATTTGCAATTTTCTTGTTAGTGAATTGTATTGTGATTTCAAGATGAGTTTGCAAAAGTAAAACTAAACGAGTTAAGAGATCAGTAACTTGTGGTTTGAATGATGTTAAGCTCAAGTTATTCTATTGCCTAATTTTATTTTAACTCTTGAATTTTGGAGTAAAGTATTTTACTAGAAAACAAAAATCTTATGTCCCGACTTGCTAATGCAATTTTCGAAATATCGTAAGAAATTAAATGTGGTTTTACATGTAAACATCTATACATTGTGCATAATTCATTTTTTGCTTAATAATTATTTGATTTTTTTAATCAAGCGAGGGCCGCCCTTAGCCCGGTGACCGACGGAGAGAAAAGGGAAGGAGAGAAAAAAAGTAAAGAAGGAAAACAAAAAACACAAAAAAAATAAAATAATTATTAAAATATTATTTTAAATTATCCACGTCGGCGTCGGCCATGTCACGTAGGACGGTCCGAATTCACATCGGCGATTGTTAGCTAAAATTGACAGGTGGACTCAATTGACAAAACGTGAAAAAGTTTAGGATTCAATTGACAAAATTAAAAGGTCTAGGACTGACTTGACAAAATTATAATAGGATTATGATTTTTTGCACTCGGTAACAAATCTTAAATCGTAAATATTAATGTTTAGTTAAGTTTGTATGCGAGTAATATCCGCAGCTTCTGTTAAGAAGGAGGCATATCATTAGTTTTTCAACTCGAGGAGAGCAAAATGTGTGCATAGTGTCGACAATTGTTCGGTAATTTGACGATGGAGGAGGTAAAGATCCATCATAAAGTTAACACCATCAGGAGAGAGATGTCGTGAAAATTCTTATTCAGAATTCCGATAAGATTGAACACTGAGGATTTGACTTACCGATATAACAAAGGAGATCAGGAAGGCAAACATCGGGCATTAACGGAACTGTGTAGTGTCCCACCAAAATACACTTGAGATTTCCTAATCTTCCAACGTATTTCCTAATCCTAACAGAGCTCGGGTTGGTATAGATAATTCAGGAAACTTACTGGTTTCCCTGTGTTTACAGGAAGAGCCTTTTTAAAGAGCCGAGGAGGAGCAGAGTCGTTGTCGCCCCCGCAGAAGTTGGTGCAGAGACGAGGATCTGTTCGTTGGTTCGCGGCGCATTCTCGGTTTGCTTGAAGAAGAAAGGAAGAGAAACCATTGAAGGTAAATTAGCTTACGCATCAGTGGTTTCTTGTCTCCTGTAAAATTAGCCTTGCGGAAGTAGTTAACTAATCTTGTTGTCGGCATTTTCCGGTGATATTGCGTATTACGCAGTTAAGTTTTCTTACAATGAGCGTGCGGTGTTCGCATTCTCGACAAATTGGTTCGTAACTCGTTGGGTTTCCGATGAATCTCAGTGACTATTCCAGGGTGTTGTGCGCGACTGTTATTAGCGAACGGTCCACGAGATTCGACAATATTGGCCGATGCGAGACTGGAGGTGGATTTCGGAGTCCGCACAAAGAGGAGCTATCTCAAGGCGGCCAAGTTCCTAAGGTACTTCGGCTGTTGCGACTCTCTAACACTAGTCTGTCAAAAAACCGAGGTAAGTAATTCTTTCGAAACGGTATTTTCGTATCGATTATTTGCATGCTAATGTGAACTGATCCTGCTGTCTCTTTTTTTCCTCCCCTTTTTTGTATACATAGGCATTGGTTCTTCCGGGAGAAATCAGAAGTGAAATGCTTCCCCCATTGCACAATGTCAAGCATCTGAGACTTCAAATCCTCTTCAACACTCCTGAAGTTAGTACTACTTCTCAACTGACGGAAAGCTTGAGGTGGATGTGTCCTCGTTTAGAGACGCTGGTCATTATTCCCGAACCCCGCCACGAGAAGACGCCGTCCCGTCTTTTGGTGACGCCGGTGACCCGTTTCGGACCTCGCAGAGATAAGTACTCACGAGCAAATAGACAATATAAAAGGAATCGGCGGCAGCAGCGAGAGATGCATTCCTCAGCAAAGAAAGCTCATCCAGCTTCCTCCGTAGGCTCAGGAGTTTCTAAAATCAACCCCACTTCAGAGGATGTTTTGAGAAAATAGCGCTACCACATAAGGATGTTTGGAATTTTCCGTAGCTTATGTTAAAGCCTCTATCATGCTTGGATTAAATTTTATGAGTTGACGTATAGCGTTGTTCATCAAGCGAAATTGCTATCCGGAATAATTTTTTTCGATTTCCCTTTTATAATATAATGAATGATGGAGAAAAAGAAAATATACATCGTATCATGTAGTTTAATTCCCGACTTTAATTATGTAAAGTTAACGAGTGCAACGGAACTATCATGTTATATTAAAAAGGGATTTGAGAAGTTGATGGTGTAATAATATAACGGTGCAATCTCAACCGCAAGTATTATGAATGGCAAAAAATATTTAGCAATTATGGCGATACCCATTTCGATCTTAATTATGCCTAATATTCTACCGTTATACTAATATGCTAGGAAGACCTTATTAAAAATTTGCTTTCTCTATGTCTATATATTCAAATTAAAACACTCAAGTATCTCGATAATTACCAAAATTATCCTTGCTTTCTTCTCTCTTACCCATTTTTCTTTTTTGAAAGCCGCTTAGTCTTTTTTTTCTCTCTCTTCACTATTAGATTTCCTAAAATACCCCTACTTTTCTTTTATCTTAGGTCCACCCATTATAATACTTAGTAATTTTCTTTCTTTACATAATTACCTAATTTTTGGCACTCAATTATAGATAAGACAAAACTTACTTTTTAGCATCAAAACCTATCCAAAATTAATTTGAAACTCCTTTACGCATTAATACTTTCATGTAGTCACCCCTCATCACTCGAGGAAAAATTATCAAAAAATTCGAAAATTATTATAATTATATCAATTTAGTTTTTTTTTGTTAATTCAATCCTAAACCTTTTGTAATTGTACCAATTTTGTCCATTCGATCAAATTTGCCCTCTGACGTTGACTCGGACGCCGGCCGTTGACCGACATAATAATTTAATATTTGTTTGAATTCTTTTATTTTTTATTTTATTTTTTTCCCTTCCCTTCCCTCTTCTTCCTCCGTTCGATCGCTGGATCGGCTAGTGAGATCGACCTTGCCGGCCTCAAGTGAAGCTCGCCCCTATCGGCCACTAGCGAGGCTCGACCTCGTTGTCGCCCCTCAACCGTTGACCAATCTTAGCTCAGCTCAATCTAGCTGTACACAACACTCCGATTGAAGAGGACAGTGACCTTCTTGAGGTGGATGGTCTGCTTGGAGGCCTTTTGCTTCTGCTTGAAGGCACCATGCCATGTGAAGATGACGGCCTTGGCATAGCTCACCCCCGATTTGGGTTGGCGAGGCTCGGCGTCGCGTAGCCACGGCAAGACCGAGCCTCGCTAGCCCCCGACAAGGCCTACCTCGCCTAGCCACGGCAGGGGAGAGGTTGACCTCGTCGGCCGTTGCCTCCGGCTCCGTTGGAAGGAGAGCAGAAAAGAGGAAGGAAAAAAAAGAAAATAAAAAAAGTAAAAAGTTACCAAAAAAATTAAAATATTATGTAACCGGGCGGCATCCACGTCAACGTCGGCCGATCAAATTTGGCTAGATAGACTAAATCGGTACGGTTATAGAAGGTTTAAAATCGAATCGACAAAAAAAGGTTAAGATTGAATTAACACAGTTTTTGTGTAAAGTTCTTTACTAGCTTGCCCTTTAGCATGATGATCATGATCTGCCGGAGCTAACTTCCGGTGTTGGAAAATTCAAAGTCAATTTGGTGGACAGTCTTTTCCCTTCTATTCCTTGCTTTCGACTCTGTCTCAATGTCATTCCTTATAGCAAATGTTGCCGGTGCTCCTTGTTTACGGGTTAAACGTAATTAGGCTACTTGTGGCATCTTTATGTATATCAATTTCTATGCAATATTAGATTATTGCACAGGATCTGTCCAAAGCAAAAACATTATTGCACAGAAAATGGATATAGATGGAAGATAGAGCATGATGTGATCGTAAAACTCGGATAATCGGTAATGGGATGATTAACAAATCGTCCATTCAAATTCGATTTAGAATTCTATAAACTATATAAAAGTATTAAATAATTTGGGTAAATATATGTTAATTATATATACTTATTAATATTAATTAGAAATAAATATTTTATTTTAATTTGAGTTAGTAGTTTAAAATGACTGTTCTAAATTCTATAGAAGGAAAAGAATTAAAATGAGGAACTTCCGGACATTTGCTGAGCTCGAGCATCAACGTTTAGGCTGCGTATGGTAACGTTTTTGTTCTCGAAACAACTTTTGGAACAGAAACATTTTTTTCTATTTTTGTTCCCGGCAACGATTTTTGGGAACAAAAATGCTTTTAGAATCGCAAAAAAATCCTGTTCTCGGAACAAAAAAAGAACAGAAATGCGTTTGGTAAATACATAAAGTTTCTGTTCCCGGACTAATAATAATAAAAAAGAAAGACATTTGGTAACTGCAAAAAAAATTGTTCCTAATTTTTTCATTTAATTAAGGGGACTATATATATATTAAAATTAAGATGTCTTTATCTTTTTGATTTACTAAATCAAATTAAATCTCAGTTATTCAATTTACTATATCAAATTAGACCACTATATGTATAAGTAATTTATGCATGATTTATCAAATTACAATATGGACAAGATCAACTATAAAATAAAAAAATAACCTTTAAATGGGGACCTGGTGGCGAAGGAGAAGGTGAGGAATGAGACATCCAAGTTGGATAATTTCGTCTTTTCCATCCTTGCGGTGGATGAAGCCGTGAATTTGGAGCGGCCCTACAGAAAAGGAAAGAAAAATCTGTTAATCTTGGCCGTTGATTTCTTGATCGCCAAGTCCCACGCACGTCTTCTCGAACTGGGTTACCTCAAAACGTCGTCGGTTTTGATTGCGGAGAAAGGCGCTCTCGTGTCAGATTTGAAAAAGCGAGACTGGAAAGCGAAACATCCTGGGCATTAACAACGAAACTTAGTTCCCAAGTGGCCGACTTCAGATTTTTTTGCTCAGCACTCGGATTACACAACTTACTGTATTAGTCCCGCTCTTCCCCTGTTTTTATAGAGAGAGCCTTTTGAAGAGCAGAGGAGCAGAGCTGTCGTCGCCCGCCAAAGTTGGTGCGGAGACGACGATCTGTTCGTCAATTCGTGGTGCATTCTCGGTTTGATCGGAGGAAAAAGGAAAAAAGTAAACCGTTGAAGGTAAATCGGCTTATGCATCGGTGGTTTCTCGTCTCTGTAAATTTACTCTTCGGGAAGTAGTTAAGTAATCTCGTTACTGAAATTTTCCGGCGTTAGGGCGAGCTACGCACAAGTTCTATCATAATGAGCATGCGGTGTTTTGTATTCTCGGTGACTTGGGTAAGTAACTTGTTGGCTCCCGATGAGTTTTAGCGGCTCTTCCGGGGCGTTGCGCGACTGTTATTAGCGAAGATTCATCAAAGTCTCGTGAGGTCGCTAGTGTTTCTTTTAGCCTATTCTTGCTGTGAGTTAGGATATCACTGGGTAAGGTTTCGTTGTAACGTGAAAAATTCAGCATTCACAAGACTTAAATCGTCGTCATCCTATGAGGAAACCTGAAAGCAGAACAAAAGAAGTTTTACATTATGGTTTAACAGCAATAGGGTCAAGTAAAATTTTTTTGTTTTTGTTTTTGTTTTTTAAAACAAGCAGTTCTCTTGTTTTCTTGTATTGCAGGAAGATTTGCTTTGAACAAGAAAGTCGGCGACGACAGATGATGGCGGAGAATTCTGAGGGCCGCATCGTTGCATCGGACTCCGTCCTTGGCATCCTTTACTTGCCTCAACCGATAATTCAGAAAATCATGTCGTGTTTACCTTCAAGGGTCGCGACGCAAACCGGCATCCTCTCCAAGGACTGGAACCACGCCTTTAACACTCTCCCGGCTCTAGAATTCGACGAGGAAACCTTCGGGAGCAAGGACGTCGGCGGGCACGACTCCGACATCGTGACCGATACTTTCCTGGAATACGTCGGCGGTTACATCACGCGGCGCCGTGAGCTCGACCTCAGCATAGACTCAATGAGCTTGCTGGCCTTCTCGAAGGGCGACAGGTTGAATCCTGTGGTGCCCAAGTGGGTCGACATTGCCTCCAGGCTCAATCTCCGAGACCTTACGCTTGGCCGCATCGTCGATTATCCTGACAGAAGATGCAACGATCAAAAGTGCCCCGATTTGCTCTCCGACACCATCTCCGTCCTCCACGTGAGCCACCTCCGCGTGCAAGGGGTCAAGACGAGGCTGCCTCGCTTAGAAGAACTGGTCCTACACAAAGTCCGCGAGAGCCAGGAAGTCTTGAGCGAGCTAATGCTAAGTTGCCCCGCACTCCATCGAGTGGAACTGATTGGGTGCTCCAGCTTCACGGACCTCCTCATTTGCGGACCGAAGCTCAAGACTTTCGAGGCGTCGGGCGTGCTTCAGATCAATAGCTTCACGATTTCAGCCCCGAACCTTGAGTCCTTCAGCTTCACTTCCGCATACACCATAGGCTCACCGGAGGGGAGTTGTCGACTCTCCAAGTACATGGCGCTCAAAACCTGAGGGAGCTTACATTGGATTTGTGTATGGTCGGAATCAGGACAGTCAGAGAAGCCATTTCTCGGCTTCGTCTACTGGAGACTTTGAGGCTCAAGGGGAGTCGGTCCGCCGTTCGCATCAGGATAACTCACAAGAATCTCAAGCACCTCGTCTTGACTAAATTCGACTCCCTGAGAAGAGTGAAGCTCCAAACTCCTAATCTGGTTTCTTTCCAATACGACGGCCTCAACATCCCAGTCATCGGTCCACGAGATTCGACAAGATTGGCAAATGCGAGTCTAGAGGTGGATTTCAGAGTCCGCACGAAGAGGAGCTATCTCAAGGCGGCCAAGTTCCTAAGTTACTTTGGCCGTTGCGACTCGCTGACCCTAGTCTGTAACAAAATCGAGGTGAGTAATTCTTCCGAAAGGGTATTTTCATATAGAGCATTTGCATGCTAATGTGAACAGAGCATTGAAATCGTTTCCATATAAATAGGCATTGGTTCTTCCGGAAGAAATCAGAAGCGAAGTGCTTCCTCCATTGCGCAGTGTCAAGCATCTGAGACTTCAAATCCTGCTCAACACTCGTGAAGTTGATACTGGTTCTCAGCTGGCGGAAAGCTTGAGGTGGATGTGCCCTCATTTAGAGACGCTGGTCATAAGTTCCGAATCCTGCCACGAGAAGACGCCATGCCCTCGTTTTGAGATGCCGGTGACCGGTTTCGGACCCCGCAGAGACAAGTACTCACGAGCAAATAGAAAAAGGGGCGGCTCGGAATCGGCGGCAGCAACGAGAGATGCATTCTCAACCAAGAAAACTCATCTAGCTTCGTCTGTAGGCTCAGGAGTTCCTAAAATAAAAAATAAAAAGAACCCCACTTTAGAGGATCTTTGAGAAAATAGCCCTACCTGCGGAGGATGTTTGGAAAAGGACAAGTCCTCAAACTGACGAAATTGTTGTCTCGGTCATTTGTAATTTTGCTCATTCTTCTTGCGAAAGGATAAGCCCCTTGACCTGTAAATATGGTGCAAGAGTTTGAAAATGCGGCCACATGTGTTAACACCAATTGGTCGTTGCTCACGAGTTACGACCATGTACATTGCCATCTATGTCGGAGTACTGCAGTAATGCTTCGACGCAGGCTGTGTTCAGAGTCTTCGAACATGAGAAAACCGGTGCAGTTAGATTGTCGAAACCAACTTCATACTGAATTGAAGTGAGGAAGGCTTCAAGAATTAAATCATGGTACATCTGTGTTTTCACACGCTTATGGCCAGCGTGTGATGAGAGAGTCCCACGTTGACATGATGGCGAAGAGAGAGAAGGAAGTGAGAGAACAAGATGCTGCCCGTCAACCAGTTACGGCATACTTACCATGGACGGAGTCTACGGGCGATCAACAAGGCCCATGGCCTAAGGTTAGCGACCTCCATTGCACTCTTGGAAGGGCGGCTCGCCTAAGGTCAGCCCTAGTTGGCTGAGCCTGTGTCGTAATTTGTGGCAGCGGGGGCCTGCGTTCACGCGGCCCTTACCAATTCATAGTTGAAAAAAATACGGTCATAGATATTTCAACGAAGATTATTATTAGATTCATCGAATATAAAACAACTTTTTTTTTTTGACATATGCGCCAATGTCATTAAACATGATTATCTAGCCTAATCCATCCATGTAAAAGTGTAAGTTACCTTTTCCATTGTCAAACCAATAATATAGATTAGTTTGAATATAACTCAGCTTTTCGATTAAAAAAAAAGCTAATATAGATTAAAGTGGATTTAATTTTTTTTAACTCAAATTGATTTGCAATTTTCTTGTTAGTGAATTGTATTGTGATTTCAAGATGAGTTTGCAAAAGCAAAACTAAACGAGTCAAGAGATCAGTAACTTGTGGTTTGAATGATGTTAAGCTCAAGTTATTCTATTGCCTAATTTTATTTTAACTCTTGAATTTTGGAGTAAAGTATTTTACTAGAAAACAAAAATCGTATGTCCCGACAGGCTAATACAATTTTCGAAATATCGTAAGAAATTAAATGCGGTTTTACATGTAAACATTTATAAATTGTGCATAATTCATGTTTTTGCTTAATAATTATTCCATTTTTTTAATCAAGCGAGGGCCGCCCTTAGCCCGGTGGCCGACGGAGAGAAAAAGAAAAAAGGAAAAAAAAGTAAAGAAGGAAAACAAAAAGCACAAAAATAAAATAAAATAATTATTAAAATATTATTTTAAATTATCCACGTCGGCGTCGGCCATGTCATGTAGGACGGTCCGAATTGACCCGGTGGACTCAATCGACAAAACGTGAAAAAGTTTAGGACTCAATTGATAAAATTACAAGGTCTATGACTGACTTGGCAAAAGTATAATGGGATTATGATTTTTTGCACTCGGTAACAAATCTTAAATCGTAAATATTAATGTTTAGTTAAGTTTGTGTGCGAGTAATATCCACAACTTCTGTTAAGAAGGAGGCATATCATTAGTTTTTCAACTCGAGGAGAGCAAAATGTGTGCATAGTGTCGACAATTGTTCGGTAATTTGATGATGGAGGAGGTAAAGATCCATCATAAATTCAACACTATGACGAGAGAGATGTCGTGAAAATTCTTATTCAGAATTCCGATAAGATTGAACACTGAGGATTTGACTTACCGATATAACAAAGGAGATCAGAAAGGCAAACATCGGGCATTAACGGAACTGTGTCGTGTCCCACCAAAATACACTTGAGATTTCCTAATCTTCCAACGTATTTCCTAATCCTAACAGAGCTCGGATTGGTATAGATAGTTCAGGAAACTTACTGGTTTCCCTGTGTTTACAGGAAGAGCCTTTTAAAGAGCCGAGGAGGAGCAGAGTCGTTGTCGCCCCCGCAGAAGTTGGTGCAGAGACGAGGATCTGTTCGTTGGTTCGCGGCGCATTCTCGGTTTGCTTGAAGAAGAAAGGAAGAGAAACCATTGAAGGTAAATTAGCTTACGCATCAATGGTTTCTTGTCTCCTGTAAAATTAGCCTTGCGGAAGTAGTTAACGAATCTTGTTGTCGGTATTTTCCGGTGATATTGCGTATTACGCAGTTAAGTTTTCTTACAATGAGCGTGCGGTGTTCGCATTCTCGACAAATTGGTTCGTAACTCGTTGGGTTTCCGACGAATCTCAGTGACTATTCCAGGGCGTTGTGCGCGACTGTTATTAGAACGGTCAAGGCTGCAACTGTTTCTTTTAGCCTATTCTCGCTGTGAGTTAGGATTTCACTCTGTAAGGTTTCGTTGTCGCATGAAAAATCCAGCATGGTCATACTAGGAGGAAACCTCAAAGCAGAGCACGAGAAATTATTTAATTATGGTTTACCAACAATAGGTTCAAGCATATTTTTTTTTTTCAAAAAACAATCAGTTCTCTTTCTTTTCTTGTATTGCAGGAAGATTTGCTTAGAACGACGAAGTCGGTGACGACAGATGATGGCGGAGTATTCTGAGGGCCGTGCCGATACATCGGACTCCGTCCTTGGCACCCTTTACT
The DNA here is from genome assembly GCA_021437795.1 of Rhodamnia rubescens. Lineage (NCBI taxonomy): Eukaryota > Viridiplantae > Streptophyta > Magnoliopsida > Myrtales > Myrtaceae > Rhodamnia > Rhodamnia rubescens. The sequence continues at coordinate 74,430 of JAILYA010000021.1, forward strand.
TGCCTCAACCGATAATTCAGGAAATCATGTTATGTTTACCTCCAAGGGTCGCGACGCAAACCAGCATCCTCTCCAAGGACTGGAACCATGCCTTTAACACTCTCCCGGCTCTAGAATTCGACGAGGAAACCTTCAGGAGCAAAGACGTCGGCGGGCGCAATGCCGACATCGAGAACGATACTTTCCTGGAATACGTCGACGGTTACATCACGCGGCGCCGTGAGCACGACCTCAACATCGACTCGATGAGCTTGCTGGCCTTCTCAAAGGGCGAAAAGTTACATCTCATGGTGCCCAAGTGGATCGACATTGCCTCGAGGCTAAATCTTCGAGACCTTACACTTGGCCGCATCGTCGACTATCCCGACACAAGATGCTACCATCACAAGTGCTCTGATTTGGTCTCCGACACCATCTCCATCCTCAACGTGAGCCATCTCTGCATGCAAGGCGTCAAGACGAGGCTGCCTCGCTTAGAAGAACTAGTCCTACACCAAGTTGGGGAGAGCGAAGACGTCTTGAACGAGCTGATGCTAAGTTGCCCCGCACTCCGGCGAGTGGAGCTGATTGGGTGCTACAGCTTCACGGACCTCCTCATCTGTGGACCGAAGCTCGAGGCTTTTGAGGCGTCGGGCGTGCTTCAGATCAATAGCTTGACAATTTCAGCCCCGAACCTCAGGTCCTTCAGGCTCACGGCGGCATACAACATAGGCCCCCCAGATGGGTGGTTGTCTACTCTCCAAGTGCATGGCGCTCAAAACCTAAGGGAGCTTACATTGGATTTGTGTATGGTCGGGATCAGGAAGGTCAGAGAAGCCATTCCTCGGCTTCGTCTCCTAGAGACTTTGAGGCTCAAGGGAAGTTGGCACGCCGAGCGCATCAGGATAACTCACAAGAATCTCAAGCACCTCGTCTTGACCAGATTCCGCTCCCTGAAGAGAGTAAAGATCCAAATTCCTAATCTAGTTTCGTTCCAGTACGACGGCCTCAATATCCCGGTCATCGGTCCACGAGATTCGACAATATTGGCCGATGCGAGACTGGAGGTGGATTTCGGAGTCCGCACGAAGAGGAGCTATCTCAAGGCGGCCAAGTTCCTAAGGTACTTCGGCTGTTGCGACTCTCTAACACTAGTCTGTCAAAAAACCGAGGTAAGTAATTCTTTCGAAACGGTATTTTCGTATCGATTATTTGCATGCTAATGTGAACTGATCCTGCTGTCTCTTTTTTTCCTCCCCTTTTTTGTATACATAGGCATTGGTTCTTCCGGGAGAAATCAGAAGTGAAATGCTTCCCCCATTGCACAATGTCAAGCATCTGAGACTTCAAATCCTCTTCAACACTCCTGAAGTTAGTACTACTTCTCAACCGACGGAAAGCTTGAGGTGGATGTGTCCTCGTTTAGAGACGCTGGTCATTATTCCCGAACCCCGCCACGAGAAGACGCCGTCCCGTCTTTTGGTGACGCCGGTGACCCGTTTCGGACCTCGCAGAGATAAGTACTCACGAGCAAATAGACAATATAAAAGGAATCGGCGGCAGCAGCGAGAGATGCATTCCTCAGCAAAGAAAGCTCATCCAGCTTCCTCCGTAGGCTCAGGAGTTTCTAAAATCAACCCCACTTCAGAGGATGTTTTGAGAAAATAGCGCTACCACATAAGGATGTTTGGAATTTTCCGTAGCTTATGTTAAAGCCTCTATCATGCTTGGATTAAATTTTATGAGTTGACGTATAGCGTTGTTCATCAAGCGAAATTGCTATCCGGAATAATTTTTTTCGATTTCCCTTTTATAATATAATGAATGATGGAGAAAAAGAAAATATACATCGTATCATGTAGTTTAATTCCCGACTTTAATTATGTAAAGTTAACGAGTGCCACGGAACTATCATGTTATATTAAAAAGGGATTTGAGAAGTTGATGGTGTAATAATATAACGGTGCAATCTCAACCGCCAGTATTATGAATGGCAAAAAATATTTAGCAATTATGGCGATACCCATTTCGATCTTAATTATGCCTAATATTCTACCGTTATACTAATATGCTAGGAAGACCTTATTAAAAATTTGCTTTCTCTATGTCTATATATTCAAATTAAAACACTCAAGTATCTTGATAATTACCAAAATTATCCTTGCTTTCTTCTCTCTTACCCATTTTTCTTTTTTGAAAGCCGCTTAGTCTTTTTTTTTTCTCTCTTCACTATTAGATTTCCTAAAATACCCCTACTTTTCTTTTATCTTAGGTCCACCCATTATAATACTTAGTAATTTTCTTTCTTTACATAATTACCTAATTTTTGTCACTCAATTATAGATAAGACAAAACTTACTTTTTAGCATCAAAACCTATCCAAAATTAATTTGAAACTCCTTTACGCATTAATACTTTCATGTAGTCACCCCTCATCACTCTAGGAAAAATTATCAAAAAATTCTAAAACTATTGTAATTATACCAATTCAGTCTTAATTTTTTTTTGTTAATTCAATCCTAAACCTTTTGCAATTGTACCAATTTAGTCCATTTGGCCAAATTTGCCTGACCGACATTGACTCGGACGCCGGTCGTCGACCGATATAATAATTTAATATTTTTTTGAAATCTTTTATTTTTTTTCCCTTCCCTTCCCTCTTCTTCCTCCATTCGATCGCTAGACCGGTTGGTGAGATCGACCTCGCCGGCCTCAAGTGAAGCTCGCCCCTATCGCCCACTAGCGAGGCTCGACCATGCCATCGCCCCTCAACCGTCGATCGATCTTAGCTCAGCTCAATCTAGCTATACACAACACCCCGATTGAAGAGGACAGTGACCTTCTCAAGGTGGATGTTCTGCTTGGAGGCCTTTTGCTTCTGCTTGAAGGCACCATGCCAAGTGAAGATGACAGCCTTGACATAGCTCATCCCGATCCGGGCCGGCGAGGCTAGGCGTCGTGTAGCCACGGCAAGACCGAGCCTCGCTAGCCCTTGACAAGGCCTACCTCGCCTAGCCACGGCAGGGGAGAGGTTGACCTTGTCGGCCGTCGCCTTTGGCTCTGTTGGAGGAAGAACGTAAAAGAGGAAGGAAAAAAAAAAGAAAAAAAAAAAAGTAAAAAGTTACAAAAAAAATTAAAATATTATGTAACGAGGCGGCATCCACGTCAACGTCGGCCGATCAAATTTGGCTAGATAGACTAAATCGCATGCATTACTGAAGGTTTAAAATCGAATCGACAAAAAAGGTTAAGATTGAATTAACACAATTTTTGTGTAAAGTTCTTTACTAGCTTTGCCCTTCAAGCATGATGATCATGATTTGCTGGAGCTAACTTCCGGTGTTGGAAAATTCAAAGTCAATTTGGTGGACAGTCTTTTCCCTTCTATCCCCGGCTTTTCGACTCTGTCTCAATGTCATTCCTTATAGCAAATCTTATCGGTGCTCCTAGTTTACGGGTTAAACGTAATTAGGCTACATGTGGCATCATTATGTATATCAATTTCTATGCAATATTAGATTATTGCACAGGATATGTCCAAAGCAAAAACATTATTGCACAGAAAATGGATATAGATGGAAGATAGAGCATGATGTGATCGTAGAACTTGGATAATCGAGTAATGGGATGATTAACGAATCGTTCATTCAAATTCAATTTAGAATTCTATAAACTATATAAAAATGTTAAATAATTTGGGTAAATATATGTTAATTATATATACTTATTAATATTAATTAGAAATAAATATTTTATTTTAATTTGAGTTAGTAGTTTAAAATGAGTATTCTAAATTCTATAGAAGGAAAAGAATTAAAATGAGGAACTCCCGGACATTTGCTGAGCTCGAGCATCAACGTCTACTCTCTCTCTCTCTCTCTCTGATTACAGTTTGGAAATGGATTCTTCAGCCATCTCGAGACTAACCAACCTCCACCGGCACTTGCTACCCGCCGACTCAAAGCTTCTCGAGGTAACGTCAACTTCATCTTCTTCGTCCGGTCTTCGTCTGTTTCTCAGACATGTCGCACACCCATTGCGAAGCAGCGGATGGAACTTTCCTCTTTGACGAAACTAGGACAGCTCTCCCTATCAATGGCTTCAAAATTTGTCTTTTTCCATCTCTCCCTCTGTGATCCCAGTTCTCGTCCCTTAAATTTCGCTGCAGATTGAATGAATTGCATTCCCTTTTGTTTGTCGATGATATTGACTGCTTTTTTTTGCTTGTCGCTATTTGTTTTTCGCATTTTTATAAATCTCGGTGAGGTCAAGGCATTTGCAGAGTGGTCGAGGGTATTCAAGTGTCCAGTGACAAGAACTTCCCAAATCTCGTTTTTGCGTCTTCTTTGCATTCATTTTAAACCAGTAGTCGTGTCTCCTTTGAAGCCCGGGAAGGTGTGGCTTTTCGAGGGGCTTGTGTGAAAAATAGATTTAGAATCCAGAAGTGCTACGGAAACGGCGGCGAATTTGAGTTCTGATGGTGAAGATGTCGAGTATGGAGTAAACTTCAATAGGAATATAGGTGATTGATTTTATGTTAGTATGTCTTGTGCGAGATTACTTAGTCTCCTATTTGTAGCCAAAACTTTCATCTGTTGTGTTTTATTTTTAACTTCGGAGAGTTGGAGGCTTATGATAGTGCTCTAAGTTACTGCAAAGAGGATCAAGTGCGAGAAGGTTACGCTTATTTCTCACGTTTCTCGCTCGTAGAGTGATGATGCCAGTGGACTGATGAAGATATCTCCGGAGGTGGCCGAGGCTTTGTCAAGTGGGCAACCGGTTGTTGCTCTGGAGTCCACCGTCATTTCTCATGGTACATGCTTTAATTCCATCTCCATGCCGCCAGCTGTTTTTAACTGCTTGCCATTCTCTGCTAGTAATCGTTTTCATTTCTGTATGCTCGGTTTTCTTCTATCAGGAATGCCTTATCCTCAGAATCTTGAGACTGCTAAGCAGTTGGAGGCAATCGTCAGGGTAAATGGAGCAATTCCCGCAACAGTAGCTATCTTAGATGGCGTACCATGCATAGGTATCCATTTAATTATCTTATCGAGTGTTTGCCAATTTTTATTGGATATCGTACATTCTATCTCTACAATACCTTTGTTGCCTTTGTTATCCTTTTGATATGGTGTTCTGAAAGACGCACCCTTCTAGCTGCAAAAGTTCCAAGTTTTTTTCTTCTCCAACTGGATTCTTCCATGAGTAGGAATGATAAAAGTTGTATTGTAGGGTGAGACATCCAATATTAGCCAGAAAGGGCTGCTACTAGATCTTTCTCGCCAGCTTTTACGACATGATGTTTGATAGAATCTAGAAGGAAGGATGCCTTAAATTGTGAATGTGCATAATACTACATCTTTCCTTAGGTGCTCTTCTGTAAGGATGAGCTGGCCTACCTCTGATGTAGATAGTGACAACGCTGGTCCTCTTATTGAAACTCACTTGTAATTTTATGTGCAGGCCTGAGCATGGAAGACCTACAAAAGCTTGCTCATCTTGGAACTAGAGCTCAAAAGACGGCTCGTAGGGATATCGCGCATGTGGTAAGTGGATCTTTTATTTTGGCCCGTGTTTGTTTCTCGGCATTGTTTTTTGTTTTTCTCCTTTTAAGTGAAGATGGAGGCATTTTTGGTTCTTGGCTTCAGATGGAATGGATCATATAATCTTCCTACTTATGTTACAAGATCTCATGTTTTCAGCTCTTAGAATGTAGACCAAGTTCCACTTGGAATACAAAAAAGTTTGAAATATAATATTTACAAGGTTCATCCTCATTGCCAATTCCACACCTTCTCTTTTTGTGAAGGCTGCTTCGTTTTCGGCGAGTTTATTATCAGTATAAGATCAAGTTCTTTGGCATGTCATTTAGCGTGCAAATTCCTTAGTACTCTGGCCTCATGTGACAGTGGCTTTGGACAGTGACAGCTAGCTCGCTAAGGCATGGCCTCTGCTGCCACTTATTCTAAAGGTCATACCAATGAAATGCACCCCCATAGGCCGTACATCAAGGGTAGGGGTGCAGAAAAGGCAAAGGGGATTATAAGGATCTCAAAGGGGTAGAACAGGCTCTGACCAGTTATTCGAGGATTTGCTTGAAGTGATTTGAAATATTACTGCTGTGTATAAAACAAACTACTACTACTTGGAACAGGGTATGTTTAATAAAATGACTCTTTTTTTAAAGAGAGCTGCTCATTTTTTAATGAATGAAATATCGAAACGACTGTCTACTATGTTTTCTTGATGCATAAAGTACTAAAACTGTGGAAATGGTCATCCCCTGACATTTTGACTTATCAACAATACTCGCAATAATTAAACTTTTTGACTACAAAATCTATCCCTAGAGTGAGCATATCTGGGAAACCGAGACAGAGAACAATTATGATGGATGACATTTCTTCCTTAGCATTCCCATTGTTCGATCAAGCTGATATTAAAGATTGATGGTGGCCTTTATAGGTGTCTACTAGAGGAAATGGTGCGACAACAGTTTCCGCTACCATGTTCTTTGCATCCAAGGTCAGCGCTTCTGTTTTTCTCATCTCAGTTCCTTTTCTTTCATTTAAAACTAATGGTTGAGCAATTTTCTCAAGTTTTACTCTAGGTCCTGCAGGTTGGCATTCCTATTTTTGTTACTGGAGGAATTGGAGGAGTGCATCGACATGGCGAGAACAGTAAGTTCACTTTGATTTGAGTCTGTCTACTTGATTTAGAAGTCCAAAATTGGTGATTCTATACTGTTACTAAACATCCATGGACTCTTCACCATTAGTGCTTCAACTACTTCTCCTTCTCTCTCCACCACTTACTCTCTTCACAGTTATTTCATTGGCCCTTGAAATATTTCGAATGTCAATTGCATTTTGGGACATTCACTAATGGTTAGTTAAATCCGGACATTGTGCCAAACACCCATTGGCCGAGCCCCCAAATCCTTTCTCCTTTTCCACAGCACTACCCTCATCTTACTCTAGATGTTGCAGCCATAAAAATCTTTCTCTCCTATCCATGGCCGTACAGGTGAATACAAGTAATGATTGCTCTTGGAACCAATGGCCTTGGGTGAGGGTGCCATTGCCACTTGTCAATAGCTGTAAAAATTTTAAGAGAGCCATAAGATGGTGATAGCTTTTTATCTCCTCCCTCCTCTTTCTGCACCAATATTCATTAGTTCTGGTGTGCTTTTTCTTATAAACTCAAGACAACTCTTGTCCTGTTCCTATGTAGGATTCCGAGATGCACCAGACAATGTCACTATCTACTTCAAAAAAGAGGATTCATACTTTGTTTCTGGCATTGTGCATGCTGTACCCAATTCCATTGGCTTGAGCTTTTGTTATTGGTGCCTTTGTGAACTTAGGACTGATGTAAATTACCCTGTCTTTGTAATTCACATGTAGCACTGGACGTTTCATCTGACCTTACAGAGCTTGGAAAGACTCCAGTGGCAGTTGTCTCCGCTGGTGTAAAATCTATTCTGGACATTCCTAGGACCCTTGAATACTTGGTATGATCAGGTTTTATGTTCGGAACCTATTGATATGGAACAGAAGTTCATGCGCTAATTTTGCTTTTTATTGCAGGAAACCCAGGGAGTTTGTGTTGCTACATATGCTACTAATGACTTCCCAGCATTCTTCACAGAGAGGAGTGGTTGCCAGGTTAGGACAATAAACCCTATTTTGTGAAAAGCCTGTCTAATATTTTATTTCTATCTGTCATTTGCGCCGTGCTGCATGTTATCATTTACTTTGAAAAGAGGGGCAGTTTGGATAGATATGTGATCTAGTTAAGATAGAAACATGTGGATCCAGATTTTAAATTAGAGGGGTTGAATGCATGGTTAATCATATGTCCAGCCCCCTATAGTAGTTGTTTTAATTTGTTAGTTTCTCAGAAAAGCCTTACATGTGATATAATGAGATTTTGATTTTTTTATAATCACAATTGCAATAGCTTAGCCAGAACAAAACAGAGTGCCTCCTATTAATCCTATACTTGATCCAAACACATTTTTGCAATTTTCATGCAGCATCTGTTTCAGCTCATAATGTCCGAGTTAGAGGGGGACATGTGCCTTATTAATGGTAGAGAAGGGAACTGGTCTACTCAACGTCCTCCAGATATAACAGAACCTGCGTTATACTGTCGTGATTTTCAATTTTCATTGAAGAAAACGTTTAGACGGTTTTCACCGTAGTTTCTCATGTTCCAACAGTGAGTTTTGTGTAGAGGACAAAGTAAGCAACTTTATTAGGGATTGTGCACTCTATGTAGTTAAGCAAGCAACTTTATTAAAGATCGTGTACTCAACGTAGACATAATTATTCTGGAAGCTTCAAAAACCTGTGTATTCTGAATGTCTCAATAGTCTGAATTGATGCTGGATTCCATAGAAGAGAAATAATTGCCCTCATAATCCTTGGAGTTTATGTCTATAGAATGGCAACTTTTATATGACTGTGCCGAGATCTTGGACCTAGTCTGCTGAAACTGTCTCAAATAATGTCTAGGTGCCTTGTCGTGTAGATACACCCGAAGATTGTGCTCGACTTATAGGCAAGTTACTGAGGTCCTTCGTCTCTGGTTTGATTTACTTACTATGGTTTTCTTGCATGCATCTCCTCATTGCTGTTCTCTGTGCCAGATGCTAATGTTAAGCTCCGACTAGGAACTGGAATTCTTTTTGCTGTACCCATTCCGAAAGAACACTCAGCATCTGGTAGATTAATTGAGGATGCCATACAGAGAGCCATTGGAGAAGCTAGGTGAACTTCTCTTTTCGTTTCCTTATATTGTGTCTCTAAATATTATTTTGTTTCTCTTTTTCAGCCTGATCATCCTATTGCATGTCTTCTGTATTTCACATAATGTCTTCTTCTTCTTTTCTTTTCTTTTTTGCATTTTCAGGGCTAAGAATATAACAGGAAACGCAGAAACGCCTTTCCTGCTTTCAAGAGTCAACGAATTGACAGGAGGAGCCTCACTTGCATCTATTATCCTTCTTTTGATCATTTATTTGTTATATTCTGTTTCTGCTTTTCATGCTGGTAACAAGTTCTATCAGTGCATTTTTTAGCGACCTTTTCGTTGCAATGAATTAAGTTAACAGCGTGCCAATCCATATCCCTTTGGAGACCTACTTAAGAGTGGAATGTTCCACTGCACCTTGAGCTAATATCTGGATTTAGAGGGAATATTGATTTTCTTGACATACAACAGATATTGCGTTGTTGAAGAACAATGCTCGAGTGGGGGCAAAGATTGCAGCAGTCCTTGCTCAGCTCAGAGGACATCAAAATGGTGGTGAGTAATGCGAAAGCATATTTGGTATCCATTGCTGGCATTTGACAGAGAAAAAAAAAAAAAAAGAATTGAGCACAAGGACTCGGAGTCCATCCATCTGATTGAAGATACTGAAAATCCTGCAATGAATTATTCTAAGATACTAAGAATCATGGTTCACTTTGATTCATGGATGCCGGCAACTTGTCTAGACGGTTCAGCACGGACTATGGAGGACGGAAGGTGTAAGATTAATCAGGCTACCTGAACTGATTCGGTACATATTTCTCCTCTTCACTGGATCAGCCGGAACTGATCCCTACTGCCCTCGGGTACTAGAGTGTGTACTATCTCTCTCTTATTTGAATTTTTATGTTTTATGTAAGAATTGATGATTCTTTCATTTACCTAATGCCAGATCAAAAAGGATTCCTTTTGCAATCTTTCTTCCAAAGGTTCTGACGACAGATCAGGTTGTTCCTCTGCTCGCTCTTTTTGCCTTTATTTTCCCTCTCTTCTGGTTGTGGATGCAGTGTTTTCTCAACTCTTTTTCCAAATGTAGATGGCTCAAATTGTGATGCTTTAGATGAGATACGAGTTGGGCGGGTCATGATGGTAATATGGATCGATGGGATCGTTTTACCACTGTCCTAGGATCGCAGCGCCATCGCTCTCGGAGGAGTTCAGTGATTTGACATTGTTCCTTGAATTCTCATCTTTTTACGGATACAGTGACTTTTTCTTTTTCCCAATGATCATCCTCCGGAACTCATAGAAACTCCTTGACGTATGCTGCTTAATTCTTACTCTTCCATTAGATTAGATGATGAGGCGACAAAATATTTTAAGACAATTTCATAAAGAAGAATGCTGAAACAAGAGCCTCAAATCTGGCCCCCCAAGAAAATTGCAAATGCCAATAAAACATGGCATGAACTGGATTTATTCAAAAGAAAGGGTGACTTCACGTTGTAAAATCACCGTAAAATCGTACAACTGTTGTTCATTCGAATTAGGTTGTTCCCATAATCTTTGATTAGCCTAAGGTAAGTAAGAAATTACTTTTAATAAATCAAGCTAATTGCGTTTTAAGACGCATTAAATCATGCGCGGGAAATATGAACCGAATATCTCGTTACCACTAGGACGAGTAAAAGTTTTGCTGGTTCTTCATCTTTCAAAGTTTTGAGTAGTACTCTGTTCCACAATGCATGCCGGTCCGAACGACCTTGCTACATAATTGTGCTGTGTAGAAAACCTTCTCCATGCTGATCAAGCTACCCACCCTCTTGGTTACCAAGTTGCATGCCGATCCGGCTCACCAGGTCTCCAACGCCGTTCTTGCACTCCTGCGCCACCCCGTGGCAGTTGCCTGCAGCCAAATGCTCGGGCGAGGACTACCATGAATAAGATATGGACCTTTACACTAGAAACAGTCATAATGCTCGTTGACGCAGCCTTTAGCACTCCGGGATTTCAATTGGCCTTTGCATTTTCCGACTCACCGTCGATTTTCACAGGGGTTTTCTTGAGTCGAACACGTGCCTATTCCGATAGAGACCGAATAAATATCTCATAAATCTGGTCTTAATTAGGCATCGGAAGATCTGTTGCATAATTCTTTCAATTAATTAACAGGAGATCTGCGCGAAAATAAAATTTGAAAGAGACGACTCTTGCCTTCTCCAGAAAGGTCAGTATATTTTGTCTAATGCTGTCGTGAAGGGCCCAGCCTAAACCTTCAGCTCGGCCCAGTTTGAAAAAACTTATTGGACTCATAGCCCGTGGGCCCTGGCCCATTCCACGGTTGTACTCAATCGTCATCACCTGTTTCCTGGATTGATGGATGATGTCGCTTACTTGGTTGTTGGTAAAGGTTTGGCCACCTAATTTCGATGTCGTATCGTGCTTGCCCAAGCACTAAAAGCCGTCGTCAAAGTCAACGAGATGGTGGTCCAAGTACACATTCTTAGCGACCCCATCCGATATTTTTTGTGTCAATTCTCCCTTTGATTTTGCTTGGGAGACCAATCGAGGGTGATTAGTACTTTGTAATAAAAACCTCTCTTTTTAATCCTCATAGCCGCTCTCTATTTACTTTAAATAGTTTTACTCGAGACTTGCCTATCCCAAAAGGAATTTCCTCGCCGCTAGGGGAGAAAAAAAAAAGAAACTTGAAATTGGACATGAGTATACATGCATATTACCGTTGAAAATCAATATTGTTGGCCGGCGAATATGTAGTGACGAAGCATATCTTATATTTAGTGCATGCACAAATTTCGCTAATCAGTTGTCTAGAGTAACCGTAAATGATGCGGGAATCGTTTTCTCGTCGTCATCGGACCGAACAAGGGCCATAAATTTTGGTCTTTATTTCATCGGAACCCAAAAAACCCTCGGAGGATACAATGGGTGAAAACCACATTCCATCCGTGATTTCTCTTAAACGGTTTCGATTTCCCGCATGTTGCAAGTCCCGCGAGGCAAAGGGTGATGTTGTTCGCCTCGTGAGAGACTGTTTTTAAAGCATCCTCGAGGCACACATGCCTCGACTCGGTCTAACTTAATGCTCGTGAGTGAAGCGTTGCAAATCTCTTTTTTTTTTTTTTTATAATCGAGGTGTCAGGCCAGAACATGCGCGCACCTCGACTATTCTCGGGGAGACTCAGCACAAAGATCCTCCGCCTTGCCGCCCCCCACTTAAATCATCGGCGCCTACGAGTTTTAAACCTGGGACCTCTCATGAAAGGAATCGAGCGCAAACCATCGCGGCCACCGATGGGTGGGTGCAAATCTCTTTGTTCTCTTCAAAATTCAGAACACACAGCATGCAATGCATGCTTTGAACAATAGGACAAAAACAAGAGTCAACCCGAATTAAATGGATGAAATGAGGAGCTAATCTTATTTTGACCCATTTAACAAGTAATATTTTTTTGTCCGGACCCCGGGTTGACCCGAACCCGTCCTTAGCACAGGTTTTGGGCCGGCATTAGAGGGAGCGTGCATTCCTTTCTCTGTCCGCAAGCATCAAATCATTTTGTCTAATTTCCTCCATTATTTTTTAATTAATTTATATTTCACGCAAAGAATATTTCGATTTTCAAAAATTAAAAAGCAATATATTAAAAACCGCAACATTTTCTTATTTAGTGTATCAAAAAATTGTATACAGGTCACTCTTAAAAAAAAAAAAACTTTTATTTTTCCATTGACCACTTTTTTTTTAATATATATTTGATTTGGTGAGCTGCGTTAATGGCAAGAGTTTAACTTTCGCCGTTACATGTGGCACGTGCTTTGTCGTGTCCAAGAGCAAAGGGAAATTGAGGGAAATTAGGGGAAAATCGGAGAGAGGAAAACGACGTCATTTCGTGAGAGAAGTGACTTAAACTTAGGTGTGTGTGGTGGGGGGGAGAGGAAATGACGTGAAGGAGAAATTGGGGAAAATTAGGGGAAAATCAGAGAGAGGAAATGACGTCATTTTGTGAAAGAACTGGCTTAAAATTAGACAAAAAAATATATTTCGATGGAAATTGAGAAATCTCTAATTGAAAGTGCTTAACGAGTGTCGTGTTAACGAAATGACTCGATTGCACTAAATTGGAAAATTTTAGTACTTGATTGTACTTTTTAAAAATTTTAGGACTCAATTGCACTTTCGATCAAGATCTTTTTCGACCATGGAACAACATTTCCATTCAAATAACTCTTTTCTCTTAAGCCTTTTGATATCCTTAGGTTGGCCACAAAGAACAGATGACTAAGTTGGATAGCTAGGTCTAGAGTCATTGTAGGGAACATTATCTGATCTTGTTCATGTGCTACCTTTGTGAAACTCTAGGAAGCATTGACACTCTCCGAAGGTCTCCGTGTTGTGTCCGACACTCTCTATCATGCAATTCATGCATGGTCGTGCTCTAGAAATGCCAAGAACATGCTAGTCAAAGATCTCTACACGCTATTTCAACTTCCACGGGATCAATTTTAAGTATTTTTAATAAATTATGAGTCAAAGTGTAAATTTATAATATACACACACAAACACACTTAAGTCATATATACCTAGCCACCCCAAAATTAATATACTCGGTCAATCAAAAAATACATCTAATATTGTGTCCCTAACGAGAAGAAAAAAAAATCTCTATATTTTTATATAATCATGTTTGATATACAACGTGTCCTAACACATCGAAATTCTCCTATTTTTTGAGAAATGACGTGTTGTCGTGGCCCATGTCTTGTCGCGTGTTGGTGCCGCTGTTCGATGCTACTTAGGTGAAACTCACTCAGATTTTCTCTCGGATCGTGGCCATTATTGCCAAACTAGATCCGATATCCAAAATGTGACTTCGCCATAGAAGGAAAGACGACAACCTGCTTCCCTCCATCTCCCAATCTTTATTTGGTAAACTCGGGGGTCACAGGCAGGACTGAGATATTGACAATCGTCCAAGTTTTTAATTTTTGGTAACTGCATTCATTCCATTGCCCAATAAAATGTTTCCATTTTTGCGATTGCTTGTGGAAAAAAAAATTGTGATAAGAAGAAAATCTTTTAGACTGACAATAATGTGAAAAAAAAATACATAAATTCCGCCTGATATGTTTTTTTTTTAGAAACCATCTTTTCTATTTGGTGTTATCTACTTTAACAATCCTAGAAGTACGATAAATTTCAATGCCATTAATCACTAAACAGAAAAAGGAAAACCAACATACAAATTCAAAGCCTAGTTGTTCGATCGATCATTATTTTTATAATTATCCGAATACAACGAGAGTAAAACGCCGGAGTCTTGCGGTTTTGTCTTTATGTGAACGAGGATCGCTTTAAACTTCCGAGGTTGCAAAAGATTCAACATTGCAAATTTGTATTTCGATTCGAATTGATGGTATTTACATTCTGATTTATATTTCGATAGTGGCTAGTCGACGTTTTATTGTGAAATTAGGCATGTGATTAATAATTACCTACTCCTTCTTCGGTATTATAGATCTTTCTTCCGTATAAAATGGCTCTCGGGCATTCCATCTCATTTGCGTCCTCCATTCTTCAATTCTAAACCCTAGGGAGGAGCCTGCTCCAACGATCGCCATTAGGCTCGGACGATGAACAGAATAGGACTTCTCCGCACTCCGCTTCTCACCGGATCGGAGGATGCTTACCCCGAAGGTTACATCTTTACCCAAGCATTGTTTATGTACTTTGGTACATGTTCAACTTTCGTCTTCCTTGGCGCCCGCGCATTTTTATGTCATATGCAAATACCTTAATTTTGTAGTTTTTGTTAAATCAAATTATCTCAACACCATTAATCTAATCGTCTACCTAGATCCACCCATACTTACATATCGATACCGTGTCGAGTTTCCTTCCTCTCACCTCTCCGGTCCTCCGACAACAATCCGAGCTCTGTCTCGCTCGGGGTTTCGATTCGTCGGAGAAATTCGTCATAAACACAGATCGGATTGTTCTCATGCCACTTTTAACCTTTACACCCTCATTCGGACTTCTTTATCCATCAACTCCATCGTCGAAAAAGACAGGTGTTCACACGCCGCGACCGGCCACGAGTAAGGTCGGCCCGGCTCTCCCTAGGATGGCAGAAAGCTCCGTCGTTTGAAAAAACAAAAAAATCAAGTGCCCTGTCTATGATCCAACCCAAGAAAATGAAAAAGAGAGGGAAGAAAATTACATTAATATTTTCGAAGCCAATTTTCGGCTGTCGGGAACTCCAATTCCCGCGATAATTGGACGAGAACAAAATCAAATTCCACGCCCTTGAGGAGAACTCAATTAAATTCGATTTTTTTTTGGGTCGCCGTCGCTAGTGGATCGAGCTCCGACTCGCCGAGGATCGACGAATGGGAGGAAGAGAGATTAGGAGTTAGAACCCTCTTTGACCCAAAAGAAAATCATCGTCGCAATTCAAATCCGCAAAAGTGAAAAAGCGAATTCGTCTTCGTTCACACTTTCCACCCTCCTTCTCTTCTCTCTCCCCGGAAGGTAATACCCAATTCATGCAATAGGGAGATTAGAGAGAGAGGGAGAGAGAGAGAGAGAGAGAGGGTACTTTCCTAACTCGCTCTAGCGTTTCTCTCTCTACAACCCGAGAGGGGGAGATTCAGAAGCCGACCCAAATTTCACTTTCCTGCGCGCAAAACCCTTCGCATTCGCTCCGTCGCTCTTGATGCTGCGCCAAGGGACGGCGGCGATGCGATGATTCTTGTCGAGCGGGTCGTTGCGCCGGAGCGATCGCAGTGGCTGTGGGAGTTGGAATAGAGCGCGCGCATGGAATTCGTTGGGCGGACCGTCACGAAGGAGTTCAGGGGGTTCGGGGCTCTCACTGGGACGGTGAGATCATACGACCCGGCGTCTGGTTTGTTTAAGATCGTGTACGACGGCGGCGATTCCGAGGAGCTGGAGTCGCGGGCGATGGAAGCGCTCTTTCAGGAGGGCTCCGGAGCGGAGGCGGTTAGTGGTGCGATGCGCCCTGGTCGGAGGTCAAAGAAGCGGCGCCATACCGGAGTTGGAGGTGCGAGCAATGCGTGTAGTGATAAAGTAGTCGTCGTTGGTTTAGAAGCCGTTGGTAATGAGGGGTTGCGGGGTGGGGAAGGGTTTTGTGGCGATTTGCAGAGAAATGGCTGGGTGAGCGAGGATTTGAGGGGGAAATTTAATTTGAATGATCCGGTGGAAGAGAATATAGAGGACAATCTGGCAGGTGCGGAGGTGTGTAATGGCTATTCGAGTAGACATGTGAATGGGAAGGGAGGCTTTGATTTGAATTCTGGGTTCGATTTGAATGAAGGTTTGAATTTGAATGATGGGTGCGATTCGAATGTTAGTTCTGAGGAGAAAGCTGTGAAGAGAAGTAGGATCGACTTAAATTTGGAGGCGACTAGTGATTTGGATGAGAATTTGGAGGAGGATTCCCTTCCTGAAAGAAAAAAGTGTCTTATTGATTTGAATTTAGGAGTTGATACTGAAGCGAAGGATGTTGAGTGCAATGTCAATGGACAGCTATGTGAAAGCATGTCATGTCAGTTGGTCGAGGACATTAACGTAGATATCGCCAGAAATGGTGAAGAAAGATTCATAGAATCTAACATTGCCAATGGAACTAGCCAAGAAGTTCCTGTAGAGATTGACGCACGTTCTGGAGTGAGACCTATGAGTGGCTCTACGGATACTGCTTGTGAAGAAGAAAGGTCTGGTCTCATCGATGTTTCAGTTTCACATGTATTTGGCAATGGGTCTTTTGGAGATATAGCTTGCGATAGCTTGGAAGATTCTAAAGTATCTTTGCCTCAGAAAGATGGCGCCTTCAAGACTTGTGATGCCATGCATACTGGGAATCAAGGCAATTTCGCAAGCCCACATGAACATGGAAGTAGGCGGGGAAGGAAAAGGAAGTACTTGAATAATTTGAACTCTGCTGGGACAGTGTTGAGAAGAAGCGCACGGAGAGGATCTACTAAAAGTTGTGATGCCGGCGTGGCCCCGTTGGATGCTGTCAATGATCTGACATCATCTCCTGCTGCTAGTGCAATAACGGAAGACAAACCGAAAGACGGCATTCCTTCTCCGAAGTTGCAACTGCCCCCTTCTTCCCAAGATGTAAAGTTAGATGGGACCTTGGTCTTGGACGGCTTTTGCGTATATGCATTTTTGAGATCTTTCGGTAGTTTGCTCTTTTTGAGTCCTTTTGAGTTGGAAGATTTTGTTGTCGCGCTAAAATCAGATTCTGCCAATTCGTTAGTTGACTCCATTCATGTTTCCCTTCTCATAACTTTGAGGAAGCATTTGGAACACCTCTCCTGTGAAGGTTCTATGTCTGCATTGAATTGCTTGAGGTATCGTGGTTCGTTTCATTGTATTGTTTATCCACACGGTAATATGGAAAGCCTTCTCTTTTTTTCCTCTTATTTTTTCCCTAAAATTGTTTTTGCATTTTGAAATGCAGGAGCCTTAATTGGGACCTGCTGGACTTAGTAACATGGCCCATATTCTTGGTTGAATACCTGTTGCTGCATGGATCTAAACTCCAGGGCAGTCTCGAGCTTTGTCACCTAAACCTTTTAAAGGACGATTACTACAAACAACCTATGCCTGTAAAAGTTGAGGTACTTCGGTCCCTGTGTGATGAGGTGATGGAGGTGGAAGTTATAAGGTCCGAACTTACTCGGAGATCTTCGGTGACTGATCCTGATGTTGATATTGATCGGAGCATGAAAAGGACTGGTGCAATGGATGCTTCAGGCAGAGCTCACGTGACTGAGGGGACTACTGATGATACTGACTGGAATAGTGACGAGTGCTGCCTTTGTAAGATGGATGGAAATTTAATATGCTGCGATGGTTGCCCTGCTGCATATCATTCAAGGTGTGTCGGAGTTGTGAACGATCTTTTGCCAGAAGGGGACTGGTATTGCCCTGAGTGCACTCTAGAGAGAAACAAGTCAGGGATAAGATCACGCAGATCTTTTCGTGGGGCAGAGCGGTTGGGAATTGATCCTCATGGTCGACTTTATTACAGCTGCTATGACTATCTATTGGTGTAAGTTTCTTATTTTTGGCATGTTAAAGGGAACATATTTTGTGAATAAACCAAAATACTATGATATTATACTGCTAGAAACCTGGCCACTCTTCTAAAGTCGTTTGCTTTGCGGCTCTTCCTTACTGTTTGTATTCTCATTGATTTATAGGGTCTACGTTAATGGACTTTGCACTTTACCTTGCTCGACCTGGTGGTCGGCATAATAATAATGACATTAGTTGATATGCCACGGCCTAGTTGTTTAATGAAGTCCTAAAGTCGCACTTGCAATAACAATTACTTAGTGTCAAGATGTCGACTTTTTTCTGTAACTGGTAGAAGGATTGAATGTTTTCATTGTGTTTTGTCAGCATGATGTCTCCATGTTTGTGAACTTGTGTTAATACTAAGCGGCAAAAATCACTTTTCAGTTTCTTTAGCAGTCTTTGTCTCTGCTATTAGCTTTTCTTCATTCTACTTTGTTACGAGTCTTTACAGCATGAAATGTCTTCTTTTATATTTTAAAAATTGGTTAACTTTACCTACTTGATCACATAGTACTCATGGCTCGTGCAATTTTTCTGCAAATTGCAGGTTAGATTCATCTGAAACTGAAGTCTCTTTCTATTATTACCACAAAGATGATCTGCATCTCGTTACCGAAGTACTTCAGTGTTCAGCAAAATCTAACTCTGGCATATTGAAGGCAATCCACAGACAATGGGGCATTCATTTCAGCTCAAGAAAAACGAAGGCTATTCTTGGTTCCTCAAATTCTGTTGCCCCTTTGGAGGTGCCTGTTAAGGGACAATTTGTTGCTGCTTCTATGACAGTGGCATCCCTGCCTCCCTGCGCAGCTTATGAAGGCATTGGTAAAGCTGATGATGACAAGCGCTTGGAAAAGGAATCTCTCTTACAAGCCTCTGACTTAACTGGATTTGAAACTTCAAAATCTGGAAAAGAAGTGGCTACTGTGGTAGAAACTCCACACGTGAGTTCAGAAGGCTCATTTGAAACTACGTTAACTAGTTCAGATCCAGCCAAACAATGGCAAAGCTGTTCCAATGGATATGTGCAGTTGCTAGAAAAGTTTGAGATTCCTGGGAAGTTCCCTAATCAGGGAGATTTTTGTATATCTGCCATCTCAGATTGCAAAGCAGATAAAACAGAATCTGCAGCTACAACTGTCGCTTCCTTGACATTTATCTCTGCAAAAAATGATGCACCAGTGGAACAAGGTCGAACCACTTACGTGAATCTTTACAGGTTTGGACAAATAGCTGCTTCTGTTGCAGAAGAATTAGCAGAAAAATCGTCAGACAAAGTTAAGGAAGACCATGTAAGATCAGATGAGGAAACAATTCTAATTCAGCTGAAGGCCATCTCAAAAAGAATTGCTAAGTTTAGCTGGCCAGATGAGATAAGTGTCGCAGCACAAAAAGAAAAGTGTGGATGGTGCTTCTTATGCAGATTTCCGAGCGATGAGTTTGATTGCCTGTTTAAACTGTATGCGCAGCCTGTTCAGGAACATTTTGGGAGTGAGATGGATATTCTGCAATCATTGCCAAGCAAGAAAGTCCACCTTATAGAAGTCATTGGTCAAATCATCTCGATGGAATGCCGTTTACGTGGGCTTCTATTGGGTCCATGGCTGAGTCCTCATTATACTACAATATGGCATAGAAGTGTCACCAAGGCATTGGATTTGGCTTCTCTGAAGTCTTTGTTGCTTAAAGTAAGTTCCTCCTCTTTACATTTTAAATCTCTTGATGTCTAAATTGAAGATTCTCTGAGGTCTTTTATTGGAACTTCCAAAATAAAATTCTTTTCTTTATGCACAGTTAGAGTCAAATTTGCGGCATCTTGCAATTTCCGAAGAGTGGTTCAAATATGAGGACTCTTCTGTGATGCTTGGTTCAGCCTCTCATGTCGTGACAAGTTCTTCATGCGAATCTTCAAAGCCTAGTAGTAGCAGAAAAAGGGGCAGGCGCTCAGATCTTGAGTCGAACAAGCCTTCACATAATTCTTCAAGTGCACCCAGTACGTTTTGGTGGAGGGGTGGTAGACTTTCTCGTCGGGTGTTCAATTGGAAGGTTCTGCCTTGTTCACTAATTCACAAAGCTGCTAGACAAGGTGCGCGCTTACCAGTTCTTTGATGCTTTTCCTGGGGAATGATACGTGTATATAAAATCTGTTTGGATTTTGAATTTCTGCAGCTGGGTGCATGAAGATTCCGGGAATCTTATACCCTGAAAGTTCAGATTTCGCAAGGAGGAGTAAACATGTCGCCTGGCGGGCAGCTGTCGAATCATCAATAAGTACTGAGCAGCTTGCTCTTCAGGTCCCACTTCACTGCCCTTTGTTCTTTGTTCAGAAATTTCAATCTTAAGCTCCAATAGGTTGCTCACATGCATTTTCAGTTGAAGAGAGATGGTCGTGTATTTCTCATATTTATTGGTTTGCAGTCTCTCAAATTTTTGTGCCTAATCTGGTTTATTTTTGGATGCCTCAGTTAGCTCCTTCTTCAATAGTGGATCATTTATGATCTGTCGCGCGACTCCTAAAATATTGTATTGTTTGCTAAACTTTTGCGTTTGTGTTCTGTATTTTCTTTTCCTGTGACTAAACAATGCTCATGAGGCATCTGTATTATGCATTCAGTAACATTACATTAAGTGGGCCTTATTCGATGGTTCATTAGTTATTGTCCCATTGATAGAATGAGAAGTACACTCTAATTATACTTGGTATATATAGTAGTAAGTATTGTCTTCAAACAGCGGTTGTCCTCTAGCCTGCCAATCTGTGGAGATGTATTGTGGCAACATATGCGATTATGCATGAATTGTTATTACTACACAAAAGTTGTTCACCTTAGCTCTCTAGTACGGAAGAATGCTGTTAGCTAATGTTTGCGATTATTGTGAGCCATGTTATCAACATTTACTGAAATATGTCCAGTCTCAATCATGTCGATTTAATGAGTATTTAGGTGAGTAAGGGCACTCTAGCAATTCAGATAATACACGAAGAATGGTCGTTGAAAAAGTAAGTGTCAAAACTTTGTTAGTGGAATCTACTAAAGTCCGACCAAAAAAAAAAAAATCTACTAAAGAATCGGTATAGAAAAATATCTACTCTTCAATTGAATTTGTCAAACTAGTATACTTGAATCATCTCGGTTAATTCATAATTAGTTATGTTTTGGGTGTTTAAAAATAATAGAACAGTCCCACTTGTGAATGATTCTGCACAGTATATACCTCCTCGCGACATCATTAATGAGTTCTTTTCTCATTCAAAAGAGAGTTTATCTATGCTGTTGATGGAGATGCTGCATCAATAGTTTTTCGTGCTGGTCATCCCTCAGACGGGACTGTTCATAGTGCATGCTGCCAACTTTTTTATGTGGATCTGGTTTCATTATATTGCAAATGGCCCAAGATTTCATGGGTTCAGAAGCAAGTGATCCTTGTTTGATTTCTTTTTCAAGCTAAAGCCTTGCACATGTCTTTCTGCCTTGTCGCAGTGTCCTGTCACTGCATTCTGGTTGATGTTGCATTTTACCTAGCAGCTATGGTTTCACTTATTTTGTTACTCAAATAGTGAACCGATTAAAATGTTTTCTTACTTTGAATCATAGTCATTATCTTGGCAAATAATTTTTATGGAGTGCAATGGCTGATTTAATGAATCCAGGTTAGAGAACTTCATTCAAACATCCGGTGGGAAGATATTGAAAACACGAATCCTCTCAGCAAGTTTGATAAAGAACTCAAAAAGTCAGCGAGGGCATTTAAGAAAGTTATTATTCGCAGAAAAGCTTTAGAAGGAGATGCAGCGAAATATCTTCTTGATTTTGGAAAGAGAAGAGTCATCCCTGACGTTGTTATGAAACATGGATCGATTGTTCAGGAAGGCTCCAGCGAAAGGAAGAAATATTGGCTGAATGAATGTTTTGTCCCCTTGCATCTCTTAAAAAGCTTTGAAGAGAAGAGAATAGCCCGGAACTCTAATAAGATGAGTACTTCAGGGGACTCTGATTCTCATAGTGCGAAGAAGCTTTCTGATAAAATGGGTTCTGCAAGACTTTGTAAGGGTGATATGACATTGAAGAAGCAACTCTGCAAGGCAAAAGGGTTGTCCTATCTCTTCTCAAGAGCGGAAAGAGCTGAATTTTATTGCTGTGGGCACTGTAAGAGAGATGTTCCAATCAGGTACGACCTGTTGTTGCAGCTATTTCTTGTAGTCTTAAGATCTTAGACTGGAATTGTGCAAGTGATTATATCTGTGACAGGCAAAGAAATACTTCTAGTCTGATTGAACACCTCCCTTTAACCCATAAAGAAAAAGTTAACCAATGTCTTCATGCTCTGTCATGTTCATTCCTGTGGGTGGTTAGCGTTATGTTTTAATGCTAGACAAAAGTAGTTTGTATTCTTAGTAGCTTCATTTGTTGCAGTGAGTTACCTTTGTGATATCATAAAACTCAATTACAATTGATTAATTTTGTTGCAGTCAGCTTCTGACCCCAATGTCTCTCCCTTTGAATTATAAGAACCTAGCTGACTTTAGGTTTTCTTGGTATAAAATTAGAGGACGTGGTCCATCTCTAGAGGTTTAAGGGGTTTTCTTGAGAATGAGTTATGAGTTGGAATATTCAGGTTAAATCTCTGCCTCTGTGATTATAGCAGTCACCGATCTTGTGGCTCTAAAGGCTTTTATCAGCTGGCGTAATACAAGGAAGGAGAATCATTTCGTATTCTAGAGTTCAAGGTTTTCCTGAACAATACATTTGGAATTCGATGCTTAGGGTTAGAATCCTCTATTATCTGTTGATTGTTATATCTTTTTTCTCTTTCAGTCTTTTTTCATGATTCTCATTCTAGGATTTCTTCCTTCTGAATCTTATCTTGTTTCTTTGGATTTCAGGGAAGCTGTAAGCTGTCAGTACTGCAAAGGTATGTGATTGTGATTGCATCAAGTTTAATGTGATCTTCATTATTTTAACTACCTGCACTCTATCACTATGACGTGAATTTGATTCATCATAGCTTATACTCATTGTTTAAGAGGGAATGATGGCGATCAGGGGAATTTCCTTTCATGTGAATGTGTAGGTTGCTGCTCTTTGGACATTGCTGATTGCTGAATGAATCATCAAAGATTAGGCATGATTTTGCTTAATAAAAAGCACTGCCTAAAGTTTGGTATCCTTAGCGCAAAAAGAATATTAAATTAGGTATCCTTGCCATTGCAGAAAGTGTCGTCATCTGTAATAGTTTAAAATGATGGGGGAAATTAGCTTGACTGAGAAGAAAGGGAGATGTCACAATCATATAGAACTAAAATGTGATGATATGTTACGAATAGTATTTACTGTTTTCACAACGAATTGTAACAGATTAGATATGGATAATAGAGAGACTTCTCGCTTTTCTGCCCTTATGCAATATGGGAATGAGTTAATCTCTCTGTGCTTATCAATGAAGCGTAGTTGGTTTGCTATTTCTATTTCCAGTTTCCACTTGTTTTTGGTTATGGCTACTATGTAGGAGAGTTATTAGCTCTGTTGTATTCTTTTTCTTATTCAAACCCTTTCCACTAAACTAGGACATGCTTGATTTAGATTAGAAGTAGTAAAAAGTACCTTTTCTTCTCTCCCATCAAAATCTTAAATATTTTTCAAGTATCAAAAAGTTATGAGTAAGTTATGTGTGGATTTATTTGTCAACATTTGTATGGTTGGAAAGTTTCAGGTGTTTCGGGTCAAGAAGCTGCAAGATTGATTAAGTAAAAAGTAATAAGTGAAAGTCAATTCACACATGCCATTACCTATATAACTTGCTATGGAGCAATGATCTGTTTCTTCGGTAGAGAAGAATCTTGTAGCTGTGGGCATGTCTGCAGTTTGAGTTTAATCTCACACTCTTGGTTGATTAGATGAACTGCTTTTGTGGTTTTCATTGTCTTTAAAACCGTAATTCACTAATATGTTTGCCCATTGGATAAAAAGGGCCACATGTCAGATGGTTGAGCATGGGTACTAGTCCAATTGGGCAAGTTTGATTGCTTGCGGGGCCATGGAAGTAAATTACTTTTTAAAGGTCAAGATCTGGTTCAAACTGACTGGTTCTTGACTGGTTTTGACATCCAACAGTTTTAGTGTTGTGAACTGATCCGCCTGTCTGGTCTGCTTTTAAATATACTGGTTGTCGTATTGTAAGTTCTTGCTCGTACTAGGTGCCAGACTCGACTCTTCTGGTCCTTCTGGATTTAGTCACTGCCTAAATAACTAATGCTTTTGTCTGTGAACTCTCTTGCAAACTTCAGGTATTTTCCACAAGCGGCATGTCCGGAAGTCTGCTGGAGCCATTGCTGATGAGTGCACTTATACATGTCATCAATGCCAAACAAGTAAACCTCAGAAGGTGATGGAGAGGGTAGGGAAAACTGAGAAACCTAGAGGTAATATGAAGTCGAGAACGGGGAAAGGTAAAATAATGGGGAAGTCAGCGAAAAGTCTGTCGAAGAAAAGTAAAAAGGCTCTTGCGAAGCGCAGGCTTGTAAAGCTTCGTGGTGTTAAGAGAGCAGCAACTGGTGATCAATCAGTTCAATCATCAACTTGTCGAAGAGTACCTCTTCGTCGTTCTGCTAGACAAGCTATAAAGAGCATCGCATTGCAAAATAAGAGCCGTGGAATTAAAAAGGGGAAGCGAATGAAGTACAAAAGGCGAATGCCCAAGAAACCGGAGAAGGATACTTCATGGAAGAAGAAGCGAACAGCGGTCTGTTACAGCCGCTGGGTAAATGGTCTCCTGTTATCTACAAGGGCATCTGAAGATCAGGTGATGAATTTTGGAAAAATGAGACTCGTGCATCCCAATGGAAATGTAAAAGTGGAGCGCACTGAGGTGAAGTGTCGTCTTTGTGGGGAAGTGGCTCATGATTCTTTGTCAAATTATATTGCCTGTGAAAGTTGTGAAGGTAACGTGCATTGAGTCTAAATGTTGTTTGAATGTCATAAATAACTGTGGTTTGTCTGTTTCACAATGTAACTTCTATATCACTCCTCTGATGCAGAGTGGTACCATGGAGATGCTTTCGGACTTGACGATGAGAAGATACATCAACTTACGGGATTTAGGTGTCATGAGTGCCGTAAACGGGCTCCTCCCATCTGCCCCTATGGGCCAACTACAAAGAGATCCAAATCTGCTGAGGTGCAGAATGATGCTGTATTCGAGTGTTCAGAGGACGTGTTAAATGTTAATCCGCCCTCCAATGAAGTGAACTTTAGAGATGATTCTAATGGGAAAGAAAATTCAGCAGCTTCAGTTCCAGTGGACGAGGCACTATAGATTGCAATGTCAGAAGCTGAGTTGGAAGCAGAAGACCACATTACCTTCAAGCGAGATATTGAAAGTGTGTGCAATCTTGTAGTCAAACAGAGATGTGAAGCCTGTTTGTGATAGCCTTACTGCATTCATTTTCAAAGAGACTTGGAGTACAGAACAGAAGGATGTGTTAGATTAAACTCACCTGCTGGAGTTTCCATCTGATAATGTTTATGTCAGGAAGAACCAGCATCTCCAGTTGCTATCGAGGAACCAAAGTGAACATAATGGTTGTTTTTGGGTCGCCGATTGGGAAGAGCTGTTGCTAACATCAGATCAAGGCCTCACATTACTGGCCTCAAGCTAATTGTCAGAAGAGTATTGAGAAGTGTATAGATTGAAATAGTGACCCATTTAACGTAGCAAAGCTGCCACCTCCATCAGGTTAGGATGTTTGTAAATTCTCTGATTTAGGTTATATTCGTGGCAGAATTTAGGACAATGTGCTAGGGTGATTCATTTTACATGGGCGAATAATATTCGTTTATCGGGCTTATGTGGAGGGGTGAGCAGAGATATGTTACAGCTTGAACAAAGTCAGTTAAATGGATCACAGCATTTCTGCAGGAGTTGCAAGCTTCTCTGTTTATGTTTGTTCTTCCCATTAAGGGCTCTGAATCTCCTGGCTGGTTATTTTTCGCCGTTGTTGCTTCGGCATTTTGTTCATCGGATTGTGTTGCTAAGTTAGAGGCAAACAGGTAGGTGTCGCAAACTGGGTTCGGGTTTTGCACCGAAAGAGAGGGGAAAAGGAGAGAAAAAATTGCTTGGGTTTCAACAAGTTCTGAACTTGAAGTCGGTGGAGTCGCGGCAAGAGCTTGAGTTTTCCTTTTATTTCCCCCTCAAATGTGGTACCATCGGCAACAGATTTTGCAGTACATGGCTCAGATATGTGACCCAAGTCTTCCTTTTTTTCGGTTTTTTTTCTGACTTATCCATGGGAGAGCACCTCTCAAGTGATGGTCGGTTGGATTTGTATCGCCGGTCGTCTTTGAATATTCAAGATTTGCTGACCCGCAGGCATACACGAGCGGACCCTGTCAACGAAAATTCTGGTCAGACTTACAAAGTGCATGAATAGAACCATTTCAGATACTTGATATTCTCGATTACCCGTAATCCGACCACCTGATCTAAAGAAATGATGCGGGGACTACGAGCATCCCAGATGAGCCAGATTTTACATCGGTTCGTAGGATTTACATGACGCCCTTTGCTTAGAAATATCAAATGATCAAGAAAGATGGCATCGTTGGCAAGCGAGGATGGACTAACAGTAGGCGTTGGTCCTACAAAGCTCACAGATCTGGAGCTGCGTCCACCACCCCAAGACTTCATGTGACTCATCTCTCTCTCTCTCTCGCTCTCTCTCTGTTTCTCTGGGGTCCGGATCAGGAACGCGAATGTTAAAAGTATTATGCAGATTTGGATGAAAGCGAAGGCTGTTGTTTTGGGACTTCTTTTTTAACCCCCTGAAGAAATTCGTTCTTTAAGAAACGTAACATGGTCGAAATTCGATTTGAGTGAAGGGAAACTTTCAAGAAAGAAGTCATCTTTGACAATTTTCTTTTAAAGAGGACAACTGCTTTTTGTGGCAAAGCAACGTGAAATCTTTTTCATCGGGGAAAATCACGAAAAAAATTATTGAAATTTGATCGAATATGCAATGAGTTCTTTGAACTTCTAATTTATTCATTGTGATCCCCAAGCAATTAGTACGTGTTCAGTCTTGTTCCCATATGAAAGTCATATCAAATCAAAATATAATAATATGCATCATGAAAATGATGATAAAACTGTTAATACTTGACACCCCATTCTTTTTCTGAAGTAGATGAATAAAAAGATAGACACACTGACTCGTCCGTCAGTATTACAATCCAAATCACTATATAATAATCAATGTCATCAAATAACGACTAATTTGTCATTTGAGCAAGCAAAATGACTATATCAACATTTATTAATAGTTCGGGGATCATATTAAATAAATTAAAATCCAGGGATGTCGTATTAAGCCAAAAGTTCGTGGCCATTTATGTCATTTTCTGTTTTCACTATAAAAAAAAATCTATTTTTCTTTCGTTATTTTTAGTTAAATTAAATAAATTATATGCGAGTGTTATTGCTTACAATTTGATTTTATTTCATACTCTTTTCGGGCGACGAGGAAATGCAAGATAAAAGCAGCACAGCAGATAAGGAAGGAATCTCTCTCTCTCTCTCTCTCTGGCATTCATGGCGTTTTCACCAACTGCTCATGCTCATCCATGTACTTCCTTCTCTCGCCTCCATTCCTCTCCAATACCTTCTTTCAATCTTCGCATGCTTCCACTCGCTCCTTCGCATAAGCTGAACCGCTTTCGTGGTCGCGCTCCCCTCGTTCGCGCCTCTTCTGGAACCGCGACTCTCGACTCCGTCAACGGAGCGGTCCTCTCCGCCGAAGAACGACCGGAGGCCACTTCGTCTTCGTACGGAAGGCAGTACTTCCCTCTGGCCGCTGTCGTTGGTCAAGTAACGGCTCTTCTCTGTGTCTCGGAGTCGTCGTTTCGGTGTTTTCGTCTCGTGCTTGAATTTGAAGTGAAAATTGGCTGGATTAAGCTCGTTATTATTCTTTGGCCTTGTCGTTTCACGTGGAATGTTATTGTATGGCTGGCATTGGAGAAATGGAATTTTCTCTTTGTTGCGGCATTGGAAGCTTTTCCGACTGAGGTCTCCCGTGACTGTAAAACGCTGGGTTATGTGGAGGATTCAGCGCGAGAAAAACACGCAGCTTGTCGTGTCATTGCTATTTTAGATTGCTAGAGAGAAAGAGAAAGAACGCGGTGAAATGGATTAGAAATTTAGAAATGAGAATATTCAGTCAGAGAATAGTTCTTTTTTTTTTTTTTTTCCAGATTAGAGGGTGGGATGCAACTAGGCCTGAATTCTAATTGGTGCACTGAAATTGTATAGTTTGCAACTAGTTATGATTGCTGGATTTGATGGATGGTGTCTATGGTTTTTGGTGATTCCCTGATGAATTGGAAAGTGTAACTATAGATAGAAATTTATCAACTTCGTCATGAAAGATATTAGGTGGGGTGAAAATGCTTTAGTTGAATGAAGTGCGCTGGAAAGCATATGATCAGCAGTGTGAGTAATTATGTTTTTAAGCACTTCTCTCAGTTGGGCATTGGTTTTGGAAATGCGGACTACTATATTCTTTTTTCTCTATAAACAAAGGTACTTGATGATGGAATTTCACCTCCATTATTTTAGGACCGCTAGCTTTGTCATGCTCATTGATAGATACTGACTATCACAGCATTTTCTAGTTTTGTGCTAGCACTTTCTTGTGGATGTAGCATTGTAGCATTGTAATCCTCATCTTTCTAGCTTGGATGCTTATTTATTTCTTTGATTTTTTTTTCTGAGATTCAATGGAAATATATAAATCATCTGGTAGTTCTGTCAAGTAATTCCTTGCAGCACATTAGTAAGGAGTGGTTTATATATTCCTATTGTTTTCAGGATGCGATTAAAACTGCTCTGTTGCTTGGTGCAATAGACCGGGAAATTGGAGGGATTGCAATCTCTGGCAAACGAGGAACAGCCAAGACAATAATGGCCCGTGGATTACATGCAATTTTACCGCCCATTGAAGTAGTTGTTGGTTCAATAGCAAATGCTGATCCATCCTGCCTAGAAGAGTAAGTCGCTGTATTAGAAATTATTTTCTTCTCATGGTCTGGCCTTTCTCCAAAAACATGTTAGATGTCAATCTATACTGTCATGTCATGGAAGGAGAGAGACCGTGAATGGCTTTAGATTGTACTATTGGGAATAGCTATCAGTCACGACGCTTGTAGTTTGTGTTACCGACAGGTTTACAGAAAAAAATATGATTTCCTTTACGTTCTTCTACTGTATTATGTTCCCTCATTCCAATTACGTACTAATTGGACAACCTAGACATGTTAAAGTTTTATCCTATTATTGCTGATTCCGAAGGAAGTGGTGATAACTGTTAGAAGGCTTGAGCTGTTGATGTTGCCAGACATGTTTATGCGTTGTTGGCATTTTTTACAATTTCACAAAGCTATTTCAGTGGTTGCTCTAATGGTAGAACACATCTTCTTAAGATTATGAATGTTTTGCTTAAGTTCTGTAGGTGGGAAGATGGACTTTCTGAAAGAGTAGAGTATGATTCTGCTAGTAATACGAGGACCAAGATTATAAAATCTCCTTTTGTTCAGGTAATTTTCGCAAAAGAACCATGTGAAAATAGACAATTTTATCTGTTGCCTAATTTTTTTCACTCTTGCAGATTCCACTTGGGGTCACGGAGGATAGACTCCTCGGTTCTGTTGATGTTGAGGAATCTGTCAAAATGGGGACAACTGTTTTCCAGCCTGGCCTCCTCGCTGAGGCCCACAGAGGGGTTCTGTATGTCGATGAGATCAATCTTTTGGATGAGGGTATTAGTAATTTGCTTCTTAATGTTTTGACTGAAGGAGTTAATACAGTGGAAAGAGAGGGAATAAGCTTTAAACATCCATGCAAACCACTTCTAATTGCTACTTATAACCCGGGAGGAGGGTGCTGTAAGAGAACACCTTCTAGATCGCATCGCCATAAATTTGAGGTAAACCCTCTGCTTTAGTTCTCTAACTTATCCTCCTTTCTCCACTAATAACACACTTCTGCTGCAGCGCAGATCTTCCTTTGAGCTTTGAAGATCGTGTTGCTGCAGTTGATATTGCAGCCAAGTTCCAGGAGCGTACTAATGAGGTTTTCAAGATGGTGGAGGAGGAAACAGACTATGCAAAGACTCAGGTAAATATCCAATAAACTAGCATCGCATGCAGTTCAGCCAAGTTGATAAAAATGATTTTTTATCTCTTTACCCCCTTCTGCACTTACATCTAAAGTTGGGTATATTTCATTTTATTCTTTTGTATGTGAGATATTTTTCAGTGGAACAAGTCATGCATCCGGTCTTTCGACATTGCTTTAGGATAGAAGATGCTAAGAACTATGGATAGTTGACCTTGTAATTGGTGGCAAAGTGCAGAAGTTATATTTGCATCTCATAGACATCAACTAAAGATTGCTTGATAGTCTGTCTTTTGCTTTGTGTGTTGATCTTGGAAACACTTTCGATGTGGTTTGATTTATTGAATCTGCAGTGCCGTTGGACATACTTGCACTTACTTGTCATTTGTGAAGTAGATATAATTGATTTATGAAATTTCTTCTCCAATTTATGAGCTCCTGTTAGATCTACCAGTGCTTATTTGACTTAATTGAGAAGCTATATTTGTCATATTACTCTTTAGTACTTATATTTATGTTTATTTGAGTAGCTATGTTTTAGATTAGATGCTTATTAACTAACTACTGGTATGTGGATCAAATTTAGATTATTTTGGCTAGAGAGTATCTGAAAGATGTCACAATCAGCAGAGAGCAGTTGAAGTACTTAGTGATGGAAGCCGTTCGAGGTGGTTGTCAGGTTCTTACATCTGGACTCTTTGTTAGCTTATTAGATATCCGTATTGTTGGATTCTAAGTCTAAAGAATTTGTGTAAACAAAGAGTGAAAAGGTCCATAGAGTATGCTTCCAGCTCCTCCTCCTCGTCCCTCACTTTTTATGACACTAATTCTGTTAGATACTGTTTTTCTTAAACAAGTAGAATCGGTAATATCATTAGGCTACAAGTGCATGGTCTGATCCTTCCATGCTTGTAGTTCCTTAAATTGGTGGTGCAGCTTCTCAACTGTTAAACTTGGCGAAGGTTTCTAATGCCTTCTCATTTTTCTGATCTCCAAGAAATCATTTCCTTCTCGTACTAGAAACTTCAGAACAGTACATTTTTCTTGTTTAGATGTTGGCTTTGTGTGCTGTGAAGCTACTGATGATTTTTTTTGTGTTGTATAATAGCTTGACAAGTTTGCTTGCATGTGTTATGCCTCTCAGAAAACCTGTGGTCTTGAGTTTTCTGCATTATTAATTTGCCGTTTTTTGCGCTTAGGATGCAGATGGCATTAAATGGTCAATCCAGATAACTAATAAGGACGAAAGCTGTAGAACTTATGCAGGAAACTTGTAGTTATAGGTGGAGGTTGCTGGATGATGTCATAGAAACTCCATTTCCCTGGAGAGGAAAAATAAGAACCTAAATCATGTGGCTTTTATAGCACAAACTGCATCAAGAAATAAATGAGTAAGCACTATTAGCCTCTTCCCATCAACAGATATGTGAGTTTCTTTTCCATAGAAAGTCGAATCAGATATAAACTCGGGTGTTCTGACGAAAAGAGTTATTTAGTTAGCTATCTGTTGAGTTTGTCTTGCTCAGTGGCTGTACTGCATACCTACTGAAATATCTGTTAATCTTTGCAGGGACATAGAGCTGAGCTATATGCTGCCCGAGTCGCAAAGTGCTTAGCTGCTTTAGAAGGGCGTGAAAAAGTTAATGTGGATGACCTTAAAAAAGCTGTTGAGTATCCATCTGAAACACATTGTTTTTCTGGTTTCTCCGCGATCCATTATTTTGGAATACTTTGTCCATTTCTGATTCTTGGAACGTATTAAGCATCATGTCAGACAGACCATGGGTTCTTTCATAAGCTGATCAGATTGCCTTAAAAAGTTCAAGAAATTCTTCTCCTCATTTCAACTGTTAATTTTGCCTCACTGGCATCAATTTTTGGCGCACTTCCATCGGTTAATTCTGGTTTTTCTTATGCTTGTAGTAGAGGTTTACAAGACTTGCTGTTTCATATGGATAAGAGTATCATAGCTTATTTAGCTCAAGATCATGAGGATGTTCTGCCACAGAATAACATTTACTTCATGAGGATTAACACCTTATTATCAGAGTTATTATTTATAAGATCTTAAATGTGTTGCCATCTGCAATTGCATTTGCAGTTCATAGAACAAGTCGTCCCTTGTAATTAGCACGGGAAATTTCATTAGGCACCTGGGTGTATATCTCTTCTATAATATGCTGTGGAATACAGGTGGAGCTTGTGATCCTTCCTCGTTCAATTGTCAGTGAGAACCCACCAGAACAAAAGGACCAACAGCCTCCTCCTCCACCACCTCCTCCGCAAAATCAGGATTCTGGTGAGGAGCAAAATGAAGAGGAAGATCAAGAGGTCTGTTTTCTGTCTATACTATTGCATAATTGTGACAAAACTGTCGTATAGGTTTACCTAGAGATGCATCTCCTTGTGACCAGGATGAGAATGATGAAGAGAATGAACAGCAGCAAGAACAGATACCTGAGGAGTTCATCTTTGATGCCGAAGGTGGTTTGGTCGATGAGAAGCTCCTTTTCTTTGCTCAGCAAGCACAGAGACGTCGAGGCAAGGCTGGTCGAGCAAAGAATATTATATTTTCTGAGGATAGAGGCCGGTATATTAAGCCCATGCTTCCAAAGGTTACTAGCGCACCTCTTTAATATCCTTAACAAAAATTTTCTCTTTGCTAAGTTTGTATGCAGGGCGCAGAAGCTTGCTTCGAGTTTGTTTTCTTCTATGTACTCCTTAGTGGCTTAGTCAAAGTGGCCATCCACTGTTATTTACCCATAATTTTTTTGGAAGTTGGGGATGATTGAGCATCTATTTGCTAAAAGCATAGGGATGGATTCATTTCCTGTAGTATAATGGAAGGTTGTTTCTATCCTTTAATTCTAAATGAAGTCCATTTACAGGGTCCAGTGAAGAGATTAGCTGTTGATGCTACCCTAAGAGCTGCTGCACCATATCAGAAGCTGCGCAGGGAGAAGGATGTCCAAAAGAGTAGGAAAGTGTATGTGGAGAAAGCTGATATGAGGGCAAAAAGAATGGCTCGGAAAGCTGGAGCATTGGTATTGTAACTCTACACTTGCAACGGGACTGCAGTGATTCTAGCATAAATATTGGTTGTTCTCTTTGTTATCTAATCTTTTTTCGGATCCTTGACTGCTGTCATGCAAGTAATTTGTTGGATTCTCTGTTGTCCATCCTCAGTTTTGGCAAATTCAATAATGGTGGAATTTGCCACATGCCATGATGATCCTACTATTTGCTGAATGGAACTTTGTTAAACATTGTGCAGGTAATATTTGTGGTTGATGCAAGTGGAAGTATGGCTCTGAACCGAATGCAAAATGCTAAAGGTGCAGCCCTTAAGTTACTGGCAGAGAGCTATACAAGCAGGGATCAGGTACTTAATGTGGATTTGGACCGATGTCCTACTTATTGTACATAGCTAGTTGTTGACAGCACTTAAAATTGTTCATGGCACCTGAGGTCCTTCTGGGGGAAAAAAGAGAAAAATGCAGCCAGCGATCTTTTTTATCTTAACTGCCAGCATGCGTTATTACAAGAAAACTTCCTTATATCTTGGACTCCACTGAGAAATAAGGAGATTTTATCGAAGATGAAGATAGCACTGCAAAATTTTCGATCTACTTTGGAGAGCTGAAGAAAGATTGGAAATGGCGTATCGTAATGCACTCTGAAAATCCTGCTATCATAATCCGACTTACCCAAGTTGTTGTGCTTTACCTTGATAACATTAATGCAAGCCTTGTAAATTTACACTTTGCATGCTTTTACAAGTGACAGTTTGTTTGGTATCTCGGATAATTAATTAGTATTTATTTAACAAGAGCCCCACATCTGTGTTCATGGAAGGAAATTTTTCAAAAGAATAAATAACAAAAGATACATGCATTGTAGTGATTGGGAAGAAAGGAAGATTCAGTGGATTGAAGGTGAAATGAAAGGGTCTTGCCTTTGAGGATGGGGGTTTATGGCAATTTGTGAAACGCTTGAAATATGCAGAAAGTTTTGTCTTTCTTAATAAGTATGTCAAAGACAAGCCATGTATAAAATAATAATAATAATAATAATTGTCACAAAACTGATTAGAGAACCTGCGGTAAATAGGAAAGAGAGAAGAAGGAAAGAGGAGAAAACGAGAAGAGAAGAAGAAAGAAACGTAAAGCCAAAAGAAAAGCTCTCAATTTCCGTGTTTTTTTCCCTATACCTACTGCTGTTTAATATATAACTTGTACAATGACCATAATGCCCCCATGTAAGTAGAAAGGAATAAAACCTAGAAAACACAAGTAACGTAACACTCCCCCTCAAGCTGGAGCATATAGGTCACCCATGCCCAGCTTGGTACAACCACTAACAAAGGCAGGATGAAAGAACGCTTTAGTGAACATATCAGCAAATTGATCTCTAGAAGCAACGTAAGGAGTAGCGACCAACTTCTGCTTCACAGCATCACGAACAAAGTAACAGTCAACTTCTATATGCTTAGTTCGCTCATGAAATACAGGATTCCCAGCAATACAAATAGATGCTGGATTATCACACATCATATCAATAGGTTGATTAGTAGAAATTCCAAGCACCTGGAAAAGGGATTTTAACCACAATAATTCAGCCATAGTATGTGCCATGGCACGATATTCAACCTCTGCACTAGATCTAGCAATGGTAGTCTGCTTCTTGCTTCTCCAATTAATCAAATTACCACCAAGAAAAGTGCAATACCCAATCATAGACCGCCGATCACATGCTAACCCAGCCCAATCAGCATCGGAATAGCCAACTAGAGTAGAAGAACCATTCGGTTTGTAAATCAGTCCCTTACCAGGAGAGCCTTTAAGGTACCGAAGAATACGACAAGCAGCATCCCAATGAGCCTTCTTGGGTGACTCCATAAATTGACTCACTACACCAATAGCAAAGGAAATGTTGAGACATGTAACGGTAAGATAAATTAGTTTCCCGACTAAACGCCGATATTGATGCTTATTTTCAATGTCATCCCCATCATCAACTCCAAACTCCTGATTTGGATCCATAGAAGTATCCACTGGCTTAGATGCTAGTGTACCAATCTCAGACAAAAGATCAAGAACATACTTTCGCTGAGGTAAATTTATACCTTTCCTACTTCGTAAAACTTCAATACCCAGAAAATACCTAAGAACTCCCAAGTCTCTAAACTAAAACTGCTGCTGAAGAAAAGATTTGACCTCAGAAATGCCAATCACATCATTGCCAGAGACAATTATGTCATCCACATATACAACAAAATGATGTTGGTAAGGTTGTTGTAGGCATAGGAAAAACCAGGAGAATTCTCTTCCAACCTCATATCATGATCTGTCTTCTCCTGTGTTTCTCCGTATGGGAAAAATAGAGATATATATCACAGACAGCGGAAGACCTATTTCTTTGTAAATGCTCAGAGAACTTGTGAACTAGTTTTGAGTCTCTCCCTGAACATCTAGGACATTTAGGGAACTTCTGAAGGTTGACCCTGCTACAAGTTTCTTAGTGGATAGTGTTTTTCTAATGATCCTTTTTGAATTGTTTTACTGGTAACGTTTTGTATAGGTCTCCATTATTCCTTTCCGTGGAGATGCTGCAGAAGTTCTCTTGCCTCCTTCCAGGTCAATTGCTATGGCAAGAAAGCGTCTCGAGAGACTTCCATGTGGTGGAGGTTCTCCCCTGGCTCATGGTCTTACCACGGTATGTGGAGTCATCTGGTTCCTCTGATCATTTGCAAGGGAAGATTCTTTATTTTTGTACAAATGAGAGAGGTCTTTGTGGAATGGCAGCCAGGTACCATCTTTTCTAGATGTCCTGGTAAATTGAGAAGATGGATAGCTAAATCTAATGCTCTTCCAATGTCATTCAATAATTTGTTTGTGTTCCCCATGCAGCGGTTTGTGAAAATATTAGTGATACTTTTTAAACTTGTGTAACTACAGTTCCTATTGCTTGTTGAATAATCATCTCTCGCTCTATTGAACTTACAAAGCTGATTTTGTATCTGAAAACACACTCTTGATCTGCTTAGGCTGTGAGGGTTGGGTTGAATGCAGAGAAGAGTGGTGATGTTGGGCGTGTGATGATTGTTGCCATAACTGATGGCAGAGCAAATATATCTCTGAAAAGATCCACCGACCCTGAAGCTGCTGCTGCTAATGATGCTTCGAGGCCTTCATCACAAGAGTTAAAGGTGAGTTCCGGCTCTATTTGTGAACATGACATATGATGCCCATGGCATTATATTTTGGAAGTCATAGTTCCACCGGCAAATTCTTAGAGTCCTGATATATTTGGCCATTATTGATGGGGCGCCACACTACATTTCCTTTGCCTTCATACTTGGCTTAAGGAAGTTCATGCGTTTGCTATGGAGTGATGGCAAGAAAGTTATTTCCTTGTCTTATTTTGGCTTCTCAGGATGAAATACTTGAAGTGGCTGGAAAGATATACAAATCGGGGATGTCGCTCCTCGTAATTGACACAGAAAACAAGTTTGTTTCCACTGGTTTTGCTAAGGAGATAGCCAGAGTCGCTCAAGGTTTTCCTGTGTTAAAAGTATCACGAGTTGTTCCAGCAAGTTAACTGAAGCGTCTCACCGAAGTTCTGTGTTTGATTTGCAGGTAAATATTATTACTTGCCCAATGCTTCAGATGCTGTCATCTCAGCCACGACAAAGGAAGCTTTATCATCCTTGAAGAACTCTTAATGCTGAGGAAGCTCTCTTCCGTTCTTTTTCCAGGGTACCTAGCAGACCAAGACAGAGCCGCCATTTCCCCTTGCCGCTAAGCTTGAGAGGTAGTGAGCAGCAAACCGAGTTTCATGAGCTAGGAGCAAACTTAATATTAGAAATTTGAGGTCAGGAGGAACGGACGATTCACATCACGAGGCGGAAATTACGAAGAGTTTTCAACTTATCTAGATTGCCATAGTTCCTCGATCGAGGCAAATTTACTCCGCATGTTCTCTTCGGCTTACTTAGCAGCCAGCACTTCAAAAATGAAATACGAATTCGAATGCTTTCTTCATTTAACATAGGCGGAGCAAATGTACCAATTGCGTCCGCCAGGTTGAGGGTTATGCATGAGGAAAAGTAAATAGAGTTTCTCGAGAGTCGTTACACTTTTAGTATCCCTTTTGTCTCCTCGAGTCACCATGTGAAGAAGGGAAATTTTCCTCAAAGCAAGCCAAAAGAAAAGTCGGACGAACTGAGATTGCCGTCCATGATCCAATTTGCTGAACGGGATGAGCTGCATCAAAACTAGGGTGTCAAAAAAGCTCACGCCAGGCAGGTTGGCTTGACTCGACCCGGCCAGAAAATTTATTTAATTTTTAGTCCTTTTCAGGCTTGCCTGGGCCGGCCTGCTACCTGAGGTTTTTTAACACTCGTGTTTTCTTTTTTATTTAATTTATTTTTATTTTTTCTTTTTATATTTTTTTATTTGATGGGTTTGTTAATTGATTTTGATTTCAAAAAAAAAAAGAAAAAAAAGAATCCGGCCCATCCTGGGTTGAGCTCGGTACTATTCAATTTCAGCCGGCTCGGGCCGGATCGAGACTCGGCCCAACCCGACCCATTGACACCCCTAATCAAAACATTGGATCTCCACTATATTTTTAAAAAGGGTTAATATCACGAAAAACTTTAGACTAAGTACATCCGTAATTAATTTATCTAAAATTATTTTTTTAATCACGAAAAACTTCAAATTAGTACATTTGTAATAAATTTATTTTAAATTATTTTTTTACCATAAAAAATCTTAAATTGGTACACTTGTAATAAAATTACCCTAAATTAATTTTTTTACCACGAAAAACTTCAAATTGATATAATTGTGGCAAATTTATCATTCGATAAATTGAGTTAATCCACGAAAAATTTCAAATTGATACACATGTGACAAACAAGTGGGTAAAAGCCCTAAATCCGGTATACCTATAAATTGCCACGTGTCATTTAACTCAAAGAATTTGAAAATTAAATTTAATAAAAACTAATTTAGAGTAAATTTGTCATAGGTGTACCAGGTTTGGGGTAAATTTGTCATAAGTGTACTAGTTTGAGATTTTTTATGCTTAAAAAAAAATTTAGGTAAATTTGTCACAAGTGTACTAGGTTTAGGGCTTTTCATGATATTAACCCTTTAAAAAATAGTGTATTCTCGTTTGATTCTTGAATAGTAGACCGGATCATCATTCGAAGCTCGGACTTTGGATGCGTAAGCACTAATTTGTTCTTGGCTCATGAAAAGTCATTACTTTTTTATTATTATTTTTACAAGTATAAAAGGTGAGGAGGCAATAGGCCACGGCAACGTCGGTTAGTTAAATGGGTGAATTGACACAATTATAAACGATTTAGTACTCAATGAGGAAAAAAAATGGTTCAAGATTGAATTGGCACAATTACAATAAATTTATGACTTTTTTAGGAATTTTTTCATTGATGATCTCTCTAGATATTATAATAGGTGCTTCACATAGCTAATAGAATGTGCGAAAAACCCTCATAATCCGGCCAAGATGCCAGCAATTGGGTAGTTTGTTCACATCAACATGCCAGCGATCAAGTGATTTTTTCAATAAGATAAGCAATGTATCATAAGCTCCGTGGGAAATTGCACTTAAGTTCTATCTAAGTTCCGTTTATTTTGAGAAAAATAAATAATGTGAAAAATATTTTTTGAAAAAATGATAGCTTGTATTGTAAATAAAAAATATTTTTATCTTTTATGAATAATATTTAAATATAAATTATTATCAATAATTAAAACTTGTAGACGGACTAAGGCGATATGTTTAAAATCGGAGTCTTTGACGAGCCGTGTCGGCGGTGGAAACCCCGAGAAAGTAGGGCCGTAAAACATTGGCTCCTCCTGAAATTTGAACTTGGCTGCTCCCAGATGAGAGATCATCATCACGCCCTTCTTCTTCGCCTCACCCTTCGTCGTCCTGTAGACGCCACGCACCTTCACTGCATTTGAATTCCCCTCGCGGTTGCACAGCTCCTTCGTCTTCTTCCTTTCGAATTCAGAATTCAGAATTTAGGGTTTCGCTTCTCTACCCTCGCGTCGCGAAGATGGAGCCTCTGTACGCTAAGCTGTACGATAAGTACACTAATCTCAAGGTACCGGTGCCCCTTTTTCCTTTTGCGTTGCGTTTCCGCGGATTGTAGGTGACGTCGTGTCTGCATTTCTCTCGTTTTTTTTGTTCCTGTTTTCTTGCCGGTTTGGATTTTCCGGTCGCTAGGCAAAGAAATTCAGTGCGTTGGAGGAAGTTAACAAGGAGCAAGAACTGAAGTTTATGAATTACATGACTGGTTGAGCTTCTCTCTCTCTCTCTCTCTCTCCCACCGAATAGTGTGCCACTTTTTCCCGGATAATTTTGTGAAATGTCCTTTTTTCTCTTAAAGAAGGAAATATTATTCCGATCTGTATTCTCTGTGATGCAGCTGCAGAGGAGTTGATACAACACTTGAGAGATGAGAATGAAAATTTGCATGCAAAAATCGATGAATTGGTGGCTGCTGCTGGGTATTCTAAATACTCTTCTCTTTAGATTTCTGGGCATGTCGAATTTACATTTTATGATGGAGTCAAGAATAACATAAAATCATTGTATCTTGACACCTGACAGATCAAATGTGGACGAGTCCAGTTTGGAAAACCAAAAGCTTTTGATTGAAGAAATCCAGAAGAGTAAGCAATTGCGATTTCTTACACGAGGCAATCTGTTGAATGTAGGCTGGTTTTGTCGTTCTTCACCGTGGAAAATCCCTTGCTAGTGTCCAGGGTAGATTGAAAGATGGCATTTTTAAGCATTTGCTGAAGTATTCTAGCGCGGTTTGAATTTCCCACTTTGCACTGGGTCTTACATGGTTGCCCTTCTGCCATGTCCTACAATGCTTGTCCCCCCATTGACTGCTGCTTCAGTGTTATGTGTTACGACCATTTCATACTAGGCATAGCATTGAATTATGAGGTCGCAAAACGTTTCGTTTATGTTATAACTCTCATTTCTTTTGATGCTTCATAGGGGCGCCTGAGTTTAATTTGCAGGGTTCTACTTCATTACTTTCGCAATTCATCCACTTTGCAAGTCCGAATATCTTTTTCTTATTTAGATTTTGAGTCATTAAGAATGCTTTACGTATGGAAACTGACGAAGCTCCGTTTTAGTCTCGTTGCTGCACATTTAAATGTGGATAACTCCTATATCCTATTTCATTTAATGCATTTTCTCCATCCATTTCGTCTTCTCTGGACCAAATATGCTAGATTCCAAGAATATTTAGCCGGATCTTACTGTAGTTAGTGGTTCTATTTTGTGGCAGATAAAGAACTTTCTGAAGAAGTTGCCAGACTCCGTAAGCTGCTAGACAGGGGACCTACCTTCATCCAAGATCAGGGGGAAATAATGATAAACAGATGCATACGCCTGAAGGTGCACAGCCAAAATCAGACATGCCTCATGGCTCTTATCAATCATCGAGAAGAAAGCGTAGGAGGCCTTCTGAGATTGATAGAGATACGAGTAATGCAGCTAGGCCTCATACTAATGCTCAAGATCAGCTTCTAGGTTTAGAGAAAGAGTTTCATGGGGATATTGTGTCCCGTGGAGCCGTTCAGGATGCTCATCAGGTATCTGATAACCTTACGTCCTTTTTAGGTGTCGGTTTCTTTAGCTTTTCTGACGAGTTTGGGGTAACTATGCAGCCAGGGTGCTGCATTAGAACAGATGAAAAATCAGGTAAGTTTTTGTTTCAGTGCCTTCTCTATTCTAGTCGGAATCTGTATTCTCATTCCTTATGTTTTTGTAGGTGGTGGGGTGCGTGACAGTTCGACATTTGAGTGCATGTTTCAAGCTCTTATTCAGTACATACTTTGTATGAAATTTTCAATTGGCGATCAAACTGGAAAATTTTGCCTTGTAGCACTCCATGAATCAAGTGGTAAATTCTTACTCTATGAAGACTTATGTTTCCATTTGAATTATACTAGGCAACACTACATGTTTCTTCAGGTTTTTACTATTTTTGAGAGTATTTTGCTCAATCCACACAAGCATCTGCTTATTCATGCCATGCAAATTTGTTGTCATGGATGTCTTATGAACTCGACTAGTGCATGCATGTCAGAGGTGGTTTCTTTTATTAGAGGAATTAGAGAAGGAAGGACTGCATATGTGGGATTAGATCGGATTCCTTAGGTAGCATAATCCCTCCTGCTGAGGGCTTTGAAATAGCTAGTTAAATAGTGTAAAGGGAGTGAGTTATCTCAGGTGGATGTGATCTCGTAGATAAACTCAAGCCTCATAAATGGATATGGTTATTGCCCACTATAATCCTTGTTCATTCTTGTTTTTCCTGCAGGCTATTCATTCAGTCTCACTTGGGCCAACGGAGCGTCCGGAGGGGATGTCGAGCTGATGTATAGTGTGCTATCACTGGGAACCTATGAGAGAGTGGCTCCTGAATGGATGAGGGAGGTCATCAAATTTAGTATAAGCATGTGCCCCGTTTTCTTCCAACGAATTTCACGAGTGATTAGATGAATCGATGAAGCATACATGTAAATCGAAGGTGTTGGAACAATGTTCAAGCATAGTTTAAATTTAGTGGGAAGTATTGGGGCAATGAAGGCTTTTAATGAGTTCTGTACGATTTGGTCATCCTTAATTTAATTGTAGGCTTATCCTAGGGGTACAGATTGCATCAGTAGTTGAAAGCGTGCATGAATGCAAAAGTCAAAATCGAAAAGAATGAAAACACCTCATATCTTAAAAATGAGTTTTTAGCTGTTTCATATCTTCGGTTCGTTCTTACGATGCCAACACGCCTAGCACGTTGTTCTACTGGTGAAGTTGTTGTCCGGTCATGTTAGTTGTTGGTTCGATTCTTGCGGGAATTCACTTAGCCTCAAATAATGAACAAGGCCTAGGGATCTCAAAGTTTATTTTTTTTTCTAATCGAAAGTGATATCAAGGTTTACTCAACTGGGATTGGATTGGACCAAAGAGGTTCCCCATTGGAAAAGGTCTCATGAATAATTGGGGAGAGATGCGTGTAGAATTCTTTGCCATAAGGAAAATGCGTGTTAAGTGTACTTTCTGGCCATCATTGGTAAACTTGAAACTCTCTTTCACCTCCATCACTATAGCCCTAATGCCATATGGTCGGAACATGAGTGCAAAGGAGGGGGAATTCAAAAGTTCTTATGGGGAATGTGTGTGCATACGTATTAACAATTATTTTCTCTCGATAACATTCAAAGGCAATCATTTTAAGAGTAAGGATAATCAAGATAAAGATTTTAACACTTGAGAAAACAAATAATAAATCGGAATTAGGTTAATAAGTCAAACGCAAAAGCGTAAAGCCCCATACAACTTTTTGGAAATTGGAACGGCAAAAACTAGCCGTTTGGAAAGGAAGTTGGAAATTGAGGAAAACCTACTTCGCCTTGCGCGGCCGCTCAATAATGCAACGGTCATATTTTTTTCAAAAAGAAGGGGAAAAAAAAAGCAAATAAAACAAATCACCCCCACCCCACCCTCACGAATCATTCTTAAAACTCGCAGAGCTCCATTTTCGTTTCTATTCACTTCTCTCGCCTTCGATCTCTCTCGCTCCCCTCGCTGATTTCTCCGGGCAAGAAGAAGAGATAGAGAGAGAGAGTGAGAGGGGGAGAGAGAGAAGGAAAAACCCCCAAAAGAGAAACCCCAACTCTCCTCCTCTTCTTCTTCGTCTTCTTCCTCTCGATTTTCGTTTTCAGAGCCGAGTTTGCTTCCGCGCTTGCCTTCTTCTGATCCGCGAGCCCATCTTTCAGCACTCGTCGCGATCGCAATCTGAAAAAACGAACGAAGAGAGAGGGGGGGAAGAAGCCATGGCCACCGTCAACAACTACGCCGAGAACCCGCAAGAGAGGTACCAAGGCAATACTCCGGCAGCCACGCCGCCTTCCAAGCAGCCTCTACCCGCGGCGAAGAGCGTCGACACCCAGTCCGTGCTCAAAAGGTCCCCCATCTCCAATCCCCAGTTTTTTTTTTTTTATTCTGTAGTTCTGATTTTCCTTTGGGATCTGCCTTTTTTTTTTTTTTGACCGAAATGTGTTTTAATGGCTTTTTGCTTTGTTTCTTGGCTGGATCAAACAGGCTGCAATCTGAATTGATGGCTTTAATGGTAAGAAAACCGCCCGTCTCCTTTTCTATGACTGTATATCTCTGTAATTCTTGCCCTCTGTGAAACATGTGCGGAAGGAAGAGATTTCACTGGTTAATGGGGTCTTTTAGTGGCTGTCGAAGCTACTAACATCTCAATCAGTCTTTTGTTCTTTATTAGGGATCAAACATATCTCACAGTACCAGAAAGATCTAGGGTTCAATAATTCAAACATGTCGTTGTTCATTATCATTAATTTTTCCCCTTCTTTGAGGGACAAAACTGGCTCTCTTGGTCAGGATCATCTTCCGTTCATTACAAATTTCACTCTTCTGTGGTTTTTGAAATTTGGGTTTTTTGTCGACTGGGATTGGCGTGTGAATGCGCCAGATGAGTGGTGATCCTGGGATATCTGCATTCCCGGAGGAAGATAACATATTCTGCTGGAAAGGGACAATCATCGGAAGCAAAGACACGGTGTTTGAAGGAACGGAGTACAAGCTCTCTCTTTCCTTCCCAAATGACTACCCTTTCAAGCCCCCAAAAGTCAAGTTTGAGACTGCCTGCTTTCACCCCAATGTTGATGTCTATGGCAACATTTGCCTGGACATTTTGCAGGTGAGTTCAGAGATTTCTCCATATGATTTAGTGG
This sequence comes from Rhodamnia rubescens, assembly GCA_021437795.1. Lineage (NCBI taxonomy): Eukaryota > Viridiplantae > Streptophyta > Magnoliopsida > Myrtales > Myrtaceae > Rhodamnia > Rhodamnia rubescens. The sequence continues at coordinate 118,290 of JAILYA010000021.1, forward strand.
GCATCCTACGAGATGAATTCGTTGCTAAAATGCGAGTGATGGCTGCTTTTGGTAGGACAAGTGGTCATCTGCTTATGATGTCAGAACCATATTGCTCTCTATCCAGAGTCTTCTTGGAGGTAATGAATGCCACAGTAAACCATTTGAGCCTTGATATAATCTTTTTCACTAGTTTGTTGTTGCATCTCAATTGTCTGACCGGATACTATACTTTTTGTTGAATTGGGATGATCTACAGAACCGAACACGAGCTCACCTTTGAACACCCAAGCAGCACAGCTATGGAGCAATCAGGAAGGTCAGCTTCTTTCACTGTCTGTTGTGTCTACCTTGTGAACTGTGAATGGACGCAATCCAGTCCTGAGATGGGCTTTTTTCTTTGATTGAATCTGTTTCTTTCTGGTGCAGAGTATAGGAAGATGGTGGAGAAGCTGTACAAACCTCCAAGTGCTTAGGAGTTGGGAGTGGGAGAATGGTTCCTGGAATGTGTGGGGAAAATATGTTTCAGACTTTTCTATTCATTGCAAAAGAGGTGGTGGATTCTTTTGTTTGTTTCGGTGTGTTTCGAGTTTAATTTCCTCGGGCAGATTTGCCCCGGAAACGCCTCTCTTGTATTCGATGGATGACCAATATAAAGTTAGCTGCTTGAGGAGACGCAGTATTTGGAATGGACCTAGTCAACGACAATGGATTCTATCAAAAAAAAAAAAAAAGACATACACAAGGCCCAAATTGATTAGAAAGCAAGACGGACAGATCAAATCGAGAATTGCTTTAATTAATATATCAATAATCCACTGATTTCGTTGGACTGCCCGAAAACTAGATCGACTAGGAACTAATCACTCCTAAGCCAAACATGCTGAACATCTCAAAGATTCCGCATATACGTACCCCAAAATTTAAAACTTTATCCAAACATCTGGGTCGTAGATTCACTTTCAGTGGTGACCCTAGCTACTTTGCTAACATGAGAAACAAAAGGAAAAAAATGAAAAATCACTCCAGACGCTAGGATGGATCAAAGTGGATTTCACGTGAGTCTCCTGTGGATAATGAGCAATTTGGCCACTTGACTTGGTTTCTTATTTTTCATGATTTATTTTTTCATAGAAAATATTTTTTTTTTTTTTCTTTTAAACCAACTTGATCACGCCCATCAATAAAGAAAAAGCTAAAAAAAAAAAAACTTTTCAAGGATACAATGTCTTTTTATCAGAACTAGCAAACAAAACTCTCTACATATCGCAATTCGCAACTTGCAAGGACCATCAATAATGCAGAGACTCGGTGGTGGTGCTCTCTCTTCTTTAACCTGTAAATTTGCAAGTGGCATCATATTTACTCTTTGCCTTTTTACTGGTGAAATACACAATGAGAAAATTGGAAGAACCCTTCATTAAATTTTGCTTCGTCGAATGTACAATAAAGATATGAATCCAATGGCATACTATGAACAAAGCCTTACCCCTTTTCATTTTTTCATAAAGAAGATGTGGATATGCCAGAAGAAAAACAAACAAATGCTACATTTACAGGGGCTATTCGTATAAAATATCAAACAATATTATATACTTATAGCATCTGTGCAGCATCCGTGTCACTGGATGCTATGCATGTGAAGCGGCGACGAGGGAAGCACCGATTCCCGACCCATCTTCCATCACCTTGAGAATCACCTGTTCCGCAACATCTTCTCCTAATATCTCGACCATGGCTTCGTTCAGATACTCTCTGAACATCGCGTAGTTGGTGTATAAACCGCCTTCGATGGCTACGGCGGTTCTCTTGATTTTAAAATCACTTCTGCTCCTCCCACTCGTGATTCCACCACTACCGTCCCTACCAATCTTCTTTAGAATCCCCACGATACCTGCAGCTGCCAGTCGAGCAGCTCTCCGAGTAACCACGTCACACACGTTTACGACCAATTTACGTACTTTCAAGGGGACATCTGGGATCTAGAGGAAGAACCGAAGACACGGGCCACCAAATGAGAGAATTAGAAAGTGCAGACTAACTAGTGTTACTTATGTAAACCTAGCCCACGGGAAAAAGAGGAGAGAATATCAGATACGCATGCTTACCTCGAGAATGTCTCTCAAGATTTTTGCAACTTCTGCCAAATCTGGGGAGTCATCCTCATGCATGATTGCTACCAAAGGTGTCCTGAGATGAAAGATACGCGTGAATACTTGAATGTCTGCATACCACTTAACTTTTCCGTTCCAGAAATAAGTTGGAAAAACAGCTGATATCCCGTTTGTGAAGCAGTCATTTAACTGATGTTCAGACCCACACAATGCTAGATTTAATCTCCCGCATTCTGTATCCAACAGTCACAATCATAGAGAGAGAGAGAGAGAGAGAGAGCATTCAAAGTTTTACCTCAATATGAAGGGTGTCAACAACTTGGGAGAAGCAGGCCCCAAAATGTCGGATTCTTGGGACATCCTGAGTAGTACTCTCCTGACAATATCGCCCAGGTACATTCCCGATATCATTTTCTCAAAACCCTACAGCAAAAGCTCCACCTGATAATGTCAATTCAAACATATTGATGCCAAAACAAAAGAAATAGAAAGAGAGCACAAAACGATACCTGTTCATTTGGGTTGGGGCTATCGGCATCTAAATCAATATCATATGAAGTTCTCGGCAAATGAGATGACCAGAAATTTCCCCACTCCATGTTTACAACCTAAAAAGAAATAAGCACGTGAAATCTAAGTCATACAAGGTCATTTCAGTAAGAGATGCAAGAAAAGATACCATGCCTCCAGAGGAAGTAAGAATTCCTTGGCATTTGATTATTGCATCCATTCTCTCCACATAGCAAGCATTTGTACCAGTTCCAATTATCACTGCAGCAACAGTGTCTGCATCATGATAATGTCCCAGAGCTAAAGTTCCCACCGTGTCATTTACCTACTCATCACCAATGAAAATCTCATCAAATCTGCCAAAATTTTAAGTCATAAAAAGCATAATAGTCGAACATCCCATAATTTATCACACAACAATGCATCAATGCATGCCATGTGTAAGTATACTTGTCAAGCGAAGGTGATAATCTTTCATAAGCAGGAGTTTGCTAAGACAAGCCGCACTCAATGTAACTCAATCATCTTATTGCCTTTGGAATTAGCCAACTCAGCCAAGGATCCATGCACAGGAGTCATTCCTTAACAATTCCATTTTCAATGGGGAAACCCCATCTAGATTACCCTTTTACATGAATTATAACCTTAATACCATATCATCTGACCTAATACAGATGAACACACTCCATCTCAAACACAATTATTCATTTAACGGTCAGACAAAAGTGCATCTGTCAAGAAGAATCAAGAAAAGAAAAGAAGGGGGAAAACCATGCTAAATTTCAGCAAATTACAGAAATCCTAATTTATTATATTGCATTGCTGATAGGTTTAAATGGAATTCTGCACTCTTATATCTAAGTATTACATCTACACAGTGATACGTTTCCAATATGCTTAAAAACCCTTGAGTATGATCAACGAAAATAAACACGACACTAAAGATGGGAAGTCTACCAGGGCAGAAACGTGCATAGACAGGCCTTTTCTTGTCAATGCTTGTTGTAAACAATCAACCACATCTTTCCCAACCTGACAACCAATCAAATTATCCAACTTAAGCGGTTCAGTTGTCACCCGTTGCACTGATAACCATGAACAAATAATAGCTGAACTGTCATCTTTGTAGGATAAAATACATCAACGTTACATACAAATCTCATGAAGAGAAAAGTCTCATCTAAGTTCAGACAACTGTCCGAGAGAACAAAATAAACAATCTGAAACAGGAGTAAGGAAAAGAACTACTACTTCCTTAAAAGAGAACCAGTCATTTGGACCCAAAATTCAGAAGGATACTATCATTACCTTCATTAGAACTATTGTCACAAGCTTAGATGGACATAAAGTTTTTATGTTAGAAAATTACGAACAATCTAACGAGAAAGGAAAAGCCGGAAGAAACCAACCATGTCCTCGATAGCAAATCCTTTCGTCCATTTGATCAGAATGCCAGATGAAACAGAGGTTTGCTTAACAGGATATGAGAATGTGAAACCAAGTTCTCTTCTTCTGTCTAATGGAAATGCAGAACCATTTTCTTCTCTTTCGACGAATTCCTTCAATGATGAAGCAATAAAATCAAAAAGATCCTGTAAGGAGTAACCCGTGTTAGGATAAGCAAATATAGGGCTCAGAATTACAAGAAAGGATACATAAATCCCCCACAATGCCTTAATCAGCCCACCTCAGTTGTCCTGGTCATCAGATGTTGAGGAATGAGTTGTCGTTCCACATCACGTGCAAGGGTGGAGGACCTTTGTCCTTCTGGCTTTACCCTCAACATCCGAAAATATGTACCCCCGAGATGCAGCGCATAAAATGTCCCTTTCTCGCTCCTAAATAGAGACAAAATAGAAACACATAATTACAAGAGAGAATAGAGTACCAAATTGCTGGCATTCCCTTTTGAATCATCAGCATTGCTACTTGCACAAGTCGATTTAGCTGAAGGCGACACGAGGCAACAAAATCTCAGGCGTAAAAGTAGCACAGCACTAGACCGAGAACAAGATTCATAATGCCAAGGAAACATCATACTGAACAGATGAAATAACCAATTAGCTATATCGTGGGACATCCGCTAAAGCTAGACATTTCCTATTCCCCAAAAAGACTGCTCTAAGCATCAATGAGCAAGTCTCTAGTGGTTGAATAAGAACATCAAGAGACATTAGAGTGTGAAAATAAACTGTTCGGGGACGAATAAACAAGAAGCTCAGTAATGACCCGCAAACTCCTCAACGTAAGAACAGTCCACTAGTCAAAGCAAAGCAAGAAAATCCCCAACTCAATCACAAGAATACACAGGCAAAATCAAAAGGGGACAACAATTACCTCATCAACAACGAGAGACATTACAAGCCCACGGAGCGAAAAATCAAGAATCAAATGACGCCAACTTAAAAAGAAAAAAGAATTTACCCAGAAGGGAGATTATCGACGAAAGTGAGCAACATTCTGAGCTTGGAGCCACCCTCAGACGCCAACCCCGCGTGCATCTCAACCGCCATAGCGTCCACCACCTGCTTCAGCCTCCCGACGCTCGTCTCGCACCCTTCTTCGACCTCCCTCAACACCCCCAAAACCTTTCCCCACTTCCTCCTCCTCCTCACCCTCCGCCCCACCACCACCGCCGCCGCCACGCACGCCGCCGCCGCCCCGGCAGCCGCCACCGCCACCCCCACCTTCCCCATCACCCCCTCCTCCAGCTCCTCCGTACTCACTCTCCCCCCAAAACGACGCCGTCTTAGAAAAGTTCAGGGGAGAAAAGACGGAAAAACGAATTGAGCGCAAGCGACAGTGGAAAAAGCGTGCCCTTTTCAACTCCTAACCATCGAAATCCGCCATTTTGATGTACCTCCGATCGTTTCCTGGAACAAGATGGTGCCTTCGGACCATGCAGGGCTCTGTCTAGCGTCGTCACTCCCGCTGAATCTGATGCCTACGAAGCAATATCAGAACGTGCCGGCGAGCGAGAAAGGGCGCGCTTCACATGTTCCTGGAGGGGCTGCTGGTATTCGGCGAGTCGCCGGAGGTCCTACGGAACAGTTTTCCGGCGAGACTACGACGGCGATGGTCACGGTAGTTCTCTGTGAGGGAAGAGAGGAGGGCCAGGCAAAGGCCGAAGGGGTGGGGGGATGGGGAGTGAGACTGTTCTTTATTTAATTTAATTTAATTCTATTTCTCTTCTTGCACTAAGCGAAGCGTGGGAAAGCGAACTAGGTGATATTTATATCTTGCTTCGAAAAGACGGTTTTGCCCTTGCGTTGTCTTTTGTATGTCGGATTCGTACCCTTTCCACTTGTTCGATTTGCTGTGAAATTGTAGAAATATATGCAAAGGTAATTTCTACTTTTAAGAGAGTTCTAGCTTTTGTCCATGTAAATCAAGTAATTTGTAAAAAAAACCGTATCGATGTGACAAAAAAAAATACAAATGTATGAATTTTTTTTTATAAAACGGATAAAAAAATTTCTTATTTTTGTACACCTTACCCCCTTTATCGAACGTGAATGGATTTACGCTTTTAATCGTTCGTAAATTAAATGTGCGTCTTCTAAAATATCGGTGCATCACTTAAGAGGAAAAAATTAATAAGTAGGGACTTCAAAAACAAATTACGATAGACAATTACAACTATATGCACTCTTTCAATTAATATTTATTTCATCACGCAAGGAGTATATTGTGTGGAGTTTCTTTTTCTCGATAATGTACTCCTTGATCCCTTTATAAAGTTAAATAGAAAAGTTAAGTTACAGGACATATTATGTTTGCGAGAGAACAATCAACTATCAAACAAGATGGTCTTTCTTGTCCCCACGGCCTAAAAATATCATCATCCTATGTATATATATATATTTTTCGGACATTTTAATAGTACATTATTAGATGGTCTTGTTTAGGGACGAGCATTGTTTTAGAGTAGAATCGGGAACCAAAGAACTTGATAGGTGAAAATAGGGTAACTTTAAGATTCCATGGCACATAGGATGAGTTCCAACTTAAAAAAATCGAAGAATCGGTTCCAACACATAGGTTTGAAGTTGTAGAAGGTGGAACCGAAATAAGTTTTCATATTTTTTTGTTTACATGCCTTCATGCTATCTTGCAATATTCAATAGCGTTCGATGATGGGTATTTAATCTAAAACCACTAGTTTATGATTTCATTTTCAATAATATCCATGATTAATACTCTTGCTTTGTTAATATTTTGTATTATTCATGTGTTTAAATATGAGTTATAGTTAGTGAATTGTAAAAGCAAATGGTGATCGTTAAAGATAATAATCCATTACAACCATTCAATTAAAAATACTTGTGCAACCCGAATAAGCCTTGGAAGTGTGACGGGGTAGATTAGACATGGCCATTTGGGCCTGGAACCGGCCCGTTGCCGGCTCACGGTTCCAAAAAAAGCAAAGGCGTTCCTAGGATGATTCTAGTTTAGATTTCAAATTACAAGGTAAGCGGGGTAGGTTTGGGTATCAAAACGAAACACGATTCGATAGGTAAGTTCTAGATTTTAAGTTTAGGGTATTGCGGGGGTAGGTTTAGGTATCGTATAATGAATTCACAAAAAAAGCGTATGTTCGCCCTCAATTTTAGCCATAAAGCAAGCTAAACTCCCTAATAAAGCAGGAAGTGATTTTTCTAATGAATTACCTAAAGGTGAAAACCCATTTTCCAAATGGGAAGTTAATCATCCAAATATCGAATTTCGTGATATTTTCCAAAACGGGAAATTCCATGACAAGGCCATTTTTCCCTCGCACGGTTTCCGCCACTGAATATAGAAACTTAAAATGAAGGCCTCCACTTCCTCTTCCCGCTGCTGGTGTGGAATGACGAAAATGCCCCTCCCTCATGTTGATTGTGTGTTGACTCGAAATTGATGGGGACGGTTGCCCAATCGGCGGAGTCTAGGGCACGCCCGTGGCCTTTCGACCACCATTTTAAATAATAATAATAATAATAATAAATATTATTATTATTGTTATTATTCGTTTAATTAATTAATCCGTGTAAACCTTAATTTAGAGGTCGCGTAATTAAATAAACATTTTTGCGATGTGACTCGTTGGAAGCTCTTAATCCCCGCGTGATTAAGGCGCGGAAATGAATTACTACTAATAGGCGAGGTAAACGGGATGAATCGTGAATGATAATACACATTTTTCATATGCTTGATTAAAAAAAATTAAGTAAAAAGAGAAATAAAGAGTTCGATTTTTCACTTTTTCAAGGGCTGAGAGTGAGGATGCGCGAGTGAAGAAGTAGGATTTCGTAACTTGCTTATGATATACAGCGTGGTTTGTAAAATAGAACGTGATAATATAGGATGAAATTTTTTTAAAAAAAATCAAATTGATGGGCTCTTGGTCTTGCCACGCGACAAGGGCAATTTGGTAAAAGCGAAGGACCCGCTCTCGCGACCGCCCCCAACAAGGTCGGACACGATTCGTGGCTAAAGCTTCCACAAAATCCCGGGAAAGAGAGAGGAGGCCACGTCAGCGAGGGCCCTACTCGAGAAGAGACCGCAAGGGCATAACGGTCAATTCCTCCTAGGCTCTGGACCTGTGGGGTCCTGGCGAGGCAAAAACAGGACACAGTTTTACTACATTCTCCCTTCCAAAACATTTGGGGGAAAAAAAATTTAACATTTTTCTGGCTGAATGCCTCGGTCATAATTATCAACTTTTTTTTAAAAAACATTTCCGTCCAAAAATATTTCTTGAAACTTTTTTATGAACACGAAGGCTCGCTAATTACACGATGAGCGCTGAACAACGCGGCTAGCGATGAGATTCTCGAGAAAAACTAATCGAATTCCGGGATGTCCAACGACTCGAGCGCTCGATTAGAAAGGAAGAAAGCATGCCGATAAGATCTCATTTCATAATTCGACTAGTGATTTTTAAGGTACTCGTAAGCAAAAATGGCTTAATGTGTGTAGAAAAGGTGGAAAAGAATCTGGTGGGGGGGGGAAGAGGAAAGGACCGGCGACGGGAGCTGCGGAACAGGGGAGTCCCCGTACAGCGCCAGTTGGAATCCGCTAATTCCAGCTGTGCTCACCCCAATTCAAGAGAGAGAAAGGGAGAGATCGTACCTTCGCACCATTCCCCACCATTCATCTTCTTCCCCCCAATTATGCTTCTCTCCCTTCTTCTTCTTCTTCCCTTTTTCTAACTATCTTTATTACTTTCTAGGATTTTGTATAGAAAAATTCTCATTTTCATCCAATAATTAATTGCGTCGTGAATGCGTTATATCTTTTGTGCAATGGATAAACAATATGTTCAGATTTTTTTTTTTCATACGGGTTTAGAGTTAATAGATGCGCCGGAGACGAACCTCTATCATTTTATATCGATGGGGCGTTGGACGAGTTGGTTGAACTTCCCGAACTTTAGATAGTTAAATTGATAAGGCCCAGGGTTCAATTCCCAAACGATTGTGTCTCGGGAACTTATCGATGGCGTTGGCATACTCGCATCATCCCGTAGAATAATTCATTCACGTGGAAAACCTCGGTTATCAAGAAAGAAAAAGAAAAACCTTTGTCATTTTACCAAGTTCTTGTCTTTTCCTTTTCTTTGGTGGTATTTGCTCGTCCCTTTCTGTCTCCTTCGACAGCCTTTTCCCCCACACATCTTCGCGTGTGGAGCGCGAAGTCTCGTGCCGAGGACATGCGTTTCCTGGTTTCTCTGATTACTAACATCGGTAAGCAATGAAGATCGGATGCAAACGTGCTCGGTACTAATGGGCAAGAACAATGATGGTATGGCAAAATGGACAGGGAGCGTTTTTAGGGAATTGTAAATTGATTGTGGAAATTACCAAATAAATCATAAACCTATTGTAGTTATGTCAATTCAATCCCGAACATTTTGATTTGTCTTAATTCAAGATTGAATTAATCACATGAACGTATTGCTTTCCAAAATCGAACGTAAATCTCTTCTATTGTGCGATCTTTTGAACTCTCTTTTCTTTTTTGAACTGATTTTCGGAACCAATCATCATTCCCTCTAACGCGCATGTATAAAACCACTTCCCGCATGCGTACAGATTTGCTCCTTTAGACTAAGAATTCAAACATCTACTCTCACCAACCAGCAACAATGTCTAATTCTCCGATGAATGGAGATGGACGAAGAAGAAGCGCACATATCTCGTTTCCGGAAAAAGTATAAAAAAAAATTCACAAAATTATTATATTCGTATTAATTCAATTTTAAACCTTTAACATTTTCACTTTGGACCAATTTAGTATTAAACATTTTTCATTTATGCGTCAGTTTAATTCATCCGCCTAATTTTGGCTAGAAATCGCCGACATGGATTTTATTTCATCGTACGCACACAATCGACTCGACGTGAACAAATTTTACAATTATCATATTTTTGGCATTGCTATCATTTTTTTGTTAGTTTTTCTTTCATTTTTTATTTTCTTTTTCATACATTGGGTCGCCCGCCACAAAGAACAAAATAATAAAAAAGCATCGGAAAAAAATTTAAAAAATGGTCAAATTCGTCACAACGTTAGCGCCGGTCGTGCTACGTGTGCGATGACCGCCATCTATATTAGCAATTTTAAGTAAAAATCGATTGAATGAATTGAATTGACACAAATACAAAAGATTTAGGACTCAATTGATTAAATTGAAATGTCTATAATTGAATTGATACAATGTAGTAGGTTTACCATCGTTGATACTTTTTCTCTATATCTCGTGTGGTCGTTGCATGCCATTCGAAGTTGAAAGAACCATGTTCGGTTTGGCTTTAAGGTAACTGAAAGTCTTTCCTTGAAAATTTCAAGTCAAAAGCCAAGAGGTCAAAGAAAAAAAGAACATGACCAAGTTCCGACCCCTCCTTTGGCAATGACACCAGAATGCTTTTTACCTCGGGGAACGCCGGGCTTCCCAAAATTAGACTAGTGAAGGGGTTAAGATCAGCAAATGTTCCATTTTATCCAATTTAGTAACCTTCAATTTATTTATTTTTTTAAAAAAAATTAACCCGTAGGGATAATTACGTTAAAACCAGCAGTGGGGTTCAAACGAAAAATGGCAATTCTAAAGTTTGTATTTATATATATATATATATATTTTTTTTAATTTTTACGCCATAGAAATAAGGTAAAATGATTGGAGTTACGTTGCTGGTAGCATGGAAAGCTAAAAAGGCTGGCCGCTGAAGGGCGCCGCAAATGGGACAAGTACTTTCTCTGGTCAAACGTTTCTACAAATTGAACGGCCGATAGCGACCTCGCCTTCTCCTCAGCTGCGGAACGCCGTCCGATCCGCTGTCTCGTCCAGCTTGTCAGTTCTTCTTTAACGAACGCCACTCCCCTCTAATTAACATTAACCCCCGGTGGTGGCCCCAAGGATTCCCGTCCACAAAACCAAACCCATGACAGAGAAAAAGCGGGGGGAAAAAAAAAACCAGCACGTGCTTATTTCTGGTTGCTGGGGCCCACCAGCTTACGAAAAACCGTAAGAGTTTGCAGTTCGGCTTCGGATTTAAAATCTGTACCAAAGGCAATAGGCATGCCCGCCTACCGATAAAATAATTGAGGGGGGCCACGCTAATCTCATAAATATAAAATTTGACTCCCAAACTTTGCAAAGAAATTAGAGTTAAAAATAGACAAAATAAAAAAAAATCTCTAGTGAAGGTTCTACGGCAGTTTAGGTTTGTACCTATCTCATATTTAAAAAAAAAAAATTCAGCTCGATATCTATTTGCGTACCACCAATTGTGGAAAAATCCGATCTTTGCAATGTCGAGTCGACTTGATAAAGTCGAGCCGGTTTTTTCACCATCCTTTTGCCCTCTGTACTGCCCAATTCAAATTGAAAATACATGTAAAGGTAGACGTTGTCGTGGAAGCAATTATTACCGGACATGCCATATCGCTCTTTAATTTACCTTTCCTCCTCGTTCTCGGGGTTCAACATCTGAGGTCCTTGGCCTCTGCTCCGACTTCGTGCCTCTTGACTGCAATGCGAGTGGCAAACTTGGAACCTTGTGTATCCCTTTAAAGAGAAGGGGTAAATGATAGCATGTGCTTCTGTTATATATGGAATTGCCATCCAAAGAACGATAAACAAACAAACAAAAAATGCCAGGAAGTCACTCAAATAGGATTAAACATGGGTAGGTCTATAGATCGTGCAGATCAAAGTCTATCTCCGCCGTCGATCACACCAGCATCGTGGTGGTCCCCACATAATTAACGGTCGATATGATGTGCCCATGCACGGTCTTTAGACAATTCAAAGGCTGCTCCAAAATTAGTTTATTTAAGCTCCGTTTATTTCACGGAAAATATTTTTGGAAAAATATTTTTTCCAATTTCTGGTGTTTGGGAGAACGAAAAATGAGCGGTCAACGAAAAATATTTTCCGGTCAACAAAAAAAACCTTTTAAAACTAAAGAAAATAATTTCCTCATTTTGAGAAGAGGAAAATATTTTCTACACTTTTCATTCTTCCTCTCTTTCAATTATTTTTTAATTATTTTTTGCTTTCTTTTCTTTTTTGTATATTTTTTCAAAAATCAAAAATTTTATTTTTCATTTTTCGGATAAAATTTATTTTTTAATTATTATTTTTTTCATTTTTTCGTCTTTTTTTTTTTTTTTTTAGTATTCATTCTTCTCCCTCGACTAATCGTCGGCCATGGCCGCATAGGTGGTCGGCCAGGTGAGGCCTGGTGTCGCCGGCCTCGAGCAAGGAAAGATATAGCGAGGAACAGAGTTGTGACGTCCGTCCTAAACTCCTCATGCTCCATGTGGACCTCGGCGGAGGACTCGCCGTGCGGGACGACGTCGGCCTTCCCGATCTTGAGGCTCATCGCCCCAACGTAGTTGGCGGATTGGCGAGGCACTCGACCGCCAATTTTGAGTCCTCGTCAAGGTGGTCTCCCGGGAGGCGGCTGCGAGACCCTCGGGGCGTAGTCGACGGGGACCACCCGTTTTTCGATGAACACCCGTAGCACCGCGGCCGAAGCGGTGCGAGCTCGGAGTATCGTCGCCTCACGTTTCCTCTACAAGTATCAATGACGTTGCCTAACGCTTCTTCGCAAAGATCGTGATGTGCTACGCATGAGCTCCAAAATCAAAATTCCCATCGCTCGGTCTTTGGGATTATATTATGCGCAAAGACCCATCTCCTTCGGGTTTATCTCTTTATCTCTAGAAATGGGAGTTGAGAGAGAGTGGATACTTCAAAAAAGTGAACGACAGAGTCTATTTTGAAGAAGAAGAAAAAGACAAATTTTCCTTACCAAACGGTGAAAAATATTTTTTGAAACTTTTTCAAGTTTTTGCCGAACATTGAAAAAGGAAGTTATTTTCCCGAAAAATGCTTCGGATTTAAAATCTGTACCAAAGGCAATAGGCATGCCCGCCTACTAATAAAATAATTGAGGGTGGCCACGCTAATGTCATAAATATAAAATTTGACTCCCAAACTTTGCAAAGAAATTAGAGTTAGAAATAGACAAATAAAAAAAAAATCTCTAGTGAAGGTTCTAGGGCAATTTAGGTTTGTACCTATCTCATATTAAAAAAAGAAAATTTAGCTCGATATCTGTTTGAGTACCACCAACTGCGGCAAAATCCGATTTTTGCAATGTCGAGTCGACTAGATAAATTTAACCGTTAAAGCGCTAAGTTGTGTTACACATGGCAATTGACAGGTGTATCGGTTTGAGATTTTTATCCTCTTGTTTGTCACATGTGTAGCAGTTTGAAATTTTTCATAGTATTATCCCAATTTAACGAAGGTTAAATTTATCATAAGTATATCAGTTTGGGATTTTTCGTGATAAAAAAAATAATTTATGATTAATCTATCACGTGTGTATCAATTTAAGGTTTTTGTGATCAAAAAATAGTTTATGGTAAATTGTCACATTTGTATTAAATTGAAGTTTTTTATGGTAGAAAAAAATAGTGTAGAGTAAATTTATCACAAGTGTATCAATTTAACATTTTTCATGGTGTTAACCTTAAAAGAAAAAGGGGGTAAATGATAGCATGTGATTTTGTTATATATTAAATTGCCATTCACATAACAATTAAAAAAAAAAAAGGCAGGAAGTCACTCAAATAGGATTAAACATCGGTAGGTCTATAGATCGTGCAGATCAAAGTTTATCTCCACCGCCGATCACACGAGCATCGTGGTGGTCCCCACATAATTAATGGTCGATATGATGTGCGCATGCGTGATATTTAAACAATTTAGAGGCTTCTCCAAAATTAGTTTATTTAGAGTGATTTTACTATTGAAGCCAAAATACTCATTTCTCTTTTTTAGAAAAAAAAAAGAAACAGGAAAGAGAAGAGTCGCGAAAGGAAAGCGAGGATATTCTCCGTCTTTATATCCAAATTTCAACACCCAATGAGACACGTGGAATGTTTATCTCTCCGATGGTTTTTTTTTTGTCGAATCTCTCCGATGATTTTTTTTTGTCAGAATCTCCGATGATTCGGTGGCCACATTTTTGTCACCGTCTGTCCTTATCCACGTGGCAGCATACCGCTTTCCGAAAAATTCAAATTTCGAATCACACCGCTGTATCCAACTACAACTATATATTTCGACCAAAAGAAAAAAACTTTTTATTGCGATAGAAGGAAAAAATAATTTCCAATATGTATATATATACGATATATAGCATTAGTTATTTTGCCATTATGGTAAATATTGCATGTACGTCGATCTTTCATAAAAGTACGAGTATTTTACTAATAAAAGCACCATGCTAATTTGGATTTGTTGTAGAGACAAATGTGTGATTTTATGGAAATTACACAACATCATTCGTCTTTATAAACGGGACCGATGATCGTGACTATGAAAAAGATTTCCCGAGCACCCTTAATTGTCAAATCATCCAAAACCATGGTGTTTTCGACCACTCAATAGTGGTTGGTCGGCCACCGTCCATGCGATTTTGATGGCTGTCTGCATTGCCAACACTAGCGTCGCCCTCGTGATCGGGGAGAGAGATTCGTCAATGGTGCAGTGCAGAAAAATATGGAAAGAGAGAATGAAAACGGGAGGAGAGAGTACATTTTTATGTGCGAGGTTAGAGATAGATGCGCTTTGAAAAGTGAAACGACATTTTCTTCGGTAAATTTACGATTGCAATCGACATAGAGCGTGATTCCAATGACAAGCGTAATTGGATTGAATTTTTTTTCAAAATACTTTACCCGATTTTGACATAAAGTGAAGGTGAGTGGTTCAAGGATGGGTCTAGGCCCTTCGGAACCGATTCATCGTTTTTTTAAACCTTATACCTATCATATCCTATCTTGAAACCTATAGGTTTTGGAATCTACTTGGATTCTATATTTATTCTTAATTGAATAATTGTAATCAATTATCACATTTAATGACTATAATTTGTTGTTAGAATTCACTAGTCGCGGCTCGTATTTAAACACGCGAATATTATGAAATATTAACAAAGCATAAGTATCGGTCATGGGTATCATCGAAAATGAAAATTCAAATTAGAGATTCCAAATTACACATTTATCGCCGCACGTCATCGAATATCGCAAAATCATACGAAGATATGAAATAAGAAAAACATAAATACTTATTAATGTACTTAAAACTTGAAAACATGTTCGTTAGGATATGTTGTTCAATTTTTAAGAACCGGAACTTAGAAACTTGTACCGCCTCCCACCAATATGATTTTCCGATTTTCGAGTTTACCCCGAAATCATGGTGGCATTGAACCTAAGCACGACCAAAGATGGCAAACACTTCGACCAAGCATCATCTGCTCTATTTGGCGCGACGCCGGATTGGACGGCCCCGTTAGTGGACGAGTCTCGATCCCACGGCGAGGGAGGTCTTAATCACAAGTCAAATTTTGAAAACGCAACAACCGAGGCCACGTTACAACAGAAAAACCGGGCTACGACATGCCGTTTTCACGTATATTCCGGGGAGACATCTTGAAGATTGCGGCATCTCTCTGACTTGTCCACCCGACCAATCAACGGGCGACACGTCTCCGTGCCGAATTGTGTTGTCCGAGACGAAACGACAATGCTGGAGGTGATGACGATTGCCAGGTGACGCATAAAACGCAGGAGGTGGGGTCTACGTGCATTCTGTCAAATCCAATCCAGCACGCATCCCCCACCGCAGGATGAAAGCTTAAGTTGGAACCGATAAAACTAAGCTTTGCAAATATCTGAATAATTATATAATACGAGAAAAAAAAAAAGTAGCGCCTACAATTTCTTGGCTTCATCAAAACTAAATTGCTATATGATTGTTTCAGGGTATAGAATAACTTGAAATTAATAACTTTTCCTTTTCTCTATTTATTTCTTTATACCAAATCTCATGGCTCGACTTAGCAAACTCGAAATATCCGAAAAATATCGACGCAATAAATTCACAAGTCCGAATCTATAACGATATGATTCGCTCATGATCCAGATGAGGACGATTGTTGGCTGAGTTGAAGAATTGTGAAGAAAGCATGAACGAATCGAGTTGCGTATGAGCACAGAGGTGGAGTTTATGAATTGCTTACCCAAAATTGAAATTAACGTAATGAAAGCGCTTACATAAATCACAAGTCTGAATCTATGTAAACATGTTAGCAGAATCAAAAGAACAAATCTAGTGGACAACATAAAATCGAAGCTAAATATGTCAATAGAATTTCAAATATATCGAAACCGCGACAAAAAAAAAACCTTGAAATTGAGGTGTGTATTCAAGGCGCACAATTCTGCCGAACACAACATGAGTAATGGTGGACAAGTAATCACCTACAGAATTAATGGGGATCATCGAAATCACTTTCCGAAACGCTAATCCTCAAGATACATGAATCTCTGTACAATGTTTCTTTAGCAAAAATTTAAATCACACAATTTCAGTGTCTTACCATGATTTCCGTTCAATGCACATCGGGGTCGGGCGATTGGATCAGATCGAATCTGATGCAGCACGCGCAGAAAACGACTAGAGAGCCGAAACGTTTTTATGTGTTCACACCTCTTTTTTTTTTTTGGAACTGCGAAGTGAGTCCCACCCAACCCCCGTATCCACGTCGGAGATCTCCTCCAATTGACCCCATTTGGATCCTCAAATCATTTCGTTCGGGTCGCTCTCAACGACAACCGGGGCTCTCTAGGTTTGGAGTCTGGAGCTCTCCCTTTCGTCCTACCAATTCTTTTTTATTTTATTTTTTTTCCATTCCTCTAGGGTAATTTTAATCATTTATGAACAATATTTTTAAATTATTTAGTTTTCACAAAATAAATAGAATTTAAAAATGAAATTTATTCTCTTCCCACCATCGGGTTGCACGCCATTTATTTCCAGTTCCAAGTGGCCCATGCAAGCGAACTCGGGGCAACAACTCCTTTCCCGTCATGCCACGTTAATGGTGAAATTTGTTGACGAACACGCCAAAAATTCATTGAATTATTCGAGTCAGACGTTTCTAAGTGCTACCTAAGGCTGTATACAGTCGGTCTAAAAATCGTATTCTTTTTAAGTTAAGCATGCTTCAATAAGTATTTTAGGATATTCGTTAACATAATCAGTTACGACCCGATAATCAATTTTTTGCATGATTTGCTAAGTTTATTTGGTTAATCGATAAAAGATTGATGGATTGATTGAATTTCATCCTAAATCGAGAGTTCCCCTCGTCGTCCTCCCTGTAATCACTTTTTTTTTTTTTAAATCGAGATTATTAAATACATCCATCGCTCCACTTTGAAAACGGGATGCCCATCTCGGGGGCATCTTTGTAATTTCCCTTTCCTCTTGAGTTATTTTCAGCGAGAAAGAAATAGTATTTCACGAACAGAGGCTGCCACGTAGACCTGGAATACACTAATGATGAAATTATCTCCGAAAAAAGCAGAAGAAAAAAAAAAGAAGGAGAAGAGATTCTAAAATTTACTCAAGGAAGAAAAAAGAAAAGAAAAAGCACGCGACAATTTAACAGCGTTTCGATTTCATCTCGTGTTTGACCAAAAGACAAACGAAGATTTGATTTCGTGTCGGTCGGAGGAGTCCAGCTGGGATGCGGGAAAGTCACAGCTTGCATATACGACACGTGTGGAGAGAGTGGCTCGACAGCTCACGATCGCTCGTGCAAGGGACCACTCGCCAAAGCATACACAATCATACTTCATCGGTTTTGACCGAGAGCGAGCATGGTCTCTATGGGCGACTCCCATAGTAAAATCGACTTCATCGGTTTTGACCGAGAGTGAGAATCCGGTTCGATTCTTGGGTGCGTCCATAGAATCGTTTTCCATCTCTACAAAATTGTATTCGCTAATTAATGTAACGATGAACCTAATTTTAATGTGGATATTTCTTTACAAGGAAAAAAGGTAAAAATAATAAAGAAATCTATGTGAGGGCCTACCTTATCAAACAACGAAATGATGTCCTGATTTTAGGATGAATATTCCCATTTGGACATTTGGTTCCGCTTCTTACTTATCATTTTCACACATTAATCTCGATGGGGAAAGCCGTAAGGGGGCCGAGAAATACTATAGTGTAAATAGCAGCATCTTGACGTGTATTTTATTTTAAGGACCGCGAAATGTGAGTAGGACTGTATGGTAAATAGCAAAAAGCATGTGAGAAAGCCTCATTTTCACTAAAAGTAAGCTAGCATTTCTTATATGTTTATATTTATAGGTTCGGTCCGAGTGGGTGGGTCCATGCTTGAAACTAGGAACTGGACCGATGCTCACCGGATTTAGTAAATTACATATGGGAACCGTTGATTTTGGGCTAGTCTTATCCCGTTTCGAGTGATCCGGGCGGTTCTCGTTTCATTTGCACACCCGTAGTTTTGACTGAGAAAGTTCATCGGTAAAAGTGCGAAAAAAATTGAGAGTTTTCGGAAATTGAAATTGAAAGCTGGTTGACTATTAGATATTGATAAATCTCTATTAGGACATATTCTCGAATGAGTTGTTAAACGTGTCTAATGAAAAGAAATTACGCAACAAAAAAGTATGTATCCGTTGTACTAACAATACGACGTAATCTGCTATTAATATTGTTTGCGTAATGAATATGCCAATTGATTTTGAATTTCAAATTTTCAAATGTCTTTCTTCTTCTTATTTCTTCGTCCATCGCTCATGGTCCCGTGGCTACACTTCCGTTGCATATAATTTTTCTATTTTTATTTTATTTTGGTCAATTACAGAGTTGGATCCGTTTGTTCACTTCTAAAGATACGAAATTTTGCCCTTTCTCCGTTGAAATACATAATTCGAATTCCGGAGAAGCATTAAAAAATTTGTGGATAATTTAGAAAATTATAAATATTTTTTTCAATATCGGTGAGATATTTCAAACCTTTTGAACACCCGACTAATTTTTATTAGATGAGAACGTTATTCATGAATTTATCGGACATCTAGAATAACTAGTGAATTAACAACTCTATTGTAACATGCAAAGCCATGCAGTTCTATTTTCTCCGTCCAAGAAGTGCATCATTAGGATTGGGTTGGAAAGCCAAGTGGCCCCAAATTCAAGGGTTACCACGACAACAGAATTACAAGATATAAATTTTTTGGGTTAATACCACAAAAGCCCTAAACTTGTATACATCTATGACAAATTTACCTTAAATTATTTTTTTTTCACAAAAAAGATCAAATTGGTACACTTGTGACAATTTTACCCCAAAATAATACATTTGTGACAATTTACTCTTCGTTAATTTTCGTTAAATCTAACCGTTAAAGTGCTAAGTTATATGACACGTGACAATTGACGAGTGTACCAGTTTGAGATTTTTACCCCTGTTTATCACAAATGTATCAATTTGAAATTTTTCGTGGTGTTAACCCAATTTAACGGAGAGTGTAAATTTATCACACGTATAATAATTTGAGATTTTTCATGGTCAAAAAAATTATTTAGGGTAAATCTATCATAGGATATTCCGTTTTAGAATATTTTGTGGTCAAAAAATAATTTGAGATAAATTTGTTATAATCGTAATAGTTTGGGATTTTTCATGGTAAAAAAAATAATTTTAAATAAATTTATCATAGATGTATCGTTATCGTCCTTTCATGATATTAATCTAATTTTTTTTTCTAAATTGGAATCTTTAAGAGATATCGGGGAATTAGAATAAAAAAATTTAGAGGCTGAGACTAGAAAATTTTAGATTAAACAGAAAAGCAAAAAAGTAAATCTAGACATGAGTTGCGTATTGACGGATTACATTTCCTTGGTCAATCCAAAACACAAATTTTCTGGGCCCCATCTCTCCAGCTGTCGCTGTCCTTGGAAGCGGACCTCCTCGGCCGCTGTGAATGTCAAGCTCGTTTTTCCGCGTGCCTCGCTGGTCGCGTGGCGAGCACACGTCATCCATCGCGTCACGCTTCGGTGGGCATCCCCGCACATACCGTCGGACGCTGCGTGTCGCGTTGCTAGGAGATTTGCGTATTTGGCTTAGCAGCAGCCACAAAAAAAAAAAAAAAAAAGGGGCGAGGAAATTAAAACGGATTTTTTTCTTTTAATTTTTTTGCTAGAGAGGAGTTTGTGAAGCCGAGGGGAATGGAGCTTTGGGCTATGCCCTTTTTGATTCGAGCTCCACGCACTTGAGTAAACACCTGAAAGACACTCCGATTTTCGATTTTTCCTCATAAAATTAACGGCTTTATTTAGGATGACCCGTCTAAATAATATCAATCGAATAAGGCGACTCGTTCGGTTTCTACATAGTCAATTACGATAGCATGCACGTGCTTTTACATGAGCTCGAGAGAATGTATTGGCGGGAGCGAGAGGCATTTTGATCGGAGTTTCGAATGGGTAGGTGGACATGTCATCTGAACACGATGATGCTTTGATTAAGTGATAAACTAGCTTGTGTTTGCATTCTCCCTGGGTGCATAGCCTCGCAAATTTTCTTGTCCTTTGATAAAAAAACAGGGAAAAACAAGGGAGAAAAGAGGGGGCATGCTCTTAGAATGTCCCAACTGCTGTCTTAAGGAATTAAAAAAGAAGAAGAGAATTCCTTTATGATAAGCATATAAGGATTCAAGAGGAGTTTCGAAAGGGTGAACTTCCACTTATCGAATGGAAACCCTTTAGGCGCATTTGATAGGCACTATCCAAAGTTTGACGTCAGATCTTAGAACGGATAAACTCTAGATAAAACATTCGACAACTTTTTCGGGCACTAGAGACGGATAAACTCGTTCGAAAAGACAATTGCGCCCACAGTGATTGTTGTCGTCATAAAATCACGCTTTAATCTAAGAGCGTGAAACTTTTAAAACGGTATGAAATGATTGCACAAAATTTTACACGGCACGGCAATTTACAACATTGTCAATTCCAACCTAAGGGCAAGAGATAGTGTTGGAGCATTTAAATATTAAATTACTCATCTGTTTGTTTCGAAAAAAAAAAATGAATGATTTCTAAATATATTTTTTTAAAATTGATCGCTTGAATTTTTTTCTTTTGATGAAAAATGTTTCCATTGTTGATAATATAATTCATGGCTAAAAACTTTCTTATGTTCATAGATTTTGAAAATATTTTTGATTTATTCGCTTTTATCGGCAACACAAATGATTAATTTTTTTTTCAAATCATTCATTTTTTCGTAATAGAGAGAAGAAAAATATCAATCATGGAACCCACCCATGGGTGGCTCAATTGGTTATGGCGCACCTGAGATTGTGTGGTTAAAGCGCACCGATCCCAGGGTTCGATTCCCCAACCGATCACCTATGATTTAAGTGGGGGGCATGGCGGTGGGTTCTTTATGTTAGTTCGAGGATTAGTTGAGATGCACGTATGGTTTGGCAGACACGCCGGTTATAAATAAAACAAAAATACGACTCATGGAGATTTTTTTTTTTTTTGGTCCAAAGACTCATGGAGATTGAATTAAGTAGCAATCTCGTATGCCCCACCTTCATGCTAGCAAGCTTTGAAAATGATGAACTTTCTTGTCGCTATCGTTTATCACATTATGCCAATTCAAATGTCCGACGTGGGCGACTCAGGCATGAGCACCACAACCTGCGAAGACTTTCTCTTCCCCTATTGTTTGGTTTGGGACATTTGGGCTGATTTACTTTGCAAATGGGCCTCAATTCATTGGGCCCATTATTATAGGTCGTTGGGCCCATCGTGGGCCCAATCAATAGTCTCTCTTTTATTAAGCATACATACATCACGCTGGGTCAGATGGGATTGATTCCGACAAAGGAGAAGAAGAAGATAGGATTCATAGCACGAGAACAACAGTGACTGGGTTGGTCACCCCATGCATTATTACCGCTTGATGTAATCCGCCGCATAAAATACTTTCTATTTACGCACGTTTCAAGATAAAAATTACCTGAGCGGTAAGTTGTCGTCGGGTTACAAGACACGTGACTAGTAAGGAAAGAATCCAGACTAGCGGCAACTTAAATAAAAACAAATATTAATCTAAAACCTTGATTCACCAAAATATAGTGAGAAGCAAGTTTCGAGAGATAGCATTTGCGAATAAAAATTAAGCACAATTATTAATATATAGTAAGACCGTTTGCAAAATAAATTATACCGAGTGATGTGACGGCAATGAGTATTTATTATCTCCGCGGGATGATTTGGAGCGTAAGCTCGCTGAGGAAGGGGACTTCACCTATGCTCTTGCAGCATGTCTCGTTCGAACAATAGAGCTTTTTCCCAATGTCAAAAGTTCCCTATCGCCAATTAAATTTAGAATTTTGTAGATAAGTGAGATTTCTAGCTTGAAGAGTTTATAATTAGGGACGGAGACTTTTTCTTCTCTATAAAAAAAGAGATTTCTCGATCTTTAGATCTGATCTGACCTCGTCGGGCAGGGCGAAGGGGAAGGAAGGAGTATTCTTTGCAAGTGAACGAACCACCCCAGCGCGAGGGTGAGGGAGAGATATTTGAATAATTAGACCGGTTTATCTTCGTATGGCAATTTTGTAAATAAGTTCAGATTCTCCAGAAGTCTCTTGGTACGGCCTTGGGCGCAAACGTCCACGTACGGAATTGCAAGCCAACCGTTACAAGCGGTAGGAACGAACCAAAACGACGTCGACCACCGTCGCCCCAAAAGATAAAGCTCCGTCCCTCGCGGGATGACAGCCAGAGAGAGAGAGAGAGAGAGAGAGAGAACTTGAGGGGTTTAATGGCGCGAAGCTTGGTTCATTCGAAGAGCTGTGGCTCAGCTTTCGCTTTCAGAGCATGCGCCCTGGAGAGCCACCCGGGCCGAGTCCATCTCCCCGGTAAGACCCGCAATGCTCGCGTCCTCGTCCTCGGCGGTACCGGCCGGGTGGGCGGCTCCACCGCCCTCGCCCTCTCCAAGCTCTCCCCCGATCTCCAGATCGTCGTTGGCGGTCGGAACAGGTAGTATGGGGCTCCCATTTGGTTTTCTAGCTCAAGCGATCTGCCGCGCGATTATGGATAATTGGGAGAGATTTTGAGCTCCGTCGCGTAGTCGAAAGAGTAGAAACAAGTGAAAATGGCATGTCGTGGATGAACAGACTTCTTGGTGGAGTTCGTCTCCCTTTAGTCTCTCCTATAAATTCGGGATGAGTTAGAACTCGAGGAGCAGTCGAAGAAGGAGAGAGAAATAGTTCACTCTCGTGAGCTTGACATTGTTAAGAGGCGTTACACTGGCTTGAGGGACAAGTCTGATGACTGATTCCAGTCTGATTGACCAGAGTGAACTATGCCTTTGTCTCAATTTTGAAGCGTAACAAATGAACGTCCTTACATAGAGCAGACACCTCAGTATCAGCATCATAAAGATTTGTGTATAGATTTTACATTCCTCTCCTTGATCATGTACTGGTTCTTGCTTCCTGTATTAGATGACAATTAGGTGGTAATTGTCTGATTATGTTATACGTTTTTGATGAAGGGAAAAAGGTGATTCAATGGTGGCGACATTGGGAAAGAACTCTGCGTTTGCTCAAGTCGACATTGACGATATGTTATCCTTGGAAAGAGCTATGGATGGTAAAGTAGATCTTTTTTACATTCTTAGAACTGGGGCATGGATGCTGTTTATCTGCTGATAATACTATAGTTGATCTGCTGATTTTTCTTCAAAATCGATTGTAATGCTGTGTAAGGATAATGTGAGGAACTTGAAAGCCTTTTTGCGACAAAATTTTCAGGATGCCTAGAAAGTGGGTACCTGCATTGTTCCCTTCCTCCCCTCCCAGTGGATGAGGAAAAATAATGGAGTGATAAAATACGATGTATAATTTGTGAGAGGGAATCAGGCCTTATTGGATCGTGCTCGAGTTATTTTGGCAACAATTTCAGTTACTCCTTGCATGTCTCCGTCATCATGTACTTGCAGATGTAGATCTTGTGGTTCACGCAGCAGGACCCTTTCAACAGGCTCAGAATTGCAATGTACTTGAGGCAGCTATAGCAACCAAGGTGAGAAAAGGTAATTGATATTTTTTGTTATTTGATACTGATTGGTATATTTCCCCCAGAGAAAATTAGATATGATGTGATCACAAAGAATTTTTACATTCTTTTGCGTCTATGGGCTTTCTTTGCAGACTGCATATGTTGATGTTTGTGATGATACTCGCTATGCATTGTACGCGAGGTCGTTCAATGACAAAGCAGCTGCTGCAAATATTCCAGCCATCACAACTGGTGGAATTTACCCAGGAGTGAGCAATGGTGCTATGACCAACTGTTATAATTGCTTTCTTTTAGATGGTTCATAGTGCGTACACTTTATTTTAAGTTAGCATTTGAACCTATCAATTGAAGGGGAAGAAGAAAGGAGTTGACATCGTATGATTTGAAATTGAGGTTAACCAGTTCAACCAGAGGCAACAGTTGTGAAAACGATAAGTTTTGTCATCAGCTTTTTACTTTTAAATGCTGATTTAATTCCACCTTTATGACAGTTATGGCAGCTGAGCTTGTCCGTGCAGCCAAAGATGAGAGCAAGGGCGAGCCTGAGAAATTGAGGTGAGAATCTTCTGAATAGTTACCCTAAATTTGAGGTGAATCATTTTGAAGGCCCTTGAGGATGGGCGTTGTTTCTCAGCATTTAGTTAAGGACCGAGAATTAGGTATGTATTGGTGAATTTTTGTTTCTTTTTTGGTAGAACTGAGAGTCGATTGAATTTATCCTCGTCAGAGATAAACAAACCACATCCTAGATATTTTGAGGCTGTCAACTTGTAAAGGGTTGGAGGAGAAAGAGGATATGGTGGTAATATACTTTGTTTAGCCTAAGGGGGATTGCTTTCTTTGACACATGTCAAGCATCAAGGCGAATTAGAATACACTTCAAGAATTCTCACTTTGGATTTGGATAAGTACACATGGGATCTTTAGAGATGCTTTCTCTTGTCAGCCTGAAAACATTTTAGATTTCCTCAAAGTTTGATCTGTTCCTTATTGTTACTAAAGCCGGGATAAGTACACATATGCTCTTTAGAGTTGCTTTCTCTTGTCAGCTTGTAAACATTTTAGATTTCCTCAAATTCTGATCCGTTCCTTATTCTTACTAAAGAGGAAAGATCACTAAAGTTCAAGGCATATCCTTCTGATGTGGCAATGGCATCTTATATAGACTTGCTGGCAATTTCTTAGCTAGCTATCCTGCATATACTATTTTCGTGCCTCCTCATCTTTCTAAATTACTTCCTTTTTCTCTCCTGTTTCTCTCTCTCTCTGTTCTCTACTCTAACTTCACTCATCAGCCACGGGCTTTCTTGCTTCTTCTGTATTTGCACTAGTCTATGTCACTTTCTATTCACTTCCCCAGCCCCATGGTATATCTCTTCTTCGTCCTTTAACTTTTCCTCCCATTTGTGCATCGCGTTTTGGTTTTTAGAGTTCTATTTTGCCAACCCTTTGTCAATTAAATTCCATATATTTCGGGTTTCTTTACAATATTAAGTTGTTTCCCCTTTGCTGGACACTCCAGTGTAACGTTAGCTGCTCTATTTGTTATAGTTGTAATGTTCTCAGATGAAGTACGATATAGATCACAAGAGATTTCTTTAAACTTCCAAGGAAAGAAATATTACTTCTTAATAGTTCTATTTCTATCTTTCATTTTTCAGGTGTATGACATGTTAGATTTTAGCATGCCGTAGCATTATGCCTTCACCAGCCATCTGGTGCCTCAGTTTAGGCCAATGAGCACCTTAGTTGCATAAATTACTGTAGCTTCTTTAGTTGTTCATGGGTATTATCAACGGGTTTCCATTGCCAACAGAAGGCACTTTATTTGCTCACACGAATTGGCATTTTTATTTATCATTGCTTGAGTTGTCCATTTCTTCTCTTTTAGTTTCTGCTGCCCCCTCTATAATTCCTTCTCTTAATTTCTTCCTTTAATATGCATGAGACTGGTTTTCCTTTGTCTCATAAGACCATTTTTTAGTTTGTTTAGACACATTGAAGGTTTGAGCCCCACACCATTGCGACAGGAGGGGGCTAGCCCATACCCCTGCGTCAGTGTTGATTATCATCTTCTAGTTTAAGAACTGTAGAACCTTCCACATAACCTAAACTCTATTTTACCATGTCATTGCTCCTCAAATCGTAGCATATTTGCCAGTACTAAAATAACTAATGTGCTTTCGCTCCTTACCAAAGGCATCGCGTTGTCTCTCTGTTTTCTGTCATTCTCGTATTCCTTGTGGATCAGTCACGCCTCTTTTCTGATATCTATTGTTGCCATGCTTGATACTGGCTGATTAGATCATCAGAGCACTCTTTACAAATTATATTTCCTTTTTGATCGCAACATGTGCCCATTTTACATTGACAAAATTGCTCTTGGAAGTAAAAGTGCAATAATCTTGGTCAGCTAATTGTTAATACTTTGTGTCCATGAAGTGGTAATAGAAGACTCTTTGCTCTTTATTGAAGCTAGTAATAAACTTACAGGATAATTTCTTGTCAGATTCTATTACTACACTGCAGGTACTGGCGGTGCTGGTCCAACAATTTTAGCAACTAGTTTTTTACTTCTAGGAGAAGAGGTAGTTGCCTATAGTAAAGGTTAGCGACTTTTTTCATCTGAAATGTAGACTCTATATATATGTAATGCTCAAAGATGACGACAGGCTTTTCTCACCTTTGATCAGGAGAAGAGATCAAACTAAAGCCATATAGTGGAGGTCTAAACATCGATTTTGGAAAGGGGATTGGAAAGAGGGATGTTTTCCTGCTGTAAGTTCCAGAAAAAACTCTTGTATTGGCAGATCAACCCTTCTAGTGGGAACATGTCGTCAATTTTTTGGTCCAATTTAGATATTGGATGTGATTTCTCCCCTGCAATTAACTTGTATGGCTGCATTCAACACTGGATACTTGGTACTGCTGCCATAAGTTTTACATGCAATAGAAGCAATCTCACCAAGAATAAACTGTTCTCCAGGAACTTGCCAGAGGTGAGAAGTGCTCATGAAATCCTCGGAGTGCCCACTGTCAGTGCTCGTTTTGGAACTGCCCCATTTTTCTGGAACTGGGGGATGTCGGCAATGACAAATCTTCTACCTCCTGTAAGCTTCAACCTTAGACTATTTCAGTGTTTCATGGCCACATATTAGCAGGGAGTCAGGGGCATGCCCAATCAGTGTGATATATTGGAAAGACTGACTGAATAGCCTGATAGCCGGGACAATTGACCATGACCTCCTACAGTAATAGCAATTAATTTCCCCATTTCCATTTCCGACTTTCCTTCGAATACTATTATTATAACAATAACGACGACGACGACGACAGCAAGCCTCAGCCATTGTCCCACTAAATGTGTCCATTATATGCAATATGCATCCTATTATGCCATTATGCTTGACCCTGTATTGGATTCTCAAGACCAATCTTTTGCGCAATTTCGTACAGGATTCATTACATTAAGAATTCAAAAATAGAAAGAAAGAGTGCCAGCTGTTGATTAACTGACACATCCCTCGCCTCATTCTTTAGTTGGACTTAGGACTAGCGGTGTAAGATCATGCCTACATAGGTGGAGTTGCGTATGATCCTTAACTGTGTAAAATCATTCCAATGTGTTTTGAGTATAAAAGGTGACGGGCATGGGTCAAGAAATGCTAGTGGTAGGGGTGGCATGGGTCATAGACCCATTTACTAGTTCATTCTGAGTCTCGGAAGTTGATGATTTGATTCTTTTTTTGCTAGTGACCAATGCTCACTACTGACTTACTCCTCATACCACTAGGACTAGAAGCAGAGTCTTGTACTGATACATACTTGAACAAACTGTACAGGAATATCTTAGAGACAGAAGCAAAGTGCAGGAATTGGTTCAACTATTTGATCCCATAGTTCGTGCAATTGATGGGATAGCAGGAGAGCGTGTTTCAATGAGGGTGAGATTTACTGAGTGATTTCTACTTATGTGACATCATCTCTCTGCATTCCATCTTTTTTCTTGAGAGGATCCTGTCATATGGGAACCTCCTATATGCCAATTAAATATTGCATATAGCTAAGTTTTTACTTTGAATCCGTTTCCATCGGTCTTTTGGTAGGTTGATTTGGAGTGTTCTGATGGGCGTCATGCAGTTTCCATATTCACTCATAGGAGACTCTCAGTGTAAGAAATCTGTACATGAGTTATCAATGTTATCAGCCCTTTCAATTGTATAGATGTCCACACACACTCTCCGACTGGTCGTGTTTATATTTTTACTTATGGCTGAGAGATCTTCATGGGGTTTGGTACTCATTAAGATGGCATCTCCCCCTGAAGAAATGCGAAAAACGTTGCTGAAGGCACCTATAACTTATACAGATTTCCTTTTGTTTTTGGGTCCTTTTCAGGTCAGTTGGATATTCTGTTGCTGCATTTGTTCTCGCAATTCTGGAGGGAAGCTCACAACCTGGCGTATGGTTCCCAGAAGAGGTGTGAACATTGTCGTGATGACTAGCAAACATCTTATGGTTCCTGTTAGTAAACCTTGTACATGTGGGTGCATGCAGCCTGAAGGAATTGCAGTGGAGGCCAGGGAGATTCTTCTGAAACGCGCATCTCAAGGAACTACCAACTTTGTGATAAACAAGTAACATCTGTTTCCACGACCTACTGTTGAGTGTCTGTCTCTTTTCTCCATTTTGCTTATCCTGTTCTGATCAACAGGCCTCCCTGGATGGTGGAGACCGCCCCAAAAGAAGTTGGATTGGGAATTTATGTTTGAATAAATTCTTGGTGATATGGGGAGATTGAAGAATCGGCCAATCATACCAATTAGGCTCTAGACTGCTGCAAAAATTGTCCTTATAGTTGAGTTGCCACTGCTGTCCCGCTTTCTCGGCAAGACTCGGGTAACCTACTTGTCTCTGAGTCTTATTGACAATTATTATTAATTTTTTCCGAATCTCATGTTTGTTATTAATCATGACTCAAGCTATCGATGCGATTCTGCAGGTTCGCACATCCGATATCATTTTTGCCCCCTTGTTCTTACTAGATTCGTGATACGAACCAGCAAGCGATGTTGACTTTACGAATCCATGCCCATTTTCCGACATAGGCCTGAGAACATAGCGCTTGAATCAATGGATGATTTCTTTCTGCAGTGTCTTCCTTAGAGTTAACAGCGAATATGGTGCTAGTACTGCTCAATTTATTTCGTGAAAGATGATCTCTGCTGAAAATTAATTTTAAAAGAGCTTATTTTCATGGAAAATGAATGTTTAGCTGTACTTTGCAAGTAATATCCAAATCGTCTTGTAATGTTATGGTAAAACTATGAAGTAGACAATTGAGAAAAAGTTTCGAGGACAACCCCGTATGCAGCAGGGTTCAGGCGTCGGGGTCCCAGGCCAGGCCTTGGAGGACCCAAGCCCGGATGTAGAATCCAAGAACCAGAGTACGGGCGCCGAAATTTCAGGCCTGACCATGCGGGGCCCGAGCCTGGCTGGCGGGGGACTCGAGCATGGCGGTCGGGACTCAACTGCGGGAGCCAGTCCAGCCCGGTGCACGCGCTGTGAGAACCCCCATGCACGAGCGTTGGGCTTGGCCGTGAGGGACCGGGTCTGAGCCCGGTGGTCCTAATTTTGGACGTGGAGGTCCAATCGTATTTTGAAAAATAATTTCTGATTGTGAAATAAGGGAGAATATTTTTTGATAATAAGTTTACTGGGAAACACAGTCTCCAGTGCAAAATAATCCCGCTAGCGAACACAAGCAGCGGATGAGCATAATTAAACTCATTTTAGTGTCTTCAATCTATTCACTGGTCGAAGTATAGAGAAGAAATTGAAATATTCTTGCACTGAGTTTGAAGTTTTTATACAAACGACAAGGCAATTAAAGAATATATTATTCTTTTTTGCTGGAAAAAAAGAGAGAAGAAACTTGATCGGACCGACTCATGGCTTGCTAGAAAACAACTCACAGATCGCGTGAAGCATGGTAGGACCGGTTTCATGAACGCACCCGGGAACTGGACCTGCAACGGGTGATTCCTAATTCCAATTTTTAGGAAAAGGTCCTCAATGGGCGCTTCTCGATTCCAGGGTAGCGGTCATTATTTGAAATAGACAATCCCCTTGTTCCCCACTAGTAAATAAGGGATTTTCCCTCCACGACACCTTTATGCAGAGATTGGTTTCAAAGGGATGAGCTTCCCACCCGAATACTTGATCAATGAATACAAACTGTAAATATCAAATCACTTTCCAACGGAAAAAACGATGGCCTCGAAAACCGACCGTACACCAAAACCATCTTTCATCTGTGTGCATAACAAACCCTTTTTTCTTATCTGAAACAACAAGACAACTTGCTCGAGGATCTGGAAAGCATGGGCAAAAGCGAAAATGAGTGACACAGTGGGATAAGAAAAACTTACTTTCTGTGACATGTAAAGAGGAAAGAATATCAGCAGAACCATTTCCATCGGTATCACCCTTTGCCAGAACACAAGAGCTTGTTGAGTCGAGTAATTGTCTTGCCTCTATAAATAACACTTCCCCCCTTCTGTACAGATTATCTGAGATATTTACTGTTAAAAGTCAGGAGTTAGTATTCGGACATTTGTTCCAGTCCCATGTTTCTTCCATTTCGCCCTCTCCTTTGTCATGTCTATCAACAGTCTATCAACACAAGCGAAGCTCCATCCCATACTAATTGGGACCTACTTTTATCGGTTGCCTTTACTCCAGTTAAATTGCATCCCCTTCTGCTAAGAGCAATCTCCCTCCTTTTAGACAACAAGTTTCAAATGGGTGGGTCTGTTCTGCTTGTTTTCTTCCCCCAGAACCATGTACACGCATTCCACTGAGTTCCAATTATGGAGGGGTAAAGGAAATCGTATCGCCTCTACACCTCTGCACATCCTATGCTGCGGTAGGATCCTTAGGCCGCGAAGAGCCGTGTGAGCCGTGCTTCTGTGTATTCAGGAGTCCCCCAGAACTACTATGCTTATACTGCGCCCAGCGATCAAGTGTATCTCGTCCAGCGATTTGACTCTGAGGCTCGAGACTGGGTATTACCATAAGTTCTCCAAGCTTCCCTCCTTTGCTGCCTGCTGCCGCTTCTTTCAAGTGGATGATTTTGGTCGTCTCTATGTGTCCTAGTTGTATTGACTCCATTGCATTTCTTCTCGGAATTCCTCCTCTCTTCTTCAAGATCATACTGTAAACGCTGCGGACTCAAAAACTAAAAGTTAGTGCCATAGAGTCTGAGAATCAACAAGTTCCATGTTGAAATACAGAAAACTGTCCATGACAAGCAAAAAGAGAATTGATTCTGTTGGCAATGTAACTGCAAATAAAGGGTGCTAGAATAGAGTGCTTCCAGTAAATATTATATAAAATAACAGCATGCGCGGTAAAACCAGATAAAACTAAGGACAATTAGGACCAACCAGCCATCTCACTGAAGATGTTTGGAGCAACTTGTGCGTACTGTTCTTCTGTTTGCCCGGGAGAGTCAATTCTCAGAGTTCATTTATTGCAACACATGGGCGAAACATTCAACTGGAAGGCTTCTCCATATGAACTATAAAGTGTGTGAAGTTTCATACTTGGTTCATTAGGTAGGGAGACAGCAAATCCATCTAACTAGGGCTGATCACAGAAAAAGCAGACCTACGACCAGATAACCCTTTTTTGAAACACATCTTGCTAGTGTTCATCAACATCAACATCAACATCACCTTTAACCCAAACTAGTTGGGGTCGGCGGTCGATGAACCCAAAAAAAGCAAGACCGAAAGAGCTATAAAATAAAACAAAATAAAATAACATAGCTATAACAATATAAAGAAAACATCTTGCTAGTGTTCCTGAGTGGAAAATCTGATGTCACTACAATTTAAACTATCTAGAACAAATACATTAATAGAAAGAGGACTCATGACTGGGGATCATCGGGACGGTACTAACTAAGCGACCAGAGACTTTGGTTGTCTCTTTGGAGGATTTCTGCACTCTAGCATCTGCTAAACCCTATTGCAAGTTATGAGACAGAAAAATATCTGACAAGTTTGCTAATCAGAACGTCAAAAAGTGCTTGACAAGTGTCACGAGTTGTGTCTGTCTTTCATACGGAGAAAATGATGTAGACGCTAAGGAACAAACTTGATTTACAAGCACCAATGAATTAGTTGGTAATAAGGAAATTGACAGTGCTGACTGAGCTTTTTAATTAGTAACTTAGAGTTCTCTGGGATGGAATAAGAGATATCCTCGTAATAGCGAATTCTATACAGGCACAACAACGTGATAAGTTCCAAGACAGGAAAAAGGTGATGCCAACTTAAAATTCAGCGTTATCCCTGTGTACTCAACGTGAACAATGTTACCTGCACTCCTGACAACTGATTCTATGCAGACCGTATATGTTAACCGACTTAAGCATGCAGTACTCGGTATTAGTTTCTTGTCTCTCCCTCAAAGTTGTCATGCAAGCACTTATGATTGTGCATAACATTGTGTCCAAAAGCCATTCACATTGTGTACTGTCCTCTATTCAAAGATCACGTTAAAAACAAAGTAAAAAGAGACTTCACTATGTAAAGCTTTGGGCAGAAAACTGCTGGCTTGGGTCCGACTAACCAAAAATGGAACTAAAAAGTACTACCAGCAAGGTTACAATGATACATATACAACTATGCTTTTAACATAGACAGATAACAATGAATAGCATTTCCCATGACCATGAAACAGAGCAAGAAGACGGATGTAAATGGACAATAACAAATAGCATTTCCTATGATCATGAAAACAGAGCAAGAAGACAGATGTTTAATACCTTGGTGGGTTCCCAAAGTATAGCATGTGCTTCTCCAATCATTTTGAAAAGTCTGTCAGCATCCTTCCGGACTTCTTCTGCTATTCCCTTCCAAAGATTATCATCTCCATTGTCACATTTTGCCAAAAATTGACACGCCTACATCAAATGCAGAATAAATGGTCATAAATAGTTGATAACATCAAAGCACACAGCGGAGTAAGAAATTACAGACCTTATCGGGGTGATGTTTAAGTGCCGCTTTACGATAGGCCTTCCTTATATCTGGTAGTGACGCTGATGGTTCTACTCCTCTGCCATGAAGATTTTCAAGTGAGTCACTCAAAAAGATAATGGCAATAAAGTCTTCATCGTAAATTCTAAACTTGAGTCACATTAAGGATGGGATAAGAATCTCGAAAATTAGTGGCTTCAATGGTTGGTTTTGAGATTTCATATTACTATCGAGATTCTTGGGAAGTAAGTGAATCAATCATAAGGCTTGTAGCACTTGCGCTTTGATGACATGAAATCACATGACAGCACTTACATGTACCACATTGACAAGCCAGAAAGTCGACCAGAATGATGAATATAAGAAATTGCTGACATTGAGGAATTTTTATGAAATCTTCTCTAAAGTATAACAGGAAACACATGCCAAAAGGAAAAGAAAACATAATTTATCTAAAAAATCTTTGGAGTGCAGAAAGAGCAAAAAATAGGTAACTAGAAAGGAGAAACTTTCTAAAAAAAGATCCTCTCCCAAACCACCATATCTATTTGTTGGTTCTATTATTTGCAGATCCCAGGAAAAGGAAAGGAAAGGAAGAAGACTGCCATACTGTCTAAGAAATGAGAAAATAGAGAACAGGTGGACAATTGAAATTTTTTTCCCCAAAAGACGACACTTGTTTGTTGTTGTTTAGTGGAAGTACTTAAATGAGAAGTGCATAGACTGCACTATACCAGGAGGCAATAGCCAGGTAAACAAAGTGGGCATGGTGCGTGGAAGACTTAACATGATTAATATTACCCAGGAACACTATCTTCCCCAGTCAAATCCCATTACTCATTACTACTGTGAAATTTTGTCGATGCACAATGAACTGCTATAAGAGTGTAAGCTATAAGATAAAGGTGCAGTTCACTATTCAAATATTCTGACACTTTCCTTCAAGCATAGGCTGAGATTTGGCTTAATACTGAAAGACGGAAAAAAAATAAATTTAAGGTAAACAAAGAGCCTGGAGAAATTTGAACTTCGTGATCTCCCACTTTGATACCATGCAAACTTTTGTAAGACCAACTATATGAGGAAGGCATGGTTTAAGGATTAAATATTCTGACAACTAATATACCATCTAAAAGACCAATAAAAGTAGAATAAGTGACCCGTTAAAAAACTTCACTCGAGGACCCTGAATTATGTTGCATGATATTCCCTCAAACAAGGAAAGGAGATAAAGACATTGGCAATTTGCTTAGGCAAAGATAAGAAGACCAGCTAAAGAAATTGGTCAGCGAAGAAATGATTCCTTAGCAGAGAACAAGCATAAGAATCCCTATATCTGGTTGCTGGAAGTGGAATATGGGTACGATATTTACAGAGTCTACACAGAAAGTTCACCTATGAACCTTCTACCCCAAGAGGGAAATGTACCATCCCAGAGCATAAAATAAAAGCTGTAAGAAAAGTGACACTCATTTAGAGAAAGGAGGCAATTCTCCATCTTAACAGCTCAAGTACCAAAATTCCAGGTCTTGCCAGACTAGCCAAATAATATAGCACGTAGATTGCAGTAGCATGAGGCATAGGCGAGATCAATCATCAAACAGTACAAACATGTATAACCCAATGAGAAAACAAAAACTTACAGAATTAGGTATATATCCAAGGGAATATCCTTTCTCGCTGCTTCTTCCAATTCACTAAGCCGTAGGCTCGCTTGTTTTAGTTCATTGACAGAACTAAGAGATTTATCATAAACTCCAGCTTGATTTGTCTTCTCCTCTACTTGCTTTGTGAGAATAGAAACAAGCCTCTGGAGATCTGCTGCTGCTTGTCCATAATCTCTTATCATTTCAAATAAAGTGGCTCGTCTGGATATTGCCTGTATTAAAAGGTAGAAAATGTAAAAAAGAAAACAGCAACAACCAAATTTGAAGCACCTCATTATTGGAATTTTCATTGAAGCAGAATGACTTGTGCATCAAGAATGGTCCATAACTAGCTAGTCTGCAATGGCAAATTGGACAGTAGCATGGAACATGAATTGCAGGCGTATATGTTTGCGCTCTCGCACAAACATATGGGGGGAGGGGGGGAGAGAGAGATTGCATAGTAAAACCTTCAGATAGTTTCCATCAAGGGCTATAGCAAGGCTGCAATCAGCAAGAGCATCAGTGATTTGGCCCAAAGCTTTGAATGCAGCAGCACGATTGCAAAAACAAATAGCTGCAAAAGGACGTGACTCCACATTGCATGACAAGGCAGCAGTGTAATGTTCAACTGCTTCTGTATGCCTTCCAGCTTGAAATGCCTCATTACCTGCCGCCTATGAACACAAAAATCATATAACAATCCATCATCCGAAGACTACAAAAGTAATGTCTCCAGATCATAAAGCAATGCAAATTTTTAGTACTATTATTCGAGAAAATTAACTAATTTTAGACAACCATCCATGAGTCAAACAATGTCCCTCAATTTACACTTTTGACACACGGACCTCCACTTTTAGATGGGCCAAAAGAGAATTTGAAAGGTTGTAAACTACCAGCCCTATTTTAAGAGTCCTACCAGATACTCCTCAAAGATCTTCCATTAAGTGTTTCTAAGTGGCTGTGGGCAATATTATTTGACTTTATTTTCAGAAAAATTTCTCTAGAAAAAAAAAGATGACATGTTTTGGTGGCTTTCATGAACATATAGGTGTCTGAAGATTGACTTTATTATTATTTCCGTTAACTAAAATAGACAACGGTTTTGTCTCTTAACAGTAAAAGCCTAATCAAAATTCTACCACGAGTTTTGTCAAATTTTTTGGAAAAAAAAAGTGATCTTTTTTAAAATAATGCTTTTGCAAACATTTTGCTGCAAAATCGTCTTCAGTGTTCTTGAAACTAAAACATCTCATGCGCATGTGCATGCGCTTCCTCCCTCCCTCCCTCCCTCTTACACATACACAAAAACATCCATAAACAACAATATAAGAACTTCCATGATTAGTTGAAAATCAAGAATGAGTGTCCAACACTCTGTTGAAGCACCTGTAACCCAAGTTGAGTTCATGCTTCATAGCCCATTATCTTTAGTCCTACTGATATTAAATATTATGTCTAGATGTACATGTAGTAGCACGTGTATAGAGCAGGCATAAGATTGGGATACCTTGAGACGTATAAGTTCACGTGCAGTCCCAACCAGGGGAATTAGTGACCCTAAACTGGAGTTCCGATTCCTGCATGATGAAAATAACATATCATACTTCTGAGCTCAAAACCGCTGTCCATTTACAATTTCAAGCCAAAAGGAAGAGATGTTAAGGTAAGGGAGGAATCTGCATCACCCAATGTATACCTATTTGTAGCTGATACCAATTCTTCTTGCCTCTCCAGTGAGGCAAGGCCCTCCTCAAGCCTTCCCAATTGGAAGTATGACTTGAACATGAGGCGGCATCGCCAAATTCTGAAATATATCCTATTTGAATACTCAAGACCATCCTGATCAGAAAGCTGGTCATTTATATCTAAGGAATTCTTTTTAGCTGAATCAAGGGTCTGCTCAGACAGCTGAATCACTTCCTCATATCTCCGCAACTGTCACATGAAGAAAAGACACCCAGAGGACACAAATGTAATTGCCATTTTTATGCACTACATTAATCTAGCCAATCAAAGAAACTTTTCAGACCATAAAAAGTGCTTCGGCCTTCATTTCAAGCAGTTTTTCTGAATATGAGCTCATAACCAAAGCCTCTGCAAAAACTTCAACAGCAGCTTCCACATCCTTGGATGCTCTTGTTAGCAAGAGCATGGCTCCATGGTTCATGCACTCAGAAACTTTCTGCCACCAAAAACCAGACCAATCAAACAAAAAAATGAACATTCTGCATCAAATTGAAGGTTTTGAATGTTCAACAAAGATAAAGCGGAATACTGAGCACCACCAATCACGCACCTTAAGACAACTAACAGCACAAATATGAGAACAGGAAACACAAAAAGCACAGAGCCCAAAGCCTGTTACTGGCAGGGCCTCAAATGGGCCCAAATCAACAGTGTAGGACAGGGAGCAGGCCATGCTCAAGAAAGTCTTTCTCGGCTATATCCCCAAAATGCTGTTAAAAGTGCACCAAACAATTACTATTGTAGGCTATTATCAGTCAGTAACAAGGTCGTCACTCGTCATGCCATTGATATAACAAATCTTCAAAAGTGCTCCTAATGAGGACTGCTCTCTAGACGACTACATCAGGAGTCAGTAACAGAGTCACCATGCCAGACAACATTCATAATATACTGGAAATCAAATTTCAGAGTACATATACATTTCCGTGCATCTATAATTCCATCAGCAGAAAGCATGGCAAAAACAATTACTGCATCAGTACAAAATTTAGCACCCATCCTTATTCTTTTAGTAAGATTTTTTGGTAACCTGGATAAGAAATCAGTCTTCTAAAATCTAAATCAGACAAAAAATTACAATGTCATACCTGTGCCTTTTGCAAGCCTTCAGAAGCTTCTACAGTAATTCTTCGATCCGCACACACCTCGTTTCCTATTTGCAGGCATCTCTTGTAGTATCTCAATGCATCATCAACTTCCCCAAGGGCAAGGTAGCAACTTCAAAAGGGAAATTGCATGAATCCGTGAACACAACATTCAACCAAACTCTAAGAAAAGGTTAGCTATGGCTGCTCATCATTTAAAACAAGAATGGTTTGAAACTCCTTACTAGGACTAGAAAAGATAAGATAACATAAAGGTAGATATCACTATGAAGCTCACCGTCAATTAAGAATTTGTGTCCAAAACAAAGAATCTTGTGTTAAGTACACGAACTGTTATTGAACCCTTAAATATAATCATGTTGCTCCATGTATGGTGCTCTAGCAGAAGAGCTTAATGACTTTTGTTAACTTCAGGACACAACCAGATACAACCAAGATTAAAATGCCAGCCATATCCTTCAAAATTACTATTTTCTTTCACTGTATGATGAGGAAAAACGTCTTACTTTGCAGCTCTAACTTGCACCCTAAAGAAGTTAGGGTCGATTGCAATGGCCATCATGCAGTCTCCTATTGCATCTCTCATTCTGCCTAAAGCCATACGGGTTGCTGCACGGTTGCTGTAGCACAACATGAGAGCCCTTAAGCAGCTTCTTGACATCTCATCTGAAACGCAATTTATTCCATGTGTGTAATACTCCTCAGCCTTACCCGCATCCCCACTTGCATAAGCTTGATTTCCCCTAACATATATCACATTAAATAGAAAACTTAGTAAAAGAGATGGAATTACACAAACAAACTAAAATCTAGTTCACGGTATATGAAGTTTGAACATTTGGTGATGAATAAGTGTACTAACCTCAAACGCCATTTCTCACATGCTTCCTGAGTGATGGTTGTGGCAGAAGTAGATGTTGAATCAAGCCTGCCATCCAGCCCTTTATCCACCCCATAATCTTTTCCAACTTTGTATTGAGAAGAAGGTAGATTCCCTTTCTCTGGCTGAGGGGAAAGATGCAACGAGATGGCTGAAGATGGAAAAGGCTGAATGGAGGAAGAAGCATAAGGAATTTCAAGAGATGAACTCAAATTGTGGGAACCATGAACAGATTTCACCCAAGCTTTCTTTTTGTGTTTATGTTTCGGCGCTGAAAATTGTCCATAAGAAGCCGAGGAGGTAGTAAAAGTAAAGTTAGAGTCCCCCATTTCTTGTATATGTGAAGCTAAGTCATGTTCTTTCCTCCTGTCATCATCTCTTCTCTCGATCTTCAAACTGCAACAGGCTCCAGTTCTACCAGATGAAGTAACAGCATCATCATCCCTGACCAATTCTACATCATCAGCAGCAGTTTTAAAGCTTTCAGTTTCAGCCCCCGATGCAGGCTCCTCAACTGAGCCTTCAGTGTTGACACTCTTCTCCGAACCATGCTTAGGAGCATCCTCTGTTGCTTCTCTGCTTAGCTCGTAATCATTTATATCCATACGCTGTGCTGCAGGAAGGAGGCTTTCGTCTATAACATCGTTTGAAAAAGTGGAGTGAGGAGCATCTGAGGCACCAGCATTGTCCAGACTGTAAGACTCATTTGACGTAACTGAAGTATCTCTTGAACATGGATTATCTGCTAATGTTTCTTGATACGGAGATACATCCATCGGTGAATAAGGCTCAGAGGCCTCCGGCTTTTCCAGAGATACGCTTTCCATTGACACAAAGGATTGCATGAGCCGGGGCTGGACATGGGCGGACTGCCTCAGTTTTCCCTTTTTCTTCTTCATTTTTGAGCTATCAAATGCCTCTCTCTTTGCAGTAAATGCCATTTTTTCAGTGAAGCCAGAAGCCAGGTCCACTTTCACCACAGGCGTCTTAAATTGCATAAATGATGGGCCAGTATCATCCTGTTTGCTCTCGGAATAAATATTAATGTTTCTCTCATCTCTGTTAGAAACATTCTTCCCTCCTTTCAAAGGCATGCTACTCGTCGGGAATTCATATGATGATGTAACAGTGCCACTTACTCCTATATCTTCGGTAGGTCGGTTTAAAGGAACTTGACTGCCAAATGCCTGCTTGGCTTCCATTCCAGACTGAAAACTGAATTCTCTAGAAACTGGCTCAACAATACAATCATTCATTTTGCCACCAATATTCAGTTTCTCATTGATCTCATTCACTAGTACAGTTTCTGTCACCCCACGGGTACGACCAGTGGCATTTGTGCTCCCCCAAATACAAAACCAATTTTCTTTGTCTTTAATTCCAAATCATTCTCTCCAGTACTGTTATCCATGGTTGCAGGATCCCTTAAGTTGAGATTCGTCATCCGATCAGGGAGAGCAGCTGCGGAATTTTCAGCAAACACACCATTATATTCCTTTCTACTTCCACGAGTAGATTCATTTAATTTATCAGCTTCATCAACAACCCCATTGCCGTCCGGTCGATTAATTTCTCTGATATTCAGTTTTTTCTTCAACTGATCCAGGAGCTCGGCTTCCACATTCTTCCCAGCAGAACCATCCGTGCCTGCATCAACCCCTACGCCAACCTTAACCTGTTCGTTCGTACTTAGATTAGAATTAAAACTCCCGGTTCGACTGGAAGGCTTGTTATCTGAAGCTTGGATATTCAGCTTCCTCATTCCTTCGGGCAATGCAGAAGCTACTGATTCATCAAGGCTAAAGCTCTTGTTGTTTCCACTCTTTGGTTCGAACCTCGAGCTTGAATTCGCATCAGAAACACCACCCCGTGCGGTCACAGACTCATTCCCACTCCCTATTCTCAAGTTCCGCATTTCCTTAACAACTCCTATCCCCAAACTCCCACCCGAATCACTCCTATTCGCGCTAAACACATAGTCACTCGCCGGAGGAGCATTGGCCGTATTTGGAAACGAGCCAAGCACAGAATCACGCGGATTGAACAAGAACGGATTCGCCCCGGGACCCGCTCTGCTCTCCTGATTCAAGTTCAGGCGATTAATGCTTCTCCTCTTGGAGATTCTCGACTTGGTGAAGACCGGCCCTGATCCCGGAACCGGAGGCGTGCTGAAGTGAAAATTGGAGCTAATGTTGGCCGAGCTCGGACATCCAGAACCGCCGTCCCCCAGCTTCGACGAGTTCATGTTCGTTTCAATATCTAGGCCGAAAAGAGGAAAAACGCTGGGAACCAAACCGTTGGCGCTAAGGACCCTCCGGAGGGCGTCGGAGCTCCGCCGGCGAGTCAGCAACGCCGGCGACGCGGCATCGCGGTGGGGGCCATCGGCGAAGGTCGCAGCCGCAGGTGGCGGGGATAGACGGAGGAGACGATCCAATGGCGAGAGGGGTCGGATCAACGAGAGAGAAAGGTGATGATGAGCGAGCGAGCGAGCGAGCCGGAGATGATGGCGTTTCTTTTTCTCCCTTTGTTGATGAATGAGAGAGAGAGAGAGATATATATATTTTCTTTTCTTTTCTTTTCCTTTTTTTCTTCTTATTTATATACAGGCAAAAAAAAAAAAACTTGGAGTAAGATTTAACTTAATTTAGGAAATGGGTTGTCCAAAAGAGCTATTTTAGAAAACGAATCCTAATTATCCTACGACGGAAAAGATCAAATTAATCTTAAGATTTTACCCAAAAAATTTAATTTTTTTCATGACAACCCTTTTATAGTATTGCTATATCAATCTTTCAAAAAGGTCAAGTCAGAATCTTAAGATTTTACCTAAATTAAATCACTATTGCGAGCCCTTTTATACTATTACTTTATTAATTTTTCAAAAGGGCCCGGTCAAATTATCGTTTACGAGTAAGCCGAACTATTGCGAGCATGTTTTTTTTTCAAATCGGATTTTTAAGACACGATTTAAACTGAAACGAAATGAAATAAAAAAAGGAATTGTTGGGGTATTATTGGATAATGCGTGTAGCCTAGGTCATATATGAATATTAAGGTGATAAAAATAGCACTTTTGGTCATTATTGGACAAGAATGGCCCAACTTGCACTCAACTCTTTGTCGGTTTCCCTCTGAAAACTCAACTCAATTTCAAATCATTATTGGAATAATGCCCAGATGATTCGCGCTTGAAAGAGAAGTAAATAATCTCTTCTGAAATAATATGAGCGAAAGTCAGCATCAAGAACAGTTTCAAACACGTAATGAAACAAGGGAGAAAAAGGGGATAATTGACTTGATATGGGGTGGAAAAAGATTCAGCGAGAAATTTTATCGAAATATATGATTATCATGTCGAGAAATTTTAAATCATTTTCTTGGCTAAAAAAAAAGAAGAAGCATTGTTACATTATAATTTATTATCGTGCGTGGACCTTCTTGAAATTTTATGGAAAGATGTTCGAAAATGAAATTGCAACTCCCTTCCAAATTTACTCTATTTTATAGAGAGAAGAAAAAATTGCGCATCGTTTAGTTAAAATATACTTGTTTTTAACTTAGATATAATTCTCCAGTGTTTTAACCTTTTTTTATATCGATCTCTCAAAAGTTTTATTTTCTGTGTCACATATATTTTGTTTACAATACAAATTAGAAAAAAAAATCTTATTGTCAAATCAAATTCATACTTGTAGCCATAATATCTACAATAAATGATGGATTATTTTCCTAGACAACTAGGAAGAAGAGCACGCATCACGTCTGTGCAAAAAGAAAAAAAGATTTGCCATGTATTTGGGGAAAGAGTCTCAAAGAATTCTAAATATTAAGGAGGACATAAGCATTTCGCAATGGAAATCATTCTGAACAACCGGTTAATAGGGGTAGAAGTGTGCAATCGGACCGAATTTACCCGGAAACCGGATCGGACCACTCGAAAAATAAATGCGGGCGCCGGTTCCTGTTCAAACCGATCCAGGTTCTACTTTTTGGGAACTAGTTGGATTTGGTCTAGCTCCTAGTTCCAAGTGAAAGCCCACCGGGAATCGGACCAGTTTTGAAATCGATTTTTAGTAGCTGTTAAAAAAAAAAAAAAAAGCCTAGTCTTGCTCACCTCACCTCATCCGATTTGGTGGATTTTAATTTCTATTGTTCAGGAACCGTAGCTTTTGGTGGAAAGTGAGCTTTATTATTCATCTTTTATTTTGAATCACTTAATTGTTGCTCATATTATTTTGCTATAAAAAATGAAATCAGAAAAAAGAAACAAAAGAAAAACAAGTTC
Organism: Rhodamnia rubescens; assembly: GCA_021437795.1. NCBI lineage: Eukaryota > Viridiplantae > Streptophyta > Magnoliopsida > Myrtales > Myrtaceae > Rhodamnia > Rhodamnia rubescens. The sequence continues at coordinate 161,114 of JAILYA010000021.1, forward strand.
ACCCTCGAAACCATACCGAAAAAATAGGTAGGTTCCAAGACGGGTTTCGGGACAAAAAGGGTAGGTTCCGGTTTTCAAAAAAATAAAACCGGTTATAACATGATAGGTTTTAGGTTCTAAGTTTAGAATCGACCCACCTGGTCCATGCTCACCCCTAATTAGGGGTGATTATCGGGTTGGCCCAAGTCTGGTTGGCCCTTGAAATCGGTCCTAAATTTTTGTTCATGCCTGCCCAAAGATATCTTCGGGCCTCTCTGGCTCGGCCTGGGTTTTGATGAGCTTTCGAGCAATCAAACCTATGATTAGGTCCACGAAAGATGCGTTTGCCATTCAAGTAAACGGAGATAAGGATGGCATGAACAAGACGGATAGGTAAAGTTCGATTATATCAAAATACCACATTCTTACCCGGTCATAATCCAGCTTCTTATCCCATATAAGATCGTACCCGGCCCGCATATAAATTTCAAATTTTTATTACACATGACTAGATCATAGATTGAAAAACAGAACCAGCTCCCTGCACATTGATCCAGGGATGAACGACAGAGCTTTTCCAAAGAGACTTGAGAATTTCAGTTCAGTTTCTCTGTGCTCTGTTTTTCAGCAATGAGGGCGTTGTATTCTCCCCTGAGCTTCTCATACTTGTCGCTCAAGGCCTTGAAGGCTTCAACCTTCTCGTTTGGGACCTCGCTCTTCCTCTGCTCCAGGCGAAGCTTCACCGCCACGATTTCCCTCTTCAGCTCTTGAATCCTCGCCATTTTCTCTTCATGCTGTCTCTGCAACTTCTGTAGCTCCGACTCCTCTCCCCCTGCAAAATTTCGAAGTTTGTTTTTGCCAATTACATTGTGAGTTCAATCATCAAGACAAATCCAACCCATCATCCTAAACAATGTGGTCAGTCTATAAAAAAAAACCAGCAAAGTAAAGACATATTTGCTGGCTTAATTTTACCTGGCGAAGCATGTGAGCTCCCACTTCCATCCTCCATCCCACCAGCAAGTTTCTGCATGTTAACAAAAAAAAAAAAAGGCATCTTTTTAAGGGGACAAAAGAGCCATCAAGCCTATGAATCATCAAGAATTTCACTGAAACTTGCATGTACACAATACTAAGTTTTACCGAGCCCAAAATTTCTCTCTCCTGCTCTCTTTTGGTGTCCCCAGTTCTTCACAAGGTGGGGATGTGCTGAACAGATCATGAACATGGCTTTATATATGACCCAAACAGCTATTTGTCACTGTAACGTGAAAGTGATGAACCAATCACCAAATCTGAGGAACGGACATGGATGAGCAAGGAGCATCTTCCTCAGATAGTAACAAAATCTCCTCCGTAGATTCTCGTTTACCATAGATGTGAAAGTCTGTTTTCCATCTTCCCCATGCCCTGACTTCACCCCCTTCTGGGATCAGAAGAAAGCAGACACTTGTTGCTGCTTCTGGTTTTCACCAAACACACAGATCCATGCAAAACAAAGAAGGAAAGGAGATTGATTGAAGGCCTAAAAGGGCATCACATCACCCGTTTTCGGCTGGATCTTTAAGGCCCATGTTTTGGATTTTACTTGGGCCTTTGCTTTCTGTCCAATCTACTGATCCTGGTCCATGCCTGAGTGTGTCCTCCTCAAAAGGAAGCAGCCGTCCAAGACTGTAGGCAATCACCAATGGGTCATCCACCTCCAAAATGGCAATTTGGTGTCCAAAACTCCATGACCCCTTTGTAAGTTTGCAATCATTGGTCTGATGTTGTGAGCCCCCCGGAGAGATCTCAACAAGTTTGATAAGCATCTGCATCTCATCCTGTTGACCTATTCTGGGGAGAACGAAGCAGAAACTCGAATGCTGAGGGAATGTCCTTAAGAGGCAAGAAGCCAAAAAATATGAAATTGGACAGAGAATTTCCCCAAATTTTCTCTTTCTTGTGGTTAGTAATTTACTGGAATATTCAAGAGCAAGTAACTCGGATTGAGGTCCACGAAGAAACATGTTCTGATCAGTCAATCATGTGTCTTTTTTTTTTTTATCTTCGTGGGGCAATTTAATCGGTACTTTGGACTTACCTTTTGCGGTCACCATCCGATGTATATCGTCCACTACAACATGAGCATTGCAATTTGGCACATCGTCCGTTAGCGCATTGTCTCGTGAAAGTAAAAAGCATAAAGTGAAAAGGGCACGGAGTTTTACAAGTATTTTATCAGTTTGCACCACACCAAGATTCTCCAGCTAAGCAAGAAGCCAACTTTTTCATATCATATTTGGCAGAGAAAGATAAAGCTCACAAGTTGCACGAGTTCGAGTCATCTCGTAAGCATAAATTTTGAAGTTTTCAAGCGAAAGCGAAGGCGCTAACTGGTCACTAACCTCAACATTCAGCCAGTCTATGCACTCCCGTATCAATAAAAGATTTCGGTCTCTGGTCCCCCGAAACTTGAAATTCTCTGTCCGTGGTCGTTTCAAGAGATCAGGGACTCCATTTCTCCAAGAAGCAAAAATTACCCCCCAAGTTTAGCCATTTCATACATACCCCTCATGATTTTTTTTTCAATTGGAGAAGATGTTGCCTCACCCTTCACCAACCACAAAAAAGAAAAAAAGAACTCCACTTTCTCTAAAAAGGCCCCAAAGGTCGAAGGCCAGAAAAGCAAAAGTGAGTGTTGTCAAAGAGAATATCATCCTCACTGAGCACTCCAGAATAACAATGGAAATTTATACATGCGTTGTGCAGTAGGGCGAGAGACAAGCGGATATGAACCGAAAGTCGTGGGCCCCATCACTTTCATTACTTCAAGAAAGGGAAAGGGCAATAGGGTGGGCTAGAACGTTATGGAAATCGAAATCCGAAAATAAACTAGAATAAAACAGAGCTACCTCCTCCTCCTCCTCCTCCTCCAAGTATCTGCCGGTCAACAAGCGTGAACAGAGTCATGCTGTTCACTAACAAGCTTGTTCCTTTTACTTGCACATTCAATTTCTTGGCCTCTTTTCTTCTTTGAGGAGAAAAGTATAGAGAGGTCATTAGACGGAAAATTAGGTGCAAAAGTAGGACTTGAAAGGATTTCGGCAATGGGTCGAGTGTGACCATTGAAGTTTTGAGAGAACCCCAACCGGGTCTCGAGCTCACCGTCAATGGAATAGATTCTTCGGTGTGGGAGCCAAGTCGGGTTTCCAACACTGGAATTCCATCGGTGGCTAGCTCAAGACCCGACTAGTCCTCAGTTGATCAAATAAAATCTGACGTCCACGATCAATCAACAGGAAAAACCTAGTCTTGTTACTGCACTCAAGCCTTATTAGGTGACATGCTTGCTTCTCCCTCTAGCCTATTATTACAATCAAACAATAAGGAAGAAGGCCTCACTGAGCACTTCATAACTTCTCAGCTTTCATTCAATGGGTAAAAGAGAAATCAAGAAGCAAATGCAACGCAATCCCCCCAGCGAGAATGAAAAAAACCAGAAAAGAGAGAACAAAAAATAATTCATCTAGCTGGAAGTGAAAGGAATTAAAATCCCTTTTGATGCCATTTGCAGAATGTCAGCCACCCATGTGACCAGTCAGCACTTTCCCAGTGTGTGGGCCTAAGAATCATGAATCGTGAAATCATGTAATGAAGTGAAACTAAAGAGAGATGCCCCACACTAAAAGCAAACATGGCAGAGACATGAAAACAACCAGTATCTTCACTCCCAATACCCTTTGCTCTTCCAATGTGTTTAGCATAAAAACATGAGGAAGAAAGATGAGATCAGTGATGAACAAAACCAATTTGTATGTTATACTTCTACCCTTTTAAATCGAGCCCTCCCCGCGTGCCTCGGTAACCGTGTGCGTTTTATGGAATTCTCCATCAACTGTTTTAGCATTTTATCTACCAATCTTCAAGACAAGCATAAAACTGACGTAGAACAAAAGAAAATGTTGAAACAGAAGCTATGTATAAATTAGAGGTAATCCAAAGTTACAACTGTCTGCCTGTTCTATGAAGTTGTCTGTTCTGTGTGGTCCTGCACCCACCTGCACAGAGGTTACATAGAAGAAAATAGGGAGAACCTACACATTGCTATCGAATCACCTGTCCCCTTGAGGTATCGTAGATGTAGTAGTAGTATGTATTTTCCTGTTAGCAGTATGTATCGATGATGACGGCGCCGAATCTCACCAAAATCATCTCTAAAGGATCTAATCTAAGGTGCAGGTAAGCCTGGGCTATACATCTAGCAGATATGAGTCCCTCCTATTTGCTTCTACTCTGCATTACATGCAAAAAGGTATAGCATAAGAAAACAGCAGTGGATTAGGTTTGCAAATTTTAGGTCCACACCGAAAGGAAGAGTGGAAGAAATGGTGTCTCTTACCTCTAGACAACAAATCCTCCTGACCACGGTCATCTTCGTTATTTACATGTTAATGGATCAAATGCTTAGGGAAAGGGAAATAAAAACCTGGAATCACAGTATCACGCCAGAAATTTAGCTTCAATAAATAATGATTTGTATAGAAGAGAGCAAAGGAGAGATTATAATGGAGGCCGCTTAAATTGTGAAGGAGACAGCACCTTAGCTAGGACAATCATTTACTGAGAAGGCCCATCACCAGAACTCATGGTCAGTGAAACATTATGGTCAGGGATCCCAGAGCTCTCAGCAAAATCAGTTGCATCAGCCAATTTAGAGAAATCCGGAATATGATCACCGGAAAATTTTGTCGGTGAAGCAAAGGGCGAGTCAGGAAGTATATTTTCTAAGCTGCGATCATACAAGAAGATATATAAAAAAGAATCTCAAGAGTCAACACTTTCCCCACGATGCACAAGTAAAGGAACCCTGAAGCCATAAGACTCTGGAAAGCATTAAAAGTACAAGAAGTCACACTTTATTTCCATGTGGTGTATCCAGGTTTTACAAAGCCTACTCCAACTTCTTAAACACTTCGCATGATCTACCAAAAGTTCTCACAAAACGTCATCTCAACTCTTGTGTTTTCAAATAATGAGACAACTCATATGTCCGGACTTGCTACAAAAATATATGCAAACACTCAAAACAGTTGAACATAAAATTGTCTCCTTTTCTGAATGAGGCTTTTTCCCTCTCGTCCCAAAAAATAAAGGATGGCAATGCGTTTCACTCCAAGTTCCAATTATGGTAGGCTCAATGACTTCCAAAATATCAGACTTAGGCAAAATGCAATTTCTCCGTTTAAATCCTAGAATATTTAGTCATGATCAATTTTCATGAAATCTAGATCCATACCTTCCCCGACTATCACCACGTGTGAGTTTGGAGCTCTCACTTTTGCCTTCACCACTGCCAATATCCTGAGCGCACACGGCATTGACATCATAATGAAGCTGCTGCTCACCAGTTGCAGCAGTTACAGAGATGGTGGCAGCTGGGCTGTTCCGGCAGTCTGCAATGACGATAGGCAGATGAGCCAATAGAGATCGCAGCTGCTCAAATGAACTTTTGTCATTACCAGAAAAAATGTTAATCATGACCTAACCTTCAGCATTTTCATGGTTAGTGGCATCAGATGGCATAACGACTTTATGGTTAATCTGAGTATGAGGATGAATAGGCGGAGAAACAGGAGAGCCAATGGAAAAGCTGCGTAGGTGATGGTATATTCCGTCATCTTTCAAGTCTGGGAGTTGCAGATTCATTAGCCTTCTACTTTGAAGTTCAATTGCTTGCTGCAAATTAGCCTGCTCTTCCAGTTTCCGCCTAATCACCATCTCTTGTGGATTGTGGAATACTCTTGACCTTGCTGGAGTAATGCAATGGAAACAGGCATAGAATCCAAGTCAATTATATTTAATCAAAGGTTTTGCTGAGAATAAAGGTCAAACTGCAAAAGTAAAGAATAAAGGACATCATATCGGAAGAATTTCCTTCGAAATGTGCACTTGTTCTCACCAAGATGGTCATATGGCTCTCCTGAGTCAAGCAGCGAATGACTGGAACAAGATGAGAACTCCCCTCTCTCGAATAGCTGTTGTTGATGTTGTTGCCTCCTAATATTAACAAATTGAGTATCAACACATAGTTAGACCACACAAGACTGGTTATGCAGCCACACCAAAAAAAAAAATTAAGGAAATACAAGCCATACTTTTCCGGAATTTTTCCCTTCTCTTTGTAGGGCTTAACCAGTACACGCGAATTACATATGAAATGAGGGTTCCCTTTCGTCAGGATGAGCTTTACAGTCTCTGGGTAGACGAATGTAACAAATCCAAACATTCGCTTCTGCTGATAAGGAATCCTGACATCCTGAACTGGTCCGTAATTGCTTACAGAAGAATCAGAAATAACACCATTAATGCACGGAGATTCAAACGGGACCAGAGAAGAGAGTAAGAACAGAGTGAAGCAATAATTCAAGTTTAGCAGCAACAAGATACAAATCTTTCCTCCAAATTAATTTCTTAGAAAGATCATAAGATATGACATACAAGAGAACAGAAGAAAACTTTACAACATACAAATGCTTCTCTGTGATTATCACAGCATTTTCCTTTCATGGCTACATGCACTCAAACACAATCAAGCAAAGGCGGAATGTCCAAATGCCTGTGAAAAGAGCAGAAAACCCAACATCTTCCAAGAGGCAAAAAGTCCTCAATAAAGTATCGCTCTTTTAAACCCTGGTCTTAGCAGCATAAAAAGCAAGGCCATGTACTTCCAGTACTTAATCTGCATTTGATTTTCTAAAACTCAAACATCCATTTACTCTACATCCAACTGCCAAAAATCCTATAACATACTAAATCCACAAAAAGTTCCTGCTGTAAGGGCTTAAATGCAACCAGACTTGACGGAACAGCCTTCTTTTAACAATCCATAGACAGGAACATAGATTGCTATTGCAGTAAAAAAGTAGTGACCTAACTAATTATACTACAAAAACAAGCAGAACGCTTCTGACTTTTATATAGGGATCTACTAATTGACATATTTTTTCTATTGAAGTGATGCGTTTGCAACTTCGTATTATGAAATGAGATCCACATGGATATAACGTCATAGTTTTCACGTAACAAGAGGAAAAAAATGAACAAGCCGCAGCATTTTCCTGCAGACATCAGATGCAGTATAGATAGAATGGAAAACCAGTGCCGCACAGCACTGCTAGAAAGGGATCATTGGCAGAAATAGCAGTGGAAATAATAGGATCGATCATTAAATCATTCAAACAAATAACCAATATAAAAGACGTAACTGTAAATAGCATCATCAATCAGCATTACTTAAGCACAGAGCACATCAAATCCGTAAAAATAAGGGCTTTGCTTGTCCGACTCCTAGAACAGGAGAGGATGGCTCAATCAAGTAGTATAACGAAAGTGATAAGCCCCACTATGCAAGAAACTAGCATGCTCTGCCAAAATAAAACATAAAACGAAAAAAGAAACAGTTTTGAGAGGAAAATGAGCCAGAGTTTCATGCTCAGTTCACTGCAGACCTGGTGAGATATTTTAGCATTATTAAAAGATTCAATCGCACTAGTTCAATGAAAAAATAGCAACACACACGTAGAAAAACATCTTTCCCATACAATCTCAAGCTGCATTACCTAAAATAATCAGAAACATCTTCATCCTTAAAAGTGCTGTCCGCAGGGAATGTTAGATAGATTTGCCTCGAAGCTGAATTCGCCTTCTCCGCCAACCCCATAGCCAAATACTCGTTCCTCTCCACTTGGTATCGCCCATACTTATAAAATTCATCTCCCATGGCCACCCCCGGTACCCCCATCCTAAAATGCAAGAGAAATCATGCACAGCCGCGAATCAAAAACAAGAACCCAACATTTTCACCGTCGGAAAAGCCATGGAAGGCACGACCTTTGACAGTAATAAGGCAAGCAAAGTTAAGATGCGAATAAGAAAGCCGTTTGAATATACCTCTGGGTTTCATTGTGCGGCTGCATAAGCAAAGCCATGTACTTCCCATGCGATGTTGGGGAAATTCCAGGTAAAAACTGCGAAGCAGCGGCTAATCTTTGCTGGTGAGCGACTTTGAGCCTCATCATTTCCTCGGCATCAAAATTGCTCGGCGAACCAACGAAGTTCACAGAACCCTCAAAATCGTCGCCGTGGAGGAAATTGCAGTTGCTCCCATTCTTGCAGAAGCCTCTCGTGTAATACAGGCACTGCCTATACCCGCCGCCGAAGCACGCCTCCTCGCCACCACAGCCGAAACTCACGTCGCTCTCGGAGTAACTCCTCCTGTGCAAATGCGTATCCGCATTGTACCCCATCTCGTAAACGTCGCCCGACTTGGACGAATCGTTGAGGAACGCAAAGTAATCGCCGAGTTGATTGTTCTCCTCCATGAAATCGCTCGCACCGCCAGTGTTCACGCTACTGCTACTACCATTCAGGGAAGCGAAATACGACCCAGAACGAGCACTCTCAAAAGGAAGCGAAGGGCTAGAGTTCTGTCTCACGACGTTGCCGGCGAACCCAGAAAAGGGTCCCTTCCCGACCTCATAGTCGCCCCTGGGAGTGATTCTAGGAGAGGACTGAGGCAAACCGTGAGCGTTGGCGGTGGCTGAGTTGGTGGGGATGGAAATGGTGGGGGCGAGAGTGTGATGAGGAGCGTTGGCCGACTGCGCGGGCAAGGCGTTCGACGAAAGTCCCATCTGGGTCTTGGCCTTGAGAATGAGGCTGTGCAAAAGAGTCTCCGGGCCGAAGGCGAGGCGTATCAAATCCTTCTCGGTCAGGTCCTGGATGAGAAGGTAGCCCATGATTTTCGAAGCGTTCTCCGGGTCTATGCCCCTGATTTTGGACAGCACTATGGAGGTCGCTTCGTTCGCATCCATGCCTACGGCTGCTTCTCCTTCTCCTTCTCCTTCTCCTGCTTCTTCTCGGTCTTTCTCTCTCTAAAAGGGGTGAGAGAGAGAGAGGGCAGGGAGAGGGTCAGGGTGTTGCAGTATCTTTATGTGTCATTTTGCTTCAAGAGAGAGAGAGAGAGAGGGGAGTAGGGTTTGAAGTGTAAAAAGCGGGCTTGGAGAACAGTAAACAAAACCAAATCCTTATCGTTTCCTACTCCAACGACCTTTTTATTTTTCACTGCTTTTGCCGTTTTCCTTCTTCCATTATTTTTCTGGGACTCTGTTCTTTGTTTTGTTTTGTTTTGACTCAGCACGGAGTTGTAATTCGGGGCCCACCTCAGGGGCGAGACTGGAATTTCGCCAGATATTGAATGTTTAACCGCACGCCCCCAGTACGTGTGCGCGCGCACGTGACAGACCAGTATGTACGACCTGGTTTTTTTTTTCCTTTCTTCCTTAAATGTTTTTCTTCCCCTTTGCCCCTTGCTGCTTTAGAGGAAAAAGGGGAAATGACGTCATCGTATTCATCCCGTAAATAGTAAAAAAAAAGGGGTAAGAAAAAAAAGTGAACTTCAGGGATTAAATTGCATGTTGGTGTTGTAAAAGTTGATTCTATCGGTTTGGCTAGAGCCTGTACGAAAATATTTGCAAATATCCCGGTTGGCTTTTTTGGCCCCGAGAATAGCGACGGAAGCATTAATCAAGATCAGATGCATTTTCCTTTTCTGAAATCTCCTTTATCTACCAACGTGTTCTCTTTTTTTTTAGGAGTATGCAATCTAGAAAGATTGTGCACATTATTCAAATGCACTTTTTCAATCTCGATTGTAAGCTCGTAGAAATTTAGGACAAAACACGAGACGTCCGTGTAAAATGGTCGGTACGTGGCAAGTTGGCATACGAGGACGCATCCCTCCGATCCCACCCGTGTCGTTGTCGTAGGCGCTCATCATTTGCCGCGAGAGCAACGCTCTTGGCGAATTGATGGATTGGCCAGTGTCAAATAATGGACATATACGAAATAGTTCGTGTGGCCATTGGAAAAAAGAAAATTTCGGACTTATCGAGTCGATTCACGGAATATTGTTTATTGAGCGACATGTCTAATGGTTATTGATTTTTCGGTCGCTTATTTAAAAAGGGCTGCTTGTGACATGACATTGGAGATGTATGGAAAAAATACGAAGAGCCTATAAAAACAAACTAACCTAATTGGGACGTTGCTCAATCCACTAGGACATCTTCAAATTGGGAATCAAAATCAATATGATCATATATCATATCAAATTTCTAAAACTTAACATAAAGCTCCTGCAAAATGAATTCTCTTGCGCGTTGATCAAGCCCTTGAAGAATTACAAAAGATTTCATTTGGCTTTATTATATCATTAAAAGATCATTGACTTTTATCATTTCAAGAACATCGCCATTTCTTTGAAAATATTTTACAATGTCAACGTTAACCAACACGCAAAAATCACAAATTAATATATTCGTGACAAATTCATCACAAATTAAATTTTTTAACAATTAAAATTTTCCAAACTAGTACACATGTAAAAAATTTACCCTCCGTTAATTTTCCGTTAAATCGGGTTGATACTACGAAAAACTTTAAATTGATATATATGTGATAAACAGATGGTAAAAATCTTAAATCAAGACATCCATCAATCGTCACGTGTCGTCCAACTTAACAAATTGATGGTAAAATTTAACGAAATTCGTTACAAGTGTATCAATTTGAGGTAAATTTGTCACAAATATATCGGTTTGGGGACGTTGGTGCTAAAAAAAATAGCTTATAGTAAATTTATCAAATGTGTATCAATTTGAGATTTTTTATAATAAAAAAATAATTTGAGATAAATTTATCATAAATTTATCGGTTTGAAATTTTTTATAATATCAACCTGTACAATGTGACGCGATTGTCTTCAGTTAGCACAAGTACGTTCACTTTCCCTACAAAAAATCAAAGATCAAAATAAAAAGTTGGACAGATAAAATTAATAAATTAATAAAACTATTTATTAAAGGGCTGAAAGGAAAAAGGGAAAGCTTTTAATTGGACAGAGAGGAGGGCAGAAATACCATGCACCGTACAGAAACCGAGGGTCAGATTCAACGGCAGCGAAATAACTATCACTGTGGGACGTGTGATTCTATTTTTGACTAATTCCTTGATTTTTTCCGCATTTGATGCTGTAATTTATTTTCTTCTTTACTTTTCTTTTTAATTTTTTGTTTCCTCCAATGAATCTAGGAAGGTAGTCACATCTCAAATGTCGGTTGAGGATTATATGTCCTCCCTTTTGAATCGTCCGATCCACACTTTACACGTTACCTTTTAACTAGGAGTGTGCAACTAGACCTCGCTCCATTCAAAAATTGGACCGGACCATCCGAAAAATCGGTTCCCATTGAAACCGATTCTAGATTTTCGTAATAAGGTTGGAATAGGTTTGATTCCCGATTCTAAGTGAATACCCACTCGGGAACCCAGACCGGACCGGTTTCGACACCGATTTCATGACTTAAAAAGCCAAATCCTAATGTGTCACCCACAAATATATATAAAACCTCATTAGACATGACTCAAAGCAACATGATGTCACTCATTCTCCTTTCTCCTAGCGATTTTCGTTGCTTTTTTTGCAGATAGTGTTTTTTTATTATTTATATTTTATTTTGAATATTTTCATTTATGCTCATAATAATTTTTGGAAAAGATGAAACCAAAAAAAAGAACAAAAGAAAAATAGGTCCTCGAGTAGACCTATAATTGGACCGCAAAAACAAAGTAGGTTTCAAGTTCTAAAATCTGAAATGGTGACCACATTTGCAGGCATGTGATGCTTCAAACATAGAATCAAGTCATTGCGAATGGGCAAAGCCAAGTGCCCTTATGGAACCGAATAACATGGTAAGTTTCGGGGGAACCGATTATAACATAGTAGGTTTCGGGGGTTCCAAGTCTCGAACCTATCCACTTTGAAACCTGGTCACCTCTACTTTCACTATTCTCTCCCTATTCATAGGTGATATTTTAGTATGATTGGACTTTACATTGAACGCGAGTTTTTTTTTTTGTGTGCCCTAATTGATTTTCTTTTTTGGTCGCAGCCCTAGTTGATTTTACCCACAACATTTCACGAAAGTCTTTAACAAAAGGGAAAATTAAAAATAAATAAATAAACAGCAGCAAGCAAGAGCTGGAGTGCAAATGGGGCTTGGGCTGAGAAATAAGTTTTGGGCCTGACCTTTCTCATTTAACCCACTAAAAACGACGAGCGTTCGGGGTGAAATGGGTCAATGCCTGTAATTAATACAACTTTCTCTCCTCCATGTTACATGGAATTAGTAGTTTGAATATCATCATATCAATTTCTTAAGTTTACACAGCATTTTCATATTTAAACCAACGAGTTATGTTTGGTCTCCAATACAATGTCTATAATGCTGCACATCCACTGTAGCGTCCGACGACAACAAGTTCAGCCATTGAATAAGATCTTTGTGAAATATTGTACGCAACGACAATCGAGGATACCCTCGAGTGGACATGACCAATTTGAAGGGGGAAAAAGATGAGATTGCAATTTGGGGATATATATATTCACATATGTCCTTTGCCTCTTATCGCAAATGAATAATTTTAAGTATATTGATCTTTAAAAAACAGCTAATATACAAAAGAACTTCAAATTAGTATAGCTATGACGAATTTTTTCAAAACTAATTTGCGGAATGCCAAAAACCCTATACTTGTATACTCATGATAAATTTATTTCAAAGTAATATTTTGGTCGAAAAACTTTAAACTAGCACTCATTTACCCTCCATTAGCTTTCGTCAACTTTACCGCGAAATTGCTTGAATTGGGTTTCACGTTGCAATAAATAAGTTGACCCGATAAGTCCACGCGAAAATTCAAGGGATGAACAGATCGGTTTCCAAGCATATCTAAGCAAACCTTCTACTGGCGGTGGAGTTTGGTTCATAGAACTTAAAGATCGAAAGATTGTTAAAAATTCCTTTGTAAAAATAAATAAATAAATATATATGTATATATATATATAGACGAACAAAGATATTTATTCTTTTACTTGCCAAGTCAATGGAGTTATTATCACGTGTCATCAAGCTTCACAACTTCGCGATAAATATATGGCGGAAGCTAATGAAGCGTAAACGTGTCATGCATGTATCGATTTGAGATTTTTAATAGTTCGAAAATTAATTTATGATAAATTTGTTCATAGATATATCAATTTGAGTTTTTTCATAATATTAACCTTTTTGAAAATTGTTTTTGGCTTATATATTAACAAGTAATTTATCCTTTCATTCCGCATCAACCGCTCGAATCTAATTCTAGTCATATGTGTCCAACACGATTACGGAGAGCCGCGCGGCGTGTCACATTAGAGAAGCTTCTAGAAGGTTCAAAATACTTCGGAGGAGCAAATGTCGGGCATATGAAGACCGGCCCACGAATTCGATATACTAAATTCCGAGCAAATAACATAACCCGTCACATCATCCGATCTGCCAAAATTCGAGAGCCAATCTTAGCAAACCGAGCACGGGTCGTGTTGGCAAAAAGTTTTAATTGCACAAGTCCAACTAAGCCTAACTCACCCTAAGGTTCTCTAGATGCCGATGAACTTATATGGCGGAACAATTTCGGACCACGTTAGAGAAGTCGTTGTCCGAAAAAGACTTCTAAAGCTTAGGGCTAATCGTCTCCGCCGATTCGCATGCATATCATTCTGGTCTTGCACATGCTCTCGTGCACCTAAAATTGCCTGTCGAATTGAATGGTCTTCGCCTTTTTCGAGACACAACAAGAAGATGATCACGCATAATTAAAAACACGTGTCACTGTCACGTAATAATTTAGACGATTGCGGAAAAATGGAATCGGCTAGAATGTCTCCGCTAAACTTCTCTATCTATTTGACGAAAAAAAAATAAAAAAACTTCTCTATATGGACATGTCCATTGATCCATGAAACATCTCGTAAAGAAGCCTTCATTAGTAATGCTCAAGCATTTCCAATTATGAGGGAAAATTATCCAAAAAATTCAAAACATACGATATTTGGTTAATTCGATCACATAAATTTTTCAATTTTATCAATTGAATTCCAAACATCTTCATATTTTATCGGTTGGGTTCATCAGGTTAATTTTAATCGAAAATCGTTGATGTAAACGTCGAATGTCTTTATATGACACGGTTAATGCTGGCGTGAATAATCGATTGATATCTCGATGGACGCGGTAATCCCATCATTTTCTATCACAGTCACACCAAGTGAGGCTAGAGTCACGTACGTCCACATCCTTGGTGTTGCCCGAGGAATGGACGGCAATCAAGGTTGAACTTGGCGCTCCTCACTTTTTGAGGCAGAAGGTCAAGGCGTCTAATTATCATGCCAATGCGCAACACCTTGTCTTTTAGAAAAAAAAAATCACAATAAGAAAAAGCAGACTCGAGAATTATTTCAAACGGGGCCATAGACGTGAAAGACTAAAATTTGACAGATGTGCAATTATTTGAATTCATATACATTTTTTTTTGGTTGGGCAGGAAAATTTTCATTTTCGCTCGAAAGAGATATTCATAACTTTAAAATAAAGATGTAAATCACACATAACGAGATAAAGTTGAAAGATAATTCAATTTGGTACAGTCAAGAGAGACTTGGTCATTCCAACAAATCAAAGTATCCGATTCAGTTTACAAGTTTCCTTTTACGATGAAAAAGGACCATCTTAAAAAAAAAAAAAAGGCAATCGAAGATGTAACGAATGAACCTCAACTAAGTTTGAATGTATGTATTTCAAATAGAGTGTTAAAAGACTATAGTCTTGTTGATCTTCTCCAGCAACGAAAATGAGATAAAATAAAATTGGGCCGATGTTATTTCCACTTATCAAAGTGGCAGCTTCCATTTCAGAGATAGCAAGCATTTAAAAGTGGGGAAAATTATTTAAATGACTAAGCTTTAGTGTTCACTGCAAAGGCATCCAAACCTGTAAATTCTCTTCTTTCCACCCCCTCCCCCTTATTTAATATCTGAATTTGATGTTAAACCATTTTTAAATCCAATCTGCTAAAGTTCCATCTCAAGAATGAAAGGAAGGAAATAAAAAAAAGTAGGTCAAAGATTGGGAAAAATAATATAAAAAAAACTATAAACCTATTGCATTGGTATCAATTCAATTTTAAAACTTTCATATGGATCAATTTAATTCTAAACCTTTTTGCATTGGTACTAATTTAATCTATCCAACCAATTTTGATGAGAAATCCCGACGTGCACGCCAGCCAGTGTCACGTAGGACGGTAGGCGGCCGACGTGGATATTTTTATATAATATTTTGTAAAAAAATAGCTTTTGAAATTTTTTTCTTTTTTTCTTAAATTTTGGCTTTGGTGGGCGAGGGCCCGCTAGCCCTCACCGGCCAAAGTCAAGTTTAAGAACAAAAAGAAAAATTATCAAAAAATTTTTTTTTCAAAAATTTCATTAGAAAGTGGCCACGTCGATCGGCGGTCCTACTTGGCATTCTTGATGTCCACGTCGCCGATTTTCACCAAAATTGATGGGATTGATTGAATTGATGCCAATGTAAAAGGTTTATGACTAAATTGGTCAAATTAAAAAATCTATGACAAGATTTGTACCAATGCAATAGATTTTAGACTTTTTCGGTATTTTTCCCGTCAAAGATTGCACACATTTAGAGATGTTTGTAGTTAATAGAATAAGGACAATTACCTCCATTTCCAACGAAAGCCATGGGAGCAGCCCCACAAAAAAAAATTCATGATAAGAAAACAAAAGGCAAAAGAAGATGAACATTTTGAACCAGAGGGTTTTCGGATGGTCGCACTATTCTGAATCGACTGAATTGGTACAAAAGTTATAACATGGAAAAATGACGGAAAATACGACTTATTTGAATAATCCGATGACCTACCAACGGTAGAAGTGAGATCTTTGGCAACAATAAACACTTAAATAATACAATTCGATCGTACCATTTCCTTTCTCATTTCGAGGAAAAGGTACAGTGAGAAATGCTAAGTTTACTTTAATATGATCTACAAAATTTATTTACTGTTGCTATTGGTCATTAAATATGACTCGCTTATTTAAAGAGATATTTGGGAATACAACAAATCACTAAGCAAATGAACTTTGTGAATCAGACTTAATAAAGCTAACATTCTAAAAAATAAGATAGAATAATTATATTTTGAGTTATGGTAATAATTATTGTTTCATTTTCTTGTAAATAGGGACCCTGGGCAGCATGGAGAGAGAATGGCATGCTGACATGCAGAACCAGCATTTGGTGAAAAGTATTGCCAGAAAACAGGGGCAACAACCACCACCCACATTATACAATCTTAAAAAGGATTTGGTCAACAGAAAATTGTTAATCATCACTTGGGAGCACTAATGAAACTCCCACTCAAAATTTCTTTACCCAATGGAAAAGAAAAAAAACACATATTTCTTTCAAATCTTCTTATGCTGTGCAAAACCAGTTGCCATCCATTCATGCCTGTGTTACAGAACATGAAATTCCCATAATCACTAATCATTGAGCACTACCCTTGACAATAATCATTAACTTTTTTCAATAATAATTATGGAGTTGCAGATTATAATAGTAACTTGAAAGAGGCCAAGCAAAAGAAGGGTGAGTGAAAGTGAAAGGAGTGAGTGGGGAGAGAGAGACCCCAGATATCATTCACTCAAAGTGTCAGAGACCCATGTGACAGTGTGGCCCTTTGCCCTTCATGTCCACCTAAAAGAGACCGCAAATTGAGACAAAAGAGTCCCCTAAAGTGACCTTTAATCACATGAAAACATCAACAGACACCTCTCCCTTCATCTGTTATCATTTTTTTTTGGGTCAAATTTCCTCTTCTTTTTTTTTCTGTCTGCTTTTTCCATATAATCTAGTGGAGTACAGCAGTAACAACAAAGAAAAATAAGCAAAGAAAGAAAGAGAGAAGCTCGAAAGTGCCAAAAGGCCACAGCTTTCCATCATCAAAGGCCCCATAAGAAACAGTGACATTTTCCATTTTGTAAGTGTGTAGTAGTTTCGACCAAAAAAAAAAAGTGAGTGTAGTAGTGATATTTCAGCTACTGATCTATTTAAATTCTGCTTCTGTACATCCAACTGTGACTTAAAGCCTTACATGAGATGAAAAGGGTCTCATTTTTCTCTAGTCACTTTTGTTTCCCTTTGTCTTAAAAAGCAACAAGAAAAAAGATGATGAAAAACAACAATATTATATTAAAACATTTAGGAGTCGCCAGCCTTTGTTTCTTCTGGCATTGCTATTGCAGTGTGGTCCAGGAGACAGAGAGAGAGAGAGAGAGGAGAGAGAGAGACAGCACTTCCATGGAGAAAAGAGAGGGACCCCACTTCCATAAATTGGTTCAACTGTCCTTTATATAAGTATTGCAGTGTGTATTGACTGTTAAAGTATGTATTTGGTGATGATGACCATGGTGGTGGTGGTGATCTTTGCTCAGATCTTGTCTACAGATCTTTCTTCTTTCTTTGATGAGGCTATAATTTTTCCTGGTCTATACAGCAGCTAGAGGAGGATCTTTCTTTCTTCACGGCTCATTCTTGTGAAACATCCCTGCAAGAAAAAGGGTCCAAAAAGAAGCGTCTTCACACACGAATTTTAAACAGAAAAATTAGAGATCTCTCTCATACAGTGACAGCTTCAATCAAAATGAAAATTTTCAAATGGATTTCCACCTACCTAAGTAAGGAAATATCTCTACGGCTGTCCATGCTAACACGTGCTCAAACTACATTCCAATTGCTCCATGCCCAGAGGAGAAACTGGGAAGAACATCACAGAAAGTTCAAATAATCCACCGCCCCCCAACGAAAAAAGGAAACTCTAATCTCACTGATCATTGGAAATCATGGCCAGAGACCGTACCTGGGCACGTGAAACAAACATGATTTCAGAGCAGCAATATTGAGAGCTGATGAGGTGGTCAGCAAGGGCTCATTGGTTGGAGCAGGAGCAGATGAAGTGATCAAACTTGCGATATCATCACACTCATCATCAGCAGGAGAAGTGCTGAAGGCAGTGAGATTCTCAGGCCTTGATTTCTTGGGAGAGGCAAAGAGGTTATCTGGGAGGATGTGCTCTAAGCTGTCCGAGAACATGAGTAAAACACTAATTAATTACTAAAGTCTAAAAATGGCTAATCAATTAAATAGAGCAACATGCATTTTCAATTAATAATTTTTCTCGCGTTATCGAAAAAAAAGCATCTTTATTGAGTATGCTTGCTGAGTAATCATAGCGCGAAGTGACAATGTCAAAAGCAGACAATAATTATGGGTCTACAAGTACCCAGAATGTATAAAACATTAGAAAACAGGTGCTTCGACAGGAACTGAGCTGGACATGAGATTTTCTATTGAGGGCAATCATTTTATACATTGAAGGGGAAGGGGAAAACTTTTCGCACCTAGCATGGTGATCATACTCTCCAGGAACAGAGCTCTCCTCTTTTCTCTTGCCACTGCATTCTTTCTCAACCCAAGCTCCATCCACACCCTGCAATACCGGGTTTTCACACTCTGCTGATTCGGATTTCATCCACGCTGAACCATCAACAAATGCTGCTGTAGAAAGTCGAAAGCAAAACTATCACTACTAAGGATAACTAGCTATAGTTACACTGAAGGCAGCTGAACTCGGCCGTAAGAAACAAGAATCATTAGTTCCCACCTCTGGCAACTTCTTGGTTGATGGCATTAGGCGGAAGATTGAGCGATTGAACATTGGGAGAGCGGGGAAATACCGGTGAGGAAATAGGGGAGCTGGTTGATAAATTATGAGGGTATTGCCGGTAGCGATTCTTCAAGTCCAAAAGCTGCAAATTCACGAGTCTTCTCCCTTGAAGCTCAATTGCTTGATGCAGATCGGCTTGCTCCTCCAACTTCCTTCTAAGCAAAATCTCCTGAGCATTGTAACCCATTCTCGAACCTTCATTGTGACAAAAAAGCAAATTTACAACATCTCGGGAGGCGAAAATGATCTAGGCATAAATTGGTTGAACAGGCTTTCACTTATTGCCATACCAAAGGGGAGATCAAAAGGGTCCCTCGATTCAAACCCGGTTGGACTCAAGCACGCTGAGTATTCACCCCTATCCATGAACTGTTGTTGTTTCCTGATAAAAGTTTTGCGAACAACACCAACATCACGAATAAATGAACTCAACAAGACAATGAAGAGCCAGCAAGCATTTGAAAACAAGAACACAGCCCCCCACCTATCTGCAATTTTGCCTTTCTCCTTGTAAGGTTTAACCAGCACCCGTGAGTCGCAAACAAAGTGAGGATTTCCTTTGGCCAGTATGAGCTTCACGGTCTCTGGATATACGAAAGTAACGAATCCAAACATTCGCTTCTGCTGGTAAGGAATTCTCACATCTTGCACCGGTCCATAATTGCTTCAATTCCCACAAAAAAATTCAGAAAAGAAATCAAATTCTCAGCTGAAACTTTCAAACTTCTATTTCATGAAATCAACATTGGGCTTGGGCAACAATGATTTTACCTGAAGTAATGTGAAACATCCTCCTCTCTGAAAGTGCTATCAGCAGGAAATGTCAAGTAAATTTGCCTCGACCCAGGGCTACTCGCTCCTCCCAATCCTAGTCCCGAAAAAATCGATCCTTTCGGACTGAATGCGGCCGAATTTGTGCAACTCCTCCCTCAGCATCAACTCTGGAGCAGTCGATCTAAACCAAAATCACAATGCCATCACTAACATCTCAACGAACCATAGAACCCAACAAGCTCCACATCAGTACTCTTAATTCGGCGTCAAATTCTCCAAGCCGATCAATCGAACTCCAACAAAGTTCTGAATTACAAAAATGTAACGACTAAAACAACAGCATAGTAGCACAATTCACCTCTGGGTGTCGTGCTGCTGCTGCAGAAACAAGTCCACGCAACTGTTGTAAGGCAAGGACGAAGCCGAAGCACTGGCAAAGAGCTTCAACCTCTGCTGCTGTGCCACCGCGGCCGTGGCCTTCGATCTTGCGAGCTCGGGGCCGAACTGCTCGAACTCGCCAAACTTGACCGGCGACCCGACATTGACCGCCGCCGAGGCGTCTGTGCAGTCCCCCGAGTCGCCGTGGAGGAACCTGCAGCTAGTTCCGTTCTTGCAGAACCCCCTCGCGAAGTACAGGCACGGCCTCCACCCGAACCCGGAAAGACCCGGTTCTTCGCTAGCGGCATTAGACCCAAGACGCATTCCGGGTATCGAGTAGCTTCTTCTGTGCGACAAGCCAGAGTCACCGTTGGGAACAAACTCGAGTCTCGGGTCGTAAAGGTCGTCGCTTTTGGGGTCGTTCAAGAAGGAGAGGTGGTCCTGGAGCTGGTAATCGTCAACGGGGTCGCTGGGGATGTTGGTGGTGGTGTCGCGAGTGACCCCATTGACGACATTGGCGTAGGACGGGGTGGTTCTCGGAGAGGGGATGGAGAGAGAGTGGTGGTGGGTGATGGGTCTTCGTGAAATGGGGTTGAGATTGAGAGCGGCGGAGGAAGGAGGAGAGGGTGTCGTGGAGGTTGAAGACGAGGTCGCAGAGAGGGGAGAGGGACAAGTGGGACTTGGCCTTGAGGATGAGGGTGCGGAGGAGGGGGTCGGGGGCGAGGGCTAGTCTGGTCATTTCTTTGTCGCCGTGGTCTTGGAGTAGTATGTAGCCCATGATCTTGGAGGCGTTGTCCGGGTCCAAGCTCTGGATCCTCGAGAAGACGAGCCTCGTAGCTTCGTATGAGTCCATTTTCACACGGAGAGAGAGAGAGAGAGAGCTCACTGAAGATGATAATGATGAAGTCTCTGCCTAGAGAGAGCGGAGGAAGATCGTCACGACTGGCTTTGAAGAGAGAGAGTGGGGCAATGATGATGGAGTTCGGTAGTATGTAATCCAGAGTGATGATTACATCACACTGGGGTAGTGAACAAGAGAGAGATAGGAGAGGAAAGTGAGGTCCTTGTTTGCCTCATCATCCCATCCCACGCTCCTGAAAGCAAGAAAAAGAGAAGGAAGGAAGCAAGAGAGAGAGACCTCAAGAGAGAGAGAGAGAGAGACAGAGCTTGGTTCCCAAAGAAGGTGCAGGTCATTGCAATGCCAGAAAAGATGTGGTTCTCAGTTTTAAGAGAGCACCAAGAGCAGCAGCAGCAGCAGCAGCAGCGAGCAGCGTCATCATCCCCCCCAAAAAAAGCATCTTTTTCTTTCTCTCTCTTAGTCTAAGAGAGAGAGAGAGAGACTGCAATTATTATTAAATTTAATGCGGGGGAGGGATTTTGTCTCCGCAAGGAAATGGACAAAACAGGGCAAAAGCGGGATAGATTCAGATCTGCGCCCTCCCAGAAAGGTTGAAGTGGGGGCAAAAAAAAAGTGGGGGGCAAAACAGTGGCGCCACTCGCTCCACCGAGCGGGAAGAAGCACGCGCTGGGAGAGGGGCCGCGCGTGGCAATGGCGACGGTGGCGGTGGTGGAGCACGCCCTTACGCTGGAGCTGCGGAGCGAGAGAGAGAGGGAGACAGAGGGTGAACGAGGGAAAATTCACGACGCTCCGCGTGTGCATGGGCGCGCACATGCTGATCCCGCATCAGAGACCGCGCACCGATCGCTCTCCCCCTCGACATCGAAAGATCCGATGAGACGCGTCGCCATCATCCCTGTCGAGGCCCTAAATCCTTAAAAAATTAACCTCAAATTTTAGATCCAATCCTAAATAAATCTAAATTTTTTTAAATACAATCTCAAATTTATCTCAAATTTTTTTATGTAGAAAAAATCTAAATTTTTAGTCTAATCTCAAATCTACTCCTAACTTAGAGAAAAATCACTAATTTTCCCTCTAATATCAAATCTACCCCATTTAACCCTCTATAAAAAAAAAATCTATTGTTCGTCGTACCTATTCATTTTGGAGAATTTCAAAAGCCCAATTTTCCCTCCAATATCAAATCTACCCCAATTTTTATTGAGATGTATTTTACTATCCACGCTGAAATGTCACGTCAATCCACACCTAAAGCCCCATTACTTTGTTGGTGTGACTTTTTTATTCACGTGTGAACACCACGTTAAGTTGAGATTTGAACATGGGATGGATTTGAGAATAGATTGAATGTTCGTGATTTTTTAGAAAAAAACAAAATTCAAACAGTTTTGGAATTGAATCTAAAATTTTGGGGTTTTATGAGATAAAAAAATTGAGACTAGACTTAAAGTTGGAATTTTTGTAAATTAAAAAAAAGTTTAACATTGATCTGGAATTGATCTAAAATCGAGAATTCTTTTTTTTTATAGAGAATTAGGCCTACGTATCAATAAAGAAAGTTAAAAAGATGATTGCCCATCATCGATTGAGGGTGCGTTTGGTTAAGCTTCGTCAAGGGCTTTGGAGGCCCAAAGCCTCTTGAGAAAATGCTCGAGTGTTTGGCTATTTCAAGGGGTGTTGGGTCAAACGCCAATGTTGAGAAGGCCGAAAGCTCATATTGATAGGGACCAATATTGGGCTTAAACATTTTTGGAATGCTCAAGGCCCTCATTAATGAAATATAGTTAGTTGTCTGTTTTGCTATCAAATCCTTATTGAAAATTCAATTTTACCCTTCTTAAAAAGTGAAAACCTAAATCACTATTCATTTTCTTTCTTATTGAGCTAGGGTTGTCGGTGAGAGGCATTAAAGGGCCGACAAGAGGACAGGTGAGACGGCGACCCTCTAGAAAGGCCGCCTTGGGCCACGCGACCCAAGCAACCCTCGCTAGGGGTCTCCAGACACCAAGCGGCCTCGGTTGACGGTGCCAAATTTGGCTCATTAGCTTCCCGAGCCTAGAGAAGGGCGGTTCTCGAACCGGCCCTTTTAGGGGCCGGTTCCGTTCCGGCGGGTCCGGTTTCGAACCGCCGGTTCAAGGCGGTTCGTGGCCGATTCCGGTTCCGTTTTAAAATTTAATTTTTAAACTAATAAATAATAAAATAAATATAATAAATTATAAATTATAATCAAATTGTATATTGTAATAAAATTTGGGGAAAAAAAGAGAAAGGAGGAATGAGCTTGAACTTAATGAATTATCATTAAGCGCCTACATATCTTCTTGGGGATAGAATAATCAAAGCTCATGTAGTTCTTTTACCTTTGATAACCCCAACTTACTTCATCGTCAATCGTCGCTACCCGTTGTGGTACCGTCCGGTGGTATCTCCACAATCCTCGCTAAAGAATTCGTGTTCTCGATCGATTCTTGGTGTCGAAATCGGCTTTCGTCCAATCGTCGACACAAGCTTGAGCTTCCACGGGACCCGGACTTAATCTTGAACGAGCGAGAGTCCAAAACTAATCCTCCAAATGGCTAAATGCTTGTTCAACTCAGAATCGTTGAAGATGAGGTTGCTAATATCGCGAGCGATGAGGGCGAAGACTGGGTAGTCGGTTGAGTGACTCGCCACCACTCCAGGATTTGAAAATGCATCTATTTTACGTATTACGAAACTCAAATTGAGTAGTGAAATATTTTTCTACTTCATAAATACTATCTGTTGCCCTTTATGTTTTTTTTGTCTACTCTTGAGCATATCATAACCTCTACCAAGTGAACTACCGGTTTTATTTTTCGAGGCGGTAGATGGTAAAGATCCACCATCATTTAAACCATATCTATTACAAAATTCTCCATGTAATGCTACTATAGATTCTCTAACATCTCTTTGTACAATTGAAACATCTATCATATCTTCCAAATGTAAACAATCATAATAATACACATTCAAATAATCTAGTAAACCATCTAATTTAATACGTGGATCAAAAACAATACAAACTAAATAGACAAGAGGAATTTTGAAATAATAATGCAACCATTTTTCTCATTCTTGAAATAGTTTGAGCTAATTCATTATCTTTTTCATATACATTAAAAATACTACCAATATTAACACATTCTATTAAAAATAAATGCGTAGTAGGATAATAAATACCAGATAAAGCATTAGTAGCATCATTAAAAATTTTCAAAAAATCTAATTTTTTTTTGCAAACGTCCCAATGTTGCGGAAGTAAAGTAATTTCGGGAATATTTTGCGACATAAACGTACATAATAAATCTTTGTAATCAAAAGTTTGACGAAGCAACTCATACGTAGAATTCCAACGAGTCGGAATATCTTTTAGAAATCTTTTTGCCCTTCTCCCATGTTGTTTACAAAATTTTCCCCATGCTTTCATAAAATGGGCACGACTCCATAAATATTTAATTGCGCCCTTTATTGGGGGCGAGAGAAAACTCAGAGTTCATAAACCATCTTGTACACATAAATTTAAAACATGGCAAGCACATCTAATGTGAAAAAATTGTCCCCCAAAAGAAGGTTTGCAAATATTTTCTAATTCGGGAATGGAAGCGGTATTTGCGGCCGCATTATCAAAACCAATTGAAAAAACTTTATTTATCAAATAATATTCTTCTAAAACTTGTTTAATTATTCTATAAATATTATGAGCCGAATGTTTTTCATCAAAAAACTCGAAATGCAATAAGTTTTTTTTTAATAGTCCAATCATCACCTATCCAATGACACGTAATACCCATATAAGAATGAATTTGCCAAGGATCACTCCAAATATCACTACCTAAATGCACACATCCATTGAATTCCGCAAAAAATTTTGCTAAACTTTTTTTGTTTTTTATAAAGATGCAAAAGTTCGCGTTTAAGAGTACTTACGGGAATAGTTGGTGCTTGCGGAACCAACGCAAGTATTTATCAAATATTTCATATTAAAATTTTCACCAGTAGTAAATGGAGCATGATCAAGGGCAACATATTCACTAATGTTTGTTTATAAAGTGCATCGGTGTAACGGAATAAAAGATGAGTATTAGGATTGGCGTACTCGGAAATTTATTGTTGTGGTAATGGATAGTGGATCCTGTGGATCGAAATTTGGTATCTCTCAAAGGATTAGTTCCAAGAGCGAGATCCGAGAAACTAACAGGCGGTCCTTGAGTGGCCGGAGAGCCCGTGTGGGATAAAGCATATCTGTTTTCGGATTAAGTTCTTGCTTCCGCTCCTTCGAAATGGTATCGAGCCATATGGTGGAGTTTCTCATAATTAGTCACCCAATGTCGGGAAGGAGTTTGACAAGTTGGTCCCCGGAATCTGCCTGGGAACATGTACACAAGAAGTCTGGTCATGATCTATCGAGATGATGAGAGCATCATCTCGATCTTGGAAGATTTAGATCAATGGCATGATTCTGAACCCCGTAGACCATCCCGGTAATGGAGAGTAGCGACCAAAGAATTTGGAGTCCGAGGGGCTCCGGTTATACGTAAT
Organism: Rhodamnia rubescens; assembly: GCA_021437795.1. Classification (NCBI taxonomy): domain Eukaryota; kingdom Viridiplantae; phylum Streptophyta; class Magnoliopsida; order Myrtales; family Myrtaceae; genus Rhodamnia; species Rhodamnia rubescens. The sequence goes on from JAILYA010000021.1 coordinate 186,390, forward strand.
TGAACCTTCAAGGCCGACGGTAGTCCCTGGTGCAAGTGCCATATTAAAATTTGGAAATAAAGTAACAAAGATCGTCCCAAAGATTCAAGGTGGTTTGAATGGTGCCGATGCGAGCATTCGGTAGTCTAAGAACCTTGTGTCCAAAAGGGCTATTCGCTACAACAGGTAGGCCTTTTCGACCATGAAAGGAAAGGGCTAGTCGATGGCTCGAAATGAAGATGGGTGAATCCTTGTTGGATCCGACTGGAGAGGAAATTCGGTGGAATCTGGAGCGTTACAAACTGTTCTTGTTGTGTGGCTAGAATATGATCTTTGGTCAAACTTAGAAGACTGGACATACTCCTTAACCGAACGAGGGGTATGCCTAATGAGATGTTTGATGGAGCGAATAGGAGAGAACGAGTGGGTTTGGCGAAGCGAGAATATGGATTGATAAGTGGAAGATGGGTTTGGGAGATCTTGCTTGTCTTCGAGAAGGCTACCTCATAAAGATAGTCTAACTTGGAGGCGGTGGATTTGCGTAACTCCGGAGGAGGAGCAAGAGAAAGAGGGGACCGATGTTGAACGGGTGTGAGTGTATCGGATGGAGTTTCCATGATGAGTAATGGCTTCTCTTGTTCACGGAACTTCGAACTCTAAAATATTTGAACTAATCTATTTTAAGTGACATATGGCTCGATACCATTTCGAAGGAGCGGAAGCAAGAACTTAATCGAAAACAGATATGCTATCCCACACGGGCTCTCTGGCCACTCAAGGGACTGCTGTTAGTTTCTCGGATCTTATGACATATTCTTGAGACTCGACTCTTCCCCGGGAGACATACTCTCCTTCTTCTCTCTTTCGACTCATTCGTAATCCACTCATCCACATTTCACCCTCCATATTTCCCAAGGTCCAAATCCACCTCCCAGAAAGTACCAAATCTATCCAAGTTATAGCCCTCATTGATATCGCGCAGCCCGCATCTCTCCTTGATACTAAGATTCTCCCCGGAAGAATCTTGGACACCATACACCAGGTATTTTCGGTGCCTACGGAGAAACTTTTACCACCAAAGTGCGTGATAAAACCATTTCCATCCATATTTTTCCTGGATGCGAAATCACCACCGAGAATCCTTGGATGCCCATCTCATGACAAAGATCTCATCATTGGTTGGGACTTATTGTCCAAACTTCCCAAACTCGAATTAACCCTAAGGGGTTACAATTTCAAGACAGTTTTCAAGAGTTTGTGGAAATCCAAAGACTCTTCGTCATTCAACCGGAAATTCTTGATCCGATCACCCAATCCCTTCTCTCCCACTTTGTTGAGAATCTCATCACCAGTTCATCCAAACTTGTTCCAATCCTCTTTGGAAGAATTCTGATTTTTTTGTCAAAATTCCTTTCAAGAAAAATGGAGAAATCAATCCCACCAAAGCTTGTCATTCGGGCATGAATCCGGACCACCTTGCACTCGCACAAGCGAGAATGTGCTCAACTCCTTTCCCAAGGACTCATTGAGCCTTCGATTCTTCATGGGCTTGCGAAGCCTTTTATGTGAATAAAAGAGCGAGAACAAAATCGAGGAAAGCCGAGATTAGTCATAAACTACCAGCCCCTCAATCTGTTTATCCAAGATGATAAATTCCCTTTGCCTCACAAAAACTCTTTATTTTCCAGCCTTGCTCAAGCAAAGATCTATTCGAAGTTTGATCTTAAAGCGGGTTTTGGCAAATTGGAATCCATCCTTGAGCAGATTCAAAACTGGATTTTGCCTTCCCAATCAAGCATTTCAAGTGGAAAGTCCTCCCTTTTGGACTTAAGACGCCCCATCTTTGTTTCGAAAGCAATGTGCAAAATCTTTCAGCCTATTCTTCCCCACGCACGAATTTACATCGATGATATTCTTCTATTTTCTCCCGATGAAGAATCCCATGCAAAACTCCTTCAGCAATTTCTTTGAAATTGTGCACATTCATGGTATCATGCTTTCTCAAAAGAAGATGATTCTCGCTCAAAGAGAAATCGAGTTCCTCGCATGCGCTTGAAAAATGGAAATTATTGCCCGGACCTCACATTGCGGAAGATCTCCGAAATTCCCGATGAACATCTCTCTGTTCAATGGATACAATCCTTCTTAGGAATTGTAAATTACCTCAGAGATTTCGTCCCAAAAATTTCTCAAACACTCCACCCTCTGCAAAAGATGTTGAAGAAAAAACCCCTCTCCTTGGTCAATCAAAAGGACCAATGCCATCAAGACACTCAAAGACCAGTGCAAAATTTGCCACCTCTTCGAATCCCTTCAAATGGAAAAAGGATTCTTCGGACGGATGCCGGTGACAAATCTTTGGGCAGCCATCCTCTTGGAAGAAGACAAAGGTAAGCGCCGAATGCGTGCTTACAAAAGTGGAAAATTCTCCAATGCGAAATGCATTACCATTCCACCTTCAAAGAAATTCTTGCAGTCAAAAATGGCATCAAAAAATTTGAATTTCATCTCATTGGCCATCACTTCCTTGTCGAAATGGATATGTCATCCTTTCCTCAAATGCTCAAGTTCAAACAAAAGCAAGTTCCTCATCCCCGGCTTTTACGTTGGGCGAATGGTTTTCTAAATACTCTTTTGAAGCTAAACATATTTCGGAAAGAAAAACATTTTGGCTGATTTTCTGTCACGACCAAAAGAACCTTTTCAATCCATCAACATGTTCATTCGTAAAGAGTTTTCAGGAACCTTCAAAGTTCGAACATGAGAGAACACCAATGGCCATCCCACCAATATCCGCCTGATATTCCCCAATATCTCGGACAGGATTCTCTTTCGATCATTTCCAAAGATTATTCGGAATTATCATTACATAGTTTTCAAAGACTATGGCGGACTCATGCTAAAACCAGGACTCAACTATGAATATCCATTCATACATCCATTAAGATGGTCTTCTACCATCCCATTCCCTTCGATCTCAAATGGATGTTACGGTATATGCTTCACCTCTATCAGGTTGCTATTGAATTTCCCTTAGACGAAATCATTAAGGTTTTATTCGAATCTCTTTTGGAAATTATAGAAACCATGATCGAGATCCTTCCTTGATATTCTCACTTGGTTCCAACCCTCCAAGCATGGAAACACATGTTCGTACTCCAAAGACAAGTTGGCGGACCCGAACCTTGCAGACACACCATTGTCATCTTTCATCACCCTTGGTCATTCATTGGACCAACGGGAGACAAAAGATCCAATGCGGCGAAAATTGGCACCAGCTCTTTCAGCCAAACCTCCAAGACCAGGTGTACAAGATTCATAAGGCGTACTCCCGAACCATATTTGACATCCCGTATGAATACGGAGAACTCCAACGTATTCTTTGTCAAGAAAATAAGGTAATACCAACCGAGGTATGGCCTTATTCCACGACAAAGCTACTCATGGGACACTCCCGGAACCCATCCTCATGTCTTGAGCCCCGGGAGTTCAACAGCGGTCAAGCTAGTTCCACTATGGATACAGACACTCGGCCCATTACACCGTTTGATCCATGGGGAGGTCAACTCTCACAAGACCCATCCATGCTATCCACAACCGTCATCCCCGACGTTCCATCTTCATCACGAGACGCACCATCCAGTTCACATGGAATCCCCGATGACCCAGGCCTTGACACTCATCTCGACTACGAGAGAGAACAATTATTGTGTGCATACGGGAAGTCAAAAAGACGGATATGATGGACCAGGCGGCTCCAGCTCGAGGCGACCCCAATTATCACCCCGATCCCGACAGGACGGAGATAAAACCACAACAACTCCATCTGCTTCGCACTGCCCGTGTCCACTGCTTTGCGACAACTCTATCCGCTCCACTGTGACAAATCAACAAAGGCAGCGAAGAAATGTGTCGTTTTGTAAAATGTGATGTGTTGTCAACAATAATGACTTCTCCCGAAGTCAATGTTAGTTGTATTATTATACTGCACTTGTCGGATCTCTATTATAGAGATTCCTTTGTTTCCTTTCGCACCACCTTGCCTATATAAGGCGAGGCTTTCGCATTGTAAAAGCCAAGTCTTGGCTTCCTTTATGAAATCCAAGCGAAGTGTTTCCAATATGAGCTTCTAAATTCCTCTCTTCTCTTCGAGACTCTTACGCACTAAAATGTTTCTACTTCTCTATTAGTGATTGGTTTAAGTATGCTCTCCACTTGCCACAAATCTATGATCATTCGAAGTTTATCGGATCTGTTTTATTGGGTGAAAGTGCGTGTAGAGTCCGGCGGGCCTCTCTCCACTTGTTGATTAACTTCGCAAGTGAGCACTAGATACTACCCAATACTTGATCGGGATAAACCTATGGTGGTAATGGATAGTGGATCCTGTGGATCGAAATTTGGTATCTCTCAAAGGATTAGTTCCAAGAGCGAGATCGAGAAACTAACGGGCAGTCCCTTGAGTGGCCGGAGAGCCGTGTGGGATAGCATATCCGTTTTTGATTAAGTTCTTGATGGCACAAGCGGTCCCAAAAGAAGAAGACCAGGAAGAAGAAATGGAATTTGCTGATCTTCACCCGCCAAATCCAACACCCTGGATCATCCCATCATTCCTCTTCGGGAACTTTCTTCACTTTCGATGATGTTCCTTACCAGCGATGGTCCTTCAAACTTCAAGAGTTCCATACATGGCTTGTTGCGAGAAATCGAGTGAGCAAAGCACTTTATGAAGTCCTTTTGGAATTCACCAAGAAATTCACTGGCACCCTCAAAAATTGGTGGACATCCATTTTGAGCAAGATCAAATTGCTTTCCTCTTGATGAACTTCAATCAAGCCATTAGGTCATTCACTTTTATTTCATTGGTCAACCAAGTGAAAGAGAACTCCAAAGAAAGGAATTCTTCGAAAGAAAATGTTGCTCCACCTCCGGAAAAAGACCTTGATAGGCATTTCAAAGAGATGATTCGACTTTTCTATCATCTTGGAAGCAGACATCAATCTCAAACCAATCTTTTTAGCTTCCATTCCTAAAAGAGATTGCGAGATGAAGTAAACAAAAATCTTAAAAAGCCTCTCCTAGAATCTACTCTTGGAGAAATCCAAAGCAAACTGTCCATATTGCCATTGAAGAACGATCGAAAGACGACAACGTTTGACCGGTTCAAAGACAACGGCGATATGACAAAAATTGTGAAAGGCGAGAATGGAAGATCAAATGTCCCAAGGATTGCTATGACCCCTCCTGTTCGGGTCATAAGAAGAAAGTTCACTTCAAAAAATTCTCCTTTGCCAAAAGGCCGAAAGCCCGAAGCAAATGGAAATTCCTAAGAAAGAAGTCTTGATCATTCAACAAAGAAGCAAAGAAGACCCAAGTCGACGGGTGTTACATCACGTAACAAGAAGGGTCATTTTGCGAAGAAGCGCCCTTGGCCAAGAAACAAGGCGATTACATGATCCGGAAGATCTCTCGAACATCGGGATCTCTCTCAGTGACGAAGATGTGGAGTCCGTCTTCTCCATTGAAGAAGAACCATCACGGATACTCTATGTGCTATATGGACATATTCTTGACTCGACTCTTCCCCGAGAGACATACTCTCCTTCTTCTCTCTTTCGACTCATTCGAATCCACTCATCCACATTTCACCCTCCATATTTCCCAGTCCAAATCCACCTCCCGAAAGTACCAAATCTATCCAAGTTATTAGCCCTCATTGATATCCGGGCGCTTCGAAGGAGCGGAAGCAAGAACTTAATCTCGAAAACAGATATGCTATCCCACACGGGCTCTCGGCCACTCAAGGGCCTCTGTTAGTTTCTCGGATCTCGCTCTTGGAACTAATCCTTTGAGAGATAACAAATTTCTGATCCACAGGATCCACTATCCATTACCACCATAGGTTTATCCCGATCAAGTATTGGGTAGTATCCAAGTCTTCACTTGCGAAGTTAATCAACAAGTGGAGAGAGGCCCCCCCGGACTCTACACGCACTTTCACCCAATAAAACAGATCGATAAACTTCGAATGATCATAGATTTGTGGCAAGTGGAGAGCATACTTAAACCAATCACTAATAGAGAAGTAGAAACATTTTAGTGCGTAAGAGTCGCTCGAAGAGAAGAGAGGAGTTTAGAAGCTCATATTGGAAACACTCTGCTTGGATTTCATAAAGGAAGCCAAGACTTGGCTCTTACAATGCGAAAGCTTGCCTTATATAGGCAAGGTGGTGCGAAGGAAACAAAGGAATCTCTATAATAGAGATCCGACAAGTGCGTACAATAATACAACTAACATTGACTTTAAGAGAAGTCATTATTGTTGACAACACATCACATTTTACAAAACGACACAACACATTTCTCTGCTTTGCCTTTGTTGATTTGTCACGAGTGGAGCGAGATAGAGTTGTCGTAGCAGGTGGACACGGGCGGGTGCGGCGAGATGGAGTTGTTGTGGTTTTATCTCCGTCTGTCGGGATCGGGGTGATAATTGGGGTCGTCGAGTCGAGGCTATGCAGTCCATCATATCCGTCTTTTTGACTTCACGTATGCACGCAATAATTGTTCTCTCTCGTAGTCCGAGATGAGCTGGTCAAGGCCTGGGTCATCGGGGGATTCCATGTGAGTTGGATGGTGCGTCTCGTGATGAAGATGGAACGTCGGGGATGACGGGTTGTGGATAGCTGTATGGGTCTTGTGAGAGTTGACCTCCCCATGGATCAAACGGTGTAATGGGTGAGTGTACGTATCCATAGTGGAACTAGCTTGACTCTTTGTTGAACTCCTGAAGGGCTTCGAAGACATGAGGATGGGTTACGGGAGTGTCCCATGAGTAGCTTGCTTTGTGGAATAAGGCCATACCTCGGTTGGTATTACCTTATTTTCTTGACAAAGAATACGTTGGAGTTCTCTGTATTCATACGGGATGTCAAATATGGTTTGGAGTACGTCTTATGAATCTTGTACACCTGGTCTTGGAGGTTTGGTTTGAAAGAGTGGTGCCAATTTCTCTTGCATTGGATCTTTTGTCTCCTGTTGGTCCAATGAATGACCAAGGGTGATGAAAGATGACAATGGTGTGTCTGCAAGGTTCGGGTCCTGCCAACTTGTCTTTGGAGTACGAACATGTGTTTCCATGCTTGGAGGGGTTGGAACCAAGTGAGAATATCAAGGAAGGATCTACGATCATGGTTTCTATAATTTCCAAAAAGAGATTCGAGACAAAACCTTAATGATTTCGTCAAGGGAAATTCAATAGCAACTTGATAGAGGTGAAGCATATACCGGGAACATCCATTTGAGATCGAAGGGAATGGGATGGTAGAAGACCATCTTAATGGATGTATGAATGGATATTCATAGTTGAGTCCTGGTTTTAGCATGAGTCCGCCATAGTCTTTGAAAACTATGTAATGATAATTCCAGAATAATCTTTGGAAATGATCGAAAAGAGAATCATGCGAGATATTGGGAAATATCAGGCGGATATTGGTGGGATGGCCATTGGTGTTCTCTCATGTTACGAACTTTGAAGGTTCCCGAAAACTCTTTACGAATGAACATGTTGATGGATTGAAAAGGTTCCTTTGGTCGTGATAGAAAATCAGCCAAAATGTTTTTCTTTCGAGAAATATGTTTAGCTTCAAAAGAGTATTTAGAAAACCATTACGCCCAACGTAAAAGGCTGGGGATGAGGAACTTGCTTTTGTTTGAACTTGAGCATTTGAGGAAAGGATGACATATCCATTTCGACAAGGAAGTGATGGCCAATGAGATGAAATTCAAATTTTTGATACCATTTTTGATTGCAAGAATTTCTTTGAAGGTGGAATGGTAATGCATTTCTGCATTGGAGAATTTTCCACTTTTGTAAGCATGATTCGGCGCTTACCTTTGTCTTCTTCCGGGAGGATGGCTGCCCGGTATTTGTCATTTGGCATCCGTCGAAGAATCCTTTTTCCATTCGAAGGGATTCGAAGAGGTGGCAAATTTTGCAGCTGGTCTTTGAGTGTCTTGATGGCATTGGTCCGTTTGATTGACCAAGGAGGGGGTTTTTTCTTCAACATCTTTTGCGAGAGGGTGGAGTGTTTGAGAAATTTTTGGGACGAAATCTACGAGGTAATTTACAATTCCTAAGAAGGATTGTATCGATGAACGAGAGAGATGTTCATCGGGAAATTTCTGGAGATCTTCTCGCAATGTGAGGTCCGGGGCAATAATTTCCATTTTTCAAACGCATGCCGAGGAACTCGATTTCTCTTTGAGCGAGAATCATCTTCTTTTGAGAAAGCATGATACCATGAATGTGCACAATTTCAGCAAATTCTTTGAAGGAGTTTTGCATGGGATTCTTCATCGGGAGAAAATAGAAGAATATCATCGATGTAAATTTGTGCGTGGGGAAGAATAGGCTGAAAGATTTTGCACATTGCTTTCTGAAACAAAGATGGGGCGGTCTTAAGTCCAAAAGGGAGGACTTTCCACTGGAAATGCTGATTGGGAATGCAAAATCCAGTTTTGAATCTGCTCGAAGGATGGATTCCAATTTGCAAAAAACCGCTTTAAGATCAAACTTCGAATAGATCTTTGCTTGAGCAAGCATTGGAAAATAAAGAGTTTTTGTGAGGCAAAGGGAATTTATCATCTTGGATAAACAGATTGAGGGGCTGGTAGTTTATGACTAATCTCGGCTTTCCTCGACTTTGTTCTCGCTCTTTTATTCACATAAAAGGCTTCGCAAGCCCATGAAGAATCGAAGGCTCAATGAGTCCTTGGGAAAGGAGTTGAGCACATTCCGCTTGTGCGAGTGCAAGGTGGTGCGGATTCATGCCTGAATGACAAGCTTTGGTGGGATTGATTTCTCCATTTTTCTTGAAAGGAATTTTGACAAAAAAGTCGAATTCTTCCAAAGAGGATTGGAACAAGTTTGGATAAACTGGTGATGAGATTACGAACAGTGGGAGAGAAGGGATTGGGTGATTGGATCAAGAATTTCTGGTTGAATGACGAAGAGTCTTTGGATTTCCACAAACTCTTGAAAACTGTCTTGAAATTGTAACCCCTTAGGGTTAATTTCGAGTTTGGGAAGTTTGGACAATAAGTCCCAACCAATGATGAGATCTTTGTCATGAGATGGGCATCCAAGGATTCCGGTGGTGATTTCGCATCCAGGAAAAATATGGATGGAAATGGTTTTACTGCGCACTTTGGTGGTAAAAGTTTCTCCAGGCTGACTGAAAATACCTGGTGTATGGTGTCAAGTATTCTTCCGGGAGAATCTTAGTATCAAGGAGAGATGCGGCTGCGCCGATATCAATGAGGGCTATGACTTGGATAGATTTGGTACTTTTCGGGAGGTGGATTTGGACTGGGAAATATGGAGGGTGAAATGTGGATGAGTGGATTCCGAATGAGTCGAAAAAAGAGAAGAAGGAGAGTATGTCTCCTGGGGAAGAGTCGAGTCCCGAAGAATATGTCTGTATGGCACACAGAGTATCTCGTGATGGTTCTTCTTCAATGGAGAAGACGGACTCCACATCTTCGTCATCGAGAGAGATCCCAGGTGTTCGAGAGATCTTCGGATCATGTAAGCGCCTTGTTTCTTGGCCGAGGGCAGTTCTTCGCAAAATGACCCTTCTTGTTACGAGATGTAACACCTGTCGGACTTGGGTCTTCTTTGCTTCTTTGTTGAATGATCATGCGAGACTTCTTTCTTAGGAATTTCCATTTGCTTCGGGCTTTCGGCCTTTTGGCAAAGGAGAATTTTTTGAAGTGGACTTTCTTCTTATGACCCGAACAGGAGGGGTCATAGCGATCTCGGGGACATTTGATCTTCCATTCGGCCTTTCACAATTTTTGTCATATCGCCGGTTGTCTTTTGATTTAACCGGTCAAACCCATTGTCGTCTTCTGCATCGTTCTTCAATGGCAATATGGACGGTTTCTTTGGATTTCTCCAAGAGTAGATTCTAGGAGAGGCTTTTTAAGATTTTTGTTTACTTCATCTCGCAATCTCTTTAGGAATGGAGGCTAAAAAGATTGGTTTGAGATTGATGTCTGCTCCAAGATGATAGAAAAGTCGAATCATCTCTTTGAAATGCCTATCAAGGTCTTTTACGGAGGTGGAGCAACATTTTCTTTCGAAGAATTCCTTTCTTTGGAGTTCTCGTTCACTTGGTTGGTTGACCAATGAAATACGGAGTGAATGACTTGTATGGCTTGATTGAAGTTCATCAAGAGGAAAGCAATTTGATCTTGCTCGAAATGGATGTCCACCAATTTTTGAGGGTGCCAGTGAATTTCTTTGGTGAATTCCAAAAGAACTTCATAAGTGCTTTGCTCACTCATTTACGGCAACAAGCCATGTATGGAACTCTTGAAGTTTGAAGGACCATCGTCGGTAAGGAACATCATCAAAAGTGAAGAAAGTTCCGGAAGAGGAATGATGGGATGATGATGCGGGTGTTGGATTTGGCGGGTTAAGATCAGCAAATTCCATTTCTTCTTCTGGTTCTTCTTCTTTTGGGACCGTTCTTTGCCATCATGATAGCAGGAATCGGGTCCGGGTCATTTTTCGATTCTCGAGGAAGAAAGAGTTTCGGAAGGAGGGGCGATGAAGAAAACGAAGAGTCTTCTTTATCTTTGATGGAATTTATAGAGTCCGAAGGAACTTGTTTTCTCAAAAAACTTTCAATGGGATTAGAAACCATGTATGAAGGAAGTATATGGGATGGAGATGGAGGGGGTGAATCTGGTGGTTCGGTGGAGCCGTAGGGGAATAGGAAAAGTAGGAAAAGAGGAAAGCGATGCGATTCTTTGAGGCTTTTGCTTTTTCAGCTTCTGCTTTTTGATTTCTTTGAGACGTGCTCGTAAAGCTAGCACGTTGGTTCTTGGCTCTGGCGAAACTGTTTCAAGAACTTTTTGAAAGGGGGATGAGGAGGATTTGCTAGAAGATTGAGAAGAGTGAGTAGCGAGAATGGGTGAAGGAAGGATATAAAGAGACATGAGGTATCACTTTGGTGGGAAAAGAAGGATGCGTGGTGCTCAAGTTGAGCCTTTTGACCCTCCAATATCTGGATTTGTCTTTTGAGTTTCTCAATTTGAGGAGCTTGGTCTTCCAAATAATGATGATGGATTTGCTGATTTTCCATCATGTACAATCTTTTCCTGGAAGTCTTCCAACATTTTTCGGATGTGGGTGGAAGCTTGATCAACTCTATCAACCTGAGTAGAAACTTTGTCAAGGGCGCGTTATCGAGCTAAGGCATTTTCGGTTTGCCAATTCGTAACGGTCTCGGCAGGAGCTGGTGCTTTCCTCTCGCCATGAGGATCAATTTCACTTGGGGCGGTATCTTTGGAGCATGATAATATCTCTGCTGAGGGTCCGAGAATTTTTCAAGAGGAGGGAATTGTAAAGGCGGATGAGTGGGATTCAATCGACTTAGGTTGAAGAGGAGGAAAATCTTCGGGTTGGAACATGCATATGCTAGGAAGTGGTTCGGGAAGGCATGTATATGGTTTTGGGAGTTCAATGGAACAAGAAGGATTTTTCTTGACCCATTTCGAATGGGTTTGTAGAAAGGGATCGGTAACGGGTTTCTGGGAGATGGTGGTGGTGGGTTTGGTGGATCTAGTTTGCAAGGAGATGGGGAAGGAATTTGTAATCTTTGGGGAGCACCATCTTGGACAAGATATTGCCGGTTTCCGCCATCTTCACCAAGTGGTCCTACAAGTAGGATCACCATCAAGATATCTTTGGTACGGAGGGTCTTTCTTTTTCTTTCTTCTTGAAGAGGGTCCTGTCATCTTCTTGAGTAGGAGAGGTACGGGAAGAGCATGAACACTCTGGATCCCAAAAACAATGACTGAAGGGTCTTTGAAGTAATGGACAGGGTGTCCATTTGAATCAAAGGATTTGGACGAATTTCTTCGTGTCGGATCTTCAATACTCACTTGTTTGAGATGGGCATAGGGTGAAACAAAGGATAGTGGAGAGAGAAGGAAATAGAGACGAAGAGTCTTCCTTTTCTTTTGCAAATTTGATGGTAAAGTACCATCTTTCTTCTTCGTGAACCGAGGTTCGAACTGTTTGGTCTTGTGTTTTGGTGGAGTTTCTCATAATTAGTCACCCAACTCGTCGGGAAGGAGTTTGACAAGTTGGTCCCTGGGGATATGCTGGGAACATGTACACAAGAAGTCTGGTCATGATCTATCGAGATGATAAGAGCATCATCTCGATCTTGGAAGATTTAGATCAATGGCATGATTCCGAACCCTGTAGACCATTTGGTAATGGAGAGTAGCAGCCAAAGAATTTGGAGTCGGGGGCTCCAGTTATACGTAATTGAACCTTCAAGGGCGATAGTAGTCCGGGTCGCAAGTGCCATATTAAAATTTGGAAATAAAGTAACAAAGAGATCGCCCCAACATTCAAGGTGGTTTGAATGGTGCCGATGCAGAGCATCTTGGTAGTCTAAGAACCTTGTGTCCAAAAGGGCTATTAGGCTACAAAGGTAGGCCTTTTCGACCATGAAAGGAAAGGGCTAGTCGATGGCTCCAAAATGAAGATGGGTGAATCCTTGTTGGATCCACTGGAGAGGAAATTCTGGTGGAATCGGAGCGTTACAAAGCTGTTCTTGTTGTGTGGCTAGAATATGATCTTTGGTCAAACTTAGAAGACCGGACATACTCCTTAACCGAACGAGGGGTATGCCTAATGAGATGTTTGATGGAGCGAATAGGAGAGAACGAAGTGGGTTTGGCGAAGGCGGAATATGGATTGATAAGTGGAAGATGGGTTTGGGAGATCTTTTGTCTTCCGAGAAGGCTACCTCATAAAGATAGTCTAACTTGGAGGCAGTGGATTTGCGTAACTCGGAGGAGGAGCAAGAGAAAGAGGGGACCGATGTTGAACGGGTGTGAGTGTATCGAGATGGAGTTTCCATGATGAGTAATGGCTTCTCTTGTTCACGGAACTTCGAACTCTAAAATATTTGAACTAATCTATTTTAAGTGATATATGGCTCGATACCATTTCGAAGGACGCGGAAGCAAGAACTTAATCTCGAAGAAAGTGATATGCTTCTCCATTGAAGAAGAACCATCTCCGGATACTACTGTTAGTTTCTCGTGATCTGACACATATTCTTGACTTCGACTCTTCCCCCAGGAGACATACTCTCCTTCTTCTCTCTTTTCGACTCATTCAGAATCCACTCATCCACATTTCACCCTCCATATTTCCCGGTCCAAATCCACCTCCCAGAAAGTACCAAATCTATCCAAGTTATAGCCCTCATTGATCTTGCGCGCGACCGCATCTCTCCTTGATACTAAGATTCTCCCGGAAGAATCTTGGACACCATACACCGGTATTTTCGGTCGGCCTCTGGAGAAACTTTTACCACCAAAGTGCGCGATAAAACCATTTCCATCCATATTTTTCCTGGATGCGAAATCACCACCAGAATCCTTGGATGCCCATCTCATGACAAAGATCTCATCATTGGTTGGGACTTATTGTCCAAACTTCCCAAACTCGGAATTAACCCTAAGGGGTTACAATTTCAAGACAGTTTTCAAGAGTTTGTGGAAATCCAAAGACTCTTCGTCATTCAACCGGAAATTCTTGATCCAATCACCCAATCCCTTCTCTCCCACTTTTTCGAATCTCATCACCAGTTTATCCAAACTTGTTCCAATCCTCTTTGGAAGAATTCCGATTTTTTTGTCAAAATTCCTTTCAAGAAAAATGGAGAAATCAATCCCACCAAAGCTTGTCATTCAGGCATGAATCCGAGACCACCTTGCACTCGCACAAGCGAGAATGTGCTCAACTCCTTTCCCAAGGACTCATTGAGCCTTCGATTCTTCATGGGCTTGCGAAGCCTTTTATGTGAATAAAAGAGCAGAACAAAATCGAGGAAAGCTGAGATTAGTCATAAACTACCAGCCCCTCAATCTGTTTATTCAAGATGATAAATTCCCTTTGCCTCACAAAAACTCTTTATTTTCCAGCCTTGCTCAAGCAAAGATCTATTCGAAGTTTGATCTTAAAGCGGGTTTTGGCAAATTGGAATCCATCCTTCAGGCATGATTCAAAACTGGATTTTGCATTCCCAATCAGCATTTCCAGGTGGAAAGTCCTCCCTTTTGGACTTAAGACTGCCCCATCTTTGTTTTGAAAGCAATGTGCAAAATCTTTCAGCCTATTCTTCCCCACGCACAAATTTACATCGATGATATTCTTCTATTTTCTCCGATGAAGAATCCCATGCAAAACTCCTTCAAGCAATTTGCTTTGAAATTGTGCACATTCATGGTATCATGCTTTCTCAAAAGAAGATGATTCTCGCTCAAAGAGAAATCGAGTTCCTCGGCATGCGTTTGAAAAATGGAAATTATTGCCCCGGACCTCACATTGCGGAAGATCTCCAGAAATTTCCCGATGAACATCTCTCTGTTCATCGATACAATCCTTCTTAGGAATTGTAAATTACCTCGAGATTTCGTCCCAAAATTTCTCAAACACTCCACCCTCTCGCAAAAGATGTTGAAGAAAAAACCCCCTCCTTGGTCAATCAAACGGACCAATGCCATCAAGACACTCAAAGACCATTGCAAAATTTGCCACCTCTTCGAATCCCTTCGAATGGAAAAAGGATTCTTCGGACGGATGCCAAGTGACAAATCTTGGGCAGCCATCCTCTTGGAAGAAGACAAAGGTAAGCCTCGAATCTGTGCTTACAAAAGTGGAAAATTCTCCAATGCCGAAATGCATTACCATTCCACCTTCAAAGAAATTCTTGCGATCAAAAATGGTATCAAAAAATTTGAATTTCATCTCATTGGCCATCACTTCCTTGTCGAAATGGATATGTCATCCTTTCCTCAAATGCTCAAGTTCAAACAAAAGCAAGTTCCTCATCCCCAGCTTTTACGTTGGGCGGAATGGTTTTCTAAATACTCTTTTGAAGCTAAACATATTTCGGAAAGAAAAACATTTTGGCTGATTTTCTATCACGACCAAAGGAACCTTTTCAATCCATCAACATGTTCATTCGTAAAGAGTTTTCGGGAACCTTCAAAGTTCGAACATGAGAGAACACCAATGGCCATCCCACCAATATCCCCCGATATTTCCCAATATCTCGGACGAATTCTCTTTTCGATCATTTCCAAAGATTATTCGGAATTATCATTACATAGTTTTCAAAGACTATGGCGGACTCATGCTAAAACCAGGACTCAACTATGAATATCCATTCATACATCCATTAAGATGGTCTTCTACCATCCCATTCCCTTCGATCTCAAATGGATGTTCGGGTATATGCTTCACCTCTATCAAGGTTGCTATTGAATTTCCCTTAGACGAAATCATTAAGGTTTTGTCTCGAATCTCTTTTTGGAAATTATAGAAACCATGATCGAGATCCTTCCTTGATATTCTCACTTGGTTCCAACCCCTCCAAGCATGGAAACACATGTTCGTACTCCAAAGACAAGTTGGCGGACCCGAACCTTGCGCAGACACACCATTGTCATCTTTCATCACCCTTGGTCATTCATTGGACCAACGGGAGACAAAAGATCCAATGCAAGAGAAATTGGCACCAGCTCTTTCAAACCAAACCTCCAAGACCGGGTGTACAAGATTCATAAGACGTACTCCGAACCATATTTGACATCCCGTATGAATACGAGAGAACTCCAACGTATTCTTTGTCAAGAAAATAAGGTAATACCAACCGAGGTATGGCCTTATTCCACAAGCTACTCATGGGACACTCCCGGAACCCATCCTCATGTCTTGAAGCCCTTCGGGAGTTCAACAAGCTAGTCAAGCTAGTTCCACTATGGATACCAGACACTCAGCCCATTACACCGTTTGATCCATGGGGAGGTCAACTCTCTCACAAGACCCATACGGCTATCCACAACCCGTCATCCCCGACGTTCCATCTTCATCACGAGACGCACCATCCACTCACATGGAATCCCACGATGACCCGGGCCTTGACCAGCTCATCTCGGACTACGAGAGAGAACAATTATTGCGTGCATACGAAGTCAAAAAGACGGATATGATGGACCATGCAGCCGGCTCGACTCGGACGACCCCAATTATCACCCCGATCCCGACAGACGGAGATAAAACCACAACAACTCCATCTGCTCGCTTCGCCCGTGTCCACCGCTACGACAACTCTATCTGCTCCTCCTGTGACAAATCAACAAAGGCAGCAGTAGAAATGTGTTGTGTCGTTTTGTAAAATGTGATGTGTTGTCAACAATAATGACTTCTCTTAAAGTCAATGTTAGTTGTATTATTGTACGCACTTGTCGGATCTCTATTATAGAGATTCCTTTGTTTCCTTCTCGCACCACCTTGCCTATATAAGGCGGGCTTTCGCATTGTAAGAGCCAAGTCTTGGCTTCCTTTATGAAATCCAAGCGAGTGTTTCCAATATGAGCTTCTAAACTCCTCTCTTCTCTTGAGCGAGACTCTTACGCACTAAAATGTTTCTACTTCTCTATTAGTGATTGGTTTAAGTATGCTCTCCACTTGCCACAAATCTATGATCATTCGAAGTTTATCGGATCTGTTTTATTGGGTGAAAGTGCGTGTAGAGTCCGGCGGGGCCTCTCTCCACTTGTTGATTAACTTCGCAAGTGAGCCTTGGATACTACCCAATACTTGATCGGGATAAACCTATGGTGGTAATGGATAGTGGATCCTGTGGATCAGAAATTTGTTATCTCTCAAAGGATTAGTTCCAAGAGCGAGATCTCGAGAAACTAACAGGCGGTCCCTTGAGTGGCCGGAGAGCCCGTGTGGGATAGCATATCCGTTTTCAGATTAAGTTCTTGCTTCCGCTCCTTCGAAATGGTATCGAGCCATATATCACTTAAAATAGATTAGTTCAAATATTTTAGAGTTCGAAGTTACGTGAACAAGAGAAGCCATTACTCATCATGGAAACTCCATCCGATACACTCACACCCGTTCAACATCGGTCCCCTCTTTCTCTTGCTCCTCCTCCGGAGTTACGCAAATCCACCGCCTCCAAGTTAGACTATCTTTATGAGGTAGCCTTCTCGGAAGACAAGCAAGATCTCTCGAAACCCATCTTCCACTTATCAATCCATATTCTGCCTTCGCCAAACCCACTTCGTTCTCTCCTATTCGCTCCATCAAACATCTCATTAGGCATACCCCTCGTTCGGTTAAGGAGTATGTCCGAGTCTTCTAAGTTTGACCAAGCATCATATTCTAGCCACACAACAAGAACGGTTTGTAACGCTCCGGATTCCACAGAATTTCCTCTCCAGTGGATCCAACAAGGATTCACCCATCTTCATTTTGGAGCCATCAGACTAGCCCTTTCCTTTCATGGTCGAAAAGGCCTACCTGTTGTAGCAGAATAGCCCTTTTGGACACAAGGTTCTTAGACTACCAGATGTGCACGCATCGGCACCATTCAAACCACCTTGAATCTTTGGGACGATCTTTGTTACTTTATTTCCAAATTTTAATATGGCACTTGCAGACCCGGGACTACTATCGGCCTTGAAGGTTCAATTACGGATAAGCTGGAGCCCCTCGGACTCCAAATTCTTTGGCTGCTACTCTCCATTACCAAATGGTCTACGGGGTTCGGGAATCATGCCATTGATCTAAATCTTCCAAGTATCGAGATGATGCTCTTATCATCTCGATAGATCATGACCGGACTTCTTGTGTACATGTTCCCGGACAGATCCCCAGGGACCAACTTGTCAAACTCCTTCCGACGGTTGGGTGACTAATTATGAGAAACTCCACCAAAACACAAGACCGGGCCCAGTCCATCTGAACCTCGGTTCACGAAGAAGAAAGATGGTACTTGTTACCATCAAATTTGCAAAAAGAAAAGGAAGACTCTTCGTCTCTATTTCCTTCTCTCTCCACTATCCTTTGTTTCACCCCATGCCCATCTCGAAAGCGGTGAGTATTGAAGATCCAGACACGAAGAAATTCGTCCGGTCCTTTGATTCAAATGGACACCCTGTCCATTACTTCAAAGACCCTTCGGTCATTGTTTTTGGGATCCCGAGTGTTCATGCTCTTCCTGTACCTCTCCTCTTGAAGAAGATGACGGACCCTCTTCAAGAAGAAAGAAAAAGAAAGACCCTCCGTACCAAAGATATCTTGATGGTGATCCTCTTTGTAGGACCACTTGGTGAAGATGGCGGAAGCGGCAATATCTTGTCCAAGTATGGTGCTCCCCAAAGCATTACAAATTCCTTCCCCATCTCCTTGCAAACTAGATCCACCAAACCCACCACCACCATCTCCCAGGAAACTGTTACAGTCCTTTCTACAAACCCATTCGGAAATGGGTCAAGAAAAATCCTTCTTGTTCCATTGAACTCCCAAAACCATATACATGCCTTCCTGAACCACTTCCTAGCATATGCATGTTCCAACCCGAAGATTTTCCTCCTCTTCAACCTAAGTCGGTTGAATCCCACTCATCTCGCCTTACAATTCCCTCCTCTTGAAAAATTCTCGGACCCTCGGCAGAGATATTATCATGCTCCAAAGATACCTGCCCCAAGTGAAATTGATCCTCATGGCGGAAGGAAAGCACCGGCTCCTGAGACTGCATTACGAATTGGCAAACGAAAATGCCTTAGCTCGGAACGTGGCCCTTGACAAAGTTTCTACTCGGGTTGATAGAGTTGATCAAGCTTCCACCCACATCCGAAAAATGTTGGAAGACTTCCGAGAAAAGATTGTACATGATGGAAAATCAGCAAATCCATCATCATTATTTGGAAGACCAAGCTCCTCAAATTGAGAAACTCAAAAGACAAATCCAGATATTGGAAGGTCAAAAGGCTCAACTTGAGCACCGGCCGCACCAGCCTTCTTTCCCACCGGTGATACCTCATGTCTCTTTATATCCTTCCTTCACCCATTCTCGCTACTCACTCTTCTCAATCTTCTAGCAAATCCTCCTCATCCCCCTTTCAGCAAGTTCTTGAAACAGTTTCCCAGAGCCAAGAACCAACGTGCTAGCTTTACGAGCACGTCTCAAAGAAATCAAAAAAGCGGAAGGCTGAAAAAGCAAAAGCCTCAAAGAATCGCATCGGTTTCCTCTGTTCCTACTTTTCCTATTCCCCCTACGGCTCCACCGGAACCACCCGGATTCACCCCCTCCATCTCCATCCCATATACTTCCTTCATACATGGTTTCTAATCCCATTGAAAGTTTTTTTGAGAAAACAAGTTCCTTCGGACTCTATAAATTCCATCAAAGATAAAGAAGACTCTTCGTTTTCTTCATCGCCCCTCCTTCGAAACTCTTTCTTCCTCGGAATCGGAAAATGACCCGGACCCGATTCCTCGCTATCATGATGGCAAGAACGGTCCCAAAAGAAGAAGAACCAGGAAGAAGAAATGGAATTTGCTGATCTTAACCCGCCAAATCCAACACCCGGATCATCATCCCATCATTCCTCTTCCGGAACTTTCTTCACTTTTGATGATGTTCCTTACCGGCGATGGTCCTTCAAACTTCAAGAGTTCCATACATGGCTTGTTGCCGAGAAATGCGAGTGAGCAAAGCACTTATGAAGTTCTTTTGGAATTCACCAGACAAATTCTTGGCACCCTCAAAAATTGGTGGACATCCATTTCAGAGCAAGATCAAATTGCTTTCCTCTTGATGAACTTCAATCAAGCCATACAAGTCATTCACTGTATTTCATTGGTCAACCAACCGGTGAACGAGAACTCCAAAGAAAGGAATTCTTCGAAAGAAAATGTTGCTCCACCTCCGGGAAAAAGACCTTGATAGGCATTTCAAAGAGATGATTCGACTTTTCTATCATCTTGGAGCGAGACATCAATCTCAAACCAATCTTTTTAGCCTCCATTCCTAAAGAGATTGCGGATGAAGTAAACAAAAATCTTAAAAAGCCTCTCCTAGAATCTACTCTTGGAGAAATCCAAGCAAACTGTCCATATTGCCATTGAAGAACGATGCGAAGACGACAACGGTTTGACCGGTTCGTCAAAGACAACCGGCGATATGACAAAAATTGTGAAAGGCCAGAATGGAAGATCAAATGTCCCAGATGGCGCTGCTATGACCCCTCCTGTTCGGGTCATAAGAAGAAAGTCCACTTCAAAAAATTCTCCTTTGCCAAAAGGCCGAAAGCCCGAAGCAAATGGAAATTCCTAAGAAAGAAGTCTCGCGATCATTCAACAAAGAAGCAAAGAAGACCCAAGTCGACGGGTGTTACATACGTAACAAGAAGGGTCATTTTGCGAAGAAGCGCCCTCGGGCCAAGAAACAAGGCGATTACATGATCCGGAAGATCTCTCGGAACTTCGGGATCTCTCTCGGTGACGAAGATGTGGAGTCCGTCTTCTCCATTGAAGAAGAACCATCACCGGATACTCTGTGTGCCATACTGGACATATTCTTCGGACTCGACTCTTCCCCAGGAGACATACTCTCCTTCTTCTCTTTTCGACTCATTGGGAATCCACTCATCCACATTTCACCCTCCATATTTCCCGGTCCAAATCCACCTCCCGGAAAGTACCAAATCTATCCAAGTTATAGCCCTCATTGATGCTTGGCGCGGCCGCATCTCTCCTTGATACTAAGATTCTCCCCGGAAGAATCTTTGGACACCATACACCAGGTATTTTCGGTCGGCCTCTGGAGAAACTTTTACCACCAAAGTGCGTGATAAAACCATTTCCATCCATATTTTTCCTGGATGCGAAATCACCACCGAGAATCCTTGGATGCCCATCTCATGACAAAGATCTCATCATTGGTTGGGACTTATTGTCCAAACTTCCCAAACTCGAGAATTAACCCTAAGGGGTTACAATTTCAAAGACAGTTTTCAAGAGTTTGTGGAAATCCAAAGACTCTTACGTCATTCAACCGGAAATTCTTGATCCGATCACCCAATCCCTTCTCTCCCCTTTGTTCGAATCTCATCACCAGTTTCATCCAAACTTGTTCCAATCCTCTTTGGAAGAATTCGACTTTTTGTCAAAATTCCTTTCAAGAAAAATGGAGAAATCAATCCCACCAAAGCTTGTCATTCGGGCATGAATCCGAGACCACCTTGCACTCGCACAAGCGGAATGTGCTCCAACTCCTTTCCCAAGGACTCATTGAGCCTTCGATTCTTCATGGGCTTGCGAAGCCTTTTATGTGAATAAAAGAGCGAGAACAAAATCGAGGAAAGCTGAGATTAGTCATAAACTACCAGCCCCTCAATCTGTTTATCCAAGATGATAAATTCCCTTTGCCTCACAAAAACTCTTTATTTTCCAGCCTTGCTCAAGCAAAGATCTATTCGAAGTTTGATCTTAAAGCGGGTTTTGGCAAATTGGAATCCATCCTTCAGGCAGATTCAAAACTGGATTTTGCCTTCCCAATCGGCATTTCCGGTGGAAAGTCCTCCCTTTTGGACTTAAGGCTGCCCCATCTTTGTTTGGAAAGCAATGTGCAAAATCTTTCTTTATTCTTCCCACGCACAAATTTACATCGATGATATTCTTCTATTTTCTCCGATGAAGAATCCCATGCAAAACTCCTTGACAATTTGCTGAA
This sequence comes from Rhodamnia rubescens, assembly GCA_021437795.1. Classification (NCBI taxonomy): domain Eukaryota; kingdom Viridiplantae; phylum Streptophyta; class Magnoliopsida; order Myrtales; family Myrtaceae; genus Rhodamnia; species Rhodamnia rubescens. Next base: position 208,004 of record JAILYA010000021.1, read on the forward strand.
ATTGTGCACATTCATGGTATCATGCTTTCTCAAAAGAAGATGATTCTCGCTCAAAGAGAAATCGAGTTCCTCGGCATGCGTTTGAAAAATGGAAATTATTGCCCGGGACCTCACATTGCAGAAGATCTCGAGAAATTTCCCCGATGAACATCTCTCTGTTCATCGGATACAATCCTTCTTAGGAATTGTAAATTACCTCGGAGATTTCGTCCCAAAAATTTCTCAAACACTCCACCCTCTGCAAAAGATGTTGAAGAAAAAACCCCCTCCTTGGTCAATCAAACAGGACCAATGCCATCAAGACACTCAAAGACCAGCTGCAAAATTTGCCACCTCTTCGAATCCCTTCAAATGGAAAAAGGATTCTTCGGACGGATGCCGGTGACAAATCTTGGGCGGCCATCCTCTTGGAAGAAGACAAAGGTAAGCGCCGAATCTGTGCTTACAAAAGTGGAAAATTCTCCAATGCGAAATGCATTACCATTCCACCTTCAAAGAAATTCTTGCGATCAAAAATGGTATCAAAAAATTTGAATTTCATCTCATTGGCCATCACTTCCTTGTCGAAATGGATATGTCATCCTTTCCTCAAATGCTCAAGTTCAAACAAAAGCAAGTTCCTCATCCCCAGCTTTTACGTTGGGCGGAATGGTTTTCTAAATACTCTTTTGAAGCTAAACATATTTCCGGAAAGAAAAACATTTTGGCTGATTTTCTGTCACGACCAAAAGAACCTTTTCAATCCATCAACATGTTCATTCGTAAAGAGTTTTGGGGAACCTTCAAAGTTCGAACATGAGAGAACACCAATGGCCATCCCACCAATATCCGCTTGATATTTCCCAATATCTCGAAGTGTAATTCTCTTTCGATCATTTCCAAAGATTATTCTGGAATTATCATTACATAGTTTTCAAAGACTATGGCGGACTCATGCTAAAACCAGGACTCAACTATGAATATCCATTCATACATCCATTAAGATGGTCTTCTACCATCCCATTCCCTTCGATCTCAAATGGATGTTCGGTATATGCTTCACCTCTATCAGGTTGCTATTGAATTTCCCTTAGACGAAATCATTAAGGTTTTGTTCGAATCTCTTTTTGGAAATTATAGAAACCATGATCGAGATCCTTCCTTGATATTCTCACTTGGTTCCAACCCTCCAAGCATGGAAACACATGTTCGTACTCCAAAGACAAGTCTGACCCGAACCTTGCAGACACACCATTGTCATCTTTCATCACCCTTGGTCATTCATTGGACCAACAGGAGACAAAAGATCCAATGCAAGAAATTGGCACCAGCTCTTTCAAGCCAAACCTCCAAGACCAGGTGTACAAGATTCATAAGACGTACTCCATAACCATATTTGACATCCCGTATGAATACGAGAGAACTCCAACGTATTCTTTGTCAAGAAAATAAGGTAATACCAACCGAGGTATGGCCTTATTCCACAGCAAGCTACTCATGGGACACTCCCGGAACCCATCCTCATGTCTTGAAGCCCTTCGGGAGTTCAACAGCAGTCAAGCTAGTTCCACTATGGATACGGACACTCACCCATTACACCGTTTGATCCATGGGGAGGTCAACTCTCACAAGACCCATACGACTATATCACAACCCGTCATCCCCGACGTTCCATCTTCATCACGAGACGCACCATCCAGCTCACATGGAATCCCTGATGACCCAGGCCTTGACCCAGCTCATCTCGGACTACGAGAGAGAACAATTATTGTGTGCATACGAAGTCAAAAAGACGGATATGATGGACTGACAGCTCCGACTCGACGACCCCAATTATCACCCCGATCCCGACAGACGGAGATAAAACCACAACAACTCCATCCGCTCGCACCGCCCGTGTCCACTGCTTGCGACAACTCTATCTGCTCCACTGTGACAAATCAACAAAGGCGGCAGAAGAAATGTGTCGTTTTGTAAAATGTGATGTGTTATCAACAATAATGACTTCTCCTGAAGTCAATGTTAGTTGTATTATTGTACGCACTTGTCGGATCTCTATTATAGAGATTCCTTTGTTTCCTTCGCACCACCTTGCCTATATAAGGCAGGCTTTCGCATTGTAAAAGCCAAGTCTTGGCTTCCTTTATGAAATCCAAGCGAGTGTTTCCAATATGAGCTTCTAAATTCCTCTCTTCTCTTCGAGCGGACTCTTACGCACTAAAATGTTTCTACTTCTCTATTAGTGATTGGTTTAAGTATGCTCTCCACTTGCCACAAATCTATGATCATTCGAAGTTTATCGGATCTGTTTTATTGGGTGAAAGTGCGTGTAGAGTCCGTAGGGCCTCTCTCCACTTGTTGATTAACTTGCAAGTGAAAGATTGGATACTACCCAATACTTGATCGGGATAAACCTATGGTGGTAATGGATAGTGGATCCTGTGGATCGGAAATTTGGTATCTCTCAAAGGATTAGTTCCAAGAGCGAGATCCGAGAAACTAACGAGCGGTCCCTTGAGTGGCCGAGAGCCGTGTGGGATAGCATATTCATTTCGGATTAAGTTCTTGCTTCCGCTCCTTCGAAATGGCGTTGGATGTTTTTTCGTTGGTTCCGACGGAATGTTCCATAGCCATCTCCTTTGCTAAATTTATATGTTTGGGGACAATATTTACAATTTACATTATACTTACCTTCGCTTTCGTCATATACCTTGTCGAAGTCTGCCACAAGTCGGATGTACTCTCTCGGCCTTTCCATTCCGGCTCATTTGCCGTCGACGTTTCTTCGGCACGAAGAGGCGGATGAAGACTTTCTTGCGTTGGGACGTGCTCGACGTTCGAAATGGGAACAACGTTGATATTGTCGTCATCGTCTTCCCAACATGCATACTCACGAGGATCACATCCGGGAATAGGATATTCGGAATCTCCCATCGTCATCTTACCTTTCCAAGATTTCTTCTTCCACTTGCCATTTTTGAGAAAATTGAGGCGGGATTCGAAGAATTGAGAATTTGAGAGAATTGTTAAGAGGATTTGTGAGAAAAATGAAAGAGGGAGGATACGTATTTATAAAAAAAAATTCTGAATTTTTTTTTTTTAAAAATAATCAACGGCTGCGAGCGGAAAGAGCTAGCGGCTCTTTCTTATTGAGCCAGGGGGCCCCATCCCAAGGGGCCCCCTTTTTTTAAGGGCCGGGCAAGAGACCGGCGAGGGCCGGTTCGGTTTGGGAGCCCCGTGGGCCCGGTCCCGGGGCTGCCGCCGGCCCACGGGCCCAAATGGCCATCTCTACCTGAGCCCTTAGTTTGTGAGGCAAGGATTTTGATTTTTTCCACAAAAGAAAACAAAAAAAAAAATCTCAGCCAAAGCCTTTTGAAAATATTTTTTTTGCCAAACACTATTTGACCCAAAATTACCTTTCAAATGAGTTTTTATCAAAGGCCATTTACATTACCTCAAAGCCCATTCGGTTAAAGATATTTGCATTTCCTTAAAAATCATTTCTAAAGTCGAACCAAACTCATCCCAAGAAAGTTTAAGTTTTGGGAATGGACATAAAGTTTAGGATTTTTTCCGAGGTAGAAAAAAATAGAGGTAGATTTAGGACTGCACCAAAAGTTGAGATTTCTTCTAGACAAAAAAAGAAAAATTAATGTTGATTTAGGACTTAATCTAAAGTCGGGAGTTTTTTTTAGAAAATTAGGCCTCCATGTCAATTAAGAAAATTAAAAAGATGATTGCCCGTCATCGGCTGAGAAAGTTGAAGTTTTGGCAATGGACTTAAAGTTTAGGATTACAGAAAAAAAAACCCGGGTTAGATTCAATAGTAGACCTAAATTTGAGATTTTCTTCTAGACAATATATATATATATATAGTTTAAGGTCTATTTGGCACTTGAATCTACAGTTGAGAGTTTGTCTTAGAGAATTAGTCCTCCATGTCGACCGAGGAAGTCAAACTCAAGAGGTTTTTAAGTTAATCTCTTGCTCACATGGCTTCGATCTCGCTAGGAGGGGAAAAGTGTTGAAAAAGTCTTAAATCTATTGCATTGGTACCAATTTAGTCATAAGCCTTTTAATTGTGCTAATTTAATCCTAAATATTTTGTATTTATATCAATTGAGTATATCCGATCAAAGTTGGCCGAAAATTACTAATGTGGATACCAATCATTTTATGTGGCGTGGCCGGCGCATGACATGAACAATTTTTTTTTTTTTAATAATATATTCGATTTTTTTTATTCTTTTTGCAATACTCGTTTTTATCGAGGGTTGACGACCCTCGTTTTCACCTAGCTCCGCACGCGGCCCTTGTCGGACAAAAAAAAAGTATAGTAAAAACGTTAATGTCGACAATGACCGTGCTACGTAAGACGATCGGCATAGACGTGAACATTTTGTTATAGTTTTTTAATAATATTTTCATTTTTTTCTTTTTTTTACAATACTAGTTTTTATTCAGGGCTGGCAACCCTAGTTCTCACCTACCCCCATACGCGGCCCTCGTCGGACAAAAAAAAAGTATAGTAAAAATGTCAATGTCAGCACTAACCGTGCTACGTAAGACGATCGGTGTCTACGTCGGTGATTTATAGCAAAATTACCTGGATAGACTTAATTGACACAAACACAAAAGATTTAAGACTAAATTGATACAATTGAAAGGTTTAGGATATAATTAATACTAATGCAATGTGTTTATGGCTTTGTGTTTCACACTTTTGCCTGGTAGAAGAGATTGAACTTCTTCTTAGATGCAAGCACCAAAGATAGTAAGCACGCTTATATGAGATACGCTAGTAAATCTTAAAGCCTTAAAACAGGATAACTAACGAACCTCCAATAAATAAATAACAAACAAAGAAGAGAGAGAGAGAACTAACCATTAAATTATGACATTCTCATTTGCAAAGGCCGTGGAAACTTCATCCGGACACAGACATTAGCGAATTATCAAAATGGAGTGCAACAACGTAAAGTAATTCGCGTGAAAAGAAGTGATTTTAAATTAGAAGTGTTAACCATTGGGGCTTGCCCGGTGACTACTCTTTTCATTTGGAAAGAGGGAGATGGGGATTTCGAATCCCCGCTTAAGGGGAGTGGGTTGAGGACGTGTGTGGAGGGAGTAGGATTTTGCAACCCGCACATAGCGCATATAATATTGCTTGTATAGTATTATTGTTAAAGCACTTTAATATTAAAATTCAGCTAAAATAAAATTGTTTAACATTTTTAGAGATATATATTGCTAAATCTTTTTTATGATTTTCTTAGCTAACTGATTGATGACCTATTTAAAATATATTTTAGAATCCATTAAGTTTCTAAACAGCCGGTTTATGACCCACTTTTAAAACTTAAGGAATCCATTTATGACCCATCACCATGAAATATGGGTCAAATATGAATTTTACACCCATTTTGTCACTTCTAACTGTGTAGAACAACTTGGGGATTCGATGTTCAATTTGTTCTTTGATGAAGACCTTCCCGTATTCAAACTTTTCGTTGTTTTTTAAGCTCTCGGGAAAAAGAAAGGTGAAAAAAGAAAAGAAAAGAAGACGAGAATGGAACACGCCACAACAACCAGCAAAGGTAGAAGCAAAACCATAAAGACTGAGCTCGCGCGATTCTAGGCCGCGGACATGAAATTCAAAAACTAAAGCCCGTGTTGCCATCTTTGTCCTGTCGCGTTTCGTTTTCGTTGTTTTTTTTTTTTTTTGGGTCTTTTATGCTTCCGACAGCTTCTGTCGTGAGTTCATTATAAATTGCCCCTTCCCCACTGAGTTTTTGAGTTGCGAAGTTCGATCACATCCCTGAATTTCTTTTTCTTTCTTAAATGTCGTGTTTAATATTTGTCCTAAACACGATTCTAAATAGCCAAGAGGAGAGACCCGCCTATAATCAAAACGCGAGTAAGCCCGCGTCGTTTAGGGCTTTTAGAGAGGCCGGACCTAAACGGAAAATTGGGATGGAAACTCCCGAACGCAGTCGGAGCAACATTGACCCGTGGACGAACACAGCGGCGTGACTCTCCAGTGAGTTGGCATTTGCTTCCCCTGATCTCACGAGCCAGCGCTCCGTTGCCTTAGTGCGTATGCTAGACTCGATATGGACCGTCGGATCGGGGGCGACCCACGCGAGACCCGCGTGGAACCCATCGTCTTCGACAGCCCAGATGGTCGAAATCAAAGACGGGGATCACACTCGGTTACGTAAATCTCAACAAAATTGGCCTCCAGTTCAAGGTCTACACAGCTGCACTGCAGAAAAAAGAAAAGAAAGAAAAGATATCCACAATAAGATCCATGACCAGAAGATTAGCATTCCATATCAGAAAGGAGAAGGAAAAGTTTTCCCCTTTTTTCTCCTTTTTGAATTGGCTCCGATGCAGGCGGGGAAGGGACTTCACCCAAACAGAATCCAAGATGCACTAAGTATCTCACCTCCCCTTTTTGTCCCACTTCCGTTCTCATAATTTCTCATCCCTGTAAGAAGCCAACTGTAGGGGACAAAGCACGTTCTGATCACTTTACTCAAAGATCAACTTTATACGAGAATCAAACTCCTAAGTCTCATTCTTCCTCCTTGTTCATGGTCCCTGCCTTTTGCAGAACTTACACGTCCGAGATTTTGATACATACAACAAGATTGCAGATGCCGCATTAACCGCGGTTTGTGTCTATATGCTCCTATGAACAGAGCTTGCATGATGTCGATGTGTACCAGAAGATGCTAGACCTACGGAAGGAAAAATAAAGAAAAAGAATCGAGGCAGCTGACAACTACTTGGACCGGCATCCTAACAAAGGTAGAGTATTGGTGGACGCCGCTTTTCGTGTACGACGCATCAAGCAGCAACAAATGGCCCAAAGTCTTCCCAAGCAGTATCCATAGTACTAGACTTTTGTGATGAATCTTTTCTTACTCAAAAGATGTGCAAGAAAGCTCTTACACACTTGCACACCAGCCGCTAGAGAATCATCCAAATGGACATGAGATCCCCTAGAGCATATGCTCAACCATCGTCACAATTTGGTGAGCCCAAACCTATCAAAAACAAAAAAGACTATTGATGAGTCTCAAAGTACACATGCATATACTGAACTAGGCAAATATATCACAGGAGTAATCATCCTCCTTCCTTCGAAACGCCGATAAGTTATATATAGATGGAGATGAATTGTATCTCTTTCAGAGTGAAGTACATTACAATATGAACAACATTTTATGGGCACATGCTTTAAATTCTTGAAGCAAATTTTTCCATATGTTTCAGTCATAAGCAGCAAATATAGCATACTGATATTCATAATTGGCGTGTTTCATGGATAGCAGGCCATTAACTTTCTCAGCCAAGCGACTACAGCTTTGGAAAGCATACGATCACTATGACAAAAGTTTAGGGCGGCGAATGCGACCATAATACAGTTACAGCAATTGCACTTCATAGCGTGAAAAATGAAACTCTTCAAATTCGAAAACACCCTGAAGACTCACCATCGTGTGACATACACTCCGCTGTCACTGAAATCCAGAATTATGGTGAAGTAATCTATGTCATGATATTAAGTCCAAGCTAGCATAAAGCTTCTAATATGTGAGAATGGCATAAAATAGTTTCCATAGGAAAAGTTAGGAAACCACGATGATTAAATAATACTAATAAACCATAGACAAGCTGGAAGATTACAAAAGTACATGCACTGGAGACTCTTGAAATATTGACAACCTGCCATGAACACAGATAGGATACCAGTAGCTGTTTTTTGCATAGATATACCCAATTCCAGAAAGGTATCAAATCCAAGGAACTTCATTGCTTTAGCATATATGATATTGTCATAATACAGCAAAGAAAAGTGGTATTCCACTAGAAGTTGCATTAATTCCATTATCACTGTTGGATATAGTGAACCAGCGAGAAGACCAGCCAGTCTGTTTGATCAACCACGGTATGATGAGACAAACATCATGCGTGCTTGAAAAGCTTCATGCTGAGCCAATGAAAATATACAGCGACAACGAGTATGGGAAGTGTAAGGGGAACCAAAAAACAATAGTACCTGCCATAGAAAAGGAAACAAATTAGGCAAAGCCAAAAAATTGAGCAACAAGACATAACAAGATCAAGCCAAGAGTCTAGATGATAAATGACAGGAACGAAAGAACAAAACTTTGAACAAAAGGAAATCTGCAATTTTTTTGGGAATTTGAGGCACCATACAGCAAGAATGCTGATTTTCAGTGAAAATGTGCTTTAGGACCAAGGTATATGAGCTACTCAAATGACGAAAGCAATAGGGAGAAACAAAACAACCATCACTGACAAACAAATAGTTATATGAAGGACCCAACACGTTCTTTAAGAAAAGGTTTAATTCATGATAGAAAGCGAGGTTTGGTGGGTTAATGAAAAGCCTTTTTAGATGATACACAGAGATAACACCTTATGCAGCAAGAGATAAAGCATGCGGCAAAGAGAAGCCAGCAAATGTGCATTAATTAAGTCTAAGGAATGCACAATATTAACAGAAGTATAACATGTCATATTTGGCATCCTTACAGTCATTCATCTGGTGATACATGGTAAACATAGCAGAAGAGTGTAAGAGACTGCTCATCCAGAGAAGGCATGATGTCCCAGAGCAGAACATGAAGAAATCTTTGTAACAAATTATGCATTAAAGCTCTAACTCTGTCCAAACATTGGACGTTAATCCATGAGAGATATCAACTTCACTACTTAGGATTCATAATAATGGCAATCTGCGACTTGGCCAAACACTTGCCCGGGGTGATCGTGTTGTGCGCAAGGAAGCATATGCCATAGAGCCGACAATACTTAGAGCTTGTTACATGACAATGACATCAAAAAGTGGCAGAAGCTAAACGTATGAGGGTCTCAAAGTCCATACCGCACTTAATTACTATGGCAGTTCTCCTCCTTAGAAAAAAAATTTCCACCTTTTCGCAAGCATTAAATCACCATTAGCCCTATTCTAGTGGATCAGATAGCCGCTCCCATCACAACCAAAGCGGTAGACCTTTGTTTTTGTTATGATTTGCTAAAGAGAACTTCATCTGTATGGTGCTTCAAATGATGAGTAACCCAATCCGATCTTTGATCAGTTAACAGATTTTTTTCACACAATTTCTTGTGTTTAACCATGTACTACTCATGTTTATTCAGAGGTCTCAGGATACTTGTACAGGACGGAGGAGATTTTCCTTAACCAAGACAAGGATCCCCAGGTGACAATAATGAAATGAACAAACTTGTAAAAATGACATCCTGCGAAGGTCAGATTACATTCAACCAATGATACTCTGATTTCACTCAAACGACTCCACGACCATGACCCATCTTCTCAGAATCGTTAAGTAGTATTGCGGTACTTCCTGATGTAATTGACGCAAAATGACTTCCAAACGCCTCAAGATCCTCTCCAACTTAAACTCGCTAGTCATAACATTACGATCGCCGAACAGACGAAGCATTTCGCTATGATTTCCTGCTCCATTTCTTAGCCAGAGAGCTAATCTCGAATCAATAAGATTCGCCGCACGCACGATCATGCAGATTTCCTCGGGAAAACGACAAGCAGCGAAAGCGATTCGCCGTCGAGCACTGACCTGTCACTCCGCACGGCAGAGACGATGGCGTTGTCCGACGGCGGAAGAAGCTTGGACACGACGGCTGCGTACGCGAAAGTGACGAAGCAAACGCAACCGACGGCGACGAAGAACGATCCCCACAGCGTGCTCGCTCTGGAATCACGCGATCGGGACGAAACCGGAGCAGAGGAACTCATCGCGACGGAGGATCCATTCACCAATCAATCGACGGGGACTTCGAGTGGAGAGAGACGGCGATCTTGCAAAGAAATTCACCTAGTAATTCGCGAGTCGGAATGCGAAGAGAGGTACATCACGGCCTCGAAGTCGAGACCCTTCGCTGGTCCTTCGCTGTGTGGAGAATCTGCCGGCGTGCCGCCCATGAGAGAATAAACTGCGAAGGTGAAGAAGAAGCCCACAGAAAAATAATTACTTAAACGTAAAATAAAAAAAAAGTAAACAAAGGCCCGAAACTAATTGAACCGGGTTTGGTCCATCCTGATTTGGGCCTGGGGCCCGTTTATGAGCTGGTGTGGAGGTCCGGTGGAATTTTCAGGTCTCACCATTTCATTTTCAATTTTTAGGGTTTTGCTTCGCCAAAAATTCTCCATAATAATTGCAAGGCAATACTCAAGCTGTGGAAAGAGTTGGCTACAACTTTCTCGCAAAAATATTAATTGTGAAAGCGACTGCTGCAGTAGTAAATTTTTTTAGCAAGCACCTCAATGGCTGCAGCATTTCACTGCCACAAGAGCTTACAGTAACTTTAAAACGTGTATCACCAACACATGTAAATTTCAACACAGAGCGCAACTACAGCACGTCGTGCTTATAACCAATTGGGCCGAATGGATTAGGTTCAAGTCCCGGTCATTAAGGTTTGGATTTTCAGGTCATGAATAGAGTGATTTGTATGGATCAAAATTCAAGCGACCCACTGTCAACCCTGTTGATAAACGTTCGATATAGTACTTTCGTTTGAATGAGAATGCCCATTCAAAGCGATAATATCAATATAAATTGAATAGCGCATGTGGTAAAAACGGAACATGTATCCACTTTTTGTGATTTCGCGTGAATACTTACATAATTTATTTCTCTTGATGTTATTTTCATTAGACCTGTGCCCATGTTAGCATATCTTTTAATGCTCATAGCATGACGACATTGAATGTGCTAAGATGCTTTACGGTTTGAATGAATTCATTGAAAGCTCGAGAATCACATAGCACATTGATTTAAGCAAAAATTAGAGGCCTAATTGAATGATGTGAAAATTCATTACTGAGATTACACACTGGTCAATAATTTAGGGGCTTGAGATGTTATTATCACTTTTAATGGTGTTTGAAGAACACTCAGCTTGTGAAGTATGCTAACAAACACTAATGCGTTAAATTAGTTTATGATCTAATCGAACCCATTGAAAGTAGGCACTGAATATAATTCCAAGGACATAATTGATATAAGTTTGAAAGTTGTAGTGGAAAACAAACATAATATTTGAAAGTTTAGTAACACGGATATGAGACTGCACATTGATTAAAAGCTCGGGACTTAAAATGTCATTATCACATTTTAACGTTATTTTGAGATCACTCTCGCTTGTTAAGCATAGGGGTGTGCAATCGGACCCGATTTATTTAGAACCCGGGTGGGATCACTCGAAAAATAGGTTCGGAACCGGTTCTAAAATTTGGGACTTAGTTGGAATCGGGCCGGTTCTCGGTTCCAAGGACTTAGGAACCGAATTGGTATTGGAACCAGTTTTAAGCTATTGTTAAAAAAAAAAAGAACATAGTCCGACTAGCCTTACCTCAATTGTTTTTGGTGGATTGTAATTTCTATTACTCATGGGTTGTTGTTTTTGGCGGATAGTACGTTTTGTTACTCATCTTTTACTTTGAATCGTTTCTTTGCTACTCACATTATTTTGCTGAAAAAATTTAAATCGAAAAATAAAATAAAAAAAAATAGGTTCTCGGGTAGACCCTAGAACCGGACCGAAAAACAAGTTTCAAGTTCCGAAAATTTGGAACCGATTATAAAATGATCGATTTTAGGGTTTAGGTTAGGAACTTACTCACCCCGCCCATGCTCACCCCTAGCTAAGCATGCTAAAAAGCAATCACTTCACTATATTGGTGCTTATGTTATTTTATTGCACTATGTGAAACTTAGAAAAAAGTCAAATGGAAAAGCAATCAAACTTACTGTTGCTCTAGATGAAATTAAATTTTAGGATTTATTTCTTTAAAGTGAAAAAAATAAATCATTTTGCATTGATCTAAGTTCCAGATTATTAATAGGCACGCAAACTTTCATCTTTATATTTCGACAAAAAAAATTCATTTTCATATAATGTCCAGCATCTACAATCTTTTAGCACATAAAAACATACAAAAATCGACATGAGGTGATTTTATAACTACTCGTAATTATAACAAATCTTAATATAAGAAACATAAGGGTGGATAGATCCACCCCAACAATACTGTAGACGGTCGAAGCAAGCTATTTTAATGGAGGAAAATGACATAAACGATATTCAAATTTTGATTTGATGTGCAGTGTTCTCTCTCTAATTTTAATTTGTTCGATGTGTGCAAAAATTATAAATGCTCAATTAAGTCCTTAGAGTATATGAAAATGTTCGATGTCGTTTTTTCGGAATTTGCCGACGTGGTTTCCAATTCGTTAAATCAAAATGATGGTTAACAAAAAATAGTTTCCCGTGAATTATCAAAGCAACATATTTATCTCAAATAAGGTTATCTGATAATAATTTGCATGTTGACGCTGTGATTCATTTTTCATTTTCAAAAAGTAAATGGATAAAAAGCGTGACATGTTGACCCGTCATTATTGAAAATCCAACTCAAGATACAACAATCTACATCATCACTTATCTCGATTGGTCGAGCAAATGGAAAGACTACATTAAGCATTTGTCAATAGTGAGGGGATGGATGATACCGAACAAATTAAAAGTTAAGAGATTAGACTATTTGTGTCATTTTTTTTTTAATAACTAAACGCCTTTCATAAAACGACCTTATGTCGAGAAATCAAAAGGCCCAAAATAAACTTAGGGGTCAAATTGATACGAGAACAAATTTTCGGGGGCAAAAGTTCAATATCCCTGAACTTTCGGGGTTCGGAATCAACCCAATCAAGTCGACGTCGCTGAAATCACGAAATTGACAAAACTCGCAGCTTGACCACTCGAGCCACAGAGCGCAAAAGGTTCCTAACCCTCGGCCTCGGTACTTCAAGAACGAACGAACGAGAGAGAGAGAGATCCGGCGACCATGACGACGGCGGAAGCGGAGGCACTAGACTTCGAGCCCGAGGACGACGACCTCATGGACGAGGACGGCGCTCCCGACGCCGACGCCTCCCCGCGAGCCCCGCTCCCCAAGCTCAAATCCGCCATCACCGGCGGCGCCTCCTCCTCGCTCGCCCCTAGGAAGACTAAGGGCCGCGGGTTCCGAGAGGAGGCGGACGCCGAGCGCAACAACCGCCTCGCCGGCCGCGACTTCGACTCCCTCGACACCGACGGCGGCCCCGGCCCTCTGCGATGTCAGTAGTCCCTAATTTAATCTTCCTTCACATTCACTGTGCCTAGGATTTCATGTTTGTGCTCATAGATTGACGCGTTTAATGTGCGGTCGCTTTTTCGTCGGATTTGAATGTTATTTCCCAACGCTAGGGTTTTGTTGGTTCCATGGGATTTTCGATACTTAATTTCCTTTTGGACTGTATTGCCTTTTCAAGCTTTGTTCGGATTAATACCGGCGTAGGATTTATTCTTTTGCTTTTTAAACTAAGCGGGATGATGTAGGGGACCGGGGGAAGAACTGCACACGACAGCTCAAAATCAATGTCATCAGCATGTGACAAATGTGCCGATAAACTGATGTGTGCTGATAGGCGAGCCAAATTTTAGAGCAGATGCATGGTGTGGCTTTCCTTTTCTCGTTGGTGAGAAAAGGGCCGCAGTGGGTGGACAGTGTAGATTTTATCATCAGTACGTGATAGTTAGGACTTGAACTGGTATCATTCGCTTGGCCTCTGTGTAAGAGTACGATGTCAAAGCGACGAGGAAGAAACCGTGGTTGGTTTATGGCAGGATTGAGATGAGTCTAATTATCTTGGGCAAAGTAGAGTGAATCTAACGACCTTCTTTGTTGAACGCTTAAGGGAGCTTATTCGCTGTGTGAGGAAATAGAACATGTCTCTGCCTTAGTGCAGGGACCAGGGACGGATTTTGCTGGCCCTTCTCTAGTAACGTGTAACAGTCTGGATGCTATTTCAATGGACGACTAGGTGGTTGAATTTGCAGGAAAATATAAAATCCCCAGGATGTTGCTTAGCATGCCAATCTTTCTCTGTGGTAGTAAAGCCTAAAAATGTAGTGAAGTTGACCACCTTCATGAATCATTCTACCTATATGAGTAACGTTGAAATTAGAAAATAACAACAAACAACGATGGGGCTTTCAGCTGAAATAAAGATAAATGCACGTCTGCCTTTCATTCTTTACAGAGGAATTTGTCATTGCCCACGTATGATGCTTGAACTTGATTCTTGAAGTTTGGCCCTGTGCTCTTACTTTGGTTCTAACGGACTGCTATATAGATGATGAAGGAGGAACTGCTGAATTCAGTTCATTTTTGGTTTTCTTGCTCTACTTGTTAGTATTTATTGGAACGTTTGACTATTACAGCCATTGAGGGATGGATCATTCTTGTGACTGGAGTGCATGAAGAGGCCCAAGAAGATGATCTGCAAAATGCTTTTGGAGAGTTTGGAGAGATCAAGAATTTGCATTTAAATCTTGATCGGCGAACTGGATTTGTTAAGGTAAACAACTTCTTTGTTCTCGGATTAGTTTTTAGCTCATCTCATTTGAATCTTTCTGGTTGGCAAACTCTGTGATGATGTTATCTATTTAGTAGTTGCAAATAAGTGGAAAATAGTGCAATGGAAAAAAGAGGAAAGCGAGGTTTTGGACTTGATTGTTGAAACTTGCTTATAGTGCTTAATGTGAGTGGACTTTTGGGTATCATCATCGTTCACCAGAATTTTAAGTGGGTTAGAGTTTTTAGCGTAATCCATTTTTTTGGCTACATGATATCTAACAGACATGGAGTGCTTCATCTATGGGAAAAAAGATGAAAACCAATTGGGGAAAAATCACCAAGGCATATAGCCCTCGCTTTCTTTTTATTCTAAACCTCACTGGATGGCAAAAAACACTCTCATCTTTAGGGTTTGAGACATATCTTCATGCAATAGGATGGTTAAACCGTCCATTAGTAGCGTTTCTTTTGGGCTCCCAAATATCATGCATCATTTTTATGTTTTTTTACCAGAACATATTAACACACGTGAGAAAAGCTGTACCACAGAAAGTTGTTCATACTTTTCAACATAATTTCCTGTGCAAACCCCAATTAGGAAACTGGATAGTTCCTTAGAACAAAAACAACCTTGACTTATATCTACCTTCCAGATAAGTGATATCATAATCATAAAAGAAATTGGACAAGCAGTGCTTTGTACTCTTTGCAGATATAATCACCTTCACTACTCAATGGAAACTGAAAAAGGAGTGGATGATGAATATAAGCCTCTTCACTGTGGTTGCAGTTGTTCTTCTTGTTAATTTGGACATAAATTATTCTTATGAATAGCTTATTGTGGGTTCCTTCTTAGGGTTATGCACTCATTGAATATGAGAACTTCGAGGAAGCACAGAATGCAATAGCTCAGATGAATGGGACGGAACTTCTCACCCAGACGATCATCGTTGACTGGGCCTTTAGCAATGGACCTTCTGTCAGGAGGAGGAATAT
Source organism: Rhodamnia rubescens (assembly GCA_021437795.1). NCBI lineage: Eukaryota > Viridiplantae > Streptophyta > Magnoliopsida > Myrtales > Myrtaceae > Rhodamnia > Rhodamnia rubescens. The sequence continues at coordinate 223,464 of JAILYA010000021.1, forward strand.
GAGGAAGAGGAGGTTTGATTCTGAACAAATATATTAGTCTATAAATCATCATAATATTGTGATTTCTTCCTGCATTCAGCCAAAATGCCTGAAAATTAGGAGGCAATCAACGTGAAAGAAAAATAGGGTCAACTAAAAAATCACTGCTTGCTTGCTTTCATGTGATAATCTTAATTGGAGAGGTTTTAGTAGATCCCCAGATGTGGCTGTCACTTTCATTTCCATAGCTTGAGCTGAGTCTGAAGCTTTGAATGTTATTTATGCTGTATATGCCTAAAAACTTTGCAGGGAACCACGAGGACATCGCTCGAGGAGCCCCAACAGAAGATACTAAGGGCGGCCTGGGTCTCCAATACTATGAGGATGTTTGGATCTTCCGCAAGAACATTGTATTCGTTTTTATTATGAATCGAGAGATTTTTGATCTAGAATTAGCAATGTTTGTGTTTGCTGACGCCTCCCTTAATATTCTATTCTCGTGGTGTTATGTGATGGCTTAACTATCTCCTGGAAGGATGTGTCTCCCTGTGAATCACTGACTTCATTTATTTTGGTGCTATGAAGTTTCCCGTTGCAATTCTAGCTCAAGCATCTTGTCTAAGACAATGATCCCCATTCTGTGATTAAAGTCTTGATGGCTAGATTACCTCCTGGGCGATTTGCGTGGTGTATGGCCGTAGCACCATCACCATTTCGTCACGTGTTTAATTAGTTCTTTGGCAAAGCATATGCACCGAGCATGTCTCTCCGCTCTGTTTTCTGGGAAAATTTGATTACTGACCGAGGAAATGTTTTCCTATGAAAGAGCCTGTGAATAGGCTTCCAGGGAAAGATGTTGCATTCGCTGATCTATTGGTTCGTCGTTCGATTTGGTGGGCTATGTTATGCAGCAGAACAAAAGGCTTGGTCTGCTTGAAATTGCCCCGCCTGGCGATCCATCAGCTTATGGTGTGGCGTTCCTTAGGGCCTGATCTGCTTGTGACGTTTCCCAAGTTACTTTTGTTAACATCTGCCTCCGAAATATAGAGGTTTCAAATCTCGTATTTAGCTAATGTATGATCTGGGAAATGGGCAAGACCAGACGATGGAGGTAGGTTTTGAGGCCTGGTCACCCTCTTCCTGAGAAGGTGTTTGAGAGGTCCTCTGATGGGAGGATGGCGTGGGTGCACTGCACGATCACTGGCATGTTCATCTGGACAATCAGATTATGAATCGCACCAAGCGTTAGGTGTTCAGATGAGGTGGATGGTTTGGATTCCCAAATCAAAGTAAGCAAATGAAATCTGTAACCTAAACCGGTGCGATATTGGCTCGATTTGTGTCAATTCATCATCATCATTAATTTCCGGAAATAAATAAGAGACAACTATCAACAGTTACCCGCAGTGCAAGAGAAACATAGTTTCTTGAATTACAATATCTTGCAAGGAAATGTTAGGAAACAATCGAAAGAGATTTAAGTCTCAAATAAAGAAACCAATGAATCGAAATAACATCGATTATTCCATATGAAACATACGTTTACAGTTCTAAAGCATGCGGTTTTTTCTGAAATAATCATATAAGCATGGGCATTTATTATGTATATCTATGGAAAAGATGGCAAACCAAAATCAAACAAACAAAAAATAATCGAATCTGCTCTCTTGCAAAAGAGCACCGAACAAGGAAACCGATGAATCGAAAATCAAAAACTTGGATTTGGTCGAACTTTTTGAGAACCTTACAGCAAAAAGCCAACTATTTAGGTGGAGGAGTGAATGGCTGTAAACGCTTCACGTCAAGGTGTCAAGGTCCTGTACATGTGACGTTAGATTAAGCTCCATGCGCCGTAAATAGTATCATAACAGCAGCTGATGTAAACCATATCGAAGTCTCACACATGATGTGAAATTCAAGTCTCATGTCTTTCCACGAGGGTCATACCAACATCCCTTAATGATATTAGAATTCACCCCAATGCAGTGGAAGCAATCCCAGTAGGGAAAAGAAAGAAAGGTCGTGATGGCGCTCCCCAGAACAACCTGAGTAGCTGGGGAGCAAGAAAAGTGAAGAAGAAGAAGAGGAAAAGATAGTAAAAAGACAAGTACAGAGGAAGTTGATGTTGAGAGTCCTGGACCAGGCGGACATTAAATTCCTGAGAAAGGGCCGAGATCAAAAGGACCCTTCTGTTAAAATCCTTTGAAGAAGAAAAGAGAAAGGTCTCATGCTGACCGAAAAAACCCATAGAAAAAGAGAGAACAAAGCTTGATTACTGAATGCTTTTACATCTTTGCAACATTAAAGTTCAGTTTGTTCCGTGAAAAATAAATGTTTCAAAAAACATTTTCCTAAAAACGTTAGCTTGGATATTTTGAAAATAATTACTCAATAGAAAATCTCTTCATTAGCGAAATCAATGAATGTCTAAATAGTTTCTTGGATGATAAAAATATTTAACATTCATTTATCTTTGTCACAATATAAGCGATCATGTTTATGAAAATATTTTTCAAACAATTTATTTTTCGCCAAACAAATTAAGCAATTAAGCTAAATATTGACAAAAAAAAAAAAAAAAAAGAGGAGCCTAAAGCAAAGTTCAATTTCACCCGTGTCATGGACCGAGATCTTTAGAGATCCTTTTCGGGGTAAAAAATAAATGATCTTGCTGAAAGTATATCCAAAGCACTCATTAAGCATATCTAATTAGAAGACGTTCATGCATAACCCCAAAGAGGGAGTACTATGGGAAATAGCACATCGTTCTTGATTTGGTTATTTCGGGGGAAAAAAAAGGGCCAAAAAGTACCGATGGCATTAAATTCCGCTGATGGGTATTAGTTAGGGGCAACCACAACCCCCCAAATAAAAACACACAAAGCTTGATTGACAATATTTATTTTTTGCGAAGTAAACAAGGCCTAAGAGAAAATTTAATTTCACCCGAGTCATGGACCGAGATCTTTAGAGACCCTTTTTGGGGGAGAAAAATAACGATATTGCTAATAAGTGTCTCCGAAGCACATGTTAATCATATCTAATAAGAAAATGTTTCATGCATAACCCGAGAGAGAGAGAGAGAGAGAGAGAGAGAGAGAGAGTACTTTGGAAATGGCACGTTATTCTTGATTTGGGAATTTAGAAAAAAAGCCCAAAAAGTGTCGATGGGCATTAAATTCTGCCGATGGGTATTAGTTAGGGGCCTTTATCATCACTAACGAGTCTTGTTCATGGCAGTTTGGGATATGGGAGAGAGCGGCCATTACTAGGGCCATCACTGCGTGGCGGTACGCCCAGGTCGGCTTTTTGCTCTTGCACCACACCACCCTCACCCCCACCCTCATTTAATTCCCTTACTTGCCACCGGTATGATGTGATCTGTTCGCACACCCACCACCTTAATTTTCCCAACAGCAAAGCAAAGACACAAGAAGAAGAGCGGACAAAAAGACTCGTTTGTTGTTGAACTCAAATTGTTCGCACCTCCCAAAAAATCATAACGACGCGGAGGTTTTAGTTGTTTGGCGGCTAGCCCAGCGTCTCAGTCATTGATTCATCATTCACTGTATCTGTTTCTTTTTGGCCTTTCCATGGGCTGGTTGAAGATTTTTGCTCTCTTTCTATAAGACGTTCTCCAGTTTGAGCTGGGTGTTTTCGCCCGGACGTTATGGAAATAGAGGCGGCGAGCGGGAGCGGCGGAGGCGGCAGCGCGTGCGAGGGCGAAGCATTGCCGAAGGGGACGTTTCTGGTTTGGGAGGATCTGAGTGTGGTCTTGCCGAACTTCGGCCATGGACACACCAAGAGGTTGCTCCAAGGCCTCAACGGCTATGCTGAACCGGGTCGGATCATGGCCATCATGGGCCCTTCTGGGTCGGGTAAATCCACCCTACTTGACTCTCTAGCAGGTTTGATCTCTCTCTCACTCTCTGAATCTTTCTATATTGCTAATAAGGTGGTACGTACATGTGTGTGCATAGAATATTGGCTAGCGTCTTATTCCGTAAGTTTTGACTTTTCAGGGAATTTTCCTTTGTTTCTGGAAATTGTTAGAACCCAAAAATCTTAATGTCTTAAGTGGTTTCAGTGCCTCCTCTGCTTTTAATCTTATTCACCAATTAGGGAGTTGCGACAATTTCTCTAGGCATGTGCAAATCGAGTGTTTGTAGATTTTGTTCAACAAAGAGTCGTTATCGTTACTTTTGGCCTTTGAATTCCAACCATATCCTGGTATTAAGAGGGTTATCTCTGTTTGAACATCGAAAGCTATATCAAAACAAAAGCAACCGAAAATCTAACATCAGCAATCCAATCTTCTGTTGAGTTATTTTATTTAGTTCATGTGGCCTATTCAGGTAAACTTCCATGGCTTAAAATCATCCATCAACACCAACATAAGATCTACTTGGAATTGGTATATTAAGCAACTACTTCTATTTAGATCGGGTTGTATGGTTTTGAATTTTTCGAAACATTAGGTAGCATTTACTTGCATGTAGCCTGCATAGATTCCCCAGACGTAAAGTAGCATTGATGTTACTGCAGGTAGATTATCCAGGAGCGTGATCATGACTGGAAATGTTCTCCTGAATGGGAAGAAGAAGAGACTCGACTATGGTGTCGCGGTAAGTGCTAGTTGTTGCTCTCTCAATCTATGGATAAGTGTCCAATTTTAACATGAAGAAAGTCACGTTCCAAGTAACTGGGGTTGGCACAATTACAAGGTAGATTGAGGTAGAACTCTTAATTGAAAAGGTATAGTTGCTGACCTGGAGATCTTAGTTGATGAGAGAGAAACTTAAGTAGTCATACAACCATAGTCATGACATGTTTTGACACCTGCAACAATAGACTAAATGTCGCTAGATTATAGGAAACCAAATTGAATATAAACAGATCATATGATACCTTATTTTTGCAATCTTAAACCATCTTCTTCTTCTTCATCACCCATGTCCATATATCCCAACTGTCAATTCATTCAAAAAAGTACGTTCTTTGGTCAATAAAAATGATAGCTAAAACTTGAATACACTGTATGAGCAAGCAACATGGCAATATCTCTTCTGAGTGATTGAGCTTCTGTGTTATGTTCAGGCTTATGTGACTCAAGAGGATGTCTTACTGGGAACACTAACGGTTAGAGAAACCATAAAGTACTCAGCTCTATTGAGGCTTCCAACCACAATGAGCAGAGATGAAGTGGATTCCATTGTTGAAGGAACAATCATGGAAATGGGTCTCCAAGATTGTGCAGATAGAGTGATTGGCAACTGGCATTTGAGAGGGATAAGTGGTGGAGAGAAGAAGAGGCTCAGCATTGCGCTTGAAATCCTCACCCGCCCTCATTTGCTATTCCTTGACGAACCCACGAGTGGTCTGGACAGTGCTTCGGCTTTCTTTGTGGTCCTGACTCTGAGAAATATTGCTCGCGATGGAAGGACCATCATCTCATCAATTCATCAACCGAGTAGCGAAGTCTTTGCTCTGTTTGATGATCTTTACTTGCTGTCCAGTGGTGAAACTGTCTATTTCGGAGAAGCAAAGATGGCTGTTGAGGTTTGAAAATAAAATAACATTGAAATTTCACTTTCCATTTTACATAGCTCCATACGAACTTCTGCATTGTTTGGCTTTCCTTCGATCTTGATGTCTCCGAAATTATCCTAAACCATCGAAAGAATTATGTTATTCTGAACAATTTTGCCCACATTTTTGTATCAAATTGCAACTGAATATTTGAATTTCAGTTTTTCTCCGAGGCTGGCTTTCCATGTCCAAGAAAAAGGAGTCCTTCAGATCACTTCTTACGTTGCATAAATTCAGACTTCGACATCGTGACGGCCACACTGAAAGGATCTCAAAGAATTCGTGTAAGTATCATACGTGAACAGTGGTATAGTTGCAAAGCCCAATATGTTGGAAGTGCTTCAGAGTTACATACCTTTGATCTATGGATTCTCTGTTGCAGGATGTCCCAAAATCATCAGATCCTTTCATGAATCTGGCAACAGCAGAGATCAGGGCACTGCTGGTTGAGAAGTACAGATGTTCAAAGTACGCAAAAAGAGTTGAAGCCAGAATCAGAGAGATAAAAACTACTGTAAGCTTCTCACACTTAGCATTGCATGAAAGTGGTGGATGTTCTTTTGAAGAACAGAGTCACTTGAAAAGTATGCCGACCCTGCTTTGGAGTGAATTGCACATTTTCACAAAATGACACTAGAGAAAGGAGTAGCACCGCTGCACCAGAAAAAACAAGCTAAGCAGCCTTCTATTCATCCTCATGCAATAACTTACAACCCGGAAATGTAGCAGCCACCAAACACTTTTGGGACAAATTTCACTAGCTATCGTTGTCACTGAAAAAGTTATTCTGTAGGATGATGAATTCCAGTGGGGTGGGTGGGTAAGAGTAGAACTTGGGTAACATATACATACATGTATGTATACATACTTATGTACAAGTTACACTTCGCAGAAAGGACTTGATGTTGAAAAGAAAAGTGGGAGCCAAGCGGCATGGTGGAAGCAACTTACAACTTTAACACAGAGATCACTGGTTAATATGTCCAGAGATGTAGGATATTACTGGCTAAGGATAATAATATACCTGATTGTATCAATTTGCGTTGGTACCATCTTTTATGATGTTGGCAACAGCTACACTGCAATCCTGGCCCGCGGAGCTTGCGGTGCATTTATATCTGGCTTCATGACATTTATGTCCATCGGTGGCTTCCCATCCTTCATCGAAGAAATGAAGGTAAGCATAAAAAGGTAGCAAAAGAAACAAAGAACAGAAACTAAGCATCAGGGATACGCAGAGTTATTAAACGTTTCTTCCGACTCATGAACAGGTTTTCTATCGGGAAAGACTTAATGGGTACTACGGCGTGGCAGTGTACATCATCTCAAATTTCCTTTCTTCATTCCCTTTCCTGGTTGCCATTACGTTAACCACGGGGACTATCACCTACTACATGGTGAAATTTAGGCCGGGCTTTTCTCACTATGTGTTCTTCTGCCTCAACATTTATGCCTGCATATCTGTCATAGAGAGCCTCATGATGGTTGTTGCATCACTAGTTCCAAACTTCTTGATGGGAATCATTACAGGAGCTGGAATTATAGTAAGAGAATATGCAATCTTTCATGTTTTGATATGATAATTGCATCTTTACCAACAATTTGGGGCTGCTGCTGCAGGGAATACTGATGATGACCTCTGGATTCTTCAGACTTCTGCCAGACCTTCCAAAACCCTTTTGGCGGTACCCAATTTCGTTTCTTAGTTACGGCTCATGGGCTATACAGGTAATTCCAGGTTAACATTATAAAAGAAGCAGCATAGACAGAAGGAAAACTTCTAAGACCAGAAGTGAGGTACTTGATCACTCAAAATAAGATAGAACACAAAGTTGAGAGTAGGAGCTTAAGATTAGCCATCTTGATTATTACTAGTTTTCCAAAACTGAGAAAAATGTTCATTGTTTTTGCCGAGATTTACAAAGGGCTCAGACGCTAAATTATGTGGAAATACATTTTGGCATACGTGATCTGAGTTTCATTTTCGTTGTTTAACTAACAAAGAGGGCATGCCATGCCATGCCATTCAGTAGAAGAATTTCAGAAAAACTTCTCCATACCTCTGATAATATATCAAAGCAGAAGCAGAACCCCTTCCATTTACAGAATCTCCAAAAAGTGTCTATATGCAAATACAAAGGCAAAACCTCGGTAACTTCATGCGACTCGACTCAAGAGGGACCATACAAGGAATGTGACTCCTATATAACGCCTAGTAGTTTACTGACCAACACCAATTCCATGTGTAAGATTTAATAGGGTGTTTATTTCCTCATAACGTAGATACAACTACTCTTCTTTCTTCCAGTGCTTAATTTTGGTACGGTTTTTGTGTAGGGTGCCTACAAGAACGACTTGGTTGGTCTTGAATTCGATCCCTTAATACCTGGCGAGCCGAAACTGAAAGGCGAAGTTATCGTCACAACTATGTTTGGGATTCCACTGGATCATTCCAAGTGGTGGGATTTGGCTGCTATCTTCGTTATTCTCCTATGTTACAGACTTCTCTTCTTCACCATCCTCAAGCTCAAGGAGAGAGCTTCTCCTGTGTTTAACAAGATTTACGCCAAGAGAAGTCTACATCATCTTGATAAAAGGCCTTCCCTCAGGAAAGTACCCTCTATATCGTCCAAGAGGCATCAGCCACTACATTCACTGTCTTCTCAGGAGGGCCTTAACTCTCCACTCAACTAAAAGCTCCAGGAAAGTTGGAATTTGCAATTATAGCGAGAAATTTATGGTCATGTAGCTTGAAACTATTTCTTACAGCACACAGATAAGTATACAATTTTTCATTGGGCATTTGTAATATCTTCCGGCAACACAAAAAAAAAATCATACAAGTTTCAAATATATAATAATCATACTATGCCAACTCTCCAACTCTTTCCTCATGCAAAAACTATTATGCTCAAAAAGGAGCAAAATAATTCTGTTAAGCAAAGATTTGCAATCGGTAGTCTTATAAAAGCCTGCTCTGATGGCAATCTAAGAGGACTCATCACCATTTGAGATGAAAAAGAAGCTCCAGTTGAACTTCCTAATAGGCTCTTCAATCCAACAAGAACAATAACCAAGCTCCACATATGGACTTCTTGCAGGACTCTGTAACACAACAAGAACAATAACCAAGTCTTATTCCAGTAAGTACTGGGTTAATGTGCACCCACTTACAGTACTGTCTATATTTGCTCAAAACTTTGCTAAGCTCAGGGATTGTACCGTTGGAGCCGTTTCTTTTCGCGTGTTTGTCGAAGGTCTGGAGTTCAATTGCATTTTCTGAATCCTCAATTCCCAGAAAAGAAAAACATGAGATTCCTTTTCATTTCACATGACCAGGAAATTTAATAATTAGAAAAGATATTCGTTATAGGCATGTTCCACTTTATCTTCATTTTTTTTCGACCCGTATCTCCACCATAAAATCACGGATGTCATTCATATAGGAGGCTTTCAGTGATATTCGAAAACAAGACATTTCTGACATTGAAGAGGGTAGAAAAGGGAGAACTCAGGATGTACTAGATCATCAAGTCAGCATTAAATACCAGATTCAGAATTGTCCTGCCATACTTAAAGGAGAAAACAGAAAAGGGCCCATGGTCTAGAATGCCAATGGAACATTGACGATTGAACTGTCTTTTCATGGTAGGTCAAGAGCATTTGGTTATTGACCTAATTTTTTCAAAAAGTTAGGAAAGGATGGTTGCTATTCGGCTTCACCTAGTGACTACACCTCTAGACCATCTTTGACCATTGGATGGAGATTTCTTGACGTCTTCTGGCTCGGCATTAGCCTAGTAATATTTAACAGCAACCAAATGAGAGACTTTGCTATTAAAACACTACTTCCTGAAAATCCCTCTTAGGTCTCTTTATTCTTTCAAGTTAAAAGTCCTGCACTTATCATTTTTCCAGTAACCAAGGTCCTGTCTTCAACATACCATGGAGATAGAAAGTTATGCACAGGATGGTGGTTCTGACGGTTCAGCTCCTGAAATGAGCTTGGAAGAAGGTAAAAATGAAGAAGCTATGTACTTGGCGTGGAATGATCTTTCAGTGATACTGCCGAATTCTGGCAACAGACATGCGAGAAAGTTACTTAAAGGGCTCAGTGGGCATGCTGAGCCAGGCAGAATCATGGCCATTATGGGTCCATCAGGATCAGGGAAATCAACTCTTCTTGATTCACTTGCAGGTTCATTCTCACTCTCTCATATAGTTGTGTTCCCTCACTCGGCATGCCAAGCCAGGCAGAATCATGGCCATTATGGGGCCATCTGTTTTTCTTTTCCCTTCCCCTATTTTTCTGTTGATAAGTGATGAAGTTGGTGCAGTTGCTAAATTCATAATCTGTCCTGTAGAAACTAAAAACTTTGTCCTTGGTCCAGAAGAACTTAAATAAAGCCCTTTCATTTGCTTCTCTAAGCAAGGCGCAACAATATCATCAGTGTTGATACTGTTAGTGCTACAATGGTCAAACTGAAATCTCCAAAGATATGAGAACATTTCTTAAAGATCAGCAAAAGATTGGACCCCAAGGAGCAAGAGAACTAGTCTATCCTTATCATCTCAAAAATATTTTTGTCATCATCAAGATTATCTTGCACAATAATGCAGATACTAAGTGAGAAGCAACAAACGCTGAATTCACAGGAATTAGACTATCCACATTTTATTTGTTTATTAATGCAAGCTATCCAGGGTATCTGTTAGCTGGTACAAATACTGAATCTGCCCAATCTGTTTTGATGCAGGAAGACTATCAGAAAACCTTGTCATGACCGGAAGTGTTATCCTTAATGGGAAGAAGAGGAAGTTAAACTGTGGTGGTCTTGTAAGTGATTTTGCACAATGTCATGGATTAGCCTTCATAATCATTCTAATGAAGTTAAACTGGAACATTCTGCTAAGTCCTATAGCAGTTAGTCAATTAGGATATCTTACCAGCATACTTGAACCGAATCCTGTTATGTCCTCCGGTTGACTTCCTGCTTTACCATTTTATGGCTATTGATGAAGATTAACGTGACCGTAAAAATAATAAATGGCTGTCTTTTCTCAAAGTTTCTATCAAAGAACTCATGAGGATTACTGAAAAAGAAACGTTCATTTTTACCATGTTTCCATTCTGTTGCAGTACAAGTGAGACTTGCATATTAGATTTTGTGATAGTCGATGCAGCTTGAAGCATTTATACATGTTCTCACTCATTTCAGTCGCTGCAAATTGCTTTCATGCTTCATTGCACCTCGAGGCCTCAAATTTCACGATTTGCGCAAACAGAACTTGAATTAGGACTATAAACTGCCAACAAACATCCAAAAGTACAAAACTCTAGGGGTTACCTTCTGATTCAGAGTCCCCTGCAATATCAGGCTTATGTAACCCAACATGACGCATTGTTGGGAACTCTCACAGTCAGAGAAACAATAAGGTACTCCGCCGACTTGAGGCTTCCATCTACAATGACCAAAGATGAAATTAGTGGCATCATTGAGAGCACCATCGAGGAAATGGGTCTTCAAGATTGTGCCGATCGGCTAATAGGAAACTGGCACTTAAGAGGTATAAGTGGAGGAGAGAGAAAGAGGCTCAGCATTGCACTAGAAATACTGAGAAGACCACACTTACTGTTTCTTGACGAACCCACCAGTGGCTTGGATAGTGCTTCAGCTTTCTTCGTAGTTCAGACACTAAGAAACATCGCTCGTGGTGGCAGAACAATTCTCTCTGCAATCCACCAACCCAGTAGTGAAGTTTTTGCATTATTTGATGATCTATATCTTCTTTCTGGTGGTGAAACAGTCTATCTCGGAGGAGCAAAGCTGGCGGTAGAGGTAGAAATATATCATGACTTTACATCTTCAACATTATTAAAAAAATTGCTTCCAATGATATCATATATAGATAAAGTTGCATCTATGCCTCTTCAAGAAGGCCGTCCAGAAAGAACTATGTAAAAAGATTATAAAACTCATATCCTCTTGAACAAATTTGAATGCCCCTCTACTTCAAGTTGTTTAACTCTAGTTGACAAAGTGAAGAACAAAACCCTATCCAAAGAAGTTAAACACTTATATTCACTGGGAACATTGCAAAATTTTCTCAACAAACATTTAAATTTTCAAATAACTGAAGAGTGTCTCATGCATGTGATGTTTCTGTCCATGTGAAAACACAATTTCAAGTGATTCAGTACTCTTGACTTCGTAATTGTTCATATTTGCTTTTTCATTTTTCTTCCACAGTTTTTTGCTGAAGCAGGGTTTCCCTGTCCAAATAACAGAAATCCTTCTGATCACTTCCTTCTTTGTATCAATTCTGACTTTGACACTGTTGCAACTTCCTTGGGATCCTGCAGAAAACATGTACGTACGTAATCACAGTTTCAAATTTCTTTCACCTGTATTAGCTTCTGAACACAGTACCAGGATTGTTGTAAGTCACTTTGATAATGAGACAGAATGAATGCATAAGATTGACTCACATGGGAAAAGGACAAGCTCAAGTTTGTAGACTGGAAATGCTAATTGTTGTGTCACTCAACAGAAGCTGGAATTTCAGACTTTAAAGGCTGCCTCATTGTGTACTGATAATTAAGCAGCTCTTTCAAGAAACTTTACAAGCACAAATTGCAATGCACTTTAACTTTTTTTTCGTGTTTACTTCTTCATTGACATTATGGTTCTTAAAAAGATTTCTAACTTTTCAACCAAGGAAACCCAGAATGTGTTGGATCCAGCTAAGATATTGACGACAGCAGAAATTAAAGCATTGCTCATACAGACCTACAGGGGATCGGATTATGCATCAAAAGCAAGAGCTAGGACTCAGGAGATCGCACACATTGTAAGGGACTTGAATTGTTTTACATGTACCATAACATGTTCAACGCTTTCTATTTCTACCAATTTAGGTCACCAATATCACCAGCCACAATCATTAAGAAAATGATATAATCCTAAATAAAAGCAGCATATCCTGCTACTTCTCTGATCAAAATATTTTTTCCAGAGTAATAGGGACATTCAACACCTTTGGCTAATAATTATGTGACTTAAATATGTAATAAGGAGGCCTTGCTGCAATTTTTATTCAATCAAGTGTAGATTGACATACATGGTATACTAACTGAATGAAGCTAGCATTTAGCTTGCATACAAAGAATACCTACATTACCCTCACAACTTAAGTCAAGCAACCTGAGTACTATTACATTGGACACATAGAACATCAAAATTAAGTTGGCCTAAACCTGCAGGAAGGGCTTACGAGTAGGAGAAGTGAAGGCAGCCCGGCAAAATGGTGGAAGCAGCTCTCCACATTGACAAGGAGATCGTTTAAGAACATGTTAAGAGATCTCGGGTATTACTGGATAAGGATAGTGACGTATATAGCACTTTCAATTTGTGTTGGCACCATTTTCTTTGACATTGGAACAAGCTACACATCAATCTGGGCGAGGGGTTCGTGTGGTGCATATGTCGCAGGGTATATGACTTTCATGTCAATTGGAGGCTTCCCATCATTTCTTGAGGAAATGAAGGTAGCCAATTATTTTCATAGCCAAACAAGATTGTGACCCTTGCTACAAAAGTGGAAGATAGTTTGAGCCATAATAATTCATTTTTCTTCTCCTGAAATAGGTGTTCTACCATGAAAGACTCAATCGGCATTATGGCATAGCCGTCTACATTCTAGCAAACTTCCTCTCATCATTTCCATTTATTGTAATGATGTCATTTGCTACTGGGACTATTATATACTACATGGTGAAATTTCGGTCAGAATTCTCCCATTGTTTGTATGTCTGCCTTGATCTTTTCAGCTCCATAGCTGTTGTAGAAAGCTGCATGATGATTATAGCTTCACTTGTTCCCAACTTTTTAATGGGAACCATTTTAGGAGCAGGATATATGGTAAGGATAAGTTTCTAGTTTCTATCCATCAGATTCTCATCTAGGTTCTGCTTTTAAACAAACCGAAAGTTATTTCCATTCTTTTCTAATTTCCTCGTACAGGGAATAGTGATGATGACATCAGGGTTCTTCCGATCACTTCCTGACCTTCCTAGAGCAATCTGGCGTTATACATTATCATACATCAACTATGGTGCATGGGCATTGGAGGTGTGTTTCCTCACTCCCTATTTCTAACTTACCCAAAAAGAGAAACGTCTGAGAAGACCTGAATTTTCCGAGCAGTTATCACTTACCAGTAGTCACTTTAGACACAAGTATAGAAAGACCTTTCTGCCACTTGCCAAGCCAGAAGAAAAAAACAACAAATTTACTGAAAAGCATAATACTTCATAAGTCAAAGATTAGAAACTAGCTAAAAAGACCCCGAATAATTCTCTCTACATGAGCTCAAGCATCGTGTTGTATAAGTTCAAGAGCAAAAGAACAGTGCGGCAGCATGAAGAGGGCCAAGCCATGCGCGAAGCATTCGCATTAGGTTCAAAATGCATGGAAAATAAACAGATAAAATAATTGGTCCATCCTCCATGACACAGATCAAACCTAGGAAGCCAAGCAAGCAAGATAGTTTATCAGATTTAGACGAAAGAAATTTGAATTAGCAAACAGTTCAAAGAGATCAAAAGAACATACGGATTGAGGCAACTCTACCTAAAAATGACAGGAAGAAAGTTTGTAACCCCTTCAAATTGGATATTCGACCATCATTCTACATACAAGTTAACAAATTAACAACTAAATAGATCATGTTATCCTAGCCTCTTTAACATAATTTATGCAATTACACAGGTTACACATATCTCTGTCAGATACTAATGTCGGACCACAATTTCACTTTAGGAATAGTGGGACATATTGCCTTAGATCTCACACCTTTTGATTTGCAATGTAGGGAGCATACAAGAATGACTTGATTGGACTTGAGTTTGATTCACCAGTCCCTGATGGGCCAAAACTGAAAGGCGAACTTGTGCTCACAAATATACTTGGCATCAAACTCAATTACTCAAAATGGTGGGATTTAGCTGCACTTCTAACCACTCTCATATGTTGTAGACTTCTCTTTTTCGCCATTCTTAAGTTCAAAGAGAGAGTTTCTCCAACCGTACGGACACTTCATGCCAAGAGAACTCTACGAAAACTCAGCGAGAGGCCTTCATTCCAGAAGATTCCATCGATTCCTTCCAAGAGGCACCAGAGGCTCCATTCTCTGTCTTCCCAAGAAGGTCTTGACTCACCAATCCCTTAAAGAAGCCAGAAAGTTACGTCTCTCTACTCAAATGACCGGTGGCTGACTATTAGAGAATGCTCCAAGAGCCTTTATGCTTGAAGCATCCCAGCAACACCACATATTATGTGTTAGACATCTATGGATGTATGTTGTGCACACGCATGCGCGTGTGAGAGAGAAAGATAAATTCCAAGTTTTTTTGGCAAATATAGCTAATACCATGCTGCGTACAGAATGATGAGACAATCAGGGGTTTGGCTTTTCATTTAACTCAATGATACCACTAAAAATAACCATTTTTCTTTTAAACAATCCATTATAATAAAAACTGAGCCATGTTCCAAACTTCAGGAATATTGGACATCTCACAGACATCAATAATCCATCGCAAACTTCAGTTAGTGCTTATGTAAAGTTGGCAAGTTGCCACAAAAATAAGTCCTTTAAAAGGCATAAAGCACTAAGCAGTACTGATGTAGAATGTCTTACCGAAATAAACCGTGGGCACAAAGCCATGAGATAATTGTTAAGCACCTTCTTTTGGATGTCTAATGGTCAGATGGTTGGTATTGCTACAACAAGCAGTCCAGACTTTCAAGGCACTTGACAATGGAATGTCCAACTTCCTCCCTAGCAGAAAGGAACTTTCAGGGTGCATTGGCACACATGTAGAGCAAAACAAGTCTGGCACTATCACGAGCATGGTTTCATTCTTTTCTTTATTTTATTTTTTCTAACCTGCCCTTTCTTCAAATACTTGAATGAAAAGGATGAATATTCCGCCAATAGGAAAACTTACTGCATTAGCATTGAAGCACAAAGTGAGCACATACGTCAAATGTACACTCAAGTTGTAGTATGAATCTCTCACAGCGAAATGCTCTCAAAACTCCTGCCTTAATTTTAGTAACCTTCTGTACCCAAAATAAATGTCACACAAACGATTGTCAAGGATCATCATATCTCATGGACCTAAAAAAATTCCCACAAACCCAAAGAGCCACCTGCTAACTTATAATGGAGACTTGATTATCAAAAGAGTGAAGCTGAAGAACTGCAGGTGCCAATGGGAGATGAATTTAGCTAAGCTCATGAGAAAAAGTGAAGGAAAAAGCACATCTATGTTCCAACAAATATCATATTAAATGGTAACACAATTTTGAAGGTTTTAAAAGCAAGGTTATCTAAAGCATAATAATAGGGCACACCATTATAAATGCAAGTTCAGAAGGAAACAAGAATAGAGAGGATATCTAAGAGAAACTCAGATGACAAAATTTCTCCGCTACCCAATAATCTCATTCAAAACAATTTCCAAGTTATGAAGGAGGCAACATGAATTCGGAAAATTTAATAACCTAAATAAATGCAATTCAAAACCAGAAGGAGAAAAAAAAAAAACCAAAGGCATCCGAAGTTAAATTCCGTGATGAATCGAACTGCATGTCCAATAAAGGAAATAGGGACCATTAACTTCTGCTTCTTTATATTTTCAGCCTTGAGGGCCACTTAACTTCCAGTTTTTATTCAACTATTTTCATTTCCTTTGGTCTAGGGAAGACTCCAAAATGCAAGCTTGCATTAACAAAAGACAAAAAGAGGAGTGTTTCATAGATCTTAGTGGGGGGTTAATTTTTTTTTTTTGGTTTGTCCTATCTCTAACACTCTCTCTCGACTTTTGCTTTGCCACTTTGCAGAGCGGAGTCCAACCCCACACCTATGATACTAGTGTCCCCACCCCCTCAATCCTTATACCAGCAGGGCCGCATGCCCATTGACAATTTTTTTTTTTTTGGGGGGGGGTGGGGGTTGGGTTTGGTTAATATGACCCACCTGATTTATCTGCGTTTACTTGTGCAAACTGCTGGTGCTACCTTGGCGAGATCAATCATGCTTTTGCAAAAGGGGCCATCGATCAGCACCAGCACAAGACATTATCACATGAAAAAAGAGTTTTCTATTCACATTACTCTAGATTGTCTAAAAAATTACCCCAAGCAATGGTACTGCAGATATAATAAAAAGATGAACTAGGTACAAGGAAAAACTATGAGATAATTCTGAATGAGAAATCAGTCTTCCAGCTCATTGCTCCACATGTGTTCTTTTCTCTTGCTCATTGGGCACTCATAGCTTTATTTTGATGGTCTTTGTCACTTCCCTTGCATACAAGCAAATAGAAAAGACTGCTAAAAAGCCATATTCAGTGAAAATGATGCTAAATGACCCCAGAAGAGTTGTTTTATTCTCTTCGATCTTATTTCGCATCATGATGAAAGACCAAACAAGTGGAAGAAACCATTGCCCGTAATCCGCATGACTGTCAGGTGAAAAGAAATATGAATATGAAATTTATCCTCATATTCAGCAGAACTACTACTTGTCAAGAAAACTATATACCTCCATTGTTCGCCCCCACCCCCGCGGGGACCCCAACCCTCCTAGCCGTCTCTGACGTCTCACTATTTGTGCCTAACAAGGACCAACTTTCCCACATCCCTAGCAATGCTCCTAACAAAATAGTCCACAGTGGAAAAGGGAATAAACCCATCAAGAAAAACACCACAATAATATAAACCCTGTGATAATCAGTAAAACAATCCGATAACATGACGTTAGCTCATCAGAATGACACGCGTTTCAACAAGAAGGAAAATGAACTTAATGCAGACATTTTGGAAGAAAGATAAATTTTATCATTCCTTAAGCGTGTTGGTTCCACAAGCATGAGAATTACAATCAAATGTCGAACTCAAATCAATGTCTCAATAACGGTTCCTGAGTTAAGTAATTTTAGGAGTTTTCTTGGTCAGTGCTTTTGCTCAGTGGAGGCACCATTATCCAAGTGGCTGTCATACCCTTGATAAGGAATTTCGATCAAAGGCTTCGGGATCGGACGTCCTCCAAAGTCACTTGGAAAGCTTTCAAACTTGGGACCAAAGTTGAACCTCACGACAGAGTTTGGTTCATTTGGAAGAGTATACATTGAAGCAGCCGGGAAGTGCCGACCTCCATACAGATCTTCAAAAGCAACCCCTTGACAAACTCCATTTCTGAAAAACGAAATCTCACTTCCTGCATGCACATGATGATATGCATCATAATAAGCTAAGCACCAATATTCAAAATCAATCTGTGGCTAGCATTAGACTCTCTCAAAGAACAAATCACATAAACTATTCTTAAAGTAAAAAAAAAAATACCAACATCGGCATAGGAAAAAGCCTCCGTCACCATGTCCATCTCGATTATGGCAATGTCCCACCTCATTTAATAGATATATACCCTATAGATGTACAGAATATATTACTCCAGAAGCAATGTTTTCGGTTGGCGATACACATGATATGTTGGTTTTCTGCAGGAAACAATGAGTGAAACATACAAAACTCTATAGCACAACTCTTCCACTCATAATGCCATAGGCTCCTGTAGTTTATTCAGAAAGAAAAATAATATGTTTATAATCCATCAAATGAACCAAAGAATAACTATCTGGCATCACCATCATGAACAGCTGCTTCTCCTGAAAAGATTTCTCCTTGAGATATTAACTCAAGGAATAAACTTGCAAAACGAATGTCTCCAACGTGCCAACACTCAAACATAACATCCTTGAACCAAAAACTGGAAGAGAAATAAAAAAAAGGCAAGAATATTGATTGCAACTATAAGTAACTTTCTTGAACTTGTGAACTGTTTCACTGACGATATATGACTTCAAAGACATAGAGACAAGGCAATAGTCAGCCACATATGCAAGTAATGAGCATGCGTAAGAAGTAAACGCATCTGTAAAAACAATGGTTCTCTTCCTGTGGAGATCTATAGTTGTTCATAGCAGCTTCTGAGAAGACGAAGAACATGGAAATGCAAAGATAACTCTGGATATAGTGCCACAGTTGCAAACAATGGCTAACTTACCAGGTACAACTTTTGGGGGATCTTCTTTTGAATCGGCCATGCAAACATACCTCTGACCCTTGTACCAAACCAATTGTGGCGACTTCGGTGCATAAAATCCCCCGTCAGGCAAATTTATGTAAAATCCAATGACATCACCTTCTTTATACCCTTCCTCCCCATATTTCTCTCTCAGTGCCTTATGCACCTTACTCCCATCAATATCTCTATATCCAAAACTGTTCCCATCATACCCAACTGGAGCCTGCAAGTCCCCCTTCTCCGTGGACCATCCTAACCTGGTATGCCCTGTCTCCCCCAATTTCTCCACCTTTATCTCAAAGTACCAAGCTCCTTCAACCACTCCTCTTGTGGCTCTCACCATTCTATACCCCTTGGAACTGCCCGCACTCAATCTATCCTCGCTTAATTCTACTTTCTCGGCTTTATAAACCTTTGACAAGCATATTTTCATGTCCGGCGCATCGTCATTTCTGTCCGGAAACCGAGGGACAGGAGCTATCAATACGGTGTCCTCAGCAGGCACATTGTGGCTATTATTGCCGCCGCTCTTGTTCTTCTTCTTCCCTTTCCGAGTAGTTTTGGTTACCCACACATTGCTGTTCTTCTTCTTCGATTTCTTCCCACTGCCGGCGCTCGAACCAGTCCCGCCTGGAGTTTTCAAGCCGCCACTGGGAAAACCGTTGGCCTCACCGTTACTAACACCTGATTCACGCAATGCCGATTGCTCATAATCCCCTAACAGCTCGCGCTCGGCTTGTGGCTGATCTGGTGCACGAGACGCGAGCGACGACAAATGATTCTGTTTCCCGGGAGACATTACTTCTTCACCGTCCCCGTAGCAATCATCCACCCTCATTCGTTTCCGAGATTTAAAGGTGTCGTCGGAGGGACGTTCCTCCGAGGACAAATCCTCCGACGCAGCCTCGGCGGGAGGCTCGGGTTCGGACGCTTGCTCCGCGGAGTCTGGCGGCTGCGCATCGGTGGCGGTAGTGGCGAGAGAAGCGTTCATCGATTCTCCGTCATCTTCTTGTTCTTCTTCCGCGTTTTCCTCTCGGTAGGTATCTATTGGAGAGTCCATGAGTGAATGCCCGGGGAAAGGAGGAAGGAAAGTAAACAAATTGACAAGGAAGCTGGGGATCGGAGCTTCGATTCGGAAACGATAATCGACGTTGTTGCAGAGATTACACCACTACGACGGAGGTCGGAGAAGCGAACAAAGAGGAGTGGGAGAGAGACTATGTCGTCGTCGCCGCTTCGCAGTTGGCAGTCGGAGTAGGAGCGATGACGAACAGAAGGGGGCGATGCAGCCACACGGAAACAGAGAGGGACTCCAAAGAAGTTGGGCTGGGGTGGGCGATCAAATCTTGGGCCGGGTTGGTTCAAACTTGAGCTGGTCTGGGCGTGCATGATTACATTTTTTTAGTAGAAATCTATTTAATAACGTAACTTTTCGAATAAAAATTTATTTAATTACGTAACATTATTTTTATATTTTTCAATTTTTTTCATCAAAATTAATTTTAGAGCCACTTAAAGAATATATAAAAAAATTTACTTCTCTTCAAAAGTAAAACAAATCAACTTTCGATTATAAATTAATTTTTTAGAGCATAAATTTTGCCATGTATGGCCTAGATGTCAATGAAACTAGTGTTGAGCATGCGCAACGCCATAAAGTGTCCAGGGCTGAATTGATGGGTACGAAAAAAAAAAGGGTAAAGTGAGAGCTATTTCAAAAAAATAAAAAGGTGCATTTTTTCCTTTTTAGTGACCGGAGAAAATGGGTAAGGATAAATATTTTTCGAAATGGAAAAGGTGGATGCTTGCTCCGCAGAGTCTAGAGATTGCGCATCGGTGGCGGTAGAGGGAGATGTTCATCGATTCTTCATCATCATCATCTTCTTCTTCTTCTTCTTCCGCGTTTTCCTCTCGGTATGTATCTATTGGAGAGTCCATGAGTGAATGCCTTGAGAAAGAAGGAAGGAAAGTAAATAATTTGACAAGGAAGCTGGTGATCAGAGCTTCCATTCGAAAACTATAATCGATGTTGTTGCAGAGATTACGGCACTACGACGAAGGTCTGAGAAGCAAAGAAAGAGGAGTGGGAGAGAGACGATGTGGTCGTCGTCGTCGCTTCGCATTTCGCAGTCGGAGTAGGAGCGATGACGAGCGGAAGCTTGCAATGCAACGACATGGAAATAGAGGGGGACTCCAAAGTAGTTGGGCTGGGATGGGCTGGTCCGAGCAAATCTTGGGCTGGGTAGGTTCAAACTTGGGCTCGTCTGGGCGTGCATGATTACACTTTTGGAAAAGAAATCCGTTTAATAACGCAACTTCTCCAGTAGAGATTCATTTAGTTACGCAACTTCATTTTTCTACGTCTCCATTTTTTCTCCGGAAATAATTTTAGGGTCACTCAAAGAATGTAAAAAAAATTACTTTTTTTTAGAAGTAGAAAAATCAACTTCCGGGATAAAAATTGATTTATAGAGCAGAAATATTACCATGCGTGACCCTAGTGGTCAATGAAATTAGTGATGAGTACGTGCATGGCTGTAAAGTGTCCAAAGTTGAGTTGTTGCGAAAGAAGAAAAACGGTAAAGTGAGAGTTATCTCGAGAAAATAAAAAAGGTAGTTTTTTTTTTCATTTGTCCTTTTTAGTGAATGGAGAAAATGGGTAAGCATAAATATTTTTTGGAATGGAAAAAGCGGATGCTTGCTCCATAGAAATCTAGCGGCTGTGCATCGGTGGCGAGAGAAGCATTTATCGATTATCCGTCATCTTCTTCTTCTCCCTTTTTTTGCGTTTCCCTCTCAGTAGGTATTTATTGAGAGTAGGGGTGATTGATTCAAGGATGATTAGTTCTCACCTTAGAATTGAGAACCACCCGCTAGGGACAGATTTTGCAAAATGTGAACCGTGAACCACCCGCTTGTTCTATGGATTCACCCGAGAACCAAACCACGGTCCAGTCTATTTTCGATTGGATCTTGATTACGGTCCTAATGAGCACCAACATTAATTAAAAAGAAAAGGGAACGAGTCTCTAGAGGTTGAAGGAGGAAAAATTTCAACATGCAAGATAACGATGGGGACAACGATTTAGTACCATTGCTAAATGGAAAAATTTCAATATACAAGATAAAAAGCATTGTAATATTTGCAAAAGTTATTCCAAAAAGCACAGATCCACTTTAGGGCGCCTATCTAATCAAGTCTAAACTAACATGCCATAATCTCGTTGTGTCATTGCTTGTTATTCCATGTTCCATATTTCATAAAATAAGGCATATCCAAAGTCATGCACTCAAATTAAAAAAGAATATACATTTGCATTATATAAAAAAGACCGGTTCGATTGGGCTAGTTGGATGATTCTCACAAGAAATCGGGAGCTAAATCGGTACCCGCCGGTTCAAGAAAATTGGAATTAGGAACCGGACCGTACCAACCGGTTAATATCCAAAATTAATCGATTGAGTACGGTCCGGTTTGGTTTGGGTGGATCATGATTTTTTCTCTCACCCCTAATTGAGAGTCCATGAGTGAATGTCTTGAAAAAGAAGGAAGGAAAGTACACAAATTGACAAGGAAGCTGGTGATTGGAGCTTCGATTCGAAAACGATAATCGAAGTTGAATTGATGCGTAAGAAGGAAAACGGTAAAGTCGGAGTTATTTAAAAAAAAATGAAAAGATAATTTTTTTTTCCTCTTTAGTGAATGGAGAAAATGGGCAAGGATAAATATTTTTTCCGTAACGGAAAGAGGCGGGGTGCTCCGTTGATAGATAATTTCATAATACCCTTTTTTTGGTCAAATGATAGATAATGCTTTGACTTTTCTCGATCTTTGACGACGTGAAGGATGGTCCGAGAATGAATAAGAAGAAGTGAGACGAAATGGTCGGTGAATTCGGCCAATCGCGTGCGAAGAGAAAGAAAGTATCTTCTTCGAAAAAGATCGACTGTGCATTCGTTGGGTTGGATCCCACATTGTGATTTTGAGTGGTAACTTTACGAAGATTAAAATGTTAGATAGTTTTGACTCTTGATACAAGTAATGTCCAAAATTAACCGGAAGCGACTCAAAAATCAAGTTCGGTTTATCACCGGAAAGTTTATGTGATGGGTCAACGTAATCAAGTTGACTTTGATTAAGCGTATCGTTTTTTTTTTTCGAACCCACCCGCCCACCAATCACACCTTCTTCCTTTTGTTATTTCTCGTATTTTCTAGTTAAACTTCGTGGGAAGACCGATAGATAGAAGGTGAGCAGGATAAATCGATCGGATTGACGGGTTTAGTCCGATTCTAGAGATCCTCGATTTGTCAAGGTAGAACCGATGTCCCGGACGGCCCGGTTCCCAATTCTAAGGTTGAATAGGATCGGTGGACAGCTTGCTCGGACCGATAATTTTTTATTTTTTATTTTTAAATACACAATTTGCTCTTACTTTGGCATTCTTTATGTTGGCATCCTAAGAAACGAAAAGATGAAGTCGAAGAACTTTTAAGTATGTGCAAGCCTGTACTAATCAGTCTCGCCTCAACTTCGTCCAATTCTCCAGCGTCTCCGTTGAGTGAAACTGAATTTTACTTCGGCATTAAAAGCTACTTTCATAAAAAAATGAGAATTGAGCAATCCAGGAATTTTTCAAGCTTAGAAGTATTTTCGATCAGAAATTCCCAGTTTTATTGAACAAAAAGTGATGAACCACCGTAATTAAGTTCCAAGGACCTCCGGTCCAATCCACCGTTTCCGAGCAAATCGATCCATTCGGACCATGCTCACCCGTACCTCGACGGAGCTCCGGTCAAGGTCAACCAATAGCGAAAGATGAAGCAAATTTGCGATGGAACCTTAACTTGATTTGTTTTTTTTTTACCTACCGTCCAGCCAATATTTGTCTTCCCTCGCTCAGCTCCATTCTACCTCCCAGTAAATAAATCCCAGTAAATTTTCCGACCCATTCCCATACATTTTCGTTTTAAACTTTCAAAGTATTATTTTTGGCCATGGACCATAATAAATGCGCAATTGGTCAAATGATGCCCGCTGTCTAATCTCTCATTGCGTATGCAGATACGTAAGAGTCAGATTGATTTGTTGCGTATCATATTTACCAACGATGTGCCGCGCGAGAAACTTCCACGACGGAAGATTAATCGGGCTCATTCGACGAGGTCGGTCCTGTTCACATCAGCATAGAAAGGAGCGTCAAGGCCGAAAGAGGGCAATAGTTATTTTAATTTCCCAATCAAGATAATAGAGGAAAGATATCGAATCACGTGACTACAAGATAGAAATAGATCGGGCGAGAAATTGATCACCCGCGACGATCATCACAATGCCAACTGCCAAATCGAGGCCAAGGGCAATTGATCACTACACCTCCGAATTAAGCTGTTGGATGATTATAATGATCCACGAAATAGATGGGGGGTCCAAACTCAAAGTACTCATTTAAAAAAAAAAGGACAACATTTTGCTGTAAGAGGAGGATGATGGCGACTTTAATTTTCAAATTAAGGAAACATCGAATGCGCACGATGAAAGAGGAGGTGGATTGGGCGAAAAATTGACTACTCACGGCGATCGTCATAGTACCAACTACCAAATCAAGGTCGAGGATAATCGATGTTCGTAACTTCAAATCACGCCGGCGGATTAGTTTGAAAAGTCAAAAATAGAAGTTTTCTCCTTGCAACAAAAAAAAAGTCGCCATCTCGGCGGACGCACTTGCATCATGGCTGATGCAAACGAGGTCCAAAAAACAGATTGAAAAAAAAATCAGAGACAAGTTTGATATTCAACGGAATTTCAAAAATTATAATAAAAAATAAACAACGGGAAATATTTTACCAACAGGTGTTCTTGAACACTAGATGACCGTGCACTATAATTTCAAACATATTTCATGCATCACACAAAAAAAATCGATACCTTAAATACTATTTCAAAAATTTCCTTAATTGCTTATTTAATCACAGTGCTAATTACTCGTCAATAAAAATTTCAATTTCATTTAGAATACGTTTCTTTTACATAAAAATCAGAATTTGAAAATTATATTATGAAAGAGGATTGCTCATGTCATTTACTGAAAAGGTATAAATAAAAATATTTTCATGCCACGCGAAAATAATTTGAAATAACTTAGTATTATTTACCTTAATAAGAAGCAATATAATAATTATTTTTAAAGAAGTGTTGTCCAAATTTTAAGATGCCGCGAAAGAAATGCACCTCAAAGACAACACGAACACGTCCCCCAAAAAAGTCAAGACACTGTCCACGGGGAAAGGAGGCTCTGCACTTCTCTCCCCGGTTCTACGGAGCTCTGTCCAATCATAGCGCGACGGGTGTGTTCTCGCGGCTCCTTCGATCGTGACACGTGGGACGAGGAGAGCGACTATCCACGCGTGGCGCCACGGCTGGGGGCCGACGACGGTCCTTTGCAATGCGACGCGCACCAGATCCGCGCTCTGTGTGATGTCAGAGAGAAGGAGCGGGGTTGTTAACTATCTACTCCTCGCCACCCCCTCTCTGTGCGCGTTGCGTTTTGCTGGTAAGAGAGATTCCGTGCGTGTTGACGATTCAGTCATCAGGGTTTCACAAAGAGTCTCTCTCTCTCTCTCTCTTCTTTTTCTCTGCGAGACTCGTCACCTACCTTCAATTGCTCATTCATGTCTCCGAGCGAGATGAATTCAGCTGTAATCTCTCTTCTCTTTCTCTAAGCTGGCATGCGTGCGTGTTCGATTCTCTCCGGCTTCAATTCGCGTCGAACTCCTTGATTCGAATGTAGCTGCAGTAGTTTAGCGCTTGCTGGTGATCTGGAACGGTTGCGACTCGAGGAGTAAAATGATGCGGAGTTCGGTTCGTTCCCGTTTGTGGTTTAGCTATTTCTTCCTTCTTTCTTCGTCTGATTCCTTTTCAGAGAGGAGGATGTTTCACATTACTTTCAGTCTTATAGCCTATGTCAGGTAGTTACTGGTGAGATAGATGTGTAACTGACCTCTAAAACTAAGCCATGGCCCGCCGATGGAAGGGGGCATAGTGGCGATCGTGTTTTGACCGAGCATTCAATCATTAGCAAGAGCAATAGAGCATGATCGATTCAATACATAGACTTGAAAATGAGAACGAGGAACATCAGTCTTCTAACTCGTGGAACAAAAGTAAAGGCAGGCTGCTGTCTATGGTTTGTTGGATAGAGTTGAATAACAACGGAATTAATGCTCAGGTGAAGGGATTCGTCCTGGACTAGAATTATGCTTGGGACTATACTTGACAATGGAATGTAATAGTACAGATAATACATCGTGTCGCATTATTAGGATTGTTTCTGTATTGGAGCGATGGTTTGGTGTTATGGAATGCTACTGTACTATGGACTGGAGCTTTATGGTAATGGGTATCTATCTCGAGAGATCCAACAGCTCTTGCTTTCTGGGGCTTCTAGACTTGCCTATAAGTGGAGGTGTAGAAAAATCATTCTAAGCGCGTGTATGGAACAAATTTTGAAATGTGCCTAGTTGAGGGTTCTCCTGGTGAACTTGTGTCTGAAGAGCTGTCATGTTCAATTCTTCTGGGGAAGTTACTTGACTGATCATTTGTTTGAATAACTCCACTACCAGGCGCTATTACCAATCTATTGTTTAATTACAGGTCTGTGATAACAGTTTTTCTTGTTTCAGAGGTGACTCCACCATCTGGTATAATGCCCCGTTAACCATTAATTAGGAATTAGTGGACGTGAAATGGATTCGAAAAATTATAAATCATATGAATTAAATTATCTTCCCCACGTTTAATGTTTAGCCGGTGCTCTGGTATGCCAAATCTGGCATTGCTTGCCCTTTATTTCAGCAAGGACTAGGACCGGGCGTTATGCTTTTCACCTTTATTTATGTCATGCTTAATGTTAACGAGCCATTTATGGACATGATGATGCCAGTCATTCTAGCTCACAGCCAGAGAACGGTTTTATTGATTCGGCTTCTTTTGTAAATTCTCAGATAGCAATCCAGGAGCTTCTGCAACAAACTCCTGTACATGATGACGATGACCATCTCATGGAATTTTCAGAGGCTTTGGGAAGTATGTTTGGACAGTTACATTTATTTTTAAACCCCAGATGCAGCTCACGAATTAATGCTTGTTCTTTTTTTTTTTTGGGTTAAAATTAATGCTTTTCCTTAACCTGTAGCTGTTCAAAGGGCATTAAGGCAAGCTGCTGAAGGAAAGGTTTCTGCTCAAGCTGAGGCGGCAGAATGGAAGCGGAAGTATGAACTTGAAAGAGCACGGAATCGGGACTTTCAACAACAAGGTCTTGTGAGATTACATAGCAAATATGCCCGACCTATTTAACTCAAGTTTAATCTTTCTTCCTTTTAATAATTGCTGCCTTCCTTCAGCTTTTCATGAATGCGTTACCGAGACATCGGGGTGTCCTGTTTGGTCCCTAATGTTCACAAATTGTTTGGTCCTCCTTTTGCTTCACATTTTTTTGATATGCATGCTGATGTACTTATGTGTGTATTTAAATTGGAAATACGTGCATCTCTTTACACAGCTAAATTAGATGTATGTATGCCATCTCTTACTCAGCTTAGAGAGACAGTACAAACAAGTAAAGCCTTCCATTTCATTGGATAGAAAGATCTGGGATAACTGTAGATTAGGAGGCATGAAGCTTCTGTTTGGTGCATTAGTTCTGGTATGGACATCATTTTTGATAGAGCGTCCATCGTCGAGTATTGTTTATCAAGACCTGCTGCTATGGTATTCTTTGACTGCATTTCGCTGATGATGTAATCTAATAGTCACATATATTTTTTAATATTCTCTGATCACACTTCTCAGTGATTGAATGATCGTCTTCTCTCCTGTTTTGTCCTCGTTGAAGACTCGATTCACTTTGATGAACTCCTATCAACTAAATCACATATGGATCATCAACATATGTTGAATCTTCTGGGATATTCCTTTTCAATCCATCAGTTAATGCACATAATGATGTTAGTTGCAACTCACAAGCTTAGTGGAAAGCTTCATTTAGTTGGTTTCCAGGCACGATTGTATACTTGCTCTAGGTTTTGTTGGAGATACCAGGCATTTCTGATGAACTACATTGAAATTCTGGAAAGAATTTTAAACAAATGACAGATGGATGAGAACTTTTACACTCTGTATAGGGTTTGGCAATCAATTTTTTCTCTCGGTTGTCCTTGTCTTTTGAAGTGTTTTGAAAAGACCTCATTAATACTCTTACAGACAAAATATCGGGAGGTAACCATGACGATGATGTTCATTGCAAGAATACACAAAACTTGGATGACCAGAATGATTCGTGTAACCAAACCAATGAGCAACCTGAAAGGTGTTGTGCGGAGCATGGAATTTGCTCCCATGAGGTTCTCTTCAATGGGGAAAACGATTCTGCATCGAGGGAAATTCAAAACCGAATGACGAGAAAGGTTGAATATCTGACTTCGATCCTCTAAATCCCCATGGAGTCACTGTTCATCAATTCTCTTTCCTGTTGTTTGAGTTATCACTGCAGAATCATAGGGGAGGCTTGTAGAAAAATAGCTTGATGCCAGGATGATAAAAAGCTTTACATCCCTTGTTCCTATTACTACCTTTTCATATTGAAACCATTGGTCATGCAGATTGCGTACTATGATGAAAATCATAGGGGCTTCTACTACTGACATTGCTCTCTCTCGAGATTGCGTACTATGACAAAAATCATGCTTCTCTAATGACGTTGTCTCTCTCTCTCTCTCTCTCTCTCTCGCTCTCTCTCTCAATATGCATCATGTTATCTCAAGGAGTATAAACAAATTTTCTGGTTACGCCATTTGTAATATTTATAAATGAAGACTTTTTGTTGTATAAGAACTTTGTCAGCGTACAAGCAATATTGACTTGTTTAGTCATGTAAGCCTGTTGATATTTTGTTTAAGTCATATCTTCTTTCTTGAGACAGGCATCATTTAAACTTTCATGGAGGTGCAAAGGTGAGACAAGTGATCAGCACAAACATGACATCGTGTCTTTTGAAAAGGGAAATATCACAACAGCTGGGCGCACTAGTAAACAGGTATGTCTTCTCCTAATGGCCAGTCAGTGTTTGAGAGGGGACTATGATTTATATTCCAACGTGAATGGTCTGGTTTGAGCATGTTTCTGCAATTATATGCTGCATAATATGGGACTACTATGATGAACTGCTTCATATAGTATAGTACATGAGCACGTGCTATTGCTTTTATAATGGAAAACTCATTATCTTTACAGATTACTTTGAAGTGGGAATCTCCTCCACAGACAGTGCTTATTATGACAAAACCAAATTCAAATTCCGTTCGAGTCCTATGCGTGGAAATAGTCAGGTTTGAAACTAAGAAATCCTTAGTTTCACCATTTCGATTTCTTTCAACCTGTTCTAGGCATTTACCATTGAAAGCAACATCTGTGTGTGGATGCTGTTCTGTGACTACTTTTCTGCCTAATTTCCTGTTAAACTGCTGGCTAGGTGTTTCTCTCTCACACGAGTGGTCTTTGAATACAATCACTAAACTATGGCAGGACAAGAAGAAACAAAAATGGTCTTTATGTGATGTGCATGTTGTTTGCGCATTCTGTACAAAGTTAGTAGAAGATTCCTCTGGCTAAATTAACGAAAGAAGACAAATTCACTTATAATGACATGATGTTCTGGTTTATGATGCTCTGGACTTGCTTTTGTAATTTTTTTTTATCAAGCAATACTGCAACACAAATTGTAATTCGGAACTAGTTTTTTTTTTAATCAATACTCACGTCCTGAATGATTGCTGGACTTACGTTTGGATGAGGCTGTTGTTGCATAGTGCTTATTTTTAGAGAAGTCTTCTTTTGGTTTCTTCAATTATCACAATTGATTATCGCTGAATCGGCGGCTTTTGTGGCATATAGTCGGATAATATAGGTTGTGGTGTCTAGATGTCCACATTGAGCTTGTAGTTTTGTCCAGCTTAATGGTACTTGAATACCTTCGTGTCTTGCAAATTTAAGTTACTTTAGTATATTGGCTTTTGGTGCATCATTAAATAAATTACGGAGCTTCACGGCGAACTCAATTTCACTGGGTCCATGTCGGAGACGGCGGGGCAGTCTTTACAATTTATTTAATTTGCTCAATTTGGAAAAACCATTATCCTCGTTATTTGATGAGGGAGATTATTCTGTTATGTCTGCCGATTTGAGTTGAATATCTTATGATGATAATCGTATAACGTTATTTTTTTGTCCACCGTTCAAACTTACAGGATTGGAAGCCATAGCAAATTCCATTAATTTGAATTAATGGAATGACAACATGGGTCATTTACATGTAGTACAAGGACTAAATTGATCATGTATTAAAGTCCAAGGACCACATTGATCAAATTAAAAGGTCCTGCAAAAAAAAAAAAAACAGTGCAACGTTCTTATTACCTTAGTATTTGGGTAAACTCCCACATCTTTAAATACTGGTAGTGGTAAAAAACATGGACTCTTGCGTATTCTTTCAATTGATAAAAATCAATTCCTTCATTTTCTATTGCTAGATGGTTAAAAGACCACAAGAACTTGAACATATATGTGGAACCACGCGTGCGATCAGAGCTTCTCGCTGATACGTCTTCCTTCGAGTTTGTCCAAACTTGGCAAGATGGTGAGTGTGGGAACATATAACAACTAGTTGATGCAATTAATTTATGATCGCTTATCGATTGGTCTTTCTGTTTTTACCTTTTGAAGATATAAGTGTCTGCCAGTTCTCATTTCTCTTTTGGAGTAGCTTTTCAGCAAGAATGTTAGTCTCTTTCACTGCGCTGTGCTTTAATGATTGGATATGATAAAGGTTTACTCTTTTTGTGCAACCGACAAATTCCTACTTGAAATAGCAAGATTTATCCTTTAATGTGTATCAATTTTAATCTCTCAAAACCATCTTCTTCGCACACGTTGTGGGATTTGTGCTATATCATCTGAGACAATTGTTCTTATGACTCCGGTGATGCTAAATAAATGATTACAAGTCTTCAACCTCACGGGCTTTTCAAATTGGTTTCTCATGTCAATTATGATCTAATCATGCTGCCATTGTCACTGACTTGTTCTGTTTGAATTTTGTTTCAGAAAGCGAGATTCGGACTTGCACAAGAAAGTTGACCTTGTAGTCACTCTTGGCGGGGATGGAACTGTCCTCTGGGTATGTGTGCTTGTTTTCCCCTCCTTATCATTGATTCCCAAGGCAATGCATTTGTCATTGACAATATAATCAGCGATGAGTCCTTTTTTCTGCTATTTTTCCATGGTAGGTTACTGAGTGTAGCATCATAACCAGGCCTGAGTGTGATACCCCTTGTTTTTCCAATATAAAGTAATTGCAAAGTTCATTTTACTTAGATAATTCAAGTACATTCGACGAAATATGAATCTACTCTTTTTTTTTTCCTTTTCTTATCCTGAAAGCAAAAGGGGAATAATTGACTAAGATGGAGTCTTTTTGCCCCTCTGGAATGCAAATGAAGAAAACGTTGATGATTGGTATCCATATTCTACTCGAAAGTTTCCAAGGATTGAATGGAGTACAAAAATGGAAATGTTGTTTGTCTATTTTGTAAAACGGTAATCATTCTCAATTCCCAGAAACTCTTTAAATTTTCTTTTCCACTAAATCAATCAAAGTATTGCAAGAAGAATAATATCAATGCATCCCCTATATCAAAATTATATCGTGCTTTGAATTTATGTATTATAGCATTTTGGAGCACAGTCCAGTAGACCATTCTTTAGGGTGGTAAATTCCTCAGCCTCTCATATTTAAGTCCTCCTCTTAATTTTCTGTTATTTTTATATGAAATTTTGTACACAATGTGTGTTTATAGATATCTTATAATACATACAAATATCTATAATATCTCTATTTTGTTCTTCATAAAGAATTCCGGCTATGAAACCTTGCCATTTCTCCCCCCCCCCCCCCCTCCTCCTCTTCGCGTTTTCTTATGCGTACACCCAAAAAGATGATTATTGATTTAGGGACTCTCCAAATGTTGTTCCAATCTCATATGGGAAAGGAAGGGTTATCCTAAAAAGCAATTCAGCAAGAATCGAAAATTGTATAACCAGAGAAGCGAAGGCAACTTTAGGTAATGCAACACGGGCCGTGAATCTATATAGGTCATTTGTCTAAGATTCCATGTTCTCTTTATTGGCTTTAAGCATCGTGTATGCCTTTACGTAGTCCTTAAAAGCATCTACCGCCAGTTCCCCTATAAATTGGCTCTTAGAGCAGCGCTTAGCATTTAGCCCTGAGGAGTACTGACTGGAAACAAAATGGGAAACCCTGAGGGGCCGAGGGGTAGCATCCATTCAGTTTGGCATTTTCGGTGTTTAACCATCTATCTTCCCGTATGATTGACAAGTTGTATGTTCTTGTTGCTATTCAATGCAGGGATCTCAAGGTGTGATCACTTCACTGAAACTTGAGACCATGCATAGTCATCTATTATTTCTGTTTTTCATTGTCAACTATTGAACATATACTTCCATGGTGAAATTGTACTCGGTTGTACTTCTGATGTTCCTATTGAATTTCATTTGAATCCTGAGTAGCAAAAACAAATTCTGTTTATTTGCAGGCGGCATCAATGTTCAAAGGACCGGTGCCCCCGTTGTCCCCTTTTCTTTAGGGTCCTTGGGCTTTATGACCCCTTTCTGTATCCTTTGCTTTTCAAAAGTTTTTGGATACCCTTTTTGGCATGAAATGAACCAAGTATGAGGAATGCACAAGATGCCATCAACTGAAAACCGAAAACTGTCTCACTGGTTGATGACTTGAAAAAGTGATCCTCAACATACTTCAGACAGTGAACACTACAAAAAATGCCTGGATTCAATTCTTAAAGGTCCAATCAGCATAACATTACGGCATCGGTTGCAGTGTCTCGTTGTCAGGGATTCGGCTAGAAGTGAATACGAAACAGAAGAACCGATACTCGTTTTAAATGAAGTCACAATTGATCGGGGAATATCATCATACCTCACAAATTTGGAGTGCTATTGTGATAACTCCTATGTCACTTTGGTACAAGGAGATGGGCTAATCTTGTCAACTACATCTGGCAGCACTGCCTATTCATTAGCAGCTGGAGGATCAATGGTTCATCCACAGGTATTACAAACCTTTTTTTCGAATATAGCATTCAATTAGAAGATTTCTCTTCACTTTTCATAGATGCTTGTCTTCCAAGCCTCAGAGGTGTAGACTTGGGAAGCCGAAGGCTCTCTGAAAAATGAAAAGAAATTTGTTTCTAGACGATGATGAGTTAATTGCATATGGACTACAATCTCTCCACATACGGCGTTTAAGCATCATCCATCAGGAAACACATCTTTTTACTGGCAAGTCAGCACTGCTGAATCTGCTGTGTCGATTTGCAGGTTCCCGGCATACTATTTACGCCAATATGTCCTCACTCCTTATCCTTTAGGCCATTGATATTACCCGAACACGTCACTATTCGGGTGCAAGTACCTTTCAACAGCAGAAGTCCCGCGTGGGCATCATTCGATGGCAAGGACAGGAAAAAGTTAGAAGCCGGGGACGCACTCATCTGTAGCATGGCTCCATGGCCTGTCCCTACTGCTTGTCTGGTTGATTCCACCAGCGACTTCTTGCGCAGCATCCAAGACGGCCTCCATTGGAATCTGAGAAAGACCCAGTCATTTGATGGTCCACGAGAACTGTGAGTGTTTTCTCCCCAATATATGTAGTTTAGGTATTGGCCGACAAAGTCGAGCTATGTTAGTTAAAAAGAAAGTGATTCCCGTCAAATCTGCTGGTTCACAATAGAGTGTCCATGGCTGTTGTGACATCTTACTCGTAGTTGTCACCTGAAGTGAGGGGAGTGCCTTAACAGCAGATAGATGTTTAAAATTCTGGAGTAGTACGTTTACATGAAGTATTACTTCATGTTCTTTGAAATTTGTTGGATCAGATGAAGTTCAAGTATTTAAGCGTGCCATATAAGGTATGTGTATTTCAATAGCATTGGAAACTTAAATCATCCTTAACCAATTGTCTTGCGTTCATTACATGCTTCTTTGGGAGATAATGGAAGAGCGAAAATTGCTCCATTCTCCACTTCCCCATTAGAAAAGATGTGATTTGGACGATCAATGCTCTTCAAGACCACACTCGGCCAAAAGAGCAAAAAAAAAAAAAGAGACTCTGTTTGCCATGTTATGAGTTGCTGGAGTAGTTTTTTTTTTTTTGGGTAAATGCTGGTGTAGTGTTAAGTATACAAAAAGCGCTCTGTTTGCCATGCTACGAGTTACTGTTATAGTGTTGAGTGTTCTGACAAGTGTGTGATAACCACCAGATTGATTAGATAAATTGAGCACTCTGACTTGGGATCTAGTAGAACTCTAGCTCATTCGGAGTCCGTCTTTTGTTGTTCCTGCTGAGCGAGTTTCATGACGAAGGCCTCAATCGTTGTGTTTTCTATTTTGGCGTTCTTTTTATCCTAGGCCCAGTTTTTTTGGTCAAAATCCTAGGCCCAGTTAAGGAGAAGTTTTTCCAACGTGTTAGATTTACAATCGAACAAACATTGATAAATGGGCTCAAAAGAGAGTTGGTAATCTTGAGGTGGTGACAATTACCACCAACTGATCACGAGTCAGTTGCAGGTTTTGTTGTTCATCTTGCTGCCTTTTTGGCAACGCTGGTCTAGCCTGACCTAATTGTCTTAGTTGAGATTAATTGGCACATCAGACCAACGGCGAATGTTTTGCCACATGTGGTGGCATAATTGCAAAGACTAGCCTTATATTTTCAATACTTGGCATCGGTCCAGTCTATCGACCATTCTGATTTGCCAAATTATTAGTCCGGGTGAATGCCTTGAGAAAGAAGGAAAGTAAATAATTTGAAAATGTCATACAATACATACTATTCAAAGACATCAGATCCTTCCATTTCTGAAAAAGGGAAATCATTTTCCTCAGTTTAGAAGATTTTTTTCGTTGATCAGAAAATATTTTTTTTATTAACTATTCATTTTCTGCTCCCCCAAACACTGAAACTTGAGGAAAATATTTTCGAGAAAAAATACTTTCTGTGAAACAAACGGAGCCTAATGAGATTCCTTCAGAGGACAACATTTCTCGAACGGTAATTTTCCATCGATCTTCCAGCGGCTGAAGATTCGGGATGCACAGCCATCTTGACTAGCTTTTGGCAATGGATTCTTGTGATGAGCAGCATTGCCAGCCTCCTATTGAATTCTGGTTTTCGCTATAGCAATTTCCTCGTATCAAAGTAGGGTCCCCACCGTGCCAAAAAGTTGTTTGCGCGGAAGGAATGGAAATGCAAGTACCGGTAGAGGTTGCGAGAAAGGTAAATTGCACTGGAAATTTAAAGTGCTGGAAAGACAAATTAGCATAGAACTAGATAAACGTAAATTTGAAAGGACATATGTATTCTGTGATTGATTGTGCTTACAATGATTACAACATGGGTATTTGTTGCGCACCAGCGTGGGTTACTTGCAAGCAGTTATTAATTAGGACTAATACCATGAAATATCCTAAACCGGCAACACTTAGGATGAATTTATTCAAATTATTTTATTGACCGCCAAAACTCTCTAACTGGTACACCTATGATAAATCTATCATAAACTAAATTTTTTTACCATAAAAAATCCAAAATTGACGCATTCGTGACAAATTTAATTGTACAGTCAAATTGCTAAATTGGATGACATGTAGCGGTTGACGGGTGTAGCGGTTTGGGATTTGACAAATTTACCTTCCGTTAGAGTCCGTTAAATTACCGACCGTCGAATTTGCTAAGTTGGATGACACGTGACAGGTTGACGGGTGTACCGCTTTGAGGTTTTTATTTTCTGTTTGTCACATGAATATCGGTTTGAGTTTTTCGTGAAATTATCCCAATTTAATGAGAACTAGCGGATGGTAAATTTGTTGCAGATGTACCAATTTGGGGGAGTTTTTGGTGGTCAAAAAAATAATTTATGATAAATTTATTGCAAGTGTATCGGATTGAGGTTTATTGTGGTAAAAAAATAAGTTTGAAATAATTGTCACAGGTGTGTACCGGTTGAGATTTTTTGTGGTAAAAAAAAATAGTTTGGGGGAAATTTGTCACGGGTGCACCGATTTGAGGTTTTTCTTGATATTATCCCTATTAATTATGAATCTACAATATAACCTCTTAAATAGGATTTTCAATTACCTCGCAAATGATGATTTACGTAGGCATAACCACTTAATAGCAATGTCCTTGTGTCGATCCATTCTCTTCGTTTATGAGCTCAACGCTTAGCAAAGCTTGCAAATAACTGGTTGTCGATGTCAGAACGTAAGTGTGATGCAACACTGGCTTAATTTGTTCTTATGACCTTTCAGCCAAGTACTGGTCTCTCATCCCTCTTTTCCATTCTGCCGCCCCAATCAAGGTTCGGAAGAAAACACCTGGAGTGTCGAAAGTTATGTATAGCGCTCACTTTAATGCCGAAAGTTTCTATCTAATTACTTAAGCGTCAATTTTTTTGAAAGCGACCCCTTAAGTGCCAACCTCGATCCGCTTGGCGAAAATCCGATGCGGCTTGGCGGAGGCCCATTCAGCCAATAAAAAAAGCTAAAAGTTGAAAAAACATATAAAAAATACAAACTTAATTAGATTAAAAATATTAAAACCTAAAATTTCAAGAAAAGCACATAAGTACAAAAGGTCCTAAAATTTGTTACGAAAGTGCAATTGAGACCTAAATCTCACAAAAGGGTATTTAAGTTTTAAAACTTGTCAAATTGGTGCAATCGAGCCTTTTCTTTATCTCCGTCAATTTGGACTAACAAAAAATACTAAAATTTTAAATATTATATCTCTCTTACATAGAAATGACGTGGTTAAGAGGACATCATTTTTGTTCAAATTTGGTTTTTAATACAATTTTCATTTAAAATAAATTTAAAAATAAGCTCAAATTTTTTAAAAAAAAGATAATGGCGGAAACCAGGCTGTGGCAACCCACAATGGCCATTGCCGACGACGGTAGGGCGGCGGCAGGGCTTGTGCAAGCCCTTGCCACTAGTTTCCACGAGTTATCTTTAAAAAAAATTAGCTTATTTTTAAATCTATTTTAAATAAAAATATTTTTAGCTCATTTTGAAATTTAAGTTTAATTTGTCTTAATTTATTATAATATTTTAAGTTTAGAGGTCTTGCACTGATTTTTTATTATAAAAAAATACCATGTCATATTAATATTTAGTTATAAATAACACGTCTTAATTTTATCCGAATATCTTGCCTAAGGCATTTAAGTGATCATTTTTTTTCCGATTTGGCACTTAAATGATCCAAAAAAGCTTTTGGCACTAAAGTGAGTCCCGTACTTAACTTTTCGTACTTGTCTGTTTTCTTTGTATTAGTTGTACGACTCACAAAGAAAAACCGATCAATAATATTATCCATGTGATCTATCTCAACCTGAATCTTGCATTTCAATTTAGAAAACTTCTGAGTTTCTTATTGGTTAGCTTTTCCACATGTTATTGCCTCAAAATCTACATGGTTTTGTGAGCTTTTAGTAAATCCAAGCCTCGTTTAACTAAGATCACCCAAGATTGGATCTCTCGCCGGATAGCCGTATCATAATAAACAAAAAAATCACAAAAAGAAACCAATCATTTAAAATGAAAATTTTGGAATTCAAATGATCGATTTAAAGAAATTGGAACAATCGTATCAAGCCTCGTTTAATATGTCGGTGCAGGGATTCTAATTATCAAGATATCTATGATGCTCTCTGTGATTTTCTTCATGCCAAGAATGCTTTCTACGCTCGTAAAGTGAAATTATTGGTCAATGGGGCACATGCACTAAAATGTAGTTGGACGACTTAGGCCTACATGACAACCATTCGATTAAAAAAAGTGATTATGATTAAAATGATTTTTTCTAATTCGTTCCTCGGATGAGTTTCGGGAGAATCAAAACGCGTTTGGTAACTACACAAAATTTATGTTCCTTGAACAGAAACGCATTTGATGATCGCACAAAATTTTTATTCTCGGGAACAATTGCTCTATAGTTAATATGAGAAATTTCATCATACATTTCGAATTAATCGAAGATTAATTCATATTGATTTTCTTATATAACATATTGCACATTGAAATGTAAAAATAAATATCTAGAATCATCACAAGTCATTTTCGCTATTCATTGTGAGATTTCATCGAACTCTTTTGAGCGAGCGGACAACCGACACGAGCGACACGGTTATTTCTACAAGGAAAATGCTTTGCACCGCCCTGAATTATGTGCGTTTTTGGTTCTATGAAATCAAATCTTAGTCTTAATTCATCAAAAACTTAAGAACGAGAGCTTGCTAAGTGTTCACGATGGTTATTTTTGTCTTTTTCCAATTTTTTTAAAAACTAGACTAAGTTTAAAGTACATAAACCTAGGCAAATCACAACTAATGAAATTAAGTGTGCAATCAAGGAATTATGAAATTGATAAATCACACCATAAAACCCTAATGAAGCCCTAAGGGCTTAGAGAAATATGGTTCGAGTTTAATTACAAAGGTATTTATGATTTTTCTAAAAAATAACAAAAAAATCTTGGCCCGAATTTATGAAAATGGGATCAAACTAGCATAATCTAAACTTTTGTTATTTTTAGGAATTTTGTGAATTTTTTTTATTTTTATGTGTTATTTTATAGATGAGGTGAGTCTCACCATATCAACGTTATATACTTATATGCACAAATATACTTATACCTTTTTTTTTTTTTGTCATAACAAGTTATAGAGTTCAGTACTAATTATGCTTCTTATAACACATGATGTTTCTTTTAATGCTCATGATAAAAAGAGATTTTGCTTTTAATGGTCTTGCTTTATTTCGACCCAAGTTCCCTATCCTGAGATTGCATTTGCCATTTTAGGTAAACACCGGTTATATGCGAAGAATCACAGTGACGATACCTTATGTGTTTCGCAAACTCTAATCAAGAAAGTGCGGACCCTAAATTATGGTGTCCCCCGAAAATTTTGGGAAGAATTGGAAGATCAATCGGCCAAAATAACCATAAGCAGTGACAATACTGTAAGTTTCTTTTTCTTTGATTATTTCTATCGAATATGCAACCTTCATCGTCTGATTTGTTTTCATTTTCCGTGGTTCTTAACCGCCGGCAATTCGAGATGGAAAAGTTTTAGATGAAATGTTTTGCCTTTAATTTTTAGATTTTTTTTTCTTGACCGCATCCCCTCTACCACTCCTCCGTCGTGCACCCGTTGCCACGCCGCTGTGGTCAGCCTCCAAGAGCTCTAATTGAGGACGATTTGAGGTCGTGGATCTTCTGCAACCATCGATTGAGGCTAATCGGGAAAATTATTCAAAAAAAGTCTTCGATTTATTATAATTATGTCGATTTAGTTTTAATTTTTTTTTCTATAGCCTGCCGGCCCAAACCCTAAAAATACAAAAAAAAAAGACTAAAATAAATAAATCCAAAAATGATAAAATATTACTAGAAAATTACAACGTCCCCCATAATGGTCAAATAAATTGAATCGACACAATTGTAAAAGGTCTAGGATTCAATCGACAAAAAAATATTTAGGATTGAATTAGTACATTTGTAATAAATTTAAGACTTTTTTGGTAATTTTATCGAGGCTCCGTACCCATTGACCCCGAGCAACCTCTAATTGAGAGAGAAAAGAGAGAGTGAGAGTGAGATTTTCTTTCTCTTCCCTCATAATTCAAGGAACTCTCACCCTCACTCGCTCTTTTCTCTCTCGGTGATCTTCATTGGTGTGCCCTCTCCCTCTGGTCCTTGCACTGGCGACACTGCGGCTCAATGCCAGCAGTTCGCGAGGTCCTTAAGCCTTGTACTCTGTCCTCAGCTTCGCCGTTACCTCGCCTGACTAGTTTGTTTGCCTGCTCCATCTCGGCCTGCGCACACTCGAAGGAGGAGGAAGGCGACCCAAGTTCCGTTGAGCACAATTCGGCTCCCGTCTTTTCGTGCTCGGAACCTAACGCAAGTAAAACCCTAATCCTTACCGCTAGATTACCTGTTGTTCATAGATTGGGCTAGACGGCGTGGTTGAGATAGGGAAATGCCGAAACTGAGTTGTTCTTGCATGGCAGAGAGAGCGGCTTTGCATGTTGGTTCCAATTGTCAATTGGTGATCTTACGGCTATGGGTAGTTAGGATTTGAAGGCCGATCGTCGTAATTATCGTCGAGGCGATGTAAATTGGAGGTGGATCCATGTGGGGGCGGTTCGGCCATGAACGTTGTTAGTCCGATCGTGTAGTTCGTGGCTTGCATGTTGAATCTATTACTTGAAATGAGGCCAAGGCATGACGGCCTGAATTCTTTCGAAATTGATAAAGGTGGGGCGCTATCATGGACTGCAAAAGAATCGTTCATGCCCGAATTCGTATACAAATTGGGCGCGAAGCCCCTCTGATCCGACCCCCACTCTTTTTTCCCCATCCATTTTCCCTCTCACCCTCTCTCTTGCACTTCACCTCGTGGGATCCGCCCACGGTTTAACCCCCCTCTCTCTCTCACACTCGAATCACTCCCTCTCTTCTCCCTCTCCTTCCCCGTGAACTTTCTTTCCCCTTCACCTCGTTCTCTTTGCCATCTTCACACTCGAGAGACGCCAAGCCTCCCTCGCTCGTTCGAGCTTCCTGCTACTCCACGCCACGACCCACGAAGCCAGAGCTCCGCCGCAGCTTCACCAGCTCCACCATCACCTTTCCTTAGCCGTCCGCCGTTCGTGCTTTCGCAGACCCACGCGATGCCGAGAGGAAGGGAACCAACCGAGCTCGATTTTTCATTGCCCGGCCCCGACCTTCCTCGAGTGCAATCCCAAACAAGTAAACGTCGAACCTTTGCTATTAGCTTGTCTGATTGTTGCTCATTTGGCGTGGATGGACAGTCAAAGAAAATGGGTATGTTGGGGTAGTATTCGGCCTGCATGGCAAGGAGAAGGCGTTTATAATTTCGCTCTGTTGTTTGTGGTAGCCTCCATAGAGCTTGGGTAGCTCGGATTCGAGATTAGACCATTGAATCTGACGTGGGAATCATGTGAATTGAGGTGCATCGTGTGATGAATGCCTCGGCCGTGAACTTTGAATGATAGAAAGTGAAAGTGGTGAGAGGCGGACTAGTTCTTTCGGGTGCAGTGTCGTTATGTGGCACTGAAGGAACTGGTAATACTAGTGGGCTGCTTTGGGAAAGATTAAAAGGGACTCGGAGCCTCATTTATGGCGCCCCCTCCCGCCTCTCGTTTGTCATGGAGGACATTACCGGCCCAGTTTGTATGAGTATTTTCCCAATTTGTTGAATGATATTACTGATTATAAGTTACAGGTAGTGAAACCTTGTAAGGCCATACCTTCATAGTTGGCGTGTCTATTTCTTGATTGCACTTGTATGATGGCCGGACATGTTTGTTTTGATATTGTCTTCTGTATGTGCCTTGAATCCTTGATATATATAAAATATCATTTCAAAGAAGAGCACGCTAGTAGGTGGCGCCATGAGACGTCACA
Source organism: Rhodamnia rubescens (assembly GCA_021437795.1). NCBI lineage: Eukaryota > Viridiplantae > Streptophyta > Magnoliopsida > Myrtales > Myrtaceae > Rhodamnia > Rhodamnia rubescens. The sequence goes on from JAILYA010000021.1 coordinate 264,830, forward strand.
CTTCCATACACGATCCATGATGATTGGACCGTCACGTTAGCATTTTCAAGCAAAAATTAATCGAAAGGCAACATTGCCATATAAGGAAAAAGCTTAATAATATATTGAAACCCGTAGGATAGATTCAAGACTGAATCGGTAATTTTTCCAAGCTTGCAGCCTATCTCTTCGATTATTTTTTGGATATGACGGAGACGATCGGCAAACGACCTCATTAATTTGTTCTGGGCATCTTTGCTGATGAGGGTTTTGGGACGTGCCTATGAAAATAAAACGTCGGGTAAACTAGGAAAAGCCCACCACGACCGTTCCCCCTCGTAAAAACAAGGGATTATTCTGACTGGGTTGACGAGGTGGTTTGTCCTTAGCCAAATAAATATAACATCGACATCCAACCAAACTATAGACATGTAATTGAACACTTGCCCCTTAACAAAAGACTAAGACGCAAGACCTAGGGGATTCCGTCCACGGACTAACACAAACAAATGAGCTATTAGTGATGTGGGCTTACATGTTTTTTCTTTTCTTTTCTTTTCTTTTCTCGATCGGATCGGACTGGTTGGTCATCCTCGGCATCGCCCATATAAAATGATAGCCCGACAAACTTTTATTACGGTTGCCCGGCAAAAGAAGAAGAGAAACCCTGCGGCCCGTCCGGATTTATCGGTTGGCTCCAATAACTCTTCCCCGACTAAGTCATCGATTGTTACCAATACAGCATATTCGCGATTGCAATGCCTGATTAATCTTCTTGTTTGCCCTTCGGTCGCAATCTCATGGCTATTTAGAAATCCCTATACAATTTTTTTTTTGTTTTTGTTTTTCGGGTAATCGGTTAGGATTCATCGTACAATCACAACAAAATAAAGTGTAAAAGCGAGAAAGAAAAATAGACACGAGGTTTATCTTAGTTCACCCTTAAATTAGGGTTACGTCCAAAGCATATGATTCCACTATAATTAGCACATTGTATCTCTTGTTGTATCACTCAATTGCAATTGAAAAAGAGTATATATAGCGATGGTTATTTATGAACCTATCAATGAGAAAACATAGGTTCAAACTATAAAATAAGAGAAATTATTATCAATGAGAAAATACAGTTATTTAGGAAAAAAAGAATCATGTTCGGATACTCGATAAGAATTTCTCTTATTTCATTCTGTATAAATCAATTTGATAAGTCACTAATTCATTAATATATAACCTTTTAGCTGTTTGATCTGTCAATCAATGTGAACGCTTCTTGATTTGTCGCCACGCAGGCATGCCCAATAATTTTTTTTTTTGGTCAGAGCACAAAAGTTAAATATTGAACCTCTTAGCTGTTTGATCTATCGGCCGATGTGAACGCTTCTTGATCTATCGCCTCGTAGGTGTGCCCAAAAGTTTTTTTTTTTTTTGTTAGAGCCCCAAAGTTAAATATGGAACCTTTTAGCTGTTTGATCTGTCGACCGAGTTCTTCATCTGTTGTCGTGCAGGCTACCCAAAAGTTTTGGTTAGAGCAAGGAATTTTTAGCCGTTTGATCTGTCACCAATTGAATGTCTTGTCTATGCTGCGCCCAAATTTTTTTTTTTTGTTAGAGCTCAAAAGTTAAATATGGAACTTTTTAGCCATTTCATCTGTCGACCGATTTGAACGCTTCTTGAGATGTGGCTGCGCGCGGATCATTCTAGTGGTTTTTTTATTTCCGCTCTTGTTGCAATTTCAATGGGATTCAAGGAATTCTACACCTCAGATCGAGACATCGTTTTGTTCTTCCCTAAAAAAATTGTGACCAAAACAAAGTGCAAAAGAAAAAAACAGGATTCTTGGAATCGGCAATGAGCTAAAAGGTTCCATATTTAACTTTTGGGCTCTGAAAAAAAAAAAAAAAAGACTTTTGGGCACGCCTGCCACCGAAAGTGACAGAGTTGGAGATTAAACAAGACGAGAACTCATGCAAAGAACCTCGAAAAAAAAAAAAAACTCATGCAAAGAACAATTATATATATATAATTAGTGACTTATCAAATTGATTTATACGGAACGAAATAAGAGAAATTATTATCGAGTGTTCACATATGATTCATTTTCTTTCTAAATATCCGTATTTTCTCAATGAATTAGCGATTTATCAAATTGATTTGTACGAAATGAAATAAGATAAATTATTATCGAGTTGCACTAGTGGAAGAACTTGTCGCAATAGCTCCGGCTCACGGGACTGCATTACGAACGTTGGTTTTTAATCGAAACCCGAGGCAAGGAAGCACATGGACTTGTGTTGGCGAATTCATATTTGAATCTCTTGACGGAATCAATGTTGGTGCCAATTTGGCAATCACTCTGATTTCATTGCCCTGGACCACTACAACAATGGCGGTGGAGCTGGCGGTCGCTTGAGATTCCCTCACCCCATCTCTCCATGGTGGTCTTAGTTCTATGGTGAGTCACGCTCCTCCTAGTGACGGCTCAATCTCCCCCGTCATCACCACCACGATTCCTCAACTCGAGTGTTTTTTATTCAGGTCGAGCGCGCTCTTGTGAAAGGTTTGCTTGGAATTCCTGAAGTATTTTATTATCAAACCCACCAAATCTCTTCCTTTCAATTTTCCTCCAACCCCGAGCATCGACCCAAGAAAAAATCGTTAAATTTTTTTTGTGCTCCTTTTGTCATCTCTTTCAGAATCAAAGAAAACCTCAACAGATTGACAGAAAAAATACTCCAAAGGAGAATAGGAAGACAACGGAAGAGGCAGCTACCACCAAAAAAAAAAAAAAAAAAACAAAAACCAGAAGGTCGACGTAAAAATTGCCCCTTTTGTTCGCAAAGACGATGGAGGACGTGGTGACTGGACGCAGCCTGCACCGATGCGGGCGACGGCGAGGGAGCGGCGGTGAGCTGGTTGTTGACGAAGGAGCGAGAGAGAAATGTAAGGTTTTTAAATCTTACTCCACGTCAGTTTGCTGCTCTGGCACTTTATACACGTGTCAATTTTTAGAGGTTGTGAGAACAAAACGCGTGCCAAATCAGTTGACAACGTAGTAACTGCAAACCACCGAAAATTTTCTTGCCTATCAGTGATGATTCAGTAACTAGAGCTTCGAAAAGTCTCCGGCGAAAATTTCAAACAAAGACTAAAAATAAATTTTGTTTTAAAGAATGGTCTAAAGTGCTCTTTTTTTATTTTAAAAAATTAATAGTACGAAAAATTCCAAATTAATACACCCATGACAAATTTATCCCAAATTATATTTTTTGATAACAAAAAATCCCAAAGTGGACAGACTTAGCCTAAATTATATCGTGACAAGTTTATCCCGAATTATTTATTTTGACCACTGAAAATCCTAAACCGATACATATGTGAAAAATTTACCATCCTTTAATTTTTGTTAAATTGGATCAATAACAAGAAAAATCTCAAATTGATATTTAAAAGTACAATTTAACGAAAACTAATGAAGAATAAATTTATCACGGATGTCTTAGTTTGGGATAAATTTATCATGAGATATATCGGTTTGAGATTTTTTGTTAAATAAAAAATAATTTGAAATAAGTTTGTAAATACGTGTCTTAGTTTGAAATTTTTTGTGATATTTATTCTTATTTTAAAGAAGGTCTTAGTCAATGGCATTTTCATCTTTTACCATTTTTTTATTTCCTTGTCTTCTTTCTTTTTCCCAACTCCCTGTCTGTCTCCATCTGCCTGCGCCGCTGCGCGTGCCTTGTACTTACAGCCCTCAATCCTGCCTGAGCTTCCCAGATCTCTCTCTCTCTCTCTCTCTAAGACTCGCCACCTCCAGATTTTTTTTTGGGCAGATACTCAGTCATGTCTTCGAGCAAGATCAATTCAGCTGTAAAGCCTGTAATCTTCTCTCTCTCTCTCTCTCTCTCTCTCTCTAGTAAGCTGACATGTGTGCATGTTTGTTTCTCCCGGACTTGAGGCGGAGGGCGGCGGTGAATCTTGTCTAGATGACAAGTAATGCCTTCGCGCTCTTGTGAATCGGTTTACTTCCAGCCCCATTCACGATGGTTGGAGTATCATTTTTAGCTTTTCATTTGCACTCCTCCCCGCCCTTCTCTCTCTCTCTCTAAGACAAATGATTTTTTTGAATTGACCGAGTTGAGTTTGTCAAGCCAAAAATAGATCCGTTTACTCTATAAACTTATTTTATATTTGTATTGACCGATATTCAATTCGACTCATTAAAATCTACACCCGTTTCATTTCAGCTCCTTCATTAGAACCGATTAGCATGTGGTTTTTTTTTTTGTAAGACTAAATTTAATTAGGTTTTCTTAATTCATGAAATTGGCATTAGTCTTATTTTTTTGAAATGAAAAATGATTTTTTCCAAGTATCGGAACGTTGTAAGTAAGAAATTGTCTGTAATTTCAGAAAAAAAGGGTTTACCACTTCAAATATATTTAAGCAAGAAACTTAAAATTTTTTCTTTTTCTCTGACAAAAAAAATCTCAAAATTATTTCCTCACCAAACAAAAAAAAAAAAAAAGCTCTCAAAAATTAATTTTCCGACCAAGAAAAAAAAAAACAAAAGACAAAAACCTCTCAAAACTAAGTTCACCCCGATGTTTTCTTCTTCCTTCGTTTTCGGTAGCCACCTTCACTTGCTGATGATCTGGAGCAGTTGTGACTCGAGGAGTAAGGACGGGGAGTTCAGGTTCTGTTGTTTGTTCCCGCTCGTTGTTGCTATTTCTTCCGTTCCTTTGGGATCGAGAAGAGTGCGACGAGGGGTTGTTGATGATTGGATGGATCTAGCTGAGTGATTTCCATTGATGCATTCGAACTGCAGAGTGCGGATGGCCATAGATTTCGTGGGATCACCGTGAACTATTCTAAAAATTGAAGCTAACACTCTCCTCATCCTCGTGCTTAATAAGAAATGCCATGAATTAAATTGTCATTCCCATGCTTAATGTTTAGTTAGCGCTTTGTTATGCATCGTCTGGCATTGCATGCCCTTTATTTTGCAAGGACTGGGACCAAGCGTTATGCTTTTCACCTTTATTTATATGATGCTCATATGTAAATGAGCCATTTATGAACAGGATGATGCAAATCATTCTAGCTCACGCACAAATGATTCGGATTCTCCTGTAAATTCTGAGAAAGCAATCCAGGAGCTTCTGCAAGAAAAATCCTGCTCACGATGACGATGACCGTCTCAGAGAATCTACAGATGCTTTGAGAAGTATGTTTGGACAGTTACATTTATTTCTGTACCCCAGATGCAGTTCATGAATTAATGCTTATCTTTGACTTGTCGCTATTGTAGAGGCATCAAAGCAAGCTGCTGAAGAGAAAGATCCTGCTCAAGCTGATGCTGCAGAATGGAAGTTTGAACAACCAGGTTTTGTGAGATTACATAGCAAATGTGCCTAACCTATCTACCTCGAGTTTAATCTTTCTTCCTTTCCATAATTGTTGCCTTCCTTCAGCTTTTCATGAACGTGTTACCAGGACATAATGGTGTCTTGTTTGGTACCTACTGTTCACGAATAGTTTGGTCCTCCTTTTGTTCATACGTTCTGATTGGCATGCTTATGTTCATGTGTGTGTACCTGAGTTAGAAATTTGTTTATGCATGTCTTTACTTGGGTAGATTATAGGTATATATGTACATCTATTTACACAGCTTACAGAGACAGTACAAACAAGTAAACCACTTCATTTCATAGGATAGAGTGTTCCGGAGTAATAACTGGTTAGGAGGCATGAAGCTTCTTTTTGGTGCATTCGTTCTGGTATAAACATCATTTATGATTGAGCATCCACAATCTAGACTTGTTTATCGACAGCTGCTGCTATGGTATTCTTTGACAGCATATCACCAACAAGGTGATTAGTAGTCACATATATTTTTTGGAATTCTCTGGTCATATTCTCAGTGATTGAATGATCATCTTCTCTGCTTTCTTGTTCTCCTTGAAGGCTCGATTCACTTTAATGAACTCCTATCAGCTAAATTGTTTCATCCGTTATGGATCATCAATGTATGTTGAATCTCCTTGGATATGCCTCGTCAGTCCTTCAGTTAATGCAAATAGTGATGTTAGTTGCAACTCACAAGTTTAGCGCAAAATGTCATTTAGTCGGTGTCAAGGCACTGAAATCATACCTGCTCTAGGTTTTGTTGGAGATGCCAGGCATGTTCAATGTGTTACATTGAATTTCTGGAAAGAATTTGAAACAAAGTGCAGATGAGAAATTTTATACTCAGAATAACATTTGGCAATAAATTTTTTTCCTCTGTTGCCCTTGTCTTTTAAGTGCTTTGAATATCCCTTGTTGATATTCTCACAGACAAAATATCGGGAGGTAAACATGATGATGTTCATTGCGAGAGTGCACAAAACTTGGATGACCAGAATGATTTGAATAACCAAACCAACGAGCATGGAATAGGCTCCAATGAGGTTCTCTCCAGAGGGGAAAGTGATTCTGCACACGGGGCAATTCAAGACCAGATGACGGAAAAGGTTTGGATATCAGACATTTGTCCTCCCTATCCCCATGGAGACATTTATCTCTCTCTCCTCCCTGCCCCCCCTCCACACACACACACACACACATTGTGCATCATGTCATTTTGAAGAATATAGGCAATTTTCTGGTTATGTTATTTGTACATACTATCATTAGTGAAAACTTTTCGCTGTATAAGTACTTTGTAATTATACAAGCAATACCTGACTTGTTCAGAGTTTTAAACATGTGAATATTTTGTTTCACGCATATCTTCTCTCTTGAGACAGGTATCGTTTGAACTTATGTGGACTTCCAAAGGTAATGACATTGTGTCTTGTGAAGAGGGAAATATAAAAGCAGCTGGGCGCACTAGTGAACAGGTACGTCTTCTCCTGATGGTCAGTCAGTGTTTAAGAGTGGACTACAATTTATATTTCATCTTGAATGGATTGGTTTGAGTACCTTTCTGCAACATTTGGCTGACTGATATAGGACAGTTTTTGTGGCAAACTTCATGATATAGTACATGAGCGCACTTCACTGCAGTTATAATCAAAAGCTCATTGTCTTTACAGATTACTTTGAAGTGGCAATCTGAGCCACAGACAGTGCTTATTATCACAAAACCAAAATCGCCTCATGTCCAAGATCTATGTGAGGATATAGTCAGGTTTGAACTATGAAATCCTTAGTTTCACCATTTCAATTTCTTTCAAGCTGTTGTAGGCAGTTATTTTTGGAGCAACATCTGTGTGCATGATGTTCTGCAACTTCTGTTCTGCCAGAACTGCTGGCTAGGTCTCTTACACCGGTGGTGTTTCACTTTCCAGTCACTAAACTATGGCAGGACAAGTATGAATAAATGTGGTTTATGTGATGGGCATGCCGTTAGCACGTTCAGAAGTACAGGGCTGATAGAAATTTCTCTCGCCAAACTAATGAAAACAGGACAAATTCACTTATGATGAACTGATGTTCTGACTTATGGTGTTTCAGAGTTTCCTTTATATCAAGTTACAAATTCAGAACTAGTTTTTCTATCAACTCATATCTTGGAGTATTGCCGGACTCGTGTTTAAATGAGGCTGTTGTTGCTTAGTGCTTATATTAGGGACGTCGTCTTTTTTATTTCCTCAATGATTGCAATTGATTATGGCCAACTCGGTGGCTTTTGTGGCCTATTGTCAGATAATTTTGATTGTGGTGTCTGGATGTCCACATGGGGCTCCTAGTTTTGTCCAGCTTGATGGTACTTGGATGCCTTCATTCCTCACAAATTTTGGGTGTCTACGAAGTGGTTCGCAACAGGTTAAAGTTGCAAGAGTGATGTTGGCTTTTTGTGCATCACTAAATAAATTGACGACTTCAAATTTCCTGCAAAAAACAGTGGAAACGTTCGGATGATTTTAGTATTTGTTTGTACTCCTACATCTTTAAATACTGGCAAGGAAAAGAAATCATGAACTCACGTGCATTCTTGTGCATATCACTATTGCTAGTTGGTTATACATGCACAAGAAGAAAATTTACGTGGAACCACGCGTGCGAAAGGAGCTTCTCAGTATATCGTCTTCCTTCGAGTTTGTGAAAATATGGCAAGATGGTGAGTTTGGGAACATATCACTAGTAGTTGATGCAATTAACTCATGATCGCTTATAAATTGGTCTTTATTTTCTACTTTTTGAGGGGATAAATATCTCCAATTCTATCTTCTCTTGTGGAGAACTTCTCAGCTAGAACATCAGTCTCTTTCACAGCAGCATGCCTTAATTATTGGATATGACAAAGTTTTTCTCTTTCTGGTATATGTTCCCGATTTGATCTCTCTCAAAATAAGCTGCTTCGCACGCTTAGCGGAACGGTGTTATATCATTTGAGACAATTATTCTAATAACTCTAGTGATGCTAAATAAAGATACTACAAGTATTCAACTTTTTTCAAATTGGGTTCTCATGCCAATTACAATCTTAATCATGCTGCCACTGTTGCTGACTTGTTCTGTTTGATTTTGTTTCAAAATGTGAGATTCCAGACTTGCAGAAGAAAGTTGACCTTCTGATCACTCTTGGTGGGGATGGAACTGTCCTTTGGGTAATGTATTCATACATCATTTACAGTAGTATCAGTGATGAGTCCTTATTTCTGCTATTTTTCCATAGTAGGTTACTGGGTGTAGCATCATGGCCAGGCCTGTGTGTGATAGCCCTTATTTTTCTAATATCAAGTAATTGCGTAGTCATTATTCTTGGATCATTCGAGTTCATTCGACGAACTATATGCACATGAATCCACTGTTTTTTTCTGCCCTTTGGAATGCAAAAGAAGAAAATGTTGGTGAACGGTATTCCTATACTACTAGAAAGTTTCTGAGGATTTTATAGAATCCAAAAGATGAAAATACTGTTCATTTACATTGTAAAACGGTAATCATTCTCAATTTTCAAAAGCAATCTACTGCCAATGCCCCCTAAATTGGCACTTCGATTGGTGCTGAACGTTTAACCCTGAGGAGAATTGAATGGAAACAAGAATGGGAAACCTGAGGACCTGCTAATGTCATCCATTCAATTGTATGTTGTTGTTGCTATTTGACAGAGGAATCTCAAGGTGTGATCACTTAGGGCCTGCATGGTAACCATTCACGTTTTCTAATTCTATTCCCTAGAACAAAAAATAAATAAATAAGAATCCTATTTGGTAACATGAATAATTCTAATTCTTCTGAGAAAGCAGTTTTGGAGAAAAAAAAAACAAAAAAAATCGGTTCTAAAAAAAGAATAACTTTTGAGAATCACAAAACAAAATAAAGTCCCACATCTCTCATTTTTCATTTTCAGTTCTATCAATTTTTCCTCGACCTAAAATAGAATGAGGTCTCATTTTCAAAGAAAAATATATAAGATAATAAAATATTACATAAAAAAAAAAAAAAAATTGAAAAATTTTGGAAAAATTTTAAAAAATAAGAAAAATTTTCAGAAAATCCCTAAAAATAGAAGAAGATTATATTAGGTTAATTTGATCTCATTTTCATAAATTTGGGCCAAGATTTCATAGAATTTGTTTTTAAAAAAATCATAAACACCATTGCAATTAAACCCGAATCACATTTCTCTAAGCCCTTATGGCTTCATTAGGATTTTATGATGTGATTTATCAATGCCATGATTCCTTGATTGCATACTTGATTTCATTGGTTGTGATTTTCCTAGGTTTTTGTACTTTAGACTTAGTCTAGTTTTAGAAAATTTTGAAAAAGAATAAAAATAACCATGTGAACACTTAGCAATCTCTTGATCTTAAGTTTTCGATGAATTAAGACTGAGATTTGATTTCCTAGAACCAAAAATGCGCACAATGCAAGGCGGTGCAAGTGCATTTTTCTTGTAGAAATGAAGGAGTCGCTCGTGTCGGTTGTCCTTTCGCTCAAAAGAGTTTGATGAAACCCCACAATAAATGACGAAAATGACTCATGATGATTCTTGATATTTATTTATACATTTCAATATGCAATATGTTATATAAGAGAATCAATATGAATTAATTTTCGATTAATTTGAAATGTAGGATGAAATTTCACAAAGTAAGCGTGTAATTATTTGACTTAAATGACAAAAATTAGGAAAAGTAATTGTTCTCGGGAACATAAATTTTGTGCGATTATCAAACGCGTTTATGTTCCAGGAACGGAAATTTTGGGCGATTACCAAACGCGTTCGATTCTCTAAAACTCATCAAGGGAACGAAACGAAAAAATCATCTTAATCGAATCACTTTTTCGGATCGGAATGGTTGCCATGCAGGCCCTTAGTTACCGAAACTTGAGACCATGAATATTCATCTATTAGTTCCATTTTTCGATGGTCGATTGAATGAACGCATACTTCCATGGCGGAATCATACTCGGTTGTACTTCTGATGTTCCTATGTGAATCTTCATTGGAATCTTGAGTAACAAATAGAGTATATATTTTGCAGGCAGCATCACTGTTCCAAGGACCAGTGCCTCCTCTTGTCTCCTTCTCTCTAGGGTCCTTGGGCTTTATGACCCCTTTCAGTATCCTTTGCTTTTTGAAAGTTGTGTGATATCCTTTTGGCATGAGACATACCAAGCATGGGGAATGCACAGATGCCATCAATTTAATCGAACACTCTCTGACTGGTTTAACAACTTGAAAAAGTGATCCTCAACATATTTCAGGCAGGGATGGCTATAAACAAAAACTTGAATCGATTATTAAATGTCCCATCAGGATAACATTGCGGCATCGGTTGAAGTGTCAAATTGTCCGGAATTCGGCTGAGGAGGAAAATGGAACAGCAAAAACGACATTCGTTTTAAATGAAGTTACAATTGATCGGGGGCAGTCACCCTACCTCACAAATTTGAAGTGTTATTGTGACGGCGAACCTGTCACTTCGGTACAAGGGGATGGACTAATCTTGTCAACTACATCTGGAAGCACTGCCTATTCATTAGCAGCCGGAGGATCAATGATCCATCCACAGGTATGATAATCCTCTCTTGGTAGTTATTTATTTTTTAATATATTTCAATATCATTAGTCAGATTAATACTTTTTTCAGTGGAGGAATTTTACAAGTTCATGAAAACTATGAGCAGACAGATAAGTGTTTTCCATTGATGTTGCAATAGCAGGGTAATGCATTCTCATACGAGTCTATGAAACGTTTCAGATTAAAAATAAATCTATGTCTGTGCTTTGCACATGCTTAAAACAGATATACAAGCTATTTATAGTGTATCGTCGTTTCATCTACTATAGAAATTAATTAGAACATTGCCCTTTGCTTTCTCATTTTCTTACGACCTTGTCTCCCAAGCCTCGAGAGCTGTCGATTGTGGAAGCCAAATGCTCTCGGGAAAAATGGAAAGCAATGTGATTCTAGATGCTCATGAGTTAATTGCATATTAGTTACGATCCATCTACATATTAAGTCCAAGCATCATCAATCAAATAAACATTTTTTATTATTATTATCGGGATGTCCGGACTATTGACTTTGCTTTGTGTCAATTCGCGGGTTCCCGGCATACTATTGACGCCAATATGTCCTCATTCCTTATCCTTTAGGCCATTGATGTTACCCGAGCATGTCATTATTTGGGTAGAAGTGCCCGGCAGCCGAAGTTCCGCCCTGGGTATCATTCGACGGCAAGGACAGCAAGAGTTGAAAAATCGGCCACAAGCTCACCCGTAGCATGGCTCCGTGGCCCGTCCCTACGGTTTGCCTGAAAGATTCCACCAGCGACTTCTTTAGCAGCATCCCGAAAGGCCTCAATTGGAATCGAGAGAAAGACTCGGTCATCCGATGGTCCCCCACAACCACAACCATGAGCATTGCTTCCCCCACCACCGTATTGTGTTTAGGTGTTGGCCAACCGGATCAAGCCATGTTAGTTAAATAAGAAAGTGATTCCTGTGAAAAGGAACATCTACTGTTTCCCAGTTATAGATTGTCTAAAGCTGTTGCAACACTCTTACTCGAAGTTGTTGCCTGAAGTGAGGGGGAGTGTTGAGCCGTGTCTCAATGTTGCTGCTCGATGTTCCGTCGTTTTAGTTTTTTTGTTATTCAGTCAAGTTTGTTTGTTAGGCGGTTGGTTTGTTAGCTATTTTCTAGGAAGTGGAACAAGTCTGTTTTGGTTTGTTAGCTGTTTTCTAGGAAGTGGAACAAGTCTGTTTTGCACGTTTGTGTGCGGTTCTAAAAAATTTCCTATTTTGCTAGTCTTGTCTATTTTTTTTGGCATAAGTGAAGTTAAATGTTTTCTTCTTATTCCATCTCTCTCTCGGTGCAACTAGAAGTTTGTGTGAATTAGCTGAATATATCAGCAATAACAATGGTATCGAGCCTCTGTGAGATCTTAAGGGACCTGTGAAGTGAGGGTAAGTGAGTGTGAAGACTGCTTCCAATCTGGAAATCAAAAGTCGATGGAGGCGGGATCAAGCGGATTCTCTACAATGGCTACTCTAGTCTTTTATCGGGGAAAATTATCAAGCTTGGGTTGTCAAGATGACAGCATTCTTGAAGGGTCATGATCTATGGGAGGCTGTGGAGAATGATTATGAGGTTGCTCCACTTCCAAACAATCCGACCTTGAATCGGATAAAGTACCGCAAAGAGAGAATCACAAGGAAGGCCAAGGCAAAGTCTTGCTCTGTATCTTCTTGTCTCACCCCTATCTTCACAAGGATCATGAGATGTGATTACGCAAAGGCAATATGGGACTTCTTGAAGGATGAATACGAGGGAGATGAGAAGGTAAGGAGCATGAAGGTGCTGAATCTCTTGAGGGAGTTTGAGAGACAGGATGAAGGATTCGAGTCGGTGAAGGAATACTCGATAGGCTGATTGAGATAGTTGAAAAGATCGAGTCTTAGGGACCGACTTGAAGGATGAAAGCTCGGTTCGGAAGATCCTGGTGTCTCTTCCAGAGAAGTTTGAAGCCACCATAGCTTCTCTAGAAAATACAATAGACTTAGCCGACATAAAGCTTGCAGAATTATTAAGTGCCCTTGCAGCCCGGGAGCAAAGAAGATTGATGAGAAGAGAAGAACCTGTAGAGGGTGCTTGCAAGCTAAAGTGAAGTTCAATAATGGAGGCAAAGGGAAGAAATGGAATCAATCCAAAGGGAATGCAGGTGACTCCAAGTTTGCAGCAAAAAGAAGGAAGTTCTAGTGGGTCTGAAAAATGGAAGAAGAACAAGAAGCCTTGTCAACATTGTGGTGGAACTAATCATCATTCCTTTAGATGCTTTGGAGGAAGCCCGATGCTAAGTGCAGAAGATGTCACAAGGTTGGCCACATGGAAGCTATTTGCAAAGAGAACAATCACTAGCAAGCGGGAGAAGCACGAGATAGCAATGAATGAGATCGAGGAAGAACACTTATTTGTACCTTCCTATTCTGGTTCTCCTGTTGAGAATGATGTATGGCTGGTGGATAGTGGCCGTACCAATCATATGACTAGCAATTTGAAGTCGTTTAGGAGTCTAGACAGGGTCAGTCAAGTCCGAGTCGAATTGGCAATGGACGGTATATCGAAGTGCAAGGGAAGGGTACACTGGCTATTGAAGGAAATCGGGAGGTGAAGGCGATCGGTGATGTTCTCTTTGTGCCAAAAGTTGACCGGAATCTTTGAGTGTTGGTCAATTAGTTGAGAGGGGCTATAAGGTGAAGTTTGAAGGAAATGAATGCCTTATTGATAATGCAGATAGCAAGGAAGTGCTTGAGAATGCCAATGAAGGACAAGTGCTTCTTGTTCAAGCCACAGGAGATGCAACAAATGGCTTTGAAGTGCAAAGAAGAAAATGCAGAGCTATGGCATAAAAGGCTTAGGCATGTTCATAGGAAGAACATGTTGTTTATGCAGAGGAATAGCTTGGAGATGACGTGCCAAGTTTGGAAGAGGAATTTCCACAGGTGCGAGAACTTGTCTTCTTGGCAAGCAAGCAAGGTTTCCTTTCAAAGGAGGAGGCTAGAGATCATGTGAGAAGCTGCAATTAGTCCACATAGACTTATGTGGACCTATGTCTGAGTCATCTCTCGGTGGTAGTAGGTATTTCATTACTTTCCGAGATGACATGACTTGGATGAGCTGGATTCACTTTCTCGCAAGTCAAGTCCGAAGTTGCTGATGTGTTTGTGAAGTTCAAAGCCTTAGTTGAGAATCAGAGTGGGAAGAAAATCCAAATGCTCAAGTCGATAATGGTTCTGAGTATACCGCTCACAAGTTTAAGTTAACCGTGAGCAAGCGAGCATTGTGCAGCGAGTTCACCGCTCCATATTCACCTCAACGGAATGCGGTCAATGAGAGGAAAAACGAAGCATTATGGAGATGGCCGGATGTATGATGTAGGAGAAGATGTTACCTAAGAAGTTCCGGGCTAAGGCAACTAATACCGCAGTGTTCCTGTTGAACAGATTGCCCACAAAGGCCTTAGAGAGGTCAACACCTTTTGATGTCCGGTATGGTGTTAGACCTTCCGTGAAGAATTTGAATGTTTTTGGGTGTTTGTGTTATACGTACGTTCCTCGGGTTAAGAGGGACAAGCTGGATGAAAGAGCTGAACCTAGAGTCTTCATTGGGTACAGTCTCCAATCAAAGGCTTACAGGATTTTTCAGCCTATGACGGGGAGGGTGACTGTGAGCAGAGATATGTTGTTTTTCTAGAGGAAGATGAGTGGAATTGGATGGAAGAAAATAATGCGGGACAACAAAGCAATCTGCAGAATAACTACTTGCAACAATTGTACGGAGTTGATGAAGTTGTTGATGGATTGGAAGATACTATGGATGATTTGCAAGTAAGAGGCACAAGGTCACTTGCTGAAATTTATGAAAGAAGCAATGTGGCGGTGCTTGAACTAGCTAACTTTGTGGTAGCTAAGGAGGATCGGAGGTGGATTGCAAGCAATGCGGGAGGAGTTGGCAATGATTCGGAAAAACCACACATTGGAGCTTGTTGACGGACCATCCGATAAGAATGTGATTAGGATTAAGCGGGTGTTCGAACAAAACTTAATTCGATGGTTACGCCAATAAACACAAAGCTAGGACCGGTTGTGAAAGGCTATGCTCAAATATGGGGAGTAGACTATTCCGAGACTTTTGCTCCTGTTGCAAGACTTGATACAATCGGACTACTATTAGTCTATTGCAGAGAGAAGGGGTGGCCTATATTTCATTTAGATGTCAAGTTTGCATTTCGAATGGAGAGCTCGAGAAGGAGATTTTTGTTGAACAACCCGAAGGCTTCAGTATCAAAGGGCAAGAAGAGAAGGTATACAGATTGAGGAAAGCTCTATATGGATCAAGCAGGCTCCAAGAGCTTGGTATGGGAAGATAGATAGATATTTGCAGGATTTTGGCTTTGTAAGAAGCTTGAGTGAGTTCACTCTTTATGTCAATAGGGTGAATCACGGTGTTGTAATTCTGTCACTCTATGTAGATGATTTATTGGTGACAAGGAATGATGTGGAATTGATAGAGAGGATGAAGCAAGGTCTGTTTGCAAGTTTTGAGATGTCGGACTTGGGAAAGATGGCTTATTTCCTGGGTCTGGAAATCAAACAAGCTTCACATGAGATCTTCATCTGCAAAAAGAAAAATACATGAAGGAAATTCTGAAGAAGTTTCGAGATGGAAGATTGTAGAAGTGTCGGTACTCCTATGGCTACTAAGGAGAAGTCCGTAGAAGAATGATGGAACATATGCAGTAGATGCTTCTATGTACGAAGCTTGATTGGATGTCTTATGTATCTTACAAAGCAACTAGACCGGATATTCTATTTCTTTGTGAGTGTTCTATCCAGGTTCATGAGTAGTCCCGATCGGTTACATTTGGTCGCAACAAAAAGGGTCTTGAGATACCTCAAAGGAACATTGTTCTTTGGTGTGAAGTTTAGGAAAGGCCGGAAGTTTAAGTTGCGAGCTTTTACGTAGTAGTGACCGGGCTGGCTCAGTGGATGACATGAAGAGTACATCCGGGTACTGCTCCACTCTTGGTTCTCGCTTGTTTCTCCCGGTGTTCCAACAAGCAAGAGATTGTAGCTCAGTCCACTACGGAGGCTGAGTTTATAGAGCCCTACTGCAGCTACAAATCAAGCTTTGTGGGTGAAGAAGATAATGAAGGATCCGTGGTTGAATTTTGGTGATTGCATTGAAGTTTATGTGGACAATCAGGCTGCATTAGTAATATCACGAATCCAGTTTTTCATGGCAAAACCAAGCATTTTAAGGTCAAATTCTTCTTTCTACGTGAAGTGCAACAAAGTGTTGAAGTTAAGTTGGTCTATTGCAGATTAGAAGATCAGCTTGCAGACATGTTCACAAAGCCATTTCAGGTTGGATGATTTGAGCCGTTAAGAGAGAAAATAGGAGTTTGCAGCATCAACTAATCCAAGGAGGAGTTTGTTGGAGCCGTGTCTCGCATCGCTACCGATGTTCCGTCGTTTTAGTCTTTTTGTTATTCAGTCAAGTTTGTTTGTTAGGCGGTTGGTTTGTTAACTATTTTCTAGGAAGTGGAACAAGTCTGTTTTGGTTTGTTAGTTGTTTTCTAGGAAGTGGAACAAGTCTGTTTTGCACGTTTGTGTGCGGTTCTAAAAAAGTTCCTATTTTGCTAGTATTGTATTGTTTTTTGGCGAAGTGAAGTTAAATGTTTTCTTCTTATTCCATCTCTCTCTCGGTGCAACTAGAAGTTTGTGTGAATTAGCTGAATATATCAGCAATAACAGGGAACCCCTTAACTGCGGCAAGAAGTTTAAAATAGTGTAGTACGCGTGCGTGCTTGATGTATTTCCTCACAAGCGTTTGAAAGCTGCTTGGATCGGATAAAGTTTCAAGAATTTAAGCGTGCAATATGAGGCACGCCCGATTCGATAGAGTCGGAAACTTAAGAGCACCCCTTTTCCCAATTGTCTTGCTTTGGTTCATTACCCGCTTCTTTCGGGGGGATTATGGAAGAGAGAAAATTGCACCATGCTATTCTATGAGTTACGGATATAGTGGGCACTCTATAGTGTTGTTGCCGAACAAAGTCTAGTGAATGAAGCGTTTCGTAACCGCTTGATTGATTAAATAAAAGGATAAATGCGCTAAAAGTTCTAAAACTTATCACGAAACTACAATGGAGTCTTAAAACTTTCAAAAGTACAATGAAGTCCTAAAATTTGTTACGAAAGTGCAATCGATTTCTAGAGCTTTCAAAATGTGCAATCGAATCCTAAAACTTGTTAATTTGGTGAAATCAAGTGCTTCCGTTGATGGTATTTTTTGAAAGTTTTATGACTCAATAGCACTATCGATAAGTTTTAAGATTTGATTGCACTTTTTGAAAGTTTCGGGACTCGATTACACTTTCATGACAAGTTTTAGGATTTCCAATGTATTTACTCTTGACCTGGAAAATAATAGAATTAGCTCATTTGGAATCGTCGTTCCGCCGAGCGAGTTCATAACAAAAGCCTTAGTCGATGAGAGCTGGTAGTGTTTTTATTAGCCGGTAACTTGAACACGCCGATAACAATTGCACATAAATGTTAGCAAATTCCTAAAACAAAATGGCGAATACGAAACGATTTAACTAAATGTTGGGACTCGATCGAATGAGAGTTAGCAAAGTCAAAATTAGAAGTTGGCTTAATCCCTTTAAGAGGTCGTAGATCATTGAAATATATGTTGATAACTGTCACGATCTAAAAATCAAGAGTTCACTTTTAGGTTAATGGATTATCAAACTAATTAATTAGATTAATCAACTTAGCTCAAACTTTCTTGAGTTTTACCAAATCGTGACTTATGGTTCAATGTGACTAACATGCAATATACTTTAAATTGGAGCCGGCACTAATCGTTTTTTGGTAGGCCAATAAGAAACTAAGTAAATTAGTGGGACAACTAAATTACTCCTATGAACCAAAGATTAAGAGTCCGGGAACTTGATTATATTAATTTTTTCAATTAATGCTATTTCAATACCATTTTATTTCATGAAAAAGTTGTCCATCAACTTTGATTAAATTTTAACCTAAGTCACTAATAAAAGTCATCACACGAATGCACAATCAATTAACATAAATGGTTTGAAAGAGGCATGCACCAGGAAATTATTTTTGGGATTTTTATTTATGAAAAGTTGAAGAGCTAAACTATATGCAATACATGAAATGAACGATTTTTTATTTTCAGATTTAACTACAACCGTAAGTAATACTATGCCAAAATACTTTATTTCTCAAATATTTTACAATTTAAATTGCCCTAACTTAAAGATTAAGTAATTTTAACATGAATTAGCATTTTAGAGATGTGATTTTAAAGGAAGATGTAATCTAACCTAAATATTTACAAGATATATTAAATGTGCAATTATTTACATGATTTAAATTTTAAAGATGCAATCTTTATCCTGACATGGCAATTGATAAAATGCTAATCTTTTAGAATTTCGAAAATATTACATCATGTGACGATTATATTTCAAGATTAGATATGCAAAATCAATTCAAATCAAAACAAGAAGTGGATATATGCAAATCATTTTTTTAAATATTTTCGCAATATTTAAACCCAATCTTTAATCAGTAATCTTACGGGCTAACGATTGAATTCAAATATTTACCTAATCGATTATTAGGTCAATAATCTTAAAGATGGACACAACCTGTTTTTTTTTTATAAAAAAAACATCCACTTTTATGCAATATATGCTAGGTTATGCAAAATATTCCCATCCTTTTTTGTGAGACTTCTCGGATATGCAAATATTTCGAATTATGCAATCAAATATTCAATTTCAAGACCTTATCTTGCAAAAATTGCACTTTCCTAATTTGAACTCTGCCAAAACTTGACGGTTAAGCTTGGACCCGAAGGACCGGCGGCTAGGGACTACTCAGGGATGGCTTACAAGCGTGCGGCAACGACGGAGCTACGGCCGATCACGGGAAGGACTTGGTTCCTTTGCTCAAAGATGTGTTTTGACGAAACCTGATAGCCAGAGAAACGTGCACTAAACTGAATTTTGGATGCCAGGGAGGATCCCCTTCACTGTTTTGACGAAGGCTGGAAGAAATAAGAGGTACGAATGTGCCACGACTCGAAGCGGCACAGGGAACATGCAGTGTGGGCTTGGCATTGTCTCGGGACAATAAGAGGCGACAAGCAATATAGGCTTAGGCTGGACTTCGTTGAGCAGCTCAGGAAGGAACGTGTTGCTCGTTATGGTGATTAGTTATTCAACGTGAACGATGCCTTCTATCTAAATAATAATAATAATAATAATAATAATCATCATCATCATCATCATCTAGGGTTTCTTGTTTGCTAATTATGGGCTATGTTCTTTGAGCCTTACAGGTATTTAACAATTAACAAGCTTAACCCTTCAAGGTTATTTCAATTAAGTTCGAGGCCTTTTGATTTTAATGAACTAAGCCCAATTAGAACTCAAAGCTCATCCCTTCATGTGAAAATTTCGGCAATCTAGTCCCATAATTTGACCGGACCTTGCTTCAGTGCTGGCTCGGTCCACGCGTCACTTTTAGGTCCGTTTTCGTCGCCGGCCAAATTGGAATGCAATATGCAAAAAAAAAATGTAATGCATGCTAAAATAAACGTGAAAAATGATTTAATTATTTTTATAGGAATTAAAATTAATTCCTGATTTTTATGAAAAAAAGGGTATTCAAAATTTAAGTGTCAACAAAGAACTTGCAATCGGAGTGAGTAATTTTAATATGTTGGTGACACTAGCATATAAGATGTTAGTGAGTTGTAGGAACTTAAAAAATGGTGATTGAACTCAAATAAGAGTCAGTAATTTTCTATATGTAAGAGTTACTAACTTCAAAAAATGGTAAGCTACGCAAATGAAAACTTGTGGAAATAGTTGGTAATATAAAAAAATAATAATAAATAAACCCCTCTTGGCACTTCAGCAGATAGGTTTATAATTTACTAACACGTTACATAATTTCTAGAAAATTGTTCATAACGACTAACTCGCTCCAGCCTAAAATATTATGATAGATAGAACTATAAAAAGTCCTAAACCTATATGTAATTAAAATATTACGGTAGAGAGAATTATCAACTTACTAACGTGGCGCAATTGAAGCTGGCGTTAATTTTTTTTAATAATATTTTATTATTTTTCAAAATTTTAATTATTCTTTCTTTCCTTATTCTTTTTGTTTTTATTTTCCTTCTTCTTCCTCCAAGCAAAAAAGATGGAAAAAGAAAAAGAAAGAACATAAGAAATAAAAAATATTTAAAAAACTGAAAAGGTATTATAAAATTATTTAAAATTGACAGTTTTATTTGGCCCAAATGGACCTTATGACTGAATAGAATAATTACAATAGGTTCACGATTTTTTTGATAATTTCTTCTATTATGGTATTTTCATCCACAGAACGCTAGATATTTGCATAATCAGGTAATCGACAAGCCAAGACCACCCCATTAAATCAAGAAATAGGAAAATTACGATTTGCTTTTGTCTGCTTAACCATTCTTTCACTCGACGGAGCGTCGAAAACCTACTCACTCGGGGGAAATTGTCCAACATAAACTAGGGGTGAGCATAAGAATTAGATAGAACTAGCCGGTTATGGGGGGCTCCGGATTTCTAAAGTTTAGAGCCAGTGAACGCCGGTCCAGTGTTTGATTCTAGGTATGAACTATGTTGCACCGACACGACACGGGACACGGGACACGACACGACACGACACGCCGACACGTGATTTCTAAAAAAAATAGAGAATTTCGACACGTTGGGACACGTTATATATTAAATATATATTTTTATATATACATGTTAAATTATCATTTTGATGATTTCACAAATAAATAAACAATAAAAAGAGACCTAAAATGAATTTACATAATAATAACTATGAAAGAAGATAGATACGCATGATGTTGAGCTCAAAAGCGATCACCATTGAGGTGCTTATATATATATATATATATATATATATATATATATATATATATATATATATATCGGGGGTGAATTTAAAGGTTTTACTTGGTATGACAATGATCCACTCTCCTCCTATATTTATCCGAATGCAATAATCAAATTTTGTTTGAGAGTCTTAATGTTTCTTCTTGCCATTTTTATTGCAGAGGTAAAGAATCGTCATGTTGTTATTCATGCAAGAGAGGAAATGTATAGTGCCTCATTTATATACTTAATCCCGCAGTAAAAACCAAGCTTTATTTAAAATTGTATTTTGACTTCTGGGGTTTACCTTCCTACGTGCAGAGCTCGAGAAAACTGTAGAGATTGTGCCCTTCCTATGCATAAAGTCTGTCTTCTTCCTCCCATTCCTTTAGTCCCACATTGGTGAAGAAGTAGAGAAAAAGACGGAAAGAACCTTATAAAATGGGGCCACGGTGTGGTAAGCTAGGCTAGGCAATGGGTCTTCCAGGAAGGCCCTTGGATCTGGGGCAAATTTGGGCTTCAAAGTATAAAGATTTGATTAAATTAGTTTTTGGGACACACGAGTCTGAGTGTGTCCCGTTCATTGACCGAGTGTTGGAAGTATCGACTCGCGTTGATCGCTGGTCGTGTGGGCGTATTTGGGACACGCGCCGTGTGTCCCGTTCATTGACCGAAGTATCGACTCGCGTTGACTGCCGGGTCGGTGGGCGTATTTGGGACACGCGAGTCCCAAGCGTGTCCCGCACGTTGACTACGTGTCGGAATCTCGAACACGCGTTGACCAAGTGTCCGAGCGTGTCCCAAAGTGTCCGAGCGTGTCGGACACATCACCGTTCTCCGACACGCAAAAATCTTAAAGGAGGGCGTGCCCGTGTAACATAGGGTATGAACCCTCCCACCCGCATCATCCAGACCGGTATACCCTACTTTTTTTTTTTTTTTTTTGCTCTTCTTTCTAAAATTGAAAGAGAAATCCAGAAACCCTAGCCTCCTCCTCTCTTGTATTGTTGCACGATTCCTCTTCCTCTCGATCTCTGCTCTCTAGGTTGCCCATCGTAGTTGCTTGTGGCGTCGCCAGTCGCAGTCTCACCCCTAGCCCTCACTCGCAGTTGTAGCATTGCCTCCGGCCCTCCATCTCGACATCACAATCATGGCCCTCTCGATCGTCTCTCTGTCTGCTCTTCCTCCGGCCCTCCCTTGTTGTTGCTCGTAGCCTCGCCTCCAGCCCTCCTTTGTAGTCAGTGGCCTTGCTTCGACCCTCCCTCACAATCACGGCCTCAACTTAGCCATCAATTCCGTGGGGAGGAAACCATGAATCTCATTTATCATTTTTGCAACCTCGACCATCACTTTCGATTCTAGTAATTAGTTTCTGTCTCCTCTTTGAGCAATTGTTCAACGCAGGTTCTAGGAACCGAACCGGATCAATTGGTCCGATCCAATTCAAGGGTCATGTGAGCCGATTCCCAATTCTAAAAACTGGAAACCAACCCATTTGATCTAGTTCCCGATTCCAAGACGAGAACCAACCCACTCTGGAACCGATCACCCCTAATCAAAGACTACCCCAATAGACCTATGAAATCGCAACATGTAAATTCATAGCCGCCAATTTTAGTTGCTTCTTTTACATCCATGGTCAAGATTTACCCCAGGGCATAATGCAATTGCAATCTGCAAATTCTTCTAGGAATTGTGGCAGATAAAAAGTCTAAAGGACAAAAAAGACTCGAACCACCATGGCTTGAGGATTGACAGGCTTTCGATGAGACAAGATTGCTCATAATAGACAGCGCGCACAATCAAACTCCCTCCTATGGATCATCTGTTGACTATACCACTTACAACTACGGTAACACCGAAACCGTAAATTTTAGTCCTTTGTGAGGTTATCAACCGGCACAGGCCCACAACCAAATAACCAGAGCGACAGGGAGCAGCAACCTTTTGTGCTCAAGGGGATTCTGTTCAATTCAGGATTGGAATCTGCTATTCCAATAAATCAGTTCATATATATACTGAAAACCGGAATCTCAGGAACCAACAACCACCAGCTCCAGAGGAAACAATCGATACAAGTACCAATCAAAGACGCAATCGGTTATTGTGACTACTGGAACAACATAATCAAAGATACCCTGTCCATTTTCTTGACTTTGTAGCTACTGGATGCCAATCCACCTAGCATAATCTACCCACCTGTCAAAACATAACAATGTTATTGTTAGACTGGACAATAGAGAAGTGCATGTAAAGTAGAGACAGTTAGGAGCTATGGCAGCATTAGATCTCACAATAATGATCCCAAGTATGTGTTGCCAGTCCGGACTGCAAAGCAGAGTGCACTCAACATAACCTTGTGCTGGTGTAACAAGGGCTCCAAAATCCGCTGTTCAATAACACCAGCCAGCACTTGGTACCTGCATGTTGACAATACACGGTGAACAAACAAATAACTATCTCAATTTACTCAAGAAAGGATGGGTTAACATTTCGTTGTACAGCGGATTCGTGGAAGGAAGAATAACCAAAAGCTCGTGTACTTTTTTAATTAATTACTTGATTCGAGAAAACCCCAACCAAATACACCTGAAATGCACAAATTCTTCGACTGAAAACCACCATACACTCCCCAAAAGGTACAAATCACAAGAAAGTCCAGAGAAAGGTGCTTTTGGCCCTCAAGAAAATTAAATGCAAAAAATCTGATATTCATTCTTCAAGACATTAAAGATACAAAGCACTATCATTAATATTGGACCTCTCACTATTATCAAATGTGCAGGCACTGTGCATACACTGTCAGAAATTTCTCCATTTTATTCGTGTATGCATACTATTCGCTGCAACTGTCATGCAGAATAGCATTTTTAAAGTGGTTGAAGTCACGCTACTGAGGCCCAACTTGCGTCAGTTGCAATGCACTGAGAGTAAAAGAGTTGGCAAGAACTAGTCATTCCTATCCTAGAACAGAACTGTGCATGCACAACAGCATCCAGCTATTAGTCACAGACAAGGTATGGTCAAAGTATGAAAAGCATGTACAGCAATGATGCAGCAAGGACAACCTAATATCAAATAACCTATGGCTATATTTCTTTATCTAAGAAACAAGAACACAGCAGAGAGCCACACTTGCCAAGGAATTTAATACTAAATGCAGGACCATACCTGAGGTTGCTAGAAACAGCCATGTATACTCCATACGCAGCACTTGTCGACAGTATAGGCACATTTGCTATTTCATCTGCTGCAGACTTATCAACAGCCTTCCTGGCATTAATTAATGCATTTGTCACCGCGGTGCCAACCTAGAGAAGAAATTGGTATCAGGCATTTTAGGTATGTCTTTTTTTTCTTTTTAAATCGATAATCAAGTAAGCAAGCCCTTCTAGTCAGTGACTACAGAATCCCCCATTTTAGAGATGACAAAATATTTGGCAACATAGAGCAATATCAGGACATAACACAAAGGCAGTACGTATTGGTACTTTCAACTCGTGAAAAGATGCAGAAATTCCTTGACATTGACAATATGAGTCATTTTACACCATCGCACTTGATTTAAGCAGAATCAAACAATTGGGATTGTCTTAGAAAAGAGTCAGTGAGACATCACTTGATCATGCAAACTCACAATCCCACTCATGACTGCGTATAATTTATCTGTAATTGTCACAGAGAACTCCTCACTCTCTGAGAATCAAATGCATCATTTGTAGCCCACTCATGCCTACATATAATTTATCTGTAATTGCCACAAGAAACTCCTTGCTCTCTCATAATCAAATGCATCAATTGTATTCTCCTAGGAACAAATGAAGGACTTCACTAGGGGGTTTGTGTATTGCCAAAGAAGAATTAACATCAATAAATAAAATAACCTTGAGCATAAGATTAGCAATTCATACAACTTAAATCTCCTCATGCGTAAAGGGACTTTGAGAAAAGTACTATACAATGAAGATTACATAGCAGCTAGATATATGCAACTAGGACTCCACAAATATATGTGGTAAGATATAAAAAAAGAGAAAGAAAACTCACCAGCGAAGAAGTAGTGCCAACAGCAAAAAGCTTCGCGCCATTACGCTACAAGACGCAACCAAATAGTTTTAAGGATCTATAATTATTTGATTGCTCAAAAATCATAAAATACATAGTATCTGATAACTCACCACTATAGCACCTATTCTCTGCAGCACAGAATATGATGTTCCAGAGAGAGCAACCTGCACACAGAAGGAAAATTAAGTACCAGTATGACAATTATGTTTTTAGGACTGTTTAAGACTATACTAAAAACAGAACGCTAGAGGTTGAAAAAGAAACCTGAAACGCATTGTCAGGGCAATTATGGAAGAATTTAGCAACAGACCCGGCACCGGTTGCAAGTGCTGGTCTCAGAGGCACAGTTGGAGCTGGGAGATAAACAAGCATGAAGTCCGCAATAATAGCCATCACCTAAGAGAAAACATAACAAACAGATAAACACAAGACCTTCCTTAAAATAGTCAAATACAATAAAAGCTTTGAGCTTAGCACCTAAATGCCAATCTAATAACTCAACTTGTCCTCAAGTGGTAATACACCACTCTTGTCATGTGCATTTGATGTAAAGTTTGAAACCATAGACATTACTACTAGAGTCTAGACAAACTCTGGTGGTAAGATACCAGCTTCGATGTTGGCCAAAGGCCCATCTCCAATTATTGTGATATTGTTATACAACATCCGATTCACTTGGTCAAAACTTCATAAGCAACTGATACCATGCAGATGAATCTGTCAATTCAATAGAAATGCCAACCATGATCCAGCTACTTATGCAAGCAACCTTTTGTGAAGAATTTTCGTGTACCCTTTGTTAATCTGCAAACTTGGATTTTAATTGCCTCCATGTTAGTTAAACCTGATTGCGTATTTTCAGCAAGATGTCAGCAGACAATGAGTACCGAAAAATCCTGGATGCTACAATATCGTCTAGACTAGATTAGATCATTCTTGCAAACAGAAAATGAGATTGCAAAGACTGCAAAAGTAATCTATTGTTCAGGTGATAGTCCTTAATTTTGAAATCCACACATACCACATCTGCAAAAACAATTTCCAGCTCGTTGAAAAAGTTCTCTCTGCGTCTATCGTACTCAGCAGCAGTCTACAGAATAAACACTTCAAAAAGTCATTGTCTGATCCAGTAAGTGACTAAATTTATTGAACATCAGATTTGAAAAACACAATGTAAGAGGAGAGCAGAACGATAACAAGACTCCAGAAAGTCAAGCGAAAGAGAAGCCAAGAAAATCAATAGGAATTAGTCACAACATCAAAATCATCAGTCAGCTGTCATGCTGATCCAGCATTGTGAGGACTGTGATTAAACTGTAGAGTATTACTTATTGAGGTAACAAACTAAAACAAAACAAAATGAACACATTAAGGTTAGCAAAGTCTTCTTAATTTCAACAAATGATACCTACAAACTAACATTCTGCACCTTCTCCGATTCTCAATGAATTGGTAATAGGGTCACGCAGGCATATTCTAAGAAACATGGCCAGATCCACAAATCCCATTCGACAAATCCAATAACATAATCTGCTAACTAATACAGCTTGATAAAGACGAACCTAGTTTCCAAGTTTTTTTTATTACCTAATACCAGACACTAGGGGTCGAAACACCTAAAGTGGGTGTTGAATTTCAGGACTGCATTGGGATTTAAGAGTTGTTTACAAGTATATCCCAATAAATAGCACAAAACAAGATAAAAGTACTCGGGAATAATCTCAAAATCATGTGATTCACACAAGCAATGATAATGGAGGGATTTCTTAAGGACTCAAACCAATTTATTATTTAAACATTGATTGGAATGTCATTTTTAAGATGGGAATCTTGAGTGTGTCCAAAGTCTTCCCATACACTTTCTCAGTTTTCCCATTGGTAGCCAAATAAAGACAATCAAACACTTGGACAGAAGAACCGTTTCACGATCAAGAACACAATTGCCAACCAGAATCTAGAATGCATTCCTTCTTCAAGTTATTTCACATTCTTGGCATATTTATTCTGATATTACGCGTAACAAATTCATTAGCTTTAACTCTCGCTAAGCCCAGGCAATTGTTCCATTTCTTGTGACCAGCCCATTAGGCGGCATCACTTGAAAGACCACTAAGTCTTTCTTCCTTTATCACACATCCTCCATATCCACCACCCCAAATTTAAATATAACGTTTCTCCTACCCACTGTTGATCCAATTCCACCGCAACATTGTCACAATTAATCCACTTTTAAATGGTAAGGCTAGGCCCTTCCAAAAGTAAGATAATATCCACGACGGAATATCATCCAACATATGAGACAACAATTTTTGTCAAGTACCTTACCCGACATGAAGATGATAACAGCAAAGATCAATTTGATCCAAGTTGGAGTCCTGATTGTTCACTCCATGCCTGTTGATAACGGAAAGTATTGTTACAACTAAAGTTCAAATTTCTAGAGTCTAGAACCTCCCAAAATTGTGCTCACGACAAATTGCCACCATCACGAGCAAAATATCCTAGGGAGATCTGATGGACAATCCAATCACCCAAACGTACGCCACATTGAGTGATAACAATAATTTCAGGCCAGTGAAATACGACCTATTGGCAGTTTAGAGATCTCAAAGCTAATCACCCATTCGCTGTATTAGACCCGCACTGAGCTCAACATAAGAACCAAATATTACTGCTTAGCTGATCTCTGTCACAAAAACTGTTATGCCACCTGAATAATATAGATCAATCCACTTCTCCCACTGACTACCACAGCGTAAACTGTAGCCAAACTCCCCTAGACCACTCTAAGTTCCCGTACACCTAATTTTAGACGACATGTTGACTTCAAAATCAACAATTCTCTCCTACAAGCGTAATCCAGCTCTCAGAAGGACTGCCCTGAACATTTCTTGGCATACATTTGACAGAAAAGGCAGTTAACATAATGCAGATCCACGAATGAAACGTCAAAAATACAAAATAATCTCCAGCAACAACCAAAGCAGCATAAAACGAAACACAACCAGTTTTGCATGCAGCAACCAGATCGGTACAAACGAACCACAATCAAAACAAAATGCGGCAACCATTCAAACGAAGAACCGAGAGATCAACGATATACCTTGGTGAAGATCCCCACTCCGCACTCCATGGCGACCTTCGCGAGGAAGAGATCGTCGGCGAGAAGCCTTTCCTTGAAACCTCCGAACTGCATCAACCAACGGAAGAACGGCGACCTCTCGAGCTCGAAGAACCTCGACACGACTGAACCTGGGATCCTCCCGGCCTCGATCGCAGCCGCCAGATCCTTCGGCAAGCTCTCCAACTGCCGCCCGGCCTCCGCCAGGACCACGAGCGCCTCCTTCCTGTTCCTGTCCCCGGCGCTGTCGGCGCCGCCGTCGTCCCCACCGCCTCCGCCGCCGGAGTTCCCATTTCCGTTGATGAAGTCACCTCCACCGCCGGAAGTGGAGAAGGCGATGGAGAGCAGGTGGTGGCGGCGGCCGTGGAGGGTGCGGCGGGGGAGAGGGGGAAAGGAGAGGAGGACGGGAGAGGCCTTGGCGGGGGAGAGGCGGAGGTGGAGGCAAGGTGGCAGAGGGGAGGCGCGGAGGCGGCGTACGTGGAGGGAGTGCGTGGATTCGGCGAGGGACAGGGAGGGGTCGAAGCAGGCGGCGATCGCCATTTTCCTCCTTTTGGGTGCACTGACTGCGTTTGCACTCGGTGACTTTTGAAGAACTCTCTCTCTCTCTCTCTCTCTCTCTCTCTCTCTCGTGTTAGGTGACGTCGATTAGTGTGGTCAACCTAACTGAACGTAGGGTGGGCTTGGCGAAGAGGAGGTTCGCCCACGTTGGGGTGTTTTAAGGGTGCGCACGATAACATTTTTTTTTTTTTATTTTTCTGTCAAAAGTTAATTTAGTAAAGAAATTCATTTGGTAAAATTATTTTTGAATTAGAAATTCATTTGGTAAAAAAATTAACTTCTAATAGAATTTTTTACTTATGATAAAATTTTATGCCAATTTTGAGAAGTAAACTTATGGTATAACTTATTGACTCTAGAATCATTTCTTGGACCACACCCGCCTCCGCAAACAACCCCGCCACCGACCACCGCTCGCCCACAGCTCTGCTGCGGTTGTTGTCGTCGCCGCTCACCCCCTCCCCCCGGTCGCTATGGCCCATCGACGCCCACCGTCGTCGCCCTCGCTAGCCAACCGTCGACGAACGTCACTTGCCAACCACCGTCATCAAAAAATTTGTTAATAATGTTTTAAAAGTAAAAATTTTCAACTATTACCAAATAAATTTCTCGATCGGAAGTCAATCTGCAAGTAAAAGTAGAAAAATCAACTTCGCTTTTGTGGAGAAGTAGAGAAATCAACTTCTCGATCGAAGTTAATTTACAGTAGAAAAGTGTTATCATGTGCGCCCTAGTTCATCGACTTATTAGTGACGCACCCCTAATTCAAAGATACTATTCACGATTGCAAAAAAAAAAAATCAACTATAGGTGAAATTTGTAATATTTCAAACTCGAGCTCAACTCAAATAAGGAAGACTCGACATTTGACTCAAGCTTGGATTCTCGAGTTCCAATTTGATTCGATTAGGTCGTTACATGATTATGAAATTGCTTGGATTCATTTTGATGGATCATTTGACATCATTTATGCTCGAATTAAGCTTGAATTTGAACATTGAAAGTTATTAAGACTCTTATCTATTTGTGTTACATACGATGAATAAAAAAATATTCGCATTATTGATAATAATTTATGTCTAAATATTTAAAAGTTTTTTTTTTTTTTTTTTTAGGATTGGCCCTATATTCTATCGCTAGTGTTTACGCCCTATGTCAAGCAATAAACTTATTTTGATGAAGTGATTCTTTTGGCAACAAAATCAAGTAGCAAAGCTATTGATTCCTTTGAGGCAGCTCACGTGTCTTTTGCTAGAGTAGGAACGGGAAACCCGCACTTGGTCTCTAATATGCAACAACGGGCTTGATTTGGAGCTTTTAATCGCCACGTATCATTTTATGGTAATGACCGTAGATCACGATTTCTAGCATTGGATTTAGATTAGGGTTAGATTAACCTAAACTTATGGAAAGAATGAGTAGTTTAACTTATTTTCGAAATAAATTAATTTTTGCGGGATGAGGAAGGTATGATCTAAGGCGGCGTTTGATCGTCCGGATTTCTAGTCAAGATAAGACTGGATACGATATGATAAAAAATTTATTTATCATATCCTAACTATTATTTGGTGAACTACGGATGTAAAGTCGGATAAATAGAAGTAAGGCGCAGTTGAGATCGACTCTTTTTCTTTGAAACATCATAATGCTTTATAAATTATTTAGTGATTATTTTGATGAGCGAATAATTGTTGAGCAGATGTTCATGCCATCTAAATTCATGTACGACATCGATTGAGTAGAACAAAAGTCTTGATTTGGAATCGAATCATTTGAGAATGACTCACCGACCTCACTTTTTGTCTTGTTGAGTTAGTGAACAAGTCTTGAATAACGGAACTATTCGGTCTTGTTTCATAAGTTGAAAGATGTACTCATGCAGGTCATGCAAGAGAGCTACCTTGAAAGTCGATGATCAACCTCGAGTTCTCGATAACATATCAAGATCACAATTGAATGTTGGAAAGGTTTAAACAATTAAAGAATATGGGACATGATCTCATCATATCATGCCAAATTTTTTATTGACGAATGAGGTCGTGGGAATACTTGACTTTGCTATCGAAAACCCCACCTAGCGCCATCGAGAGGCGGCCCGACGCATAAGAGAGGTTGTGATTGTGGAAAAAATCGAATTCTCCTCATGTCTACTTTCTCAAAAAATCATATCCGATTCTATCTTATCCGCTCCACTAAAATATATATCCTAGAAATCTGCCCAACGAAACCCAAAAGCACATATCTACGGAATATTTCTATGCAATTTTTTTTTTTTTTTTTTGGGTCGAACCCATGCAATGTTATGTGAGCCCTTTTTCGGGGGTCAAGTTGCGTCGATCATCGCTAACTTCGCTTTTGTCGGAGGACTAATGAGCAGCAAAAAGCCATCGGACATGACTCGGAGAGATTCATGTTGGAATCTGTTGACTTTGTTTTGCTACTTCAAACGGTCGGGAATTCAAAATGTCAAACCGAGAGTAGGTGGGCTGTGGGGCCCAATTTGGTTGGGGGAGGTGGGACGAGAGAGAGTGCAATTTTCGCTGTCTCGTTTGGTCTTCACTCTCCACGTCGTTGTCGTGCCGTGTTGTTGAACAGTCGATTTGGAAAATGAAGGTTAGGAATTGGAGCTTTGTGATGCGGGGCCAAGTAATTTCAAAACTCAATATTTTGCTCTACTCTTCGTACATTTAGTTGAATTCAATTATTTTGGCTGATTTTAATTCTAGATAAAAGCTCTACTCTGCTGGTGGAAAGGTTTGTGCTTCTACGATTTGGGATTCAGAGTTTCGTGTGTTTAGCGTTTTTCTAAATTCACGTTATCACTTGTTTGTGGTGTCAAATCTGCTTTTCTAAATTCACGCTATCACTTGTTTGTGCCGTGTCAAGATCTCGAGTTTAAATGCGTGAGGGGTGGGGGGAAGATTTAAGTGAAAATCATTGAGCAAGGTATGAAAATATGCCTTACATACCAAAGGCTTGTTATGACAAGAATCATCTAAACTTGTCCGAGTAGATCCAACTAGATAGAGGAGTAATGAGATCCACATTGGACCTCGCGTGATTATGCAACAAGCGACTAACGACTTTAAACTGTTGTCCAAACTTATCCATACGAGGAGCAAATGCCTACAGACCGGACAGTCGCGCCACCAAGCTACCGACGCATTCCGATATGAAAAACCGCGATTTCGACCTACATGTCACGGAGGAATTGTCAAAAAAGAGTGAAAAATTTCATGGAATTGGAAGAGAGCATATGGTCGTGGGCGGCCCATGAAAAATCCTTAAAATTTTGCACGAGGATGGACCTCAGCAGTCAGCATTCACCTGCATAGCTCATGGGTCGGGCCTCCACGCTTCATCCAATGTTCTTTAGACGCTGTTTCGAGAATGCGTGGTCGGCCGTTCTAATGCACAATATGTTGCGGTCACATTTGATACGAGACATTGCATTTTGCTAGAGTCAACCCTGAAATTTTATGTCAACAAGCATTATGGATGGTGCACATTATCTTGCAATTACGATACAAATTATGATATCGTTTTCCATGCTCAAACATGTGGATTGCAAATTTATTCTCACACAATTTTTTTCCTTGGATCGGGAAAATCGACTATGCTTCATTACTTCAAGTAGATTCATCATTACAAAAAGCCCGGGCCTCGGAACAAATGAGGTCACCTGAAATACTAGAGGGATTATTATGCCGGTCATTGAGAATATAGTTGCATCTACGAGCATTAGCCCCTTAATCCGCAACTTGATTTGATTCTCTAATGCAATGGGCAAGACTCGAGTTTTCGAAATGGGCCATCTCCAATTTGCAAGCCTTGATAAGAGACTCCTCTTATCATGTTTGAGTTTGAGTAAGAAAATGCATGTGTGAGATTTCTTTTTTCTTTTTGTTTCTTTTATTCCGTGGGCTCATTTTCATCAGGATTTAGAGTTCCCGAAGCCTTGTCCGAGGAGTCACTCGAAGGTTTCAACCTGCTGTCCAATTTCTTGAGATTTGCTAAGAATTGATGGCTTTCTTGAATCGTGAGTACAGCAAGACCCTTGTGGCTTTTGTAGAAAGAGGGAAATACTGAGCCGGAATCGCCTTGGGAGATTAACTCTATCACGTGAGATCTTTTCCGTTTTTTGTTGCTCCGATTCATTGATTTTTTCATTAAGGCGATTTTCTGCTCCTAGATTAACGAACAAAAATTAAATGAAATCTCTCTCGAAGAACAGAGTGGTTATGAAGAAGTTCGATTTTTTCATGATGATCCAGACAAACGAGTAGAGCATTTACAGAAGAAGTGCCCAAACTTGCATAGGGCACTGCTTTTCGAGAAGATGTGCAAGTGGTTTCTAATTCTTCTTATTTGCATTTTGGGTAACCTATTTCTAGAACTAATTTTGCTTTTTTTTCATTAATATTTGAGTAGACGTCGCTTATTGAAGTTGGTACTTGAAGTAAGTATTTTTTTAAAAAATTTGGACACTTAAATGATCGTTTTGAAAGTTTTGACACCGAAGTGATCGTTTTTCAAAAGTAATTGGCACATAAGTAATCATTTTGAAAGTTTTGGCACTAAAGTGACTACGGTATATAAGTTTTGACACTTGTAATGTATTTAAACCATTTTTTCTTGTGTCGGGAAAATCGACTATGCTTCATTACTTCAAGTAGGCTCATCCTTACAAGAAGTCCCCCTGAAATACTATAGGAATTAGTATCTCGGTCATGGACGGTATAGTTACATCTATGAGCAATAGCCACTCAATCGGCAACTTGATTTGATTCTCTAATGCAGTGCGCTAGACTCAAGTTTTCGAAACGGGTCATCTCCAATTTGCAAGCCTTGATAAGAGACTCCTCTTATCATGTGTGAGTTTAAGTTAGAAAATGCACGTGTGACTTTTGTAGAATGAAGGAAATACCTAGCCGGAATGGCCTTGGAAGATTGACTCTATCACGTTAGATCTTTTCCTTTTTTGTTGTTCCAGTTTTTTTATTTTTTTTAATTAAGGCGATTTTCTGCTCTTACATTACCAAACAAAAATTGGATCAAATCTCACCCGAAAAATAGAGTGGTTATGAAGAAGTTCGATTTCTTGATGACAATACAAAAAAATAAGCAAAAGGATACTAGAAGTGTCAATATATGTGTACGGCACTCACTTTAGTACCATTTTTTTTTATCACTTAAGTACCAATTTCTTTGAAAAAAGTTATTTCAATGCCAACTCCGGTAAGTTTCACGGAAATCGACGTGATAACTACGTGGCTCGATGGAATATCCTAGTTAGCAAAAAAAAAACAAAAAAAAAAATCCACGTAATATTAAAAAATTTAAAAATAAGCTAAAAAATCCAAAAAAGAAAAGAAAAATAAACACAAAGTTGCAATTAGAGCAATGAGGACTCGGTGATCCCCTTGGACGGCGATGTAGGTGGGGGGTCGCCGAGTCTTGGCGAACCCCGCCGAGGCCTCGCTAGGGGTCGGGGAGGCTCGACCATGGCTAGTCGAGGCCTCACAAACCTCACGGTGAGGCTCGGCCGCCTTGATCCGGGTAAGGTCGAGCCTCGCCGTAATTGGGTGAGGTTGGAATGGCCCAACCACCGCTCGGCGTGGTTGTGGGTGGGAGATTTCGGCCTCGCCCAGCAGTGCGAGGCTCGACCTCGCCCAAATCTAGGCTAGTCGAGCCTTGTGGGGTTTGCGAGGCCTGGGCCAGCCATGGCCAGGCCTTGCCGACCACCTAGCGAAGCTTCGATCCTCGACGACCCCTTGGGCGCCCCTCACCCGTCGCCGGCCGCAATGGTGGGGGGCGGCGAGGGCCGTGAGCCCTCGCCTCTCAATTGCAAGTTTGTGCCTTTTTTAAAAGTAATTTAAATTTATTTTTCTATTTGCTTTTATTTTTTTAAAAAAATTAACTTAATTTTTAATTTAAAAGTGCACGTGGCGTTCATGAGAATTGAATTTTAAAAGAAAAATTGCCGCGTAGACGCCATGCGGACAGACTTTTTTGAAAAAAAATTCCACATAATATTAAGAAATTAATAAAAAAATGCCATGTGTACTATTTCGCCGAAATTGGCACTTAAGTTATTATTTTTTGTAGGAATGTGCAGTTAAGTGATCTTTTTTCTCCGATTTGGTACTTAAGTGATCCAAAAAAATATTGATACTAAAGTGAGCGCCGTCACAACACAAATATTGGCACTCTAGATATCATTTTGCCAAAAAAACGAAGAGCATTTGCGGAAGAAGTGCCTAAACTTGTATAGGGCACTGCTTTCTAAGAGAGATGCATAAGTGGCTTCTAATTCCTCTTATTTGCATTTTGGGTTACCTATTTCTTGAACTAATTTTACCTATTTTTTATTTATATTTGACCGGATATGGCTCACGGGAGTTGACACTAAAGTCAGCGTTTTTCGAAAAATTTAGCACTTAAGTGATTATTTTGAAAGTTTTGGTATTGAATTGATCGTTTTTCAAAAAGTCTAGCACTTAAGTGATCGTTTTGAAATTTTTAGCACTAAAGTAAACGTTGTACATAAATTTTGGTACGTGCGGTGTATTTAAGCCATTTTTTTTTTCTCTTGGATCGGGAAAATCAACTATGCTTCATTACTTCATGTAGGTTCATCCTTATAAAAGGCCCCTCCGAAACACTAGAGGGATTAGTATGCTAGTCATGGAGAATATAGTTGCATCTATGAGCATTAGCCACTCAATCCGCAACTTGATTTGATTCTCCAATGCAGTGGGCTAGACTCAAGTTTTTGAGACTCCTCTTATCATGTGTGAGTTTGAGTTAGAAAATTTATGTGTGAGATTTCTTTTTCTTTTTCTTTTTCTTTTTTAATTCTAGGGGTTCATTTTCATCGGTATTTAGAGTCCCGAAGCCTCGTCCGAGGTATCGCCCGAAGGTTTCTAACTTGCTTTCCAATTTTTTGAGATTTGCCAAGAAAGGATGGCTTTCTTGAACTGTGAGTACATCGAGACCTATGTAGCTTTTGTAGAAGGAAGGAAATACTGAGTCGAAATTACCTTGGGAGATCGACTCTATCACGTGAGATCTTTTCCGTTTTTCGTTATTCCGATTCTTTGATTTGTTTTTATTAAGGCGATTTCTGCTCCCAAATTACCGAACAAAAATTGGATGAAATCTCACCCGAAGAGCACAGTGGTTATGAAGAAGTTCGATTTGTTGATGATGATCCAAACGAACAAGTAGAACTTTTGCAGAAGAAGTGCCCAAACTTGCATAGGGCACTGCTTTCCGTGAGTGATGCATAAGTGGTTTCCAATTCCTCTGATTTGCATTTTGGGTTTTCTAGAACTAGTTTTGCCCATTTTTTATTAATATTTGAGCGGATGTAGCTCACCGGAATTGACACTTGAAGTCAACTTTTTAAAAAAAAATTGGCACTTAAATAATCGTTTTAAAAGTTTTGGCTTTGAAGTGATCATTTTTCAAAAAATATGGCAATTAAGTGATCGCTTTGAAATCTTTGGCACTAAAGTGAGCGTTGTACACAAGTTTCGGCACTTGTATTATATTTAAGCCAATTTTTTCTTGGGTCGAGAAAATCGATTATGCTTCATTGCTTCAAGTAAGTTCATCCTTACAAAAAGCCCTCCTGAAATACTAGAGGGATTAGTATGCGAGTCATGGAGAATATAGTTGCATCTATGGGCATTAGCCATTCAATCCGCAACTTGATTTGATTCTCTAATGCAGTGGGCTAGACTCGAGTATTCAAAACGGGCCATCTCTAATTTTACAAGCCTTGATAAGAGACTCCTCTTATCATGTGTCGGTTTGAGTTAGAAAACGGGATAAGTACACTAGGAGTGCCACAACTTATGTACGGCGTTCTCTGAGTCTTTGTAACTTTTTTTTTTGCTCATTTGAGTGCCACAAATTTTAAAAACCGATCACTTAAGTGCCATCACCTATATGCCCCATCGAAAATCATACATGGACGCTAGAAAATCTAAAGTGGCATTGCATAAGCAATTTTTTTTTAATTTTTTAACATACGCGTGGATTTTTATTTTATGTTTTAAGTTATTTGAAATTTTTTTTATTTTTCCCCCTCTTGGCCGGCGAGGGCCCTCACGGTGATCCTCGCCGGCCATGGGGAAATCTAAGGGTATTTTTTTTTGTTTTTTATTCAAAAACTATTAAATAATAATAATAATAATAAAAACATCAAAATAAATGAAAATATAAAATTTCATAAAATATTAAAATAAAAAAAATCCACATGTCACTGAAAAATAAATAAAAAATAACAAAAAGTCCAGACAATTTCCCGAAAATGGCACTTAAGTGAGTGATTTTCTTCCGACGTGGCACTCAAGTGAATGAAAAAAGTTATAACACTCCAGTGAACGCCGTACAAAAGTTGCAAGACTCATGGTGTACTTATCCCGTTAGAAAACGCGTGTGTGAGATTTCTTTTTTTATTTTTATTTATTTTATTCCGGGGGCTAATTTTCATAGGGATTTAGAGTTTTCGAAGCCTCGTCCGAGGCATCGCCCGAAGGTTTTGACCTGCTGTCCAATTTCTTGCGATTTGCCAAGAAAGGATGGCTTTCTTGAACCGTGAGTACAGCAAGACCCATGTGGCTTTTGTAGAAGGAAGGAAATACCGAGCCAGAGTCGCCTTGGGAGATCGACCCTATCGCGTGAGATCTTTTCCGTTTTTTTTTGTTCCGATTCTTTGATTTTTTTTTTTATTAAGGCGATTTTCTGCTCCTAGATTACTGAACAAAATTTGGATGAAATCTCACACGAACAACAAAGTGGTCATGAGAAAGTTCGATTTCTTAATGATCCCGACAAACGAGCAGAGCATTTGCAAAGAAGTGCCCAAACTGGCATAGGGCACTGCTTTCTGATAGAGATGCGTAAGTGGTTTCGAATTGCTCTTATTTGAATTTTGGGTTACTAATTCTAGGACTAATTTTGCCATTTTTTTATTAATATTTGAGCGGACGTGGCTCACCGGATTTGACATTGAAGTTAGCATTTTTTAAAAAAATTGGCACTGAAGCGATCATTTTAAAAGTTTTGATTTGAAGTGATCGTTTTTCAAAATAATTAATACTTAAGGGATCGTTTTGAAAGTTTTTGCACTAAAGTGAATGCGGTACACATGTTTTGGCACTTGCAATGTATTTAAGTCATTTTTTTTTCTTGGGTCGGGAAAATCGACTAGGCTTCATTACTTCAAGTAGGTTCATCCTTATAAAAAGCTCCTCTGAAACACTAGAGGGATTAGTATGCCAGTCATGGAAAATATAGTTGCATCTTTGATCATTAGCCACTCAATCCGCAACTTGATTTGATTCTCTAATGCAGTGGGCTAGACTCGAGTTTTCGAAACAAGCCATCTCCAATTTACAAGCCTTGATAAGAGACTCCTCTTATCATGTGGGAGATCGATTCTATCATGTGAAATCTTTTTCGTTTTTGTTGTTCCGATTCTTTGATTTGTTTTTTTATTAAGGCGATTTTCTGCTTCCTTATTATCGAACAAAAATTGGATGAAATCTCACCCGAAGAACAGATTGGTTATGAAGAAGTTCGATTTCTTGCTAATAATTCAAACAAACAAGCAGAGCATTTGCAGAAGAAGTGCCCAAACTTGCATAGGGCACTTCTTTCTGAGAGAAATGCGTAAATGGTTTCTAATTCCTTTTATTCGCATTTTTGGTTACTATTTCTAGGATTAATTTTGCTTATTTTTTTGTTAATATTTGAGCTGATGTGGTTCACCAAATTTGGATCTGAAGTGACCGTTTTTAAAAAAATTGACACTTAAGTTATCATTTTAAAAGTTTTGGTATTCAAGTAATCGTTTTTCAAAAAGTTTGACATTTAAGTTATCGTTTTGAAAGCTTTGGCACTAAAATGAGTGCCATACGAAGTTTCGACACTTGTAGTGCATTCAAGTCATTTTTTTTTCATGGGTCGGGAAAATCAACTATGCTTCATTACTTCAAGCAGGTTCATCCTTACAAAAAGCCTCTACGAAATACTAGAGGGATTAGTATGCCAGTCATGGAGAGTATAGTTGCATCTATGAGCATTAGTCACTCAATTCGCAAGTTGATTTGATTCTCTAATGCAGTGGGCTAGACTGAAGTTTTCGAAATGGTCTATCACCAATTTGCAAACCTTGAAAAGAGACCGCTCTTATCGTGTGTGAATTTGAGTTAGAAAATGGATTTGTGAGATTTCTTTTTTCTTTTTGTTTCTTTTATTCCAAGGGCTCATTTTCATAGAGATTTAGAGTTCCTAAAGCCTCGCCTGAGGTGCCACTTTCGAGTTTCGACCCGCTGTCCTATTTCTTAAGATTTGCAAAGAAATGATGGCTTTCTTGAACCATGAATGTGGCTTTTGTAGATGGAAGGAAATACCGAGCCGGAATCGCCTTGAGAGATCGACTCTATCATGTGAAATATTTACCATTTTTGTTGTTCCGGTTCTTTGATTTTTTTTTTAATTAAGGTGATTTTTTGCTTCCTGATTACCGAACAAAATTTGGATGAAATCTCACCCGAAGAACAGATTGGTTATGAAGAAGTTCGATTTCTTGATGATGATCCAGACAAACGAACAGAGTATTTGCACAAGAAGTGCCCAAACTTGCATAGGGCACTTCTTTCCAAGAGAGATGCGTAAGTGGTTTATAAATCCTCTAATTTGCATTTTGGGTTATTACTTCTAGGACTAATTTTTCCTATTTTTTGTTAATATTTAAGCGGATGTGACTCACCGAATTTGGCATTGAAGTGAGGGTTTAAAAAAAAAATTGGCACTTAAATGATCATTTTGAAAGTTTTGGTACTAAAGTAATCTTTTTTCAAAATGTTTGGCACTTAAGTAATCGTTTTGAAAATTTTGGCACTAAAAATTTCGGCACTAAAGTGAGCGCCGTACATAAATTTTGACACTTGTAGTGTATTTAAGTCATTTTTTTCTTGGATCGGGAAAATTGACTATGCTTCATTCCTTCAAGTGGGTTCATCCTAACAAAAAGCCCCTGAAATACTAGAGGGATTAGTATGCCAGTCATGAGAAATATAATTGCATCTAAGAGCATTAGCCACTTTATCCGCAACTTTGATTTGATTCCCTAGGCAGTGGGCTAGACTCGAGTTTTCGAAACGGGCCATCTCCAATTTGCAAGCCTATGAGTTTGAGTTAGAAAATGCATGTGTGAGATTTCCTTTTTTCTTTCTGTTTCTTTTATTTCAGGTGCTCATTTTCATCGGGATTTAGAGTTTCCCAAGCCTTGTTCGAGTAGTCGCCCGAAGGTTTCGACCTGCTGTCCAATTTCTTGAGAATTGCCAAGAAAGAATGGCTTCCTTGAACCGTGAGTACAACGAGACCTATATGGCTTTTGTAGAAGGAAGGAAATACCGAGTAGGAATTGCCTTGGGAGGCCGACTCTATCACGTGAGATCTTTTCCATTTTTTGTTGTTCCGGTTCATTGATTTTTTTTATTTAGGGCATTTTCTAGTCCCAGATTACCGAACAGAACTCGGATGAAATCTCACCCGAAGAACAGAGTGATTATGAAGAAGTTCGATTTCTTGATGATGATCCAGACAAACGAGCACAGCATTTGCAGAAGAAGTGCCCAAACTTGCATAGGACACTGCTTTTTGAGATAGATGCGTAAGTGGTTTCTAATTCCACTTATTTGCATTTTGGGTTACCTATGTCTAGAACTGATTTTTTTATTTTTTATTAATATTCGAGCGGACGTGGCTCACCAGAATTGGTACTAAAGTGAGTTTTTTTCAAAAAAAATTGACACTTAAGTTATCGTTTTGAAAGTTTTGGTATTAAAGTGATCGTTTTTCAAAAAGTTTGGCATTTGAGTAATCGTTTGAAAGTTTTTGCACTAAAGTGAGCGTCGTACACAAATTTTGACACTTATAGTGCATTTAAGCCATTTTTTTCTTGGGTTGGGAAAATGGACTATGCTTCATTACTTCAAGTAGGTTCATCCTTACAAAAGGTCTCCCTGAAATACTAGAGGGATTAGTATGCCAGTTGTGGAGAGTATTGTTGCATCTATGAGATTTAGCCACTCAATCCGCAACTTGATTTGATTCTCTAAAGTGGTGGGCTAGACTCGAGTTTTCGAAACGGGCCATCTCCAATTTGCAAACCTTGAGAAGAGACTCCTCTTCCCAAGAAGCCGGTTCCCAATCCAGCACATCCTATTTATTCATGTTTCAATAATTTTGTGGAAATAACCCACGAACCGGTTAAGTTCATATCTTTGACTTGTGCATGTAGCCTTGACTAAGAGCGATTCCAATGCAGATGACGGGACTCAAATGCGTGACCTCCGACTATCGAACTGGAAATCCCTCAACACCACAGTGTTCCAGCATGCTCATGCTGGTTCCCGATCTATCACGCTCATGCCACCAGCGTTCAACGACAAAAAGTCGTCACGAAGGTCCACACCGATTCTTTCCCACCTCATATAGGCCATCATGAAACTTATGATCCATCATGTAGATATGTTTGAAAGGACGTATGACAAGAGATCGTATAATACATAATGGAACATGTGAATCCTAAGATATCCAATGAGTGAAACCCCCAACTAAAGATGGTTTGATTAATTGATAAAGCTCAAATAACCGTCTTATAAACAAAGGGCGAGCGTGGACGTGTACGTCGTACTAATTATGAAACTAATTAAGCTTAGAGATGAATCGATGTGAGGTCGCATCAACAACACTAGCGATCATGAGTGGGATTACTGGCAAACCCGTTGATCGAATTATGAAATCTTGCGGTGCTCTAAATCATGCATCATTAAACATCGAAATTGCAGCACTTCACAGCTTATTATGACAACTCATAAGCTGTTTAATGATGAGGACAAGTTGCTAGGACCAAAGGGTGGGGCATAATACCAATAAAGACACCACAAT
The DNA here is from genome assembly GCA_021437795.1 of Rhodamnia rubescens. Taxonomy (NCBI): domain Eukaryota; kingdom Viridiplantae; phylum Streptophyta; class Magnoliopsida; order Myrtales; family Myrtaceae; genus Rhodamnia; species Rhodamnia rubescens. The sequence goes on from JAILYA010000021.1 coordinate 306,507, forward strand.
CTCATTCGTGGTTGCAATAAGATAGGCTTAACAAGATATCGAATCGTCGAGACACGCGTGGATCGATGGCGATGGCACATCTCTCTCCCCCTTTCTTTGTTCTTGTGGCTATTCTAGTAAAGTATACATAGATCGTTAAGTGCGTCACTGGCGGAGATCATCAGGTGCATCACTAGGTTTTTGTTGGTCGGTCGATGATGCTGATGCGCCCTTGTTTACCTTTTGTCTCATCTCATGCAGGGAAAAAGGGCCCTGTTCAAGTGAGGACACGGGACATGTGACCTTGGTCCTAGGAGTCTGTCCTGTAATGGCAGCTGAGTGCAAAAGACAAACCCAACAGGCTCGGACTCACACGTGAACTAGCCAGAAACCAAAGATGGGATAGTTATGCACGAGTTCCTTCATGATTTCCAGTTATCTACTGAGAAATTAGATAAGTGTAAATTCTTTTTTTTTTTTGAATTGTAGGTGGTTCTTAATTCCACTTCTGATGTTCTCTTTGCGTGTGTGGAGCTGAATTTTCCCAACTTCAATCAATCAATTTTCGGGTAGAAAAGTGTCAAAAAAAGTCCTAAACCTATTACATTAGTATCAATTTAATCTTAAACTTTTTATTTTGTGCCAATTCAATCATAAATTTTTTATTGGTACTAATTTAGTCCTAAACGTTTTGCGTTGATGTCGATTGGGTCTTAAATTTTTTGCGTTTCATGCTAATTAAGTCAATCCGGCCAAAATTGACTTGAAATTGGTGACGTAAACATCGGTGGTCCCATGTGGCGTGGTTGGGGTGACGATGATATTATTTTAAATATTTTTCTATATTTTTCCTTCTTTTTTTCTTGCATTTCTTTTTTTTTTATTGGGATCGGCAAAGGGTGGCCACCCGACCCCTGCCTGCACCCGCTTATTTGTTTAATGTGATCACATCCACGTTCCGTAACATTTGACCAGTAAAGCCCCGACTTGAATGCAAAGGGAACCAGAAACGACACATGCGGCCCATAATTTTGTCATCCTCGATTGGTTGAACGATGCAGCTAGGGTTTTGATCGATATGTTACAAACACGAAACATCTCAAAATCAAACATGGATGAGGTTCCGCCTTCGCAACCATCAATCAGGGCCCGGGATGGAGGAAAACACAGCCCCCCGTCATCGGCCGGTGGGAATCCCCCGACTTATAATTGGCCGGGGTTAAAAACACGGGCATCGTTCACATGCAAATTTAACTGCAAACAAATACGGCTTTTTCGAGAGAAAATCCGCTGAAACTAGTGAGCGAAGGACCTTATCGCGGGAGCTAGAAAGCAAGAAAGGGGTAATGGGAACGTTGCCCCACTCTTGTTTAGTACCATCACTATAAGAAAATATCTTGATTATCTCCAATTTACCAATTATGAAGGTTGAAATCCAAGTAAAGAAGAAAAATGTGGGCCCATTTTCATGGAACGAATGACCAAAAGACACTTTTCTAGAAATTGGAACAGCTTGGGAGGACCACATCCTATCTCGAACTTAATGATAGAAAAAGAGAACCATTAGTGCACCTTTGCATGTGATTTATCTCTTCATATCATAAATTAATAAATATAAAAAATTGCAAAAGAAATCAACGCTATTCATATGCCTAGTAAAATGAATAATCACACTATATTAGCAAGCAATAACAAAATAGCAATTTAAACAGTCATTATCACAACCGTGGTGTCTCATCAATCACATAAGTTCTTCGAAGGGAGAAGTGTAAGAAAAATTATATACCTATTGCATTGGTGTTAATTTAGTCTCAAATATTTTGATGGCGTCAATTTAATCATAAACTTTTGACTTAGAGCCAATTCACTCTTTCGGCCAAGTTCGGCCTGATATTCTTGATGTGGACGCCGACCGACGTGGCACGACTGATGATAATATAGATAGTGTTAATTAATATTATAATAATATTTGAAATTTTTTTATTTTTTTCTTTCTTTTTTTTTTGTCTTTTTTTTTTTCTCTCTTCCGCGGTAGCCGGCAAGGCCGCTCTCTCCAGATTTGCCGAGGACGGGCGTCGCCACGTCGAGGGCGACCTCGCCCCATCCCAAGCAAGGCGACCCCCGGCCTCGTCGGATCGGCGAGGGTAGCCTCACCGGCCACCGAAAAAGAGAAGAGAGGAGGAGGAAAAAAAGATACAAACAAAATGAAGCAAAAAAGAAAGAAAAAAATATTTTTTTGAAATTATTAAAGTATTAATAAATATTGTCCACGTCAGCCTGGTCGTGCCCGTAATTGGCTACGGCGTCCACGTCAAGAATATCCTTTCAAAATTAGCCGAAATGATTGAATTGATTTCTAGGTCAAAAGATTTAAGATTAAATTGATACAAATACAATAATTTTATGACTTCTCCGACACCTCTCCCTTTGAAAATCCACTTGGGCACATAGTTAATGCGCCTTCTTTTCTAGGTTGATAGAGATGATTCGTGCCGTTGTAATCAATCAATCAAACAGATGGTGGGCATGAAAATGCAGTGAAGATAGGATTGAGATAGCTACAATCAACAAAACTAAAAGCTTATATAGTGTTGGAATATTACGCGGAAACTAATCGGGATCTTGCAAATAAATCAATGCGAAAGCGAGAGAAATAACGAGAAACGATAAATGACATTAATGATTATATGGTTCGATCCGAATATCGGTATTTACATTCACGGAGAGAACCAACTAAAATAATCCACTACAATCGGAGAATCGAAATTACAATCGTTCAATACCCTCGTATTTTCCGTATCTAGATTATACCCAAACCCAAAGCGTATACGAATAAACAACTTAATTGGATATATGAAAACTCATGAAGCACAAATCACCGTGTTCATCATGCGTCAAGCACAATCGGCCGATACGGCTAAACCAAGAACTTCTTCGTACGGCGACCTTCACCGTGCGATGTCCTCTTTGCGCTTCGTGCGTCCGCTCCTGCACGGCTTCTCGAACAAACGTCTCGTACATTTTATTTCTTTCTCGTATTCTTTACGTAGCGCGGCTTCTCATTGTGCGTTTGTCTTTCTCTCTGTTTTTGTAAGAACAAGGTCGAGTCGGAGAGTGGCCTTTTAGGGCGCGCATGGTAACACTTCTCTACTGGAAATCAATTTCGATCGGAAATTGATTTCTCTACTTCTTCTCAAAAGCAAAAGTTGATTTTTCTACTGCATTCCAGGATTGACTTCGATCGGAGAAATTTGTTTAGTAACGGTTGAAAATTTCTATTTTTGCAACATTATTAACAAAATCTTCGGAGGCCGGCGGCGAGCGGTCAAAGGGTAGCGGCCGATGGATGGCGGTTCACGGCCGAGGCGGGCGGTTAACGGGCGGCGGCCGATGGAGGAACGGGTGGCGGTCGATGGAGGGCGGTCGGCGACCAAGGCGGGCGATCGGCGTGGCGGGCGGACGGTATTTGGCGGGCGGTCGGCGGCATAGTAGCCCGCGACGGGCGGTCGGCAGCCGGAGCCGGACGGCGGGTGGTCAATAGCGGGCGGGGGTGGCCAGGCGGCCGGCGGCCGGCGACTAGTGGCGGGCGGTCGGCGGCTAGCGGAGGCCCGGTGGCGGGCGGGCGATCCGGCGGCGGTCGGCGGCGACGGAGATCGGCGGGCGATGGTCGGCGAAGGTTAGTGTAGTTGAAGAAGTGATTCTTAAGTGGTTTTTTAAAGTTTGTCAAAAATCTTGCCGTAAATTGAAAATCCTGTCGAAGTTGAAAATTTTACCATAAGTCAATTTTTTTACCAAACGGATTTCTATTTCGGCAAGATTTTTACCAAACGCGATTTCCTCGCAGGATTGACCCTGACAAAGAAATCCAGGAAGCAGAAGTGTTATCGTGCGCTCCCTTAAGTGGTCAACAAACCTAACTTTTGACTGGGACCCACATATTCTCCCACATATTCAAAAAGAAGCGGACGAGCCTTTCTGCCAAGATTTCTCATTCTTCCTCACAAATAAATAATAATAAGCATAAGATAAGTGATCCCCTTATTTTGTCCTGTAGCGCCAATGTCCAATCTGCGGTAGAACTCGTCCAGTGCACGAGCTGAATCTTCTTCCGACAGAAACAAATCTCCACGCATATAAAATCTAATCCCAATTCGAATTCTCAGGCTTATTTCTTAACAGATTCGGAGCTGTTCTATAAACGGTTTATAAGAACTAGTTATTGAAGGGTTGCATTGTCTTTCAATCACCCTTCTAACCGATGGGCTATAACCGATGGACATCACATTACGAATGACTTGAGTATAAAATGCGAGCGACATCCACAACCGTGACCCATCAATCAAGAGGGCGGTCGGAGGGAAACACGTCGTTAACCTCGTAGTTCGACGGACCGTGTTCCAGGAGTGTGATCCGAGCCCTAAGTCGCGACAGAAACAGATGTATCGTACGGCATCGGAGAACGAGATATTTTCCTTTTCCTACGACTTGGTTTCACCAAAACCAAATTTATTAAAGTGCTGAAAACGAAAAGTGAGCCGTACAGTAGCAATGACTAGGAGAGATAGGGAATATAAGGCTGTGATATAATCACACATGAGCAACCAAACGAGAAAGATGCTTCAAAGGAAGGGCATGTTGGGTCCCCTCACAAAACCGAAGAAAAGGGATTGAACCTCCCTTGACATGGCAATTCATTGGAGCAAAAGACAAACGTTACCGTCCAGAAATTGAGCAATGTGACCCTTCTATTCTTTTTTTTTTTTTTTTTTTGGGGGTCCAAATTTTCAATTCAGGACAATCGATTTCGATTACGAGGAAATTAAACCATCAATTAACGACTGCTCAGTATTCATAACCCCATAAAAGGAAAGTAGTAAATCTCAAGGGAACGGCCTAGATTCGGTAGAACGACATTAAAAATTTCGAGCACTCGAAGAGGAATGGATGATTTCCGTTCGCGTTCTCTCGAAATCGTGGGAAAAGCGATACGTTGGCTTCGTAAATCCATAAAAATCAACGTGAATACCCATTATTGATAGGATACCGGAGGTAAATTTTGAGGAATGATACGAGGTGCCATCCTCGATATCTTAGGACTTGCGGATCGATCCAAACGACACGGATTTGGATTGGGACGAGTCTAAGTGAGGTGGAAACACAAGGTGGTCCATAATCACGAGCTGGAAGAACAGTACAGATTTACTAGCTTATAGCACTTAAAAAACTTTGAATCCAGCGCTAATAGACAAATTACAGAAGTGGTCCTCGGAGTTTCTCTTAATTGCACTAGGCTTCCTTCAATTTCGAAATCGATGCTTTGCCGTCCTTCAAAATGATACGCACGACCCACGATGCAAAGGCTAGTTTTTTTTTTTTTTTGAAATTTTAGGGATTGCAAGCATTGGGTTTACGAGAAGTTATGCTCAATTTGACATGGCCAGAGATCTCTCGGGTTTGATTTGTCACGATCCTCCCTCCATCTATTTATGGAATGAATACGCAGGTGTGGGTGCGCAAAAACGATTGAAATCATTTGAGCAAATAAAAATATTGTGTAGAATTAGAAAGATTTACATTTTAAAGTTTTTTTTTTTTTGTCGAAACGAAAATATCTTCATTTTATATGAAAAGATGGTACATAACCGCAACATTAAGATAATAGAGTACATAAGTTATTGCAACATTAAGCTAATAGGACGTAAGGTCAGATTAGATTTTCAACGACCACGTCTTGGACTTATCTGGCTTTAAACAATTAAACTCGAGAAATAGTCATCCCTGATTCACATCCCCACCCACTCCCCCGAAGGCGAATTCGTAAACCTCTCTTCCCACATGGATGGCCATGGAGTTCAATCCCATCGAAGTGGGAAATAGTCATCCCTCCCTCTTCCACATGAAACCCCACCCACTCCCGCCGAAGGTAGGAATTCGTAAACCCCCTCTCTTCCCACATGAAAAAAATGTCCACCTGGAGCCACTCCCCTCGAAGGTGGGAATTCGTAAACCCCCTCCCTCTTCCCACATGAAAAGAGTGGCCATTGGGGCAATCTCCCAACAGTTAGTGTTCTCATGTTCATAGTTTAAAAAGACCATCAACTTTGTTCTTTATTCTTTATTTCAGTCAATGAAAAGAATGGGGAGGAGCCGCCGACCCTAGCGACTCCTCTAGACATTATCGTAAAGTCGATCCCACCCGGTAATGGAATATGTGTATTAAGTCAAAATTATCCCGCTCCAATCAGCGATCCAAAGATTCGAAATCGATAAGCCCGTCGCCATGGATCTTTCGTGACATGAACCGTACCATTAACATCGCAATAATAGATAGATGTTTCGTTCCCAGTGAGCCAATCGCAACCGGAGCAATATCGACCTTCATCCATTTCGAAATCTCATGGCGCAAAAACCTGATTGCTGGCTAAAAAGTGACGGGTACTGCGCTTAGCTTTCTCGCGACAGCTTGATGCTCTTCTCGACTTGCTAGGGAAAGGTGGGAAAGCTTTGATGCATCTTTCTTTCCAAATGCCTCGGGCCTAGCAAATGTATTGGGATGGACATTTTAATTCTTTCCCTCGTTAGAAAGAAAATGTCTCGCCATGGCCGTAGTAAACGTCAACCAAAATGTCCATCCAAACTGGAAAATTCACCTCCAAAGTAGGATGATTAAGAGGCGTCTTGACATAGAAAGCGTGCATTGTATCGATTCGAAAAATTTGAAGTGACTCGGCCGTGCATTCGATCTCAAACTCGATACCATGTTTGCCAAGATTATTCTAGTTGATGATGGAATATGTTTATACATTATTCCTTGCCGGTGTCAAAACCATCTGAAACGAAACGGGGCTCAATAATTAGCCACTTCCATCATGTGCATGGTGGTCCTGCAAATTTTACCAAATGTAGACTTTTGAGCGCTCTTGCATGTCTGTACACGAACACAACATGACATGGACACGATCCCTCTTGATTCGTTAGCAGGGGTTGCCACCGAATTACGGGGGCCGAACCGAGCACCGTCACGCGGCTTCCAACGGGAGGTTCGCGACCCCCAGCACCTGCGCGAGATGGTGCGCGGTGTCGGGATGGTGGGCGTCCACCGGCCGCTCCGGCACCACCCACCGGCCGTCGCTGGTCCGCACCATCCCTTTGTTCTCGTCCTGCCGCCAGCACGGGGGGACCCCGTATTCGTCCTTCAGGAAGTCGCAGCACTTGTTCACTAGGGCGATGTCCCTCTTGGTGACCAGCCTGAACCGACGCTCCTTGCCGTGATAGCCGTCCACCAAGTGGAGGTGAGCCTCGAGGTTGTGCGCGCAACTGGGGTCGTTGGTCGGCTTCAAGAACGGCGAGTGCGTGTGATCCAACGCGAGCTCGACCCCGACGTGCGCGTAACTCCATGGGAAAGATAAGTTCTCCTCCAAGTACTTCTGGAATTGCATCTTCTCGTTCGCAATGATCCCGGGCACAGTCGGCACCATGTCGTGCACGTTCGTAAGCCTAAGGACCTTGACCCCAAGCTCGTCGCACCGCTCTTTGAACTTGAGATTCCCGACCCGAGGCCCGGCGAAGGAATACACCGTGATGGGCACTTTCTTCATCTCGCCGCCGTCATCGACCACGTTGACCCCCATCTCGGCGATGTCATAGGCGCTTATTATGGCCAGCGCGGCCCCGAGGCTATGGCCGGTGATGGTGATGCTGATCTCCTCGTCTCGGTAGTAATCTAGGAGCCTCTTGACTTCCGCTAGGATCTGTTCGCGGGCGGAGAAGGAGCAGAAATGACAGTTCTTCTCTTTCTTGGTGTACAAGTCATAGAACCCGGCCTCGATCTTGATCGTGGGGTCGTCTTTGAAATGGGCCGGGTGGAGTATGTCCTTGAGGTCGTAGATCCACTCGAGGTAGGTCACCGTGCCTCGCCACGCGATGATGATGTCGCGCCTTCCAAGACGCCGGATCTCCTCCTCGTCGGTGGCGACAGCGATGTACCCCATCCAGTTGGCGTACGTGCTCCACACCTTGCTCAGCCTGGAGCGCTGGAAGAAGTTGGGGAGGTTGATGTTGGAGGTGGCGTACAAGTAGCGGCTAATCTGATAGCCGAAGTGGCTCATGTCAAGCTTCTCGAAGAACTGAGACCCGCGATACTTGCACGTCCCACAGTACTTGGAGTTGGGGTCGAAGTCGAAGGAGTCGTAGCACGCCTGAGCGAACTCGCCGTACCGGATGATCTCTCGCCGCACGTGGGAGTTCATGGGGTCCAGCAGCCCTTCCCAGCCGTCGCAACCGTGCACTTCTCGCCAAACTTGGCTCAGTGGCCGGTCGTCCTCGTGGTGAGCGTCCAGGTTCTCTTGGGTCTCGTCGAGCTCGTGTATGCTTATGGCGGTCGAAGAAGGAGAAGAGGATCGTCTGAAGAGCGTTCTCGAGTTTTCCGCCGCCGTCGTTCCAGGCGAAAAGGGTCGGTTCTTTAGAAGCATACGGTGGGTTTTGAAGCCGAGGTTGCTGCGGTGGCAAGAGCGTTTGAGCGGTAGGGTTTCATCTATGGAGGAGTGAGTGCACTTAGGTTTGTGGAAGGAAAACACCAGGGAAGCCATGAAAGATTTGTGGGTGTATCCTGCAATCGTTTCTTGAAGTAAGGAGGGTATTTAAGAGGACTTCTGACGGGGAGAGATCGGAAGAGAGAAGTTGAAGTTTTTGTTGCTTGCAAGACAAAGTGACGGGCAAAGGATGACAACTTGGTGCCTTTGTTCCAAAGTACTCTTAAGTGATAAATATATGGTGCTGGGGAGGGGCTCTCTCACTATTAAGTGGGTACGAGCAGGATTCACAGGACGATTTGCTTATGGAGTGAGTTATGGTGTGGTCCATAAGTTTTTGAAAGGTGCGTAATCGAAGCACGTGCATAGTACCGCCCAGTCTAGGCCAGCCGAACCAAGACACCGCTCGATGGCATGTCAAGAAATGGTGACCGATCTCTTGTGACCGAGATTTTTTCGGATACTAACCCAAAATTAGGGCGTCGGGTACAATCCTGTCTCTCGAGCCAGTTTGTTGATCATCAAGGATTATGGGTCATGGAGCGATGGGATCGGATTGTCGAGTAGGCTTGGCTTTAGAAATTCTCGATCAATAATCGAGAAGATTGTCGATTATTTCGATCACACGATCTCTCAATCAATTAGTCATTTATGCAAAATACGCGATGATGACGTGTGAATCTGCGATTAAGATTATCTTGTCTTTGATAATATTATCATGAAAGCCTTTTTCATATGCGAATGTTCACTCCTTTGAAGGTTCGGGATTAACCTAGTTGAATTTCCAAATGTGTGGCGGGAAGCGTTTTGGTGGGTGTAGGGAAAAGAAGGCATCAATCATGGCGGGTTCGACATGCATCATGAATATGGAGAGAGAGGTTTTCTTTTTGGTGGTCTTGCCCTATGCAAAAGTCCCAAGAACGGATGTCCCTGTCTCCCCCACTATGGTCTCCACTAAGAAAAGTTAGACGTCAACGTTGTCTCTGAGGAGATGGTGGTGATGATGATGAGGGAGACCCTGACGTCAGCGGATGACGTGGCGCATGCCTTTTTTAGTTCCGGCCACTCACAATTTGACACACGTTCATGTAGCCACAACGCGGGAATTGGCAAAGATCTAAACTATTTTCTAGTCTCTCTTTCCTTCTCCTCCATCCAGCCACTTCTCGAAGGATGAAGGACCCCGACGGCGGCGGCGGAAGCTTCTCTGCTTCGGCGGTACAGCAGAACCTCCCCTCGCCGTAGCCACCAGGGGAGTCATCGGCGCGGCATCCAAGCCGAGCCACCTCGCGAGTCGTGGACAAACAAACCTTGTGGCCACTGATGATGAAGTAGGAGGATGACAGAAAACATAAAGACCGGAAGCTTGCCGCCATGTCTTGTATGGCCCCAAAACCTTTTGGCCAAGGACAAGCTGCGGATTTATTCGGTCATAGAAGTAATATTTTTCATGCAAATCATTTTTTTAAAATAATTAAATTTCATGTGATTAGTGATTTGGAGAGAGTAATTTCCTTCTTATCGGAAAAGGAAGTCGTTTTTCCAATCTAATCATACAAGGAAAATGATTAGCTGACCGTGCTATACTTTTCACTAAAAGTTGCAGATTTTTTCTTCTTCTCCTTTTTTTTCTATTATGCGCCAGCCACAAAATAATTTGTAGCTGGCATTGGACCGTCCCCTATCAAAGCATAGCAAGACCCATCATACAAACACCGAAAGCTCGAAACTCGAAAATCATTTTTTTCGAAAGCTGTTCTTTATCAAACAAACAGACACAAATTTGGTTTTCACTTTCTTTTCTCTTTATTTAACGAAAAGTCCGATTTTTGACTTTCTTGGGAGCAAAGGGTGAAGACAAACAAAAGCACTATGTGTGTAGAAAATCAATGTAACGAAAATGGAGGATAGAAGACGAATATGGACACTTAACGAAAATCTCCTTTGCTGTTTTTGACCAGTAAGGTCCCCGACAAGACTCGTTGATTTTCACTGACAACCTATGTGGTCGTAAGCCACGCGATTTTATAAGTGCTTTATTTGGAATCTAATTAGCACATCGACAGATGAAGCAGCTGCTGTCGTTTATCAGGACAAGGGTAAAATTACTACCCTCGAAAAATTAGCAACCCCCTTGTATTTTGTAAAGATAATCGGCGAACGATCTCCGAGGTTGGCGCGGTCGATCGGAGCTTCAAAGAACTTCCGCTCGGGAGTAAGATGTCATGACGCTTATGCCGAACCGGTCTATGGATCTCACGTGGCGTTTCGAACGTTTCCGGGAGGCCGGACCTTCAAGCTCTTGCACCTAGGCTACAATTTGTATTGGTAATTTATGCAGTGTAGAACTTACGACGGTTACTCGAAACCGAGCGACGTTTTCCGTAGATAGAATTGAACCGATTCGCTTTTTTAGTTGCCATTCATTCAAGCCTCCATTGGTCGGAGGCCCATGGGTAACGTGATGCACGATCCTTTGCTAACCCTAGCATAGACAAGAAAGACGATGATGATGTGCGGCATGATGCGAGGATCTTTCATGAGCCCCAGGGGAAAGACGGGAAAGACTATCGATACCGTGTGAACTCGCCAGTCATCACCCATCCGAGTCCAAATCCATCGCCACATACACGTGAACAATGTGGGAACTGAGCGCGAAACCTTGGAAGCAAAGTCGGAGATCCGCTTCGCTCCATAAATGGAAACATCAACGCTAGTCAAGAGCTCATCTTCTGGGAAAAACTTTGCTTGGGCGCTTTCAGGATCGATCCAGGTTTCATCTAAAAACATGAAACATATCCATCGAAACCGGTTTCCTAATTTAGGGAACCTGAAATCTACTCTGCGTGCTCTGGAATCGAGAACCGGACCGATTCCGATTTTCCGGTTCCTGATTCATCGATATTCGAATGCAGTGCAAAAGATTGCACCTATACATGTTCATACACGCGAATCCCCGTAGCTATATCGGACGCGATATGTTACCCACTTACGTTAATGCCGCGGCCTCGTGGTCTTTTGGTTGGATGATGACATCGTTCTCTTTTTTGGTATGAAAGCGGCTGATGGAGTTGGAGGCGTGCTTCGATCTCACGTTGAGAACGAAGAAGCGTTTCCTCGTGATCATCTTAGACGATTGGACGGTGGGTTGACGCATGTTTTAAAGCATCTCTCCCACCATGCCCCATGTCCACATCCATGGCCTTTTCTGCTTGTATCGGTATAGCTTTCTGGAATATCACTTATATCATTTGGAGGGAAAATTATCCGAGAAGTTCTAAATATATGGCACTTTTATCAATTCAGTCCAAAACTTTTTAAGTTTGCCAATTGAGTTTTAAACATTTTCGCATTTTGATAGTTAAGTCAATCCAACAATTTATTTCGGATATTACCGACGTGGACATCAACCGTTCGGCGTGACACGGTTAGCATCGACGTGGAAAATTTTTGATAATATTCAATGATTTTTTTGAATTTATTGTTATTTTTTTATTTTGATTTTCCTTTTTTCTTTCTTTTTTTCAATCCGGGAAGGTCATAAGGCCATCGTGGCCCCATCGGCAGTGGGCGAGGCTTCACAGTTGGCGATGGTCACCAGTGACCCTCGCCGGCCCGAAAAAAAAAAAAAAGAAGAAAAGAAATAATAAAAAAATTCCAAAAATTTTAAAAAATATATTATCCACGTCAATGTCGGTCGTACAACGTAAAAAGGCAGGCCTCCACATCGGCGATCTCCGGTCAAAATCAACCGGATGTACTCGATTAAAAAAATATAAAAAAATTAGGACTCAATTAACAAAATTAAAATATTTAGGACTGAATTGGCAAAAGTGCAATTAGTTTAGAATTTTTTTTAATAATTTTTTCATCGTTTGAAAAACAACTAACGGTTCCACAAAGTTTTGTAATTAGCTTTTCATAGTTATATTCGCTCGATTTCGGTTCTTGGCTAGTCATGACACGGCCCGGGTTGAGCTCGAAACCGACCCCCAAATAGGCTCGGGTCAAACCCGAAACCGGCCCGTTGACCGAGCCCGCGTTTCCCACCCGAAACTAGCCTCGTGGCATAAGGGGCCGTTTTCAAACCTTGAACCGGGCCCGAAACCGGCGGTTTCCGACAGGTTCCGAATTATGAAAAATGGGGATAAAAAATTAAAAAGAAAGAGGCGTTGCTCGTTGGCAACGGCTCTTTCTCTTTAGTGACCGTTGCCAACGGTCACCTAATTTTTTTCTTTTTTCTTTATTAATTTTTAACCTATAATATAAATACCCATTCCCATCTCTCATTTTTTTCACACAAATTCTCTCTAACTCTTAATTATTCACAACATCCAATTTATTATTTTCTTTTCTTCAATTACGTTCTCTAAGTCCTTATTTTCTTTATTTATTATCTCCTTTAATAATTTCCTATTTCAAATTATTTTTTCATATCCTATATTTTTTGCATTATACCAAATATTTTTTCTATATAAAAAAAAATGGCAGTGTGAAAGTAGAACTAATGGCAAATGCAAGAACAAGGTGGGGGAATCCAATTATCCTCCTAGTCTTCGTGATTATGAAGAGTGGAGACTCGAAATTGATGTAGACGATGAAATCAACATTATTTCTAAAATGGAACAAGTCCAAAAGCAAGAGAGTCTTCATCCTCCTACCGGTATCAAAGAAATCTCAACAACAAAGGAGCGGGAGTTTACATCCGACGTATGAGACTACTTCACGAAGATTGAAAGATTTGATATAGCTCCAAAAATGTATGATGTAGTTTGTAAACATTGTGGGATAAAATACAAATATATCGGTGAAGCTAGATATGGAACATTTAAACGGCATATTAAGGCGAAACATCCAACCGAAGTGGGAATTGACACCAAGCAACAACAAATTTTGGGGCACGCCAATCTTAACACTCATTTATAATGAAAAAACTTATAAAGAAAAATTAGGTAAATTTATTTCCGTTGAACATTTATCATTTAATTTTGGTGAAAGATTTGATTTTAATCAATTTATACAAAATGCATGTGTTCCACAAGCAAAACATATTCCTAAAAATACGCTTAAATGAATAATTAAAGATATTTATAAAAAAGGAAACAAATATTTACAAAACCTTTTTATGAATTTTAATGAACGTGTGCATAATGAATCTTTTGCATACGAGTTACTTCATGAATCTTTTGCATATAAAAATTTATTATGTGCATTTATTTCAGAAAATATAACTCAAATTAATTTATGCCCAAAAGAATGGGATATTTGCAAAAATAATTTAGACATTTTAAAAAAATTTAATGATGCAACTTATACTTTGTCCAATGTTTATTATCTTACTACGCATTTATTTTTAATAAAATGTATTAATATTGTTGGAGATTTTGAAGAAAATGAAAATGATGATAAATTAAGTGACACTTGTTAGAACAATGCGAACAAAATGGCTACATTATTATAGGAAAATTCCTATTAATTATTTAGTTGCTCGTATTTTTTTATCTATATTGTAAATTAGATGGTTTAGGTGATTATTTAAATACGTATTATGAATGTTTAAATTTAATTGATGAGATAAATATTAGAACTATACAAATAAGGGTTAAAAACTTAATAACAGAATTATATAATTAATTTTGTAGTACATAAAATCTATGTAATAGTGGATCTTCTCAATCTAGCGACATACAAAGTGGGAACATAGGTAAAATTAGTAGAGGGTACCAACTTTTGCATAGGCAAAAAAAGCAAAATGGATCAATAGGAAGTACTTTTGAAATAGAGAGTTATCTAACTATTTCTTTTGAGTTTGATGAATCACGAAGGCGGTATAGATTTCACAATATTTGATTAGTAGAAGAAACATTCCATCCAATACCCAATTTTTGCTCTAATTGCAAAATAAATTTTAGCAATCCATTGTTCAACAGCTTATCGTAGAACAAGCATTTAACGCTAGAGGCAATATTTTGAATGAACGACGTTTAAGATTAGCTTTCGAATCGGTGGAGACTCAAGCTTGTGTTGATGATTAAACAAATACTCAATATAGATAACAAGAGATAAATCGCAATAATGAATCCGAATTCTTTGATGACGGAGATATCACCAAGATCGGGACCGGAACGAGAAGCGACGATTGAGGATGAGGTAAGTATGGGGTTATTAAAAGTAAGAGAACTACATGGCTTTAATTCTTCTATTCCCAAAAAGATATGTAGGCGCTTGATGATAATTCATTAAGTTCAAACCCCCTCTCCCTTTTTTCCCTCCCAAATTTGAATACAATTTGTATTTGATAATTCATTATTTCGTAATTTCATAATTCATTATTTCCTTTTATTTAATAATGAATTATTTGATAATTTGATTACAATTTTATTACAAATTCATTACACTTTAATTTTTAAACTCAAAAACCGTAACCGAAACGAGAACCGAAATCGAAGATTACATTTTCGATTTTGAACTAGAACATGGCCCAAAATCGGCTCGTAACCGTAGGTTCAAAATCGAACCGGAACCGCCACTTAAGGGCTCGGTTTCGGTTCCCCTAAATTGGAACCGGAACCGCTAGTTCATGAACTAAAGCCGGCGGTCCACGGCCCGTGGTCATGACTATTCTTGGCCCTCGATTGTATTGAATTCGAAGTCCGAATTTTCATTCGAAAATCGAATATGAAAATGAACATCACATGGTAAGAAAAAAAAAAGGCCAATAGTGGGTGATGAGAGAGATACTATGATTCAAGAAAAATTATCAAAAAAACTTTAAATATATTATAATTATATTAATTTAATCCTAAATCTTTTTTTTGCTAATTTAGTCATAAATCGTTTGTATTTGTGCCAATTCATTCCTTTTGGCCTGCCGATGCAAACGTTGATAATTTTTTTATGATATTTTAATATATTTTGAACTTTTTTAATTTTTTTTCCTTTCTCTCCCCCTTTTTTTTCCTTTCACTAGCCTACAAGATGTGGGTGGCGAAGGTCCCCGAAACTCGCCAGCCATCATGGCTACAAGCGAGGTTTACGTTTTCTCGATCACATGGTAATCTCGAGAGCGTAGTTTTTTCTTTCTTCTTTCATAATTCAATGAAAGGAGACAATCCCGAAAACCTACCCGACATTAGTCCATCAGTAATCTCCGGTAGTAAAGGACGAACCAAAAACTCGAAACGGTGTGTTGCGCGTCGAAATCCTCCGACGGGGCTTTCGCGGTTATGGGTTCTTGGCCCAAAATGACTAAAGCCCAAAAGGGGTTACTAACACGAGAATCTTTTATCGAACTTAATCCGTTCGTTTTCGAAAAAGAGTTCGGATCGGTTTTGGACAGAGAGTGTCAAATACGGTAGATGTCTTTATTAACACAAAAGGCGTGTTACGGTACTCTCAATAACTTCGACAGCCCAACACACGCGGTAGTCGAGGTGTGTAGCAAGCTTCGACACGACTACGAAATTAAATCGATCGGGTCGAACGTAAATGTAGGACACAATCTTTGGAATTCAATCGACAAAGCCTTGGACGGGGTTGCGGGACACAATACCGAAATTGAATCGATGGTACTTGGACAAGATGGACGAAGGGTACAACACCGGAATTGAATCAACTGTATCGAACCTAGTGAGCAAAGGCGTCGGAATCTAATCAACGACACCTAACTCTGGATATGAAACTCGCCGGAATTGAATCTACGATGGGAATTTGTAAAGTTACGACTAAGCTAGGCTAAAGGCTAAGAGCTAAGAGCTAGTTGAAAAGATAAGTGTTTCTGTGTTTGTTGTTGTCTTTCTCTTTTTTCCTACTACGGGGTACTTATAGGCAGACTTTTGGTAACCGTCGAGCGGTTTCTTCCTTTGGCCCCACGTTCTATCCTTTTTCATAAGCCACGTGGATGACCCTTTCGACGGTTCCTTGGTCTTCGTGCCTTTTCTTTTTACCTCGTGGGGATTACCGCCAATCTTTTGATAACCGCTCCGATCGTGGCTCTTCTCCGCGCGCTTTTCTTGTTCGGAAGGAAATTGCGCAGAATTTATCCCGACACGTGGCACCTGTTCTATCGATACATACCTTGCCTCAGTGTTCTTTCCCCGTAGTTGATTGTCGCCCCTTCACGTGCTTTGCCACGAGCCTTCTTGAATTATTTTTAAGTGTCAACACGGTGATATCAATTTCATTCGAAGGCGTGGGAATTCAACTTTTGTCACGTTTGAAGGTGTGAGGAAAATGCAGAATTCGTACTCGCGACAACGAAAATCAAACATCATTTCGTGAACGAAAGAGGTGTTGGGAAAAGGAAGATTGCGTCGTACCTATGGAGGATCGTCGATCACGTGCAAAAGCGATGCTCTTACTTCAGTCACTGACTCAGCAATTTTTCTGGCCAATAAGCTTTTTACGACAGAGCCGCAGAGTGTCCTGCGGGAGGAAGAGGAGCAGAGCACAAACCGACCATTCTCACCTCTGTTGCGAATATTCTTTACATGTAGTCGGCATGACGACGAAAAACACTCAACAGGACAAGTGCAGCAAAGTAAAGACGGAGAGACACGAATTTACGTGAAAGTTAATATCATGAAAAATTTCAAATTGATATATTTATGACAAATTTATCCTAAATTATTTTTTTATCACAAAAACCTCCAAACCGATACACTTATGACAAATTTACCATGAACTAATACTCATGTGATAAATTTACTTTCCGTTAATTTTTCTTAAATTTAAGTGTCAAATTACTAAGTTGGATGGCACGTAGTAATTCACGGATGTACCATTTTGGGATTTTTCCCTCCGTTTGTTAGAAATATATCAATTTTGGATTTTTTGTGGTATTAACACAATTTAACATAGGATAAATTTGTCGCGAAAATATTAATTTAGGATTTTTTGTGGTAAAAAATTTTAGTTTATGATAAATTTGTTCCGGATGCATTAGTTTAGGATTTTTAGTGGTCAAAAAATTAATTTGGGATGAATTTGTCACAAGTGTATCGGTTTGAAGTTTTTCGTGATAAAAAAGCGTAAATTTTTTATGGATGTACCAGTTTATGGTTTGTCATGATATTAACCCTTTATGTTGTTCGATTTGGTTGGCTTGGCTACCACCATAGGTTAATCACACGGAACTTTCTTTGATAATCAAGAAAATTATAACGCACATCTCTCAACTTGACAAATACCAAATAGTGAATCGTACTCTCAATAATAGACCTTTTTACGGTGCAATTCTAATCATGCAGAGATATTGCACACCTAAGATTCCCCTTGCAAGAGATCTCATACTTCCAAAACACTTTTGCCACGCGAGGCAGAGCAAAAATCAGAGGAATGACCCAAAGCACAAAGGCTTATAATTGCGCCCCCCAAACGTACAAAAAGGAAGTGAAGAGGGGTTGAACGCACTCAAGTAGTGGAGGAGTGTCATGAGCAGCTATCATAACCTCATGGAAGAGATTCCTGAGGACGGAGAATCTTTGCCTAGACGAGACCGCATCGCTCGACAGTTTCAAATCGATTACCATCTATGTTGACGACTACCACTTGCTAAGAATACCGAATGAAATTTGGTTCAACTTTTCAAGACGATGGTTACGCAAAATACGAGAGATAGCGCATCGAACGACCCTTCATTCACAAAACTGAATTCGGAATATTTGATATCCCTTCATGGCGCGCTCAAGGGGGAACACACTGCTCTAGACGATCACGCAGGAAGAGAAGCGATATTTTCAAAGCGTAGCTGAAGCCGCTCGCGAATTTGATCGGGAAGAGGATGGTGGAAGATGCGTGCCGTGCCTCTTCAGATCGATGCTCGAATCGTGTTCGTTTTTGCTGAAATAGCACACTCTCCATCTGATTTCCGATAGCAGTGATTACAATCTCAAGAAGAAGTTTTCTTTTTGCTTTTGGACTCGAAGGGGAATGATCTATCCACAAGAAACTTCGATACCCCTTCGTCCGAAGTCCTTAGAGCACTAAATTGGATTCCGAATGTTCCTTCCTTGCTGCTTCGACCTCTGACGAGATCATAAGAAGGAGCTGTCCATGACTTCAACAAACGCTATTTCACCGCACGCAACTCAAAGAGGGATCGACCTTTGGGATTAGAAAACTTCCTACCGAGCACTAGTCCTTCCCAACCTTTTCACTTAACAAGGAAACTATGCATAGGTTATCTGCCATTCGAAGGAAACAGGTTATGGACCAGAAGTAGAACCAGGAGCTTATGAGAGCAGAGAGATCGGCCGACTCAACATGATTTGTCCGGAACACTCGCATAAGAGCGAAGGCCAAAGGGTCACTTGCTTCTGGCCTAGGATTTGGCTTTTACCTGGTCGTGCTGGAGACCTAAAAACTCATTGACAAGGCTCTTCCTGGCAAATGGAAGAACCTTAATTCTGTATGGAATCTCTGATCTGATGCTCTTACACTGGCAAATATCATGCTGGCTGATTGAAATGCAACAGACTTCTGAAAAAGAAGGAAGGGCCTCAACAGTTCCCAGTTAGAAAGAACTAGATGCTCCTCGTTGGATATCCACTAGGGCCGGGATAAACTTATAATGTAGGCTCGGCAGCAACAAATAACTGAAGATGACAAGACACGCAAAAAGAACAAAGACTCAAAAGTTTGAGCATTTCCTAAAGTTCATTCTCGTAAGTGCATAAAACATTTAGGATGGCAGATTACGACAGTTTAAACATGATGACCGTTGGATCGCGATTCTGCCGCTGTGCAGCAAATTCCATCTATTGTGCAAATATTACAACATCTTATTTTGTGCTTTGTCGCACTAGTTCCGTCAAATAACTCATGCAGGCAGAGTGGCAGCATTCTACCAGGCAAAACAGATGCTCTCGATTGCATGGAAACAAAGACCATACAACGCGCACCTAAGATAAAAACACATCGGAGCTGCCAATTATCAGATTTTATTCTCGTATGAACTAATATCAACAGAGCAGAACAAAGGGCAACCCGCTATCACTTCTTTGAGGTCAAAAAATTAATTTCTAGTCACAGTTTCTGCAAGAGAATGGAAATACAAAGTCTGAAGCATGAAAGGCCAATTAATTTTGGAAATGAAAAGACAGGAATAAATTCCCAAATCCAAAAGAAGAAAGCCAATCTAGTTTATTGAATTCAGCATGATTCAGAATGAGATCCGCTAGACCAGCAAGTGCTGACTGCATCAATAAAGAGAAATCCTTTGAGCAAATGATTGAGAATTGTTGAGCATAAACTTAGTGATCTCCAATCAAGACAACAGATTAACATTGACAACTCATGGGGTAAACATGCAACTTCAAGATTCGGAGGGCTTGACGATAAAATTTTGGCGGCTAATGGGGTTCATCACGACTGGAGGCCCTGCAGTGCGAGGCCATGCTTGGAACCTCTTGTCAGTTTCCTGCCACCATTCTTTATTTGAAACAGTTCCTGGAGTGGTACCTGGAAAGATATTAACACTTCAGCATACGGTGACCTCTTTCTTCGAGCATATCTGATTTTCCAGAGAGTTGCACAATCTTACCTCCAAAAATTTTGTTGTCAGAAATGATGGCATCGCATGTATAAGCAATTGCAAAAGATCCAACCAGAGCGCCTATGATCTTGGTTGCCATGTTAAAACTGCACTAAATTCAGAAATTGAAAATTTCACGAAAATGTGGTGGCCACGATAGGTAATTAACCAGTGAGCAAGGAAGTCTGTCCAAACGAACTAGCGAACAAGAATATGAGATGATTATTGCTATTAAATAAATTTATCAGATATACTTTCACGTTTGAAAGCCAAAGCCAGAGCCTGGAGTAACCCCAACCACAAGTCAGCACTCCAGTTCAGTTCTTTCGGAATGCACCTGTAGTCAAGGCAATGAGGCTAGAATGAATTGCAATTTCTGTTCTCATACCCTTTTCTGTGGTATGATTTCCTCAACAGAAAGAGGCTGTTCGAACGTGATAACTATTTTTATGAGGAATTGGCATTTCTTCCAACACACTATTGCAGCCAAGAAACCCAAAACCCAACATGATAACACCCTCCCTCCCATGTTGACATTGACTTCCACAAATTTCTAATAAAAACTTCAAACTCCCACACTGTTTCTCTGCAAAGGCCGATCATAAAAAATGTAATACTCATCCCATTCCATTCCATTTGATCACCCATTCCACTGCGACCTCAAGTCATTCCATCATGCCAGGGCATTGTCACCCTCACGTTCTCAGAGAGGGAAATTCGTTATGTAAGGCATAATTGCAAAAGAGGGCATAAAAAAAAAAGCCATGGACAAAGAACTCAGTAGTGTTCATTTCCTATTCTGCTCGTAGAAGAACGTCTCTATAAAATTGTAGAAAACGGTGAACCAACATAGAACGATTAACCCGCCAGCCGCAGCAAACACCCTCCAGTTCATAACATTTCTTCATTGAATTCAAAAGCGTTCTTCGATATGCATAGCTCTGACAGATACGAATCATCGCAAGGAGAATGCGCAAAAGCTAATGCATAAGTCCACACACAGCATCAACAAAACATGGATGATAAACGAAACACTCTACCAGATCATCACGACATGCCTAGCCACGTTAATCAGAATGGTATCGGATCGAAATCCGCAGAAACGAATCGATTATTGTCACGTTGACACAAAGAGTCGGATCCACAATTCCCCAGACGTCAGATTTTCTCTAATCCCTAAATCAAACGATGAAACATGAACTGCAAACCCTAAATCGTACGGGGGGAGAGAGAGAGAGAGAGACTGACCTCGGAGAGACTTGAAAGATGAAACGGTGATGGAGCTATCACCACCGCGGCGGCGCAATATACCTCAGTGGGAAAGAGGTCCGCTCGTCTACATCCACCGTGCAAATTGTCTGCTAGAACTGTCCAATTGGGAGATTCCACGTCGTCAATCAATTAAGTTAATTATGTACCTTAACCGTTCAGAAAGAAACACCAATGAACCGGACGGTTCAGTTTCCAGAACAACTTGTTGTCGGTTCAAAGGAATTGTTCTGGCCGATTCAGGCGGAACAATTCGGTTCGATATCCAAAAGGTTTTTCCAGATTTGTCTTAAGAATTTTCTTAACATGGGTGCTCCTTGATGCACTGTCTATGATTAATATTATGAAGTCAAAATATTCTGTAATCATGTATACTTAACAAGCGCTTCAAGTGCACCCGTTATTGTTAAATAACAGAGAGTAAAAATTTCAAAATTAGTATACACCCATCAACGCCGCATTGACATTCAACTCAGTAATTTGGAGATAAAATGTAACAAAAACTAACATAGAATAAATTTATCACAGCGTATAATTTGAAATTTTTCATGATATTAATCTTAATTGAGAATTTTGTTATTTTTCTTGTTCCTTATATACTTCCTCAAATTTTCTAGGGATCAATTTTTTCTCGATCGATCTGCGTTCGATGATTTGAAAGTCGAGCGCTTTCTCTCTCTTTAAGTTTGCTTAACAACTTATGACCGAAAAAAAAAAAGGTTTGCTTAACAACTTGGTGTGTTCTAATACTCATTACCAATTATAAAGGAAAAGAATCCTAAGAAAGGGCTTGCGGCAATTCATCGTCTCATTCGAGCGAACATGATAAGATCGAAAGCTTTGCTCATGCAACTGCGGACGAAGTAACGGGAAGCTCAAGGCTGATGATCGATCTCTTCAAAAGCTTCAATTTTAGTCAACTGCACGGGGGTTAACAATGGCTTGTCATTTGCTACTTTGCCTTGATTACATCGGCGATGAGTTGCCGATGTCTCGAAACGGGGACCGCTTTGGACCAGCAGCCACCGCGAGCCTGCTGGCGCTCGCGTGCACTTTCCTTCTCCTATCGCCCGAAGCCCCGTCCTGCTTGCACTCGTCGTGGCGATCGCGGCGGTTTTCCTTCAGGCGACAGATCAGGACCCGCTTCTCCGTCTCGCCCTGCGGTGATTGCCTCGCCTTGTCTGGCTCTTTCCTCGACCTCTGGACCTCTTCCTGAGGCGTGGATGCTCGCGCTCGCAGCTCGTTCGCCTCGGCCTCAGAAGAGAGAGCTCTCTGTCTCCATTCTTGCACCTGGGAAAGCGACAAAACACAAGCTCTTCAGATTTGATCACGGCTCGCGCAAATCGCTTCCGTCTATTTCCACGTGTCGAACATGAAAAGCGTACTAGGGAGATAAAAATTCGAGGACCGGCGGATAGGATTCTTACCGCCGAGCATAGCGACTGCATATGAGCGTCCAACTTGAGAGCTCGGTCTTCCCAGAAGTCCCGCGACGCCTGCAAGTCTTCCATTTCGCTTCTTACCTGTGCAAGCATCTCCTGCATCTGAGACCATTGCTCTGTCTCCACTCGGACCTGCTCTATGATCCGCCTAACTACGGACTTGCAATGCCCCGAGCAAGCGCCGTCGGTGCCGGACACCATCTCCTGCGAGAACAGCAACATTTTAAAGCCCGATACTACTGGCAAAGCCGGCATTTGATGCGCTTTCAGGCACGATATTCTAAAGTTTGATTATCGTTGCCTAGCAAGAATAACTGACTAATACCATGTTTCGGCAAACCGAAAAGGATTGGATAATTTACCTGGTTGGGTTGACAGATCAAGGCGGCAGCCAAAGAAGGCCATTCGATTCCCGTAGAAGTGGATGCAGAACTGGCTGCGGATCTGTTGGCCGCAGAAAGTATCGAACCGTGCTCCTCCTCCATCCCCTCCAAGAGCATGTCCTTCGACAATTCTTCCATCTTCCTCGTCAAGATATCGACCTGCGCATTGAAACAGACTGTCAGCCTGCATAATCTAATGCACTTGCACAGCCCAAGTCAGAGTACCCAGAGAACTTCAGAGAGAATTAGGAGGGAACAGAGAGCGGAGATTACTTTGTGATCGTGATCCTGATCGCGATAGGGAATTTCGTTCTCGCCTTCTCCCCAGTCGAAACCAATCGACAGGCTTGCTTCTGTGATCTTCCTAATCTCGTTCGCGTGCTTGTCTTTGGACGACGAAGACGTGCCGCCGAGCCTCTTTAACCTTCTCTGCAGAACGGTCGCTTGCTCTTCGAAATTGCTGCAGTTCCGAGCCCGGAAATCTCCGACCTTCAGGCTCTTTCTCAGCTCTTTGAGCTTCCCAACCAAATGCTCTATCTCCCCGTCAAAAACTGCCCTCGGCCTCTCTCCTTCCCAGACTTTTTTCTTCCCCTACAAAATCAATGGACCAATATGTCTATGAGAAACGAAAAAAAACGAGGTCAAAAGTACTAATTGTAATTCAAGAACTGACCAAATGCGCCATGTTACTCTCAACTTTACCAAATGAACAGACCAGGAAGAGAGAGAGAGCGACTCACGTTGATCAAAGTCTGAATAGCACATTTGAGAAACCTCTCGATGTTGATCCTGGTCCTATCCAGTTTCTTCACAGCGATCTCTCTCTCCATCCTCAACAAGTTACACTCTGCCCTCAAGACCTCCGCCTGAAACCTCCACTTCTCCTCCTCCACCGCCGCCTCGCCGCGGCCGGGGCCGCCTCCGCCACCTTCCTCCTCCTCGAACTCGCTCCCCCCTCTGTCCTCGACCCTATCTCTCCTCTCATCCCGGTGCTCCAGCAGCACTATGGGCACGCTCGCGCCGCATCTCAGGAACTCGCGCTCCTGGTCGAACAGGGCCACCAGCTTCCCCGTCCGGTCCCTGCTTCTTGACTCTCCGGCCACAGGCCTGGCCGCCTTCGGCTGCCTCCGGCGAGGCCTGCCCGGAAGCTGGAGGATCCTCGGCGTCGGGGGTGTTGGGTAATGCTGCCATTTCTGTCTCCTCGCCGCGGTTGACATGTTGAACTTCATCAGCTACAATCCTCTCCAAACGGCAGCCTTGTGCTTCAACAGAACCAACCAAGTTTCTTGCTTTTTCCGCTCTGCGGCTTCAACGGGCGTCGCTGACCAAGCAACTTGCTCCCAAAAAGGACAAAAAAAAACAGCGTTTTGGACCGAAAAGCAAAGACCCGGAAGCGCCAAGAGCGTGTGTACTACTCCTACACAACCAATACTGCGAATGCACAAAGCTCCATTCTTGGTTCCGGAAAGAGGCCAAGGAAAAAGCAGAGAGGGAAGGAGCGAGAGCGAGACATTATGCAGGGACCTTATGCGATTCTGGTTGGCTCCTTGTCTGTTTCTGTTCCTCTTATTGTGCTGCAACTTTTTTCGGGTGCTGCAGAGATTCGGTGGTTGGAGGAGAGAAAGTGGAAGAAAACTGGGACATGCAGAATCTGCGAGAAGTAAATACCGGGAGAGAGAGGGGGAGAGAGAGAGGGGCTATAGCAAGTAAAATTAAAGAGCGTGCAACCTCGTTATGCGTTGTCAGAGCACAGGGAAAGGGAATTCAAATGAAAGCTGCTGTTTTTCGCTTGGGGCACTTAAATCTTACCTTGGACCCTGTTCTTTCGTATTTACCATTTTTGAGGTTGTTTTTTTTTTGGCAGTGTCGAAAGTTATCTTGAATTGTTTATTTCTTATGGGTAGGTTTTATTTTTATTTTTCCTAATTTATTTATGCATCTCGTCTAAGCTGACACATTTTGAATATTACCTTAGGGTGGAGAATCACTAAACCAAGCACGATACATAATAAATTATACATCTTTGTATCCATACCCACAAAAAAAAAAACCCAAAAGGATGTCTTTTCCTTCTTCTTTTTCTTTTGCTGTCATTAAAAGGATTTAGGAATATTCGAACGCATGGATTATGCATAATATGAGAAAAAAAATAACTCTCAATATTATGAATTTTTGGTATTTGGTTACTTAGTCGGTGTCTCGGCAATCTGGCAAGAAAGAGAAAAAACGGTGCTCGTTTCTAAGGAGCAACCGCGCTTTACATCAAGAAAGCTCGATATTTTCAATGCGCTGTCTGATCCTATATCACGCGTAAATTAGCATTTCGAAAATCAGAATATGGTATTTGTCATGCTTTGCTTAAGAATTTTTTTTTTTAAAAAAATGAAAAAATAAAAAATAGAAAGGAGATGGTGGACAGAGTGTCCATTTGCCCCTCCACGCGGGTATCGCGGTCTTCGGGTTCGATTCACGTCGTGCCGGTGAAGGAGTTTGTGCTCGGTCGGGGGCTCTCAAATTGGTGTGAGCGCAATTAATGGAAGGGAGCGGAGATTCTCCACCTCTTTCTCGGCTAGCTACTGACAAAAGGCTCATTCCCTCGTCTTCCTTCTCCTTCTCTTAACTCATACGCACGCTCTCTCTCGATCGATCTCGATCTTCGTGTCTATTAGATGACTCTCATCTCAACTTACGTGAATTCGCTTCGCATGAGCCATTAGATCGTGCGACTTCGCGTGGATCCCACTCGATCTCACGGCTCGTGTAAAGTGGACCAGGATGCCGGTATGTTCGATGAGAGAGAGGGAATACGGAGGATTGAAATCGGGTGTTGAGAACTGATAATACTTTTGAATTTGTGTGAGGAGGAGTAGAAAAATTTCGTGGTTTTGGTAATTTTTTTTTCCTCTTCCCTTTCTCGTATGCTTCCATAAACATAGAATATAATGTAACATGTATGCACAATTTTTTTGAAGTGCTAAATAATTTTCACGATAAAGATATTCAATCACATCCCCATTGTTATTGTTTAAATTGGGATGCATGGTAGGGATATTTGTGCGTAGAAGGAAGGAGAAACACGGACTAAAGACAAGAAAAAGAGAAGGATCTACTGCTTTCCCTCGGGGTTAATGTTTTCTGTATATCTCGGGCGATCTGGGGCATTCGAGACGCAGGCACTCGACACCTGATGCCGGCCTGAACTGAAAATTATTTACAAGCTAGGTGGCTTGGGCCGTGCCTCAAAGCAAAAAAAATAGGTCGGACATGGCGAGGGCATTTCATTGTGAATCAAGACTTGCCAACAAACAAATAGTTGCACCAAAAGAAAAATTCGAGACGAATTAAATGGCTAACGTTTTTTTAAGAGTTTGTTAGATTCTCCCGGTTTCACGAACGATGCGACCATTGTAGTTAGGATGAGCAAAAATCCATGCTCTATATATATATAAACTAGTCCAATTAAATGATATTTTAATCCAACTCAAATTCCAAAGCCCACTTGTTCTCTCCTGTTTTAAAATTCAAACCCAAGAGGATTCCATGAGTTCATTTAAATTATATCCTGGCGAGGCAAATGGAATTATCTACACGAGGTCAAATGGTTCCATACATACAAAATTGGTTTTAGCCGAAGAGACAAAGCACTGTTTTGTCGTACGCTTCGAAACTTACGTCTTTGTCCCGGCTTGTTCCATCCTCCTCAACAACGTGTGCCTCTTGTCTTCTCTAGCAATTCTGAAGTCCTCCCGATCTAAGCTTTAATAACCAAAACTAAAAAAAAATCAACTTTAATATTTGTTCTAATTATATCCAAAATTATATTTTATTCTTATAAAAAACCTTCAACTTTTACTTTTGCATCAATTCTCCCGACCTAACTTACTGATGAGTTTTGAAATTAGAAAAGGTTTTAGGACGACGTGATTTGAGATCTATCGTCCAAATAATCGATCTCTATGTCCACTCGTTCTTTAAGCTATTGAGTGTCGGGAAGAATTCAAAACACGTCTTGAATGCTATTCTTGAGTGGTTCTATATTTCTCAATAATGTATCAAGACGAAGTAGATAACATAAGAGAAATTGGGAGGAAAAAAGAAGAAGGTTTTGATATGATTCGGACATAGCTAAAGTTAGGTTTTTTTTTTTTTTGTATTAGACCGATAGAATTAGGACAAAAATAATAGCCGAGGTTTTTTTATGAGAAAAAAAGTTCTAAATATAATTGAAATAAATGCTAAAATTGAGTTTTTTGTATTGGGCCTTGCGATTTGAAAACACCAAGAAACAAAAAGAAAAATACAGTTTTCTTTTTCTCTTTCTTTTTAATTTAGTTCACTCGTGTAGGCTAAATCTCAACTTGTGGTTTTGAACCATTCGATTGGGTTAGCTACCAGGAAAATTATCAAAAAAGTATTAAGTTTATTATAATTGTGCCGATTTAATCTCAAATGTTTTTTTTTTCCAATTGAGTTCTCAATCTTTTGTAATGTGCCAATTCGATCCATCCGTCCTGGCCGACACTAACGTGGCAAATTTTTAATAACATCCTAATATTTTTGTAATTTTTTAATAGTTTAATTCTATCTTATTTTTCTTTTTCTTTTATTTTTGTTAGGGCCACCAAGAGGCCTTGGCGACCTCCACCGCCCTAACCAAAAAAATTACAAAGTTATTAAAAACTTGCCACATCAATTTCGGCCAACCAAATGAATTGAATTGATACGATTATAAATAGGACATGATTGGCAAAAGAGAAAAGTTTAAGATTGAATTGGCACAATTACAATAAATTTAGGATTTTTTTAGTAATTTTTCTGCCAACTGCCCAAAGTACCTTATTTTGTGCGCATTTGCGCTGACCTATCCTTGAAAGCAATGGGAAGTCTCTTGACCGGTTTCCTCGATTTTCTCATAATATGTCAAAGACATACGATGGCAATAAGATCATAAATTCTAAGTCCAACGATGGAATGACGAGAAGTCAAACTTGAAACTATGGTTGTGTGGCGTAACCTTAATTTTCAATTTAGTCCTAAAATTTTATTTTTTTTTTTTTTTTTTTGCTTGTGGCCGGTCGCCCTTGCCAGCCACCCCTCACCCAAATGTGGTGAGGGCCACAACGCGCTCGCTAAAGTTGGGCAATCGGCCACGCCTCGTGGGCCCTCGCCTGTGTTTGGTCACCGCCACGGGTAAAAAAATGAAAGGAAAAGAAAAAAATGAAAAAAATTCAAAAAAATATTTAAAACTTGCAAAATTTGTCCACATTAGCGTCCATTGTCGGCGTTGGGCCGTGCAACATAGGATTGACCAGCGTCTATATTAGTGATTCCGGCTAATGTTAGCCATAACTATTACACCAAAGAAATCTTCAAGAGATTTAGGATTAAATTTGCCTAATTGAAAAGTGTATGACTAAATTGACCACATTTCAAGCATATTTAAAAGAAAAAATTTGACAATTATCCAGTTTATAAAACTATACAATTAACCTTAAAATTTCGAAGTTTGAATGTTCTAAGTACTCACTAGGCATAACTAATCCCATAGAGCTAGTAAGAAGGGACCTAATTCCGAAGTCGAAAGTTCAAAAAATTAATTTAAAACCTACTAAGTTCAAACTAACCCGCTTCAAAACACCCTCTACGTAATATGAAATTGCTTTTGGGTCAAATGAGTAAGTAAGCTAACTCCTCGTCAAGTCAATTTGAAGAAAACTGTTTTCAAAATTACTGACCTAACTCAATTTTTGTATATAAACTAATGACCTAAACTCGAGCATATCTTATAAAATAAGGACAGAAGAGAAAAAGTCAAGAACCCGAGAGTTCAAAAGAAAAAAAAAAACAAGGAGCACTTTTTTTGGGATGGGATTCTGTTTCGAGTGTGAATTTCACGTGAACCTTTGATTTCTCCAGACGAACGTCGTACAATCCAAGTGTTCAACGACAAGTCGCCGGCGGGTTCCACGCCGATGCTTTCACTAACTCTTTTGTACGACGTGTCGTTCCTGTTTGATCCCGGGAAACATAAACAAAACCCAAAAAAGAATGAAGGGAAAGGACGGAGTGTTGACCGTTCACTCGCCGATCATTTGACCGGACGACTTTAACCTGATTTACGAGGTGCATGATAACCATTTCAATCCAGAAATAAATTTCTAATTAAAAATAAATTTTTATATTTCTATTTTTTGATGAATTTTTGAGAAAAAAATGCATTTGATAACGATATAAAATTTTTGATCCTAGAACGAAGTTCGTTTTGACAATAATTGTAAAATTTCTACTTTTAAAAATTATTATTTACTATTTTAAAAATAAAATAAAAATTATTTATTTTTTTACTTGGCGGCGGCGGTAGTTTAGCGGCTAGCGGTGGCGGGCGGTGGAAGTCGGCAGTGGTCGGCGGCGGCCGACGATGATTGCGGCGATCGATGGAGAGTGGTGATGGGCAGTGGCAATAGGGTTGGCGGAGGCTAGTGGGCGGCGGTGGCGGTGAGGCAAGGGACAATGGTGGGCGGCAGCAAGCAACCGAGGACAATGTTTGGCGGCGGCGAAGGTCGCGATGGGCGGTGGTTGGCGGCGGTGGGTGGCAACGGCCAACGATGAGAGGCAAGGAGCGACAGCGAGCGGCGGCGGGTGGTGGTCGACGGCGACCGGCGGTGGGAGACCAATGGCGGTGGTTGGTGGAGGTCGGCGGTGACCGGCGATGGTTGAGGTGATCGGTAGAGGGTGGCAATGGGCGATGGTTGGCGGCAGTTGGTGGTCGGCAATGGCGGCGGTAGAGTCCGGAGGGGCTAGCGGTGGGTGGCGATGAGGCAAGGGGCGACGGCGGCAAGCAATGCGGTGATGGTCGGTGATGGCGAGTACTTGAGAAAAAGTGAGGGATTATTATTTCGATTTCTATTTCTCCAAGAAGCTAAAAATTTTGTTCCGATTTCCCTTCCAAATCTATTTCGAAACAAAAATCACGTTACCAAACTTTCAAACCTATTTTAGAAATAAGTTTGGAATATAAACAGAAAAATAAAATGGTTGTCATGCACTCCCTAATTCATCCCACCCCCAACTCCCCCTACCCTCCCGCCCCAAACAATCGGCATTCAACTTCTCGCGTCGGCTCCACCGAGCAGTGATCGCTTGCGATGGGACCAAGATTGCCCCACGTTGGCCGCGTGCCACGTGTCATCATCTTATGTGGGCCGAGCAGCACCATCATGGGGAAAAAAGTAGAAATTAATCATCAGGGTAACGTTCAAATAAAGGGTCATGTAGAATCCAATATTTAGTCTCTTTTCGAACAACGACCAAAGTGGGCTAACTCGTATGCAACCATCTTAGCACTCCGACTAACGTAGTGAAGACTTAGCATAGCAAATTTGCCGACGTTAGTCATAATCTCTTGAATGAGAAAAACATGTAGTTGTAGTAGTCCCTCTCCAACCACCAGCTACTTGAAACTCGGTCGAGTCGGTTTCTACCATTACATTAGATCATAAAAACAACAATCAGTCCACAAATTAAGAGCTTCTCTAAGAGCCATGGCTTTTGCACTCAATACCTCCGTGTCACCATGAAGTGGCATTAATCTAGCTACAAAAATTTCTCCGACATTTTTTCGAATAATCTTGCTCGCACTTGCTTCTAGTGTTTTTGCCAAAAACTTGCATCTACATTGACCATGTAGCAGTTTGCATGCGGAGGTCGCCATGAACTGCTGAAACTCGCTTCTTGCACTATTTGCGGTTTCTCTTTGGCCTCTTAAAACTGAAATATATAGTCCATAAAACGGACAAGAAAATGATCACGATAATCTACCCCTTCCCCTTATGAACACCAGCGTTCCTATGAGCCAATAACTAAGTAAAAATGAGCTAAGGATTGAGATTCAATTTCGTAGCCGTGGCTACGGGCCGGTTACGTTATGTGCCATGAGCGCCGGAGCTCGCCGTACGATGCGGGCTGCACACGGGATCGAAAAAGGCAAAGGAGGCTGCTGCGATTAGGTTGGATTGGGTTGGGCCATTGAACGAAGGGTCGGATTGAATTTGCCTAGCTCTCTATGTTTGTTAGGAAAGACGGCTCGTTTTGCCACTTTGGCAAAAAGCGTTTTGTCTGTTGATCTTTGGTCAAAATTGGGATGAGGCCAAGGGTTTAATCATAGGTGCTGCTGAATAATGTGACGGCTGGTAGGGTTGAATCATGCACCTACCGAAGTTAACAACACGCCGTCTCGCTTTAATGTCGGCATTTTTTCTTTTCTTCTGCCCTTTCCCTATTGAGAGACTAATCACGAACCAAAGCCGATTTTGTAACGCTCTTCCTTATCCTCGACGAGAAAGAATGTAATTTGTTAGGCATGACGCGTAATGATTTCGACTTAGCTGCAACCCCACGCTGGTCGCATTTGTTTCACGTCTCTTTCCTTCCTGGGGTGCTTTTTTTTGCTGATATTTATTGTCCCTGACCGATTAAAAGTTTTCAAAGTACGATCAAAAGCAGGAGATCCTCCCGAGGCAAGCGGAAAACTCTACGGCCAGATTCGAAGGTACAAAAGTTGAATGTCTCACCCACCTCGAAGATAAGATAAAGATGGCATGCTGCCTAAGGCTCCCTGAAATCTAGGCTAAGCAATGGCTCCCCCACAACACTCAAAACGTAACGGCTCCCCCCAATTGAAATTTCGTGTAATTCCTTAAATTATTGGTGCTGATATTAGCACATTACTAGGGTCGGGACCAAATTATTTGTCGTGTGAATGGCTCTGTCCATAATTTTGTCTTCACTAACTTTTTGATTTCGAAAAGGACCAAATTATTTGTTAAAGTTCGGTGGAGATGGACTGTGATATGATCGTACTTTTAATCATTGCAGATGTCTGGCAGTGGCACAAAGGAAAGAGATAAAAAAAGACGAGATAATTGTCAAAAAAAAAATTCTAAACATATTATAATTGAGCTAATTCAGTCATAATTTTTTTTTTGCCAATTCGATCTTACACATTTTGCATTTTTGCCAATTCAGTCATTCCAACTAATTTTAGACTTAAACCGTTGATGTGGCAATTTTTAACGATAATTTAATATTTTCAATTTGTTATTACTTTCTTATTATTATTTCTTTCTTTCTTTTTTCTTCTCTTCTTCCTCTACTGGACCGAATTGGTATAAACGCAAAAAATTTAGGATTAATTGACATGAGTACAAAAGGTTTAGGATTAAATTCAAAAAAATTTATGACTGTAACGCAGATACAATAAGTTTAGAGACCTTTTCGGTAATTTTTAGGAAAAAAAAAAGCATTAGTTGGACCACCCAAGGCATAAAACTCCACGTGGCGAAACACCTTTGGCTTTAGCATACCCCAGGATATAGCAATTGGACGATGCGAATCACAAACAAAAATTTCACTCGATGTCCAAGGAAAACCATAGCGCATGTTGCAACGCAACATTCCATTTTCAGAGTCGTTGCCAACTTTCCTTTGCACTAATGGCTTCCATTCCATGACAATGAGCGCTTCATTCTTGGCCGCTCCATCATCGTCGACCAAACATACCCTAACGAGCTCCTGCCTCAGCTTCATCGAGGCCAAATGGCCCGTGGGCCAGTGAGGCTGGCCTCCTTGGAAGTCAAAGTCAACTCTAAGGAGGAGACGAGCAATGCGACGAGGGGAGACTAGGTGTTCACCCGCCATGGCCGAGGCCACGTTGTGCCCCATCTCCAGGGCGACCGTGGCCGAGGACATGCCGAACCTTGGAGGCCAAGAAGAAGTATGCCACAAGTGAGCTGGATTTGGTCATTCCTCTCCTAGAACTCGAGATGTTTCGTCTTTTGATCAGAGAGAGCCAAAACACTCATGCTCTAGGACAAACAAAAGATCTTTACCAAACACAGGGAGATGGGCAATTTCAGTAGGCAAAATGAAGCAAAATTTCCGACTAATCTGCCTTTGACCAACTAATTGTAAGTATTTACATCCGGCTCTCGCGCACCGACAAAAAAAAAAAAAAAAAAAAAAACTCTTTACCGACTCCTGAACCTAAGATCTTTTCTCCTGCAACTAACTTGGAAAAAAAAAAAAGATCTCCCAAAAGATAGCTAACATGGAAGACGCTCCACCCGTAGAGCAGCAATCCAAGAACGGCGCCAGGGAAACAGCTTCTCGAAGTTAGTGTTCTCGAACACTTGTAAAGCCAGCTTCTTCATCATCGATTCTCGCTGGGTAGATTTAACGACCCATCTCGCATCAACTTCGAGCTGAGACTGTTGAACCTTTCCCTTGAATATTGCCTGGATGCTTTTCTCCAATCCGTGCCTGCTTTCATCATCGCGGCGAACTCCTCATAACTTATCCTCCCATCCTGCAAGATAACAATCACGACTTCATATATAGAGTCATAAAAAATGTGCAAATGGATGCTGGAAAAGTGAAGTGTCAACATTGTAAGTGTTTTTCTAAGACAGGACATTTTGAAAGCTGATTCGGCGGGAAATGCATTGGAATAGTAAAGTATACAGTTGCTTCTTTAGAGAATATAGTAACTCACTAACCTTGTCTGTGTCTACGTCGTGCATTATGGCATTGATAACTTCCTCACTGGTGGTGTCGTCGTCATCATCTTTTAAAGCATCTCTCAGCTCTTCAATCTCTATGTATCTGCTCTTGTTTTGGTCAAAGAATGCGAAAGCTTCATGTAGATGCTCGTCGTTTGCCATCTTTTTCAGGTGAACTGAAACGGCAACAAACTCCCCATAATTCAAAGTCCCATCGCGATCAACATCAGCCTGTACAGAAGAAGATTGCCATAATTAGGCATCAAAGAAGACATTGCGCATGACGCTCATTTCACCCAGTGGGTGAGAGAACTTGTTATCATCGACTTCCTTCATTCCTTTTGCATTAGCATATGAAGTTCGCACGCTTCCTTTCAAAATTCTGTGTTTGAGAGCCAACCCTGAATGACATTGGGTATTACATTGAATCTTCTCTAACCGTGATTCGCAAAGCCAGTTCGGGAGAAGAGAACAACAAGAACTTCTTAGATGCTGCCAACGTCGAAAGGCCTTTTCTGAATCATACTGGTTTAGAGTATCCAAAGCCCGTCACATTTTCGTCATTTCAAAGGTTAGGAGCAGCAATACACTTATCCAGAACAAGATTCAGAAACAGTCTCTCTTCACAGAAAAAGTACAGATTTTGCAACGCACTGGATCACCCATAAGAATCTCTAAAGCTTGGATTTGGGAACAAATTATTTTTTCATTCCCTATATAGAGACTAGATAACATCCATATCATCAAGCTACATGAACTCCAAATATTCACAAGCCCAGAGAGGACACGAAAGTTTACGAAATAAGTACTTACCGCATCCATCAAAACTTGTAGTTCAGAGTCAGGAATTTGTTGGCCCAGTTTTTGCAACCCAGTCCGAAGCTCGTCAAGGGTTATTTTCCCCCTTTTGCCGGTGTCCATCATTTCAAATGCATCTTTTATGCCAGCTACCTCCTCCCTCGTCAAGTGCTCAGCCACTACCTGCATAAACAATGAGCACTCTATGAGTGAACCAAAAGAATACATCTAGCTGAAAACAACAGCAGAAATTTACCCGCAAAGCTCTTTTCTTGAGCTTGTTCATGACGGAAAATTGCTTCAGCCTAGTCTTCACAGTTTCACCCAGGTACACATTAGGAGCCTTCTTGGCATTTCGCATCCAAGGATGATCTGCCAAAAACATATGAATAATTCGTACTTCTCACGGCAACTATGATCAGAGGAAAGAAAATACAAGTGGTCGGACTGAACTAGCAGTACCAAGTACTTGCTGAGCAGTAAGCCGCTGGCTGGGATCAGGATTAAGCATTTTCCTTACAAGGTCTTTTCCACTGTCGGAAACTTTTGGCCAAGGGTCTCTTCTGAAGTCGACGACAGAACGAATAATTGCTTCAGCCACCCCTTGCTCAGTCTCTGGATCAGAACACAACATGTTCCGTCAGATGAGAACCACTCTAAAATGGTGAGAGCAAATAAACCAACAATCTAGATTGACAACTAATAGGTATTGTCAGATTGAGTCAAAACATGGGCCACCTCTCCAAACTTTTCAATAAATTGGGCCTGAACTCTCCGGCGTTAAAAACTATCCAAAAAACAAACTGACCTGCCCAGAAAGGAGGAACACCGCAAAGCAAAATATATAGCATCACTCCAGCACTCCAGATATCAACCTCTGGGCCGTAATTTCGTCTCAAAACTTCTGGAGCCATGTAATAAGGACTTCCCACTATCTCGTTGAATCTCTCGCCTGCTCGAACAGCATGCTTCAGGTACGTAATTGATTGTAATGTAACATCAAAACCATGTTAAAAGGACAAATCAATGTCAGAGGAGTGCATGAGTTAGTGTTGGTGGCTACTGTCTCCTGGTGATTATGCGAAATGAAACAAAGAACCAACTCCATAAGCTGAAATTACAATACCAGGTTTGAAAAATACTGATAATCCGAAATCAATAGCCTTGAGCGGGGAATTTTCTTTCTTATTGGCGAAGAGAAAATTCTCCGGTTTGAGATCTCGATGCATCACTCCATGCCTATGGCATATCTGCAACCGAGAAAGTGAATCAGAAAATTAGATGACAGTGGGGATTAATATCTACCAGTGGCGAGACTGGCCATAATCAGTGAAGAACAGAGAGTACAAAGAATCAATCAAAATATCCAGTGAGAAGTAACCAAACCCATCGAATGAAACAGTTTGCCCAACTCAGCAACATTAATCGAGCAAACATCGAAGTATCATTGTAAATGCGGACTTTCAAAGGCCAAAGAAACCTTACTTGCAAACAGCAGGCGAACAGCATATTTTACTGCCCCAAATGACAAAAGCACAAAGAAAGAAGTAGTAAACAGCCTCAAGAAGTAACTAACATGCTGACAATTTTTCTCTCAAGTCTTAAAGCAATCAGCAAGCAGAAACCAATAACTAGAACGCTCTGACCCCGCTAAGATACCGAACAAAATCAGACCAAAAAATGACTGAATCAACACAAAGCCAAAATCACTAGTCCTGTAACCAATAACAGACCGACCGAAGGTGGTTACCCGAGCCTGCCGCCCTCCTGGCCACTCCATCCTTAGTACAATTTTCTGAAACCATGCACTATAATCAAGAAAATTTCATGCAAAAAGTTATTTCCCCAACCAAGGAAGTTTACGAACTTCTTTTACCTGGCGACTCAACCCTAAGCTTCTGAATTCGCCACCGCATAAACGTAGTTAAATCCAACCCATCTTCATGACACGTGACCAAAAATGCTCAAACTTACAACAATCAATCACAAGCACAACCAACCATCCAAACACCCACAAATCCCTCAAAATTCTACAAGACCAGAATTACAATCAACAACAGAACACACGCACGCACGGTAACCTGAACAACTTCAACGATGGTCCTCATCACATTCGCAGCAGCCCTCTCAGTGTAATGCCCTCTGGCCACGATCCTGTCGAACAGCTCTCCGCCCTCGCACAGCTCCATTACTATGTGAACCGCCTCGTCGTCCTCGTAAGCGGCCTTCAGCGACACGATGTTGGGGTGCTCCGGCAAGTGCTTCATGATCTGGACCTCCCTCCTCACGTCCTCCACGTCCACCGCCGTCCTCAGCTTCCTCTTCGATAT
This sequence comes from Rhodamnia rubescens, assembly GCA_021437795.1. Lineage (NCBI taxonomy): Eukaryota > Viridiplantae > Streptophyta > Magnoliopsida > Myrtales > Myrtaceae > Rhodamnia > Rhodamnia rubescens. The sequence continues at coordinate 343,328 of JAILYA010000021.1, forward strand.
GGACTTGCACGCGAACCTCTCGCCGGTCGACACGTCCGTGCACAGGTACGTGACACCAAACTCGCCACGACCCAGCTCGCGACCCAAGTCGTATTTCGCCGAGATGTCGCGGCCCGTCGGGTCTCGCAGCACGACGAGCTTGCTAGCGGGCTCGGACTTCGGGTTGGCGGTGTAGAACTCGGTCGAGAACAGGTTGGGTCTGGTCTTGTTCTTCTGGCCCCTCTGTTTCGGGGACGACGAAGAAGCGGGAGCTGCGCAACAGTTGCCCATGATTCAAGAACACGCCGAATCCACCGGCGTTCTGTCGAACACGATTTTTGTCGGATTTTCTGACGACCCGGGAATGCGAGGGAAAAAGAAAGGTAAAAGGGGAATCGAAGATTCAATCTTTGTCGGATTCTTTTTTGTCTTCTTCGAAGAAATCGCAGAAGAAACGGGTCTGCGCAATTTGAGCTCTGGAATTTTTCAGCTGGTCAGGAAAAATTCCAGATTCGAAGAAGAGGGCACTATTAGAGATGCGCTGGATAGAATTAATACAAGAACGCGTAAAAAAACAAAGAAAATTTTTCATTCAGGAGGAAAAATGATGGGGGGTAGATCCCGATGGTCGTCGTTATCCTCTCGAGCGGAGGAAGAACCCGAAGGCAAATTTAGAAAAACAAAAAGGCAAAAGAAACAAACAGGGGGAGGTTCTACGCAACGAATCTCCGAAGAAGTAGGAAGAAGGAGATCAAAAATAGACATTCGCAGGAAGTGGAAGATGCATAAAAGAATCGACTCGACGACGACGACGACGACGAAGACGACGACGACCAAGAAGAAGAAGAAGAAGAGGAGAACGAAAAGTGGAATGGGCGAAGCTGAAATGTGAAACGAGGACAGAAGAAATGACCACCTCTGCGGTCGCTGCGAAATGCGAATGGTTGGAGAGAGAGAGAGAGAGAGAGAGAGAGAGAGGTGTCTGTCTCCGATAACGTCCGCCACCTTCTTCTTCCCTCCCATTTAATTCTTCCGCGCGGTTGGCATCCAATGACGTAGTTTAAATACTTTTTAAAAAAATGAGTTTTCTTTTTCCACTTCGCCATAGTACAAAGAGAAAAGAGCATTTGTCGTTGATGACTTGGCTGGTCCAGTCACCATCCGCGGGAGTGACGTGGCGACAGGAGACAGGCCTCCACCTCGGGAAGCGTAAAGTCAAAGTTCTTGGCCAATTTCGTCAAGAGGATGGAAGACTTGCGTGGCCGGTTGAGCTCAGCTCTCTCTGAATATTTCATGTCTCGGGTGAGGCAGAAGGAAATTCCACGTTCAAAGATGAAAGAGACTTAAGCTGGACTTCTCGCTTCAGAGATTGATTCCTATCATTCCAAAGAGAAACAAAAAAAACTCATCCAATCGATGTAACTTTCCTCCTTTTTAGTGTTCTAACGGCGGGATTTTAGCTTTGGTGGATTTACCACCATAGAACCACCCTTTTCCTAGTGCGAGACGGCCGAGAAGGACGCACCTCCGGCGTACTAGTTATCGTGCCCACAGTAGACGCTAGGTAACAAAGTGCAAAGTGAATAACTACTGTAAATGCTGTAATTTGATTATGATTGTAAATGTAATCTTTAGAAAAATTTTATTCAAATAGTGATATCCTATAAGTTTGTTTTCAATGCAATAACTATTTGAATTTAATGATATCTTATGAGCACTCGATTTTCAAAATTCCTCCTTTCGAAAATTTAAAGACCCGAAGTGTCTTCACTTTCTCAAATAAATATTTGAAATAAATATTATTTCAAATAAGAGTCTAAAATCTTTCTTGGTATTTCAAAAAATGGCGACCGAATGGCATTTTAGTCTTTTATTTTTTAAAAATTTCTCTTTACTTTTCTTCTTTTTATTTTCCTTTTTTTCTTTTTTTTTTTTTTTCCTCTCTCCTCTCCAGCCATTCTTGGCCTTAAGGGAGGGCCATCCTCGCGGATTCATAACTAATCTATGTGATAAGTACACCGTAAGTGCTATAACTTGTGTGCGATGTTCATTTGAATGCCATAACTTTCAAAACGTTCACTTAAGTGTCATAACTTTCAAAAATCGTTCATTTGAATATCACGTCGGAGCAAAATCGTTCACTTGAGTGCCACGTCGCTTTTTTCGGTTTGCCACGTCAACTTTCCAAAGCGAGCCACGTCAACTTTTCGGCGTGCCACGTCGCCTTTCCGACTACCACATCAACATGATCTCAAGTGAACGATTTTTGAAAGTTATAACACTCCAGTGAACGAGTGACAAAAGTTATGACACTTCTAGTGTGTACTTTTCCCTCAATCCATTCACTTATTCAAGCTCAGTACCAGAGTTTGGCATTGGGTGTCCATCTTATACTTTGGTTTAGAGAACTCTTACCATCCTCTACACGCAATAAATTTTTACGTACTTATGGGGAAAGTTAATTTTGTACAGATTAGTTAGCCATGTAGGTTTTATTGTTAAGAGATGTCAAGATAATCCACCCGCCGTTTGATTGAAAATCGCTCTTCGCAAATAGTCGACTTGCCATTGACCATTATCACGCTTTTAATTTTTTTTAAAAAAAAACCCTGGTCGAACATCGCAGTCCTTACACTGCGAATTGTCAGGAGCGAAAAATTGATGATTGAGTTCTAAAACCATTGAAATGAACCTACTAATGACAACACAAATCTTATCCATTGAATGAGAACAAATGTTCGATTGGAAAAGAAATGACCAAACAATCGAAGTAACCTGAAATAAATTGCTAGGAAATGATTAAAAATACATTGCAATGACTGTATCCATAGTCGACATCGTGCCGGTGTTTGATCATCAATTATATTGTCGGTGATGATCTTCGATTGTATCCATAGTCGACATCGTGCCAGTCAACATAGCGTTTATTCCTTTCTTGGTGACACGAAACATAGCACCGCCACCTTCATCCTTATGATTCTCCAATCGTGCTTTCCTCTAGTTCTCCTCTCGCCGGTTTTTGTAACCTATGTTCGTTTCATGCCGATGGCTTAGCAGCAGCCAAGTCAGTCCATACATTGAAAGACCAAGTCATGGATCACGATTGTTGGAGAGCGAGCGGGCTTTTCCAGCTAACTTACTTGGATATAGACTTGGATAATGTTCATATTGCTTTCATTTTCATCGAGAATTCAAACATTTTAGAAATCATAATTATTGATACGGGCCCTTTCCACATAAAAAGGGAATCTTTTGTTACAATAGAAGCAGAAGTGATGTGGATTATTCAAGAATTGAAGTCGATTTGCTTTATAAAAAAAAAATATCAATGAACATCTATGAAATAGTTTCACGGGATTCAACTAATTGTGTCAATACTCATAATCGACCTTGACTTTTATTTAGTCAATGACCATGCTTTATCGAGAAAATATTAGGTGTTCCTTGAGCACCATCACATTTCTGAGTCAGTCCACTCAAAAATCGCCACGTGGCAAGCTGAGTCTCGCTTGTCAAATTATTTTCCCACTTCTATCTCATCATTAGTTTCTCTCTTCTCCCCTCCGTTGCTTGCAGAATCTTTCTCTTCCTCCCTACTTCTATTTTCTTTTCTCCTCCTTAGTTCAGAGTAAAGAGAAAAGAAGGAAGGCACGTACACCCACAACTTCTTCGCCTGCATTTCTCCCCGACCACATCATCAAACGTCGACGACACCTTCAACTCCCCGGACTGCCTTGCCCTTGCCCTCACTCTCATCCTCACCCTCTCCTTCTATCACGTCCCGATTCTTGGGCCCGTAACAACCCTACCAAATCGTCTCGTCATAAAAGGATAACGTCACGGGCATGTCATCGATCCATTATTTTTATCTTTTTTATTAAACGCATGCGAAACATGTAACTCCCAGACGGTTATAAAATCAATCGGGATAGAAAACAAGGATATCACAATGAGACACAATCCTTTTTATTTATTTATTGTTAATCCTGGGAACTACGTATAAACAAGCCCTACCTTAGGGCCACTTCCTATAAGCCCCAAAAATACCGGATCGGGATTAGGGATTAACACTACTCCGTGCTACTAAAAAAGAATATGCGCCCACTTCCGACTCTCCATACCTAAAGGTCCGAAGAATGGTTAACAATAACAAGTGAGATATAAAATCTCGGTGAGTCAATATCTAAGTCCAAGCAAGACATTCATTGACTCGCTCAAGGTGGTCTAAACACACGGGACAATGTCAATGGCAGTTCAATAGCGTGCAACTCTCGCAATGCTCTATCTATCACATGAACAGGCACAACCCAACAAGCAATTATCAAACACAAGCAACCTTACCCTACCTAAGTCCACACATTTAACAGTTCATATCACGACCATCAATTGCACACAAATCAAGGCACATAATCGAACACTCATCATAATTTCATGCAAAATGAATCACGCGTGTTTCGGTTATTAAAAGCCATTCGGTCCCGCACACTAGACAATTGGTGCATGCACATTAGACAGGTTGGTGCTCAGACACTAGATAGTTGATCCTATTTTGGCAAGACCATGCACCGTTTCATTCTTTCTGCAACGGCAACTATTAAATCGTGTGATTCCGATCGACACGGCACGACTAACGGGCATTTCTATAGGGAGCGTCGGTTTGTCACAACCGTGACCGGCATCCGATCGCCTCAACGTCACGAAATGTTGTGCATCCGATAAGTTGTGTTAACCCGGGTGACACGGCACGAACATACCAGGTATTCATTATATGACCATATGACCACACAAGTACGCCAAACAATCAAGCCAATTTATATCTTTGCATTAAATTTCAATGCATACATGATCGTGCTCAAAATTCGTCTCCAGGCCGCGAGGGCCGACACCTCGCCAGATTCGGCGAGGTCCGCCCTCATCTAGGCAACAACGGTCGACGCCTCGCAAGATCCTGGCGAGGTGAGCCCTCGTCTAGATACGGCGTGGGTGGTCCTCGCCGAAATCGACGATAGCGACCCTCGCCTGTGGCCAGCTGTCGACCATGGCGGTGGCGTGCGTGTGCATGTGATAATAATAATATGAAGACGACGGTGAAAAGTGGAGACAGTAAAAAGTGGAGAGAGAGAGGGTAACGGGGGAACAAAGTAATGGTGAAGAAAGCTTAACAGAGGAGATAAATTAAGGTTAATGGTGGGATCCAGCTTGTCACGTGGCGATTTTTGAGTGGATTGACTTATAGATGTGCTGGCACTTTAGGAGCACCTAATATTTTCTCTCCTTTACCACTATGGATGATGCACAGTCCATGGTGTCAATTCTTACCAACTTCAATTCTTTGATATCAAAGTTTGACTTTTTTCTTGGGTTGCCAACATCTTCAAAGCTAGCTCAATTGTTGGTCGGGGATTATAATTTCGAGCTTCAAATACCAAAATTTTCAATATTCTAACCCAATCTAATTGGTGTTTTTCAACTCCAAAGGCTTAAATATTCAATCCTTCATTAGACTATTCGAATAGGATGAAATCAATGATCAAACATCGAACGGCTTAAATTTATACTCAATCTCGCAAATTAATCCACTCTAACGTTTCACATTGCCACAATGGGTTTTTTAGATGAGTTTCATAACTTAAACTCAAGATTCTCGTATCTCCGGCGCTCGTCGAATTTTCAATTGTATACATTTCATTTGTTGAGATCTATTAACTTTTAAGTGATGCAATGTTAATTATTTGATAATTATATGATAGAATATTGAAATTTAATAATCAACAATATTGTTTGGAAATGATATGAAAACAAATGAAAAATGCTCTAAATCGAATGGACTCGGACCAAGCTGAATATTAGCGATACATGCATTTTTGTTTTTTGAGGAGGGACCTAGAAAAGTCAATCTCGGTCGATTGGGTTGGGCTTAAAATTTCCTCCTGGAATCCATCCGACCTATTTGTTCGGTGCTAATGTCGTAACCGACGCGCTTAATTCGTTGAGATTTGTTGTTTTTTTGATACGACAAATACCACAAAAAAACCTCAAATTATGTCCGGGACATAAATATTCTCGAATTTTTTTTGTGCTGCCCAAAACCCTAAATTTGCCCACCATGACACGAATACCCCAAACTTTTTTCTTCGTATTACCAAAAAATCCAAACTTATATATGTATAACATATATACTCTCTATTACAATTTCATCCGGGATATATTTGTCACATTGGTATAAGTTTGAGATTTTTTATGACCCAAAAAAAGTCGAGTATTGCCAATGGGGAGGTGGACGAGTTGGTTGAGTTTTCGCCGGGCGCTTAAACGTTAGCGATGAGGTTAGGGTTTACTCCCAACTACCCATTTTGAAAACTTATCCCAGGTGGTATTGGCCTCCATCACCCCGAGTAATAGTTTATTACACATGAAAAATCTCTATTTAAAAAAAAAAAAGACAGAGTATTTGTGTCACAATGGGCAAATTTAGGATTTTCAACGATACAAAAGAAAGTTGTGGAGTTTTTATGTTATAACGAGCATAGCTTGAGGGTTTTTTTGTGTGTGTGATATTAATAAATATATAGATTTAAGACCAACACTATGGGATCTCCTCATTCTCGCATACATGATTAATCTAAAGTTGTAAAACATCGTAGAAGGTAATTTAGCTCCTCGCGATCAAGCAAAGCTAACACAATTGACCCGTGCTCGCTATATACGTAGGCGAGCACAAGCTCTAGCACATCGCGGAGCGACCTGCTTAGGGAGTCGTGCTCTTGGGAGCTGCTGTCTTGTGTAGAGAAAGTCGCGGACCGACGTGTCTATGAACCTGGGGCGATCGATTTGCCGATCTCAATCTCGGTGTATCAAGTGATATCGGGTGGGAATGGCTCGAACGGCGTATATATCGAGATTGTTATGGTAATGCCGGGGCCCGGCCCCGGTTCGGGGTGGGTGGATGGGTAGGGTCATTATTGCTGGTGATATCTCCTATTTTTAACTTATAGAAACGTAGTTAATTTGTTGCTCAATTGATCTCTTGCTAAATAGCAGATCAACTGTATACAGAGCAGCACGAGATCTGGGGGCCCAAAACCAATTGAAGAACACCCCCTCTCTCTCTAAATTGGCGACACATCACAGACAGCTGAAACTGAAACAGAGGAGACGATGAAGAAATCGGGCGGAGCGGAGAAGAAGAGGGTGCGACGAACGTCCGCGGCTATTCCCAACGGCGGCCGAGACCCTAATGCCGATACTCCTCCCGGTGTATGCTTCCTCTCTCTCTCTCTCTCGATCTAGGGTTTTATGTGCACTCGAGACGCCAGTTTTTGTTCATTGGAAGGGATATTTGCTCCTCTTTTGAAGCCGATTCGACTCGGAAATGCGTCAGCTTTCTGCATGCTGCGATCGCTGCCTCGTCCGAGATGTGCACTCGTGAAATCATCCGTCGATACATATTTCAAGTGCCTGCCAATGAAGTTCTGGACGTTTCTCTCATGTGAATGTCCCACGGAATCGAATACGACATGTTGTCTGTTGTGAATGGCAATCGGATTGAAATCTTTGGTTATCCTGAAAGTGCATAATTTAGCTCGGTGAATTATCTTTCCACGACCTAGAAATGTTTGAATCGAATTCGGCCGATGCTTCGTCATGGCTACTTCTGGGGTGGTTTTCGGAGATTAATCATCTTCACCCTGTAATTTGTATCTGAATGTAAAGTTGACCATTTGGTGCTTTTGGATTGTCACCTTCTGATTAATAGCTAGTGGACCTCCTGTTCTCCGGGCATACTTTGGTGGCTTGTTCAAAAGACTTAATCACAAGCTTAATGCTTTTGCGGGACTCTAATCTCCATTGTTTCTTTGATGCACCAACGCTATTCCTTACTCATTATTTATGCTCAAACTTTGCTTTCCAGAAACAGGCTGCAAAGAGGGATGTATTTCAGGTGTTTGCTGAGAAGGTGAGGGATCATAAGGATTTGGAATCTAGGTGGGCTGTATTACAGGAGACACGTGTGGAATATTTTAGAGGGAAAGATTTCGTTAGTTTTCTGAAAAACCATCCAGAACTTAAAGATATTTTGGGGTTGGACCAAAATTTAGAAGTCGAAGATATTGGGAATGCTTTATTGAGAAAAAAGCTATTGATTCGATGTGACCGTGTGGTGAAAACTGTCCGTCCAGGGAAGAAAAAGTTGTCCACATGGCCAGCACATTTAGAGATCTATCATGTAAGATTTCTCTATACTTCATTAATTCATTTGTCTGGCTGAATGTAATGATCTTTAAAATGCTTCTAATGCAGATCTATTGGTTTGCTTTTAGCATGTGAAATTGCTGGCGAGAGTTTATAAAACTGCTACAGTACTATGAAGGAAGGACTTCACGTATTGATGTACTTTTGGAGATCTGAGAAGTTGGACTAGTTAAGTTTATAATGGTTTTTAGAACTGGGATAAGGTAAAGCATTCAAACAGATCAGGGGTTGTAGAGCTTGATTGCCTGTCTTAGAGCTAGCTAGTCTTGTCACTTATGAAGGCATATTCAGCTGAATGAATTAGTACCAAAGTTCCTAACTAATTCAATATTAGTATTGGATAAGGCCCACAAATATCACTTGATTGAATTCAGGATACCGTGCATTATTGGCTTCATTGCTTGCAGTAGAGTTGGGAATTATGCAGGCTTATTTTGTTATGCAGATCCAAGTTCATAATTTGATCTGATAAATCATACTTTGGCAGGAGCATGTATTTTCTGACAATGATGCCTTCTTTGCCTGGACATTTGAGAAACGGCATCCATTATGGCAGACGCTTCTCTCGTTCTCCTGGCCTGTTTTGACCCTGGCAATATGCTTATTTCCAGTGTATCCCCATCAAGTCAAGATACTAATACTCTACTCCTGTGCCGGGGTCCTGCTGCTAATACTATCCCTTTTGTTCGGTAAGTTATTCTTCGCTGATGTGCTATTGCGATTTACCTCTAAATTATGTTATGCTGTTGGGCAGTTAAGATTTAAGCCATGTATTATGAGCAGATTTTACTACAGTAGATTGCTTTTCTATGGTCTGAAATTTGTAATTGAAAACTTCTGCTGATGATGGCACCAACAATTTGGCCTTATTTGTTGATTGACTTGTTCGGCTGGGTTGAATGGAGCCTGGTTTTGTCATGTTCAAGGGTTTGCCTTTGAGAATAACAAATTTATCACTGAAACTTTTTGCATTTGTGCTGAACTTTGAATGATGTCATGGAAGTGTACTTCCAAATCTAATGAATGACTTTGTTTTTTGTTTTGTTTTGTTTTTCCTTTTTTTAATACAAATTCTTGATAACAACACACTCCTATGACCCTGAAAAATTCCATGGTTGTCAATGATAGTGCCTGACTTCACGTTTGGTATAAGGGCTGAGTTTGATACTCTAACCTTTTAGAAGGATTAATGGTTATGTCCGAATATGAATCCATTTGCCCATCTTTGAAGGGAAAATGTGGGGCTTGTTGGGATAGACATTTACTTTTAAATTTTTGCTTAATCTAAATCTTGCTGGGGGATGGGCTTTGACTATTCTTAGCCTGAAGCATGTGAAACTTTCATAATATACGAAATTTACAAGTAGATTAACATGTAATTTTTCAGTTTTTTTGAAATTTGAAATACTTTAAATTTCGTTGCTAAATTAAAAAAGGTACCATTTGCTTTGCTTTAGTTTAAGTAAACAGGCTTGTGATTTAACTTCCTTTAGGGGTGAATCACCTTCTACTTTGTCAATGTGTCTCTTATACGTAGTTACTTTAGTGTTATCCATGACCAGGGAGGTAATGGTTGGTTTGCCTTTTCCCCAGGCATCTAGTCTGATGCTGTAGGTGTCATGTGCAATTATCAACAAACTGGCAAATGTTTTCAACTTGATATGTGCTTGTTTTGGTCTCTACTTTATAGTTTTAGGCGGAAAGTGTGCCAACCTCCGTGAGGATTGGTTGACAATACCGAATTTGGGATATGCGCATCTTTTGAGTTGCTCTCTCGGGCCGACTAGGTAGATTTCTCTTCTGCATGTCCCTTGGGGATTTAACCATCTTTTGACTGGCACTTCCTTGTGCTCTTAACTATTATCAGCTTTTGATGATCCCGTTCGATTCACGGACTGCGTTTGATTTTGAAATTTTGGCCAACAGAGAAAGGAAGTTAAATAGCTGTCACTTTTGGCTGTCTTTTTGTTGATATGAGTTATAGAGAACAAGTTGTATGATGATCCTCGTTCATGTTTCGATACTTAGTTTCACGAGGCTTTGTGAGATGAGTGATGTGGGCCCCTAAATCAATTCAATGTTGATATCGAATACTGGAATAGCCTCACTTAATTCAGATTCAAGGCTGCCTCCTTTTTTTCTTTGGAGCCTCCACATAGGCAGGAGAAAAAACACTCGCGCTCTTTTTTGTTTGTGTGTGCATAGCCTTCTTAAAAAATTCAGGTCCGTTGTTGCTGTCCTTACTTTAAATGTGAAAGCTTTTCTACCCGTGAGGCCAACAGTTTTAGTGTCATTGAAAATTAAGAAATTATCATTTTGATTTGCAGTTAGAGCTGCGATATTTGGTGCATTGTATATCATCCTTGGAAAGCGTGTTTGGTTTTTCCCTAATATTCTTGCCGAGGAAGCAACTCTCGGAGAACTATTCCGTTTCTGGCCCAAGAAAGATGAGGAGGAACGGCCGAAGTGGACAACGAGGCTCTTTTATGCAATAGTAGCAGTGCTGGTCATCTTGTTGCTTAGGCATCACGCCCCTGATGAGGCTGCTAGAGCCAGGTTAGTAGCTGTTCTCATTTCAAGGACTGATTGCTTTCTGTCTTTGTAAAAGCAAAGTTGGCTCTGTTCCTTGATCTGTGTTGGAACCTGAAAGTACTGCCTCATTAATATTCTTCTCTACGTTCCTCTTGAAGGATCAACTTTTAAAGGACAGAGCTCTTAAGATTGTGATGTTTGAAAGCGCTGTTGAGCAGTGTCTTTAATATAGCAGTAGTCCAAATTTTAATTAGAACATATGCACACAATTCATTGCTGAGAGGGCATAGGAAGGCTGCTGCCATTAATTGCAGAAATATCTCAAAAAGATTGACCTATGACAGCCTTATACACATTGTGGTTTCTGCAGGAAATTTTTCTGTGCTGTTCATTCTGCAGGTTTCTATAGCATGGCCTTGTATTTCCATTGGTCTCAAGATTATACTTCTACTATTACAGGTACCAGAAACGGGTATTTAACATAATTGACGATGTGATCGAATGGTCTCCGAGGTTGGCTCTCTCTGGGATGATGGAGAAGCAGCCTACAGTAGTCAATGCGACAGAGCCCAACCAGAATTTCACGGATGGTAGCAAATCAAGCTCAGATACAGCAGGTGCTGAAGCCTCTGAAGAGCAAAGTGGGTATCCGGGCGAAAACATAGAGGACTCTGATGCGTTTCAGCAACCTGATAGCATAGAGGACTCTGATGTATCTGAGGAACGTGATGATCATATATGATGGTAAATTATCGGAACCCCCCCGCACTTTAAGATCGCTTGGCCGACCTGTTTTTTTCATTTGCTGGGGTTTTCTTTGTTCTTTTTGAAAATTTGGAGTGTAAAAGCTGTGTAGCCAAAGGATCTGAGAACAATGCAGTTAGGTGGGAGCAGTCTCATGCCCCTGTCAATAGGATTGTCTACAGAATACAATGAAGTGCTACTTAAGGAGGGTTTTCTTTGTTTTGCCAAAGGAATAGTGAGTTCTCTTCTTTATCTATAATCTCCAACTTGAAACGTGGATCAACTTTTGTACAAGTCGTAGTATGTTTACGGGTTCAATTCAAGTTACCATGTTCTGGAGATGCTTTTAGCCTGCTGCACTTTACTGGAACCATGGAGCTCTAAAAAGTGGGGAAATGCTTAGCCTCCATGGATGCCAATCATTCGATGATACTGACGGCCGATCATGTGGGTCCCATGTGAACAGAATCACCTTATCAGTGGCTATTATGACGTACGGTCCTTGGATCTAGCAATTTGTGAACTGGTTGTTGAATTTCAGCTTTGTTCGGAATTAAGATCATGCGCTTGCTCGACACGATGTTTCATTTTCCCTTTATTTCTCTCTGTCCCCCTCTCTCCCCCAAACAAAACACCTCTCCAATTTCTTCGTCTCTGAACCTTCGTGTCTCAGCAAGTCAGCATGTGAAAGGGCCCTTCTGGTTCGTTCATAATGTCCGAAGATGAAACTAATTGCTGTCTTTCATTTTTTGGTAGTTCCTTTTTGAAAATGTATCCTGTGCAATGAAAGACTCCTGACGACCGAAAAATGAGTTGGGAAAATTTCAAATAAGAGCATCAAATATTTTTTTATTAAAATGAAAGTGTTTTTGTTGTTTCAAAAAATGGCATGATTAAGAGCATTTTTTCAAAAATGAATTGGGAAAATTTAATATGTGAAATGTTTTTTTATAAATAAAAGTGTTTTTTCGTTTCAAAAAATGGCATGATTAAGAGCATTTTCATCATTAAATTTTTTAATTTTTTGCTTTTTTTTTCCTTCCTTTTTCATAGGTGGCCTGTCTCAAACAACGGCATGCCGAAGCGAGGGTTGGGCAAGGCTGCCCTTGACACTCGTGAGGGACGGCCTTGCCTTGCCCAAGTGAGCGTCGCCTTGTCTAGGCAAAGCCGCCCTCGACGCCTACGAGGGATGGCCTTGCCAGGGCAAGACGTTACTTGATTTGGTGAGGGTTGTCTTTGCCAGCCGTAACAAAGGAAAGGAGAAAAGAAAAAAAAAAAGAAAATAAAAAAGTAAATAATAAAAATGTCTTTTTTTTTATCGAAGATGAAAATGCCATTGATCGGATCTTTTTTAAAACATGAGGGCATTTCAAGCGTGAATGATTCTTAAATTTTGATATAATGTGCAATATTGTCTTTGAAAGTTTGATCGATGTAGTCCTTGAATAATCGGTGAACGTTCAATTTAGTCCCTAAATTATATTAAAATATTAATATCATTTTAACTCAAATTAAGGCAATTTGTTGATGTGGATCCCAAGCCATTTTAAGTTTGAACCGTGGACAAAAAGAAAACGTGACACACAAACTATCCAGGTAAGATATTTATTACAAATCCAATGATGAGTGAGTTGACGCCATTTTTTTTATTCTTTTTAAATTAGATGTAAAAACAAATGGAGATATTCGACTCATAACTCTTTTAACAGTTCAACGTAGCATGTAGGTTATACATTATATTAAACAAATTTAAAGGCAACATTATAAATTGAATCAAAATTCAGACATCGTATGTATCATTTTCAGATATTTAGTGCTTAAGAAATCAGGCGCTAACGGTGCGTTCAGTTTTTCCTGAAACGTAAGAAAAATATTTCCCGAGCACTTTGGCGCGACTCTCTATCCCTCTCTCTCAAGAAGAATCCCAATCACTGTACGCGCCTCCAATGGAATCTCGGAATTCCAGCGATCCTAGAGGCACGAGGTCGAAGAAGACGACGACGAGCAGCGATGGCGGAAGTAGCAGCAGTGGACTCGAGGCCCTCCCCGTCTCTCTCCTCGTCCACGACATCCTTCTCAAGCTGGATTTGGAGTCCCTCTCCTCCTCCGCGTGCGTCTCCAGAACCCTACGCTCCTCCGTCGCTCACGCCCTCTCCGCTCTCTCCTCTCTCCAGCTCGGGGTGAGTTCGAAGCTATCTCTTCATCCGCATGAAAAATTTCATTGTTGGAACATGGTTCAGGATAGATACATGTACAGGCATGATCGCGTCAATGTATAGATTGTGTATTCTAGTCCATAGCGACGCTTTTTGGTTGTGATTTGGATCTGGAATTTGCGGCAACAAATGGCAGGGCTTTTCGCCGGATGTTCGAACTCTCGATCGCATTCTCTCCGCGTGCAGAGGCATCACGAGCCTCGCGGTCAACTGCCTCCGAGTGAATTATCGCGCACTGGAAGGCTTCCTCGGCCCGCATATTTGCGAGCTGAACTTGTTTTGCTGCACCGCGATGCCGCTGAGTGCTCTTGGCTCGATTGGCCGGAAATGCCCCAATTTGAGGTATGTTCTCAACTTCATGTTCCCAACCTACCTACCTTCCTGAATAATTTATGTAGAGAGCACTGTTTTGTGTCCATTGTTCTTGCTTTATCATTGGGTTTTTAAGATTTATTTTAGTGTATTTCTTTGGTGGATAAACAAAGGCATCGTGCTTCGTGCGTACATGCTTGAATTGTGCTGTCTGTGAGCATTGTCACTACTATGGCAGAGTTTCAGGGATTTATGTTTATTTGAAAGGTTATGCTTAGGGATACAGATGCTCGAAACTGATAGTGAATTACTACTGATGCTTCACGTCCATAAAAACCCTAATTCAAGGTGTAACACCTTTTTGGGTGAATGTTAGATACTCACAATATGCGTGCAATTCAGTGCAGTATGATATATACTCTGTGTCACTTCTCACAGGGTGCTGATGTTGGAGTGGGCAGAGTGTGGCTCATTTGACGAATTCGGTGGGAATTTTCATCAAATGTTAAGCTGTTGTGTACACTTGGAGGTAATACAGTAGGACCAGGATGTTTCTTTTAATTTCATTTGTCAGTCATTGAAGACTTACCTTTGACAAGCTTCTCTGGAAGGACCTAGAGTTGTGGTACAATATATTTCATCAACTCTAGAGGGACTGATGGCTTCCCTGTATTCTCTCTTTTCGTTGACATGTTGTGTGCTAGAACTGATTCTGTTTCTTATTATACAGTCTCTTTGTCTAAAGATTAAAGGCGTGGAAGGCCCTGAGTATGTTTTTTTCCTCAGTTGGTGGAATCTGGCCTGCGAGTATCAAGGTTCTGAAGCTGCAGCCAGCTCTTGAAGATGATATGATCAGTCTGGTGAAGGAAATCGCAGGAAATGATAACTGGCCTGAGGTCACTAAGTTTCCCTCACTGCCATCTACTTGCTCGCTTCAAAGCTTATCGCTTCATGTGAGTACCATATCAGACAAGCTTGTCACCACCATTGCTGAGTCCATGCCTTGTTTGATGGAGTTGGAGCTTGAAGATAGGCCATGGAAAGACCCACTACCGCATGGTGATTTGACCAATGCCGGGATTCAGTCTTTGGGATCTTGCGAACGATTGAAAAGCCTTTCTCTTTCACGAAATAGACAAAATTGCCAGACATCTTTTAAAAGAGTCAATGACATGGGCATTTTCCTACTCTCTGAGGGCTGCAAGGGCTTAGAATCTGTACATCTCTCTGGCTTTTCAAAGGTCAGTGATGCTGGCTTCGCATCATTTCTTCATTCTTGCAAGAACCTGAAGAAGTTTGAGGTGCGCAACTCCCAGTCTTTGTCTGATTTGGCTTTCCATGATCTGACTGAGGCCCCGTGTTCTTTGACCGAACTGAGAATTCTATCATGCAATCTGATAACCAGCGAGACAGTCAAGAAGTTGGCATTCTCCAGTAACTTGGAGGTTCTTGATCTCTCGGGCTGCCGGAGCGTAGCAGATTCTAGCTTTTATTCCATATCATCTCTGAAAATGCTGAACACTTTGGATCTAGTGGGAGCAGATATAACAGATAGTGGTATGTCGATTCTCGGTCATGGGAGTGCGCCTATTCAGCGTTTGTCCCTTAGAGGCTGTAGGAGGGTAACAGATAAAGGGATTTCTCAATTGCTGCCAAGTGGAGGGATCATTAGCAAAACATTATCCAGCTTAGATCTGGGTTACATGCCATATGTATCGGACAAAGCCATACGTGCTATTGCTTTCGCCGGTGTAGCCATCACGGAACTGTGCGTCAGGTCTTGTTTCCTTGTGACTGACGCCGCGATGGAAGCTTTGGCGAGGAAGGGAAGTCTCGAAGATGGAAGTCGACCGATTAGGAGGCTTGATCTTTTCAGCTGCATCGGGTTGTCTGTTGAGTCGCTCCAGATGCTGAAAAAGCCTTTGTTTCGTGGGCTGCGTTGGGTCGGTGTTGGCCGCACTTGCTTTGCTGATAAAGGAGGGAGTGTCTTGTCGGAAATTTATGAGGAACGCCCGTGGTTGACCATCTGTACGGGCGGTTGCGAAATAGGATGCCGAGATGGGTGGGAGTATCATGGAACATCTTAGAGTGAAGTTTGGTATGTTTTGTCGGAAGTCTCTTGGTTTCCATATTTGTCGATAGGATCATTATGAAGCTTACCTACCAACTTAAATTCCAATTTACCAATGTGTATTTCTTCATCATGTTACCAACTTGCATTTGGATTTTACCAATCTCTATGAATTTATGCGCGTATAGTCGGTAAGTTTGTCAAGTATTTACATTAGCTCAATATCACTAGTCCTGGCAAATTATGTTAGCCATTGATAAAATTCTAATATAACAAGTTCCTAAAAAAGCACCCGTTGAGCATATTTAATAGTTCCAAAACTTGAATCATGCACGCTATGAGAAAGCAGTGTACTCAAAATTGAATTTTGTTTAATTAGTTACTTAGCTAGTGTCTCGGGCATTCATTCGCTCAATTAGTGAAATCGTTTTATAGATTGTTAGCGATCTATAATTTTAATGTTAGATCGTTAGAATATTGCCTTCCTAGCAATTTTACAATTTTCGCTTTCTTAGTAAACTTAATAAGAGCATACCGACATCTAAAGGCTGAATTTCAAAGCATCGCATAATAGTTTCAAATCCACGATTCACCGGTAAAATAAACTCCTCCCGACTTGTCGTTGGTGGTAATCATTGGGCGGATCATATCGGAAAGGGTTCTAAATTTTTGCCCAAGCCCGCCGTCATAATCGGAGCGGGCCGGGCTCGACTCGGCTCCGACTAACCATGTTAAGATCGGGTTTTCTTTTCTCACTACACGTCTTTTTCTCCATTGCCCGCCCAACAAACTCATGACTCGAACCGGTTACGTGGACTGTCAGGTCAATGATCAGGCCTGATCGGGGTTTCTGCAATATCTTATTATCGTAAATTTAAACCGGACAAGACTCCGTAAGACGACTGATTGACACAAAAAATAAAAACCTGCTCATAAATCGACAGTTGCTACTCTATCCGCAAACATGTGTCCCCACAGGGCGACATATTTTAAGAATTCCCCGAAAGGGAATAAACAAACGACGAGATGGGCGGTCACAAAAGCTCCACGTGTCTCGTGTTTCGCGACGTTGCGCCTGCCCCCGTGGTCCCAGCCGCCGTTACACGCGTTCCCCTTAATTTTGCCCGTCAAGTGCGTGCGTGTCACGCGGGTCTTCAATTTTTGCCTTTTTGGTTTCCCGGGGTGTGCTTCTGATAAATTCACCCACCTTGGTTCCTTCGGTTCGTACATTTTCAACCACTTTCGAATAGAAAACATTTGTGATGCGGTCGGTCATTTCGAAGTCGATATGCGGTGACACGTTTTTCTCTTTGTCCAAAATCATTACGTTCACAATTTTTGATTGGCACGATTGCTTTAGAGCGATTGAAATTAAGATGAATTATCGAAATTAGCCGAGCTTTTTTTATTCTACGAGCGAAATAAATATCGTTACGATTCATTCAAGATCGTGACGTGTCGATGGTGACAATGTCAATAACGATCTAGCTAAATTCACGCGAGCATTTGATTTCAAAAAAAAATATATGTTCAAACGGTGTATTTTGAAGGGTTGAGCCTTCGCTTACAAATTAAGTCATAAGTTTTTCACGTTCGATAAAAAATTATAGAATCGCGCCATTTGAGATGCTATTACAATTGACTTTGTAGGTGCCATTGCGCAAAGTTTGGTGAGGTTGGCTTGGAAGTTGCGCGACTTTTACTCTATGGCCTCGAAATGTATTGGTACATCCTGCTGACAATTCATTAGCGGATAAAATGCTTGCTAGCCAAAGAAATCCAAGCCCCTTTTCTTGCCTTGGATGGCCGTGACTTAATGATTTTTCGAGGAGGGATGTGCTGTAATAAAACACTCGATATCTAAGGTGAAGTTTACGTAATTTAACGTAAAATTCTTTTATGTCTTTTTATCAATTTAAATTAGACTAAGCGCTACGCATGTCCATAACGATGAGAGATCAAAGAAGCACCAACATCGACACGCGACACGACAAGACACTCCGACACGTTACTTTTAAAAATATAAAGAATTTCGACACGTTATATAAAAATATATACATAACAAATTGTCATATATATATATATATATATGTGACGAGTTTTTTTCTTTTTCTTCTTCTATTAGAGATTTATTATTAGTTTTTTTTTTGGCGATTGGACATATTAATTTTGTGGTGGCTATTTATATGACTTAAGAGTGTGTGTGTGTATATATATATATTTGCATTTTGACTCTTAATTTATTAAAAATGTTTAAAATTGACCCCGTTCTTGTTGGAATGAGTGTTGGGATCTTTGGACTCGTGTATCGCTAAGCGTATTTGGAGAGCCACCTACGTGTCGATCGCATATTAGAAAGTGTCGAAGTGTTCCGCACGCGTCCGATACGATATGGAGGTTCTCGGAAAGTATCGGTGTTCACTTCTGTACTTCTCCACCGCCAAAACAAAATGACAATGAGAGGTTACATAGGAAGAATATCACAATATCTTTTGAACAAATTTATTGATTATTTAATGGAGTGGAGATAATTAATTTTGACGCAACTGAGTTTTTTTTTTTTTTTTTGGGGGTCAACGACGCTGAACTCGTCGCGTCAAAGAATGGATTATGTCTGTCATCGTGCTTAATTATAGCTACTAAAAAAGTTCCACTGAAATAATTGCGCGGCTCCTCTCGGGGCGGGTCGAGCCGGGGTCGAGCCGAACCGGGCCTCTCGGCCCTCCTCTCCAGCTCTTTCCAAAACCCGCTCATCGAATCTTCCGGGCCGGGCGGGAGCCAAGGGCCGACCGGTCCAACCGAGGAAACGTGGACCGAGATAAACACCAAACGTTCACTCCCAAAAAACAAAAAAACGACTAAAAAATTGGGATGGGTGACGAAGATGAGTAGAAGGTTGGCCCGTCACCCACGTGTCTGGATATGACGGCCTGTGAGACAGGAAGGGGTCCACGTCGGGTGATGCAATCATCGCCCCCTCCCCCTTCTTTCTCTCTCTGAATAAAAAATGGGAATAAATAAAAGAAGCCTCTTTTATTATAGTACACCACCACAGTGAGCACTCACAAAAACTCTCTATTTTCCCTCGGAGAATCGCTGGAGAAACCGGATTGACTTCTTTGAATTCTCTCTGAGATTCGACCGATTTCGGGGCGCCGAAAATCTAGGGCTCCGATTCGCTCTCCTCCGACATACCCGTAAGTTCGGATTAGATTTCTATCGGAATTCTGAGGAATTTGCTGTTTTTGATTTTTTTTTTTTTTTGGGGGTGGGGGTTGGGTTTGCATGCGGGTCTTTAGGGTTTCGTGCATGCGGGTCCTCGGTGTCGAATTGTTCGTCTCCCGCGTGGTTTTTAGCTTCTCCGAGCTCGTGTGGGGTGTGATTTGAGGCGAGTCCCGTTGATTACGGTGCGGAGGATGTGTAGACGCTCATGCGCAAGTTTGAACTGGGGAGGGTGAAATAGCGCTTGCTTACGCTCTGTTTTATCGCTGGTTGAATTGTTTGATGTTGATTTTTTGGTTCGTAATGTGTCCGGTCGAGTGTATCTTCTGGGAACATGACGAATCAAGTAAGACACGGTGACCAGGCAGGCTCTGTTTGTTTGACTTCGGAAGTATGGGAAGTTAGGATTAAGTGAAGCTATGGTTTCCTGGAGATTGGCAGTGTCGTGGGTATCGATTTTCTGCCGGATAATGTTGGTGCCAGTGGGTAGCAGTCGTCGAACTTGGAAAGTTTAAAGTTGGGGTAGCGTGGGATTGTGTTAATTGTCTTCCAGAGGTCCCCGTTGAGAAGTGAGGATTCTAACGGATGGACGGAGATTGGCCCTCGAGTGCGAAGGCAGACTTAGTCTATATCTTTCTATTTCTATATATGGAGTGAATTTTAATTTTCCTGCAGCTGATGGAAGGGAATTGTTTACTTTTTTTTTCCCTGCAGCCGATGAAAGGGAAATGTTCCTTTGCAACATAATTTTCGTGAAATCTCAATTGCATCTTCTGTGGACTCATAGTTTCTGTATACACTTTGCAAAGTCACTGAGCAACACAGCTTTTGAAATTTGGAGGAACTTAATGAATTTAGCGTGATGGTGTTGCAGAAGTGTGTTTCACTTGTGGAATTTTGGCTAATCACTGCTCATGCATTGCAGTGATTGTGCTACTATGCATATAATTTGATACGATACTAGACGATTTGAGAATTGATCTTCGATGTTACTTGAATTTGTAAAGAAATGCTGGAACCACTATACCGATGCTACAAGTTCAGCATGCTGGAATGATTATGGCTGTATTAATGGAAAAAGGTCGCCTGAACAATTGGGCTTGTGTTTCTCCCATTATATTTGTCTTTTATGGTACCCAAACTCAAAATATGTCCAGGTGAATTGTCTATATGTTCATGGTTTTCCCCATTATTGTTGTCAAGTTCTCAGCAGGTCCATCTCGGTTTCAAATGCTGCTATATTGAGAGCAATAGAATCTGGCGTTATGCAGTCGAAGTCTGAAAGTTCAAACAGGGTGGAGGCTCATCCACATAGCATCCAGACTAGCGCAGTATTCACTGAACCCTGGTGGCGTGGCATAGGATACAATCCTATTGCCCCAGCTGAGCCAGGAAGAATTGAAAACCATGCGCCTTTAGGATGCATAAATGGTGGTTCTGAGTCCAATGGTGGTCAATCACAGTCAAATGAGGAAAGAGTTGAGGAAGATGATGATGACGATAATGTCAAAGGATCTGGGAACCCTGCATGTTCAGGAGCAGGTAGAGTCGCATAAATGCAATTCTAAAACTGTAAATGCTCACGTTATATGCAAGATTCTGTGGAGATCGGTTGGATTATTGCTTTATGTCATTATTGGGGCATTAATTCTTCCCTTTTAAATTATTTGTATGTTTAACCTTCCCTTATGTCCCGATTATCTCGTTTGATTCTATTCTAGCGGTAATAAATGGCCGAATCCGTCTGCCCCTTTCTTCGTACGCAAGTCAGGAACTGGCCAACGATTGTCTCGAGCTACATGCCCTTCTCATAAGATGATGTCTGTCAACTGTAGATACTCATTTTATGTGCAAGATTCTGTGGAGATCGGTTGGATTATTGCTTTATGTCATTATTGCGGCATTAACTCTTCCCTTTTAAGTTATTTGTATGTTTAACCTTCCCTCATGTCCCGATTATCTCAGTCTTAATTTGGTGGGGCCTTTCATGAGTTATTTTTTCATATCTTCCCAAACATTGCTGCTCAACCAGGCACCAGCAGCCATTTGCTGTATGATTAATTAGGGACTGCATGTAATAGTGCGACCGATACATCCATAGCGTTTTGGCTCATGCACAAACAGGTGGCCTATTGGCGACTAGTTGAAGTCTACTTTCTATTGAGAGGTTGCATTGGTCCCCTTATACATGTTTCTCTCAAAGATTGGATATTGTCCCACCGTAGTCGGATTTTCATCTGGTAATACTATTCTTTCTATGGCACCTGCATTCAGGTCCTTGTGGGGAGAAGGGAAATCTTGGTCTATTGTGTATCAGGTGTGAAACCATCTTATGTTGACATGGTTTCATCATATAATTAAGGTATCCTTAGAATTAGGACTGCATGTTTAATTAGAACTGCATGAAGTAATGTGACCAATACATCCATTGCCATTTTTGCTCCTGCACAAACAGTTGGCCTATTGGGGACTGGTTGAAGTCTACTTTCAATGGAGAGGTTGCTTTGTTCCCCATATGCATGTTCCTCTCAAAGATTGGATATTGTCCCCCTGTAGTCGAATTTTCATCTGGTAATACTCTTCGTTTTATGGGACCTGCATTCAGGTCCTTTTGGCAGGGGGGGTGTTTGGAGAGGGAAAATTTTGGTCTATTGGGTATTAGGCGTGTTGATATGGTTTCATCAGATGATTAAGGTTTCGGTAGAACTATAGAAAGTCTACCTGAAAATCAGCAATCAATTCAGAATAGATTTTAGTATCATCCATAAGGTTGTTTACTTGTGCTCAACGCAGATTGTCTTAAACGATACTGGCAAGTACAGTGAGTAGTTTTTCATTCTGTTTATCCGACAGATCTCTTTTTGTTTCAATTCTCTTTTCTCAAATTCTTTTACCCTTTTGTTTTGATAGGTAAAAGATATTATGACTACTCTTTGTAATTTTATGTGGACTATTTCCTAATTGTAACATATTTCTGTGTTCTTATACGGCATGGGAGCCTTTTTAGAAGCAGAATTTATTGTGTTAACTGAATTTAGAGAACCAATGGGGATCTATTAATGGTGCCTGTTGGATTGGGGAACGATGGCATCTGCTTTTCCTTAGGTTATGGGTGAATGTTTCCTGTGCTTGATTTGTGTCTCTGTACACTGTAAATGTATCATGTTTACGTTTGAAAGTTCTTTCAAAACTCCGTTAAAATTGCTGCAAGGCTTCTAAATGATCCAATAGATTCTCCGTTTTTCTTTGCAATACCAATGGCACCTCGTTATAATCAGCTATTTTTCTATCTCCGGAGACTTTGGCTGAAGCTTTATTTTAAGATTTATTGTTCATGTAAATACAGATGTGCACACTTCAATTCCTTTGGTCGTCAGATCTTTCATGTTCTGTTTGAAATAAATCATACGTGATCTTCCCGTTGCCTTAGATTTATGCCTAGTGTACATTGTTTCAGTTGGAAATCAAGGAAAAGAGCCTCAAAATGGGCATGGCGCTCCTACTATACTTACAATGCGTGATGATGGCCTTGCACAACCTCCCCAGCTAGAACTTGTCGGTCACACAATTGTGAGTCCCTTTCTTTCTATATCTCTCTTTGAGTTTGGTTCTGACTAATTTTGATTTTTTATGGTCAAATTCTGTCTTGTGTCAAGGAATTTGAATGTTACTTGCTTATCGCGTACTTAAGAGATCCCTAGCGTTCTTGTAACTGCTTTGCAGGCATGTGCATCTAATCCTTATCAAGATCCATATTATGGGGGGATGATGGCACCTTATGGGCATCAGTCAATGGTTAGTACCCCTCAGATCTCATTCAATACAACACCGGCCTATTATGCGCTTGCTTTCTTTCTAGTGCATGCACAGTTATCATAAATTGTATTTAGAAAAAGAATCTGAAAAGACTGTTCCTTCTGGTAGACTGCAAGAAGAAATATGCGAGGAAGTAAAAAGTCTGACCTTTATGCTTTCTCTTTAATATAGTTTTTCTTTTAGCTTTTGACCGCTTCCTTTCATTTCCATTGAAGCAGTCCTAAGTTCCAGATTGTTTCATCAATCATGTAGTATTTATAGAATTGACATTGCAAGTACATAGATGCTAAGACTAGATGACAAGGCACATAAGTCCTTGGTCATGGGGGGTGCTGGCGAACTATCTAGCAGCTCCATTGGTGATGGCGGTGCTGTTGAGATAATGTAGCTTGTTGGGTAGGTATAATATCTACTGCTGAAGTAGTGATGTCTTTCCAACAATCTCAGTAACGTAATATGCATATTTCAACAATAAATACTTTCTAGGACTGGGGTATATCGGTAGTTGTGCAGGTAAGCTTGAAATGTCAATTTAGAAAATAAATGAAAGCTTGACGTCAGCTTTGCTTCTCACACATAAGGCATTGTGATGCTTCAAATAATTTTTCTTGACTGTAGGTCTTTTTGGATCTCTCTGGCGATTCTTTCTTATATTTGCCAAGTTAGAGTTGGTAGTTGGTGCTACTAGAGGGTGAGATGCAGACACAACATATGAGAGAGAATCTTTGTTACACTGCTAACAATTTTTCCGTGTTTATCTTTAATTTTTTTTTAGGAATTAGTGAAGATCACTGAAAATTGCTGTTATTTGTGCCGAAGGTCTCTCTTGTTTAGTTGTATGAGGTGCTCTGTTGCACAATAGATACACATCTGAATTCTGGATTATGCCATCTGAGAGATCTTGGATTGGGCAGGCTTATCCTTTTGTCGGTATTCCTCATGCTAGGATGCCTCTGCCCCTTGACCTGGCACAGGAGCCTGTTTATGTAAATGCTAAGCAGTTTCAGGGGATTTTGAGACGAAGACAAGCACGTGCTAAAGCTGAGCTTGAAAAGAAGCTTATCAAAATCAGAAAGGTGAATTGCATTTTTTATGCTTGTTGATTTAATAGTTCTTTCTGGCCTTTGCCTGTATAAAAATTGGTCATGAAGCTTTTTTTTATTTCAAGGTATTCTGCTCGTATTTGCTTCCTTAGCCACATGCTATACTCTCATTAAATGCTATTTTTAGGAAAAATTTGCAGGAAATAGTCTGTCTGCACACTTCATCTTCGTGACAGCTTTTGCTGCTATCTCAGCATTTAATCCATTGGGGATAAACTCAGTTGATATCTTTTTATTGCTTGTTCTCTAATATGGTACTTTCTCTTGTCTTGGTTTAATTGGATCTATAGCCGTATCTTCATGAGTCACGGCACCAGCATGCCATGAGAAGAGCCAGGGGAACTGGAGGGCGCTTTGCTAAGAAAAGTGAAACCAATGATTCGAATGATGCAGCTGAAGAGAAGGGCACAAACTCTGGTCCGGCTCTGTCTTCCCAATCTGCCAGTTCATCGGGTTCTGAACCTTTGGCACCTGACTCCTCTGAAACCTGGAATTCATCTAGTAGTCACTTGGCAGGAAGGTCGCAAGTGCATGGAACTCGCAGAGGTCATGACTACGTGAGTGGGAACAACCAGTACCAAAATCATGGCCACTATCAGGCCTCGGCATATTCAAATGAAAGGGAGAGAGACTGCTTTGGCCAGCAACCCCGAGAGCGTCTTCTCTAGCGGGGTTCAAGAAGCCTGTGTGGGTCCCATGGTGCAAGCTATTGGGCCTACCACTAAATATGTAAGAGGGCTGGCGTCATGGTATCGATCCCGGGATTCTTGGCAATCTATTTGCTGAGCGGCAATTCATTCTTGGCTTTTGTTCTTTGTGTTTGTGGTGGCTTGTTGGACAAAAGGAGGTTCCAAGGAGGAGACGAGGAATGTGGGCACGCGAGTTTGTGGATGTCTACTTCCTCATTTCTGACGACCTTGTTCTTCTAGTCATGTACAGGAGTAGGTCTCTCTGTTGTGAACTTTAGACTTGAAATTTTAGCTTCCAGTCAGACAGAACATCCTCTTAATGCTTGAATCTGAGGTCATCACATCTGAGAAAGAATAACAACAACTTGAATGGACTGATTTCTCTATTTGGACCGGATTTGCCTTTCTTTTGAGCATGGTGCTCGTGAAACTCTTGCCTGCCTGCTCTCTATCTTGGCACTAGCAATGACAGCATACTTCTTGCCAGGACCTCAATATCATCTGTTGTATTGCAGATAGAATGTTTGGCAGATTGATGTTTTCTTTAGGTGACGCTGAAGCCGAGTGCTGAGCATTTCAAACTAGTTTTTGCCGCCTTCTCCAGAGTGCGTCTAGCCTGTTCTAAGCAACTGGAACAAGATGTTTGCAAGGTTTTTACATTACAGAGGTGTCAAAGTCTCTTGTTTCTCGAGGTATTTACGCTTGGGTGGCTGACGCATTGAGTGAGAATGGCTGCTGAGTTATTTTCAGTTTTCTTGGGATGCTGGAGGTATTGGTATGGCTAGGTTTAGCCTTCAGGATCAGGAGGGTAGGATTCTGTTTCCGTCTGAACCACTTCTTTTTGAAGTGGCTAAACAGAACAAAGCACTGAGGCAATATTCTAAGAACGTTTTGGTAAATGGATCGTATATTTAGCAGCAATTATAGCTACGAAAATACTATGATTACATACTCCTTACAGCTGCTACATTCTATTCTTCTGAAATGCAAGGGCTATGAAATATCCATTTTTTATGTTGATCATACACGTGAAATTTTCTGGCACTTCAAGAGAATTGAATGAGCCCCAAATCAAGTTTCTCAATTGGATTGAACTTTTCTGAGAAGGGGGTTGGAGATCAAGTTTGGAACTGGGCTACCTAGGTACCCAAAATCTCATAAATTTGACGTAGGTTAAGAAGATTCTTGCCTTCCGTTCTTATCTAGTTTGAACATCGGATTCTAAATTACCAAATTCATCTTTCCAATTTGTCATTGCTTGCAAAATCATTAAGATAATCATTAAGATTTTGTCTGCATGAATCATGATTGATATATCATGGATACGTTGTATAAGAGTAAGTTATGACACGATATATCATGGATCTATAAGTTATTTCACTCAATCTTGAGAGATTTGCGTAAACGAGTAAGTTACAATGAGATCAACTGTTACCTCGAGCGTGAGCTGCCGTGGTGCTTGGGCAAGAGGGCCCACAACGAAGCAAGGGTCCGGATGGATCGATTAATATAATCGCGTCGAGATTGCTTGGGCAAGAGTGCCCACAACGAAGCAAGGGTCAGGACAGATCGATTAATATAATCGTGTTGAGATTGTGAAACCGCACGAGTCGACCTCTTCATTGGATTCTCTTCATTCATGTTGGGCACAAGCTTCAGACAACCACGCACCTTCCTCACCCTCTCTGACAAGTATTAATATACTGTTCTCACCTTTGCATTGGAAAGGACGATGGACTATCCATTGCTCCCCCTTTTCTGTTTTTTTCTTCTTCCTTCTGTGATTTTCTCTCTTGTCGAATTAAATATCAAAATCTCGGTCCCTACATTCTTGCCATCTCGTTGTTTGATGGAGAACATAATGTTGGTTTAGTAGTCTGATTAACAAAACTTCTGATTTTGAACAAAAGCATTCAGCCATTATAGGCGAAACACTATCTTGAAAAATAAAGAGACTGCTCCCACCATTTTGATCAAAGAGACCGATAAAACACAGTACTATATTCCTGTCCATAGAAATGCAGAGAAAAATATTCAGAAATAAAGAAACAAACTACATGTATTACCCATCTCTACTGTTGATAAACTCCAACCTCATGTCAAGTACTGCAAAAACAGGAAACGTGAAAACTAAAATCAAATTCCTATGATCACAAAATCACAAAAAAGATTTAACTTTTGGATTGTGCAGCAGGCTAAAACCATATCCTATAAACATGAAACACCGGAAAGGAATGTGATCATCAAATTAATCCGGAAAAGATGCCGGCTTTTTAAACAGATAAGCCGTGAGGAGCAAAGAAGAAGAGCTCGATGTCTGGGGAAGCAAAGAAAGAGATTGGGCTTCTCTGCAAGCTGCGCAAGCAATCTGAATCACGAACCCTTTTCTTCATAGGCGCCGGTGGGCAGGTTTGGATCTTTGGTATGCGAAACCTCTTGCCTTTCGGCGTCGAGCAGGAGAGATTGATGCCGATAGCAGCCTCGTTGGTCAAGTTGTGATCGCCGGTTTTGGTGAGCTTTTGATCCGAGCTTGTGGCGGAGGAAATGAAGCTGAGAGGCGTGTGCTTTGGCGATTCTTGTTCGTTCACTTGCACAGCCTTCTTCTGATTGTGATGGGCTTTTCTCGGTTTCCTCGTTGTGCTCCTCCTTTTCACTCTACTCCTGCTCTTAGGTGCCATAGTGGAACGAGAAAACCCAAACCCAACGGTGAAACTTCTCTGGTATAAGTGGAAGAACAGTTTCGAACAAAGACAGAAAAGAAGAAGAAGAAGGAAAACCACAAAGTGTTTATGGATTGATATACTTCAAAGGGAAGGGAAGAAGTGGACGGAGATCTCAGAAAGAGTGATCTGCTTGTGCAACAAACCCTAATGGATTGTACATTCTGATAAAAGATGCTGAGTTTTTGACTGAAAAATGATGAGCAAAAGTTGGAACTTTCTCTGGGAGACAAACTAGAGACTCAGTCACCCTTTTGAATGAAAAGTAATTCTAGTAGAGAGATTTAAGAAATCACCCCAACAGATAAAAAGCATATGGATTGAATCTGTGAAAAAAAATTGGATCTTCAATATGTTGGAGAGAGGAAGAGAAATTTCAAATTTTGTGCCTACTCTCCAAATTAAATTAGGAACGAGGAAGGATATCTAGAGTAAGATTGGTGGCAATCTTATAAATATTCTAGAAAACCAGTGAATATTGGCTTTTAGATTACGTAGGTTCCATATATACTGATTTGATTTAAGAAATTCAGCAAAAATGTACAAAATGTTATCTTGAAGATTAAGCAAAATATGGTGCATCTTTTTTTAGCTAGATGCACATTGCTTAAGATAGATTAATTTGATTTTCGTGAATTCGGGTTTCAAACGTGGTTACATAATCTTTCAAATTCAGCAAGTAAAAATGCCATAGTGAAAATAAAATTTGTTCTCATCTTTTTTTTCTTCCCCTTTCTTCCAATTTTTGAACCGTCTACCACAACATTATTGTGTTGAAAACTTATTATTTATTATCTCAATATCATTGCATATTAGAAAATAAAACAAATAAAAAGGCATGAAAACTCTCCTCTAAAGAAAAAAGAGTAATGATACAAGCGAGTTTAGTTTAATCTAACGTAACCAAGCCCATGCCCAGAGTCTCTAATTTGTAAAAGTAAAACGTTATACTAAGCCTCTAATTAGTAGATACACATTGCTTAAAGTAGATTAATTCCATTTTTCATGAATTCTAATTCCATACGGGGTTATATAATCTTTCAAATTTTAGTAAGCGAAAATGCCATCTCATCCCTTTTCTTCCCCTTCCGCACAATTTTTCAACCTTCTACCGACAACAATATTGCCTCGAAAACATACTATTTATTATCTCAACAACATTGCATATTAGAAAATAAAACAAGATAGCATGAAAAACTTCACCTTGAACAAGTAATGATCTACGACATTTTAGTTTAATCTACAATCTCTTGAGCTTTATTAAGCTTCTAATTAGCCTAATAAAATGCACATTGCTTAAAATAGATTTATTCAATTTTTCAAGAATTCTGGTTCCATATGGGGTTACATCTTACAAATTTTAGTGAGTGAAAATGCCATCGTGGAGATAAAATTTTATCTACTCTCCAATTTTTGAACCTTCTACCGCAACAACATTGCCTTGAAAACTTAGTATTTATTATCTGAACATCATTGCATATTAAATGATAAAACAAATAAGATAGCATGAAAAGCTTTCCTTTAAAGAAAAAAGAGTAATGATCCACAGGAGTTTAGTTTAGTTTAACGTATCCAGGCACCATGCTGTCTCTAATTTGTAGAGGTACAACCATCTCTCGAGCATACATATTGTTTAAGATAGATTAATTTGATTTTTTGTGAATTTTGATTTCAAACGGGACTACACAATTTTTCAAATTTTAGTAAGTGAAAATGCCATAGTGGAAATAAAATTTGGTCTCGTCTCTTTTCTTTCCCTTCCCTCCAATTTTCGAATCCTCCACCGCAACATTATTGTCTCAAAAACTTACTATTTATTATCCCAACAACACTGCAAATTAGAAAATAATAATAAAAAATAAGATAGCATGAAATACTTTCCATTAAAGAAACAAGAGTGACGATTCACGCGATTTTAGTTTGATCTAACATAACCAAACCCCATGCTGATATTCTCTAATTTGTAGAAGTAAAACGATCTCTTGAGCTCTACTAAGCTTCTAATTAGACTAAGATACACATTGCTTAAGATAGATTACTTCAGTTTTTTGTGAATTTTGGTTGCAAATGGGGTTACATAAATTTTAGTAAGTAAAAATGTAAATAAAATTCAATGTCATCTCTTTTCTACCCTTCCCTCCGAATTTTGAACCCTCTGCCACAACATTATTGTCCTACCTTACTATTTATTATCTCAACACTTTGCCTATTAAAAAATAAGATAGCATAAAAAACTTTCCCCAAAAAAAAAAGTACTGATGAGTTTTAATCTAAAGCAACAAACCCCATGCCCAAAGTCTCTAATTTGTAGAAGGTTAAAAATCTCCCAAGCTTATAAAATACTCATTTCCTATGTTGATCAAATCTGAAAGTTTCTGGGATGGCAAGAAAATAAAACGTGTCCCAAATCAAGTTTCTCAATTCAATTGATCTTTTAAGAAAGGAGGTTGGGATTAAGTTTGGAACTACTGGCCTCCTAGTTACTTAAATCTCATTCCTTCAAGGACGAGACATATGTGAAGAAGATTGACATTTCGTTCTTTACTAGTTTGAACACTGCACCCCAAATTACCAAATTCATCTCTCCAATTCGTGTTTCTATGAGGGTCACCCTCGAAATAATTAATATTTTTTCGGCATGAATCACGTGATTCAATCATCTTAAATTGACAAATCATGAAGCTATAAGTTATTTCACTCAATCTTGAGATGTTGCAAAAGAGCTTCAATACGTGCGTCGGCAAGAACATGCCCACCACCACAAAACAATCAAAGCATTACCAAAATAACACAATCTTCCTTCACGAATACTCATTTCTATGTTGATTAATTCGATTTTTTTGTGAATGCTGGTTTCAAATGGGGTTTCATAATGTTTCAAATTTTAGTTAGTGAAAATGCCATCGTGGAAATAAAATTCAATCTCGTCTCTTTTCTTCTCCTTCCCTCCAATTTTTGAACCCTCTACCGCAACATTATTGCCTCGAAAACATACTATTTATTATCTCAACATCATTACATATTAGACAATAATAATAAAAAAAGACAACATGAAAAACTTCTCTCTAAAAAAAAGATTTTAATTTAATCTAATGTAACCAAGCCCCATGGCCATAATCTCTAATTTGCAGAGGTAAAAAGATCTCTCAAGCTTTACCAAGCTTCTAATCAGCCTAGTAAGATACATTGTTCTTAAAAGAGATTAATTTGATTTTTCGTGAATTCTAGTTTCAAACAAGATTACATTATCTTTCAAATTTTAGTACGTGAAAATGGCATCATGGAAACAAAATTCGATCTCATCTCTTTTGTTCCCCTTCCCTCCAATTTTTGAACCGCAACATTATTGCATCGAAAACTTATTATTTATTATCTCCATGTTATTGCATATTGGAAAATAAAACAAATAAGATAGCATGAAAAAATTTCTTCTAAAGAAAAAAGAGTAATGATCCACCGGAGTATAGTTTAATCTAACGCAACCAACCCATGGCCGGAATCTCTAATTTGTAGAGGTAAAAGATCTCTCGAGCTTTACTAAACTTCTACTTAGCCTAGTAAGAAAGATAGATTACTTCGATTTTTGGTGAATTTTGATTTCAAAAGGGAATACATAATCTTTCAAATTTTACTAAGTGAAAAAGCCATTGTGGAAATAAAATTTGATCTCATCTCTTCTCTTCGCCTTTCCTCCAATTTTGTGAATCCTCCACCACAACGTTATTGCCTCCAAAACTTACTATTTATTATCTCAACATCATTGCATATTGGAAACTAAAACAAATAAGATGCATGAAAAAATTTTCTCTAAAAAAAAAGAGTAATGATCGCACGATTTTAGTTTAATCTAACGTAACCAAGCCCATGCTTACATTCTCTAATTTGTAGAGGTAAAACGATCTCTTGAGCTTTATTTTGGTTTCAAACCGGATTACATAATCTTTCAACTTTCGGTAAGTGAAAATGCCATCGTGGAAATAAAATCCAGTCTCATCTCTTTTCTTACCTTCTCACCAAATTTGAACTCTCTACCGCAATATTATTATTGTGTCAAAAACTTACAATTTATTATCTCAACATCATAATTATAAATATTGGAAATTAAGGAACTTTTATTTCATCTCTCGTATTCAAACCGTTACCTCATGAGTTTCAAAGCATCGTGTCGACGGATAGCCATTAACCTTACAAGCCCACAACGCAATGCGCCTCGTTAGCATGGTATCTCTAAGAGATTTCTGTTTCACTTTGTAATCAACCATCGATTGTGCATCCGATGATGGGTTTAGTCCGTCAATCGGATCGACCAAAGTATAATGACATAACTCTTGAACAATATAGCCAAATTGTTCATAGTATTTTACTCCACTACTAGGGCACACCACATTCGGATGTGCCTTTATGGATAAGAAGTTGATATTATGACTATTCACCTCAATGTGTCCTGTAACAAATCTTTTGACGGCAATGACATTAGAATTATCAATCAGCCTCGAATAAACCGCACTGCCATTTCATCCTTTTCCTATATCGTTTAAGAGTGAACTAAACCGCACTATCATTTCACCCTTTCCCTATATCCTTTAAGAGTTTTATTCTCAAGACTTCAACAACAAAGGCCTCATCAACACCTACATTATCTAAATTCGTATTGCATAGTTTCATTTGGGATTAGTGGAAATAAAATTCGATATCATTTATTTTCTTCCACTTCCTTCCAATTCAATCTAGAGGGATTCAATGCAAAATATATGCAGACCACCTTATTTGTTTTCTTTTTTTACAAATTTAATGTGGGTAACTTTAACGATAAATTATAATCCCTAATTTCAAGTGTCTTTCAAGTGTCTTGGCGTAGCATACTCTTCACGTTCATGAAGAATAATCTTCGCAAGGTAGGGAATTGCACATCGCATATCCCTGCGAGTCTATATGAATTTTCCAGAGCACTCGAAGACACTGGTGTGGTTTTCCAAAGCCACCTTTCTTGGGTGTCACTTCTTCTGCCAACCACCAATTGGTAACCTGTAGGAGCAAAACACGTTAGACAATAGTGTTGGAGTGTAGTTCATACTCTCCTACGATAAGAACGCTCGTGGGTTTTGCTCGCGTTTTGATCTCTTTTTATCCCTTTTACACTTTACTTTGTTACGACTATACTCTCCTACGATAAGAACGCTCGTGGGTTTTGCTCGCGTTTTGATCTCTTTTTATCCCTTTTACACTTTACTTTGTTACGACTATGCGTCGAATCCTAACAAACAGAACACCTTAGATGAAAAACAACACATATTTGAAAGGGAGATCACCTATTATAAACTTTGCTCTATATTTTGCATCTTCTTTTTCACTGTGCGAACTCACTCTCTAGAAAACTTTGCTTCATATCTAAAGCTTCTTCACAATTTCAAATTTTGTGCCTACTCTCCAAATTAAATATGAAAAGAAGGAAGGATATCTAGAGTAAGATATGTGGCATCTGTAGAAATATTCTAGAAAAATAGAGCCCTCCGCAGCGACAATGCCCTCGGAATCCACGATAGCCTCACGTGTAATCAGTATCTAGAAAACCAGTGAATATTATTGGCCTTTAGATTACGTGGGTTCCATGTATACCGATTTGATTTAAGAAATTCAACAAAAATATACAAAATGCTATCTTGAAGATTAAGCAAAATATGTTTTAGCAAGATACACATTACTTTAAGATATATTAATTAAATTTTCATGAATTCTACTTTCAAACGGGTCTACATAATCTTTCAAATTCAGCAAGTAAAAATGTCATAGTGGAAATAAAAATGGATCTCATCTCTTTTCTTCCCCTTCCCTCCAATTTTTGAACCCTCTACCGCAACATTATTGTCTTGAAAACTTACTACGTATTATTTCAACATCATTGCATTTTAGATAATAAAAGAGTAATTATATACATGAATTAAGTTTAATTAACCAAGCCTGTGTCCGGAGTCTCTAATTTGTAGAGGTAAAATGATATACTAAGCTTCTAATTAGCCTAGTAAGATACACATTGCTTAAAACAGATTAATTCAATTTTCGTGAATTCTGGTTTAGAACGGGATTACACAATCTTTTCAAATTTCAGTAAGTGAAAATACCATCATGGAAATAAAATTCGATCTCATCTCTTTTTCATCCCCATCCCTCAAAATTTTGAACTCTCTACCGCAACATTATTATTGCGTCAAAAACTTGTTATTTATTATCTCAACATCATTGCTTATTATAAAAAAACAAATAAAATAGTATGAAAACTTTCCCTTAAAGAAAAAAGACTAATGATGCACCAGATTGTAATTTAATCTTACTTAACCAAGCCCCATGCCCAAAATCTCCGATTTCTAGAGATAAAATGATCTCTCAACCTTTATTAAACTTCTAATTGGCCTGGTAAAATACAAATTGCTTAAGATAGATTAATTCAATTCTTCGCGAATTCTGGTTTCAAAAGGGGTTATTTACATATTCTTTCAAATTTTAGTAAATGAAAATGGCACCGTGGAAATAAAATTCGATATCATTTTTCTTCTCCTTCCCTCCAATTTATTATAAAGTGAACCAATGCGAAATATATGTGGAGCACCTTATTTGTAGGTTGCTTTACTGATAAATTATAGTCCCTAATTTCGAGTGCCTTGGAGTAACGTAGCTCGTGAACAATAATCTTCTTGATGTTGGGGAATTGCTCGTCGCATATCTTTGCAAGTCTATTTGGATCCTCCAGAGCAATTGGAGGCACTGGTGCAGTTTCCCCACCTTTCCTGGGTGTCACTTCTTCTACCAACCATTCGGTAACCTGTGGGAGCAAAACACGTTAATGTGAAGAACCCTAGACAACAGAATACCCTAGATGGAAAATAAGACATATTTGAAAGGCAACCATCCATGATGAACTTTTGCTCCATATTTTTTAGCTTCTTTTTCGCTACGCGAAACTCACCCTTTGGAATTGTCATTATCAACTTTGCTCCATTGGAATTGTCATTATCAACTTTGCTCCATATCTAAAGCTTCTTCACAATTTCAAATTTTGTGTCTCCTCAGGAAAAAAAGAAGGATACCTAGAGTAAGATATGTGGCAAGCTTAGAAATATCATAGAAAACCAGTGAATAATTATCTCCATCTCTTCTTACTTTCTTTAAACCCAACGCTCTCTTATCTCTCTGCGACTCCCCGATCTGCGATGGATGGCGACGAGTTTATGTTTGACATAGCCCTCCGCCGCGACAATGCCTCGGCATCTGCAACCGCCTCACTTGTAGTCAGTACCGCAGAAAACCAATGAATATTATTGGCCTTTAGATCACATGGGTTCCATATATACTAATTTGATTTAATAAATTCAACAAAATATAGAAAATGTTATCTTGAAGATTAAGCTAAGTCTTTTTTTTTCAACATACACATTGCTTAAGATAGATTAATTCGATTTTCATGAATTCTGGTTTCAAACGGGGTTACATAATCTTTCAAATTCAGAGTAAGAAATGTGGCAAGCTTAGAAATATTCTAGAAAACCTGTGAATAATTATCTCTATCTCTTCTTACTTTCTTTAAGCCCACGCTTTTCCTCTCTCTGCGACTCCCCCGACCTGCAATTGACAATGACGAGTTCACGCTCGAGAGAGTCCTCCGCGGCAACAATGTCCTTGGCATCTATGACCGCCTGGTACCGTAGAAAAACAATGAATATTATTGGCTTTTAGATTATGTAGGTCCATATATACCGATTTGATTTAAGAAATTAAGCAAAAATGTAAAAAAAATGTTATCTTATGCTGTATCTTTTTAGATAAATTAATTTGATTTTCATGAATTCTGGTTTCAAACAGGGTTACATAATCTTTCAAATCCATGTTGTCTTATTTGTTTTATTTCCTAATTTGCAATGATGTTGAGATAACAAATAGTAAGTTTTCAAGACAATAATGATGCGGCAGAGGGTTCAAATATTGGAGGGAAGGGTAAGAAAAGAGTCAGATCAAATTTTAGTTTAATCTAACGTAACCAAGCCCTTGCCCCGAATCTCTAATTTGTAGAGCTAAAATGATATATTAAGCTTATAATATGCCTAGGTAAAATGATAGATTAAGCTTCTAATATGCCTAGTAAGATACACTTGACTTAAGATAGATTAATTCCATTTTTCGTGAATTCTGATTCCAAATGGGGTTACATAGTCTTCCAAATTTTAGAAAGTGAAAATGCCATCTCATCTCTTTTCTTCCCATTCCCTCTAATTTTTTAACCCTCTACCGCAACAATATTGCCTCAAAAGCTTACTATTTATTATCTCAACATCATTGCTTATTAGAAATAAAACAAATAAGATAGCAAGAAAAACTTCACCCTGAACAAGTACTGATCAACGGGATTTTAGTTTAATCTACAATCTCTCGAGCTTTACTAAGCTTCTAATTAGCCTAATAAAATACGCACTCCTTAAAATAGATTAATTCAATTTTTGATGAATTCTGGTTTCAAACGGGGTTTCATAATCTTGCATATTTTAGTACATGAAAATGCCATCGTGAAAATAAATTTCGATCTCATCTCTTTTCTTTCCCTTCTCTCTAATTTTTTTAACCCTCTACCGCAACAATAGTGCCTCAAAAGCTTACTATTTATTATCTTAACATCATTGCATATTAGACACAAAAAAAATAAGGTAGCATGAAATACTTCACCCTGAACAAGTAATGATCTATGGGATTTTAATTTAATCTACGATCTCTCGAGCTTTACTAAGCTTCTAATTAGCCTAATAAAATATGCACTACCTAAAATAGATTAATTCAATTTTTGGTGGATTCTGGTTTCAAATGGGGTTTCATAATCTTGCAAATTTTAGTAAGTGAATGCCATGGAAATAATATTTGATCTCATCTCTTTTCTTCGCCTTCCCTCCAAATTTGAACTCTCTACTGCAACATTATTATTGCAACAAAATCTTATTATCTATTATCTCAACATCTTTGCATATTAGAAAGTAAAACAAACAAAATAGCATTAAAAAATTTTCCTCTAAGAAAAAAGACAAATGATTCACCGGATTTTAGTTTAATTTAAGTTAACCAAGCCCCATGCCCGGAATCTCTCGATTTGTAGAGGTAAAATGATCTCTCAAGTTTTACTAAGCTTCTAATTAGCCTGGTAAATACATGTTGCTTAAGATAGATTAATTCGATTTTTTGCGAATTCTGATTTCGAAAGGGGTTACATAATTTTTCAAGTTTTAGTGAGTGAAAATGGCATCGTAGAAATAAAATTCGATATCATCTATTTTCTTCCCTTTTCCTCCAATTTATTCTAGAGCAAATCAATGTGAAATATTTGTGGACCACCTTATAAAAAAGAAATCAAGACGCGATCAATCGAGTTTGGGAGAGCTCGTCATGCAGCAAAGCGTAAACGCCACCTAACGAAAGGATTATCTACTCGTGCCCAATAATTTGTTGGCTTGCAAAATACTGAAATCGAGCTCCAAATATCATAAAATAGAGCAACTTTAGAGTCTGCACCTCACAAAAGAGAATCTTCAGATGGAATTCATGACTTTCTGTGCATCCTTGTGTAGGATGACAATCTCTTAAAGGAAGTGTCTGTCTAGTGCCAACAAAGGCGCGTTCGACAATAAAAAGAATTCATTCGTGTCTATCAACGATTTTACTATGTTTTAGCGTACTTTTTTAATCCCGTAATTGTACACTATAGTCCATGTGAGATATTAGGAAACCTGTGCCTTGAGACGACAAAAAGGTTGGAAATTGCACTATTTTGTCATCATACTTAAACTGATAGATAGCATTTTTTTTTTTTTTTGGCTTTTCTCATTTGCAATCTGATTCCCCTCATCGTCATCATAATCATCGTTTATTTAGTGTTTTTTTTTTGTTACCAGCTTAGTCTTATTGTTAAGCATGCACTTGCTTCAAGAAATTCTATGTGGGGATAAGCTATGATCACTCCAATTACACCTTAGGCCCCCCAAGAACGTGAACCTGTGTGCCCAGATAGTGGCGGACTCTCAAAACCCTAATCACGAGGGACAAGAAAATGGGGTTTGAATCCCACACGTGAGTCACTTTTGGATCAACGGCAGATACCAGTTTGATTTTTTTTTTGTCTCGTTTTCTC
Organism: Rhodamnia rubescens; assembly: GCA_021437795.1. Lineage (NCBI taxonomy): Eukaryota > Viridiplantae > Streptophyta > Magnoliopsida > Myrtales > Myrtaceae > Rhodamnia > Rhodamnia rubescens. The sequence continues at coordinate 381,144 of JAILYA010000021.1, forward strand.
AATAAATTATCATTTCTTATGCATATTTATATAAAAACAGATTGATTTTCATGACAGCGATTACGGCAAAAATAATGCATTGAAAATTGTCGGATATCTTTAACTGCTAGTTAAATAAGTGCTTCCAAAATACTCGTTAATAAGAATCTTTTCTAAATTAATGTCCTTAGGTGTCCAGTTTTTTAAAGTACAAAAGCCCATCGCATGAAAGTGGTAACAATCTTCCATCTCAAAACAATTAAGAAAAGAAAAGAAAAGGACAGAAAAAATTCAGAAAACATTCAAAAAAATGTAAAGATTGTCCGTGTTAGTGCTGACCACTTCACATGTTAGTATTTTTCAAACAAAATTGGCCGGATGGACTTCATTAGCAAATCGATAAAAAGTTTAGAATTAATTGTAATTAATTATGATTTAATTGGTACATTAGGATTAAATTGGTATAAGTGTAATATGTTTAGAACTATTTTGATAATTTCCTGATAAAGACTATATAGGGTGGGCTAACCTCTTATAGGACAAAGAAAGCGCTGCTCAAATTCACTGAAAATAATTCGAATTCGATAGTGCAAGTAATCAATTTGAAACAGACACGACCTAACATGTTTCGAATCACAAAAGAACAATTTATCTTGTATTAAACTCAATTTATCATAGAGGATAACTAAACTAATCAATTAAACTTTTTTTTTTTGCGAAACCAAAAATCCTAAACTTGTACCCGTGTGACACATTTACCCCAAGCTTTTTTGTACCACCAAAAAAATCCCAAACTTTTGCTCGTGTTATGCATTTACATCAAATAATTTTTTCGTGGCATCAAAAAACCCAAACTTATAGGCATGTGATACATTTATTCCAAATTTGTGAGGTAAATGTGTCACATGCCTACAAGTTTGGGCTATTTTTTGTGTCACAAAAAAAGTTTAGATAAATGTGTTATATTGGGTATAATTTAGGATTTTTGGTGGCTTTTCCCCTACAATAAATATGAAAGATGTTTGATTCCAAGTGAAAAAAAATATTTAGCTCTTCGATTGAACTTACTAAGGGACTTAAGCGATGTGAGTTTGAAAAGGTCGCCTAAAACGTGTCAAGAAAGTGTATCATTGAGGCCCCATGGCAATAGGTTTGAATGGCTATCTAGATTGTATTTAAGGGCCCCGTCACTCCACCTAGATCAAAAGTTGTACTCCATCAAAGTCAAGAGTGGCAATATGTTTAGTTTTAGTCAATTTAATGTTAAATTAATCTCTATTTGTATATTGGATAGTTAGCAATATCTTTACAAAAAACAAATTAAAGATTAAAATTCGGGCTTTGGCTCGAAATGGTCCGGACCAAACCGATTAGCTTCCGAACAGGCCTTTCATATAATTTTTAGGCCATACCAAAAATCCCTTTGAGGCTCGGTCCACTTGGCCCCTTTTCACTGTTACCACCAGCACCGCCTTCTCCTTTTACTAATTTCTAGCCGACCCAAATAGACTTTTGTTTGGTTGAATTTTCTTTGTCGCATAAGAATTTAATTTGTTTTGAAAACTGTTTCGAGTTCTAAATAACCACGCAGAATGTCACGTGTAACATTTAAAGGCCTCTTATCGACCACATTGGCATCCCATTGGATCATTTAATGAGTTACCAATTCAAATAAAGAAATACATAAGTTAAGGATCTAATTGCTCGAAAACAAAATTCAGAAACGACATTTGGAGGATTGAAAAACAAAAGATTACGGACCCGCAAGTCTCTTTATTAGCACTTTGAAAATTACACCCAGTACGTCGAAAAAATAAAACTTGGCATGCTCCCTCACCCGTTATAACATATTCTGCCCCCTACCTTAAAGAATAGATTTGGAGGCAGGAAATTAGATTAGTATAGAAGTCAAATGATTTATTTCGATTTGAAATAAATGTGGAGAATGACTTTTTCAATTCAATTAAACCTAAGGATTAAACATGATTCATATTGTCGGCCTTCTATATTCTCTTGATTAGATGAACTAATGGGGGAAATTGTACAAAAAGTCATAAACCTGTGCATTTTTGTCAATTCAATCCTAAATCTTTTCACATTTTGTTAATTAATTTTCTACCGTTTTTACCGAAAATCTGATGTTTATAGTGGCTATCTTTACCGATGTTTGTGGATATTTTTAAATAATTCAAATGGGAACTCAAAGCCTCGCACAGATTTGGGGAAGGTCTCTGTGGCGCCTTTGATCTAGACGGGCCGCCCCTGGCGCCGAAGAAAGAGAAAGAGAAAATCATAATTCAAAAAATATTTAATATTATTAAAAATTTCCCTTTGATTTCAATTTGATAATTTATTAAATAAATGTTTAAAATTAAATTGATAAGATTAAAAGATTTAGGATTAAATTGGTAAAAGTATAATAAATTTAAGATTTTTAGGATAATTTTCCTGAACAAGTGACAGCCGACAAATTGAACGTGATTAATCTTAAGTGCGGCTGCCGAATTCATATGGGAATTCATGCAAATTTTTTCACGTTCCCCATCTAACTGTTCGTCTCCAGACAGAGCCACCATTGGATTGGGAAAGAACCGTCCGATCCGAGAACAATCCATGGAACCATGAGGAAGCAACCTTTGATCCTAGTCTGACCCCCTTCTCTTGCAGAGAGATTTGGACCTCACAATTTTGTCTGGTCGATGTTCATACAATCAAAGACAAGAAAAAAATAGAGAGAAGAGAGAGAGAGAATAAGAGGAGTAGGAAACAAAAAGGAAAGGAATGACGAGTTTCTTACCAGGACAGCTTTCAAGTTCTCTTTCGTCTGCATACATATTCGGTCTCTCAACTGCATTTGAATCTTTGACTGCTGCGTCGAATTTCCAATCATTTTCTCACATAGCCACTAGCAGATCCTCAAAATTTCTGCAGTGGGTATCTCTCAATTTTCTCCAAAAATTTAACGCATTTTTCGTTTTGCTTCTGCAAAAGAACCCAAAAAGCGGAAAGTCTTGATTTTTTTTTTTTTGTTAACGTTGGCATGGCTTTGTCTGCGGTGGGTTCGTCGGTGGTCGAGTTCCACACGTCTCCATGCCTCTGTTTGGTGGACTCAAATTCGGTGGCGAGAAAACAATTCTCTCGGGCAAGTTCGTTGGGGAGTTCATTTCTTGATTCGTGGCACGATTGGCGAGTCGAGGCAAAAGCGCTCTCGACGAGTGCTCCGAGATGGAGTTCGAGGAAGCGACAGCACAAGGAAGGAGGAGGCCTTCTTGTTGTCGGCGAGTTGGGTGGTCAGTATGAAGACAGTTTTGAGGATGTTGAATCCGTAAGTGTTCCAGAATTTCATCTTTTTCATTCTTGAGATATCAGTAAGCTGCATGATTTGTGAGAGTTCGAGACTAATTCTAGACGAGGCTTGTGATTGCGGTGAATTCTTTAAATCGCGTTTTCCAATGGAGATTTCAAAACATTCAGAACATGTTTATTGTTTCCTTTCGTGTTCATAACATTCAGAACTTGTTTGTTGATTCCTTTCATGTTTGGTATTTGGTCCTTGATCATGTTTTTTTTTTGTGTTTGGGGGTTGGCGGGGGGCGGGTGGGTTTGAAACAGACAAAAAGAATCTCTGTCTGAGTGAGAAAATGTTAAACGCTGAAGATTTTCACTTGTACTGCACACTTTATAATGTCGCAATTATGCCATCAGGCCTTCGGCCTGGTGAGGCAGGGTTTCAGTGTGTTAGGTATATGTCCGAGGATTGCATCCTAGGGAGAACCCAAAAAACCAGTATGGTGGTTATCTGTTGGTTTCTTTGATTGTATCCAAATGTCTTGTCTGTGGGATTTCATGTGTTAGAAAGATTACAACTTTTATCCGGCAGCTATTCAAAATGTATTGTGCAGCATTGATGACTCCTGGGACAATGGAAATTCAACGATTTCCCCAAGAATTTATTTGGTGATTGGTTCCATTCTTGCTAAGATAGAAGCAGCGAAATGCGATGTACATTCACTATCTTGGACTTTGTGAGGGCGTTTTTCAAACCAAAACCGATGGTGTCTATGTTCTAAGTGGGTCGATCTGAGTTTATGAAGAATAAACTTCCTCTGAATGTTCTTTTAGCGTGTACATTTGTGAAATCGATATGCCCTGTTAAGTGAACATGCTGTTTACCAATTTTGTGTGCCTTGGTTTTTAGAGGTGAGTTAGTGGGAATTTTGTGTTTCCTATCTGCAGCAAATGCTCAACTATTTCACATATAAAGCTGTGAGGACGGTTCTTAACCAGCTCTACGAGATGAACCCGACAAATTATAGGTGGTTTTATGAGTAAGTTCATTCTCCATCCTGTTTTATCAATCTAACGGCATCAATACCTAATAACTAGATTGCTGTGTCCTAATGGAAGGATGATGATATCTGAAGTGATTCTCAAACTCTCTTTTCAGCAAGATGTGATACAGTCTAACATGAGCTTGCCTTAAGCAAGAATAAATACTGCAAAGTCAACGAACTTGTTCGCGCTTATCATTTGCCAAAAATGACTGGAAAGTCTTCAACAAACAGGAAGAGGAGAGACAATAGCCAACTAATGCCTTATTGCAGACAATCGTGCTAGAGATACTGGATCTTGACACTACAAGCCGCTTACTAAATGAAATGGCACCATCTAGTTTCCTCAGTTTCATCTAATGCTCTGAAGTTATGCTTATTGTTGAAATTATTATATTTCATTTGTGACATGTATTTCTTTTATCTGATGTTAAGTCAACTTTCCATTGGCAAGTTTCGTCGCGGAAAACAAGCCTGGAGATGGAAAGCATTTCATACGAACCCTCGGGAAGGTAGTCTTCGAAACTTAGAAAGTCTATCAAATGATAAATGGATATTATACAAGAAATTGGCTTGCTTATTTTGTTGCCAATGGCAATGGATCGATGTGCATTTTGCCATCGGCTGTGCCGAGTTGCTGAGAGAGGGAGGGGGGGGGTCTGTTCAACTATAGTATCCTTGATTGACATGTCTTATATGTAAAATTGAGAAGCTAATGTTCTTTTGGTGATAAAAAAATGTCAAACGCTTAAAACAATACGTGCAGAATAAATGACATGGGGCTTCCTTCTTCGATTTACAGGAGAGACACGACCTTGCTGAAAGAGTGATGGTAACGCGTCTTCACCTATACGGAAAATGGATCAAGGTACCAAAGATTTGCGTCAGCTAGTTCATAAGGATCCAATTGGGGTGGGATTAGTGCTTAGTGCTTATGTCCGTAGTTGATTGTCTGTGCAGAAATGTGATCATGCCAAGATATACAAAGAAATCTCCGACGAGAACTTGGAGTTAATGCGCGAACGGCTTATTGAGACCGTGATATGGCCTACAGATGATACCAATACCGAGAAGATTGGATGATTGGTTGCTCTGCTTGGATCTACATCTGCGACTTTTGGATCCCTGTTTCATGGCAGCCTTTCCAAAGTTCAGGTTTCTCTGTGCCTCTAGACAAAAGGAATGTTGTCCTCCATCTATTAGTATCCAATTTGTCGCCTGTAAAGTTGTATATATTGGAACAAGCATCATTTTAGCTTTTAGTGAAGGAATGTTGAGGTTCGGAGTTCTCTCATAGTGGCTTCTGCGTTCCTTTTGCTGGTATATTCCGGCCAATTGATCATTTTTTTCATCAGAATTGTCAATGACAGTGCAGTGGCTGGCCTAGAATTCAACTTTTCTATTCTGCATTCACATAGATCAACGGATATCCAGGCCTGCTCAAGTGTATGAGCTATATGGTTGCGCTCGGGCCCCCTAACTTTGCGAAAGGGATCCATCGTTAGGTAACCGACACGATATCATGTGTCAATCGTGGGAATAAGCTTCAGACATTGGATTGCACCCTAGATTGGACAGTGCAACTATTTCAAGCCGTTAGAATTCACTTTGGAAACCATTAATGTACTCCAGTTGTGATGCGTACGTTGCCAAAACCTAATGAGTTAAAAGACATGTTGCAAACTTTTTGTTTTTTTTTTTTTCCCGTAACACCTCTCTTTTACTCTGAATCTATACCAGCAATTAACAACAAAGGGCGCAGACTAATTTTTGCACCGTTTCGGCTGATCAAGATTGGCACATATATTGGAGTGTCCCATGAAAATGAAGGCAACTCCTTCCTTGGATTCCCGTGTTGCCCCCAGGACAAGAGCGCAAATCATCGGAGAATTCTTTTCGAAGAACATTTAGGCATTTTGTCGGAGCTCAGAAATTGAGCAGGCATGTACTTTCGATGCTCAGTACTCCGTGTGTTCGCAAACTCCTGCTACTGTGGGGGCGATACAGCTTAATCTCAACTAAACCATAAAATGGTCGATATTGACCAAAAACAGAATGAGGTAAGTTGAAAAGTGAGGCCCCTTACTGGAATTTTACCCCAAGGTTCCAGGTAAAAAAAAAAGAGACTACGGTCAATACTCAAGTAACTATTACCAAATAAGATATCTCAAGTCATTGAGCTCTAGAGAGACATGTCCAACTTGGTAATACAATAGCAGCCCGAAACAATTTCCAAGCACGGTCTGTTGCATCTCAAAATTTTTTAATTTACAGAAGTTATCCCCATGTTACATGTAATGCAGCACTAGCGAACGCTCTAGTGACCAACAGATACACTCAAGACAGCCTCACTTTATAACAGTGGTCAGTAAAGAATGGAGATACAAAATACTAGATTTGCAACAGTGAACTTCCAAGGGCAACCGAGGTGATTGGCGGGGCACCAAAACAGCTCCCTGTGCGTTGCTTCCAAGAAAAAACTATAACTGCAATCCGCTAAACCTGCAAAAATGTTCAAAGTAGGTGCATGACGAACATGAAAACGGGCAGAAGCATGATCAACTGTGTACCCTCTAAAGCTTTAATCTGACAACCGATGACAGCTCCGTTCGGCTTTTTTCAGAGAGACGCCGATTCAAACAATGGGTTAGAATAGTAATATGGCAACAACATCAAGCAAAAGCAAAACCACATGATTTAGTTCAAATAGACATAAGGTCATGTGTTGGATTTAAAAGCAAACAAAGCATGAAAATTAAGTGATATTCCAGCTAAATTTATCAATGCCAGACTGGTGAATAAAAGGGCAACAGACAGAACATCTAAAGCCAGATCGAGATGAAAAGCACATGGAAGAATACCTTTTTCTCAGTAAATTACGGGCCACCAATGGACAATTAGATCGTGCTCTCGCCATAATTCATGCATTGAACTAGTGTTGTTCTTACTCGAAGCTGCACACATAAAGGACCCAGGAATAGTCAGCAACCTACCGAATGCACGTGCCCAATTAATGTACATTAAGGTGATAGATCTTTTGTATGACCTTTACATCCAGGCAGGGGTCATTGACCATGCTTTTCAATTGCGAAATTATCCCAGCATTGCGTAATCTTAGAACCCGACCAGCCGCACCAGGACAGTAGGTAGTGAGATTTAATAAGACCCAGACAGATGCTGTTCGTAACTGGTTGTCATTGCTGTGCAAAAATCTCATGATAAATGGTTGTGCGTTCATTCCTCCATGTTGAAACAGTTGCTCAATGACTGCATCCTTATGAACTTTGCTGCCACTTGCAACGTTGCTTAGTGCATACATTCCCTGTGAAAGATGTGTGTTGGGGTTCAACAATATGCAGAACTAGTGTCATTATAATGCTTTGTGCTCACTTATACATCAAGAAATTTCCATACCGAATCTTCAATTTTGGTGAAACAAAATAAATAGGGCATTGAGACAGCCCATATTGGAGAGCGGTTTTCAAAATGCAATGTAAAATCTACCAAGCTACCATTTTCATATAGAAGACTAGTAATATAGGAAAGGAGTTCTCAGAAATGAAATTTAAATGAGAGAACAAAGAAAAGAACTTTAAATGTTTCTCTCGCTTAAAACACAGTTTTTGGGCCGATAGTTGTTTCCTTAATTTAAGTGAAAATAACTTCTATGCTTAGGACAGCAACTAAGTAGGTGGTGACGAACCAGTGCAACATGACGCTGCCCAACAACAATCAAGGGGCTGGTGCCATGCCACATGTTGTTCCAACCTACCAAATACAGTGTCTTTGGATGCTGATAACAAATGAACCAATAGAACAATCTATTTCCCAAAGAAAACGGAAATAGTTCAGTCGATCCTAAAATTACGGTCTTTTGAAGAATCCAGAATATAAGTTTTCCAGCCAACCTATCAAATGCTAGTAACGTTCACCTAGAAGGCTAAAAATGCCCAAGAGACACATATCGAACAACCTGAACTTGATTCCAGTATATCCACTTAAATCATTAAGCCATCAAGTTGATTATCATGATTCAGTTTAATGTCTTGGTCTCGTCATTCCATTTGATCTCAAGTCTAAGACAAAATCTAAGTCAACTTGTCTGGAACTAGGGTCATTGGCCTTGACATTTCTCCGCCGGTCTCATTGGGTGGTTGGTTCCGCAAGTAGCTTGATGATCCCATTTTTTTTCACTTTTGAATCATTTTGATACTAGAATATGAAGCATCATGCAAAAAAGTAGTTCTGACCTGGATACCTATTTCAGCTTTTGAAGCATATTGCAGCTGCCTTCCCATAGCATCTAATATAACTCCGTTATCAGCAAAAACGTAGTCAATAGACTGTACACACCCATCAACAAGATTACGAACAAGAGCCAGAGCTTGCTCCTGGACAGCTGATTCTGGATCTACAAAATAAGCGCAGGTAGGATTTGACTTGTGCCAATGACATATTGTCATGCCAGAGTTAGAATTTATTAAATCAGGTTCCATGCCATACCGTGGATAAGGCTTGCTAATGAGGATGCTGTGAGTTCTGACAGAACTACTTCCCTTACATTTACCGTCAGCAAGGAATGTCAAGTTCTTCAAAGCCCATAAAGAGTTTGACCTTACCACTGGATCCATTGCCATTGACAACTCAACAAGCTGCTTAACTCCTCCACAATGTATAAAATTGGAGTTATGCTTTGTGAAATCAACGACAATATTGCTAATTGCACCAAGGGCTGCCAGCTGAAACCCAAAAGAGAAAGTGATAAGTACCAGTATACCAGAAACTTCGATGCAAAGATGTAAGCACAACAAAGTTGAATATTAAGAGAAAAAAGGAAGAAAAAGAAGAAGTCAACAACGAAAACAATGAAATTTATTAAACTGCGCATGTTGGCTTAGAGGTCTTAGGTGCGTCGAGACAAGGTTTCGTTTGAGGTCCAACAACCATGCCACCAAATTTCTCCAAGCCAAAGATATAAAAACAAAAATCATTAGGAAACACAATCTGATAAGTATTGCTGTTAGAAAAAAAGTGACTGCTATGCTAGAATAATACATAAACTAGAGAGGGCAACTTTGACTTCCCAAGCCTCTATGGTAAACGAAATACCCCCTCCACCCAAATACATTGTTAACCCCAGCCAGTTACCATGAAGACCTTCAACCACAAATTGATCAAGATGGCAAGAATATGAACTTCTAAGGCCAATTTTTAAAGCTGGTAACCTTAAGATCTAAAGAGATTCCACATGTAAAAAGAGTCAATACTGCATTTCCTGTAACTGATTGCTGAAATTTTAATCAAGCAAAACTAAAAGCCTAACTCATTCCTTGTAGAGTTATAACATGGCGTTCATTACCAGTTCATGAACATGGAAGAGCGTTTTAAGCTAATTGACAGTGCACGTCAGCCCCAGTAAACAATCAGCAGGGTGACAAAAAATCTGAAACTGCTAGATAACATTCATACCTGAACAGCAATGGAAGGATCATGCAAAAGCTGCAGTAATGGAATTATAACTGTCTCGTTCGCAAAATAACCTGCACTCAGATTCTGAAAGATATTTATGAGCATATATTTCCCATTACTAACTCAAGTAGAAATTCAAAGTTTAGTACTCATAATGCAAACCTTGACTGACCGAGAGAGACTTCTCAAACAAATGCAAGCAGCAACTCGTACATCAATGCAGTCATGTCTAAGCGCATCACTTACCAAGCTGAATGCCTGCACTATTGAGACAGTAAATATTACAAACCAGTAATATACTAGCATATCACAATAACCTTCAAAGTGGAAAAGTAACATCTAAATTTACTGATGCAGTGCAACAGATCTCATTTGGCCCCCAATCAATACTCAAATAGTGTTGCACTCAACACAATAATACAGCATCTTCTAGTAACAACTTAGACGGAGTTTGGTTACTGCAATCACACTTCTCCAGCCTTTGGAAAATGATTGTCATCCATTACATTAGGCACCACCATAAAGTAGAAATTACAATATATGCAGATTACAAACAATAGTTCATGGGCAGATTATTATCATGTTATTGCAAGACTATGCCTTTAAGACTTCCTCTTCCCTGATTAAACATCAATAGAATGTCAAAATATGTGAGAAAATTAATTTATAAACTTAAACATCAAAATGATGACCAAGATCTTTTTAAATGTATTATCCTGTGGTGAGGATTGCTAGATACTGCACATGCAAAAAATGGCCTCAACCGCATGTGCCCATCAAGTCCAGCCTTATGGGTATCAAGTCTGAAGCATTTCTTTGCCAGTAAATTTCCATGCGGATATAAATTATGTCTTCGCATCAGATCAAATCATTCAATGAGGACATTCAACTAGTGCCTAGGAAAAGACGATTCATTACTTAAATGATCACATGAGCTACCCAAGATGCATGGAAGAATCAAGATGTAACATCAACTAATCAACAGATGAGCAACTCTATGCACCAACACCAAATAATATACCTGCAAAGCCAGTAATTTTGACCTGCAGATCTCCAATTTTGAGCATATATTAGCCAAAGCCAGTAATATCCCTTGGAGACGCTTGGGACATGACAGTCCATTTTGCAAATGGATGCAAAGTTTATTGATAGCGTTAGCCTCAAGTGCTAACTTCTGCAGATCTTCCTTTTCCTCGATCAAACTCGACAAGGCAAAAGAAGCTTCATCTCCAACTTGCCCAGGATCTTCCAGAAGCTCAAGTAAATGATGAATCAATTTAATTCCAAGGCCCATGTCTTCAACAGAGCGAGAAGATGTCTTCCTTACAGCAATCAAACATGCACAGGCAAGTAACCTTGTGCGTGGAGACTTATCGATTATGAATTTATTTATGAGATTCAGTGCTCTTCCATTTTCAAATTCCAAAATTTTAGAAGTAACTTCATAGTTATTCTTGATTATTGCGGTCAAAGACTCCAAGCTAGCATCTCTTTGACTTACTGAACCTCCTATTAAGTATACAAGCTTCTGAACAACCCCAGCTTCATAAAGTGCCCTCTGTTCTGTACTTGCCTGACAGGAATGTGTGATGATACTGGCTCCAAGTCCAGTAACGTTTTCATTCTTGCTATTCAGCAGTGAAAGAAGAAATTCCAAATTTTGATGGTCAAGGAAATCATATTTGGGTGCCAATTTTGACTGGTAAATCAGTTTCAGTGATCGAGCACCAGAATCCACAACCTGGAGCACCATAGAACAGTCAGATACAGACTAACAAAAAACAAGTTTTACTTCAGAACAACTGGATAAATATTTTGATTCATGGAGGAAAGAAGATCCAGGAACTGGTTAAATTAAGTGTGCAAAAAGGATGAAAACAAGTCAAAAGTTTGAAAAAGCACCCAAACTTTGGAGGAGATCCTATAAGTTCTGATACATGCAAAAAATCTATTGACCTTTCGAATCAATACATTAAACAGGATACAGGGACAAACGAAGGTTAGGCCTGGTGGCAATATCTTATCCAACCATAGAAGGCACAACTGTTTGTACTTTACTGTGTACACAAAAATAGAAAATCTTGGATTTGCACACCATGACCCATTACAATTTCCAATTTTTCACACAAAGATATGATTACTAAAAGAAATCAATTCATCTATGGCCATAACCCTCATGAAACATGGAATATGAAGCCTCAGGGTAGAAATGTCTGGTACAGGAAAGAGAATTTAAGTGCTGCAAATGGGCATTTACCTGATCCCTGGGTATAACTTTTGCTGGAAAATCAGGTCAGAGACATAACACACAGCTCTAACTAACTTCTACCAGGCCATCTAACATCCATACTGATCGATGCAATACAGTATCCCCGAGCATGAAGTGAATATAGGCTAACTGGTGGAAAGGACAAGGACTGTGACATCAAAATCAAGAGGTTGGTACCAAACTTTCACCTCAAAGATGTATAAGAACTGAGGCTTCTAAAGTCAGCAATGACCTCTGACAAGATAATGCTTAAAGTAAAAGTGCACAATATTTCATTTATAATCCAAAGTGACATATCCAACAAGGTGACGTTTACCTTCCAGAAGATGAACAATTTCCCACAAAGGATGATTTTCCATAGAAAAAGACAAAATATTCACAAAAGACTCGAAGCTATGTGAATATCAAGCGACACGAGCATACATTATCGAATTCCATCGAATGAATCAACAGATTCACAAAAGAAAAGCAAACCAGAACTAATTCAGGTAGACATAATTAGTACGAATTATATAAATCGAGCTATTTCCCCATCAATTCAAAAACTAACTCGAGTTTCGCCCTTCGTCCGTCATCTCGTCAGCTACCAGATGCAAATATAATGAATACAACAAAGTTTCATTTCAGGAACTAGAATCAGAAGAAAGCAAGATCCACAGCTACCTTCTCATCCAGACTGGAGAGGAGCCGACGAAGCTGCGGCAATGCGCCGGCATCCACCACGGCCTGGACGCCCGCGTCGACGCCGCACGCGAAGCTGCCGAGGGCAGCGGCCGACTGGACGAGGAGGTTGCAGGTCCCGTCGGGGCCCGGGCCGTCGGAGGCGTCCGCGAGCACGGCGGCGACGGCGGGGACGGCGCCGAGCTTGATGTAGGCGAGCTTCTTGGTGCGGTTGCCGATAATCTGGTTCTTGACCTCCCTCAGGGCCCTGAGGCGGACGCCCCTGTCGGACGAGCTGAGGCGGGACACGAGGTCCGTGGGCCGGCCGGACGAGGTGGACGGGGATGCGGAGGGCATTGCCGGCGCCGGCGAGATTTCATGCGATCGGAGGAGAGGGGTGCGAGAGGGATTTGCGGGGAAACTTGCGACTGCGTGAAATTTGAAACCAGAGGAGGAAGAGCAGGAGGAGGAGGAGGAGGAGGAGAGTTTGGGCGTTGATTATTGATTGCTGTGGGGGAGAGAGATCAGCGGCGAGAGAGATTATACACGGAGGCCCACCGAGACGGCGGCGTTTTCTTGGACCGCAATGAAGCGATGCGTCCACGGTAAATTAAAGGAATTCCGCAACACCGGCTGACCGTACAGACAAAGCTACGCCACCCAAGCGATTCATTGATACTAGTTAAATTAAAAAAAAAAAGCCGTTTTTTTCGCGAGATTACGAATATCATTTCTAATCTTAAATAAATCACCAAGCTGTGTTTGGTAGTCAGTATAAAAATAATTTATCATATCTTTGTGTTTGGCTTCTGCCCAATACAAGATAAAGGGATATAACATGGATACAATTATTCCATGAGGGATATGGGATAAGGGTGGATAAAATTCCGTATGTTCATAATATAAAAGTTATTTTTTTAATAACAAAATTATTAAATAATAAAATTAAAATAATAATTAATTTTGAATTATATTTGAATTCTAAATATTAATGGTAACATAAAAATAAAAAAAATTATATATACCGGTATGTATTTATAAATTTGAGTTTCTTTCTACTTTATAATATATATTTTGTGCATACACATTTCATATCCATATCATTACATATTTTAAGTGTGGTAGTACAGTTTATTATTTAATAAAATCTTTATTAAGAAATGATGGAACGAAATAAAAATAATAAAAAAGATACATAAAAAAGTTAAATGAAATTTATATATACATACATGTATATTTTTAATGAACAAATTCGAACTTGAAAATGATCTTTCTAATTCTGAAGAATGTAGGACAATGAAATTTCTGAAAAACAAACCTAGAAATCTCCATCTCTTTCTTTTACATATCTCCGGCTCATGTTGAAAGGTTCAGCATTTTCTTTGTAGTTTTTTAGCTCACATCAAAATTTTACGAAAACGGCGAGAGAGTCGAAATTTTTTCTCGATAGCGAGGTTTTTGGTTCACGTCAAAAGTTTATAAAAAAAATTCAGATATTCAAAATTCATTCTCCTCCGCAACTTTATGATTTATATCGAAGTTTAACCAAAGTAACAAGGAAAAAAAAATCGTAATTGCAAATATGAATGATCATATTTTCTCTCTCTTACTAGAATTAGGAGTGAATTATGAAAAATTCGTATACTCTCCATTTGTGCATTTTCGGGTTCGTTTGCATCGATATGTGCAAATGTCAAACAATGAACATTATAAGATATGCACATATCCGACTTTATTATTGCGATTCACCAAACAATGGATACGATATGACAAAATCCCTGGATTTCATATCATATCTTATCCAAACGACCAAACGCAGCTTTAATAAACGGCTTATGCCGCATCGCGATGTATTTCGAGTTTCTAATTATTAATATTTCGATCGAGATGCAGCAATAGAGCCACCAGCCTCAAATTATGAAGCGAGGCATAAATAAAGATACTACTAGCCATCATTTCCGTTTCCTAGAGTTTTCGACTTGTAGAATCGCGCTCTCGCACGAGGACGGGCTCGCGAGGCTACCATCGCATCCAACTCCCGGCCTCCTGAAAAAGACGGTTCAGCTAGTTCTCTCTGTACGTATAAATTCAAACTCTCTCGCACGAACGCATATCGAGCGACGTTTGAATACTAGTTTATAACTAAACTAGTTCATAACTCTTTAACGGTTCTGCTAGTTCTCTCTGTATTGACCGGGGTTTTTGATATGAGACTGAATGAACTGTCCACGTTCAACCTTGTCCGGGCACATTTTAACATCACTACCTTCAAGCCGTCATCGTCAGCACGTCAAACATTGTTTAGCGACTGATCCCTCGATGAAGCCTAAGAAGCAAAAGCCCCGGAATGTTAAACCCTAGCTGTCAAAGAACATTGAAGAAGAGGTTATTAGAGTCTAAACCCTTGCCGCAGGAGCAGCTGCTGCTGCTGCTGAAACTCCTGGTTTGCAAGTGAAGCGAAACAGGGTCTTACCTTGGCGTGGGAGACAGTCATGGTGGGAGGGAGAAGCAACCACGGCCCAACTTTGTCACGCATGAGCATCCCAGCAGGAGAAACCAAGACTTCATCATCTCTCTCAAGATTTCCTTCTCCTGTCTGAAAGTTATGTACAGATTTGACAGAAGGTGGTTGAGCAGAAGATTCATGGGCAAAATCTATAAAGCCTTTGAAGCTGAAGCTTCAAGCTTTTCCATAACAAATGCGGAGATTGTAACATGCTGTCATTTGTTTGTAGCGAATCTCTCACACAAATGATGCTCCCCCGAGAAACGAGGCTAATAACTAGCAGCGCTGTGCGCATAATCTATATACATTTCACTTACGGATTATTGTTTTCCATAGGCTCTCTCCAGCTTCCTCACTGGCCAATGTCAGTTAAAACTGACCCCTTTTTGTCTCTCTCCATTCTATTTTCTATATAGTGTACAGATAGGGACCGTCGCACAGCGGCGATATGAATTTCCAGGGAAGCGGCCTGTGGGTTTCAGACTGGACTTTGTCCGCTGGACTTTCCTGAGTATGTAACGATTGCTTGTTCAGCTCCAGAGAAATTTCCAGGGACCCTTACCAGTCCCGATCCTGGAGACGGCGAAGCACAACAAAAGCACAGAAAAATTAGGCTTCCGTTCCCGACTTGTAAATAATTACATGTCGAGGCCAATAACATCAGGACTCGAATAAAATGAAGTGTTCGGGGTCGGCTTCTAGTGATTTACCTCCAAAAGCCGGCGAATGCCCGGAGGCTCATATAAATGGTTAGAGCAATCCAGATTCCAATGAACCCGTGACTCGAGGAAAGTATAAACAAGCAGAGAATGCTGACTGCTGCGACCGCAACCTGAAAAAGGGAACAATTCAACACTTCCAAAGCTCATTTTCGTCTAGAAAGAGAGAGGATATTGGTTCATTTCAACAATTGAACAGGTAGCTTATGAGACAAACAAGGGAAACCCTCTCTGCACACACACATTCTAGGGATCTGGTTCGGTTGACTCGCATAGATTGAGTCTATTCGAGCGTCAATTTTGCTTTTATTTCCAGCGGGTGTGAATATTCAACTGGACTGTTGTACTCCTGTTCTTTCGGAAACGAATGCAATCTTGATAAATGAATTCAGCCACGAGTGTTCAGGAGTGACATGCTTCTATGTCAATTCGGTTGCTTTGGCACTCACAATTATTCCTCGCGTGGAAAGTTAAGAGACAGATTTCTGGTAAAGCAAATGAATGATGCTTCCTTTGATAATTAAGGGGAAAAATAATCTCACCATGGAGTAGGCAGAGTATGCAAAATCAGACGCTCCAAAGTTGATGCCATCAAATACAAAGGCCAAGGCATTTATGGGTTGAGTAGCAGCAACAAACTGAAGTTGATCAAAGACTATAATTCTATTAGCATCAGCGATAGCTAATAGCATAAACAGCTTCTTCAGCTTTATAAGAGCAATTCAAGTTCTTAAAACAAGCAACATACCGGTATTCCGATACTGATTACATGGAGGACGCTAACATCCCTCGTGAATAATCTCGCTCCAAAATGCATTCCAACTCCGAGAAGGACCGCCAGTGCCAGTCCCAAAAGCAGTCCCAACTGCAGGATGAATCTGTAAGACTATCGCCGATGTGGCGATCGTAATAAAATGGTCAATTGTTCTGGAAGAAATCAGGAACCTGCAGCACTCGGGACGCGGTTTCTGTGGCCTTCTTGTAATCCTTCTTTGCAAATGCACTTGCCAGGATTGCCTATGTCATCGACAAGGATTAACTAGATTGATTATTTAATGCTTACATAATTTCGCCAGAGAATTTGAACAGTTAAGTGTGGCACTAGCTTTTGCACTCAAAAGAGGAAGAGAAAATCTCCCACCTGTCCAGCGACAGCAAGCCCATCAGCAAGGAGGGACGTCGCCAACCACACTTGCAAGCAGACTTGAAATGCAGCCATCGATGTCGGCCCCAGGCGAGCTGCCATTGATGCGGCAAGAGTCACACAGAACGTCACGGCAACAACCCTCATTAGTAGCAGAAAACCTGGTGCAACCACAAAAGACAGAACAAAGTGAGGTCAGTTGCTTTAAGCATTCTATGTTCATAACCTGAAAACAACGGACTATCCAAATGGTTTCTGTTCAACGACTTGGCAAGCTAAGGATCCGTGCTGTCAAGTTTTTAACAAAAGTTATGAAGTGTTTCTTGCAATATGCTTCTTCCAGATCGATTAGTCCACCATATAATTTATGGTACCAATTATCAGCCAAGATAGAACAGTTCTGAAGACCAGACTGTTCAGTGCAACTGTCAACAGGACGCAGACACCATATGCACGTAAGGACTTGCAAGAATATAGAGGCCACTAGCAGTTGAAATTTCAATAAATGATTAGTCTATGAGTGCAAAATTTTCCAAAGCAGAATGAAGGGCTTACCATTCTTTAGGAAACGGCCAACCTGCAAATGTTTGATACTCGGAGGTAAGAGATCAATTTGCTGCATCAATCTCCACAACAGAATAAGAGAAATCACATACCTGCAAGGACATTGTCGGGATATTATAGACGAGAGTGGCTTAATCACACTTTTAACAAACTTCAGAAGAGTCTCGATAGTCTCTCCACAACTTACTGAGATATAACATGGGCAATAGCGGCACCACTGACGCCCAAATGGAAAACAAATATGAATAGGGGGTCCAAGATTATGTTCGTTACATCTCCCACCACTGATACGACCAAAAAGGAAAAGGAGAAAACAAGAATTAGCCCATACTGAGATTATTCGAATAACTGAGTTTTGGTATGTTCATTAATTCGAAAGCATGATACCATTAGAGGAAGCTGAAGAGGGAACTACCAGCTGCATACAAAGGCGTTTTCGTATCTTTAAATCCGCGGAAGACCCCCTGCATGGCAAGTGAGAGGAGAACTGCCGGTGCACCGAGTGACCTCAATGTCAAGTACTGTTGCGCAGGAGTTAGCATCGGGGAATCCTGTGGAAGGGTGAAAAGAAAGTGTCAAGCGGCTGCTTAGAGAGGCGGCAAAGAAATAAGAAGTTGATTTTAATAGATGACGAAGATGTTACAAAGCTAGGACATTACTTACAGATCTCACTCCCATGAAATTCAGCAAAGGTTTTGCTAGGGATATGAGAAAAATGGCTTGAAGAAAACCGAGAACGCTGCCAATTACCAATGCAGATGAAGCTGATGGGATGTGTCTTCTTCTGGGCATCTGCTCAAACTTCGATACGTCGAAGCTACTGATCCGTACCGATTCGGACAGATGATCACTGGATTCTGTACACAATACCACCGTAGATTATACAAAACAGTTTTTCAGAATCTAACAGTTGCAAATTTATTATTGATCGGATTTCAAGTGTGAAATTTGACAAGTGGGGACAACTGATGCATTACCTTTTGGGGTATCAACTCCTTATTTTCGGCATTTTCCATAGAGCATGCCTCCAAGCATTCGCTCTCCTGCGCTCGGAGCTCACCCTTCCAATAGTATCTTCCTCAGCAACAAAGGATGTGGTGACACTGACAAGCGGGAATATAGCGATTCGCGACACTTGATTGAACAGTGCAATCGATATACCCACAGCTGCTAGCTCCACAGGACCTGTAAGGACGAAGAAAAGTGAGCAGCACCAGATTTTGCAGCACAGACCAGTCTGTACAGACCCACAATTGAATTAAGAACGAATAGCACTTCATGGACTAGGATACAAAATGGAAGGGTGTAGGGAATTTCATCTCTGCCTCTCGAAAATTCACTCCAATGTTGTGTAAAACCTGTGTGTATGTTGCTTTAAAATATAATGTCGGATTGTTCACCTAAGCTCATATCAATTTACACAATCAAGTTCAGAATGTGGCCCTTCCAAGTCAGTCAAAAGAGAATTGAAGTACGAACAGTCTGCATTTGATCTAAATAGACAGCAACAGATATGGAGAATATAGCTTACTGAACAAGATGCTGATTTACACAATAACCATATGCAAACTTAAAAAGCACAGAGAAAGAAGGAAGTACCGATTTGGCCGATGAAAGCTGTGTCAACAAGCGATGCAATAGGGTCGGCGGTCAAAGCAAGTGCAGCAGGCAATGCTATTTGAGCTATCTCTCGACCAAGTTCATCAACTTTCAAAACGAGTCTGCTCCATGTAGAAAAGGGAAATAGGCTTAGTCTGGCTCATCATTGAGAAACCGACACGGAGAGAGAGAGAGAGGGAGAGAGAGAGAGAGAGAGAGAGAGAGAGAATGGTAATGGTTCTTTGTGAGAAGCGAAACAAGAACAATCAAGAAATTGGACTCAAACATCATGACCATTTTCCCCAACAATTGATAATTTGAGGGAACTCATGAGAGGTAGGCTCATGCAAAGAACTAAAACAAGATCACTAAGAGAAGCAAAACACTTTATTCATTGAAACAGCGCGCGGGTCGAACATTCTCTTCCAGGCGATGAAAACGAATATAGAATCTGAATGACTTAAACGATCACCTTGCATTACGAAAGAAAATGCTGATTGGGATTCTCCTCTCTTTTACTGATGGAAAAGGATCATCTTCCTCAGAGGAGGTAGCTCCCAAGGAAGAACCCTTCAGAGGCCCCATTTCTGTAGCTGCAGGAGATCGCACTATTCACATCAACCATCCAAAGACGGAAAAAACTTAGGATTTGGAAAAACTAGACAAATAAAGCAAACCCCACTATCAAAAGGATCTGCCTTGACCAGGAACAAGTGCAAAGGACTGCAAAATCAAGAGGGCCCAACACAACCATCAAAAGAAGGACAAGTACAAGATTACAGGAGCCACCAGATTAATGCATGAGCTCAACGACTAGCATGCTTCAATATCTTGACATTTCCAAGTCATGCATCAGCTTTCCAAGAACACAAGGCAAAAGAAACGAGCTTGAGAACCAAACGGAAATGGCAATGGTACAAACCACCTCTGTCACTATCGCAGGAAGCCCCAGGAAGGAAGTCTCTGGGAAATTACTGCTTCTGAAACTCGATAACAAGCCCAGCACTAAAGGGGGAAAAAGAAAACAGAGCAAGAGAAAGTATTTATCTGAGTTTCTTTTCAAGAAAGCAAGAGGGAAGTTGGGCATCCCACTTTTCAGTTACAGCAAATTTTTTTATTCGAGGCACTGAAGCATCTGCACGAGTATGACAAGAGACGGGTAGAATTCTGGTAAAACTAAAGAAAAGACCCAATTCATGGCTGTCTCTGTCTCTCGCTTACGTTAACTTATAGCAGGAAACAAAGGAGCTGTAATGAACGCACCAGCTTCATGGTCCATGAGCGGTCAACAATGCGTTGCGGGCCACACACGGGCGAGTGATTGGGCGGTGGGAACACGATTCCCAGGAAAAGAGCTCTTTCAACCTCTCCGGGAAGAAGAGCAGAAGGACAGTAACGGAAAACATGATGAAGGGCTTGGTTCGAACCGGCAAACCTCTATGAAATTAATAGGAGTTTGAATTAGGAGTATCATCGAGTCGATGCACTATCAAATTCAAGCTCGACTCGGACTCGCATGCTCGTTGTTCGAAACTCGATTGAGTATTATTAATTTCTTGCTTGAACTCGACTTGATTGGAGAATCGAGCTGGTCGAACTCGACTCGATTACAATCACTTCTATAACCTTGAACATTTGTGATTTCTAGATTTTTACATGTATTTTTGTATTTATTAGATATTCTTAAAAAAATTATTGAAGCCCGATTAAACTCGACTAGGCTCTCGACCCTATCGAGTTGAGTATTGACAAACTCGAACTCGGGTCCATAAGATAATTCAACTATTCAAACTCCAGCTTAGGTTGATATTAAACTATCAATCTCGAACAGGTTATCAAGTTGAGCCCACATTAGTCACTCGATGACATCGGTAGTGACTGCCCTATCAAGTCGCCACCAAACAATGGGGTAGGAGATGAGCGTGCCCGTCGAAGAAGGTGACTAAATACGGTCGAGTCACGGGGCTCTGTCGGGATTAAGAAAGGAATGGGTACGCTAATTGAGCTAGAGTCGACTAAACCCAAAACCGAAGACTTGCCCCCATTTTGTAGACGGGTTGCGACCACCCTTCTATCCCGGTGAACAAAATGTTTCCTGTCAGGTCATGAACCCGATGTAACCGCGAGAGTAGCTTGACTCAGATCTCGCTCATGGATCAAGCCACAGCGTCTCTGTCCAGGGTCCTCAGTCCAGACGAAAACTCAAACGGAAGGCGAAAAAAGAAACGAAGCAAATGAAGCCTTGCTTTCGTGTCATGTTTCAACAGAACCAGAGTTCCTCAATCTAATGTTACCAGTCAAAAGCAGAACGATGGACGCTGCGAGAATGTTGTCGGTTTCACCACTTATGAAATGGAAAAATCACCAAAAAAAAAAAAATTAATACTAAAACTTTTGTGATTGTATCAATTCAGTCATAAATTTTTTATTATAAATTCAATTCTAAAAGACTTTGTATTTATGTTAATACGATTAATTCGATCAATTTTAGCCGGTTCAAACCCGGATAAAGCCATTGTGGCCCTCGCCTAGTGCCGGCAACCCTTGCCAACACTAAATTCTTAAAAAGAAGAAGAAAAACTAAAGAAAATAAATTATTAAAAAATAAAAAAATATTAAGGCATTATTTAAGAGAGAGAGAGAGAGTCCACGTCAACGCAGCCGGCCAAAATTGGTCGAATGAACCGAATCAAGACAAATCAAAAGCGTAAGGATTGAATTGGTAAGAAAAAGATTTACAATTGAATTGACATAATTATAAATAATTTCGAAACCTTTTTTTGGTAATTCTTCTTACGAAATGAGGAATAAGGATCGGTGCTGCGCGCCGCATGATCAGCAAAATTGTTCGGTGGATTGTTGTTGAACGAATATGCCTTCTGCTTTGTCTTCCCTTCTCGCGAAAGATAATGGCCACGACAAAGATGCACGGAGAACCCGAACAAAGTGGTGGCTTTAAAGAACCGCAGTGGGCAATCGATGCCATGAGCCATCGTGGTCACTGAATGACCATACGTTTTACAAAGAACATCAATATGTTTCATACACATGTCAACATTCTTACCTACCGAAATTCCCCTTGGGATAGAAATTGCCTAAAACTCGACCCATATTGCTAGTCTATGTACATACTTCATTGCAAGCCTTTTCTTGTTAGATTGGTCATGCGCATCTAGCCTAGGCTTTTATCTCGGGAAGCGGTGCATGGTCTACGGATCACGGCTATCTCGGCCGTTGATTATGTTGGTCCTACTACAGGGGGAACCATACGATCAACAGCTGAGGAGAAAAGCTTGATCCGCATGATCTATGTAGATCATACAAGCTTTTTTCGTTTGTTTGCCCCAGTTGATGAAAATGATTGTAATATACCTCGAGGGATTGCTCCACTGGTAAACATGTTCGTCTTCGTCACTCATTCTTGAGTTGAATTTGTCAGGCTTGCGCATTCTCCTGAGGCCACCCCCCCATAAGCATGAATCCGAGTGTCTCCAGTCATTTCCCAGTGCACGTGAGACAAGGGGACTGTCGCACTCTATGAGACTAGTGGGGTAGGGCTCAAAATGGTTCAGGGAGTACCCATTTACTACAAAATTTAGAGAATCACATTGAATAAATTTTTATATTTTTTTGTTATATTCTTTTTATGGCTCATGATGAGTGATAATATGGGCCAAACAAATATTTAGGTTTAAGTTAAAAATATAAATTTCTAATATAATTAATTATTTCTTAGATTTTAGTTCTTTATTTTGCTTAACAAAAATGAAAAATAAAATAAAATAAAAGAAATTGATGGTTTGACTACCACCCTAACTGTGATAGGGTGGGTTCAGGTCCAGATATGACGGGTGGTGGGTTAAAAATAGGTTGATGTTGGGTTCAAAAAAAAGCCCAGTACCCGTTTACTACAAGAAATAGAGAAATCACAATAAAGAGTACCCATTTAGTACCCATTTAGCCCAAAGTGCCCACTTAGTACCCGGCTCTAAGGGTACTCAAGTGCTAACTATGGGGAAAATAACATGCGAAATGCCAAAAGTTATGGATGGTATTCATCTTAATGCCAAAAAATTTCACCAAATCACTTAAGTGTTAAATCGAAAAACAATCATTTAAATACCTCCGACGAGATATTCCGATCAAAATTAATGCGTGGCATTTATAATAATATTTTTACTATAAAGTGACATTATTTTTTTAAAAAATTAAGTCCACATGGACTTCTCAACTTCAAAAAAATTAAAAAATAAAATTATATTTAAAATATTTCTAAAAATATTAATTTTTTAAAAATGAAGATTTTGCCTAAATTAAATTTAAAAATAGGCTCAAAATTTTAACAAAAAATAAAAAAATTAAAAGGGGGGAATTATTTTTAAAATAATTTTTTAAAAAATATATTCAAAATTTTAAAATTTCAAAAATTTCAAAAAAATTCTCGCCCCCTGATTCTCCCTCCCCCCACCCTTTAAAATTGTTTTAGCTCTTTCTACTAAATTTTTAAACTTATTTTAAGATTTACTTCAAATAAAATTTGCAAATTTTCAACAAAGTTTTAAATCTAATTTTATTTTTTAAATTAAGAGAAGGATTAATTTTAATTTTTAAATATAATTTTATTTTTGGAAGTCTTAGCTTTTGTTATTTTTTAATCTAATTTTTTATTTTTATTATGTTTTTTCAACTTTTATTTTTTTTTTATTGCTAACTGGATTTCCAATTTAGCTACGTCGCCTCCGAATATTAACAAAAAAATATCATGTCAAATTTTCAGCAAAACAAATCAAAATTGATACTTAAGTAATCGTTTTTCAAAATATTTGGCACTTAAAGTTATATGAAACTAAAGTGAGTTGTACACAATTTTTGGCACTCATGATTTTCTTCTCCCTACAACTATGAATCGCCAAAGGCAAATTCACAACACTCGGAACAACACAACTTCAACGCAATCCGATCCTTGTTCGACAGCTAGGGCTCTTAAAAAACTGCCACATCTGCTTTCAAACTTAAAAACTGTTGCGCAAAAGGAGATACCAAACAAATCACAAAGTGCTCTACATCTTATTTCATAATATCTCATCATTGCATCCCTCGTAAGGGTATGGGACTCTATCTCGAGAGCTGAAATTGAAAGGGTAGGATTAAAAGGACAGTGATCGTGCCATCACGGGTCCATGTCTTTCTTATTTCTCTGGTGAGCATTCACAGGGTCCAGGTCAGGTTCGTGACGTGTGGCTAGCAGTGCTCGAGGTCCCTCGAGCCGATGCTCTGTCCAAGTGAAGGGGTCCCAAATCGCACTCGAATCTGTTCCTTTCTCAACTTTTTGGCCCAAAAAGGAGAGAGATTATTTTCATGTAGTCCAATTGCGGGACACTTAGTCACTCCGGTTTAACATTCAACCAAGTCGCAATCCGCTACTCCATCAACACGAGGACCTAAGAAGTCTGTGACCACTGCTTCTAACTGAGGCTCAACATTTTCGCTGGGAACAAGTAGGTAAATTAATGTCAGTCTACTCTCAATTCTCAAATCAGGAGGGTTCCAACACTCAGAAAAAAAAAATCACAAATTATAGGGATCCGATCCAATGAAGAGGTAGTGAAATCAAGGAGAGACATTCAAGTATTATCATCCGGGCAGCCGTCATTTCGTGAAAAGAATTGTTCTCCTTTCAATATGTCAAAAATTCTCACTTACAAGCTCTGGTTTCTGTCTTCAAGTAGACCTAACTCGTGCACCATCCTCCCCACCAAAGGGTCCACCACGACCATCGAAAGATGAGAGTAAAAATTTATGGAAAATGTGAAGCAAAATCAACACGCCTGTCTCCGAGGCAGTAAAGGAAAAATCGCAGCTTGAGGCGAAACAGAATCAGGAATTTCTAACCATTTTTGGAGCAGCGCGCCTTCTCATCGCTATTTCCTCACCACAAACCAATGGCCTTCCACCAAATGCCTCCGACTCCGAGCCAAATGATAATGTTAACGACAGAAATGAGGAATCCATAGCCCCACCATTGGGCTAAGGGCACGTAGTTAGCACCATAAAACACAGGTGCTGACCCAATGCCATAGTGGGTAAGGCCGCCCATGAGGTTAGAGAGGAAGGCTAGCACCATGGCTCCAAAGAAGGGTGGAGTCCCCAGAGCGCTTGCAACGGACAAGAAGGCGGTGAACATGGCACCAATGTGAGCAGCTCCACTGGCAAAGAAGTAATGGGAGTAGAAATAGAGAATAACCAAGATGCCAAACGATGCCTGCCATGAAAGACCCAGCCCACCAACAAACTGCAAAAGCACAGCATCTCTCTATTAGCAAAGCTTAGGCCATATGCTCAAAAATAATATTATCTTGAATTAAGAATCAGAGGATAGGCTACATTTGTCAACACATCCATTACAATTACAAAAACTTACTAGCTCGAGCTGCCTTGGACTACTTTACTTGGGCCTTCTTCTCAGACCAATAAATTCTATCCAAAGAAAAAACTATCACCAAAGGTGTGATTAACAAGGATGAAGCCAACCAGAGAGAATCTAAACTTACTGCAATTGAACATTATCTGAAATTATCCTTTTCGCTAAATTTTTCATTTTCTTTCACCAAGTGCACGTGCATCACAATATATTAAATGAAACATCTCAGATACTGATCTAAAGTACGCTCTCTCATGAGAAAGAAAAAAGGGACACCAGATTGTAATCTAAAGATGGATGTAAAATTTTTTCCCTGTCGAGTTGATAAAACAATTAATGTGTAGGCATTACTAGTCAAGGAGGCACAAACTCGAACAAAATGCTTGCACTGTCAATTCTAGGCAACGGCCCTTACATAACTTGCAAGTCAGCGCTATAGCTATGGCCACTAATAACACACCATTAACCTCTCAAATAAAGTGATGCATGCAGATTATAAACACAGCCAGACAAAATCACATGTAAACCCAATGTTAGTAAGCATCCCCCACAAGTAAAACAGAAAACTATAAAGGATGAGACCAGAGGAGAATTCATAGAGATCAGCATATGCATATGCGCATTCGCACTCGTATGAACAGCCATGAATGAACTCCCAGATAATATGGGGTTAGTGGTCTACTGCATTTGACTCTTAAATGCTTCTGTTTTCACATAGGAGATGGCACAATAAGAAGAGCTATATCTCAAAATTACCACAATGTATAACACATATATATATTGATGGCAAATCGGAAAATTATGATGCTGCTGAAGGGAAAAGAAGAGCAGACCTTAACTACCGTTTGGCTGAACCAAGAAATGAGGCCATATTTGTTGAGATACCCAGCCATAGCTATTAGGGCAGCAAACCATGTGAGGGTATCCCAGGCAACCGCTTCAGCTAAACATTCCTTCCAAGTGACAACACCAGTAATAAGGAGAATAGTTAATCCAAGAATGGCAGCAGTGACCGCATCAACATTCAACATCCCTCCAAATATCCAAAGCCCAACCTATGACAAATAGACAAGTAGGCAGGAAAGACATTATAACAATCAACCATGAAAGTAATGTTGGTCTCAAGTACTCGTTCAAAAACCATGCAGATAAGAGTAAATATACAAGCAATTCGGACACATAAAAATGAGTTATATAGCTATTCGGACAAGCAATTCAAAAACCATGCAGATAAGAGTAAATATACAAGCAATTTGGACACATAGAAATGAGTTATATAGCTAAGTGATACCTAGCGTCGTCATCCAGAGCAGATTCACAAAGAAACCTATAAGAACCGTCCATGGCAGTAGGAACTGTTATCTCCAAATAGTTAATCTCCTAATGACTATGAGTATGGGGAGACTTGTCCAGCAAATTTCAGGGCAATGCCCCACTATGGCATCAATCATCAAAACAAACGAAAAGATGACCAGTATTATTTCTTTAGGTCTATACGTCTGCAATTCATTGGAACAATTTTGCTCCATCACATTACTGAGTCTCCACAAAGTGCATTATGACACATGTCTAAGTGATAACAGCCACAAAAGACTAATGCACAGAGTAAAAATCAAAAGAGAGCCAAAGACCAGAGGGAAAGCAAAAGCATCAAAGACTGAATAGTGATCCTAGTGCATTCTACAGCAGCAAACAACACAGTACATGATTTACTGAAAGTGCGCGTCCAGAAAACATGAATTGTGATAGCCAGATCTGCTGTTAGGCTTCCATCAACTGGCACATCAGTTGTACAACCTAACAAACAGGCTCAAATTATAATTAGAAAGAAGGATAATTGGGCCAATCACCTTTAAATTTCATACTTTTCTTGTGAAAGAATAAAGATGACAGTTTTACTTCTAGCGATACTAGGTTGAAGTGCAGAGTTGAAGATTCAAGGCCAAAAGACAACTGAGAATTTGAGCCTTCATGCATGAGGAAATCAGCAATACTTGGGAAGCTTATGCATGCCATGACAATGGTAAATTGTAATTCATCTGGAGTATTTTATATTGCAATGATAAAAGAGTCCCTTCCTTGAGTTCATACAAGTCTTTAACAGTGAACCAGCGTGGACCGTGTATATAATGATCATCACAAAGAAAAACTCATAGTTTGGAGTCCTCCATCTTCTCCAAAAAATGCAGTTGATAGAACAATAATAGTTCCGCTTATCGAGAATTACCGTAATTCTCTCATCCAATATCAAAGAGAAAATTTTGAAGCTAACGCAGGACTTTTATAATATTGGGCGATAAAGATATTCTGAATGCCAAAAATCATACTTTATGGAAAGACTGCAAAATGCCATTTTCCATTGATCTGATTTTGGCAAAGGAATAAACTCATTGAACTTGACCTGATGAAAGTTCCAGAGACAACAAGTCTGCAAATGAGTAGCCTTACCATGACGTGAGCATAAATAAGAACTTTGCTGGCTGTAAGTAAATAAGGTTGAAAGCCGCGATCTTAAAATTTCAAAAATTGTTCTCGATCTCCAGTAAAAGAGAACATCCACTGTCTGATCAAAACTTTTACTATTGTCAGCTTTTCCAATATGAAAGATGGTGATACTAATTTTGTTCCTCGATTGTTATAAAAAACAAACAATTTGCTAGTATTAGTATTGGCAGCTAAAGTCAAACATTCTCTAAAGCAAGCACATGAGAGCTCATCAGACTATTGGTTACTTTAGCAATAATTAACTAACGAATTGAGAAACCAATTAAATAAATTAATAGGTGTTAAAAGTCCCACAATCATACCGTCAGAAGAAGTGTCCCTGCCATGATCTTCTCGTTTGTGCTCATTGGCCCCATCTTCTCCAACCTCTCCTTCGCAAGCTTTGGCGCATCTGGACTGCTCTTCACCGTGGGCGGGTAAATCACATATAGAAGCATAGGCACAACAATCAGCGACACCAGACCAGGCACGATCGCGGCTTTCGCCCAGTCAGTCCACCCAATTGTCTGCTTAATGGTGTTGAAGGTCAAGTTCGCACTCAAGGGATTCGCCGCCATTGCCGTCAAAAACATCGCTGAGGAAATCACCGAAGTCTGGAAGCACGTTAACATCAACCATGACCCGAGCTTGTTCTCAGTCCCGTCACCGACGTTCGAGCCACATGCGACGCAGAGTGATTTAACCAGAGGAAGGAATATCCCTCCCGCTCTGGCAGAGACCGAGGGAATGGCGGGCGCCAGAAGCGCTTCACTGAAGACTAAGCTGTAGCCTAAACCCAGAGAAGAGCTGCCGAAGAGCTTAACGAACTGGTACGCGATTCTGTTTCCCAGGCCGGTCTTGATGAATCCACGAGCGAAGAAGAAAGCAAGAGCGATCAGCCACGGGATTGGATCACCGAAAGCGGAGAAGGCAGCGGAGAACGTCAGGGTCTTGGTGAGGACGGAGGCGCCGAGCCCCAAGAGCGCGACGAGGCGCCCAGAGGCAGCGGCTGGGTGATGATTCCGACGATCGTCGCCAGGAATATCGCGAGCAGCTGCCATGCGTTCCGCGAGACGCCGGCCGGGACGGGGACGAACCAGAGGATGACCCCGGTGGCGATGGAGGCGAGGAGAGGCGCCATGGCCGCGCCCTGCCATGGCTGCGCCGGCGGAGAGACGCCCGTCCCGGGGGCCGACGCCGCCGCCCTGACAGCCAACCTCCGGTGAGCTCCAGATTTGGAAGCCGAATTCCGGAGAGGAGAGAAGAGGCGGGCGGCGCCGGCGACGGGGGCGTTGGATTTGAGCTGGAACGCGCGATTCTCCGCGGATCTGGAGAGGAGGGAGGAGCTCAACGGCACGGCGGGCTTGAGAGAGCGCGATCTCAGCGACGGACGGTGAGCACCGAACCCGAGCGAGCAAGAGGATGTGAGAGCTATGGACGCCATTCCTCCTCTCTATGTCGCTCAGTCGCAGAACACTCGCAGAGTCGCTGCGCACCGTTTTTGTGCCTCAGAGCATCGAAGAAGAAATGGAAGCTGTTGAGACTGTTGAGGAGTCTGGTGGGGGAAGTTGAATTTATCGAGTGAGATGGACGGACAGATCACGGTCCTGCGCTTTCAATCCGACGGTGGAGATGGTTTGACGAATATACCTTTTTCGGATTTTCCTTTTTCTTTTTGCGTTGTAGGGGATTGTGGCTTTGGGAATGCCGTCTGGTGGCCCGTGCTCGTTGAGATGTCCGCAGCCGCAAAAGAGTTCAGAATTGGCGTTATTCAAACTACTTGTGGGGTTCGATAAAAAAAAAAAAAAAACAATGTGCGGGGTATAAAGGTCTTTTGGGCAACGCGTGCCCAAGTGACGATACTCCAACTCTTTCGATTTAAATTTTCCGATGCCAAAAACCCGAACCATAAACCTATGCTAATTCCAATTTTAAAAATGTCATATTCATACACACATAACACATTTATTCTTCTTTATTAGCTTACACGTGGCATTAACTCGGATGACATGACAAGTCCATATAGAAATCCATATTTCTCTATCTTTTTACTATTTTATTTTTTACTTTTCTTTGAATGCTTCGACATCAATACTTAATTTCCTCATCTTCTTCTTTGTTGCTTCAATTAGGCCTCGTTTTCAAACAATCAGGGCTCATTCTCTATCCTCTCTTTCTCCTCTGGTATTCTTCTCGTTTTTATTTTTATTTGTTTCCCTGGGTTTGCTTGTCGAACTCGTTTGACTTGATCCGAAAGGTATAAAGTAGTAATGTGTCCGTCTTCGGTATGGTTAATATTTATATTCTAATACTCCTATCACGCTTAGTTTGGTCTTTTGTGCCCAATCCCAAGTGTTTGATTTGAAAGATACCAAGTAGTATTGGGTCCATCTTCGATTTGGTTAATATTTATACTCTAACACTCTCATTACGTTTAGTTTGGTCTTTATGCATAGTACCAACTCTTCTAAAACTATTTGAACTCAAAACATCATGTTCTAATAACATGTGAGATTTTATGATATCACCGCCGATTATTTTGAAAGTTTAAGTTTTTTAGATTGAATGCGTGATTTAATATTTATATATTCTAACGATTTTGTCTCGTTCGTCCAAATTCAAAGATCTCAAGCAGCATTTTTGTCGAATAAACCTTGTTTTCTTATGGACTTTCAAATGAGGGCTAATTGAAGTATCATGTCGATTTTAGTTGGAAGGATGTGAATGGAAGAAAAAGGTAGTGCCAAGCGTGAATACAGAAAATAAACAGAGGATAGGTAGATTGTAGTGATGAGCACGCATGAGCGAAATAAGAAAGATAACGAATTAGAGAAAGATATTGGTTTGGACGAAAAAAAAGAAAGAATAAAAAGACAAAGATGAGTATTAAGGCTCGAGCATTATGGGTAACAACAAAAAAGAAGTTAAAAAAAAGCAGTTGATAAAACGACAAGTTTAATACAAAAAAATAGAGAAACATGAATTTTCACGCGCACTTGTAAAGTTATCTAAGTTATTGTCATGTGTCATCCTAGCACAATAATTTGACGCTAAAAGTTGATGGAAGTTGAATGTGGCACATGTATATTATTTTCAAATTTTTTGCGACACAAAATGTAATTTGGTATAAATGTGTTACGTGCGAACCAATTTGAGATTTTCGTGATATCGACGGTAAATTTTAATCACGTTTACCTTTTGGGAAAAGTCAACCAATAAACATAATTTCATTATTGACACATGCAACTTAAAGACGTTTTATTTCCACGATATTTTCTTGTTAAACTCGTTTTTCTAGACGAATTTATAATAAAAAGTTATAAAATGTTTTCAAATTATTATTTTTTTTGTCGAAGAAAGAGAGAGAAATAAGTTTTTGATGAGGCATTGATCGAGTTGATGAGATTCTTGCGCCTTAGACAGTTAAACGATAAGGCCCCGTGTTCGAATCTCTTCGGTCGCGTCTTGGGGATTTAATCGGTGGCATTGACGTTTATACCTTCACCACATCGAGGAATGGTTCATTGCACGTAGAAAATCTTGATTATAAAAAAAAATCAATTTTATGTAGGAGTTATAAAAATTCAAACGCGAAATTGTTTAATCAGACAAACTGTAGACCGGAGTATTAATTTACACACGGTGGTTTGGAGGCCTCCCCAAAAAAAAAGGAGACACAGCTTATGTCCAAATAATAATAATAAAAAGGCAGAAACAGTGGACATGTTTCGTTTTCTCCACTGGCCTAGGGAACTGTTAACGTGCGCCGTGGGAAAAGGATGGTCTTTCCACGTGGCGGTTCCTGATGTGGAGAGAGAGCGTGGAGCTCATGTGGTAGGTGCGTGTGTTAGCTTCCTGGGCTGACGTTGGATAAAGAGAGGCCAGGGGAGGACCAATCAGGGAGCGGTGGCTTGTCGACGTGGCGCTCGCGCGAGTGATGACGCAATCTCGGTGTCATTGTCATGCATGGCACGCGTGAGCTTAGTTGGCTCCATTTAAAGGATGACACGTGTATCATGACATGGACCATCCGTAAAGAAGAAAGCTATTTGTTTCTCTCTCTCTCTAGCTAGCTGGCGACTAGAAAAGTACTGAGCACAATAAATGCGCACATTTCAAATCCCACTTAAAATTCTCTCTCCTCTTTTTAATTTTGAAGGGCCTTTGACCTTCTCTCGAGTGAGAAGAATAACGGAGACACATCCCCTCTTTCTTTCTCCATCGCCTCCGCCTTCGCCTCCGCCTCCGCCTTCCACTCCGCCTGAGTCACCCGGACATGTTTATTCTCGAGATTTGCCTCGGGTGCGTACATCCCCGCCGGTCGCAGATCTTGGTTCTCGAGCCCCCTCCGCCTCGGGAGCCCCATCGGTGGCTACGGTTCATCGCCTCCCTCTCTCTCTCTCACGCACGAACGAGCACAAGGTCTTCGCTCACGTCGGTCTCTTGGAGAACCCTAGCGATGTCTACTATGGCCGCACCATCTCTCTCGGCCTCGGCAACTTGCGGGCCTCCGTTCGATTGCGTCCCTCCGACGAGCTCGTCATCACGTATGACCCCGTCCACGATCTCGTCCACTTTAATTCTCTCGATCATCTTATAAGGTTCGTCTCGATGTGTGTGCGATCCGGGTTTTCATTTGATTCTTACGGAATGGCGTCTATTGATCTTTGAGAAGTTATGTCCTATTTTACGGGGATCGCGTCATGAATCTAGCCGCATTTTACTTTTTCGCGATCTCGGTGTTTAGATTCTCTTGCTCGTGCTTTGTTTTTGGAAACGTGGTTGGAACTTGTGTTCTCATGAGTTAATGATTATGGTGAAAGCAACATTGTGTGTCCGGTTTGTCAGATAACGACATTTTGAGAAATCCTGCGAGTTATTTGTATGTTCTCGCTATCCGAGATTGATTGATTCGAAATGGGTGCGAACGCATTTTTTTTTTTTTTTTTTGTGTCAAAAGGTGCGAACGCAGATTGGATGCTTGCAAAGTGAAGGGTACTATGGAGGAGTTCGTTTGCTCATGGCCCTCTTTAAGTTTTCCCGAGTTGTTGCGCGAATAACATCTCTTCATGGTGCCCCATCCGCGGCTATGGTTCCTCCAAGGGGGCCCGCTTTGTCGCAGCTACGCAGATCCCCGCCAATCACATTTCTTCTATAGTCGCTTGTTGAGCGATAGCATTCGGTGATCCATGGGATTCGGAAGAATGGAACAAAATATAATGGAGTTTTCGCAACTTTGGTGAAACTGTCTTCACTAGGCTTGATGTTTCTATATATATATATATAT
Organism: Rhodamnia rubescens; assembly: GCA_021437795.1. Lineage (NCBI taxonomy): Eukaryota > Viridiplantae > Streptophyta > Magnoliopsida > Myrtales > Myrtaceae > Rhodamnia > Rhodamnia rubescens. Next base: position 414,576 of record JAILYA010000021.1, read on the forward strand.
ATATATATATATATATATATATATATATATATATATATATATATATATATATATATATATATATTTTTCATTTAGGCGATAGGTGGATCTACAATAGGCCAATTCTTGAACTCAACATGCTGTTTTCCTCCTTTATTACCGGTGGTGACTTGTTCCGCTAGCCGCGACGTGCTCCGGAATCCTTCTCCGTTGAGACGATTAGTTGAGCATCACCCATCATTAAGCTTACATTCTTTGGTGGTGACTCGTTTCATTTCTTTTGTTTCGTTTCTCCACTATTAGACTATTAGTTTTGCGGAAGATGGTTTGTTACATATGCTGATATTGTGAGTTCATATACTTGGTGATGGTTACGCTCTTCTCGCTTGATAGGTTCTTCTTCGTCGCGATAAGAGTTGCCGGCTAAGGTTCGGACACAAAACGTGGCCCTTTTACTCTCAAGAAGGAGAAGATTGTCATTTAGCTTCATGGAATAGGTCTTCGGTTGGTCTTGGGTTAGAGTGAAAATACATTTTTGGGGAGATCAATATGCTTGATTGAGAAAGTGGAATTAACTTTGAACTGGTCTTTATCTTTGCACTTGGTATTGAGAAGGCAATATAGTGTGGCATGATACTTGAAAAGGCAATATACCTGAGGGAAGAAGGCTTTGTCTATGTCAAACTTGTGAACTCAAATTTGTTTACCTTGCTAAGCTTGGTGATAAACACAGTAAAGATTTGGCTCTGTCTTGTGGTAAGGAGATCGGGACATTAGAAGGTTGATTGCACGGAGCGCCATTATTTCCTTTTGGGTGTGGTGAGTTTCTAGTGGTGCCCTAACAAAATTTTAGCGGTAAAATGGAAAAACCATTCTAGAGCTCATCTTGGAGTTACGGATCGGGTGGTGCCTATGAAATGATCGGTTTGGCGCCCCTACAACCCCTATTGGCATGCAACAAACGAGGGGTGGGAGGCGGTTGCACATCTGGACAATTTTCTTGTCCGACCACAAACATGCATTTCTTGGAAGGCAAGGGTCCAGTTTCTTTTAATTTGTGTCTTTGTTTGAAGCACCAGCAAGTAATGCCACCCTATTTCCCAAAGCAAAATTTGGAAATGTCGATTGAGGTTAGGTACAATAAGTCCGTGGCTTCCGTTTCGAGAAACAATCTCTCGTTTTAATCTAATGTTGAAGGAAACAGGATACGTTTTCGCCTCCAAATAACTATCTCATTGCATACCAAACATCCCGTGCCATACAGTGAGAAAGGGCACACTCTCGAGTCGGGATTGCCATAATAGGACTCAAAGAACTCGCTTTGCAAAGCATCAATGGCCAACTACCACATCTTTGGACAATCTAGAACAAAAGTAGGCATAATATCCGCTATTTCAAAATTGCAAATAATGTCATAATAGATGAAACAAAAACAAAGCATATTAAAAGGGCATCGTATATGCCAAAAGTTCCCTATGTCCAGATATCAATAACTAAATCCTTTCAAAAAACATGATTATTATTTCCCAAAACAATCATAACAATTAAGCGGCTAGCTCATTGCTGCGTGCTTCCTTCGCCTGACTTCGACGTGCATCATCATCGGCTCCATAAATCAGCAAATAAGCCAAAACCATCACCAAAAGCGAAAAATAATATTATTTCCAAAGACAATCCACTAAGTAAGAGCAAAGCTCATTATCTCCTCCTGAAACCTGCGAGGGACATTGCAGAGATACCTCATCCTACTAGTTTCTATGGTCTTCCTTGATTGCCTTCACACTCCAGTTATCTAAAACAACGGTTGAATACAACTCAATGTGAGAAAGGAAGATTTGCACTTGCCGAGATGTCGTCACAAGAAAGTAAACAATAAGCGAGTCTTATCACTAACTCACAACATCTATGGCACAAAGAGAAAGCAAAAGCGCGGACGTAAAGCAAACAGCACAGAACCGAACCTACATTTTAGAATTTGTACATGACATGATTTCTATATTGACTAATACACTCTCGGTTGAGATAGTCCTTTCTAAATTGCAAACCAAAAAATTCCTCTCTTGCAAAGAATTCATCTTTTCACTCCGCTACACCGCCCAACAAATGTTCCTCCACCGTTACAAGCAAACCACAATAATCCCGTACTCAAGAAGAATCGGACACTACACGAAACGGATCATCGACATCAAGAACAGTAAGATGGGAACAACCATCACAAGCGCACCCCATTTGCTCTCATCAATTCGAAGAGACGAGAATACAACATATACATAAGAGTTTCTCTTGCGGGCGGATCGAGAGAATTAAAGTGGACGAGATCGTGGACGGGAGTGATGCGTGATGACGAGCTCATCGAAGGGACGCAATTGAACGGAGGCCCGGAAGTTGCCGAGGCCGAGAGAGATGGTGCGGCCATAGTAGACATCGCTAGGGTTCTCCAAGAGACCGACGCAAGCAAAGACCTTGTGCTCGTTCGTGCGTGAGAGAGAGAGAGAGGAGCCGATGAACCGTAGCCGCCGATGGGGCTCTAGAGGCGGAGGGGGCTCGAGAACCAAGATCTGCGACCAAAGGGGCTGTAAGCGCCGGAGGCAAATCTCAAAGAATAGCATTTGTGTCCGTGCGGGGGCCCTAGCGGAGTGGAAGGCGGAGGCGGAGGCAGAGGCAGAGGCGATGGAGAAAGAAAGAGAGGATGTGTCTCCGTTATTCTTCTCACTCGGAGAAGATAAAAGGCCCTTCAAAGTTGAAAAGAGGAGAGAGAATTTTAAGCGGGATTTGAAATGTGTGCATTTATTGTCTTCAGATCTTTTCCAGTCGCCAAACTAGCTAGAGGAGAGAGAAACAAATAGCTTTCTTCCTTTCGGATGGTCCATGTCATGAGACACGTGTCATCCTTTAAATGGAGCCAACTAAGCTCACGCGCGCCATGTGTAGGACAATGACATGGCGGTCGCTAATCACTGAATAATTTCTCGTGTGTCAGGACGCCTGGGAGATTTAGGACCAAAGATTCTGCGGGCTGGACGCGAAATGACGAAAATGGGCATGGGGTCGATGTGAGGACCACCTAAGGGCTGAAATCTCGTTGGGCCGCCGCAGGCCCACAGAGACTCCCGTGCTGAATTACAGCTGTTGGAGCGAGGGGGCATTTGGGGGGAGGGGGTCCCCAATTCGGAGAGTTGTAGGGTGACGTGTCTCGCATGGAATCCCTAATTATCTCTAACAATCTTAAAGCCGGTTTTGTCTTGAATCGTCCCAATCGAAACTAAAGCGTACTCGTTAGTCATGAAAAACCGAGGGTGGCACTAGGGATCGAATTAACTAGGATGGTTCTTACTTCTTACACGTTCTCGCGTTGAGTTGGGGTCCAGTGCTTCGTTAATTGCATACTATCTTGCTTTGCCTTTAGGTCATAAATTGTATTACCATGCATTCTGACTTGCAAAAGCTATTATTATCTTTGAAAAATCTAAAAATATCATTCAGATTTTACGAAATCACGAAAATTCTCATATCTACATTTGTACTCATTGAAAGGGTTTATATTCTCCGACAAAAAAAAAAGGGGTTTATATTCGATTTAAAAAAAATCTATAAGAACTTCTGTTAGAAGGAATAAATAAATATAGAAAGACCCTATAGGCAAAAGTGTCGCTTTGGCCGAGTGGTTAAGGCGTGTGCCTGCTAAGTACATGGGGTTTCCCCGCGAGAGTTCGAATCTCTCAGGCGACGCTAGCACACTTTTTGCGTCTTTTTCGTCATCTTTTTGCTGCTGCTGCTTCTCATCAGTTCAAGATTTACCTTACGACTCATCAATTATGCCCTCCTTCCCTTTTGTGAGCATCGGTCGTCTGTGCCTCCTCCGACGGGCTTAACTCGGAGTCAACTCAGCCAAATCCACGCCCGCTTCGTCCAATCCTTCCCCACCTCCTGAGCCCGCTCTTGCAAATCTCTCGCTCCGTCGCAAAGCCACACCGCGATGCTCCGCCACCCCCCATCTCCTCGCCCTCGAGGTCTGGTCTATTTTCCTGTCACGCCTCAGACATCTTCGTGCAGAGCTCGCTCCTCCCGTTTCTTCTACTTCGTCCGTAGCGACGGGGCCCAGGGCCAGGCGGGCCTTCGAGGTGGTTTCTTGACCCGACGTCGTTTCTTTGGATTTCCACGGGACTCGGGCCTGGGCTTGTGCGGAGCTGAGGAGGAAGCTGGCGTTACGTTCGCCGGTTCGCGTCGATGGGGGATGGGATGTAAGGCCGGAATGCGAGCAGCCTCGTCAGCATCGCGTCCGCTTTGCTCCCCGAGTTCACTCCCTTTTCATTAATTTGTTACGATTGACTGTCGCATCGATTTTTTCATTTTCAAAAGGCCCCTGAATTTGAAGGCCCCGCGCAATATAAGGATTACACCCGACGCTAAAAATTCAAAAAATAAATAAATGAAAAGTAAAAGCATCTTCAGCAACACCTCAATTTTCCTCTTCAAAACAAAAAGGGAGCAAAGTAAAAAGAACAATTTAAATAGAAAAACACAAGTTCATGAGAAAACCGAAAAAGGGACAAAACAAAAAGAAGGAAAAAAAAACAAACAAACAAACAAGTGAGAAAAAAGTGGATATTGACCAAAGAAAACAAAAGAAAAAGTGGATAAACCCCTCCCTGGTCTCATCTCCTCTCGCGAAGCAACGGCCAAGCCCCTCCCCCGCGCTATCTCGCTGCCCTGCTCAGGAATGTCAGTTTTCGAGCTCTTCGTCTTCGACGCCTGCTCTCTCCCAGTCCCCGACACCTCCATTCTTCGTCCTCGCTCTGTCCCTCTTCCCGCTTCTCTCTCCTCGCCCCTCCTCCCTGCGGTCTCTCCCTCGAGTATCTCCGTCGCCGTCAGCAATTCGCGCAGAAGCGCTCCGGTTCACTCCGCTCTGCCGAACTCGCGCTCCCGCTGCGTCGGCAACGAGTTTTCCGATGTCGAGATTGGAGGCGGAGGAGACGAAGAGGACGATGGCGAAGAGGCTGTTTCAGTGGATGTAGAGTCTCTCGAGCGAGAAGCCAGGGACGCGGTTGTAGAGTACTCACGTTCTCTGTTGCGCGAGCTGAGAAGCGGTGCCTCCTTGCTTACTTTTGGTTATGGTTATTTCCTTCTTTTTTTTTTCCTCGTTCGTTCGTAGATATATTCAGGCTCCGTGCGCGAGGTCTTCAGGTGAGGGGCTCTAGTTTCCTTTGAGTTTGAGCTGAGCTTTGGAAACGTCGAGATTGTAACTTGCTTAACTCCTGTGTTGAGTGGCATTGACAGCTCCAACGGACAAGGGGAGGGATGTGTGGACGTACTCTGCAACTTGATACGAAGTTATATATTGTGTTTAACAAGTGCCGTGCGACTTTGCCTAAATTTGAAAATTGTTTCTCAGTGACAGAAGACGAGGGGAATGAGCAAAAGGAAGCTACCGGAAAGCAGAAAAGGGGTAAACGGGCTATAAGAAATGTTGTAAGACTCTTTCTCTCTGGGTAACGTACTATTCAATCAAATCCTGAGACGGAGCACTACTTTTGAACATAGGTGGTAGTTATTTGCTCTGTAGTTGATAAGTTGTTGCGGCAGTATGAGCCATGACTTAATTTCTTTTTGACAATACATCAACGAAGTTACTTATGCTAATCGTGGACGATGAAGCTGAAGTTTAGGAGATACCAACATTTGTGCATTGCAGGAAATACAAGACCGTTTCACTTATAAAGAAAGATCCTGTAGTCAAGAGCGATAAAACTTAAATGAGCAATGATAGACTTCATAAGGTTATCTTACAAGATTGGTTTACTAAGTGATGTTGGAGAATGTGAGTGGCCCTTTAAACAAATAGGCTATATTGAAGAACCAGCAATTTCGTAAACCAGTCTTGATAAGTCTAGCATTTTCGACTTCAATATCTGTTGCAATTCCCCTTCTAAGTGTGTCCTCCAAGTGAAAAAACAGTGGGTTAACGTTTCATACTAAAGAACGAATCCCTTTATTGAATTATCTGGAATATGTTTTATCCCTTTATGAGTGTGCTGATCATATATGATTATGTGGTCCAATAAAGAAATATCATTTACGACGAGGGAATACTGGATAGTGCTGATAGGCATTGGACTCTTTCTCTCATGTGTTCTTTTCAAGAGGAGGAAATGTTGGTCTTCGTAGGAAGAGTAACAATCGATTGTAATATGTCTGTGCTGGTTCCATTGTTTGAGGCGAGAGAGACATGTTTTCATATATCAATCAGCCATGTCCATATCATTAGGCTTGAGGTTGATTCTTATTCATTTTTGGAGGCATGTTTTGGTATGTGCATCTGTGAGTTTGCATGCTGTTGAAATCCTAAATTCTCTAATTTGCAAGTTCAAACTGCAGATCCCTGATCATCTTCTTCCAAGGGTGGCAATTGTTGGAAGGCCTAATGTGGGTAAGTCTGCACTCTTCAATCGCCTTGTTGGGGTAAGTTAGGATTGCTTCAAGCTTTTGACGTTCTGATTACATTTCTTTATCTTTCGTGCTTTGACTAGTACAGATGTCAATTATTTATGTGACAGGGGAACAAGGCAATTGTGGTGGATGAACCTGGGGTTACTAGAGATCGCTTGTATGGGAGATCCTTTTGGGGAGACTTTGAATTTATGGTTGTGGATACTGGAGGAGTTCTCACAATATCAAAATCACAGGCTGATGTTATGGAAGACTTAGCAATTACCACCACCATAGGCATGGATGGGATACCACTTGCCTCCAGGGAGGCTGCTGTTGCCAGGATGCCTACCATGATTGAGAAACAAGCTATTGCGGCTGTGGAGGAGTCAAGTGTCGTCATATTCCTTGTTGATGGCCAGGTGCTGCTTGAGTTTTTCCGCTGCTTTAGATGCTATTAGTTTCTTGTCTCCTTTCTTTACTAATTTGGCAGCACTTTTTGGAAGGCTCTTTTCCAATATAATCTACCATCTATCACTCTGATCTTTTCAGCTTGTGTTCTTTCAACCAAAAAACCTATTTTTGTCCTTTTGATGCAAAATATCCTATGTGGATAGTTTATCTGGGGGAAACTTTATTACCTGAGAGGTCGATGTGGAACAATTTTGATTATGTTTGCTCTAGAAATTTGCAAAAGAGGTCTCGGGCACTATAAATTTGATAGCCTTCTTCCAGTCACCAAGTTCTTCTTCTCTAAATCATTGGCCCAGAGGAAAACTAACTAGTTCCTTTGTTCTTGTATATATAATCATTCGATGAAGTTTGAACTGACCATATGAATGGGATTCTATGTATATTATGACTTTATTGGTCTGGTCAAGAGCTGTGTTTTTTAGAACGAGAGCCAATACATGCGGTCAACCATGAGTAAATAAAAGTAGACTTAGTTCACTCCAATTTAATCAAAATTCAAATTCAAACCTGAACTTCCTAAGCAGACTGATTTATTCAGAAAATTCGAGAACCCAATCTGAATAGGATTGTAGTATCATATGGGAATGTAATCAAGGAAATGGGATTTTAGTATCATATGAGAATATAATCTAGGAAATTCTTTCTATGAATATTAGACATATTCACTAGCTTTATTTGAACTACTTATGATATACTCTCTGTGGTGCTTCTTTCTGCTCTTTCTTCCTTTTAATCATTCTCCAATGAGCTCTATTTAAAATATTCTAAAGAATTCCTTAATCTCATTATATATAATATACACACATTCTCTAATTAGTCAACAAACCAATTTTTAATTTTTTGCCATATCCATAAATAGGGGAAAAGACAATATTTCTAAGACAATAAGAATTGTTATGCTTCTACGTCAAAGCAATTTATAGTTTTTCAAGTCTTTTTCTTTCATTTTGTGCCTATTGGTGTTCCCAAATACCCAAGATCCGCTGGTTTCTTGGATGCAGGATCAAAGTATAGCATATATCCTCTTCTTCAGAAAATGACAAACGGAAATAAAAAGTTTAACTCCTTAGTCACTTTTCTAAATTTGTTTCATGCTGAACCTCTTTGCTCTCTAGATTAAACATGATACTTTTGTGAAACATAAAACTGTAAGAGTACTTGGTGCCCTTACATCCATTCAAGTTTGTTAATAAGGGCTTGCAGCTCTGTTGGTGGTTCTGAATATTGTGGCACCTTACTGGATCGTCCAGTCCCTGGTCTGAAGCCAATCAAAGCTAGTATTTACACTCATTATTATAAAAACCAGAGAAATCCTTTAATTGAGATTAGTAAGATGCTGTGCTTTGAAAAACAGTAACAAATGACTGGCATTCCAATGAAGGAGATCACGGTGTATAAGAACATATGTATATTTGTTTATTCCTTCGAATATAATCTCCAGGAGCGTCCTTTGATGTCCAATCATTTGGCTTGTGATTTCTCAAGATCCGACTAGTGACTTATATCATCAGCATGAGGTTCAATGTCCTAGCTCATAAACTCAGTTATTTTCTTCAGACTTAGTACATTTCTTCTCTACAAATAACTAGTGAGAGAATTCCTAATTTTTGATATTTTATCCACCTTGTTCCACATATAAGGTAAAAATGCTGTGGATGAGATTCTGATATCTTAAAAGCTGGACAGGCGGGTCTGACAGCAGCTGATGTGGAGATAGCTGACTGGCTGAGAAAGAACTACTCTGATAAGTATATAATACTTGCAGTAAACAAGTGTGAATCGCCTCGTAAAGGAATATTGCAAGCAGCTGAATTTTGGTCATTGGGGTTTTTTTTGGGTCATTGGGGTGAGTTTATGTACTCTCAAACTAGAGGTTTTGGTCTCCATGTAGCAAATGTTTCTATTTGGGTGACACTTGCATACTGGATTTTGCAGTATTCAGCAAAAGGAAAATTTTATATTTTGGCCAAGCCTGTCTATCTCATCATCTTTCTCAATTTTCATTCATTGATGTCTCTTCCAGTTCCGGCACCATACAAGCATCTTACCAAATAAAGTGATTAAGGTATTGAGTTTTATTACTCAGAAACCGATGTTTCAGTTTCAGGTTTCTTTCTAGGTTTAGTAAACTCTTGTTTTTCATGCAAACGTTTTGTCCAAGGGAAGAACTTTCTTGATGCCTCACATGTTAACTTTATTTAAGATGTTGACTCGCAATATATCAAGAGAAGATTTATATGTAGTTGTGTACAAACTCCTGAAGAGGGAAGGAGGGGGTGGAGGAGTATCATTTTTAGAGAAATTAAACTTTAATTGGAGACGACAAATCAAACTTAAAGCTGCTAAAATCTAATAACTGTAAGAGCGCCAATGAAGTTGTACCAAAAACATTCTTTTAGGCACCAGCTGATATCCTTGACCTCAACCTTGAAGTCTACTGATAACCACTGAATTGCTTGGTGTAATGCTTGAAAGTTGTGCCAACGACACAAAGCTCTAGCAGATGCATTCCCAGTGGAAGCAACAACCTATTGGTTGAGGATACTAAACAAATGGCACTTGCAGCAGACTGTTGTTGCTGTCAGCTACAGTCTTGAGTTTGTAGCAAAGCTTCTTCATTTAAGTAGCTGGTGACTTGTCTGGAATTAAGTGAAAGAATAGCTGTTGGACGGATCAGCGAATTCCAAAACATTTTTTGCTTAAGTTTGTATGATTATCCTTCTTTGTCACTATTATTGTCTCTTCATACTGAAGTCGTACATCGTGTGCATGTCATAAGAAGTGTGTTTTCTAGACTAAAACAACATGATCGGCACATTACATGTGGGTTGGTGTTTGGTAATATGAGTTATGCACTAGAGGATGCTCTACATTTATTCCTGCCAAAAGTGGAAGCTGTTCGGTCACCTTCCATTTGTCTGTCTCTAGGACATTGAATGCTATTTTTGATATAATAGTAATGTTTCCTTCTCTTTGTCTCTGGGAAATTTAACAATAAACTATGGTTTCCTCTCTCAGGTTTTCACCACTTCCTATTTCTGCTATATCTGGGAGTGGTACAGGGGAGCTTCTTGATCTTGTTTGCTCAGGCCTGAAAAAGATCGAGGTTGGTATCCTATAGGTGGTCCATTTGTGTTGTTTTGTCCCATAAATTACTGTGAGCGGCATTTCAGATCTGTCAAACTTTGACAGTGAACTTCTTTCTTTAGAATAATCAATGGGGTTTTGCTGAGGCCAGATTTGTTTCTTGTAAATCTCTATAGTTTGTCAACTCTTGAAAAAGTAAGAGTGATACCTATAGGTTAAATTAAGAGGGGTACCTTAGGTCTTCATCAACATCTTACACTTGATGAGAGGAGTTTACGGAACGCTATGCTTATGGTACTAAAGACATTCAAAATTGTGTAGTTTCATATTCCTAATTGACTTGTGAGTTCATCAGCTGATCAATGTCAGGGGATACAGAGACTAAAGATCTGTGCACTCATATAATTTGTTCTGACATCGTTGTGGATTTTACTTCTAAAAAAATAGGGCCAGGAGAATTCTGAAGAAGGAGAAAGTTATGTTCCTGCAATTGCTATTGTTGGCCGTCCTAATGTGGGTAAAAGTAGCATTTTGAATGCATTGGTTGGAGAGGATAGAACAATTGTTAGCCCAATCAGTGGAACCACCCGTGATGCTATCGATACTGAATTTATGGGAGCAGATGGCCAGGTATGATCTCTGTATGTTGCACATCTGTATATCAAGCATTGTAATTGCTTCATAATTTTAGTCTGTTGTTAAGTAACTTTGTGCATCCCTATGGGTGATAAAATTGAATAAGTTCCTTCAGCAATCATCAAACGTTCAGTTCCTTGATCATTTGAATGGATGTCAGACAGAGCATTCATGGGCTTATGCTATGTTTGGAAATGAGGGGAAAGGGGTGGAATGAAAGTTTGCGTGGAAAATGGGGAAAAATTGGATATTTTTTTAAGGAGAAGAGGGTATATTTCAAATTGTGTATTTTCTACCCTAATTTTTGTCTCCCCTCCTCGCAAACATATATGATGGGGAAGTATACGTTGAGTAGAAGTCTGCTTTTAGTTTTTTAAGGTTTTTCTTTCCAACTAGAGTGAGTTTGTTTCTCAGTAGTTCTCATCTGCTCATTTTGAATGTCTGATTTTGCCCTGAGAATCACATTGAGGTATTTCCACCCCTATTATGTGATTCAAAGAGTTCAGCTACTTCCATGACTTCACATGCTTCCAAATTTTTCATTTTGCTTTGTGAACCTCTTCAAGATAACCGAGCAATTTATTGATCGAAATTCCAAGGTACTAATTCCTGCTACTACTACGACCTATGTTGCACCGACATGGGACACGACACGCTGACACGTGAATTCTCAAAAAATAGAGAATTCCGACACGTTGGGACACTTTGTATATTATATGTAATTTTATATATACACGATAAATTATTAGACTACATTCATCTGGTTGTCAACGCCCTCAAAAGACAGTTTTCTATCAACCAACAAATACAAAATGAGCCCTAGAACAAATTTAAGGCCCCCAAGTGTTACAAAGAGAATCCCATAGAGAAGCATGAGTAAGAAGCATAGCATCAAACTCATTCTGCAATTTCTTTGCTACCGCACTTTCTATACGCTAGCAGTTTCCAGAGAGGTCCATAATAGTAACCACACAAAGACTTCTCTCCGTACTTCCCCTAACCTCACAGAAACATGCACACCTAAAAGAAATATGCACAGAAGTATACATAAAACATAAACTAGTCAGCTCTTTGTGTACAGAGAGTCAGAGACAGAGCATCTTGGTGAGTGAAAGCATCGGCCTTTCTTCTTCGTGTACAGAGCAACAAAGACAGAGAATCGGTGACACCTTGAGGTGAGCGAGAACTAGAGGGGAAGGCGGCGAGCTGAGGCGGCGAGAGGAGGGGGAGCTGAGGTGAGGCGGTGAGAGTCAGTGCGGAGGCGGCGGGAGGCGAGTCGCGATGGGAGGCGGTGAGAGGCAAGTCTCGCCGCGAGTCGTGATAGAAAACCGAGAAGTAAGAACGCAAGAGGGAGAGGAGAGAACGCGAGATAGAGAAGTAGGAAATTAGGTAAAAAATTTGGGTGTTTACTGACTTTACCCCTGGACACGTGAGTCCCTCGCGTGTCCGTTTAGTTGACCCAAGTCCGAACACGGACATGCGTTGACTGCGTGTCCGGCGGTTTCCAGCCGTGTTGGACACGTGTCCGCACATGTCCGACATGCCAAAATTTTTCAAACCTGCATGTCCGTGTAACGTAGGCATTTCACTAGCAAAGCAACCTAATAATCTAATTACACAATGCTTTTAATTACCACCACTAGCTCTCACTTATAAATCTTGGAGAATGTTATGGACCTTGTCACAGCTTCATACGTGTTGATGAATAAACACGCTTCATGAATTTTCTGTTTTGTGCCTTTCTTGGATGACTGCTATAGCTTAGGTATTTGATGTTAGCCTCAATGAGATGATCAAGAGAGGCCTTCCTTTCAGATTATTTATAGATCACGTTAGTTCACATGTTCGCTGCCAAAGCCCTTGCCAGAGCCAAACGACTCCGAATTCTTCTCCATATTTAAGTTAAGAATGGAGAGTTACGGGACAGAACTTTTCAATTCATAACTAGAGCCAAAGAGTTGCTAAGCAATGGCAGTGTTAAGGAATACAGGGGTCGAATCATGAAACTCTCACTGCTTTAGTATAGCAATCGAGAATATTAGTTGATGTAACGGCATTTACAGCCTCCCAACAATTAACTCTTATCATTTTCAGAAGTTCCGGCTTATTGATACAGCTGGAATCAGGAGAAGAGCAGCTGTTGCTTCATCAGGCAGTACAACAGAGGCATTATCAGTCAACCGAGCATTTCGCGCCATCCGTCGTTCTGATGTAGTCGCTCTTGTCATTGAGGCAATGGTTTGTATCACGGAGCAGGTACTTACTTGAAGATCTGTATGAACTATTAACTTCTGTTATTTATTCTTCATGATCTGCAAATTTCTAGCTTGATATATGTGAGGCAATGCAGTGCAACAGATTCTTCGCTAATCAATAGTCGCTAATCTTTTCATATTTAACTTCATGGAATAAAGGAGCTGAAATCTTCTATAACGTGACTGTTGAGTGCGACATGGGCATGTCCTCACCAAATAATCTGCTAAACTTGACTTGCGATAGGTATGGTAAAGGTTGAGTTCTTAAAATCAGTGTAGTTTCCTATGCAGTGGGCAGTTTTTGAGAAGTTCTGTTGTGATTGTGATTAGTTTGGCCGATTAATCTCAGTATTTACATTGATTTGGGTGTGTTAATCTACATAAGGTTTTAGTTGAATTCATCAGAATGACCATTTTGTGGTTTTTTTGTCAACTATTGTAGGATTACCGGATTGCTGAGAGGATAGAAAAGGAAGGAAAAGGTTGCCTTATCGTTGTGAATAAGTGGGATACAATACCCAATAAAAACCAGCAAACTGCAACATACTATGAGCAAGATGTTAGGGAGAAGCTTCGCAGTCTTGATTGGGCACCAATTGTTTATTCAACTGCAATAGCTGGTCACAGTGTTGAAAAGTAGGTTCCAACCCCATGCTGTTTTGATCTAATCAGATTTTTTTTGTTTTTTGTCTGTTTGCAACTTCAACTGCAATAGCTGGTCACAGTGTTGAAAATAGGTTCCAACCCCATGCTGTTTTGATCTAATCAGATGTTCTTTGTCTGTGTGCAACTTTACCGTAAATGTTTGATATAAAATTTTATTTGCAGAATTAGAAAATATCCCCATTAGGCAAAAGAAACAATCAGTAATAAAGTGAAATCTGGAGTTTATCCTGCTCAATTTCGCTGGCAAAAAATTAATCCTGCTCATTGAATGTTAAAAAACCCAAATTTTTGTCATAGGATCATTGTTGCTGCGAGCACGGTGGAAAAGGAGAGGTCAAGAAGGCTTAGCACTGCTATACTGAATCAAGTGGTGCAGGAAGCAGTGGCTTTTAAAGCACCTCCACGGACGCGTGGTGGAAAGAGGGGGCGGGTTTATTACTGCACTCAGGTTTGTTCTATGGCAGGGCAGCTGAATTATCTTATCATCTAGACAACCTTGGTATATCTTTTTAGTGCTGTCAGCGTGTTTATTACTAGAGCAACTAGCAATTTGTCATGCCTCTTCTAATGTTTTGGCTAAAGCTTGTCAAGCTGATGCTGCTACTTTAGCAAATCATGAGGTACACAGTAGTAAATGCTGAAGCTCATTAACATAATTTTAGTCTCATCTTAGCACCAAGGTTGTTTCAGTCTCAATTCATCTTAATGGGATGAATTTTTGTGTTGACAGGCTGCTATCAGGCCACCCACATTTGTTTTCTTTGTAAATGATGCCAAACTTTTCCCTGAGACATATAGGAGGTTTATGGAGAAGCAACTGCGATCAGATGCAGGGTTTTCAGGTACCCCTATTCGGCTTCTATGGCGCAGCAGAAAGAAAACGGAGAAAGGTTAGTATGTGTAGAAGAGTATTTGATGATAATTGAGGGGGTTGGGGGTGGGTTTGGGTTGAGGTTTGTTGTGTGGGGGGGGGGGGGTTTTGTTTGGGGTGGAGGGAGGGAGGGAGGGAGGGAAAGCACGAATTAATTTGGATGGGTGCTGATTGATTTTTCAGGGAGGGCTTCAACAGATGCACAGGGTGCCAGTGCCGCTCCAGATGGAAAATTGGCCATTGCTACTTGAACAGACTCATCTTTGGAAGCTGCACTTCAGAAGCTTAGTCGACAGCTAAATGCATGTTGAACCCGGAGAAGCTAGGTACGAAGTCACAGCCATCGATGACATTGTTTATCCTGCCTTGCGAACAGATTCGTGCTTGGGGTTGTTCTTCTGATGGCAGTGAAGGTTGTGCCCAGAAAGGATTAGAACAAGGAAGCCATATACATGGGGCGTACGCATGCATACTTGTTATAGATGTGCTCACCATGTGCCATTGGGAGTGTTATTATGTGGTGGTGAAAAGTTGTAAAGTGGTTCCCTGTGTTCTGGACCCATACTATTTATGATAAGACACCAACGCTTTAGGAAGAAGCATTTGAAATGCTGCTTTTGGGAGAACTTCTTTGGTTATTAACCTCCAATGTCATTTAGCGAGTTATCTGCATTGACAATAGATTTGTTCATTTTGGTTTTCCGAGCGGACGTGATCTTTTGATGGTCGTTGAATACCTAATGCAGCCGAGACCACAGAAGTGCCGTACTCGCAGCAAGGGTCTCGTCTAATTTAGGAACACATTGTGGGAATCGACAACTTCCTCTTTTCAACAATCTGGATGATTGTTAGCCTGTAAAAGGACGCTTTTTTTTTTTTTTTTGGGCCAGAAATTTACTTCCCCTTTTTCTGAAAGAAATTTTTTGAAATGTTAGTGTCGTGTGGTTCAAGAGGAAAAGAAGGATGTCCATTTGATTTTTGATTCCCGGAGCTTTGCGAGGAATCACTAGTCTCTAGCAGTCTTTGTAGCATTCTTCCATCGAAACTTCTTCGTTTTTTCCGGTTGTGTTTCTTCGGTCTATTCCGACTTCTTTATTAGGAAAGCTGCCCAACGAAATGAACCTCGACCATAAATTGTAAATTCTGAAGATTTTGAGAGGATCATGACGATTTAGATTGAAGAATCCTCTAGGACTGCAATGTCAGGAATCGGAAATCTGCGACCTCAAATTGTAGTTCTCAGAGTCGACGAATTTCAACTGAAGATCAGCTTGGGAAGTAGATGAAGTTAAGCAATAACGGAGAGCTGTCGCATTCGGGATTCGTTCAGAAGGAACAGTAAGTTTTGTTCATGCACACGCGATTAATCACTCTCTTCTTTGATACACAAAACATGTTACTATCTGCTTGTCAAAGACAATGAGCGAAATCATCAACGAGTTAGATCAGTAGTAATGCTACACATACTCTAAGGCAGGTTTGCGAAATTAGTGTATGACACTATGGCAAGCTGCCAGTGAGCATTTCTTGCTTCACATTGAACACGCGATATGAGTAGAATCATTTTGTAGACTAATTAAGTCGCAAAGTCTTAATATATGTAACACTACATCAAAATGAAATTTAACAACAGTGAATGGTGACAAAAAATGTGGAGACAAATGACTCATTTGCAATCGGTACTGGGTGACTAATTTTCCTCCAGTTTGGTTATGTCCAAGCTCTCTCTCAGTCACCAGATCAGTCGGATATTCAGAAGTCGATTGAGAGAGGGAGTGGTGCCCTCATTTGCTGGCCTGAGCAATTATGTTGCTGATGGAGTTAGCCTCCTCTTTGGCAGTCTCCACCAAAGCATCCTGCAATTAAGAATAAGTCAGGGGAGACCAGAACCTCCAACTCTGAGCAAAAGGACAAGAACACACCTGTCCAGCAATAAGGCGAGCAACAGTTTTCTTGCTCGACTCCTGAAGTTCGCCAGCCAGCAGTAGCTCGTCCAGGATGTAATATGCCTAGTAGTTTCAGGTTCAATGTCAGAATCACATTTACATTGAAGAGAAGGAAAGGTAGCAAAACTGGCTGTGGGGGGAGTTGAAGCATGCACTAAGAGCAAGGAAGGCCAGCGAGAGCAGAAACTATCCATCTTTTACGTGGTTATGACAAAAGATAATGTGACTGCAGCAAGGCAGATTTGGAGCCCCTACCTTGTGAAAGTTGAAGATCAAATCCAGCTCGCACACCTGTTAAGGAAACAAAAGAAGGCACCGAAACAAAACTCAAGTTTGTCAACCAATTTCAACTCATAAAAGAAATCGGCATCTTGCTCTGCATTCTTCATGATAAAAAGGCTTACGCTTCCAAAGTAGCGATCTAAAGTTTCCACATAGTGATGGATTATTTCAAGAACCTCCAGTTCATTGTCGTCTTGGTTGATGCACATACAGAAGTAAAGGCTGGCATACCTAACCACATCAATGAACGATATAACAGACTGCATATTTCAGTTCTTAAGCAAACTCCGTTGCACAACTCATTGCCAAATACTGAATTATTCAAGGTGCAGACAGCTCAACGACTTTGCAAAAACTGTAGGCGCACCTTCTATAAACAACTTTCAATCCTCTCCACTCGACAAAGTTGCAAAGTTTGGGCCCTCTTGAAAGTACTTCACCACTAATCTCTCGAATAACCTAACAGCATGAGCATACAGGAAATAATAGTATTTTAGCATGGACGTACATTCCCAGCAGCATGATGGAGAGAACTAATAATCAGATGAAGCGGGATATGTTACAAACTAAGAACAGTTCAGAAGTTCAAGTAAAATTTTGAGGTCTATTGAGGATTTGAATTAGCATATGCACTAGAAATAGCCACATGTTACATATCAACAAATTCTATCCCTATGGAGACTAACATTAGCAACTAGAAATCATCACCGAATAGCAAATAAAAAGCCTATTGGAGGTGGCATTGATAGACCATGGTTCGTGGTTCCACTAGTAATTGATGGTGTAACTGCCAAAGGTCATCCAGTGAAGGGAATATATGCGACAATTCACTGAAGGGTGCTGTCCACAAATCATCCAATGTGGGAGACAAGCTTGATGGTTACCCTACTTACTTTTTATCGACAAGTCTAGAGTCCCTACTGAAAACTCTCAAATATGACCAATCTTAAAGGAAGCACAGAGGAGAAAATATAGAGTAAGATAGTGAAGCGATTCTCATTTTCAACTCTCGCACCAACAAGCATCAAGAGAGCAAGTTTAATCTAATGATCCTTAAAAGTTTACTTAATTTCATATTTAAGGCCAAAAACATAAAATTTTCATGTTCTTGTGCTGTTCTTTTTGTCTCAGCCGCTTTTGTATCCCTTTAGACATGGTTGCTTAGCCTCCTTTAAGCGAAATCCTAGTCATGTTTCTATTGGATAACACCTTAAGCCAAAAACAACAAACCAATTGAATACTTACATTTTATCAAGCTTTGACAAGATGAGACTTGAACGGTATTACCCAAATGCGTCTAAGAGGGACAAAAAACTGAAAACAAATATTTCATGGGACAAAATTGCCAGTTTTATAGACTTTTTAGACTTTGCTAAAATGCGAGATTAATAAACTTATCATTGGTGCTACTATGAGCGTTCTCTCTTTCCATTTCTCCATAAATCAGCCATTTAAGAAAATTCATGCGCTCCTTCAAGGGAGTAACTTTTACTATCCATATATGTGATGCAACTGTTGTGAGTCTTGTTTGGGTCCAGCACTTCATGTAAAAAGGAAAAGCAAACACATGAGGTGATGAGAGAATGCATGCCACATACTCAGAAGCTATCAAAAGCAAAGGATTTTACTGGAACACCTCCCTTGCCTAGATAATTTCCCACCTTTTCCAAATGTAGTACGAGTATTCCTTTTAATGTCATGTTTCAACTTGTCCATATTTAAGTCAACAGGGAACATGATCTACATTTAAAGCTATCTGCACAGATCACAATTTTCTAAGGACTGTAAGGAATGAACATACCTTAGTTCTTTCCTTCTGAGGATAAGCTGAATACCACTTTGTCAGCCTCACTTTACCCTGCCTACTTATGAGAAGCACGAAGTGAATCTGAAAATCCAGGACAGAGAAAAGTAATTATCCGGCTGCCCACAGCAACGTGCCATACAAATGTTTATATCTCCTGTAATCATTCAACAACAAATCCATTCCATGCCAAAACAGCTATCAATGAGCAATGTCCTCAAAGATGCAATTTTTCCGAGTCCTATGCGAAATCACAACTAACCCATGAAGGCAAATGCTCCAATCTGCACCAGATCTAATGCAATTCAACAACGAATGGGACTAAGCTATTGGCTCTTGCTGGAGGATGACAAGATCTCATCAAAAGAATCAACAGTTTCCCAAGATTACACGACAGCTATCGTATTAACTCTCGAGATTTCGCGTACCCAGATCGCTTAGCTTAAACTCTAACGACAGATAACGAGATTCAACTCAAAATTTAAGCCCATCAAGAGCAGAATGCAGATTCCGGGACGCGAGATTCATGAAAGCTTTCCCGCGAATGAAAAGCAAGAAAGTCGCAGAACCAAGACATCAACGGCCCAGATCCAAGCTACAGAACTGCAAGTAGAATGCAGGAAGACGAAGGAAGCAATGATACCATTTTCAGTGCAGAGATGTCAGAGCGAGTTCGTTAGGTGACGCGATCTCTGATCATGTCCCGTTTCCAGAAAGAGAGAGAGATGGAAAATTCTAAGTGACGTCCTCAAACTATTGCAAAACTCTAGTGTTAAAATCGTTAAGTCTTTGTGACACGAAAAAAAATCACGAGTCTTGCTTTGTGCCTGTAAAATAAGATAAGCGCGGGTAAATTTTGGTAATTAAATTTTTTTTTTGTCTTTCCTATCTTTAAGTCAAACTCCGTAATACTAGCCTTCCTAACCCTAATCCCTTTACCAAAAGTTACCAAAAGGGCCGTATACCTATTGACGATAATTAAATATTAACCAAGAAATTATTTACATCGTTGATAAACCACCGATACTCTTATGAAAGTGAAATTACCAACCATTTTAACAATTTACCACTATTAACCGGTGTAGCTCATAACGTGTTAAGGTCATTGACCTTTTTGTTGGAAACATGAAAATTATTCAAAAATTTCTAAACCTAACGTAGGGTGGCCAATTAAGTCGCAAATTTTTTAATTATGCCAATTTCTTTCTAAACATTTTCATGATTCGCCAATTTAGTCCTTCCAATCAATATAAACCAAAAATCGTTAACGTCGATCTAGTTATTGCATACCGTCCTATGTGGAACAAACAAGACTAATATATACAATTTTTTGCAATTATTTAAATATTTCAAATTTTTTGATTTTTTGATATTTTTTTTATTTTCCAACTCTAGGCCAGTGAGGTCGCCAACTGACCCTCATCCTCCGCCTAGACTAGGCGAGGGTCCAAGAAAAAAAATAGGGACCTTAAAAAAAATAAAAAAAATAAGAAAATTATTCACGTTCGCTTCTCGCGCTATATAGGATGATCGACATCGATTAGATTGTCACGATCGCGACTTTTAGCCTAAATTAGCCGGAATGACTAACTTGACAAATTATCAAAATATTTTGGGCTAAATTGACAAATCGTGAAACTATTTAGAAATAAATTGGTAAAATCGAAAGGTTTATGATTAAATTGGCAATATACAATAGGGTTAGGATTTTTGAACAATTATCTCCGTTAGAAACTACTAACTATTAGTTCAATTCACTTACCAATATTTACCTGATTGTTTCAAAATTAGTAGCTCTTTCAATAATTCATCAACATTTACTTGCCAAAGTTATCAATGTGCTGTTAATTCTCATAGAAAATTACCAACCTCAAATTGAGGCTTTAGCGACTTTTCATGGATTACGTGAGTTAAAAAGATTGTTTTGGAGATAAACAAACCCGTTTTCAATGGTTTATCTGATTTGTTTGGGGAGCTAACCAATGAGTTAATATTACTAACGAAGCTACCAATTTATGAGTACAAGTACCCACGTTTATTTAATTGTTTGAAATTACCAACCATTTTACTACATTTATTTGCCAAACTTAAGTTACTAACTCTTGTTATAAATTATCAACTATTATCTGAGTCACTTGCCAATACTAGTTTTATCGTTTCACTATCAATAACTATTTGTTAAGCTGCCACAAAATATATTAACAAATCATCGAGTAGTTGGTAATTCCAAAACTATCAAAGAAAGATCGGTAACTAACTTAAATGAGAGCTGATGATTTCAAATAAAAGTTGGCGACTTGACTTTCGCAAATAAATCTTGGTATATTGGAGTAGTTGGTAATACAAAGAAAGTTGGTAATTTCGTATAAAAGTTAGTGGCTTTAATACCACGGTAAGTTTCCAAATAATTGTTTGTAGATAATTGGAACAATTGGCACTTTTGAAACACTGATATCAATGTTGGTAATTAACTGAAAAGATAGTTAGTGATTTCATGTAAGAGTTAGTAAATTGAGTTCCGGAATTAAATGATGGTAAATGGTTGAAGTTGGTTATTTTAATAACAGTCGGTAATTTCATATGGTAGTTAGTCACTTTACATGTTGGTAACTTTAATGAACAAAAGTTAGTAAATTCTACGAGCTGTTAGTAATTCCCAAAACAGTTAAAACAAACGTCGGTAGATGGACTCAAATGATGGGAAATCGTCAACATAGTTATAAACCTACTTTAGGGTATTTAATTTAATCATAAACCTTTCAATTTAGCCAATTTAGTCTTAAATTTTTTGACGATTTGTTAACGAAGTTCTTTCAATCAATTTTTGCTAGAAATGACTTACGTGAATGCTTGCTTTCCTACATGGCATGGCCGTGCTAACAAGGTTTATTTTTGTAATCTTGCAATTTTTATGTATTTATTATTATTTTTATATTTTTTTTTTTTTTTTTTAACTGTTTTTTCCAATCTCTAGGTTAGTGAGGTCACTGATTGACACTTGGGCCTCGCTCATGGCCCGCAAGGGCATCACTAGGGCCCGTCGTGGAAATCCAACTAAGGAAAAAAAAAAGAAAGAAAAAAAGAAAAAAAAAGCGGATAACGAAAATGAAAGAAAATTAAGAAAATTCTTGAAAAAATTTCAAAAGTTGTCCACATCATCACCAATTGTTTCATGTACACGCATTAGCATCCACGTCAATTTTAAGCCAATATTGGTCGGAAGAGCTTTATTGACAAATCGTC
Organism: Rhodamnia rubescens; assembly: GCA_021437795.1. NCBI lineage: Eukaryota > Viridiplantae > Streptophyta > Magnoliopsida > Myrtales > Myrtaceae > Rhodamnia > Rhodamnia rubescens. The sequence goes on from JAILYA010000021.1 coordinate 436,245, forward strand.
GAATGTTTAGGATTAAATTGGAAAAATTGAAATGTTTATGAATTGAATTAACTGTCATATAATAGACTTATATATTTTTTGGTAATTTTCTCCTAAGAAGAGAGTCGATTGTTTCCTAAAATGATTAGTTGGTGAAAAATCAAACAAGCATGGATAATGACTCAAATAAGAGTTGATAATTTTCTAGAAGAGTTTGTAATAACTTTAACAGTTGGTATCTTTAACAAATAATTTGTTGATAAATTATTGGAACAGTTACTAATTTCAAACAATTAAATAATCGTTCGTAAGTGGGTTCAAATACAAGTTGGTAATTTTATTTTTTTAAAGTTAGCAACTTTAACATTTGGTTAAATTTGACGGTTAAAAGTGGGTAAATAATTGGAAAAGTTGAGTCTTTTGAACGATCAAATTAACATTGGTAATTGCACTCAAATAAGAGTCAGTAATTTTTGAACAGTTAATAACTTTAACAAGCTGATAAGCTACACAAATAAGTATTGGTAGATTACTGAAATAGATGATAATTAAAACAACAAAACCACTGATAATTTCATAAACTAGATTACTGAAATAGATGATACTTAAAACAACAAAACCACTAATAATTTCATAAAATATCCCTAACTTACGCACGCATTGTAGGCTAAATAAGTTACCGGTCAAAATTTCGTTACTAATTAGTTTTGACGATTACCAACACTCTTCCTATTTTATCAGCATGGACTAATGTCATGATCTTTTTACCCAAGGGAAAATAGAATCAGTCTCCTACGCTCTCCCCGATAGATTATGAATGGCTTGGAGAAAACATTTTACGTGCAAAATGATTGACACAATTAACCAATCAAGTATATCACATTTGTTTTTGATCGACTTGTTACACCGCGTCTTTGTTATATGTACCTTATACTTTGGATTTGAGGATCAATCAATGACAAGATTTCGACACTCTATTGCCAGTTGAGTATGTTACCACTACATAAAATACTTTGTGGGTTGGATTCATATCGGTCTTCGGGATCTAAATCATCAAATGGGTGGATCGAATAAAAAATGTTTCGGCCCAAATTAGCCTATTTAATGGTTTTCAATCCATTTTCGTGCAATACAAATTTAGTGGCCCATACCGACCCGGTCCATATCCAACCGGATACCCGACCCGATCTAAATTGCCAAAACACTTATATTTTTAAACGAATTTAGGAAGATTCATACCCAAACTAAGGTAAAAGCATGGAGTAAGCAAGCGCAAGTTCGAGCGAGAGACAAGAGGAAGTGAAGAAAGAGTTGTGGAAGGTGATTAAATATAAGTAAGTTGCGAACTCAATTTAATACCAATGTTAAACTCATTTATGACTCATAAAGTTGGGTCTGAACCTATTTACGACTTATTTACCAAATACAGCTAATTCAGACAATCCAATCCATCAAATATGAGTTAAGAAATGCGAATATGACCTATTTTGACAAGTCTGTCGCGCATTAAATGCACGATATCGTCCGCTAAAAACATTATTCATGACGGGGGGCCTCATGATAACTGAATATGTGGTTGGAGTTTTTCAGACAAAGGACGAATAGTGCAGGCCATTTAATCCCAATGGACACCTAGAGTTACGGTTTTGGGTCCCCATTCACGCGTGGTAATAATTACGAGTTATTGGGATGTTGCATCTGTAGAGTTAACGGCCCTAGGACCGCTTAGGATAAATTCATATTGAGTTCATACCATGAAAAACCCCAAATTAATATACTTATAACAAATTTACCTTAAAATTATTTTTTTAATCACGAAAAACCTCAAACTGATATACGTGTGATAAATTTACTCTAGATTATTGTTTTTTAAATTTCAAAAACCCTAAACTGTTTTATCTATGATAAATTTATCATAAACTAATTTTTTTAACCACGAAAAAGCCCAAACTAGTACGTCTATATCAAATTTACCATCCTTAAAATTGGATTAATACCACGAAAAATTCTAAATTGATACACCTGTGACAAATAGAGGGTAAAATCTCCTAAATCGGTATACCCATCAACTAGCACGTGTCATTTAACTCAATAATTTGATGATTAGATTTAACTAAAATTAACGGAGGATAAATTTGTTATAGGCATATCATTTTTGAGTAAATTTATCACAAGTGTACTAGTTTGAGATTTTATGTGATCAAAAATCAAAAATAATTTAGGAAAAATTTATCAAAAATATAATTTAAGATTTTTCGTGGTATTAACCCATTTATATTAGAGGGATTCCTCATTCAATGCTGATATAACAGTTCCTGGCCAAAACGACGATAGAAAAACACCATACATGTCAAGATTTCTTCTATGTAGAAAAAGAGTCTACCCCGGTTGATCCAATCACGGCGTACATAGGTCCCATTCGTTTGAACATTCTAATGTAGCATCGGTAAATTGCTTAGTTAGAGTTTTTTCGCGGTTCGCCACCCCTCCATCTCCTAGAGTTAAAAGCTCGAGTATGACCCGATGATGTTCCGATAACCTTTTTACTTAGTAACAATCACTATTTCATCATAGCGTAACTCACTTTCATGCCTCATTTTGCCCAAAAAAGTACTGAAAAAATCCTAAACCCATTGTATTTGCATCAATTCTGTCTTAAACATTTCAATTAAACTAATTCATTCTCAAATCTTTTTGCATTTGTGCCAATTGAGTTCACCCGGCCAATTTTAGCCGAAGTCGTTAACACGATCGGCGGCCTTCTTAAGTGGCACAACCATACTTACATGAACAAATTTTAATGTTTTTCTACGAAATTTTAAATAATTTTTTTGCTTTTTTCTTTTTTATTTCATTTTGGTTGGTGAGCGTCGAGCCCTCCTCGGATGAGGCCCGAGTGAGGGCTTCCCGGCCTCACTCGCCGATGGCGATGGCCTGGGCGTGGGCGAGGGTCGTGACCATCGCCGACCAAAATGGAAAAAAAAAGGAAAAAAAATAATGAAAATTTTAGAAAATGTTAAAAAAATTGTAAATTTTGTCTACGTCGGTCTAGGCGTGTCATGTAGGATAATCAACGTTCATGTCGGTGATTTCCCTCAAAATTAGCTGGATGATTTGAATTGGTACTTTTGATAAAAAAAAAAAAAACTGAATTGATACAAATACAAAAAGTTCAAGACTAAATCGATCCAATTGAAAAATTTAGAAATGAATTGAATTGGTCTAATGCAATAGGTTTAAAACTTTTCTCGTACCTTCCCCTCTTTTGTCTCTCTCGAACTAAAGTTCTGATTGAAAGTTGAGTCTTCTTAAATACACACCTGCACCAACCAAACTACATGAATGCCAAGACCGCTCAAGTCCTGTTCACACCGTTTACCATCCTTTTCATGAATTTACTTGACCACCTTCGGTGCCCTTCCTCGCATTCCTTCGCCCACACGTAAACATGCATGTGATTGTGAAGGACGAAGATGGTGCTTGATCAATTAGTCTTTAAAAGGTTAATACCACGAGAAATCCCAAATCGATACAAACATGATAAATTTATCTTATATTAATTTTTTGTCAACAAAATATCCTAAATTGGTACACATGCGATAAATTTACTCCAAAACAAATTTTTTGACCACTAAAAATTTCAAACTGGTATGGCAATGACAAATCCATTAAATTGGATTAATATCATGAAAAACTTAAAATTAGAACATTTGTGACAAACGGAGAGTGAAAACCCTAAATTAGTACACACGTCAACCGCCACGTGTTATGTGACTCGATAATTTGACGGTGCAATTTAACGGAAACTAACGGAGGAGGGTAAATTTATCGTAGGGGTACTAGGTTGGGATTTTTGGTGATCAAAAAATTAGTTCGATGTAATTTTATCACATATGTACTGATTTAAAATTTGTCGTGGTATTAATCCATATTTAAATTGACTAGACGTTGGACCTTGCTAGTGATTGTAAGGAAACCTTCTTTGAACATCAGTATGAACCCAGATTTTCTTTCTTTTCTTTTATCGTCTTTTCTTTTCCCTTTTGGATTGGTGAGTTGAAGAAGGTTGGTTGGAGCAAGCCTTTCCGTATATAAACAGGCCCTGCAAGAGGCCAACAAGAACACAAGTGTGTCTCAGCCGGTTCAGTGAGAGAGACATGGAATTTGAAAATGAGGTAGTGGAAGAGTTGGAGAGGGAGCTTGAGGAGATGAGGGAGTGTTACAGGAGTGGAAGGACAAGAGAAGCCTCCTGGAGGAAGTCACAGCTCAAAGGGCTGCTCCGACTCCTCAGGGAAAGAGAGGAGGAGATCTTCAGGGCTCTCCATCAAGACCTGGGCAAGCATCCTGCTGAGGCCTACAGGGATGAGGTGAACCTGGATTCAATTGGCGGCACATTCTCTTCTTACTGAGGATTTCATTTGTACACTGAATATCTGAAACATGCAGGGACTGAGGGGGGACTTAAACCTGAAATAACCTGCGTGAATACGATCATCTTTTGTAGTGCGTCGCTGGGTGTGTTCGGTGCTACTTGGCCAGTTGAGCGAGATGGTCTCTTTGTCCCCCACATATAAGATAATTATCGAAGCATGCAGGTCTGCTCTTCGAAGGGGAGGCACTGAGAGAAACGTGCAAATGCAGTAGCTAAATTGAACCCAAGATTTGAGTGAAGAAGACGAACACGTTACCATTTGAGCAACTTAAATGGTTCGGTTGACACAGTGGTCGCGTTAAATGGAAAGATGTGACAAAGTGGACACCTAATGTAGCCTAAACTGAAAAATTCTCAACTATATATAGATCAAGGCAAATCACAAAATGAGAAACAGGAAGGGCAACAGTGACAGGTTCTTTTAGTGTATCGTCTGTAATTCTGTATCATCACGGTATATGGAACATCGCTTGGAAACGGGACCTTGGTGGGCCTAATGTAGTATCGCTGCATCTGACAGCTTGAGCTTTTTGGCAGAGATTATGTACATTGTTTGCAACAATCGTTTAGAACCCCTCGATACTGTTCTAAAATTTCTCTTATTAGCGGCTTTGCATTTGTGTAGTTCCTCCTTAGTCATCATTATGTTTACAGACATTTTGAGGAATGACCATTTATTCATCGTTACATCTGCAGATAGGAAGCTTGATAAAGTCTGTGAACTATGCATTGGACGGCTTGAAACGATGGATGTCAGGCAAAAAGGTGAGCGCTTACACTCTTCTTGCTTACCAGTTGATGAATGCTGAGTGTGCACTTGGCGAGTGTTCCTTGCAACATTCGCAGGACGAAACGTGTCGCTAGTTTTATATGGTGATAAACGATAGTCTCGAACAGCTAATCCTTGGCACTCCGACAGGTCACGACAGAACCAAACCGAAACACCTAATATTATTCTGCAGACCATACAAAATGCTGGTATTTTTCTGATGATTTATTTTATTGATAGGCCAAACTGCCAAGAATTGCATTACTCACGACTGCGGAGACTGTTCCTGAACCTCTTGGTCTAGTCCTGGTAATCTCATCCTGGAACTTTCCAATCGGTGAGGATAGTAGTTTTTGGAGGATTAAAATTATGTATACTGATGCATCTTCAGCTGGTCTCGGGTGGGCTGATACGTCTCGGTCATTAATTAGGCATGGTTCCTGATAACATTTGGCCCTATGTTTATGCATTACAGGACTATCCTTGGAACCGCTAATAGGAGCGCTAGCCGCAGGCAATGCCGTGGTTTTAAAACCTTCGGAGTTGGCCCCGGAATGCTCTTCTCTTCTAGCCAATGCCATTCCTTGTTATTTAGACGACAATGCCGTGAAAGTCGTTCAAGGTGGTCCTGGTGTTGGCGAACGGCTTCTGCATCAGAAATGGGACAAAATATTCTTCACAGGTTCAAACACCTTCCTTCAAAAAATCTCTCCTCCAATATTTATATTTGACTGAAAGCCGTCCAACGGGTTAGTTTAGCATTTTCTGGTCTTTAAATTTGTAGGGAGTGCCCGAATAGGACGGAGAGTCTTGGCGGCAGCGGCAGAGCATCTGACGCCTGTTGCATTGGAGCTCGGTGGGAAATGCCCTGCCGTAGTAGATACTCTTTCTAGCTCATTCGACAGAAAGGTGGCTGCGCAACGAGTTCTCGGGGGGAAATTCAGTTTCTCTGCAGGACAAGTATGCATCGGAGTGGACTATGTCCTAGTGGAGAAGAAATTCAGTTCCACTTTGGTAGGATGCTGGAGATGATCTGGTATTTCCTTGTTCAATGTTTTATTTTCTTGTCAGTACTGATGTTGAGTTCCTTGCATTCTTTCCCATTCTATTCAGGTCGAAACGATGAAGGTCGTGATGAAGAAGATGTTTGGAGAAAACCCTAGGGAGTCGCGAAGTGTCGCAAGAATCGTGAATAAGCATCATTTCTTAAGATTGCAGAACCTTCTACTCGATCCTATGGTTAAATCTTCTATTGTCTATGGCGGATTGATGGATGAAGATAACCTGTAAGCCTTGCTCTTTCACGTCGCCTTTTCTGTTCCATAGGACCATATCCGACTCTCGGTTAGGCTTTGTATGAAGATTTTGCTTCATTACTGTTGCACCAAGGATAAGTTTGTCTACAGATGATTAGATTCAAGTGCAGTGATTATTTATGTACATATGCAGGTTCATCGAGCCGACAATCTTGATGGATCCTCCACTTCAAGCGGCAATCATGACGGATGAAATCTTTGGCCCATTACTGCCCATTGTAACTGTAAGATGCATAACCCGAAAACGACATTCATCAATTTGTTATATGCTATTTCTTCAAGTATCTAGTCGTTGCCGAACAATCAGTGGCCAGCTGATTACTGATGCAGTCGCAATCTGGTATGACCTTATTTTGTTTTTGACAGCTAAACAAGATAGAAGACAGCATCAAGTTCATAAACTCGAGGCCTAAGCCGTTAGCCATCTATGTCTTCACTAAGGATAAGTCGCTGAGGAGGAGCGTGGTGTCGAAGACGTCATCTGGGAGTGTCGTATCTAATGATGCAGTCGTTCAGGTATACCTCCAATCCTATATAACATCTCCAAATAGCGAAACCATTGGTGCATTTTTGTCAGTCTTTGAAGGGCAAATCAAGCATTTTAATGTGCATATGCTATGCTATCTCTAGCCGGGCCTTGTAGTTGTCTACGTTAATGTTTCTCGCTAAGGCCTTCGAAGCATTAACGAAGAGACTTTTTCCATTTCAATCTGCACATGTCAGTATCTAGCTGATACTCTCCCCTTCGGCGGAATCGGCGAGAGCGGGATGGGCAGATATCACGGGAAGTTCTCCTTCGAAGCCTTCAGCCACCAAAAAGCAGTGATGAGAAGAAGCTTCCTTGTTGACTTCTGGTTCAGGTTCCCGCCCTGGAATGATCACAAGCTGCAGCTCTTCCGGTCATCGTATCGCTACGACTACCTCGGGATCGTTTTGACCGTGCTGGGCCTGAAGAGGACAGGCAGAGTCCCCGAAAGCGTACAGACATCCAACTGAGCATGGCCACCATGTCCTAGGAAGTACCCTTCGTTAATCTAAATAAGATAATTCCATGTATGGTGACCTTCTTCCACTCTGAATATGTATAGGATGACCTTCTTCCACTCAAGTATTACCAAGAGATTGCTTTATACATGCGCGCTAGGAAGAGGGCGCTTTGTCCCTGGTTTGAGCTTTCTGGGTTCTAAAACAGTGATGTCCGAAAAGGCATTGCCTGTGTTCTCTGTCACTCGATGCAAGAATGAAAAGAAATACAGCAAGTTTCTAGCTCAAGGGATGGCTGAGATCATTTCATATCCCAAGCTCACGCCGTTTCCAGATTGCGGGAAAATTGTCCAAAAAGTTCTACATATATTATACTTTTGCCAATTCGATCCTAAATCTTTTTAGATTTTGCCTACATCATGCCAATTTTTGTCCGAAATCACGATATGGAGGTTGGCCATGCCACGTAAGACGGCTTATGTCCAAGTGAGCGATGAGTTCATTTGGCAACTAGCAAGTGAAATTTTTAGATCTCAATTGGCAAACTTGAAAGGTTTATGGCTAAATTGACAAAAGTGTAATAGGTTTAAGACCATTTGGACAATTTTCTCCGAACAAGGCCCTCTAGCTTCGAGTTGGTGTAGTATTTCACTTTGCGAAAGCACCATTTTATCAAGTGATACACGAGCACCTTTGATCTGGTTCAATTCAGGAATGACATTTCCTTGCACCCGGACTTCAACTCTCATGAAAATTGGTAACTAGTAACATCACGTAAGGCGACATAGCGAAAACAGTGAAGGCAAGAAGAAAGGGAACTCGAAACTAGACTTCCCTGAAAGATTGAAGCTCGAGAGTCGAGGGATCGGAGGAGGCAATGTCGTTCACTAAAGGAGCAGTTAAGGTTAGCCAGATCATTATAAAGTACAAAATCCGATCAACGGGACATCAACTACCGGAAATACCGGTTGGTCGATCAAATTATGATTGAATAGCCCATCATATTCTTGATTTGTCATAAAACAAGCCCTATGCCAAAATTTTTACGGAAGATTCACCAGATCGGGAGAAAAATCTTACAATAGTAAGATTAGGAGGATAGAATGTCAATGGAGATTTTAGTATTAGATATCTTTGAGATATGTGTGAGTTGTGTTAGAGAAATCCCACGTCGAAGAATTAGTGAGAGGTTGAAGCAATTAATATATCATAGTTGTTCCAACTGAATATATTGATGGGTTCGGATTTGGGCCAAACTAATTTTCATACGTGCGCAATTGTGTCCTTCATCAATTACTTTTTCTAAAATAGAAGGAAGAATTATAAAAAAAAAAAAAGGCTATAATGCTTGCAACGGTCAAATGACGTTTAAAGGTCCTCGCTTTGCGAGGGAACTTTTCCCGCCGTTTCTCTCTCTCTCTGCCGTCATCTCTCTCTCTCAGACACTCAAAACCCTAAATCTTCTTCGCTCTCTGCAAATCCATGGCAGAAACGCCGAAGAGGATCCCAACACCTCGAAAGCAAAAGCAATCGCCTTCGAAGCTCCATCTTGAGCCCTCGCCCTCGCCCTCGCCCTCGCCAATCTCTTTTGCGCCCCATACCCCACAGACCGTCACCCCTCTCCGCCGATCCACGCGGCTAACGTCTCTATCTCCAGACAATGAAGGAGGTCGCGACGCGGGGACGCCTTCGAAGCCTATTGGCTTCGCCCTCGAATCGGCCCCAAATTCTGGTAAACGGCCCAGAAATGTGAGGAATGCCGGGCTGGCAACGCCCACGCCCTCCAAAGAGGAAACTCGTGAAGAAGCCGAGAAGGCGGTTGGGTTCAATAAGTCAGGCAGGAAGGCGAGGCAGAAAGTCGAGAATGAAGGGAAGGGGGCCTCATTTGCTCCGGCATCGCCGAGTCAATCTGAGATTAAGAAGAGGAGAACGAGAGAAAGTGACGTTAAAATGGTCTCAGACGGCAAGAGGAAGAAGAAGGGTGACACGGTGCCGAAGAAGAGGGTGTACTATAAGAAAGTGGTGTATGATGGAGGTGAGTTCGAGGTGGGGGATGACGTCTATGTGAAGAGGAGAGAGGACGCGGGCTCCGACAATGAAGACCCAGAGATCGAGGAGTGTAGGATTTGTTTCAAAGCAGGGAGGTCTGTTATGATTGAGTGTGACGTTTGTTTAGGCGGATTTCACTTGAAATGTTTGACCCCGCCGCTGAAGGAAGTTCCTGAAGGGGATTGGAATTGTGGCTTCTGTGAGGCCCAGAAATTGGGTAAGGATGTTCAGTTGCCAAACCCGCCTGAGGGTAAGAAAATGGTGAGAACCGCCAGGGAAAAACTTCTTTCTAGTGATTTATGGGCTGCTCACATCGAAAGGTATGGTCATTCCGCTATTACGTGTACTGTGGTAGCTTTCGTGTTCTCTGAGTAGTTATGAATTCCGCTGATGTGCAGCTTATGGAAAGAAGTGGATGGAACTTACTGGTGTCGAGTGAGGTGGTATATAATTCCTGAGGAGACTGCCGCTGGGAGGCAGCCTCACAACCTTAGGAGGGAGATATATCGTACGAATGATTTTGCAGATATTGAGGTAGGGTGTTACACTACACTAGCTTAATTTTCTCTTATGGTGGGCTTTGATTTGCATGTGTTGGAAACAATGACCATAAGAGCATTTACTTTTCCTAGTGGTAGTAATCGAGGAATTAGCGAGATTAGCTGTTACATTAGCCTCTTGGACTTTCCCCAAGCTATTTGTCTGCTTAAAATTCACAGCCAGCACATTTCTCCAGGTAGTCAAGCCGCCTGATACATGGCACTTACACAAGCTTGTGGACAATCTTCGTTTGATTTGTCTCATTGGACAGTTTTTTGGAGTCTTTGTCTGTACTTTTGCCAACCAAGACAGGACGCTACATGATCAACCATCATTTTGAGTGAAAATTATAATAAAAGCTTCAACTGCTCTTAGTTGTGGCACTGTCTATATAGCGAAACACCTGTTGATTCAACAAATGAAGCAAAAACCAAAACTCTGGGCTGTGAGCATACACAAGCATAGTAGCCCTGGTTTGTCTTAATTTGGGAAGACTACACTGATGCCTGTCTCCATAAGTGTGGATTCTTGAATAGGAAGCTCTGTACTGTGACGACAATGTTGATTATTTAGTAACTGATGAGGCAGAGGGGGGGTATCTCTTATTTAAAAATAAATCCTTCAGGTTGATCTGTTGCACGGAGGAAAAATGTTGATGCATTACTATATCTATCTTCTGGCTAGTGCTGCAAGAAGATGTTAAGGATAAATAATCCTTTGCTTTAATGGGCAAAGGAGTGAGAAACTTAAGTGAGTTGCAAAAGCATCATGGAGAGACACAAGAGAGATGCGACTTCTTTAGCATCCTAACGTCCTCATTTTGGAGCCAAAAGAGAAGTTTCATGAGACGAGGTAAGAGGAGACGAGAGAATAGAAGTATCCCCATGTTAGATTTAAATGAGGATTATGGTCCTACTACATTATTTCAATGTCTAGAGAGGGGACACTCTGATTAGTGCCCTACTTGAGAATATTTGCAAAGAGCAAAGGGTAATCATGTCAGGAAAAGAATCCATCCATGATCTCTGATCTTAGTATGTCAAATTTTGGTGCTTGATCTTTGCCACTTTAGTCTGAACTGAGCTACCGGACAACCATGACCAGGAGTTGGCTGTAAGTTGTTTGGATTGTTTGAATCAGTGAGTGAATATTAAGTAGTTATTACATATTGCTTGATGCTCATACATCCTTCCTTAACTGTGGATGTGATTGGTCAAAGAATCACATACTTCTTGTCAAAGATCTCATCTTCCACTCTCCACTGCATGACTTGTAGATGGAATCCATTCTCAGGCAGTGCTTTGTCAAGAACCCTGAGGAATATGCCAATTCCAATGACCAGGGTGATGATATTTTTCTTTGTGAATATGAATATGACATCCATTGGCACAGTTTCAAGCGTCTTGCTGAGTTCGACAAGGAAGAAGAGGTTCGCAACTGAACATATGAGCTGCAGTGTCTGGCTTTTGTCTTTCAAACCCGAGCAAGAAAGAAATTTGAGTTCACAATTTTGTTACACAGGATGGTGTGGAAGATGACAGCGATGAAGATTGGATTTCTCGCAATGAAGCATACTCTGAAACTGATGAAGACATGGATTTTGAAGAAGAGCATGTGAAAAATCTGCAATCAAGATCATCAATGGCTCATATATGTGCTGCCGTACGAATGGAACTGTTTATTTCATTTTCTGTTCCTTTCCTTCAAACGGCTTTTCTTCAAATCGTTCTTGGGTTGTTTTATACAGAACTCACATAGGGGCCAGTTCTTTGGACTGCAAAAGATAGGGACAAAGAGAATTCCCGAGCATGTCAGATGCCACAAGAAAACTGATCTGGAAAGAGCCAAGGCAATGCTGTTATTGGCAACACTTCCTAAAAGCTTACCTTGCCGAAATAAGTAAGCAGGACTACTTGCCTAAATTTTTTTTATCATCTGGCTAGGTGTATGCTCCATGAGACATTTTTTATTGTAGAGAAATGGAGGAAATAATGGCTTTTATAAAGGGGGCAATATGTGAAAACCAATGTCTCGGGCGTTGCCTATACGTTCATGGTGTTCCTGGAACTGGCAAGGTATACTTCGTTGCCTGAATCAGATATAAAATGTTATCTCAGTTCCTTTGTAGCTGGATATCACTTGATATCTTATTAACTTTAAGCTTTAGACAATGACGGTTCTTGCAGTAATGAGAAACTTGAGGTCCGAAGTTGATGCTGGAAGGATCAGACCATATTGTTTTGTGGATATTAATGGTCTTAAGTTGGCGTCACCAGAGAACATCTACAAGGTAATTAAGAATATAGACTTGAAAATGTGGTATTTATACTTCTTTTGTGCCCTTTGATGCAATGAAACATTCTTTTAGGTGATTTATGAAGCATTGACTGGACACAGAGTTAGCTGGAAGAAGGCTCTCCAGCTGCTTAATGAGCGATTTTCAGATGGAAAGAATATTGGCAGAGATGATGATCGACCTTGTATCCTACTCATTGATGAGCTTGACCTTCTTCTAACCAGAAATCAATCGGTACTTGCTTTTTCTGCTATCCCAATGACATAATAATAGCATTCCAACTGGAACAGCACCTGAAGCACATGCTTTGCCTTTAGTTTTCCTTTTTTTTTTTCCCAGTTTTGTTGAACTTCTTTATTAGGTCATCAATGTTGTTAGCCTTCCATTGTTGCAGGTTCTCTACAACATTCTTGATTGGCCTACAAAGCCACATTCCAAGTTGATTGTCATAGGTATGTCTTGTCCTTCTACAGGGGGGTTGTAAGGACTATGAAGAGGAAGACACTAATGTATTATTCCTCTTCCTGTAAATTTTTAGGCATAGCAAATACAATGGATCTGCCAGAGAAGTTACTTCCGCGTATCTCTAGTCGCATGGGTATTCAGAGACTTTGCTTTGGTCCTTACAATTATCAGCAGCTTCAGGAAATAGTTTTAACGCGACTCAGAGGAATTGATGCATTCGAAAAGCAAGCTATAGAATTTGCTTCTCGAAAGGTCTCATCCTTGGTTCTTTTGTTTTTTCCTAAATTATGATATTGGCTTCAATGTTTTCCTTCTCAATTGAATTTTTGGAGGCCATCAGCATATTTCATTTGAAGGTTTCCTTACTATTCTCTCATGTTACCTTCAGTTTGACTTTGGGTGATTTACACAGGTAGCAGCCATTTCAGGGGATGCACGGCGTGCACTAGAGATATGCAGACGTGCAGCAGAAATTGCTGATTACCATATAAAGAAAGCTTTTAAAACTGCTCCTGCAGCAGGTAATCTTTTTTCTGCTGACTTTATAACCTCAATGTAGAACTTCTAGTGAACAGTACAATCAACTACTTCTGGGTTCCCAATCCAGACATGTGTCCCTTACGAATATCTAGGTGTATACATGCTCAGAGGAGTTGGAAAGCAATAGGGGGAAGGTACGGACAGTTGAAGAAGATCAACGATCACTTATTATGAATCTGACTTGACCAAGAAGCTTTCCGCCAAAATAGATCATCTTTAGCATCACCCCAAGTCACTTGATATGAGGAGGGGTGTGTGTATGATTCACGGCTTTGTTTTATGTTTGATCAAAACAAAAAGGAATATAAGCAGGGGCTGACTGGGTTATGCTACACATCAATGATGAGCAAATTCAATAGACGCACTCTTTGCTTCACCATCACAATCCCAGGGATAGGTGACATAATTTTAGAAGGTCATTGTTAAGCCGGCTTTTGGAGTGACTATCTGTTGGATAGTTTTAGTGGGGCATGTCATGGCTTTCTACACTACTTCAATTGGCTTATGATCCTGAAGGCTCACTCTATTTGATATACTCTCGCTCTATTTGATATACTCATATCTGTGTATATATTGGTTAATATACATGTGTTTGCATAAACTTAGACTCATAAATAACCAAATGATGTAATTTTCTCCATTCTACAGGGAAAGCTCTTGTTGGGATGTCAGAGGTTGAAGCAGCCATCAAGGAAATGTTTCAGGCACCTCACATCCAGGTGAGTTGAAACATATTCGTAACTTGTAATCAGTTGCTGCTCGCCGATATTTCTGTGTTCTTTCTGCAACATATAACACCACGTGCTTTGTATTCACGAATTTATCGGGACGCATACTGTGTTATAGCTATTAGGCAGGCACAATATATGAACAAAAGTGTGTAGCACCCATGATAGGGGAAGACTCACAAGCTATGTGAAGAGGAATGTCGATACTTAGAAGGATGGGTTTAGCTTATGTTTCGGGTTGATGGGAAAGTTTTGGCCTCAGGAAAATAGGCTAATGCGTTGGTCAAGAAACAGCTACTTTATAGCTACAGTTATGCAGTATTAGTGAAATGAGTTGACTGTATTGTTTATATCTTCTAGATGGTGCTCAGATGTGAATCATTCTAGTGGAATACTACTTTACTCAATACAGGTGGCTTCTCTCCTTATTGACATTTAACTGTGGGAGGAGTTGCAGGAAGCTGCAATATGGTAGAACTTTTTTAAGACACTTCTGATGTATCTTTTACTCATTCGGCTTTGCCAGGTCATAAAAAGTTCATCCAAATTCGGAAAGATCTTCCTGACAGCCATGGTACATGAGCTATACAAAACAGGCCTGGGAGAAACCACTTTTGAGAAGGTCACTATTTAAATTTGTCTTGTATGCTGTGTCGCATAAAGAGATTACTGGGAAATTGCCAGTAAAATGCTTGGACCATCTATATCGGAGCTTCTACTGATTGACATATTCTTTATAAGGAAAATGACCTATTCAAATGATGAAATGTGAAACTAAGGCAAATTAATAAAAGAAAAGAAATGGACCATGTCATCTTGATGACTAATAACATTGCTAAATGTTCAGAAGAGTTTTCACATTGTGAATGCCGATGTGTACTTGTAGGACACTATTATTAAGTTAATATGCCATGGTCATTCTTGATACATTTGCTAGTGTATTATTCTATTTCTTCCTTTAGGCATTTGACGCTGCACTTCTCCATTATGCAGTTGGCAATGACTGTCTCGTGTCTCTGTGCAAGCAATGGAGAAGCTTTTCCTGGATGGGATGCACTCTTAAGAGTGGGGTAAGCTCTCTACCATTTTCTTCTAAATGAACAAGGAAACCATCTATGAAGCTTTACCATAGGACAGTGTATGTATTGGCATATGCTTGGGGCTTAACGGGTTGGAAATTTTTTTGAGCCATTTCCAACCCATTAAAGTCTTGCAATTCTGTCAACAACATGATGCTGCCTTGTGATTTGCATATGATATTAGCGGCATCTATGTGAAGCAGTTGCTGAAAGCTTCTAGTTAACAGATTTCTGAAGTAGGATGGAAAATAGTTAATGGGATGTATAGTTGGGTAATGACATGTTTCATCAAGTGTAGACTATATTGCTTAGCAATTCCGGTTGTGCAGCGTAATATGCTTTTTCCTTTTCTGAAAGCTAGCTTAATCATACATACTAGGACCACAATGTAAAATTCTTTTAGCATTAAGCTTGTTTTTCTGTCCATTTGCTAATACCCCGATAAAGAAAAATAGCTAATGGAATTGTTGGAATATATAAATATTAAACCACGCCTTCTTCTATCTGCTTAAACTTTTAGAACAGCTGGCGGTGTTCCCATAAAATCTAACAAGAAATGTATAAATGGTTACAGCTGACGATCTGCTTTTAGTAGTTTGTGTTAGCATTAACTACTATAGAATGTACTTTATATGCCAAATAATTGACTGATAACAATATTTGTTAATTCGTATCAATATGCGGGATGACTTATATCACATCTTGTCATACTTGAATTTTCCTTGTTTGTAGTGTTTTGCCTCATATCTCGTAAGTTTTTCCGTGACAATATTGTGAACTCTAAATTGGTTACCTATGTGCGAAAGGACAATAGGTCACTTAATTAGGGTCTGTAGAAGGCATGGCAATGGATAAGAAAAGATGAACTGAGATGCTGCAATGACATTAAATTCATTTCCAAGCTGAAGAAATCAGCTCAGCTTTGACATTCCTGTCATATTTCCTATGTGGCAGCTGTATGCTGGGTGAATGCCGTGTCATCTTATGTGAACCTGGTTCTAAGCACAGGTTACAGAAGTTGCAGCTCAATTTTCCAAGGTCAGTTCTCACTTCTTGAAAAGCAGTCAGCTATACCTTCCTAAAGCATTCAAGCTATGACATACCTTTCCTAGATATTTCCCTATGACACTATGGATTGCTGCATAAACATTTTATCTTTGATCTTAGCCCATACATGCTTGGACATGGTTTAGAATGGTATAATTGTTGTGTTATTGAACAAAATAGATAATAACGACAATAGTAATTCTGAGCTGTAGTTCTTCTGTTACATTAGAATTCCGTGAGAGCATATTACCTAGTATGAGTTACTTTATGCAAATTATAGCTCAAAGCACAAATTGCCTCTACAGTATGATGCTAGATGGTTGGCTTAATTCCCAAAAAAAACCCCAGCTTTAAGCTCCATTTATTTCGTGGATAATAAATGATTTGAAATATATTTTTCTAAACATAATCTTTTGTATCACTTGGAATAATTAGTTAATGAGAAATTTTTTAATAATAGAAAACAATTTTTTTCTCCACATTTTCGTAGTCAATACAATTTTTTTTCGTTCATTCATTTTTGTAAGCGATTCAAGCGATTATTGTTAGGAAAATGTTTTCCAAATCATTCATTTTCAATAAATACACTATTAGATTCAATCTCAACTCTGCCCAAAATTTTGTCTAAAAAAATCATGAACATTCACTTTAGTCCTAGATATACCCCTGGTAACCCTTTGTTCAAAAATCACTATTAGTTTCTTCAAAATTATCAACATCAGGAGAACGCTGTTGTTTTTTAGGGCGTTGTTGAAGATGCAACTTCCGATAATGACTCTCGAAGTGGCTCTGATGTTGGTAAATTTGAAAAATCAGTGGCGATTATTGGATGGCGGGTTAACGGGCAGATTTGAGATTAGAGTGAATGTTGATTTTTTTTTACACAAAAAAGTTCAGGATAGAATTAAAATTGGACCTAAAGTTGGATGTTGTTTAGGGAATTAGGCCTAGATGGGTTTCCAAAATTTTGACTGGAAATTTTACCGTGAGCAATAGAGTGATCCTCGTGAGAAACTTTTCTTCTGCATGGACCCTCCTTTTTGCAACCATAGACCTTCTACTGGTACAGGCTACATTTTGTTTAGTCCAAGCCTCGCTTCTAGTTGAACTACAAAAGGAGTTCATTTGTACTACAAAACAAATCAGTCTGGGCAGTTTGTTTCGTACAAATCAAAATGGTTGAAGCTTTGAGACTCGACCCGCGGTCCCCTAGCACCAACAATGCGTGAAGCCATTGTATTATCCACTAACATAGACGCCATTTAGGTGTTTAGGGGGTTGTTTTCCGATTGTTTTCTGCTGCAATAACAAGAAAAGTCTAGATATACCATTTGATCATGAAGATTAATCTCACTTCAGAGCCAGCTTTCTCAAGCATGTGATTGTTATCCATAATGCAGTTATTTAGATTTTATCACCCATCATAAGATGCCGACATATAATTAAAAACTTTCATCAGTGATATAATACAGTCTGTATCGCATTGTGGCAGCGATGATGTGACATTTGCACTCAAAGACAGTGGCGAGCTACCTTGGTTAGCAAAGTATCTGTGATTCAAGAAAATTTTGGATTCTATTTCTTATCCTGTATTTGTTTCCTATTTAGATAACGGTTTTCATCATCGTTGTGTGAGACGTCAATTTTGTAGTTTCGATTAATTAACATTCTGAGGAGACCAAAATCAATTTGGTGGGATGATCAGGATGTGTTGTCCTTGTTCTTGTTGTTTGAGGACAGTCGTTACCGATTCTTGTCAGATTTAGTTAAACTTTGGAAAGAGTTGCTCTCGAACTTCCTCCGATTGAGACACTAGTTTACATTTGATCATATTATATAATGATTGTCTCATTAAGAAATAGCAGATCCTGCAAGTACTTTGCGTGGTGCTTCTGACGATAAGGTTGCGTTAGTGAGAGCGCAATTGCAGGGACACTGCCGGGCTAACCAGTGTTGTCCCATTTGAGAACTACAATGTCATCTCTATGGTGAACTGGGGACCTCACTTAACCAAAAGCGACTGTCCTGACTAGGATGTTGTAACCCTGGCAGACCCAAACTCTCAACAACGTAAAGAGGCACAAACTAGGTTTTAGGGCACGTTAAGGATATCTTTCCATGGGTCACCAATACATTTTGCGCCCTCTGTTTTGTTCCACAAGCGGTAGTTTGACAAAAATCTTACCATAAGTCTTAGCCCATGTCAAGCAAGCGGCCTAGTCTCGCCACACATTTCCTTCAAGATGGAATCACATTAACAAGGTTTCCCTCATCATTAGCTGAGAAAGTCACCTGCCTTTGAAACAGGCTTGAGTGAGCAATAATGAACATCGGGTATTACTATACAGACAACCACAATCTCAAAAGAAAGACAAAGCATGGTAATGTAGATGCTTAATTCAGTTAAGAGTAAGGATACGTCCGGTTACGTCATACACAACTCCATGCAGCTCCATTTCGTTTTCTTTTCTTACTTCCCCTAATGAAGTCTCTTAAACTCAGACCGAGAGATGGGGCCAGCCATAATGGATTCGTAAGGTGATATTTCTTTTCCCTTTTTCCCATGGAGGTATCCATCCGATGTCATCTCTCTCTCTCTCTCTCTCTCTCTCTCTCTCTCTCTCTCATACTATTTTATGTCTCCGACATTATAAAAGGTTTTCTAAAAAAAATTGTCTTAATGAAGCTTCTGGCCAGAAAAAAATGTCTTAATGAAGCTAAGAGATTCCATAATTGAGTCCTCCGATCATCCAGTTCTCACAGTAGCACTCCCAGATACTGCATATCACTCAAAGGTCTTCACCAGCAGCAGACTTCTCATCGTGAAGCCTAAGCACCACTCTATCTGGAGCAGCCACCAAATGTGTAAGCAAGGAACCGCTCTGAACTGCCTAAGCTTGAGACAAGTATGAGTTTCTGTACCAAAATGGCCTGCCCAAAATCGCGTTCCCATGAACAGAAAGGTAAGAAGCATTTAACCTACATCGCCAACGAGAGAGCTGTTAGGAATGCAGAAATTAGTTCCTACTAGCTAGTGTCAGGTCTTGAAAGAAAGAGACTTACTTATCAACATCGGGAGGAGCCAGGGGATCAGTTGGCTCTGCAGTAGGAACTGCACCTGCCATATTAGCCATTTCTTGAACACCTTCAACCTAAAATTTTAAGATCAGGATGCTAGTCACTAAAACTATAATTCATGAAACTCCGGGGAAAAGAAAGTGATCTGCAATTTGATATAACCAGTAACTTTGAATATGTTCTCCCAACTATCAAAAGGAAAGGAAAGTTAGAGCATAATCACTCTCAACGGGGGATCACATTCCATTCTAACCAGAAATATGAACTCAGATGATCAAGTATCTTGTTGAACCAGAATGTTAAGCATAAGTGTCTCAACTTATTCCAGAATCAAAGCCCGAAGAGAAAAGCAGCAAAAAATAACAAACTTTCACAGGTGCCACAGAGCTTTCACTTCATGAACTTCAATCCCCTCATGATCTGGACAATTGTGGTAAAAATCTACCTAGCTCAAATGCGAAGGAGAACAAGTCCTAACCTCCTCCATATTAAAGTAAAGATAAGGGTTGAACTCCATTTTCATGATATATTCCCAATAGAGCCAGAACATTTAAACTTTGCAGAAAGAAAATAACCCTCCTCCCCTGTTGCAAGTAGCCTCCATCCTTTAAATCACTGAAAATAAATTCCCAACCTTTCAAATGCTTTGCTAAGATTATGAGAAAGTATGCAAAGATTTTAAAAGGAGGAGGAAATCTACTAACAAAACCCCAAGGTTTGGCTTGAAAAGAAAACAATATAGGTTTAGATTTAGTTAGAATTATTTTCAAGGAACCAGCAATACTTATGAATGTAGAACATATATCATAAAGAAGATTTGAAGACAGGAGTATACAAAGTACTAATCAGAACAGCGCAAATATCTTGCCTGTTGAGGGTATTGCATGTAACCAGCATAAGCACCATATGCATACATAGATGGATCCTGAGAAGCACCATAAGAATACGCATCATAGCCTTGTGCATAGCCATAGTAAGCACTCCATTGACTTGGATCTACTTGCTGGCCCCAGCTCCCAGGCACGTCCTACAAATTGATACCACATACTGTCCAATGCTAAGATTTAATGTACACAGATGAGAAAAGGAAGTATACAAACTATATAATAGAGGTATTACCAAATGACGAAGTACATGTTCCAAGTACTATTTCTACCCAAGGACAAGCAAGGAAATGCAATAGAGAAGTGCATGACATTTAAATTCTGTTAGATGCATCCAGAAGTTCAATTCTCTATTAGATGCATCCAGAAATTAAATTCTACAAAGGTTCTTCTTCAAGAACCTCATGTCTTATGGCAGATACAGATGAAGGTTAAGACCGGAAAATTAGACACCTAATAAGCCATCTTTTTACTTCAGTGGTCATGACTCGTGGACTAACTCTACATGTTCTCCAGTGAAAAAATGCAGCCCTTTAAGGTTGGATGTCTTTCCAGAATGAGCAACGCCCCAAATAAGTTTCTTAATCACTATTCAAAAACAGTATGGAAGTGAAACAAGCGGATGGTGGCCTTTTCGAATACCGATAGTGGGATATACTTCAAGCACCATCACTTTCGTTCCCTACATTTTCCAACACCATATTAACAAATCCATCGCCTTGTTAGAAAAGAAAAGAAAAAACAAATCCATGTTTTCACAGTGGTCACTTTCTCCAGGTTCAGATTTTAGGAGCTCTCAAGAGAAGAATTGCGTAACAGGTCTAGAGGAGGGCAGCTACTATTGAAGCAAGATTTATTATAGGGATAATATGCATGATTCCAAACCTGTTTAGCAGTTGGGCTTCGCCCCAAGAAATGCGAACAACTTGTTGACCGATTGTAGCTCCCTGCATCCTTTGGGTGGCTTCTTCAGCAGATGACCTATGCAACAGAATTATGACAAAAATAAAGAGCAGAAACATGCGCCATTGTGTCTAGTGAAACAAAAAGATATGGGGCGTATATGCGACATGAGTTGCGAAATTGATCCATGTCATGCAAAAGTGAAGTTCAACTGCTACTAAAAGGGATGGTATGAGAGATTCACAACAAACAAAAGCAATGACACAAAGAAACCTTGCTCGGAATTCTACAAATCCACATCCCTTCCCAGCAGGAATTTTGACATTTAGGATCTCCCCAAGCTGTGAAAAGATTTGCCTCAGCTCCTCTTCCGAAACATTTGGATCCAAATTCCCCACAAAAATCTGCATGGTAGAACTAATTAAAAGGTTTTAAAAAATGAACTTCATGTACAAGTGATCATTTCCCATACTTACTGTGGTGTTATTTACATCATTATCCACTGGTAGCACTGGCACTGGTGGAGCAGTGTATGCTGCAACCGGGTAAACAGCTGCAAGATATTTCATAAGAAAACTTATCCGTAAACATACATAAAAGTAATTGCATCATTATGCATGTTTGGAGAGCTATCTATTATTTATATCATCAAAGTCCAAGATACATGGAAGACAGATTTCAGTCTTTGATTGAGTACATTAAAAAAAAAACAACTAAGCCCCAATGAAAGCTACTAAAAATTACAACTCTCACCACAAATTAAGTCTGATTTCTATGTCCTTAGGTGCTGAACCATAACAAACTACAATCCAATTCTCGAGAATATACAAGAAAACCAGTGAGAAAGACTGAAGAAGCCTGTAGGAGAAGTTGATATGATAAGAGAGAGCGAATGAAGCACTGCAGGGGATAAAATCATGGCCGTCAAAAGACGATGCAGTTGCCTAAAGTAAATGTCCAATACAAAACTACCTTTCACTGCAGCATACTGCTGAGGCATTCCAGTTGTCTTCTTTGGTGTTGCTGCACTGATACGCATCGGCCTAGTTGAACAGTAGACGCCATTCATTTCTGTCATGGCACGGTCCCTTTCTGTTTCGTTCGCAAATTTAACGAATCCATAACCCTTCGAGCGCCCAGTACTCGGATCAGTAACCACCTTCGCTCCTTTAACAGATGGATAATGAGCTCGGAAAGTTTCTTGCAACAGGTAGTCCGTAACATCGGGAGCCAAATCACCCACGAAAATAGAATGCTCAGGTCCAGCATCAGCACGTCTCTCCCCCATACCAAATGATGCCCAATTCAACCTAAACGTTTGCTCTGTCCCGGGCATTTGAGTCCCATTATACGTCTGCAGAACCCTCTCAGCAGCCGCGTGAGACATAAACTCCACGAAGCCATAGCCCTCCGGCTGCCCCGTAAGCTTATTCCGTATGATCTTCACCGAAATAACCTGCATAAATTTGGGTCCACATCATGGCTCCCGACACCTAAACAGCACAGAAATTCTTTGCCAATATCCTAAATTTCCTTTATTTTCTGTTAAACATTCGAAGAATTTGCTAAACAGAAGCAATTCCAACCCATGAAATTTTCCCGGCAACAAGATAAACTAATGATTCTTCACCCACGTCCAGACTGAAGCAATATCCTAATTTTTTTTTAATTTTCTGTTCAACATTCGAAGAATTTGCTAAACAGAAGCAATTTCAACCCACGAAATATGCCCGGCAACAAGATGAACTAATGACTCTTCATCTACATCCGGACTGAAGCATCCGCCAAACTAAACGGACCCTAAGGAAGATATATCAATTGCTGAGAGAGAGAGAGAGAGAGAGAGAGAAAGACCTCGCCGGTGTGAGCGAAGCAACCGTAGAGATAAGACTCGTCGACCCAATACTGCAAGTCGCCGATCCAGAGAGTCTTCACTTCTTCGGCCGAGGCCGGCTGGTGCGGCTGTTGAACCTGGTATGCCGGTGCTGCCGCCATTTTCTCTGTTCGCTTGTTTCGGCTTCCGGAAGAGACGTCTCTCCAGATGTTGTGCTCTTCTATTGGTTTCTCCAATTTTCTTTTTTACATTTTTTCATGTTGATAAATTCGGGAAAGTGTTCAGTAATAGTCAAAATCCCTCGGTAACAAAAAGTTACATCGGCAACTCGCTTGATGCGTCCGTAACTCACCAACATGTCTAGAAAGGTATCGCCTCTAATTATTTTGGCTAATATCGTAAAGAAACCCTAACTTATTACACTTGCGTCATATTTATCCTAAATTAACTTTTGTGTCATGAAAAATTTTAAACTAGCACATCCCAAACATATATATGTGTGTGGGTGCGCGCGCCACATTTATTGAAATTATGGTAAATAAGTGATTTCATTAAAGTAAATATGGCCCCTAATCCGGGGCAAATATAGAACGAATATAGCAATTTGTAATTTTTTGTGACATAAAAATTAATTTGTAATAAATGTGGCACGGCTGTACATCTTGGTTTGGATTTTCACAAAAGAAAAACCAATTCGGGTTTTTTGTGATACAAAACTTAGTTTGATAGGCTCTGTCGAGCCTTGCCCGAAGTTGGCGAGGCCAACCGAGCCAGGTTGAACCTCGCCAAAGGCCGGTGAGGTCGTCCCTTGCCTATTGCCGGTCCTCGACTATAGAGGAGTCCAAATGACCGTGGTGAAAGAATGAAAAAGAAAGAAAAAAAAATAATTTTTTGGCTAATACCCTAAAAAGAACCGTAAACTATTACTTTCATGTAATATTTATACTAAATTAGTTTTTGTGTCATGAAAAATTTCAAATTGGTACATCCATGTCATATATATCCCAAATTGATATATTCATGCCATATTTCCTCGACTTGTGGTAAATATGAGATTTGGTGCATCAATTTGGGGTAAATATGGCATGATTATAGCAATTTGAAATATTTTGACATTTGACCAAAATAAAAATATTTTTGTGACATAAAAAATAGATTGTAGTAAATGTGGTACGGGTGCACCAGTTTTGGATAAATGTGGCATATGGATACCCATTTGGGGCTCGCACCCAAAAAAAAATAAATCAGCTTGGGTCTTTTTGTGACAAAAATTAGGTTGGTAGCCTCATTGACCCTCACCTAATAAAGCTAGCGAGGCTGGCCTTGGTAAGGGCAAGCCTTGCTCAAGGTCGTTGAGGTTGACCCTCGCCCGGCCTCGAGCGACCTCGCCGAGGTTGGGGAGGTCAACCCTTGTTTGTTGCCAACTACCGGCCATCGACGATTTTGGTGACTCGCGAAAGAAAAGAAAAGAAAAGAAAAGAAAAGAAATAATCTTTTTGGCTAATATCATAAAAAACCCTAAGCTATTGTATTCAGCTCATATTTATCCTAAATTAGTTCGTGTCATGAAAAATTTCAAACTAGTACATCCACGCCACATTTATTCTAAATCAATATATTATTGCCATATTTACATGAATAGTGGTAAATACGAGTTTTTTAAAGGTAAATATGTCACTTGTGGACCAGGTTTGGGGTAAATATGGCATGCGTATAGCAATTTGAGATTTTTTTCGTGACATAAAAATTAATTTATGGTAAATGTGGCACGGGTGTAACAGGTTAGGGTTTTGACCTAGAAAAAAATCAATTCAAGCTTTTTAGAGATACAAAAATTAGTTTGGTAGCCTTTGTTGAGCCTCATCGGCTCGAGCGACCACGCTAGAGGATAGTGAGGTCGGCCCTTGCCTATTGCCGATCACGGCTATCAAGGAGTTTGACCATTGCGGAGAAAGAAGGAAAAAAAAAAGAAAAGAAAAGAAAATATTTTTTTGGAAAATATCATAAAAAACTCTAAACTATTACATTGAGGTCTTGTTTATCCTAAATTAATTTTTGTGTCACGAAAAATTTTAAATTGGTACATCCACGCACTTATATCTCACACTCATATATTCATGACACATTTACTCGAATAGTGGTAAATATTAGGTTTTTTAAAGGTAAATATGGCACTTGTGCATCAATTTAGGGGTAAATGTGACACGAGCATAGCAATTTGGGATTTTTTTTTGTGATATAAAAATTAGTTTGTGGTAATTGTGGCACGGATGTCATAGTTAGGGCTTTGAGAAAAAAAAAAATCAGATCTAGTCTTTTAGTTACACAAAAATTAGTTCGGTAGCTTACGTCGAGCCTCGCATGAAGCCGGCGAGGCCAACCCTAGCAAGGGCCGGCCTCGCTCGAGCTTGGTGAGGTCGATCCTTGCCAACTCGAGTGAGCTTGCCAAAGGCCGGTGAGGTTGTTCCTTGCCTGTTCTTGGATGTCGGCAATGGAGGAGTCTAGTGACGCGGAGGAAGAAGGAAAAACAAAAAGAAAAGAAAAGATCTTTTTTTTTTGCTAATATCATTAAAAAAATTTAGAATTAATACCATGAAAAATCACAAACTGATACACCTATGATAAATTTACCTCAAATTATTTTTCTAATCATGAAAAATCCTAAACTCAAGTACACTGTGACAAATTTACCCTCCATTAATTTCGGTTAAATTGGGTTAATACTATGAAAAACTCTAAAATAATACACTTGTGATAAATCGAGAGTAAAAATTTCAAATTGATACACCCGTCAATTGTTATGTGTCATTTAATTTAGCAATTTGGCGGTAAAATTTAATGAAAATTAAAGGAGGGTAAATTTGCTATAAGTGTATCGGTTTAGGATAAATTTGTCATTTGGTGTGCCGGTTTGAGGTTTTTCATGATAAAAAAAATAGTTTGAAGTAAATTTATCATGAATGTACTAATTTGGAGTTTTTGATGGTCAAAAAAATAGTTCGGATAAATTTATCACAAGTGTACTAGTTTGAAATTTTTAGTGGTAAAAAAAATAGCTTGAAGTAAATTTGTCACGGATGTATCACTTTGGGATTTTTCGTGGTATTAACTAAAAACTCTAAACTATTACATTAAAGTTGTATTTATTCTAAGTTAATTTTTGTGTCATGAAAAATTTCAAACCGACACATTCATGCCACAAATATCCTAAAGCGATATATTCTAGCCACACTTACTCGAGGTAAACGTGACACTTGTGCATCGGCTTGGGGTAAATATGGCATGAGTATAGCAATTTGAGATTTTTTTTTACACAAAAATCAGTTTGTGATAAATGTGGCACAGGTGGAATAGTAGGGTTTCTACAAAAAAAAAAAATACTAGTTCGAAATTTTTGTAACACAAAAATTAGTTTAGTAAGACACTGTAGAGCTCGCCTAAAAGCTAGCAAGGGTGAGCCTCGCTCGAGGTCGATGAGGTTGACCCTTGCTAGCCTCAAGCGACCTCCCCGGAGGCTAGTGAGGTGAACCCTTGCTTGTTCTAGGTAGACGGCCATCGAGGAGTCCGGCGATCGCGGAGGAAGAAGGTAAAAAAGAAAGAAAAGAAATATTTTTGGCTAATATCTTTAAGTAAATTTAAACAATTACATTAGGTTTGTATTTATCCTAAATTAATTTTTGAATCATGAAGAATTTCAAACTAGTACATTCACGCAATATACATCCAAAAATGATATATTTGTGTCACATTTACCCAAGATAAATATGACATTTGTGCACCAGTTTGGGATGAATATGGCACAAATTAGCAATTTATGATTTTTTCCTTACATTTTAGTTTGCTATAAATGTGGCACGGGTGCAACGGTAGGGTCTCAATTGAAAAAAAAAAAAAACCAATTCGGGATTTTTGTGACGCCAAAATTTAGCTCTAGCCTCTATTGAGCCTCACCCGAGGCCGGCGAGGCCGACCTTGGCGAGGGCGAGCCTTGCTCGAGGATCGACCCTCGCTAGCCTTGAGCGACCTTGCCGAGGCAGGGGAGGTAGGTCCTTGATTGTTGCCGGTTGTCGGCTGTCGAGGAGTTCGGCAATTGCGGAGGAAGAAGGAAAAAAGAAAGAAAAGAAAAAGAAATAAAAGACAAAAGAAATATTTTTTTGGCTGATGTCATAAAAAACCTAAACTATTCTATTAGGGTCATATTTATCCCGAATTAATTTCCATGCCATGAAAAAATAATATATTCATGCCACATTTACCCGAGGTAAATATGGCGTTATGCACTAGTTTGGGGTAAATATAACATGAGTATAGCAATTTGGGATTTTTTCGACATAAAAATTAGTTTATGATAAATGTGACACACATGCAACCTGTGGGGTTTCGAGCGAAAACAATTGTGACATGAAAATTAATTCGGTAACCTCCGTCGAGCCTCACCGAAGCCGGTGAGACCGACCCTAGTCGGCGGCGAGCCTCGCTCGAGGTCGGTGAAGCGACCTCGCTAGCCTCAAGTGACCTCGCGGGAGGTTGGCCTTTGGCTTTTGTGGCTGCCGGCGATCGACGAGTCCGCGATCGACGAGTCCGGATCGCGAAGGAAGAAGGAAAATAAAAAGAAAAAAAGAAATATTTTTTAGGTAATATCATAAAAAACTCTAAACTATTACATCGGGGCCATATTTATCCTAAATTAAGTTTTGTGAAAAATTCAAACCTGTACTCCACGCCATATATTTCCCAAAGTGATATATTCGTGCCACCTTTACCCAAACTAAATATGGCACTTGTGCACTAGTTTAGGGTAAATATGACAAGAGCATAGCAGTTTGGGAATTTTTTTTCTAAAGTTTGTGATAAATGTGACACGAGTGCAAGAATAGGGTTTTGACAAAAAAAAAATCACTTTGGGTTTTTTTTATACAAAAATTAGTTCGGTAGACTTTGTTGAGTCTCGCTTGAAGTTAGCAAGGCCGACTTTGGCGAGGCCGAGCCTCGCTTGAGATTGGTGAGGTGGACCCTTGCCAAAGGCCGGTGAGGTCAGGTCGGCCCTTGCTTGTTACCGGTCGCGGGCCATCGAGGAGTCCGATAACCACGGGGAAGAAGAAAAAGAGAGAAAGAAAATAAAAGAAAATAATTAAAATAAAAAATAGAATTATAAAAATTATCTAAGTCGCCATCAACGGTGCCACGTTAGCCTGCAGACATTTTATTAAGCAATTTCCAACTAAAATTATTTGGATGGATGAATTGACATAAATGAAAAAATATTTAGGACTAAATTACAAAAAAAAAAAAAAGTTTTAAGATTGAATTGACACAATTATAATAGGCATAAGACTTTTCGATAATTATATTTGCTGTTTTTCGGCTTAAACCAATTAATTGATGCCCTTTCATGTTACCCCCAAAAAGAAGAACTTTAATCGAACCAAACGTGAAGTAATCAATGTAATCTTCACGTGATCGATCACACCGGCACAGGCCTGTTCCACGTGATCCATTTCAGCCACCTTTCGGCTTAAAGGCTTTCTTTCTTTTGGCTGCGTGTGTCTTCTTTTGGCTGACAACAACCCAAGTTGGTAAATTTAGAGAGAGAGAGAGAGAGAGAGAGAGAGAGAGAGAGAGAGAGAGAGAGAGGGAATGGTTGGGTTTGGAGAAAAGGAATGGTTTCGGTAAGAGGGTTGGAGTATTTGTAATCCGATTCAAACGCTTGATGCACATGCATGCATGATTGGCGTATTTGTGATCCGACGCTTGATGCACATGCGTGCAGGGTTGAGTACACGTAATCTTTTCATCAAGCGTTTGAATCGGATTACAAATACTCCAACCCTCTTACCAAAACCAACCATTTCTCTCT
Organism: Rhodamnia rubescens; assembly: GCA_021437795.1. Taxonomy (NCBI): domain Eukaryota; kingdom Viridiplantae; phylum Streptophyta; class Magnoliopsida; order Myrtales; family Myrtaceae; genus Rhodamnia; species Rhodamnia rubescens. The sequence continues at coordinate 465,025 of JAILYA010000021.1, forward strand.
CTCTCTCTATCTCTCTATAACAAATCTTATTGTCTCAGAGGGTACGTGTGAGATCAATTGGAGAGTTGGTCGTGAGCTATGGCGGTCCCGGCAGCACTCACCCTTGTCCCCATCGGCATGCTCTTCATTCTCTCTGGCCTTATCGTCAATCTTGTTCAGGTACTTATCAGCTGAATCGTCATCTTGCTTGAGAGTTTTCATTCATTGCTTGATTGGTTACTATTCCCATTTGCTCCTTTTAAAGGTCATAAATGATCAATGTGGTCGCAGATCTCACATTGTTCAGGAAGTTTCCATTTTTGGCCCAAAAAAAAAAGAAACAGAGTGTGAGATCAGATCAGATTTTTGTGCATGATTAATGGAGATAATGGCTGGAGATGGGTTTCTACAATGTAGCTTCATATGTTGCTCTTATAAGTTGGAATGGGATGCCGCACCTCTATATATCCAAATTCGATGCTTACGGGTTATTTTGCCTAGATCTTAATCTGCATGATTGAGGCTTTTACTGCTGAGTTATTCGCGAGACATTTTGGATCAGTTCGGTTGATTTCTTCCTAGACTTTGCTTGGAAATTGTAACGGAGAAATGTCGAATTGGGGAAAAGAGGACATGAACAGAACACAGAGTTTCTGCTAGGTTCAGCTCAATGATAAACGCAACCTCTTTAGCATGATACTTTAACTTGTTTTCCAAGGCTTATAGCAAATTCCTCAAGTTTCCTCTTTCGGAAGAACATAATTTGATCATTGTACATATCTAACCTCAGTTTTTCGCTGGCTTTCTTGTGCTTGCAGGCATTCTTCTATGTCCTCATTCGTCCGCTGTCAAAGAATACGTATCGAATGATTAACAAAGTAGTAGCCGAATTGCTCTGGTTGGAACTAATATGGCTTTTTGATTGGTGGGCGGGTGTTAAGGTTAGTTTAACTAGCCTCTTTGTCTTTTCACATTCGTTTCCATCAAGGCGACTGTGCCCCGTCGCTCCTCCTCTGCCTATTTGTGTCCACTGTCCCTAAAAATTGCAGTTATCTTTTGGCATCACATTCTCGGGTTTTGGTTGTAATTGCAAATGATTCAAGCAGTAACGTTCATGTTCTCATCGAATCCTTTCGGTAGCAATTTCTCTCGTCTATTATTTTCTGGTGGTATTCTGTTAACACTTTGGTGATCGATTTCGGATATCTAAGCTTCTTAGGATGATCGCAGTCCTGCCCTCCGGCTTTCCAAACCGCATTCCTTTAAGAGATGAAAACATGCGTATGCACGCACACAGAACCTTCATCTTCTCATCCCATGTCCAGTTTCGTGTCCTAAGTTGCTTATGTGCCCATGCAGGTAGAGCTCTACATGGATTCTCAGACTTTTGAAATGATGGGTAAGTCGATACTTGCATTATCTGATGAAAGTTAAGTATTCTATTTTTTGCACCGAGAACCCGGAAATTCACATATCTTTGAATTTTGCCTAACATGGAATGTTGTATTCGACTTGACTTGATGAAATGCCCAGGTAAAGAACATGCGCTTCTCATCTGCAATCATAGGAGTGACGTCGATTGGCTTGTTGGGTGGGTCATAGCTCAGGTGTGCTTGTCAATCTGAATTGTTCCTTCCAGTGACTTAGTTTATGTCATTCTGAATCTGTAACATCAACGCCGCATTCTTCTTTCTTCGAATTCGAATGTTCTTTCTTTACCTATACTCTCTTCAAACTGACAATGGTACTTATAAAGATCACTTTTTTTTCATTTTCTGTAATTTAGGCTCAAATACCAAAAAAAAAAAAATGAATTTCATCAGATTCCTGCCATCTCAATGTGAATAGCAAAAGCAGTGAGTTACTACTGGAGAGATGAATGGAACTGTTCTGCTTCAGAACTCATCCTGTGTCTTTTACTATCAGTGTCTAGTGATCCAAGGTTGAACTTTTGTGAAATTACATAGCTTACTTGACTAAATTCTTGAATCTGTTTTGAACATAGACTTTAATTCTGCATTCATTATCTTGAAAGAAATAAAATCTTTTCAACAATTCTCGTGTTCTTGCAGCGTGCAGGTTGTCTTGGCAGTGCACTTGCTATAATGAAGAAAGAGGCTAAATTTCTCCCTGTCAGATTCTTTCCTGATAGTTTACTTGACTTTATAGTGTCATTAGACTCTGCTAAGTGTCTTTCTCCAATTACACTGATCAAAGGATAGCTTTCTTGCTGACACATGCAGGTCATAGGTTGGTCGATGTGGTTTTCGGACTATGTATTTTTTGGACAGAAGATGGGCCAAGGACGAGATCACATTAAAGGTGACTTATTTGCACGTCTCATGTATATTTGGTTTCACCTGCATGCTAGGCTTATATCACGTCTGACTGAATTGTGCGTTCCAGTCAGGTTTCGAAAGGCTCAGTGATTTCCCGATGCCATTCTGGTTGGCCCTTTTCGTGGAAGGAACTCGTTTCACGCAGGCAAAGCTCCAAGCAGCTCAAGAATATGCCGCCTCCCGAGGGTTGCCTCTTCCTAGGAACGTTTTGATTCCTCGAACTAAGGTTTACTCACTTCAACATTCTCAATGACCAGTGGCAATGTTGCTTGACTTGTGCCTTAATCTACTTCGCGAATTAACCAAGGAGTTTTCTAAAACCCAGAATGCTAATTAGAATAATGTTGCTTGTTGGTTCAGGGCTTTGTTTCAGCGGTGACTCACATGCGCTCGCATGTCCCTGCCATTTATGATTGCACGGTGGCAGTTCCTAGTAACCGGAAACCACCTACATTGCTCAGAATTATCAGAAGACAACCAGCTATTGTAAGCGAACAACACCATTGATGATAATAACTTAAAAGAGCAGCTTGAATTCACACCTATCTGCCGATACCATAATTTGCTCTTTTATTCCCTAGTGCAAGGATTTCCTTTTTCTCGCTCTTTGTTTCATGGCAAGGTTTCGGATCTAATCCACTTCTTTCCATAAGGTGAAACTGCAAATCAAGAGACATTCGATGCAAGAACTGCCGGAAACACCTGACGGGATCGCACAGTGGTGCAAAGACGTGTTTGTGACTAAGGTATCGTGTATCCGTACCGGCTGGAATTTTGCTTTGACGCGAACTTATAAGAGTTGCAATTCAAATGACTATTTAGCTTATCATCAGCCGAGATCTTGAATACAAGGCCAGCATCTGCATTTTCTTGAGAGGAATCCCTTTTATCAGTCCCAAATCATGACATAGAATTTGCGACTCAACTCACGATCACTGAAAATCCAACTTATGATCCTCCTCTTGTCTGTGTCAATATATTTAATCCCTTTTCTTTCTATTAACAAGGATGCTTTCCTGGAGAGATATTATGCTAAAGACCTGTTTGGTACCGAACAACGTCAAGACATCGGACGTCCTATAAAGTCTCTGTTGGTAAGTGTGATTTCCCTACTAGTCCTTTCGTTGCTCCTCACCCCGTCACCTCTTCCCTTCCCGCCCATTAATCATCTCTAAATACTGGGACAGGTGGTCAGTTTTTGGTCATGCATACTGGTCTATGGAGTCGTCGAATTCTTCCTGTGGTCTGCCTTGCTCACCTCGTGGGAAGGCATCATAGTCGTAGTGGCGGCTTTTGTGCTCGTTACTCTTGCAATGCAAATCCTTATCCAGTCATCGGAGGCCGAGCGCTCGAATCCCTCCGAGGCCCTTCAGCAAGATCCTGCAAGAGAGAGACTTCTCCAGAAATGAGCAGTGATCGATACGCTCCGACTTATATTCTGTTAAAAAACCATTACTTACGAAATCTCATAACCAGGACCCCGAGAATTTGTGCGCACGTCATTGTTCTCAAGCAGGAGAAAATGCCGCTCTTGTAATTCGTATTTTGGGGATTTTTCCTTTTTCGTGGCTCTCCTTGTGTATCATACATTGTTTTTCAGCGCGATGTTGATTGATTTCATATAGGTAAAACTTGTGGTAGTGTTCTAGAAAGAAACAACACTTAGCAATTAAATAGGATTTGGCGACTCCTATATAGCATCACAACTGGGAATAACTCCCCAGTATCTGATCTAGGTCGGTGATTTGACTAACTTCAGACTCCTTCGACTCATCGGTGACTACCTAATTTCAGCGTTAGGTGCTTGCAGATTCTAGAATTCCATGGATCTCATGATACTGTTTCGTGATTTCTCGCTCTCTATATATGGTGCAGAGTCCACATACTGTCCTGAACTTGAAAAGGTACAGCTAGTGAACTGAAAAGTTAGGTCGAAGACATTAACTTGCCAAAAGGCAGATGATAATGTTTACAAACGCGGAGCGCTCTATCTGTTAGTATTCTTCTATCTGCATTAGTTCGTTAACTACTCCATCATCATCATATCGAACTGAAATTCCAAGAGAATTAGATGGGATACTAACAAAGGCATGAGCGAACGCGAGGAATGCTTCGAAAGTACGAGCAAGGATACGGGTAGCCAGCGAGCTCGGTCAGGGTTGGGTTGCCGCTACCGAAATGTTTGGACACTTGCTACCGATTGTTCTGATAAGACAATGAAGGGGCCAGAGTGATCTGATGTGGGATGAGACCAACAATGAGAGATTTGTGAGGGTTCGTACCTATCGTCAATCACGTAATTGCTGCCAGCATCTCCATAATCCAGATTACCGAACATTCTCATCTTAAGCATATAAAAAGTTTCTCCTGCAAACGCAGTTTCGTTTTGCTGAGACCGGGGTAATTTTAGGAGACAGATCACATGAACTTGCAACTTCAGGATTGAGCATCTGGTCCAGGGAACATTCCTAGAGTTAAGTTACAATCTCTAGGATTGAGCACGTGTTCTTAGTGCGCTGGACTCATGCGACACCCTTTAACCAAACCCTACTTTTATAGAGGTGTACTTACTTTTAAGATGCTCAGTTAATGTTGTCAGGAAACTGGTCCTAGGCCTAAGAAATTAGGCAACCAACGAAAGAAGGCTGCCGAAGCCCATGCTGCTACCCACTAGGTTTCTCCTCCAGGATAAGGTTTATAGGCTAGCTTTGAAACATGATTGTAACGATCCAGGAAATATATTCCGTTATTCTACCTCTGTTTAATTTATTTATTATTTTCTGCCAACTTTTATTCTTAATGACTACGGTAAGCTCACTAATTTAGCAGACATAACAATATATAACACATATATAGTTATGTATTTGCTTTAAACATTCTACAACATATATCAACCTTCCTTTTTCAATGAATAACCAAAATTGCGGAAGACTTCCCGACAAACTGCTACCAACTGCTACTTTGCCTGACCTTTCTACTACTAAATTGCCAAGACTCCTTCTTGCACAAGTTGCGCGACGGGCCCAAAAGTATACCTCCGCCTAGTATATGGTGCCATGAAATAAACCTGAGGGGGAGCTAGACAGGTAACCCAATGTCTGTCTAGACAGTAGCTTTAATTCTAACAATCTCGATACCAGACTCTACATTAATGACCTCCTACTGGGTATAATCCATGTGGGTCGGGTATCCGAACAGCGGGTTTTGCTAGAAAGCCATCTCAATTTCTTGAAAAATAAAAGAATGAACAAGTAGCCCAAGTAAATGAAATCACTAGATCTAAAACAAGAACATCCGTCCATTACCCGATGCAGTGGTGTAAATGCAATTAAACAAAGCTATGATGTGATCCACTGTAAAACAAATGTCATGTATTTCACATATCAAGTATGCAAGTGAAACGATTCCTTCATGTTACTCAAGTAGTCGTTACCCGGGAATGCTTTCTCATAAGCCCACTGTCGTTTGGAAAAATATGATGTCTCATTCGTATTGTCACCTTCCACGGAAACGACGACTTGTACTTGTAATAAGGCCAACTCGCCTCCCGTCGACGGTGTCATAATTTCCCATATAAAGGCCATCTCTGGCTTTCGTCACTCCTTAGGTGACAATGAGCAGGCAATGATTCATATTTTAATATGCGTACACATTCTTTCGCATATATATGTCCGTTTATCGTCTTTCTTATCATGAAAATATGCAGAATGAACGTGAGAGAATCGCTCTTCAATCCAATACCCGACTCCTTTTCAATGTTCAACCACGTGATTCATGATGCAATAACACACATATCTGCACACAAAATATAGCAAATCATCAAGCATAACAAACATTGCCGCCTTAGAACTAGTAATCCCATTTACTTGTTACTCGAGCAAAAGTATCCTATCTTATGACAAGCGGGAAAACAAGGCGAGAAGACGGCGTCCCGTGGTGCGTTGGTGAGGTGGCGTAGCGGCAGCGTGAGGTGGCCGCGGGGACGGCGTGAGTGAGTTGGCGTGAATGGGGTTCGGTAGAGGAGGGATAGCATGAGAGAGAGAGAGAGCACGTAAGGGAGACGGAGAGAGAGAGAGAGAGGGGATTGGTGGATTTCGGAAATGAGGAAACCATACCCCTATTTGTAGTAGTTTTTCTAGCTTTTCTCACAAGTTACTTTATTAATAACCTTGCTTTAGTGTCTTAATCTCATTGGTCCACCTAAAAGCCTATCTTTCTTATGTTTCTAGACTAGCTATTTATCGGCGTTTGATTGGTCCACTTGTTAAAGCTATTAATCTTAGGTTTCCAAAGTAGCTATGTTTCCTCATTTGATTGGTCAATTTATATGGTTATTAATGAACCTTATCTTATCATTTAATACTTGAAAATGACATTGATCTTATCCTATCATTAAATGCTTGAAAATTAGATTTTTATTTGTCATTTACCTCTTGACTTTGTGTTGACTGATTGAAAATGACATTTATTCTATCTTGACTTGGCATTGACTTACCGAAAATGACATTTTAGACTCACGAGTGTCGAGAGTCGAGAATGGGAATATAACGATGGTGGGATCCGGCGACAATAGTGACGGTCTACCACGTGTCGGCCCACCGGACGGTCGACATAGCCCTAACTAGGCGTGCACATCACCGGCGAGGCCTGGCGTTCGATGCTTATGGGGCTTCCTCGGATAAGCCGAGCGGTGGTCGGTCTCTCTTGCCTCGATCTGTCTTGTCCATGCCTGGTTCTTCGTCCATCAATTCGTCGTCTTGTCCGTTCTACGATTTCCTTGCCATCGGTCTTCGATGTTTTCTTTTATAGCTAGCATCCAAGAAAACTTCTACAAAATGTCAGGGTAATAGCTTCCTCGAGAAGTTATTAGGTGGCTTTCTAGGGAAGCTATGAGATAGGTTCCTCTAGAAATTTTTAGCTATCTTAAAGAACAAGTCAAGAGACATTCTTTTATTTTCTAATTATTTCTAATGTGGGAAATTTCGGAATGGCACAATGGTACTATGGATCTTGAAGGATTCAAGAGATAGAATAGTATCCTTGTTCTATTTCACCGGAATTTCTTCCGCAACGAAATATGTTTCACCAAAAGTTGTTTTTCAGCTTTTAATTAAACGGAAACAGTTTCAATGGCGACTCTAGATAGGAAATATCCAAACAAATAAGGGAATCAACAACTTGAATTTCAATAGAATTGTACGGATACATAATGAGTTAGAATTTAAGTGACGACCGGGTCTGGAAAATAAGAACATCATAATAGGACTAACATAAACAAACCATGCCGGAATTTGATCGATGGCAAAGCCTGAAAATGCTAAGACGTTACATTGGAATTTAATCGACAATGCAACACCCATTATAAATATACACGCCGAACTTTAATTGGCAACGACAATCTACAAACTACAACTAAGAAATACACTGGAATTTAATCGACGGCGTGAGCTTGGAAAATAAAAGTACAGAGCAGGAAAGTAAAGATATTGACAGTAAATTTGTTTGATTTGTGCCGGGATTTTTAGTGGATAGGCAATGATATTTATAGTGATCGTGATGTAAGTGCTTCCAAGCGGCTTTCGACGGTTGGATCAATGTTCTTCTCTTTCCAAAAGTGCTCATGTTGTCATGCTCACGATTCCATGATCTTGTTACTATGCAGCTACTCCAAAACTGTCTGTCGTTTGGCCCACAATCGCAATTACTTTGTCCTTTGGTGTCTCTGAACTTGTAAGCGTATCTAATCGTGTCTGCTTTCTTCTCAATCTTTTGCTGACTTGCTGATTCTCACCAATCGATTCCTTCACTGATGATCGTCAAACATCCATTGTCATATATCGACAACACGTCGGCAATTGATTATCGAATAGCATAAGCACCGATATCGCTGTTAGTCGTAGTGATTGTTCATGTGCTGAACAACACTTGTTGTCACGGTTGTGTATTGATATTGCCTTTATTGGCTGCAGGCGAGCCCTTTGCGGCTGGCGAGGATCGCTAATAACCGTCGCCGGCACAATGAAAAAAAAAAAACAAAGAGAAAAAAAGAAAACAATCAAAATTTTATTAACAAAAAAAAAATTATCCTTGTCGGCGCCCACATAGGACGACTGGCATTCACGTTGGTGATTTCCGGTTAATAGGACTCATTGGTAAATGTCAAAAGGTTTAGAACTCAATTAATAAAATTGAAAGGTTTAGGGCTACGTTGACAAAAGTGTAATAAGTTTAAGATTTTTTGGGCAATTTTATCAACGCAGATAGATAAGTTGATGAAGAAGATGCCAGCGGAAAAGGAAGAATAAGCAGCATACGATGCTTTCGAGAACTAGCTGGGTGCCTTTGACATAGTGGGAATACTATCCTAGGTTATCCCTGGATCTAAATTTAGAATGTTAGCACCTTAGGAAGCAAGCACAGGGAACTGAGGATGATGTGCTCATTCTACAGATAGCAATACTCATTGCAGCATTTTGCTTAATGCAACCCAATTTTTGATTTATTGGCTCTATCCGCTTGAGGGGTTTGAGGGACATTTCACATCATTCTCTGAGCGCGATGTGACTATTGACTCAATCAATCAAAGCACACGATTAAATTCATTATTGTTTCCCCAGAATTTCTTCCACAACAAAATATCTTTCTTCGAAATTCGTTCTCAAATTTTAATTGAAGGAAACACGTTCCTCCACCAACTTCGGACAAGAAGTATCATAGGCAAGTAAGCAATAACCAATTCGATTAGAGCAAGAGAGTACATATGCAAATCGTGCTGGAATATAATCGACCACAAGATTTGGTAATATAGACTCGATGAAGTAACTATATGACAAACTATGCTGGAATTTAAATGATGATACAGCCTGAAAAGACAAGAACATCATGCCGGAATTCAATTGACGACACAGTACCAAGGATAGAGATACGGACGGGAATTTAATCAACGATGTGAATATGAAAGCTACAACTACGAAAGATAAAGTGCAGTGCGGGAAAGTAAAGATAAAGTAAATTTATTTGATTTGTGCAGGGAATCATCCGAAGAGTACGATGTGGCTTTTTAAAACCTATAATCGATGGTCATTGACCAAGGTTACAAAGGGTACTTAGAAAGCGGTTACATCGACAATTTCTTCGAGTCCACTACATTGACGGTTTCTTCGAATCCACGATGTTGATGATTGCTTTATTTACTACATTGATGGTTACTTCTTGGGCAGTTGCATCCGATTATTGTCAACTCCACTTTTTGTCTATCTCTTCAATAATTTTATTCATAAATTATCGGACTCTGTTCCTACAAACAAAGGCTATCACATGTCGATAATAACTAAAAGTGGGTCATTTTTTGTGCAAACATATGCCCCTTTAAAAGAATGCAATGATTCATCAATCATTCCATTGTTTTAAATTAGATAGCGGCAGTCATCATATGTCCCTTGTCATTGGTAAATTTGATTTTTTCTCGCCAAATCTTGTTTTGGTCTGATTCATCATCTGGCTGATATCGTTCCCCAAATGCATGTTATGCATAGTCTTCACAATACATTTTTACATAATTGTTCATATCTAGACACTTTCATTGCCAATTGGAATAAATTGGCTAAATTTTGGCCTTCGAATTTTTTTGTACGATTGAATTTCAATCCACTGAGAGCCAAATCTGTGAATTTTCTCTAGGAGTGAAGTAAGGCATCTGTTTCTCCCCCTCTTGAATCTGGTCACAAACCGATCGACCGACTCATTATCGTATTGATAGATTTTGGCCAAATCAACAATCAACCCCTCAAGTATCATGCTATCAAATTGAGAGTGAAATTGTCTTTCCATCTCAACCCAAGTACGGATTGAATTAGGATGTAAGTACGTATACCAAGTAAATGCAATTTTTGATAAAGACCAAGGGAACAGATATTTGTAAAATCCTCACTGGTGTGGGATCACTTGGCCAAAATTATTTTAGTCATTGAATTGATTAAGAGTCAGAAGAGCATACCCAGAAGCTGCAGTATTAGGAAAATTACTTCCACCGAGAGGTATCACCCAATAGGTTTGGGTTATACCAACAGTTTCAGTCCTTTGCAAAATCCCAAAAGGTGCAAGATTGGTCGGATTAATATGCATATGAATCGAATGGCTTGACGTTCCCTAGTCCATGCATGACTTCATGGAAAGTGTTGACGATCATTGGTTTGACCATGTCAACTAAGTATCTCTTCATGCGGTTAGTCGTTTTCTTCTGGAGTTCATCGAGACTCGTCCTCATAATAGCCAACATCACAAGACTTGACTTTAACTATCTTCTCTACACATCGATGAGTTGGCACAAGATGCCAACATCTCCACCTTGCTCTTGCTATGCTACCGGCTGTGCAGTCGATGACTCAGAATGTCCCACTCTGTCATTATTAGGTTGTAGTGACGATTTGCTACTACCAGCATTGTCAGAATTAGGTTAAGTTCTCATGCGTACCATCGTAGTTCTTCAAATCAGCCACACTAATCCTACCAACGTGCCAAAAAGATGTTTTGTCAGAATTTCTCTCGTGACGAAATAGCTTTTTTTGAAAGACGTTCTTTGGCTTTTAATTGAAGAAGATAGGGTCCTATGCCAACTCCGAGCAGGAAGTATCACATGGAAGTAAATAACAACCAATTTGAATTAGAGCAAGAGTGTACAGATGCAAATCATGTTGAAATTTAATTGACCAAAAGATTTGGTGATACGGACTCGATTTAGTAACTAGATAATGATAAACTATGATGGAATTCAATCTATGATATAGCCCGAAGAGACAAAGTACTATACGAAAATTTAGTTGGCGATACATTACCCAAGATAGAGATACATGCCAGAATTTAATCAATGATGCAAATATAAAAGCTACAACTACAGAAGATAAAGTACAATACAGGAAAATAAAGATAAAGTAAATTTGTTTGATCAATGCGGGGAGTCCTCCGAAGAGTATGATGCGGCTATTTGAAGCCTAAAAATCAACGCTTATCGATGGAGGTTAAAAATGGTCTAGGTTACAAAGGGAATTTATAAACAGAGGTTACGAAGAGAAGTTACAAACATATGTTACAATGGTTATCGAAAAATTACATCAATGGTTTTGTCGACTCAACTATGTTGATTGTTGTTTTATTCCATTGCGTTGATGGTTACTTCTTCAACAGTTGAATATGAGATTGTCAATTCTACATTTTGTCGATTTCTTCAAGTTGCTGATTGATCACATTGTTGATAATTTTGTTCATAAATAGGCAAACTCTACTCTTATCGGCAAAGGCTATCACATGTCAATACTAACCAAAAGTTGATCAGTTTTTTAGCAAACAAACATAAACATTAGACTTCCATGATTGATTGGTGAATGGTTACGTAATGCTTTGAGTTCACTGTGACATATATTTATCTCGTAAGTTCATCCGAAAAATCAATAAGGCCATGAATGTGGTACGCCCGAGATCGTCATAACCGGAATGAGAAACACACTACATTATAGAGGAAAGGAGATTCATGCACCTAGTTTGGAATTCATCGGAATTATGCAAAATGTCGACGATTCGAAACAAGCTTTCCCCTCTATCCCCTGTAAATTACCATCGGCGGATGAGGCAAACACCCGAGAGAACAAAATAGCACGTTCTGATTTTTTGCGACAAGAGGGCTAGAGGAGGGACTCGTGCCTTTATGTAGAGTTTTCCGCATTGACCCTCTCATCACAAGGTTGGGCCTAACTTAGCCCACACTAGCCAACACATATTTAAAACTAATTAAGAATATATACTTTAATTAATGTAGACCACATTCAAAAAATTCTAACATTCTCCGACTTGGGCTATATTAATTGAAATTGTATTATATGTATGTTCCTTTATGTTGGTCTTGTGATTATTCTTAATAGTCGATCCAATCCCATAAAGTTCCAAATACCAAATCATGGCGGTAATTGGATCCATAGACACAAAACCTTCCATTGGCACGACTTTATTTAACTATAATGATATGGATTTAATACAATAGTGTGGCAAATGGATAACATCTCACAAAAAAGTGATACTTTATGTGTCATCCCATTTATTTGTCACTTTCTCTCTTCTTATGTGTCAAAAAATCCGTTGTGCCATTAGAGAATATCCTAATGGTTCCAATGAACCCACATATGTCATATCATTATAGTTAACTTCACTTTATGTGTAACAAGATATATACATAGGGCTAATAATTGAATGCCCCTAGTCTTTACTCATGGTTTACACAATGTTGTGAGTTTTTTCTTGGATATATTTATTCAACTTGATAATAATACATTCACAAGTACTTTATTGAATGCAAAAGAGTTGATATATATCAAACATTACAAAATTGAAACAAATACATATGTCAACTTTACTAGAGCAAAAACTAAATAGCTCCCACCAAACAACATCATCCCATGATGCTCCTAAGCTCATGCTAATGACATGATGTTAAGGGCGCATGGCAACACCTCTGCTGGAAATCAACTTCGACTAGAAGTTGATTTCTATACTTCTACTAAGAAGCGGGAGTTAATTTTTCTATTTTCGCTCCGGAAGTTGATTTTCGATTAGAGAAATTTTTTTGGTTGAAAATTTCTACTTTTGAAACCATCTCTGAAAAATTGTTGTTGGCGTTCAAAAAATTTCTAAAACTTCATTTTAAAACTTTTTAAATTTCTTTAAAATAATTTTTATTAATTATTTTTCACTTTGGCGGCCCGAGATGGCGACTTGGCGGCTGTGGTTGGCTGCGGGGAGGGGGAGCGGTGGTCGGTGATTAGCGGCGAGGGGCGGTGGCGGTGAGCGGTGCTTGACGGTGGGTGGCAGCAGCGTTGGTCAACGATGGCTGGCGATCATCGGTTGGCGACGGTGGTCACAAAGCTGCGGTCGGCGATGGTCGGTGGTGGTTAGTGAAGGGGGCGGCCGGTGGACGGCGACGGGTGATGGTCGGCGGTCGGCGGTGGTCGCGGGTGGCGAGGCAGTGGTCGCGGGTGGCGATGGGCGTAGCGAGCGATAGTTAATGGTGGGTGATCGCGGAGGCGGGCGGGGTCAAAAAGAGGATGAGGGCATAATGAAAAGGGGATGAGATGTGAAGTACTTACGGAGTTGAGAATTAACTTTTTTTAACTTCTCCAATTGGGGTAAAAATAACTTTAGAAGTAGAAATTTCTTTCAAAAGTAAATATTTTTACTAAAAGGATTTTTACTTTAGAAGTTAAATTACCAAACCGATTTATACTCTAGTAGTGCTTCGGGAGCGTAAATCCACTTCGGAAGTGTTATCATGCGCACCCTAAAATACACAAGGACAAAGGTCTTTAGTTAGTGGATCTACAACTCGTATCATTTTTAGAAACATGCTCTATCGCAAAGTTACCATTTTGAATTGTCTCCTTTATAGTAAAAAACACGACCGCCAAATGCTTAAACCCCTTGAGACCTCTATAATTGTTGATAAATAACATCGTAGAGTTGTTATCACAATATAATTGCATGAGTATATCCACCAAGTCAAATACGGTGAACTTGCTAATGAGATTCGAGAGACAAATTGCTTGAGTAGAGGCCGTAAAGTATGCTATAAACTCGATTGTGTGGTAGAGGATGAAACAGGACTTATGCTTCCATGATATTGCACCTCCTACTAACATAAAAATGTATCTAGTTGTCAACCTCATGTCATCCCGATAGCCAAAGCAAAGTCAGCATCCAAATACCCTACTAGCCGCAGTCCGAACATATCTCGTAAATCATCATATAGTCTTTTGTCATCTTTAAATACCTTAAGAATATGTTCGTAAGAAGTCCTAAAATTTGTTACAAAAGTTCAGTTGAGTCCTAAAACTTGCAATGTTAGTTTAATCAGTTTTCCGTTAACACCATTAATTTGTCTAACGAAAAATGATGATGTTATATTTTTCAAACTATTTTGTCTCTCTTAACTGGATGTTTTATAATTTTCATCTTTAAATTTTTACTGAATCGGATTAAATGAAAAAAAAAACCATTATCCACATTCACAAAGAACTGAAACAAGCAAACATTTTGACAAAAAAAAAAGCAGACATGATCAACCCACAAAAAAAAACAAGTAGATATGAAATTAACAATATCCCTATAATTAAGCTCACAATGAACAGAACTAAAATCCGACTAATAGAAAATTGATTTCCAATACGAAACTAATAGCAACAACAAAGGCAAGCAAAAAAAAAATGATGAATCGCTCGATCAAATTCTCGAAATGGAGACTTGCCGGGACTTCTTTTTCTCTCGTTGTAAGCGGCCTTGATGCTCACTTTTCGCTAAAGAGGAAACCGCTGAATAACCCCTCCCACCGTCAATCACCCATTAGAAAACCGCCGCCACGGATCTAGGTTGGCGACCCTCGTAGGCCATCACCTAGGGTTGGTGAGGCCTCACTTGAGGCCGGGCAAGATCACCGGTGCCAGGGCGATGGCCGACGTCGCCCAAGTCTAGGCCGGGTGCCAAGATCCGAGTGAGGCTAGCTTGGGCGAGGTGTCGCCGGGCTGGTGAGCCGGCCACCCTCTCCTAGGGCCTGTGGTGGCACCCACCAGCATCCTATTGTTTTTTTAAAATAAAAATTTACCTTTTTCTAGTTTTTTTAAATTTGATTTAATAAAAATTTAAAGAAGAAAATAATAAAAAAATCCAACTAGGAGAGAGAAAATAGTTTTAACAATGCCAAGTCATTTAATGGAAGGACTTGATTGCACCAATTTAACAAGTTTTAAGACTCAATTGCACGTTCGCGATAAGTTTTAGGACTTACGGTGAACATATCCCACTACATTAAAACCTTCTTTTCAAAGCAACCTAGTGATCGTTTCTTGGATTTGATCGATATCCGCCTAGAAGTCCCATTGCAAGAGCAATATCAAGTCCGGTGAAAACTTGGGCATATATGATACTACCAAGTGCACTAGCATAAGGTACATTCTTCATTTGTTTCTTAACATCTAAATGAGGGCACTTTAACAAACTCGAGTTTATCACCCTTAGTGACATGAGCAATTTTTAGCTTGCAATCATGTATATTGAATCTTTTCAAAATAAGATCAACACATGCATTCTAAGACAAACCCAACATAAGGCGAGAACGATTCCTTTGGATCTCAATGCCCGGGACAAAAGACACTTCACCTAGGTCCATTATATCAAAGTTCTTTGGCAACATCCACTTTGTCTCATGCAATAATCGAAGATCACTACTTGCCATCAAGATATCGTCTACATAGAGTATGAGAAACATATTCCGTTCATCGACCTTGGAAAGATTCGCACCGATCCAATTTGTTTCGAGCAAAATTGAATTAAGTGACAACACTTTGAAACTTTAAGTACCATTGTCTAGAAGCTTGCTTAAGACCATAAATTGCCTTTTTCAATTTATACACAAGCTTATCATTAGTTACAATACCTTCGGATTGCACCATACAGATTTCTTCATCAAGGTCTCAATTCAAAAAGGCAAATTTAACTCCATATCAAAATGAGTTACTCATGCCATGATCACTCTGAAAGAATCATCAAAAGAGACTGGTGAAAATGTAGCCCTATAGTCTACTCTTTCTCTCTAAGTTAAACCCTTAGCTACCGGTGCGGCTTTAAACTTCTCAATCTTTCCCTTAGAGTCCCTTTTAGTCTTGTACACCCATTTGCAGGTGATAGCCTTGTGACCTTCGGGCAATTCAATAAGTTTCCAAACACCATTATGTTTCATAGATTACATCTCATCTTTCATTACATCCGCCCACAAATCTGATCGAGGACAAGAAACAACATCTACATAAGTCATTGGATCAATAACGTAACCGATATCATAGTCATGCTCTCCCCGGATAGACAATATAGTATGGTGGTATAGCTAATCGTTTCTCCTTGGTGGATTTCTTGAGTGGAGTTGCAACAATCTCATGCCATAATTGAGAGGCTTGAGGAACTTCATCGAAGCTATCTCAATAATAGAATCCTACTGTAGTATGGAAGGCTCCATTGTCCTCTCGTGTGGGAGAGAAAAAGATACATAAGTGTCCACCATACTATTATCCTCATTAGTCCGTGAATAGCTATCCTTTTCGGCCACATCAAACCTCCGAAACTTTGCTATCTATGATTCCACAATTTTTACTTCGCATTGGGATTATAAAATTTATACCTTTTTGAATGATTTGGATAAGATACGAAATAATACCAAGTAGTTTTGGAGTCCAACTTACTCAAAGTTGGGTTATACAACTTCGGTTTTGCAGGATATCTCCAAACCTTAAGATTTCTAGCTGGGTTTACATTCAGTCCATAAGTCAAAAGGAATCATTGATAGAGCTTTAGTAGGTACACAGTTTATAATGTACATAGCCATTTTCAAGACTTCATCCCAAAGATAAACAATAAATTAGTCCTACTCATCTTACTCTTCAACATTTCCATAAGGGTGTGATTGCGACTTTCGGTTACGCCATTTTGTTCGGGATCCCAGTACGATAAATTGAGCTACTACCCCAAAATCTTCCAAATACTTGGCAAATGGCCCTATAAGCTATCCAAAGATCGCTATGCCTCGCCAAAATACTCATCACCTTAATCGATCTAACAATTTTTATGACCTTTTCCAACTGTTTCTTGACTTTAGTTAAAAAAATCTTGAACTTGTCAAGAGACTCAAACTTTTCTTTAATCAAGAATATATAACCATATTGGGAATAATCATCAATGAAATAAATATTTCTACACAAGGTTGATGTATATGGTCCACTGATATTAGTATGAATGACATCCAATAGGTCAAAACAAGGGACTACACTTTTTTTTTTTTTAATCTTAGTTATCTTACCCCTACACTAGTCTACACAAGTCTCTAGGTCACTTTCAAGAGTAGGTAGGATGTCAACATTTATCAGCCTTTTCACTCTTTCCTCATAGATGTGACCAATATGTTTATGCCATACCGCATAAGACTGTTCCTTAGGTAGCCACCTTTTGGAAATAACATTTTCAATAATATAAGCAACATACATGTCATTGGGAGATAAACATAATCAGTACAATCCATTGGACATGTTGGCACCCAACCTTATTTGAATTAAAAAAATAAAGAAATGGCATTGTTTTTGTTTTATTTCAAATGAGTAGCTATACATATCCAACCATGATACGGAAACTAAGTTCCGTCTAAAAGATTTTACGTAAAAAGTTTTTCTCAACATCAATTTAAAACCGGAATCTAGAACTAAAATGACATCTCCCACGAACTCAACATTTGTTTTCTCACTGTTTCCTGCAATGAGCTTTGACTTATCCTAATTTGGCTTTCTTTGATTTATGAATCGCTGCATGGTAAATGCGGCATGATTAGTTGCACTTGCCACCATGAACCTGGATGAGGCTTCGATACATTGGATTCATAAGCAAATGCTAAAGAATCATTACTGCAGGCTCATGCTTGGACAACCATGTCTTAAACTTTCAACAATCATTCTTTACGTGACCTTTCTTCTTCCAAAAGAAGCAATGGTCATGATCCTTCTTAAATGATACTTTCTTAGGACCCAAACTATCGAATGACTGGTAGATTCATGAGTACCTTTATGAGTATGTTTTTTGGACCTTTAACTTTTCTTGTTGCTAGAACTTGAGGCATAAAAGGCAAGGTGTCTTGTTTTTTTTTCCTCGGTTTCTCTTTCTAATCGGATCATTGGTTGACAAAGTCTCATCTTATGAGTTATAATTTGTCTTTATAATCTCAAAATCAAGCGGAAAGGTGTTTAAGGCTTGACGCATAATGCATGCATTAGGAATAGAAACTTGAAGAACCCCAAGTTTTGTTCGTAGGCCTAACATCCTTAGCATGTAATCCTTAACAACACTAGCACCATCATACTTCATACTAAACAGTCATCGCAAAAATGTCCCAATCTTAGCATTAGATGAGACACGATTTCTAGCCTCCAAGATCGCCATCATTTCCTTAGTAGTGTAGTTAGTTTGTAGACCATTCTTCAAATGTTCCTTGATGGATTGCTTCATTATCAACAATCAAATTCTATTACTCTTATCCCAAGCAACAAAGTGTACTTTCTTAGCTTTAGTACCAACGTCGCACTATCTCGCCGGCTCATCCTCAACAAGAACAATGTGAACATCTCGCTAGCTCCATCCCAAATAAAAAAAATTATCTTTCCATTTCTTGAAATTCAACCAATAAGAACCTTGATCGAAATGGAGTTTCCATTCACGGAGAAGGTGACTAAAAAAATAAACAATGTGTATATTTACCATTATTTGAGTACCAAACTTGATAGTTACATACATCATTATATAAACACCTTTGGGCGGAATATAAGACATGCAGTTGTATACTCACCATCTTTGGGTGTATGAACCACTAGGATCGAGATACTTCTCAAGCACATGTTGTACATGCGTCCCTCCATGATCCACTACAAAATCATCTCCGTTAGGAATATGATCACGCATTAAAACATGAGATATCCCTCTATGATATGAGACCGATATTTCTCAAACTCAACAAGCATGCCTCTTTGGCGGTCACTACTCAATTGAATCCTTGAAAATCTTTAATACCAAAGATACAAACTTCATGTATGACATCTATTAAATACATGTGACTTTGGACTTAAAACAAGGCAATGTTTTCTCAAAATCACTTGCATCAATGAATTAGCTCTACACATAATGTATATGGTCATATACATATGAGCTAGGAACCGTATTCGAAACCATTCTTGCATCAATGAATTAGCTCTACAAATATTGTATATGGTCATATACATATGAGCTAGCAATCGTATTTCCGAAACCATATGGAAATACAAGGAAAACTGCAAAAAGTACCTTAATAATACACATATAGAGGGCTTCTTATGCATTTTTCCTACCTTAAAAGCCTTAAACATGTAATATGAATATACCATAGTGTAAAGTAGGACCATACAAATGCAACGCCATCGACCACGCTCCGATCAAAGCTTGCATGCACCCTCATGCATCGGGTTCACGTGTGCATGTGCAGCCCATGTGTGTCGCCCTCGCGAGGTTCAAAAATTGGTCCGACTAGTTTATTGGTCTAACCACCGATCGATCCAACTGGTTTGACTGAAAATCGGGTCGGGTCCCATGTCAACCTGGTTCTCTAGTTGATGACGTCATGTTGACATTAGCATTGACCATTGCTTGTCAATGGCCGCGTTGTTTAGCATTGAAGCGCATGATCGGCATACACCGCTACCATCAGGTGCGTACCGGCACGTGGGTTGCCATCCGGCGGCATCCGGTGGTGAGCGACCACTCATATGTAATCTAAAACAATTTTCATCGAACAAAAATTCCAAAAAACATGCAAAACAGAATGCGTCTCTATCCTTTGTTAGGCTGCTTTGATACCAAATGTAAGGGCACGAAAATGTGGCACGCCCGAGATCATCGAAACCAGATTGAGAAACACACTATCATTATAGAGAAAGGGGATTCACCCATCTAGTTTGGAATCCATTGATATTGATGCGGAACGTCGATGGCTCATAACAAGCCTTCCCCTCTATTCCCTATAGATTATAGCCGGCCAATGAGGCAACCACCAAGAGAATGAAACAAGACGTTCTGATTTTGGTAGCAAGAGGGCTAGAGGAGGACTTGAGCCTTTATATAGAGTTTTCTGCGCGGGCTCTCTCAACACCCGACCCAAACTAGCTAGCCCATATTTAAAACTAATTAAGAATATATACCATACTTTAATAGACCAACCCAAATAATAATTTCAATTAATGTAGACCGCAATAGGTACTATGTGTGCGACCAACTTTGGAAATGAATACTTACCAAAAGCCAAAATGTCTAACACAAAAAAAAAAAAAAAAGAAACCCCAGCTTTTGAAAATTAGTCGTAATCTTCCTTTGCTACACCACTAGATCAATTGCATGTGGTTCAATACACTCCTAGGGTAGGTTAAGGCTAAAAAGCATTGTGTGGTCTGGAGTTTGGTTCTGGCTGCAACGAAACTGCCTGCCCTAGTTATATGGCAAAGCCTCGCAAAAGTCGTCTCCGTTTCGCAGGTGGTTAATGTGAAAAGCTTCTAAAATCTGGTTTTGCTAATGGTGTCATGACAACTTAGGGTTAGGCGCCCTAGAAATCTATGTCCAAGAACCTTACACATGGTTGACACGACCTCCCTTTTTTTCCCTTCAACTCAAACATCAAACTTCCCATATATCTGTGAAATCCGCCTCCACATTTGCTTCTCACATGCAACATTGTCATTGTATTTTGGCGATCGATGGAGTTGAGAGCGATCGCCGTTTCGTTGCCCTTCGGGCGTTGTCTTCGTCTTCTCAGGCCTTCTGATCAATCTGATACAAGTAATTCTTGCTTTTTTCTTTGTCAATCTTGTGCTCATCTTGGTTGACTTTATCCCTGGTCAACCATGCAATGTTTGACATTTCATATGATGGTGAACACGCTGGATGCTGATGTTTTTTCTTGGGTCAATCTTGGGTGAATCTATTCTTGCCTTAGTTAGCTTGTGAGTGAGTTTTCTGTCTGATGACCGTTAGTTTGACTCAATGTCAAAGTAGCAAAAAGTTTGTTCTCTTCCCCTTTTTCTATGTGTGAACAAAAGGGGAAGTGCATTTCCATCTAAATGGTTGTTTAGTGACTTCTAGACTCAGCAAAAGCATTAGAGAAATTATCTAAGTATAGTCAAAATTCCAATTTCAATAAGTATAATTTGAGAGATCAATGAGCACCCCAATCTCAATGATGTTACTTTATGGAATTACTTTCAGGCGATATGCTTTGTGACAGTTAGGCCAGTGTCTAAGAGAGCATTCAGGAAGATGAATGGGGCAGTCTCTCAATTGCTGTGGTTGCAGCTTGTTTGGCTTATGGAATGTTGGGCAGGCCTTAAGGTACTTTCAGCACATTTTAAACTTTACCCAAATGTATATTTACGCCAACATCTAGTGCATAATTCTCTTAGCAGATAAATAAAATTTTATCATTCCTCTAACCTAAATGTCTTTCTAAACTGTCAATATGTCGTGCATCGAAATGCTTCTTTTGACAAGTTCAACTTCTGACTGGTAGGTTGAGCTCCACACCAATCCGGAGACTTACGAATTAATGGGTAACGGAGGGCCTCCTTTGCTTCGGAATTCCGGCTTCATAGAGGAAAATGCATCGAACCTCCTGAACTTTGCCTTCTGAAAAACAATCTAGTTCTAAACATTAAATAATTTTTTGGGAAAATCACCAAAAAGCCCTAAACATATTGTAATTGTGCTGAGAAAATTGTCCAAAAAGTCCTAAATCTTTTGCATTGATATCAATTCAGTCATAAACCTTTCAATTGTACTAATTTAGTCCTAAACCTTTTGCATTTGTGCCAATTGAGTATCTCACCAATTTTGCACGGAAATTACTAACGTGGACACCGATCATCTTATGTGGCACAATTAGCACTAACATGGATATTTTTAATACTTTTTAGTAATTTTTTTGTTCTTTCTTTTTTCTTTTTACTTTGTTTTCTTTTGGAGAGAGGGCCATGATCTGGGTTAGGGCTAGCGGCCCTTGCTCGGTGATGGCGAACGTCACCCGCCCTCTCTCCAAAACCCAAAAAAAGTAAAGAAACAAAATGGAAAAACTACCAAAAAAATTTAAAAAAATATATTTAAAAAAAGTCCACATCATTGTCTTACCTTGTCATGCATGATGATCGGCATCCATATCAACAATTTCTGATCAAAATTGATCGGATGGAACGAATTGTCACAAATGAAAAAGATTTAGGATTTAATTGGCATATTTAGGACTGAATTAACGCAATTGCCAAGGGTCTAGGGCTTTTTTGGTAACTCTCCCAAGCCCTTCCAATCAAAGCCCTTCTCGTCTATGTTATATACCCTTACATACATGTAGGCAACCTGACGTACAGGTACTACATAAAGATTTGTCACTGAAATCATTCTTTCTTTGAAAAGGCTTAGGATTGATCACGTCAGATAACATGTTTAGTTGCATTCCATGAGTAAAGATTTAAGACAATCAGTGCCCTTTTCCTTCAACTTTTACACGAGCCTATGTGATGTACATTCCAGTTTCTAACCATGAGTCAATTCGGTCCAGGTAAAGAACATGCATTGTTGATGCCTAATCATCCGTCCGATGCGGACATACTTATAACATGGCTTTTAGCTCGGGTATGTTCTTGTTTCTCTATCATTTACCTACATGCAATGATGCAAGTTTTTACCATAGATCATGTCTTTCTTTGATAAGAATCCAATACGATCTTTATAAGATTCATCCTCCAAATGATATTCAGTAGAATTTAGAGAAATCATGTCTTCATCCTCAAGATTCTATGTATTTGGATCGATCAATAGTTCGATTGGATCCGAACTACTCAATTTCTAATAATATGCATGTCCTTCACAAATTAATTTTCATATTTTTATCCTTCAAAGTTTCTTATAATAGCGTCCATTGCAGCGAGCAGGCTGCCTCCGGAGCGCATTGATGGTGCTAAAGAAATCTTCCCAATATCTTCCGGTGAGTCTAAATCAAGCAAAAATGCATACACGACAAAGGAATAACACACAAGCATTCATCTCCAATGCCTATATATTGGAGGAACTGCGTGTACAGTGATGACGATCGCCGTCTACTAGGACGAGATAACATTTTATGTGTTGGTAGCCCATTGATGTGGTGAAGCAAGTCGGATTAATGCTCGATGCTGTTATGTCTTAAAAAACCGGGACAAAGAAATCCAAAACTCGATCGATTCGCTATATACCCGCATCAGTAACAAGTGATGCAGCAGATGAATACAATGCTATCTTTGCTAGGACAAGAACATAGTGTTGCCGGTTTCTTTTTAATGTTTTCAATCATCTCCCCATCCCCTAAGCCTATGATCGATGTGCCGCAGATCTTCGGCTGGGCGACTTGGTTTTCCGAGTTTGTGTTCCTAGACAGGAGGTGGGACAAGGACGAAAGCAAATTGAAAGTATGGATTTGAACAACTTTCTAGGGCGTGCACATAACATATCAATTTCATGAGTTTTCATCTTCTTTTGTTGCTTTTGTTCCGCTTTGTGTAGTCAAGTTTCCAAAGGATGAAGGATTTTCTGAGGCAGCCTTTTTGGCTGACAATATTTGTGGAAGGCACTCGCATGA
Organism: Rhodamnia rubescens; assembly: GCA_021437795.1. Classification (NCBI taxonomy): domain Eukaryota; kingdom Viridiplantae; phylum Streptophyta; class Magnoliopsida; order Myrtales; family Myrtaceae; genus Rhodamnia; species Rhodamnia rubescens. The sequence continues at coordinate 488,593 of JAILYA010000021.1, forward strand.
AGCCGGAGAAGCTCAAGTCGGCTCAAGACTTTGCCTCTTTGAAAGGCCTGCCTCTTCCTAGGAATGTCATGATCCCTCGTACTAAGGTAATACTCTGATTATCTGATTTTTTGTTCATGTTCATCTATTTGCCGCTTTCAATATTTATTATTGTTGATTCCTATGGAAAAGAAAGAATTAGAATATCTTTATTTTTCCAATGAAGGCGAGGCTTACCTCGCCGGTGGCCGGCAAGGGTGAGCTCGCCAGAGGCGATAAGGTCGACCTTGCCATCGCTCGCCTTTGGTCGGTTGCCAAGGTCCGGCGACCGGTCGGAGGAAGAAGGAAGGAAAAAAGAAAAAAAAAGAGAAAGAATAGAAAAAAATTATAGAAAATATAATAAAATTTATTTAAGTCGAGTTGACCATGCAACGTCAGCAATTTCCGGCCAAAATTGGCCGAATGGGCTGAATTGACACAAATGCAAAAGGTTTATGAATCAATTGACAAAAAAATGTATGACTAAATTGGTATCATTGCAATATGTTTAAGACCTTTTTGATAATTCTCCCCTTGTCACTTAGAAATCGCATATCCAAATTCTCGAAACTCTATGTAACTTTTGAAGATGTTTAGGTTTCTAAATCGTATTGAAATCGGAATTTGACAATACTTCAAATTTGCTCCTAATATGTGCAAGTTCAGATAATGGTTTTCTTTTTCTAACTTGGCGGGAAATTATAATTTGGCATATTTAGTTGCCTTAAATGCAAAAACAAACAAGATTATTGTAACTCTTCACGTGTGTGCTCATTTCTGATTGTTTTTGTAGGGTTTTGTTTCGGCTGTGAAGCACATGCGACCATTTGTCCCAGCAGTTTATGATGTGACGATAGCCATTCCGAAAGGACAAGCCACTCCTTCACTTCTTAGACTACTTAAGGGGCAACCTTCAGTGGTAAAGCAATGCTCTTCCTTAGTATTATCTAAATTTTGTCCGTTCGTTTCCCGCTAAAGAAAGGTTTCGAAGACTGGACACAATGAGTTATGTCGATGTTCCATGGCAATGATTTTTCGCTCGCTATCTTGTTATCGTATGTCTCAATTTTATGGAAGGTGAAAGTGCATGTGAAGCGATATTCGATGGAGAAACTGCCCGACACCGATGCGGACATCGCGCAGTGGTGCAAAGATAAATTCATAGAGAAGGTACGGCAATTTAATTATACACATGCCCTCAACCCAAAAATAAGTGTGCGATCCCAGCTCATCGAAATGACGATGTTCATGTCCTTTTCATTAGCTGTCCCACATTTTTTTCAATTCAGGATGACATGTTGGACAAATTCCTGGCTAATGGCAACTTCAAGGAAGAAGAGATGAACTATGGCGGTCCCTCGATTTCCTTTCAATCTGTGAGTTACTATAATCTCCTTACCTTTCAAACCCTCATGTCCCAGTTCTTTTTGCTTGTCTAAATTGTGTTTTGATCATCTTCCGTGGCCCCTGGATCATCACCTGATTTCACTTCTTGTGTTTTCTTCTTCCTTTGGAAAAATAGGGTATCCTTGCTTGTTGGGCTGCATTTTATCTTGGGATCTTCACGCTCTGCCAAAAGCTGTCTCTGCTATCTACAAGGGAAGGGACTTCAGTCATAATAGCTGGATTAGCCAGTGTTGCCATGTTCCTACACACTCTCATTGAGTATACAAAGCCGTCGGAGAAGAAGCCAGGAGATACTTTGAACAACTATATCAAGTGATGTTCACAGCTTATTGTCTATTGTGATCTATTGATACAGATGAAGGGTGAAAAATGTGGGCTGAGATTGTTAAATAATGTCTCAATAATGCACTGAGACTGCTTTTGGAATGTAATATTGATTTGAGTTCGTTCCTGTGAGAATGTCCACTTCTGTTTGGGAAGCTTTCTTGCTCTTTGGATGAATGTTGAAAGTCATGATGTTGAGTTTGCTGAGAATGTGTGCATGTGTGGATCGAGAGTTGAATTGATGATCCGTCCTTTTTGGAAGCTAAGCCATGAGATCATGCCTACGCCGCGACTCTACTTATAGAGCAGCTGGTTCATTATTCGAAAGACAGCTTTCAGACATAAATTCTCACTCAAAAGCGATCCTCGAAATCGGTTATACAAGCTCCTCAACATCTCCTCCAGAGTCTGAATAGTGTTCTTCAACTGGCTGTCTATTTAGGGATGAAAGGCAGTGCTAAACTGTAACTTAGCTTCTCTGCCATTTGCAAGTTTGCTTTTCCAGAAGTTTGATGTGAATCGATGATCTCGGTTAATGTAATAGGAATTGGTTCCCCATGTGACTAGACAATCAGCCAGATTGAATCGTGTTGCTTTGGCGTCATTGCCAATCCATGTACAAAGTCTGTCGTCACGTGCTGCCATTCCCATTTTGGAATCAATGGTGACTTTAATCCGCTTCTTATGTGGAAAATAAATAATTAAAAAAAATTCCTAAAAAATAGTTGATGTTGATATCTAAATTTTAACAACCTCGTAAGAAAATTAGGAATCGACCTTGGCCCCTAAACAAAAACATTATTAATTTGCATAATAGGAGCATTATCATTTAGTAGTAATCAGCGCACATAAATTGCATTATAATTAAACCGACTCAAGCAGGGAGGCTTTGAGCTTAATTCAAATTATATGAACCAAGAGCCACAAGACTATAAAATTTGGACAAACGTATTTACGAGTGCGAGTTAGGAAACATTCCGTCATCTAATTAAGTTTGGAGGCAATAAAAGCATATCATAATAAAATTCAATTGTGGAGGCAAAATAAGAAAGAAAAGAAAAAGCAGTTGTTAAAAAAAAAAAAAAGAAAAGGATTCCAATCAATGTTCAAATATTGTTAGAATTCAACACACAAACACAAAGAAATAGAACGTAAAAGTGAGAAAAAAGGAAAATCGAGACACAAGGTTTATTTTGGTTCACCCTTTAACTAGAGCTATATCCAGCAGATGATTTTATTATAATTAGCACATCGCATTTCTCTATTATATCACTAAATTACAAGTGAAAGAGATAACATATAACAAGTAGCTATTCATGGGCTCAACTTCAAACTAGTAATAAAATATGAACTCATAGAATTTCCTATTGGCAAGTGATAGATCAAGCCTAACATGTGAAGCATGGGACAACCAACATTACTAACATGTGAAGGGACAAGTGCTTGACCTCTATCCAAGTACAATTTATAATATGCAGTGAGCGGGGTACTTATAGAATTTCATAACTTCTAGTTAAAGGGCTTTGGCGCTTTCCTAATGTAACTCTTTCAAGTCACTCACAACATTCCAATAGTCTCTTTTCGCATCTCCATACCCAAAGTGGTATCTACAACCCCCAAATTATCTATTTCAATATCATCATTTAACTACCACTCTATCTCATGCACCTCTGTTGATCATCTCGAAGCTTCATCAATTATAACATTGGAACAAGCGTAAGCTACTATGGAATCTAGCGATTGTGCAGACATTGTCACATCTATTGTACTCCGAACATCTCTAGGCTCTACTTGAAGCTCCATCTATTTCTATGCACCATCCAAATCTTTCTCCACATTTGATCTCTCACTCATCTATTGAAACAGAGCAGATTTGTCAAATGTAACCTCTTCTTGAACATAAACCGGGTGAATCTTCCTTGGTATACCACAACTAGTATCCCTTCGTGACATCCGGAAATTCCTACATCACTTTTTTTGGTCGGATCCTACATCACTCAATATGTAGGAAATGAAGGCGACAAATGGCACAAATAAAAATTTCAATTGGATTAATAGCGTTGTAGTATGTGGAGGATTCAAAATGTATTTTTTGGATTCGTAGTTTTCTGAAGGTTATTTCAATAGGGTTAAATTAAGAAATATTTGCTTTTGGGTTGAATAACTAGAGTGGGGGTGAAACGTGTATCGCCACAATAGTAGTAAATGGGGATTGATATGCCCCGAGATTACATATCCGATAAATGATAGGTTACAAATTCACTAAGTTGAGCCTCTCATAGTGTCCATAAATTTTTGCTTAACGAGGGTTTAAAGTATTTTTCCGTATCATTGATGATTAAAACGGACACTGATTTCCTTGTTTACATGTTGATTACCCAAGTAGCACTAACATCGACACAAAACATGCGATACGACATGACAAGCCGACACATGATTTATAAAAAAATATAGAAAATTTCAAGTTGTAGGGACATGTTATACATTAGATGCATATTTTGGTATATACATGATAAAACGTTAACGGTAAGTTTCTTCTTCTTTTGTTAAGGATTCACGATTAATTTTTTTTTGTTTTGCTGGCTAGATATTAATTTTAAGGTGGCTGGGTATATGACTTAAGTACATATATTTTTGTGAGATTTACATTTTGATTCCTAATTTATTGAAAATGTTAAAAATTAATCCTGCGCATGTTGGAATAGCGTGTTGGGATGCTTGGATTCGCGTGTTGGTGGCGTATCCGGAGCACTAATCATGTGTCGAAGAGTGTTGGAAGAGTGTCGGTGTCCGACACCCATACAACATGACATGGAGGCCCTCGAATAGTGTCGGTGTTTCTTAGTTGATTACTAGATATCTTGGTAACTTAGTAAAATATCTACATTGGAATGAGCCATTTGTTACTTTTCACTTTGTGCACACCTCTCTTCATTTTTCACCAAGTATTTTAACCCACATGCTCTTAGTTTGAGACATTGTAACTTAGCTTAAACATGATATCATGCATTACATCATTTCGTGACTTTTAGCCCATTAATGGTCTCGATACGTTTGAATCCTCATTCATGCATTCTACTTGGCCGAGAAGCTCTCTCTCCCTTTACAATCAATTTTTTCCTTATATATTCACATTAAGCCACTTGTATCTTTTGGATTGGAACACTTATCTTTCTTATGTATCATTAAGCCACTTGTAGCTTTTAGATCGGAATACTTATCTCTCTCTTTTTACACTTAGTGTTTTAACCCAAGGTCATTATTATTTTAACCTCAGTTATTTGTTCTTATCTTAGTATCAAGCAAACCAAATGTGGCCATGTGTAGTATTTTGACTTGACACATCTCCTCCCAAGTTTTACCACATGCTTTACTCAAGGTCATCATTACTTTTAATCTTGGTTATTTACTCCTATCTCTTGGGAACTCTTGGTCTTCGAAGTTCATCCCCTTGGCCATGTCACTGTATGAAAAAATATTATTATGCCACTTGTAAGTTTATAACTTGAACACATCTCTTGCACTCTCAATCTAGCATTTTAAACCTCAAGTCATCATTTATTTAAACCTTGACTACTTGCTCTTATCTCTTGGTAACCCTTGAGTAGTCTTCTCAACTCATTTCCCTTGGCCGTATAGTTGTGTCTTCTTACGTCTTTAAGCTTCAAAAGAATTTTAACTTGTTCTTGCAAAGAAGAAAAGATCTCGCGTTACTTTTCTCTTTTATTTTTGCTTTTCAATCTTTCACGAGAAAGAAAAGATTCCATTTTTTGTGTTGTCAAAACTTCAAAATTCCATCTTTCAAGAGTTGACAAGGTGATATGGTGGACTTTATTCTCTTTTCTTTTCTTAAACTAGTTTTGTTAAAAGATTAAAAGTTGTTATTCTTTGTTCTTGCTTATCTTGCTTTGAAGGTAGTTAAAGCTTTGAGTAGTCTAAATTTTGTTTGAGATAAGTGAAAACTCTAGGGGCTAAGTTAGGTTGATTTACTTTGTACTCTAGACTTGGTTGGTTGTTGTTTGTTATTTACTTTGAATTTGATGTTAAGTGTGAGTAAGTCTCAATAATGGCGTGTGGAACATTTTGTGATCGTTTGACTTGCATTGATGAGTTCTTACATGCCTAAGATGTATTTGAACGATTTTTGCGAGGTGTTGTAGCAATTTGGATGTGAAAAATGTGCAAATGGAAAAATTGGACTTGAAATTGATATTGACCATTACATCCACTTGTCGGTTGTACACACTCTGATTATACCCATCGGTCGGTTATACCTAGTTGTCGGTTATACCGACTTGTCGATTATACCCATTTGTCGATTCTACCCAATAACCGATTCGACTTGGTTGCTTGACGAAAGCCTTTTATTACATCAATGATAGCATGAAGAGAAGAGGAGGAGGGTATATGTGTTGCAATGTATGTAATCATTTATTGCTAGCATGAGAAATGAAAGGGGGTAAGTATTTTACTATCATTACCCACATATGTGATCATTGAAAAGGTAAGGTAATTGGTTTGCATGAAAAGATGTTGTGTGGGATGTTGATTCTCGAAAATAAGTGATAATTTCCTTGTTGATGCATGGGAGATCATATGATCATAATGTTAACATGTGCATTTCTAGTAAGTGATAAAATAGGGAAAGAACTATGTTATATGGCCCACATATTAATGTCGCCGATGCCCTCGTGCATCGGATTGCCTCGGGAGGTGAGATGTCCTGTGCCATTCGTTTGCATTTGAGTGAATAACTTTATGCAATGTTGTTGTTGGTTTCCATCTGCATATGATGATAAAAAAGATAATTCATTTACTAACGCACACGTCATAAATTGTCATTTTGTATTGTCTTGAATTCACGTTGTCTGTTAGTACCAAGTTGAGTGGTAAGATAATCTCCTACTTTAAACTTAGAGATTGCATTTACTAGGCTTTGGCTCGCTCCTTGTTTTTCACACATATAGGATGGATCCTCCAACAACCACTGCTTTTGGAGCTCCCATGTATTTTGAGTATGAATACCGAGGTATAGTTATACCCGAATCGGTGGTAGTATATACTAAGCGTCGTTCCGCCTTATGGGTTGACGGGAAGTTTGTTGGAGGGGTTTCAATAGTTTCCTTAGACCAGACGATGGAGGGGACAAGATGATGTCGGAGGTCCCCGGGCTTATGTGATATATTGAATTTGTTTGAATACCGTATAAAGATGATAGCTAGTGGCGTTAATATATAGAAGCATATGTATTAAACTGGTGCGATTTCTTCCGTGGGATGCTGTGAGAATTTCATCGTGCTTCGCATGCTATTCATAATTAGGAATTATATTCGGAAAAGACATGTGTTGCGCGTGATATTCTGGGACATCATGCCTTCACCCCATGTGTATAGCTTAGGAATATGCACTTTGTTAAACTCGGCTCTAGCACCATCACTCACACAAGCCCTCGGGGCACCAAAGCGACAAGAATGCTTTTTCAAGTATCTTTCTTTCTTAGCCCTTCATGGTGATTGTTTAGGAGATGCTTGCTTAAGACCGTATGGAATCCCCCGATCTCATATTTAGTTTATTAGGTGCGGCGTGGACTAAGAAGAAATAAGCAGGCAAATTGCTTTAGGTTAAAATGAAAACCTATCTCGTTAACTACTTTCTAAAATTATTACTACATATCGACATTGGAGGCGGCCCAAAGCTAGGCTGTGACACTTCTTGTTGAGTTGACTTGAAGTTCGTTAGGCACCATGGGCACGCTAGTAATGCATGTTGGACTTTACAAAACTTATTGCCTAACCTACTGGAGGAAGGAAAAAATCTGCATGTCAAGCGCTTAAGCGGAGCTTGTGGTCACTCGTTCCTCGATTGTTCCAATCCTAGTAAAGAGCTTCAGATCCGATTCTATACTACATACGATATTCCATTTTGGCCCTCACTAGCTCTTTGCTTGGTTGGAGGAGCATGCCCGAGGGGGCAACTACACTCACCGCGTACTTGCATCACCACTTGAGCTTCAGTCGTGTAATTATCAAGCTTACTTGACCACGTTTCCTCAAGAGTTTTCCAATCAATTTCTAGTACTATGGATCTATTCACTAACCAATAAGTGGTTTTAATTGCTTTAATCCACAAATCTTCACTTAATCCAGCATTGGAGAGTAAAGAGAAAGCTCTCTCCACTATAGTTTAGTTCATTTGTTTTGTAACCCCGTTCGGTGCGGTGTTTCACTATTCCTTCCTCTACGCAAAACTGGCTAAGTATAACCCTTTATCCATTCTTAGGCACGTGATCTTTCTTCCTGGTTGCTTTTCATTCATCGCCCTCCACAACTTGAACTGACCAAACACCTCACTCATGTGTTTAAGAAGACAAATCTAGACATTTCTCGAAACGTCATAAACAAAAGATAGCACATACTTAGCACCACCCTTGGATGGATGTTGAGAGGCCCCCATAAGTCCAAGTGTACGTAGCCTACAATCTTTGAGGTTTGGTGAACTATCTATTGAATTTCACTCTCCACTGACTGCCCATGCTACATTGTTACAGAAGTTTAGCTTCTCAATCCTATGGCATCCTAGTAGTCCCCTTTGACTTGGAATAATCATCCCCCTCTCACTCATGTGTTTGAGTCTCATGTGCCACAACTATGCCGTGTCTTGATTTGAAGCCACACAAAATAGAGTAGACAAGCCAATCACTATTGTTCATTGAAAATGTACAACTCGTAGTCTAGCTTCCCTCGCATCACAGTGAGCACACTTCAAGAGACTTAAAACTCCACCTTCAGCAAAGATTCGGTAGTTGAACCTGTCAAGAGCACTCGACAAGATAAGGTTTTTTTCTCGGTTCCGGTACATGCCTTACATCCGTTAATGTTTACACTACTCTATTGTGCATCTTAATCTAAACTATTTCGATCCCGACTACTTCACAAGCAACACCATTTCCCATAAGCACCTTACCATGCTTCATGCATTGATTGGTAGCTGTCTACAAGAAATCACATGATAAAAATTTCCAAAGTTAAGCATCCAATCATGACCTGATGAATTCGTGGTGACTGTTAACACAACATCGGCATCACTAGAGCTACTATTTGCTATGTAACAATATCACCGTTGCTTCAAATTCCACCTTAACTCATTTACCCTTGTACTTTGGACAATCTCTCATGTAGTGCTCTACCTCATCGAGAGATGACACCGACGGTTTTGAACATTGGACCTCAATTTAGAACAGCCCTTTCATTTACTACCTCCAGACTCTCTTCATTTGTCTCTACCTCAAATAACCAAACTTTGCGCTGTATTTTGTGCTAAGTTTTATTTTCTCATAACTTCTTTTGCCATTCCTTGGTAAACAAAGCGGACTATATATCTTCCAAGGTCATCGTGGGGCTCCCCTATAGCAGTGAATACGTAAAGTGCTCAAAAGAATCCGCTAGAGATGTCAATAACATCATACCTTGTTTTTCATAAGACAATACCTCATTGACGTTCTTCAAGTCCATCATGAGTTTGTTATGTTGAGAAAATTTCTTAATAATTTTGAACTTGACAAAACTATCCAAGACTAATATATGAATGAAGTTGTCTATGTTTAATGTAATATTTGGGTAATAAAGACCTTTGATATGATGAGTGAAAAGATTCGATATAAATAGAAGAACCTACGTTAATAAATCCGGAAGAATGAGAAGTTCATAGAGACTTGAAAGTACCAAGGTGAATAGTCTCCAGAATCTATCTCACTATCGTGCTCAAATTGCCCAATGAGAAGCAGTGGGATCCAACCGTGAAGTATGACATCAGCTGAAGATTGCAAGGGTATGATATAAGCAGAAGCTTGCAATAGCTTGACATAAGCAGGACCCTAGGTGAAGGCCCGATATCACTTGGAACCTTGATATAACAGGGGACTGCTGATATAAGCAGAGTATCTACCCTACCCGAGAAAACAAACTTGTCACGTGCTTCGAGAGTGTTATTTTGAAATATTTTAACTCATCTCTTGACAACTTGTGATATTATGATGTGAATTCATAATATAGAAGATTTAGATTGAGCATCAATCTTAAAGATTATCTACGCGAAATATTCATTCATATGAGACGTCTTGATTGATTGATAATCATCCCGAAGTCAAGATAATTTCCATTGAGAAGCCACCCAACTTTTCGATATCAAGATTTGATTGCATGGGCAACCAAGTCTACGGGAATTCTGATTGATCTACTAATGGGAAGATTGGATGCTGGGGAGTAAGACCAAGGTGCCGAAGAGGAAGATAGATCAAGGTTCATAAATACACACTTAGAGAGAGCTTTTCATTTTGCATGTCTTGTGAGAGCATTTAAATTGTTATCTTTCGAGAAGTGTTGGCATTGTTATAGTTTGTGCTTAGGGGTGAGATAGTAAGATCTATCGGCTTGGGTATATGCAGCACCGATTTCGTGAAGAAGTGCTTGAGTATAACAGTGTGTTTGTTTTGGGGGTAAAACTCAATGAAAAAGGAAAATAATTATTGGAAAATCATTTTTCAGGAAAATGGTTTGCTTTCCTTTGTTTGGTGATATGTTCTCGAAAACCTTTTCTCATGTTTGGTTCTCATTTGAAAAATGATTTCAATTTCATGACTTTATTTGACGCAAAAAAAAAAGTTCAAATTTTCAAATATTTTTTATTTTATATTGTATTTTTTATTTGTCTTTTTTTTCTTCCTCCGTTGATCTCCGGAACTTGGCGACGGTGACACCTAACCACACAAGGTCGGGCTCGCCGGTGTCCAGCGAGGTCAAGCCTCTCCAAGATCTGCGAAGCTTGAGCTTCACCGACCTCGAGGCAAGCTTAAGCTGGCCATAAATAGCGTGGCTTGAGGTATCAGAGAGGCCGGCGAGGTTGACCTTTGCCGAGATCCGGCGAGGCTCGACCTCGTGTGGCCGATCCTCGACCGTCACCGAGGCTTGGTGACCGGCAAAAGAAGAAAAAAATAAAAAAGTGAAGAAATTAAACATTAAAAAAATAAAAAATAAAAAATAAAAATAAAAAATAAAAAAATTTAAATATTTAAGATAAATTATTAAAATTTGAAATAAGTAATTCCGAAAAGTATTTTCACCTCTTTAGATTTAGGAATTTACTTTCCCAATATTATGCTTGAATTTTTCATTTACTTGAAAAGTGTTTTTCGTTGACTAAGTCATTTGCAACGAACTAAACGAGGGAAAGTCTAGAAAATCAATTTCCGAAAAACACTTTCATTAAAAAAAAAGCACTCCAAGTGGCATATTATACTATAACTACTTAAAGATTGATTGTTGAATCCAGCCGGTGGGCTATTAATCCGGGAGAGTGAACCTAGGCTTACACCAAGCCGAATCACTACAAACGTTTGAGTGCGTCGGTCTCTATCTTTTTGCTTACATTCATTTTTGTTTGAGAGAAGCGCATTGTACCGCTTGGTATAACCAAAATCTGCTTATATCAACACCCTATTTTACCCGGTTAAGCTTATATTAAACTTGACAATTTTTACTTCTGCATTATTTTGTCAAGTTTCTTAGAATCACCTCCTTGAAGAAAATGTCGATTCATCGCCACGCACCGCTATCCCTCGCTACACCATCTATCCCAATCGCGCCCGTAAACAGTCATAACCATCTCTTTCTTTGTATGCGCATGCACGGGCATGATGAAAGGTCACCTTTAAGGCGTGCTCCTTTTTCACTTGATGTTTCAAGTTACTACCTAAATACCCAGGCCTGAAAACACATGATCCAAGGATAATCTAAAGTTGTCATCACATATACCTTAAATCAGAATCCTGAACTAGATCTTCTTGAAGAAAATCTTGTTGATGTTCCCTCCCACCATACTCACGTAAATTTGGAAGACCATGCTTTTGATGATGCGTCGTAGAAAATCTTCCAGCACACCCCGAATCAAATCTCCCGTGTATCTACTTGATGGGTAGGTAATACTGACCATAATCGATCCAACCCAAGGTGATCGGCAGATTTTCCAACTGTCTTTTGTTTCTTCCGATGATCCGTCATTCAGATAATGGTTGAAATAGTCTTCTCCACTGAAGGACGAATCTGGGGGTTCTGTCGAGGAATCTTTGGACAGCCTATAATTCCCAATGGAACGATGTTGCCAAACGTTTTTAAATTTGCAAGCGAATAAGTCAAAAGTCTTGAATTTACAAGAGAAGACTGAACAATCTCGTGCACTCTCGTTGCGTATCTTTGATCTTTGACAAGAATCCACAATAATCCTCTGGAGATCCGACGTCCTTTTCCCGACCACACTTCAAGATTTGCTCTGCAATCGAAAATTTTTACCCTCGTTTCATGCGACTCGACTTCCATCTAGATTTTGGGCTAGAAATATAAACAATCCTTTTTACAGTGGAAAATTCTTTAGGCCACCGGCACGTTTTTTGTGGTCGATGCAAAGTTTTAACCTTAGAAGACCAGTCACTAGTAATTAAATTTTTTTTGGATAATTGCACTAGAAGTCCTAAAACTTATCTTGAAAATGCAATTGAGTCATAAAATTTTCTAAAAGTGCAATCAATTTTTAAAATTTATCAAGATGGTGCCATCAAGTTTTAAAACTTGTCGAGTTGGTACAATCAAGTCCTAGAACTTGTTAGCATTTTCTGTTTGTCAAATTAGACAGAGTTAAGTTTCCTAAAGTTTGCTCTCCCCAAAAAACCAATGCCACTGAGGCCTCTCCCCCTTCCTTCTCTTCCTTTCTTTTCCGTGTCCCTATCTCCTCGTATTTCGTTTGATTTTGCGGATGGTCCCGTCGACTTTCTCCATGTGGAGAGTTTTGTCCTGTGAGCTCGAAGTTTGAAACGTGAGTACCTCGGAAGAATCTTTTATTCTGGATTTGCTTGCTCGCTTCGGCTTTGGTGCTTGCTCCATATAGTCAAGCACAATTTCTCTACTATTTTAGTAGTCGGCTTATCCGAAGGTATTTTGTGATCATTTTGTATCTCTTTTGCATGTCGTCTCTCCCAATCTAGAGTTAGATTTAGATTTGGGTGCCCTTATATTCCAATCTAAAAATAGATCTGAAATTTACAACGCATTTTCTACGCTCTTTCAACCTATTGGTGTTGTCTTTTATTTCTATAAGGTGATAGTGCTTTGGGGACCCCGAAACAAGGCCCTTTTGGCAAATCCGTCCTCATTTGAGAAGGATATTTTGGCGTGTGTTCATCACTAATGTTGATGAGAGAGTCGATGATCATCCGCCGGCTATTCTATGATTTTATGACAAGCCCGTCTTTGTGGTGGAATGAGTGAGTATCTATAGACTATACCAAGTGTTTTTTTTTTGATTTTATTTTTCATTTTAATCTTAAAGTTATGTACATCTCTTTCAATTGAAATAAAATTTCCTTTCGACCAAAAAAAAAAAAAAAGGTCGGACGGAGTTAATGAAAGGACTTAATTGCATCAACTTGATAAGTTTTATAACTTGATTGCTCATTTTGATAGTTTTAGGACTTGATTAAACTTTTTGAAAGTTTTAGGACTGAATTGCACTTTCGTGACAAGTCTTAGCACTTTCAATACACTTACTTTTTTGGTACCTATATATACACTTGACCCCGCTAGTTTTTAGGATTTTTCCACACTAAAATATTTAAACTACTAAAATTTATGAAAAAAAACAAACATACAACAAAAATAAAGCAAATGCAATCGTGTTACAAAGCTTTGCTAGGTTGCGTGCTTTGGAACCTCATGAATTGTATGTCTTCGTCCTTGTAGAGTAATTGGGTTCCCAGTACTAAATGCAAAGGCAACCTGATTATGTAGCTCTAAATCAAGGGTATTATGGCGTGAAGTTGGCGTGGTATAATCAAGGGTATTACGGCGTGAAGTTGGCGTAGTATTCTTTGTGGAGAAAACCTCCTAATATATTTTGAAGTTTACAAAACTATCCATCGTTTACATCAATCTTGAATACTGCAAGAAGTACTGATGTTTAAGGTAATTTTCAGTTCAAAGGACTGTTAATTTGATCAGTGAAAGGATTTTTTATGACTGGAAGAACCTACATGAACATGTCTAGAAGAATGGAAGATTCATATTTAACTTGGAAGTATCACGGTTTTATGTTTACAAAATCTACATCACTATCATTGTGAAAGTTCTCATGGTAAGAACAATTGATGATATCCAACAAGGCAGATTAAAATACAGCGTGAATTTAAGGAGAGTTTTGAATGGACATCAGCAAAGCACATTCCGACCCAAAAAAAAAAAAAAAACAAAGCACATGAGTACATAACATACTTCAAGAAGATTATTTTTGAGATAGTTTATCTCATTGCCTTACAGCTTATGATCTAGTATGAATTCTTCACTCATTGACTTTCCATCTTAAAGCTTCGCGTATATTTAATCACTTGAGATATCTTGATTGATTGAAAGTACTAAATTTTTTAGAAGAAAATTTGCTTGTATGGGCAACCAAATCTACAGGATCTCTAACTATTCTACCTCAATGGCTTCCCTAATCTTCTCAACAATTATCCAATGGCTAGCTTAGAGATTGATCCTCAGCAAACCCACAGAGAGGTATTATCTCACAATTTCTTAGAGAGAACTCACTCAGAAAACTCACAAAGAAAAAATATGATATTCCTCTTGTTTACTCAGAATATATATTATAATGCGAATTTTATTTAGGAAAACTATTGAAATTAGGAAACCTGTTCAAACTAGTGTCATCATCCAACAACATTCATGAGACACTTCTTTTGAGATACCACTTCATGACACAAAATCGTCCTTCAGTACAACAAGGGAAAGTTATTTACAAGGTGATCCTCCGCGTTTATCATTTCCTCCTGGCAACATAAAATAGTCCTTTGGTTCCAGAGTTCCATTTTCAAAATCATCAATCATCGTAGGTCTCCTTTGAAATTACACCCAACCATTCGTCGTCGCTCTGTCCAAGCCAGTTCTTTCGACCGGATTGGAGCAATCTCAAGATTCGGCGACGATAGTCTGGACTCAGCAAACGACTTCTTAAGTTATGGGATCGTTGAAGAGCGAGGACATATTGGAGCAGATTGAAGAGGAGGCATCAAAGGAGGCAATTCTGTATGTGAATGGATCACGGAAGGTTTTGCCGGACGGACTGGCTCACTTGACGCTTCTCGAGTATCTTCGACGTACGGTCAACGTCGGCCTCTTACATTGACTTGTTGTGGCTTCAATAGTTAGGCATGAACTGGTTGACGAAAGCTGAAAAGTACATGAAATCTGTAATATAAATTCCATGTGAGCACGCTGGTTTGTGGATGAACATTTATGAACTCAGTTGTGCCGAGAAATACACATCATCTATGTGAAATATATCACTTGCAGATCGTCTCTTCTGATAGATTTAAGAAAATGAAGCAAGGACTGTCGAAGTTAAGTGCTGCCCATTTTGAAAGAATCTAGCTGCGCTGGGGGTTTGACCGCTTGTTTATGAAACACTTACCGCAGAATATGTGCAGAAAATCGGCATCAAAGGCTTTTGCTTTACTCTCTAGTACTACTTGGGCTGTTTCTGTGGTGTTGTTTTCATTGTCCATTGCTTCTGAATTCCTGTTTTAAGTCAGTTTTATTGAGATTTTTCCTCTTTACTGATACAGGCATAGGTCTGACGGGGACAAAGCTCGGCTGCGGTGAAGGTGGTTGCGGGGCATGCACGGTGATGGTGTCTCATTATAATCATAGTATGAAGAAATGTAGGTGCGTTCCTCTCTCTCTCTCTCTCTCTCTCTCTCTCTCTCTCTCTGTGTGATGAGTTTTGAGTTCTGTCCGAACTCGAAATTACTGAATTAGCCATTCGTTTGCTTCTTACAGCCATTATGCCATCAATGCGTGCTTGGCTCCGTTATATTCGGTGGAGGGAATGCATGTGATCACAGTGGAGGGGGTTGGAAATCGAGCGCGCAAGGCCTGCACCCAGTTCAAGTAATTTATGCATCATTTTACTCTTTGCTTTGCACTAAGCATGCTGGTTTTCCTCTTTGCGCTACTAGTTTCTTGGTTGGTCTTTACATGGAAGGAGATTCTATCCTAATATTGTCCCTTATTTAGCTAGCATATGTCATTGTTTTTGGGATCTGCTGAGGATGAATAGACTAGTTTTGCTGCTCTCCTTACGACCTGTGCTCAACTGTTATGCGAGATCCAAATTGCATTTCCAGTTGTTTCTCAATCTGTGGAATCCATTTTAAGTATTGGACATATCATTCGAAGTGCGGGTTTGTCTCTGTGAGTCAACATGGAACCATTGATTGATTATTTTCTTGGAAGAATTTGAAGGAGCACTGATACAAACTTCGTTGGAACCAAGTTGACGTACGTTGGAACTGTTTGAAATATTCAAGGATCAGCTGATGATATCAAGTGCGGTGCTTCTATTTTTCTTTTATTCACGTTGGAGTTGCAGTTATTTTTATTAATTTTAAATTCAAATTTTTAATTTTGTCTTGTGGTTATTAGGGCTGTGAAAAGGTGTGTCCAAATATTTTTGTTTCTTTCCAAAAGAAAAATATAGCCATTGTTTCTCATTGTTTCCTGTGAGAGTTCTAGGAGAAATATCAAAATTGCTATATGATATTCTCATTCCGAGATTTTGTTTTTTTTTATTTATTTATGATAACCGTTTGCAACGTTATGAGGTAAATAATTCCTTAAAGAGATTGTTATTACGTCTCAAAATCTGATTCTATTTGTTCCCATTCGTTCACTAAATTTTCCAAACAGAGGGAGCATCGAATTTTCAATTGATTGTTTGGATTTCTTCTAATCAATTTGACATTCTTGCTCATAGTGATTAGGTTCACCACAATTCGAGCAATTCCAATATCGAGAGCCGAATGATCTAAAACATTGCTTTCCAAAATGATTTTTGTATAACTATTTTGAACGTCTACGTTTTTATCTTTCCTTGACCTTCGAAAAATCATTTCTATGTACCTCACTTTCCTTTTCAAAACCAAGACCGAATTGTTGTATCAAGGAATTTGGATGGAAAGAAGATTCTCCCGTTCTCAATCCATTAGAGAATTTATAGCTAACATAGCAAATTTCTTCAAGAGAAGAATAGCATGAGTGCTATAACTTTCGTAACGGCGCTCACTTAAATGCCCTGACTTTTTTCGCTCTCATAAGTGCCACAATTTAAAATATCAATCATTTAAGTGCCATCAACGATATGCCTCATCGAAATCCGACGTGGGTGCCAAAAAATCTGACATGGCACCCCCGAGAGAATTTTTTTGACCTTTTTAATGCTTTTTCGAATTTTTCTACTACTTTGTTTATTTTGAAAATTTTAATTCGTCGGTTTTTCTTTTTATTTTCCATTTTTTCCCTTGGCCTACAAGGGCATGGGCAACCCTCGCCACTACGAACCCCTAGCCCGGGGCTACGGCACTAGCCGTAGGTGGGGCAATGATGGCATGAAGGTCGCCGCCAAATCCGGGCGAGGGCTTTGTAAACGTGCCGGCCATGGTGGGGGGTCGTCTCGCCCTTTCCCACATTCAAAAGGCTTCGTGGCCTCGCCTATCACGGGCGAGGGCTAACTTGCCCATGGCAGGCAGGGTGGTGTGGCCTCGGGCAAAGGGCAAGGGTCGCCGATGACCCTTGCCGAACGAGGGGAAAAAAGAAAAAAGCAAAAAAATTCAAAATCAATATAATAATAGCAAAAAAAAATTCACATAGGATGATTTGCCGAAAATGGCATTTTAGTGATAACTTTTATTCCGATGTGGCACTTAAGTGAGCGAAAAAAAGTTTTGGCACTCAAGTGAACACCGTACGAAAGTTATAGCATTCATACTTGTTCTTATCTCAATTTCTTCCTTACAAAAATCATTTTCCTTTCACGAATATCATCCTTGATAAGGGAAATTTCCTTTTCCTAATTGTCGATGTTTTCTTCTTTCAAACTACTCTGTTGTCTTAATTTGAGAACCTCACTTTTCAAATCTGATATTTTAATACTACGAAAAATGCCAAATTAATACATCTACGATAAATTTACCTCAAACTATTTTTTTTACTATAAAAAACCTCAAACCGGTACACTTGTAAAAAAATTTACCCCAAACAATTTTTTTATCCCTAAAACCCTCAAGTTGGTACACCTATGACAAATTTATGCCAAACTAATTTCTTAAACACCAAGAAATGGCACACTTGTAAAAAAATTATCCTCCATTAGTTTTCGTTAAATTTTGCGGTTAAATTGTTTAGTTTGTGATTTTTCGTGATATTAATCCAATATAACGGAAACGGACGGAGGATAAATTTGTCACATGTATACCAGGTTTGGGTTTTTGATGGTCATAAATTAGTTTATGGTAACTTTGTCACAAGTGTACCGATTTGGGATTTTTGGTGATAAAAAAATGGTTTGTGGTAAATTTATCACAAGTATACCAATTTAGAATTTATTGTCATCAAAAAAATAGTTTGGGGTAAATTTGTCATAGGTGTACTAGTTTGGGATTTTTTGTAGTAAAAAAGGTAATTTGGAATAAATTTGTCACAAGTGTATTAGTTTGAAGTTTTTTGTGCATATTTTCTTTAAAGCATTTTCATGTTCAACACATGTTCATCGTCAAAATTTGGATCTGAGTAAAATGCCTCGCCTTTCTCACATTGATTATCAGCCATCAAGCACAAATTTGCTTGATCACAAGGTTTTGAAGTCTTTTGGCCAACAGCTCCATCTCCTCATCGTCATCATCTTTGTCCGATGATGTTGAGCCATCTACATCACAACTGTCACCTTTAAATGCAATGGACTTTCTACCTTTATTATGATCACCTTCATCTTGTCTTTCGGCTTCATAAGCCATTAAGGTTTCAATTAGTTCTTCCATTGACAGAGGCCTGATCCTAGTTTCTCCAATAGAGGTCTTCACGTGATTCCATTCATTTGGAAGTACTCTTAGGTTTTCGTTCACGTTTTCTTCATTGGCAAATGTCTGTCCTTAATAGGCAAAGACCATTTACAATTTCAGTGTACTTTGTATTCATCTCCGTGACGCTTTCGAAAGACTTCATCTTAAAGATTTCATACTTTCATAGAAGTATGCTTATCTTTGTTTCCTTGATTGAAAGTTTCTTCAAAGGTCACTTGTAATTTGTCCCAAATTTCTTTGGCTGAGACACATGTATAGATTCTGGCCAATTCTTCCGCAGATAATGTTGCATACAATGCTCTTGCTTCTGTGTTTTCACCAGTGCCAAAGGATGTTGATATGATAATTGCTTTCATCTTGCATTTCCAGCTACTGTGGTTTGTTCCATCGAGGTATAGAGGTCTTGAGGTGGATTGCCTTTCACGAACTCCAGCTCCAATATGACTAGCCAAAAAGAATCTTTATACTCTTGAAATATGACACTTGAAAATATATGAGCAACAGACTCTCATACAAATTGTTATGGCTAAATATACCTCCTAGATGGGGTGAATAGGTTATTTTACTAAACTAGATAAAATTTTCGTGGAATAAGCAGAACCAAGTTGATATATGTAGGAATAGTTTGATATATGCAAGGATAAGCTGATGATATCAAGTCCGGTACTTCTATAAAATAGTTAGAGACAAATAAGCAGAGAGATATAGATACATGTTACATAGATTTATAGAGATTTGGCTTAGACCAAGCTTACGTCCACTAACAAACTGAATTCTACTACTAATCCTAGAGTAGATACAAGCATACCCCGTGTGGCCATAAATTTTACTTTGTTGTTTTACTTCTTTTTCTTTTTTTTTTTTTTTTGCGGAAAGTCGAAGAGTTGGTTGAATAAAAAACAAAGCGGCCAATAGCATTTATCTTCTCTTTGATAGCAGTTATCTTTCTAAACATGATAGAGATTGATTATAGAGAAAAAGAAAGATAGATTCGTATTCACACATATGAGAATTATACGGAACAAAGAATAATCTTGGATTCACTTTTGAAAAATGGCGATGTGGGTGGTGATAAGAAAGAAAGATTAAAAGAGAATGATATTTGTTCTCTAATAATGGTGTGATAAACATTGTACATGAGAAGCCTTTATATAGGCTTAGAGGAGAAAAGGAGCCTAGCATTCTTCCTATGTGGGACTAAAGAGAAAGAAGAGAGGTAAGGGAAAACCTACAAAACTATACAACATGTTTTAACACCCCCCTCAAACTCAAGGTGGGTCAAATAACGAGAGTTTGGAAAGAAGAAATTTAAATCGTTGTGATGTAAGAGCCTTCGTAAAACAATCGACAAGTTGATTCTCGGTCCAACAAAAGGAAGTGAAATAGTGCGAGCTTGGAGATGATGACGAGTCGAGATGACAATCGATCTCAATATGTTTGGTACGCTCATGAAATCTGGATTTGCACCGATATGAATGGCACTCTTGTTGTCACAATGCAGAGGAGTAGGATCCGTAAATGAAACACCCATATCGGCAAGTAAGCGGCGAAGCCAAACAATCTCAACAAGTAGTGTCGGACATAGCACGATACTCGGACTGTAGAGGAGCGTGAGACAATATGTTGTTTCTTGGATCGCCAAGAAATAAGTGAATCGCCAAGAAAAATGCAATAACCAAGTGATAGATTTGCGATCGGTGACATTGGAAGCCCAATCAAGCATCAAAATAGGCACGCAACTTGAGAGTAGAAGAAGATGGTAGAAATAAGGAACGCGATAAAGTGCCTCGAAGATAGCGCAGAATTCTTAGAACAGCCGTATAATGAGTTGTTCGAGGAGCAAGAACAAACCGACCGACAACATGAACAAGCATAGGCGATGTCGGGTCGGGAGATAGTAAGATAAATAAGATCGCCAACCAAGGTCCGATAGCGGGTGACATCGAAAGAGGTTCTCCATCGCCTGGGCAAAACTTCGATTTAGCTCAATAGGAGTGGCAGCAAGACGTGAATCGATAGAGCAGCCCTGGACGAGAATATCGCGGTATATTTCGCTGAGAAATGAGAATACCACGTGAACTGCGAGCAATCTCAAGCCCAAGAAAATAGCGCGGTGGTCCTAGATCCTTCATGGCAAAATGTTGCTTGAAGGTGCCGCTTGGTATGCTCAATATGGTCACGATCATCTCCGGTGATGACCATATCATCAACATAAAGAAGAAGAATAGTGCAGCTGAAGAAGAGGTATGAACAAACATAGCATGATCAGCCTCACTTTGAGTGAAACCAGCAGGTCGAATAGCATCACCGAACTTCTCAAACCAAGCACGAGGGCCTGTTTGAGACCATAAAAGAGCCCGTCGCAAGCGGCAAACCTTTCCGAGGTATGAGCAAGACCAGGCGGAGGTTGCATAAAGATATCTTCCTGAATATCACCGTGAAGAAAAGCATTCTTCACATCAAGCTGAAAGAGAGACCAACTGCGAATTGAAGCAACAGCTAATAAAGCACGGACAGATGTCATCTTTGCTACGGGAGCAAAGGTCTCCTCGTAGTCGATACCATACTCTTGCGAGAAACCTTGAGCAACCGGACGAGCTTTGTAACGCTCAATACGCCATCGAACGAGTCTTAATCTTATATATCCATCGGCAAGATACGAGGGAGCGACCTGGAGGAAGAGGCACAAGCTCCCAAGTACCAAGTACTCTCCAAAGCCGAGAGTTCCTCGGACATAGCCTGGCGTCATTCTACATGCTTCGAATCGCTCGCGATAACTATTAGGTTCTTGTAAAGCATGAAAAAGCAGCCTAAAAAGGAACCAAACTCAGTAGAATAAGAAGTAGCAGCAACATACCAGGGCGGTGGACGCCGATCTCGAGGAGGATTACGGCGTGGCTCTAGTTGTGCGGAATCGTCGAGGGCGATACAGCAGGAGGTGCAGCACAAGGGATAGGTGAAGATGGAGAAGGTGGCAATATATCTAGATCCGATGTAGAAGAGGGACTAGAAGGGTTAGGTAGAGGATCAACGGGAAAATCCATAAATGGAACAGAGACGAAACATGAGGTGTAGTATTTGTCGGAAAGAAAGGGATGTGTTCATGAAACGTAACATCACGAGAAATACGTACACGTCGCGCATTTGGGTCATAACAACGATAACCTTTGTGCTCGGTGCTATAACCCAAGAATGCACATGGGATAGAGCGAGCGGTAAGCTTTGTACGTTCGGTGAGTGGAAGAATGACAAAACAAGTACATCCAAAAACTCGAAGATGATTATAGCTAGGAGGTCGAGAGTAGAGACGCTGAAACGGGGTGTCTTGATGGAGAACAGATGAGGGTAGGCGATTAATTAGATGAATAGCCGTGAGAAGAGCCTCAGCCCGTAACTCGGTGGGAACAGATGTGCCAAGTAAGAGAGCTCGAGTGGTCTCTAGAATATGACGGTGCTTTGCGTTCAAGAACTCCATTTTGAGCTGGAACCCCGGGACAAGATAAGCGAGGAAGTGTACCATCACTAGCTAAGAGGGAACGAAAGACACCGGAGAGATATTCTCCCCCGAATCCGAACGGAAAATTTTGATTTTTGTATTAAATTGTGTGGAAACCATGGAAGTAAAAGGCGATAGATGGAAAAGAAATCACTACGTTGACGCATAAGATAGACCCATGTATAACGAGAATAATCATCAATAAAAGATACATAATATTTGAAACCACTCTTGGAAGAGAGCGGGCGGGACCCCAAACATCGAATGAACAAGATCGAAAATCGCACTAGTTCTAGAGTTACTAACGGGAAAAGGCTTAGCAGATTGCTTGGCCAAAGGGCGATAGAACATGGAGGAAGACTACTAGAAGAAATAGGACCCAAAGCACCTTGTTGGTGAAGGACGGTGAGACGAGAAGACGGAATATGTCCAAGACGCCGATGCCACCGAGCAAGATCGAGTGTAGCCAACACAGGATGAGGAAGAGAGGAAGTTGGAAGATGGAGATGTTGCATAATATAAAGTCCATCCCGTCTACGCCCTCGCCAATCATCTTGCCACTCAAACGATCCCGCACAAAGCAAGAGCTATTTGTAAAGCTTACAAGACATCCCAAGATCGGTGAGTTGTCCAACTGATAATAAATTGAGAGCCAAAGAGGGAACATGTAACACATCGGGAACATTGAAACCTTCAGAGATGGTAAGAGTACCCTGTCGGGTAGCTAGTAGAGGAGAACCATTAGCGAAGAAAGAAATGTGTCTGGTTGCTTGAGCCTCGAGAGCTTAGTGAGAAAAACAGCGGAAGTAGACATATGTCTAGCAGCCTCCCGAGTCAAGTACCCAAGTAGTAGAAATATCACCCGAAGGTGGAGTAGGCTGCTGACGGTGCTTCCAAAGAGATAAGAGAGTTGTAGAAGTACCGGAATCGGAAAAAGACCGGGCGAGAGAAGGACTCAATCGGGCAAGTTGGGCCTCAAGAGCAAGCAATACGGTCATCCGTAGAGGGAGAAACCAGGAGTAATAGGTGAGAGATTGGAGATGCGGTAGTGACTCGTGGTGATGCAGAAAGGCGTGAAGCATTCCTCTTCTTCCAACAATGTGACTCGTCATGACCAAGACGATGACAATACGTACATGAAAGGCGGCGAGGACCACGAATAGGCGAAGGACGTGGTGGAGCAGCCAAAATAGCGCTTGAATCGAAGCTGCCGAGGAGGAAAGAAGACCAAGACGAGTTTCCTCGGATCAGAATTCTTTGACAGCGTCAAGGAGGGATGGTCTTGGAGAGCGGTGAAGAAGTTGGCTGCGAACACCTTCATAGGGAGAGCCAAGCTTCATAAGAAAAGAATGTAGACGGTGCCTATCTTGAGTCCAAGCCGAGTAGATGGACACCGAGTACGGTTCGGGCATGATGGGCGGAGAACGGGAGCAAGAATATCCAGTTGACTCCAAAGTGAGTGCATGTAATTGTAGAAGTCTCGAATAGAGCGAGACCCTTGCGTAGCATTGTAAACTTCTTGCTCCAACCGATAAACTCGAATGTCCCCCTGCCCGGGTGAACATCTCGGCAAGCCGATCCCATAAACTTTTTGCCTCAACAATATTAGAAAATTGTGGGCGAAGAGCGGGATCAATGGAACCAAAAATGATAGCCCATGCCTTCCGATCAGCAACTTTCCATGCTCGAATTTCAGCAAAGACGTTTCGCAACTTCATCGGATGAGTCACTTTGAAGAGCACCGGGACAAGGACAAAGTCCCTCAACATGCTCAAACAGTCGCGATAAACAAGTGATGTCATTGCCGATGGTTTCCAAAGAGAATAGTTTGAACCATCGAGTTTGACGTCAATACGATCACTAGAATCACCCATGACGACGAAAAAAGAAATCACTAGCAAAGCTAGAAATATGGATTGAGGTGGAAAAATTGATCGAAAGGACCGAGAAAGAAGAAACACGGATTAGAACGAGCAAGGATGATGGCCCTAAACTCATTATCTTAATTTCGATGCGGAAGATCCAATTTATGGCAACCGCAGAGCATACTTTAAAAAATAATGAGCTCATTGTCTTATTTTTCGATGCGGAAGATCCAATTGATGGCAACCGCAGAAGCATACTCTTCAAGACAATGAACCTGGCTCGATACCATGATAAGAAAGAAAGATTAAAAGAGAATGATATTTGTTCTCTAATAATGGTGTGATAAACATTGTACATGAGAAGCCTTTATATAGGCTTAGAGGAGAAAAGGAGCCTAGCATTCTTCCTATGTGGGACTAAAGAGAAAGAAGAGAGGTAAGGGAAAACCTACAAAACTATACAACATGTTTTAACAGGTGGGTGTTTCCGAAGCTACAAATAACCTCTAGTTTTTTTAAGATTTGGCAAGCATATGAAATAACTAGTGAATTATAACTCTATTGTACAAAGCAATTGGTGCACTAGTCTTTGCAACCTTAATGTTTTTGCTGGTTGGTTCCATTATCACAAAGCTGCTCCAAAATTAGCTTGGTTCCAAAATGTAGAATCTATGTTGAATCACCATTTAGCAGGGCTACTAAGACTTGGGTCTCTTTCTTGGGTGGGGCATCAAGTACATATATCTTTACCAATTAACCAATTTCTAAATGCTGGAGTAGATCCTAAAGAGATCTCACTTCCTCATGAATTTATCTTGAATCGGATCTTTTGGCTCAACTTTATCCCAATTTTGGTGAGAAAGCACGGGAGCCAGAAGAGATCAATCTCATCTCACAAGTGCTAGGACGAAGAAAGGAAGGAAGAGCTAATCTTTCCACGCTGAAATCTTTCTTCTCTTATGATATGTTTTGTTGTAAACCTGAATTGAAAATCGATTTCTAATTAATAGGCTATATATGGCTTCCATTTCGATCTTCCACCTTAACCCTAGTACACGGAACACCAAATGGAGGCCTGCTTTTGAAAGCACTGTGGGAGAAGGGTTCTCAACCAATCTCGCACTTGACACACAAAGCAAGAAAGAGCAGTCTCTCTTCACAGAGAAGATTTTCTTGATCCATGTCATGCATTACAATATCAGCTGGAAAAGATGAAGCTGGGAGATCACACCCCAAGCACTACTACAACACTTGGACACTTTGAAGGAGATTGCAATCAATGATAAGCGCTCTCAGTAAATGAAATGTCGCCCAACAACTCGACAAGAGTATAAGTGTGTAAAGCTTTCTTCGTTTCGCGGGTTGTCTTCTTCAGTGTAGGTTGATCTTCTTATATAGTCTCCAAACTCCAAAATAGCCATTGGATAATCTTCAAGCTGATCAACTTAGCCGTTGAAGATAAGCAACCAAAACACCGGAGATCTGGTCGCACATGGAATTAAATCTTCAAGTAATCTTGTTGCTTCCACCAATAGAGTTCGATTATATTAGTCACCAAATGATTGTTAATTGATTGGCTTTTTCCTCAAATAATCTTCTGGATTTCCAAACCGATGACTAGCTATCAAATCTTTCGACCTGCAAATTAAGTCAAAGAAATATTTGGCAAAGCATCGGTTTTACTGTTTAAGTAAGATATGGATTGTCATGCGAGTACAGTTCTTTGTCAATACTTTGTACCTTGGGAAGACTCGAACCTTATTTGCATATATATCTTGGTTTAGCTTGTTTTCTCCAGCTATTTGCTTATGGGAAGTTTGGCTATGGACTTTTGAAAAGCTTCTTTTCATATTGCTCCCCAGGAATCACTTGCCCGTTCTCATGGTTCACAGTGTGGATTTTGCACGCCTGGTTTCATCATGTCGATGTACGCTCTGCTGAGGTCAAGTCAAAGCCCACCCTCTGAGGAACAGATTGACGAATGCCTTTCGGGAAATTTGTGCCGATGTACGGGTTACAGACTGATTCTTGATGCTTTCCGTGTTTTCGCTAAAACAGAAGATAGCTTATATGGTCCTCGGCCTACTTCATCATCTGTTGAAGAAAGCAACTTTGTCTGCCCTTCAACTGTTAAACCTTGCTCATGCCGATCAGGAAGTCTAGTCGACTCCGAAAAAACCAGAGAATGTATTCCTCGTGGACAAAAATATGAAGCGGTCTCCTACAGTGAGGTTGACGGTAATCTGTTGACAGATAAGGAGCTTATATTTCCTCCTGAGCTGTTATTGAGGAAGTTATCTTGTTTGAGTTTGAGCGGCTTTAATGGTCTCAAGTGGTACAGACCCTTGCGGCTTAAAAAGGTGCTGGAGTTAAAATCAAGATATCCAGATGCCAAGCTGCTAGTTGGTAATACTGAGGTTGGGATCGAGATGAGGCTGAAGAGAATACATTATCCAGTTTTGATATCTACTATGCATGTTCCCGAATTAAATGTGCTGAATGTGAAGGATGATGGAGTGGAGATTGGTGCTGCAGTAAGATTGTCTGATCTTTCCACGTTGTTCAGAAAGGTTGTGACAGAACGAGCTTACCATGAAACCTCGACATGTAAAGCTTTTATTGAACAGCTCAAATGGTTTGCTGGGACACAGATAAAAAATGTTGCTTCAGTTGGTGGAAACATATGTACTGCTAGTCCAATATCCGACTTGAACCCTCTTTGGATGGCTTCTCGAGCGAAATTTCGAGTCATTGATGGCCAAGGGAACATTAGAATTGTTTCGGCCGAGAATTTCTTTCTAGGCTATCGGAAGGTGGACCTTGCAAGTGGAGAGATTCTGCTCTCTGTGTTTTTGCCATGGAGCAAAAGGTTGGAGTATGTAAAAGAGTTTAAGCAAGCTCACAGGAGGGATGATGATATTGCTATCATAAACGCTGGGATGCGTGTTTTTCTCGAGAAAAAGATGGCGATCTGGTTGTTGCAGATGCCTCAATTATTTATGATGGAGTGGCTCCTCTATCTATTGCTGCAAAGCAAACGAAAGAGTTCTTGATTGGGAAGACTTGGAACCAGGAGCTTTTGCAAGGAGCTCTGAAAGTTCTTAGGAGTGACATAATCATCAAGGAAGATGCCCCTGGTGGGATGGTTGAGTTTCGTAGGTCTCTAACACTTAGTTTCTTTCTTAAGTTTTTCCTTTGGGTTTCTCAGGAGATGGATGAGATGAGATCCATCAAGGAAGAGATACCATCATCGCAGTTATCGGCCATAAAACCATTCCAAAGACCATCTGTCATTGGATGTCAGGATTACGAAATTGTGAAGCAAGGGACTGCCGTGGGATCTCCTGAGGTCCACCTTTCCTCAAGGCTGCAGGTATCTGTACTATGTCTAGGAATCTAAAACAGTGAGACTCTTGCATCTTTTGCATGGTAGCCATTGCAATTTTTCATTTGCATAAAAGTTTGGTTGACTAACCTTTTTTACAAGGTTCTCCGTACTAATAAGATGCCCGATGAATGGAGGAAGAGTATGCTTATGCCTATCTACAAGAACAAGAGGGATATCCAGAATTGTTCCAACTATAGAGGCATTAATCTTATGAGCCATACATTGAAGTTGTGGGAGAGAGTTCTTGAGCATCGCTTGAGAATAGAGACCAAGGTCTCTATAAATCAATTTGTTTTATTCAAGAAGATCTACCATGGAGGCTATCTTCTTAGTACGACAATTGATGGAGAGATATCGAAAAAGAAGAAGGACCTACATATGGTGTTTATTGATCTCAAGAAGGAATATGATAAGGTTCTAAAAAAGGTTTTGTGATGGGTTCTTGAGAAGAAAAAAGTACCTTCAAAGTATGTAGAAGCAATCAAGGATTTGTATGATGGTGTTACTACATGTGTGAAGGCTTGTAATGGCACATCAAGTTATTTCCCAATCACAGGTAGGCTTACACCAATGCTTTGCTTTAAGTCCTTATCTTTTTGCCATAGTTATGGATGAGCTAACAAAAGATATTCAAGATGAGGTGGCGTGGTGTATACTATTTGCAAATGATATATGTGTTTATTGATGAGACCAGGGCTATGGTCGGCGCTAAATTAGAATTATGGAGAAGCACGTTGGAGTTCAAAGGATTTAAGTTAAGTCGAAGTAAGACCGAATACATGAAGTGTGAGTTCGACACGGCACGAGGAGGAGATCACAAATCCGTGAGTATGCTCGGACGAGAGGTACCCAAAAAAGATGCTTTTAGATATACTGG
This sequence comes from Rhodamnia rubescens, assembly GCA_021437795.1. Lineage (NCBI taxonomy): Eukaryota > Viridiplantae > Streptophyta > Magnoliopsida > Myrtales > Myrtaceae > Rhodamnia > Rhodamnia rubescens. The sequence goes on from JAILYA010000021.1 coordinate 516,925, forward strand.
GATCAATATTGCAAAAGGAGGGGAGAGATTGATAAGGATGTAAGTCATAGAATCGGAGCAGGGTTGGATGAAATGGCGCGGTGCTTTGGGGTTCTTTTGTGATCGCAAAATTCGTCTTAGGTTAAAAAGAAAATTTTATAGAACGTCAGTAAGACCGCAATGCTATATGAAGCTGAATGTTAGCCAACACTTAGGTAACATGAGCATAAAATGGGAGTAGCAAAAATGCGGATGTTAAGGTGGATGTGTGGTTATACAAGGATGGATAAGATAAGAAATGAAAATATTCGAAGAAAAATTGGAGTAATACTAGTGGCACATAAGATGAGAGAACATAGATTGAGATGGCTTTGGCATATTTTTCAAAGACCCCCGGATGCTTTGATAAGAATAGAAGTCATTCGAGAGCACGAGAGCATGAACAAGAGGTCGGCCAAAACTTATCTAGGGAAAAGTAATAAAATAAAATTTAATGAAGTGGAAAATGGATTGACGTTTGCCTTAGGACGGAGTGGAGGAAAGCAATTAGAACTATGGAGGGGCAAAATTCCTATGTTCCAGCCCGTCCTTTCTAGTTTTTTTCCCTATATATTTTTATTTTTATATATTTATTTTTAGATAATTATTTTTTTCCCTCAATGGATCTTGCTTTTATTTTATTTATTTTTGGGTTCATCGACCGCCGATCTCAACTAGTTTGGGATAAAGGTATTGTTGATGTTGATGTTGATCATGGAACGTAATGCTACTCTCCTCAAAATCAATTTTAGTTTACGTGATTGCCATCAAAACAGGCATTTGGTTGCAGCTTCCTTTCATCCTATACTACAAAGTTGCGGTCTACAAACATGTTTTGATAAAGGTATACACGCGCAAAAATGCATGAAATGGCTGCATTCGTTTCACAAAATTGAGGTCACAAACTTTAGCCATTTATTCTCTTGCAGCAACAGATCTATATAAAGCCAGGAGGTTCAATTACTCTTCTTCGCTTCCCATATTAATGTGACCAACCTTTAAGCAGTAAACAGATCACCTGGCTACAATTCCTGATGCTTACTTAACTCATAACTCCAACTAATTTCTTTTTTCTTCACATGACTTAAACATTATCCCTAGATGATGTTTAAGTCAGCTCACGAAGGATGGCCAAATTTTGATTTCAGGGGATATCTGTTTTGCATTCTTCAATGATTATCTGTAACTCTTCCTAATTTCCTTTTTCGACTTCCGTCTTTGGAAATATGATTTGTTTTCGAGACGTGACATCTTTGTTTCTTCGTTTTGTGAATTTATCCTGCTGCAAATTCTCTGATGTATTTGGCATGATAATATTGCACATAGTCCTGACTGATGTGCCTAAAAACTTTTTGTGCCAATTGTTTAATGAGCGAGCAGAGGTTTTTTATATTACCTTTTGTATGGATGTGCGGCGAAGATGTCATCGGGATGAGAATAACTGTTTCACATTGTTATCTGTTATGTTTCTTCAGGTTACGGGTGAGGCAGAATATGCTGATGACACACCCTTGCCACCTAACGGTCTGAATGCCGCGTTAGTGCTAAGTAGAAAACCTCATGCCCGTATAATTTCAGTAGATGCTTCAGCAGCGCAATCTTCTCCTGGATTTGCAGGCATATTTCTTGCAAAAGTTGTCCCAGGAAAAAATGAGATCGGGGCTGTTATTGATGATGAGGAGGTATTTGCTTCAAAGTTTGTCTCTTGCGTTGGCCAGTTATATCATAGCAGTCAGTCTTTGTATGTTCTACGAGTGCTTTGGACTCCTCCGAACAAATCAAACTCATGACTTAAACTGGGACCTTCATATTAAAAACTTAAGAGTTAACCACTAGACAAGGAATTGTTTTGACATTTTTTTACTCTGCCCTACTCCTTTTCATGTTAAGTCTTCTTATTTCCATACATTTGTCACAGGTTATTGGGGTAGTTGTTGCTGATACACAAGAGAATGCAAAACTAGCGGCAAGAAAGGTTCATGTTGAGTATGAAGAACTTCCAGCTATCTTTTCAATAGAAGATGCCATCAAAGCTAAGAGTTTTCATCCTAACACAGAGAAGTTTTTGGGAAAAGGTGATGTGGATCTCTGCTTTCAGTCAGGTGAATGTTACAAAGTTATACAGGGGTAGGTTCAAATGGGAGGTCAGGAACATTTTTACTTGGAGCCACAGAGCACCGTGATATGGACAGTGGATGGTGGGAATGAAGTCCATATGGTTTCCTCCACTCAAGTGAGTGAGGCCTTCGACCAACATTCGCTTGTTCTCTTTATATTGAATTTTTCTGCAGTCAGATTGAGTAGCCGAGTGTGAATAGCACAAATTTCTTCGCCAGGCTTGTATATATATCAGTCTATCTTGTGATGTACTTAGGATTTTGGACAAAATTGTTGCTTTGGACCAGTTGATAAGCTTGATTATACATATGTCCTTTGTATGTCCCAATTACCCTTTGTTCTTTTGTAAACGGAAAATTGATTCGAAGGCTTGACTTTGTATATAGTACCGTGATAGTACTCTTCCTCTGCAGTGCCCTCAGAAGCATCAGAAGTATGTTGCTGACGTGCACGGTCTGCCCATGTCGAAAGTCGTCTGTAGAACCAAGCGACTTGGTGGCGGATTTGGAGGGAAAGAAACAAGGTCGGCATTCCTTGCTGCTGCAGCTTGTGTCCCATCATATCTCCTGAATAGACCAGTGAAAATCACGTTAGATAGGGACGTAGACATGATGATAACTGGGCAGCGCCATAGCTTTCTCGGAAAATATAAGGTGAAGTTTTGTTACTTAGCTTGTTTTTTGTTTCCTTCCTAGCAGAATGTAGTTAGTTTCTTCCACTGGATGTAGTTGCTGTTGAATTCGACTCTTAATAGCAGAACTCTTTCTTCTGCCCTTTTTATGCTTCAAAGACCAGCATTAAATAGTATAGAAACGGTTCGACAGGAAAACTTGTTTTCACATATTGAATCTGGATATTACTGTTTTGGCTTGTTGCATTACAGCATGTTAAGTGTGCTTGGGGAAAATATATCCCGATGCACAGCACGGTCACGAGTTAAATTACTTGATACAGGTAGGATTTACAAAGGAGGGAAAGGTGCTGGCACTGGATCTCGAACTTTATAATAATGCTGGGAATTCTCTGGATCTCTCCCTCGCTGTCCTTGAGCGTGCCATGTTTTCTTCTGATAATGCCTATGAGATTCCCAATATGAGAATTAATGGAAGAGTTTGCTTCACTAATCTGCCTAGTAACACAGCATTTCGAGGTATCGGCACTCCACAGGGTATGCTTATGGCAGAAAACTGGATCCAGAGGATAGCGGTAGAGCTTAAGAAGAGCCCTGAAGAGGTAAGGGTAGTCTATACCATTGTTCCTCGGTTTCTCATTTGCTGGTTATTTTCTCTATTCTCTCTTTCTAATTACTCTCAGATTGAGTTTCCCTATAGGAAATGAATTTTCAAGGTGAAGGATCGGTAACGCACTATGGACAACGACTTCTGCACTGTATGCTCGACCCTCTCTGGAATGCACTGAAAGAGTCATGCAACTTTTCAAATGCTCGTGAAGAAGCTGGCCGATTCAATCTCCAGAATCGATGGAAGAAGCGTGGAGTTGCCATGGTTCCAACAAAATTCGGCATATCCTTTACGGTTAAATTTTTGAATCAGGTGTTGAAACATTGGATATCTGAATGTTTTCTCCCTTCTTTAGAGCAGTCTAAGGAAATCATTAGTGGTCTCGCCAAGATTTTCTACTTTTTATTTGTCCTTGTTTGCGCGGTATGCGATAGCATATGCTCCTCCAGAACATTATCCAGGTCACTTTATCAGTATCTTGCTCATTGTTGTCTCTGTTTCTTTTTCCTTGGGCAGTAAAAGGGTCTGATTCGACTTTTGATCTTGTTCTTTCTTCCTGATGACTTATTTGAATATTGATTGTCTCTTTGTCGAGATGCAGTGCGTTCATCGCCGTTCTTTTGGTTTCTTTAGGCAGGTGCACTTGTTCATATTTATAAAGATGGGACTGTTTTAGTTACACATGGTGGTGTGGAGATGGGTCAAGGTTTGCATACGAAAACTGCCCAAGTCGCCGCGTCTTCCTTCAACATTCCTCTCAGTTCCGTCTTCATATCAGACACCAGTACCGACAAGGTAGTAATGCAGCTTAGGAAATGAGCAAAAGCATCTTGTTATGATGTCTCAGGAAGCCAAATCTCAATAGTTTAACAGGACCTTGTGTGAATCATAGCCTTAGCGACCAGAAAGCATTCTTTGGATGAGGTGTGTAGCGAAGTTAACGTTACTGTTGGACATGTCGCTCAAATCAATGCTCCGGTACTGGATGAAGCCTGCTTCCCGGGGTAAGATCGTGGTCGCATATTTGCCCTTTAACTCCGGAACAATTATTTCAAAACAATATAATAATGCTTTTATCAATTGAAAGTCCAATTGATCACTGTGTCTGTATTGTAAATATGCAGGAACAACATAAAATCCAGCTAAAGTAGCTGGAATTAGACCTAAGACAAATCCAAATAGAAAAGCTTTTGACAGCCCATTTTCATGAATAAGTTCGAGGAAATATGATATTATTCCTTTAAGAGTAAGGATATTTAATCCATTGATGCTTTCTTTTGGCAGAATCTTTGGACTTAAATGTGAATGTAGGTCACTGAGTAAATTCATCCATGCCACGGTTCCTAGATAACTTTGCCAACAATGGTTCTTCCAGCGGTATATTCTGCAATGCCTCTAATCTTGTATAAAATCCTTGTGAAATAGGTTCCTAATGCATCAGCAACAGCGGTGTCTGCAAGTTCGGATATGTATGGTGCCGCAGTTTTGGATGCATGTGAGCAGTTAAAGGCATGAATGGCGCCAGTCACTTCACGGAAGAATTTCAGTTCTTTTGCCGAGGTATATTCATTCTGCTGAGATTATTACTATGTGAAAATCATATTAACATGTACAAGGGCTTAACGCAATATGTAAGAGTTCCTCTGTATAAGTTTCTTAAACACTATAGTTTGACTAAATCTGCTATTTCACTAGAGTTTTCGGTCTGAATCACAAGTTTAAACAGACTTGAAGCGGCTAAAAGCAGTTTGCATATCAGATTCTGTGTGACTTAGTCCACTCCACTTGAGCTTTTCCAACACTGTAATGAGTTATTTGTACAAAATTTTGTAAAGCCACTGTGACCATAGCTCCTATGTAACATTCTTAAAGGGATCGAGTCTTGTAATTATATACACTGTAGGAAGCCAAATATCGCTAGTGAAAGACATTTACCTGTGAACTCAGGACTGCATTAAAGCAGAGTTCAAGTTATCGATGGACTTGTCTCCGAAACTCAATGAAGCATAGGTACCGCAAAGGGTTTCACCGGCAGCTTTTCGCACCTAATGCTTCAGATGGTGTTCATTATCGATGTTGCAGATCTTATATGCCTTACCAAACTTCTCTCTTTGTTTTTCCCAGCTGGCTATTGCCTGCTATGCAGAGAGGATAGATCTGTCTGCCCATGGATTCTACATCATACCCGATTTAGGATTCAACTGGAAGACCGGAAAGGGAAATCTTTTTAGTTACTTCACATATGGTGCTGCGTTCGCTGAGGTAGAAATCGATACTTTGACCGGAGATTTTCACACCAGAGCAGCAAATGTCTTCTTAGATCTCGGGTACTCTATGAACCCGGCCATTGACATTGGACAGGTACCTTACATTTGGAGATTTTTTCACTTGCAGTCATTATATTAGCAAGGGAAAGTCCAAATAAGGCGCTAAAGTGCCTTCATTTTCTCAAATAAGGAGTTGAAGTGACCCTATTTCAAATAAGGACTTAAAGAACTACGCCAATCTCAAAGAAGAGTCGACCATCAAGTTGGTCAAGGGCATTTTCGTCCTTTATATTTTTTGAATTTTTTTTTCCTTTTCCTCTTTTTTTTTTTAAATCGGCCACCGGCGACGCCCGAAGAGGCCCTCATCGGCCGTAGGAAAGAAATTAAAAAGGAAAAAAAGAGAAGAACAAAAATAATAATTTAGAATTAAAATTTTCTTTGGACAAAAATGCCCTTGATCCACGGAATATTTATGCCGGTCGGTATCGACCCTTATTTGAGAGCGAGTTGGCACTTCGGGCACTTGTTAGAAACAAGATTTACTTCATGCCCTTATCTGAGAAATGCACTTCGGGTCTTTACTCGGGAGTGTCCGGGTTAGTAATGCTTAAGCCTGTGGTTTGATGGAACCTTCAAAACTTCACCCCGACACACGATAGATATGCTTTCGGTAAGCCTTTGGGAGTAGATTGAATCCAACTTTTCAGCATGAATAGAGACGAATTCTTGACCTTAACAGAAACCTTCTCCAATGCAAATCTTTTGCTAATCTCTCTCATGCTTCATCTGCACTTACTCCATCTTTTGTCCCCAAAAGAACCTGAGCATGTAAATTTTTCTGCAGATTGAAGGAGCATTCATACAAGGTCTCGGCTGGTTCGCGCTAGAAGAACTGAAGTGGGGCGATGCTGCTCATAAATGGATCCCGCCCGGATGCTTATACACGTGCGGGCCTGGAAGCTATAAGATCCCTTCTGTAAATGATGTGCCTCTGAAATTCAGCGTCTCGATTCTGAAGGTACGGCTTCGATACCGACACAAGTTACACCGCGATCTGCATTAGCATACCGACTCGGCACTTACTTGGCCCGCTTTCTATTAGAGACATTATCGCATGCCTTGACGTGACCACGTCTAGGTTGATTGGGGACCTAAAGTCGAAACTAAGGAGTAAATCCTGAGTTTTTTTTCTGTTCTGAGCAGGGTCATCCCAACGCGAAGGGCATTCATTCATCCAAAGCCGTCGGAGAGCCTCCGTTTTTCCTAGCTTCATCCGTCTTCTTCGCCATTAAAGACGCCATCATTGCCGCGAGAGCCGATGCGGGGCTCACGGACTGGTTCCCCCTCAATAACCCGGCGACACCTGAACGTATCCGAATGGCGTGCTTGGACAAATTCACGGCGCCTCTGGGCTCTGATTTCCGCCCCAAGCTTAGTGTCTGATGATGCTAATCGGGGCTTGTTTTGGCTCGCCTTTCACATGGAAATGATCTGATTCGAACTCGCAATCAATTATATCTTTTGACCCGGGAGCTAACTAAAAGAACAACATCTCGACTAACAATGGACAGCAACCGTGTGCTTTCCTTCCGGTTAGCCTGTTCTTGTTCAGATTATTCCGAGCGAAAGACGCTGCTATATGAACATGGAATGCGCCATATCCAAACTAAATATCTAACCAATCAATCGACTCGTTCTTCTTTTTTTTTTTTTTGTAATCGTGTAGCTGTATATCTCTTCCTATCCTCAGGATTGTTTTCTGGAATTACTCTATGTATGTGGTGTACGAATTCACCATTTCAAGATGCATGGACCTGGGTTTTCATCTAGAGGCTAGTGGGTTCGCATCCCCCCATTGTTGGTACTTGGTAGGAAATGGGAGGCAACACTTCTAGTATCCAAGGCCATTTGGCAGCTCAATGCCCATTAAAGAACTATGCTCATTGCTTGAACCCAATCACTACATAAATCATGGGAAGAAATTATTTTAAAAAAAAAAATTCATAAACCTATTGTACTTGTGCCAATTCAATCCTAATATTTTTTTTTAAAAAATTGGCCAATTTAGTTTCAAACCATTTGATAATCCGCCAAGGTCGTCCATCTAGCGCAAGGCCGAATCCCAAGACGAGGCCATCATGGCCTCGCCAACCACAGGTGAGGGCCTACGTGGCTAGGGAGGGTTATTGGCGACCCTTGCCAACACAATGGAAAAAAAAAAAGCAAAGAGAAAAAAGAACAGAAAAAATAATATAAAATTACAAAAATTGCACAATTGCGCAAGCCGTGTAACGTAGGACAATCGGCGTTCACATCGGCGATATTCGGCAAAAATTGATCGGAAGGACTAAATTGATAAATTATCAAAAGGTTTGAGATAAAATTAACCAAATTGAAAGGTTATAGGACTGTATTTTGTCATTGTATGTCTCAATTCTGGAAGGTACAAAGATCTAATTATCCGACCGCTTCGGCTCATCGAAATAAGAACATCTACGTCCTTTTCATTAGCGATCTCGTATTTTTTCAATTCAGGATGCCGCGGTGGCCAAATTCCTAGCCTATGTCACTTTTCAAGGGCAAGGAGATAAATCCATCAACGTCCTTGCAATTTGTGAGCCGCTATAATCTCGTCGCCCTTCAAATCCTTATCTCTAACTCCTTTGACGGGAAAAGTGTCAAAAAGAAATTCTAAATATATTGCATTTATGCTAATTCAATCTTAAATCTTTCAATTGTGTCAATTTACTTATAAACATTTTGTATTAATACTAATTAAATCCATCCGTGGCATGACCCACCCCGCTAGCCCAGGGCAAGGGCCGGCAACCCTTCCCGTCATTGGGCCGGCCGGCAAGAGTTGTTAGCCCTTAATCTATAAATAAATAAAAAAAAGATCAAAGAGAAAAAGAAGAAAAACCCAAAAAAAATATTTGAAAATTTATTTAAACAAATATCCATGTCAGTGCCGACATGTCATGTAGGATAATCGAAATTTACGTTAGCGATTTTCGGCAAAAATTGGCTAGATGGACTCAATAGGCACAAATACAAAAAGTTTATGACTAAATTAACACAATTAAAAGGTTTTGGATTTGAAGGAAACTTATTCCAAATTCAACACAGCCGATAACACGAAAAAAAAATGCCCACAATCTCTTGAATCACTAATCGAAAAGAGTATGTTATGCAAAAGAAACGTACCTTGATTTCCACAAATTAAATGTTCAATGTAGCCTTGAGAGAAAGTACATCTACGTTATCGCGTTTGGGAGAGAAGCAGGAGGCAATATCGTCTTTCTCTTCTCTATGTGTTAAGAATGTCTTTGAAGAAAGAAACGTGATTTTATTATCACGTTTAAGAGTAGTAACTGCCTTTGGCAATTAACTCTTATGAATAATGGGCTGGGTTAGCCCAATGTGGGCCCCCTCAAGGTCCACCCATAAAACCCAACAGGATTTATTAATATCAATGTAATGGGTTTAGAATTTTTTTAAATTTAGACATTTTCCCCCTCCTTTGTGCTTGTCCAATTTGGTTTGATTATTTATTTATCTTTCATTTTTTCCCCACTAGATCATCACCTAATTTCATTTTTGCCTTTCTTTCTCCTCTTCTCCTTTTTCGTTTGGAAACTAGGGTTTCCTCTCTTGTGGGGCTGCATTTTATATTGGGATTACCTTCACGCTCCTCTGTTATCCTTATGGGAAGGGACTTTCCAGTCATAACAGCTGGATTAGCCAGTGTTGCCATATTCGTACACATCTTCATCGAGTATAGAAAGGTGCCATTGAAGAAGCCAGGAGATACTCTCAGCAGCTGTATCAAGCGATGTCCAGTGCTTGTTCCCATCACGATCCATCGATATCGAGAAAGTGCGAAAACTGCAGGCTGAGATTCTTAAACAAACGAATCGATGATGTGCCGAGGTTGTGTTTTGGAAATGTCCCGTTGAATTGAGTTCATTCTTGCTACATGGGTGAATGCTGAAAGAAAGTAATGATGCCGAGTTTATTTCTTGTTCTATAAGCGTGTTTAAGCTCTTATACGACAGAGAAAATTATCAATATGACAAAATCAATAAAATTTTTAATAGATATATGGGTGGGCCGGGCTTGGAACTTTTGCCCGGCCTAAACCAGGACTTAAGAAATCTAGGGACTTTATTCAACGGATTTCGGAAGTCCAATCTAGATTGAACAAAATAAAATATTCAAAAATCATGCGCGTGTATATATATATATATATATATATATATGTATATATATATATATATACCACCTTACGTTGTACTAGACGCGCAACACCTCAGACGATGACTAGGTTATTTAAGAACCACCAAAAATATTCCCTTTCAATTGCAAAGCCTGTATAAGCCATTTGAGTTCTTATTTGATCATGAGGCAACTCTCGAGATGCAGACCTGCGTGGCTCCAATAATTATCCGATGCGTATGAGACTGGCGCACTGTAATGCAAAGGTTTTGTAATTGTGCGGTATAATGTTCAACGTTAAAAACTGTCCACGAAATTGTATTGGCTTTTTAGGATAAGTGTACTGAAAATCTTAAAACTTATTATGAAAATACATTTGAGTCCTAAAAATTATCGAGTTAGCGCAATCAAGTCCTTTCATGAATTTCGTCTAGCTTGAAAAAGGAAAATGCTAACAAGTTGTGCAATTTAATTGCACTTTTTGAAAGTTTTTAGAATTCAATTGCACTTTCATGAGAAGTTTTAAGACTTGATTGCACTTTTTTAAAGTCTTGGTACTCGATTTAGCTTTCGTAATAAGTTTTGAGATTTCTAATGTACTTTCCCCGAACTTTCTTTTTGGTTCTTATTGATCACATTTAATCTGGATCAAGAAAATTGCCTCGAATTTCCCAATCTTTTAGGGATAATTTTGTAAGAAAAGGAAGTATCCATGGTTTTGCTTTTGGAATCAAAGTGGCATGAGCATTTATTTTTTGAAAAATTCCAAATAAAAGCTGAAGTATTCTCATTTTTTTGAATAAAGGCTCGAAGTTGAAACTTATTTCAAACAAGACTGAAATGCTTTTAGTATTTCAAATAAAGATTTGAAGTGGATATTATTTCAAATAAGAAGCTAAAGTTGCTTATATCAATCTCAAAAAAGAATTTCTCACCATCAATTGATTAGGGGCATTTTCTTCATTTTATTTTTTAAAAAATAATTTTTTCTTTGTTTTCGTCCTTTTATGTTTTCTAAAAAAATTAAAAAAAAAAAAAAGGTAAACACAAGCAAGAGGCAACCCCCTACTTGTGGACGCCGCCCCACTATTCGCCGGTGCCTCGACCAAAGGCCAACAACCTCACCGACCCGGTGGCAAGGGCCGATGACCCTACCCAGTCCATGGATCTCGGGAGCCATTGGTCATCGGCAATCGCCATCGCCCCACTGGCGGTGGGGCAACAACCACAAGCCGGAGGGCAACCCTCTCGTCTGTGTTTTTCCTTTATTTTTTTTTTACTTTTAGTTTTTTTTTTCAAGTTTTAATTTAACTAAAAATTGTATTAAAATTATATTTTACTGAAAATGTCCTTAATTGGATGGCAATGTCAGGCTTTTATTTTAAAATAGATATAATTACTTGAGATTCTTATTTAAAATAAAAAAAGCACTTCATGTTCATGTTCTAATGATATTTCAAGTCTTTAATTGAAATTTTCCCATTATCTTTTCCCTTTTATGGCTGACAGATATAAAATGAAGTCCATCTTCAACGTCATCGATCATCTGCCGTCTCCCTATAAACTAGAAGCTTGCTTGCTGTGTCTAAATTAAAATAGAGCGAAAGCCTAGCTGAAACGCTCTATCTTTTCCCCATTCACAGACACCCGATCATCCGTCGTTCTCGATCGGATTGAAGCGACCGCGAGCCTGGGCGACGGTCATCGGGACTCGGCGACGAGCTCTTCGTCATGGGATCGCTGAAGAGCGAGGATGAGTTGGAGCAGATTGAAGAGGAGGCCTCGAAGGAGGCGATCCTGTACGTGAACGGGTCGCGGAAGGTCTTGCCGGACGGACTGGCGCACGTGACGCTTCTCGAGTATCTTCGAGGTATACGGTCAACGCCCCGGCTCCCTTTGTAGACTTTGTTGTGAAGAAAGCGATTTTGTGTCCGCGCGGGGGGGAGTGTTGTTTTAGCAGGAGGGGTGGTTAGGTGTGCTCGACGACTTAGCCTCCGTCCTATTCAGATTAAGTCTCGATCGAGCTGTCTTCAATAGCTACGCATGAACTGATTGATGAAAGCTGAGAAGCATACTGCTTAGCGGCTAGAACAGAGTGAAAGTGACGATTGATATATGTGCTGCATGCTGACTTAAATCTAACGAGCGGATTGCTCTTCTATAATATGAATTCTACTTGAACAAGCCGGTTTGTGAATAAAGATTGATGAACTCGGTTGGTGCTGAGAAATGAATTGAAATTGTCAGCTCGATTCGGAGATGATGTAAGAGCTGCGGTAAAATATATCACTTGCAGATTGTCTCTTCTGATAGACTGGGGACGTTGGAATTTGAGTGCTGGCCATATCGAAAGAATCTGGAGGGCTATGATGGGCTTTAATTGCTTGTTTATGGAATACTTATATGCCCTGCAAATAGGCATCATAGGCTGTTTCTTTACTCTCTAGTAGTATTTGGTCTGTTTTTATGGTGTCAGTTTTTATTGAGATTTTTCCTCTTTACTGATACAGGCATAGGTCTGACGGGGACGAAGCTCGGCTGTGGCGAAGGCGGTTGCGGGGCATGCACGGTGATGGTGTCCCATTATAATAAAAGTCTGAACAAATGTAGGTGCGTCTCTCTCTCTCTCTCTCTCTCTCTCTCTCTCTCTCTCTCTCTCATGAGTTTATACTTCTGTCTGTACTCAAAATTACTGAATTAGTTAAGTGTTTACTTCTTTCAGCCACTATGCCATCAATGCGTGCTTGGCTCCGCTATATTCTGTTGAAGGAATGCATGTGATCACAGTGGAGGGACTTGGAAATCGAGTGCATGGCCTGCATCCAGTTCAAGTAATTTATGCATAGTTTTTGTTGATTTTGCACAAAGCATGCTGTTTTAACTTTTTGTGAATTAGTGTCTTTGGTTGGTCTTATACGGAAGGAGTTTCTATCCTAATATTTTCTTTGGCTGCTAGCAATGCCATTATTTTGGGGATCTACTGAGGATGAATGGATTAGTTTTGCTGCTCTCCTCATGACTTGATCTTAACAGTTATTAGATATCCAAATGCGTTTCCAAGTTCTTTCTCAACCTGTAGAATCTATTTTAAGTATCGGATAATATCCAATATCATCTGAAGTGAGGATTTGTCTCTGTGGGTCAACATGGAACTGTTCGATGATAATTTATTATTGAAATTTTTTGTAAGAATTGATACAAATTGTGTATTCACTATTGTGATCTTAAGTCACCAATCATTCAGCTCTTGGTCTTTCTTTAGTGAAAAACATAATAGGCCATTCTGTCGATGACTTTGCTGTGTGATTGAATGAGGATGCTGGTTCCTCAGTTCCCGATGAGTGAAACCTTTATCTAAAATGGAAAAAAAATCTGGAAATGGAAATAGGTAGTGCACAAATTGTCATCTGTTGTTACTTCTCATGCTTGATGAGCTAGTTGGTCATATACCAGACACAGCTCCCATTGAATCCCTGCACCTCTCCTTCATTAGCCATTTTTTTATCAGGACATCACATTTGACAAAGCATCAATTTTACTATTAGGTAAGATATATTATCAGGTGAGTACCATTCTTTATCAGTACTTTGTGCCTCGTGAAGACTCAAGCCTTATTTTCATAGATTTTGGTTTAGCTTGTTTTCCCCAGCTATTTGCTTAAGGGATGTTTGGCTATGGATTTTTGAAAATCCGCCTTTCATATTGCTCCCCAGGAATCACTTGCACGTGCTCATGGTTCACAGTGTGGATTTTGCACGCCTGGTTTTATCATGTCGATGTACGCCCTACTGAGGTCAAGTGAAAGCTCACCCTCTGAGGAACAGATTGACGAATGCCTTTCGGGAAATTTGTGTCGATGTACAGGTTACAGATCGATTCTTGATGCTTTTCATGTGTTCGCTAAAACAGATGATAGCTTATATGGTCCTCAGCCGTCTTCATCATCTGTTGGAGAAAGCAATTTTGTCTGCCCTTCAACTGGTAAACCTTGTTCGTGCCGACCAGGAAGTCTAGTTGACTCAGAAACAACCAGAGAATCTATATGTTGTGGGAAAAAAAAATAAAGTGATCTCCTACAGTAAGGTTGACGGTAGACTGTTTACAGACAAGGAGCTTATATTTCCCCCTGAGTTGTTATTGAGGAAGATATCTTATTTGAGTTTGAGTGGCTTTAGTGGTCTCAAGTGGTACAGACCCTTGCGACTTAAACAGGTGTTAGAGTTAAAATCAAGATATCCAGATGCCAAATTGTTAGTTGGCAATACTGAGGTTGGAATCGAGATGAGGCTCAAGAGAATGCATTATCCAGTTTTGATATCTACTATGCATGTCCCTGAATTAAATGTGCTGAATGTGAAGGATGATGGAGTGGAGATTGGTGCTGCTGTAAGATTGTCTGATCTTTTGACTGTTTTCAGAAAGGTTGTGACAGAACGAGCTTATCATGAAACCTCGACATGTAAAGCTTTCATTGAACAGCTCAAATGGTTTGCTGGGACACAGATAAAAAATGTTGCTTCAGTTGGTGGAAACATATGTACTGCTAGTCCAATATCAGACTTGAACCCTCTTTGGATGGCTTCTAGAGCGAAATTTCAAGTTATTGATAGCAAAGGAAACCTTAGAATTGTTTCAGCTGAGAATTTCTTTCTAGGTTATCGGAAAGTGGACCTTGCAAGTGGAGAGATTCTACTCTCTGTGTTCTTGCCATGGAGCAGAAAGTTGGAGTATGTAAAAGAGTTTAAGCAAGCTCACAGGAGGGATGATGATATTGCTCTCGTAAATGCTGGAATGCGTGTTTTTCTTGAGAAAAAAGATGACTCTCTGGTTGTTGCAGATGCCTCAATTGTTTATGGTGGAGTGGCTCCTTTGTCTATTGCTGCAAGGCAAACGAAAGACTACTTGATTGGAAGGACTTGGAATCAGGAGCTTTTGCAAGGAGCTTTGAAAGTTTTGAGGAGTGACATAATCATCAAGGAAGATGCTCCAGGTGGGATGGTTGAGTTTCGAAGGTCTCTAACACTTAGTTTCTTTTTCAAGTTTTTCCTTTGGGTTTCTCATGGGATGGATGGGATGGATGGGATGAGATCCATCAAGGAAGAGATACCATTGTCACAGTTATCTGCCATAAAACCACTCCAAAGACCATCTGTCATTGGATGTCAGGATTACGAAATTGTAAAGCGTGGGATTGCTGTGGGATCTCCTGAAGTCCACCTTTCCTCAAGGCTTCAGGTATCTGTGCTACGTCTAGGAATCTAACAAAGTGAGATTCTTGCATCTTTGTATGGGTGCCATCGCATATTCGCATTTGCACCACGGAACTTAATGCTACTCTCCTCAAAATTATTGTAGTTTTCGTGATTGCCACCAAATCAGGCATTCAGTTGCACCTTCCTTTTCCCTTGTACTATGAAGTTGTGGTCCACAAACATGTTGATACAGATATACACACACTAGAAAGCATGAAACGGTTGCATTCATTTCACATTATTTATTTCACCAACTTTAGACATTTATTTGCTTGCTACAACAAATCTATCTAGAGCCAAAAGTTTTCAACTAGTCTTCTTGGCTTCCCGTATTGATGTGACCAATTTTTAAGCAGTCAGATCGCCTAGCTACAATTCCTGATGCTTGTTCAACTCAAAGTCCCAACTAACTTGAGATGCCAATGCAATATGTTTTTTCACTTCACACGAGTTTGTGACCGGATATATTTAAGTAACTTAAGAAGAATGGCCAAATTTTGATTTCAGGGGGTATCTATTTTGCTTTCTTCTATAAATATATATATAACTCTTCCTAATTGTCCTTTTTTTCTCTTTCCTTCTTTGATTTTTATTTTGTTTCCAAGGCGTGACATCCTTGTTTCTTGGTTTTGTGAATTTATCCTACTGCAAATTCACTCATGTATTCAATACGCAAATATTGCACATAGTCATGACTGATTTGCCTAAAAGCTTTGTGTCATTGTTTAATGAGTGAGCAGAGGTTTTTAGCTTACCTTCTATTCCTGTGTGTCCTGGAGCTGTCTTCATGAAGTGATCTGTAAATTTTTATTTTCTACTGGTTGCTTTTTCCATATGCTGAAAATAACTGTTTCAAATTCTTATCTGTCATTATTTCTTCAGGTTACAGGTGAGGCAGAATATGCTGATGATACACCCTTGCCACCTAACGGTCTGAATGCTGCGTTAGTGTTAAGCAGAAAACCTCATGCCCGTATAATTTCAGTAGATGCTTCAGGAGCGAAATCTTCTCCTGGATTTGCTGGCATATTTCTTGCAAACGATATCCCGGGAAAAAATAAGGTCGGCCCTGTTATTTATGATGAGGAGGTATTTGCTTCAGAATTCGTCTCTTGTGTTGGCCAGGTAATCATAGTAGTTAATCTTTATATGTTCTCTGTGTGCTTTGGAGTCCTCCGAACAAATTGGACTTCTGACTTAAACTGGGGCCATCGTTTTGAAAAATTCAAGATTTAACCATTCGGGAAGGAATTCTTTTGACAGTTTTTTACTCTTTCTTAATCATTTGCATGTTAAATCATCTTATTTCCATATATTTGTCTCAGGCTATTGGGATAGTTGTTGCCGATACACAAGAGAATGCGAAACTAGCGGCAAGAAAGGTTCATGTTGAGTATGAAGAACTTCCAGCTGTCTTATCAATAGAGGATGCCATCAAAGCTAAAAGCTTTCATCCCAACACAGAGAAGTTTTTGGGAAAAGGTGATGTGGATCTCTGCTTTCAATCAGGTGAATGTTACAAAGTCATACAGGGGGAGGTTCAAGTGGGAGGTCAGGAACATTTTTACTTGGAGCCACACAGCACAGTGATATGGACAGTGGATGGTGGAAATGAAGTTCATATGGTTTCCTCCACTCAAGTGAGTGAGGCCTTTGACCAACATTTGTTTCTTCTCTTTATGTGGAAATGTTTTAGCAGTCAGATTGAGTTGCCAAGTGTGGACAAGAAAAATTGATTGATAACTCAAGCCAATTGTGGTGGGTTGCCGTGGGACTGGATTTAGCCAGATCATTAGTGTGGTTGTTTGGAATGAAACTAGAAAGAAGTGCTTGGGTGCTGGGTTCTTTTTGTTCGCTGAACTTGTGACATGATTGGGGTTTTGGACAGGACTGTTGCTTTGCACTCACTTGCTAAGATAACATTACGTCCTTATTTTGAGATATTTACATATATATATCCTTTGTATGTCCCAAGTAGCCTTTGCTCTTGTAATAAAAGGAAATTAATTTCAAGACTTTGTAAATAGTACTGTAAGAGTATTCTTCCTCTGCAGGCCCCTCAGAAGCACCAGAAGTATGTTTCTGATGTGCTTGGTCTGCCAATGTCAAAAGTCGTCTGTAGAACCAAGAGAATTGGTGGTGGATTTGGAGGAAAAGAAACAAGGTCGGCGAACCTTGCTGCTGCAGCTTCTGTTCCATCATATCTCTTGAATAGACCAGTGAAAATTACATTAGATAGAGACATGGACATGATGACAACTGGGCAGCGCCATAGCTTTCTCGGAAAGTATAAGGTGACGTCTATTACTTAGCTTGTTCTTTGTTTCCTTTTTTGCGAAATGTAGTTAGTTTGTCCCACATTATATAGTTGAAACTGATGAATTCTATTCTTAACAGTGGAACACTTTCTTCTTCCCTCTTTCACCTCAACCAGTTTATATACTATTTAATACTGGTCTTTGAAACATAAAGGGGAAGAAGAAAGTGTTCCACATTGTGTATTTGAAATTGCTGAATTCTATTCTTAACAGTGGAGTGTAGTTGAAATTGCTGAATTCTATTCTTAACAGTGGATGCTTCAAAGACCAGTATTAAATAGTATATAAACTGGTCGAAATGAAAAATTGTTTTGACATTTTGAATCTGGATGTTGCTTCTTGTTGCATTATGTTGGAATAAATAAATATTAAACCACGCCTTCTTCTAACAGCTTAAGCTTTTAGAGCAGTTGGTCGTGGTCCCACAAAATCTTACATGATATCGGAAGCGGGAGGTTCGGAGTTCAAATTTTTCCAGGCCCCTATTTGCCTCCCCAATGAATATGTACACGCTTAGTACTAGGCAAAAAGACCAGACTAAGCGTGAGGGGGAGTGTTGGAATAATAAATATTAAACCACGCCTTCTTCTAACAGCTTAAGCTTTTAGAGCAATTGGTCGTGGTCCCATAAAATCTTACACATTATAATGTGCGACAGAATGTTTAGTTTGCTTAGGGAAAATATATTCTTGCGCAAAGCATGGTGACAAGTTAAATTACTTGATACAGGTAGGGTTCACAAAGGAGGGAAAGGTGCTGGCACTGGATCTCGAAATATATAATAATGCTGGGAATTGTCTCGATTTGTCTCTCTCTATCCTAGAGCGTGCCATGTTTCATTCCGATAATGTGTATGAGATACCAAATATAAGGATTAATGGAGGGGTTTGCTTCACTAATTTTCCTAGTAACACAGCATTTCGAGGTTTCGGGGGTCCACAGGGTATGCTTATAGCCGAAAACTGGATCCAGAGGATAGCTGTAGAGCTTAAGAAGAGCCCAGAAGAGATAAGGGTAATTTTTATCATTGTTCCTCGAGTTATTATTTTCCTGGTTATTTTCTCTGTGCTTTCTTTTCAATTGCTCTCAAATTGATTTTTCGTATAGGAGATGAATTTTCAAGGTGAAGGGTCATTATTGCACTACGGACATCAACTTCAGCACTGTACGCTGGACCAGCTCTGGAATGCACTGAAAGAGTCTTGCAACTTTTTGAATGCTCGCAAAGAAGCTGATCAATTCAATCTTCAAAATCGATGGAAGAAGCGTGGAGTTGCCATGGTTCCAACAAAATTTGGCATATCCTTCACAACAAAACTTTTGAATCAGGTATTGAAATACTGGATATCTAAATGTTTTCTCCACACCTTTTAGCTGATTCTGGCAATTATTAGTGGTCTCATGAAGATTTTGCACTTTCCATTTTTTCCTTTTCTGCAGTATGATATAGCATATGCTCTCTCTAGAATATTATCCAGGTCACATTGTTAATACGTTGCCTTATTGTTGTCTCTATTTCTTTTTCATTGGGCAGTAAAAGGGTTTGTTTCCGTTTTTAATCTTGTTCTTTCTTCCTGTTGACTTTTTTTTTTGGAAAATTGACTAGCTTTGGCTAAATGCATTGTGTTTATTGGAATCTTTTGGTTTCTTTAGGCAGGTGCTCTTGTTCATGTTTATACAGATGGGACTGTTTTAGTTACACATGGAGGTGTGGAGATGGGCCAAGGTTTGCATACAAAAGTTGCCCAAGTTGCCGCTTCTTCCTTCAACATCCCTCTCAGTTCCGTGTTCATATCAGATACCAGTACTGACAAGGTAGCAATGCAGTTTAGGAAATAGGCAAAAGCATATTATTATGATGCTAAGGAAGCCAAATCTTAAATATTAATGGGACCTTGTGTCAATCCTAGTCTTAGCGACCATAAAGCATTCTCTCTCTCTCTCTCTCTCAGGAAGAGGGTTGAGGTGTGTAGCAAAGTTGATCTTGTTGTTGCACGTGTTGTCAAATTATTGATCCGGTACTGGATCAAGCCTTGTTCCCCGGCAAAATCAGGGTCGCATATTCATCCTTTCAGGCTCCAACAATTGTTCCAAACTTGTAATAAAGATATCTTTATCAATCAAAGCCCTACTTACCACCGTGTCTGTATTGTAAATATGCAGAAACAGCAAATAATCCAGCTAAATTAACAGAAATTAGACCTAAGACAAATCCAGGTAAAAAACTTTTCACAGCCAATTTTCAGAAATTAATTTCGGGAACTACGCTATTAGTCCTTTCAGAGTAAGGATATGTCAATACATTGATGCTTGCTTTCTAGCAGAGTCTTTGGACTTAAATTGTGCAGTTCATTACATGAGATACTTTATCTTGTAGATGTAAATGTAGGTCTATGCGACTATTCTTATATAACTTATGCAACAATAATTCTTCCATCTGTAAATCCTGCAATGCCTTGTTGTAATCTTGTATAAATCCTTGTGATATAGGTTCCCAATGCATCACCAACAGCTGCGTCTGCAAGTTCTGATATGTATGGAGCTGCAGTTTTGGATGCTTGTGAACAGATAAAGGCTCGCATGGAGCCAATTGCTTCACGGAAGAATTTCAGTTCTTTTGCTGAGGTATATCCATTGTGCTGAGATTATCATGAAAAATCATACTAATATGTACAAGTTCCTTGTAAGTTCCTCTTTTTAAGTTTCTTAACCACTATAACTTTACTAAATCTGCTAGTCCACTCAATATTTTGTGGTGTGAATCACAAGTTAAATAGCCTTGAAGCCGCTAAAAGCTGTAAAGCAGACGAGATACTCTGATCATGGCTCCTAAGTAATAGTCTTTAAGGAATCGAGTCTTGTATTATTTACAATGTAGGAAGCCAAATACTGCTGCACTTCGGATTTCTTGCATTGGGCTTTTGATCCCAGCATCCAGTACTGATAGTGAATGAGAGTCCTGCATAGCCTCTTGGGACACTTCACTGTCACAAAGAAATTTACCTGTGAACTTAGGACTGCATGAAGCAGAGTTCAAGTTATGGTGGGGTTTTCTCTCAAATTTTACAAAGCTTAGGTATCACTAAGGCTTTACCATAGGCTTTTCACATCTAATAATTCAGATGACGTTCCTTATCAATCCTGAGGAACTTATGTGTGTTGTTAAACTTTTCTTTTTCCCCCAGCTAGCTCGTGCATGCTATGCAGAGAGGATAGATCTTTCTGCTCATGGATTTCACATCGTACCTGAGATAGGATTTGACTGGAAGATGGGAAAGGGAAATCCTTTTCGTTACTTCACTTATGGTGGTGCATATGCCGAGGTAGAAATTGACACTTTGACTGGAGATTTTCACACGACAGCTGCAAATGTCTTCTTAGATCTCGGATATTCTATCAACCCGGCTATTGATGTTGGACAGGTACCTTACATTTGGAGCTTTTACTTGCCATCATTATTTTGCAATGTTTAAGCCTGGGGTTTGATATAACATTCAAAACCTGCCTACAACTTATGATAAATATGCTTTAGGTAAGTCCGGGGCAGAGTTAAATCCAACTTTTTAGCATGAATTTGGTATTTGTTACCATTTCCCGCAGTTAAAGATGGATTCTAGACTTCAACAAGGACGTTCTACATGAAAACTTTTTGCTACTCCGATGTTTGATTTTGATATAGTAAAGAGGGAGGGAGTGGGAGTTGGGAGAGAGAAGCTTTCACAGTGTATTTAAGAATGTTTGGATTGATGAAGGAAACTATACTCCTTGAGCCATAACACGTGGATTACTGCAGCATCAATCTCGATTCTTTTCTTCATCATCTACACTTACTCCAGCTCGTATCCCTCAAAACCTGAGCATGTTGTCCTTGATTTTGTCATGTAAACTTTTTGGCAGATTGAAGGAGCATTTGTACAAGGTCTGGGTTGGGTAGCGCTAGAAGAACTAAAGTGGGGTGACGCCGCTCATAAGTGGATCCCACCTGGGTGCTTATACACATGCGGACCTGGAAGCTATAAGATTCCTTCTGTAAATGATGTACCTCTGAAATTCAGCGTCTCGCTTCTGAAGGTATGCTTTTTTCTCATTTCTCTGAAGCCTCTCTCTCTCTCTCTCTCTCTCTCTCTCTCTCTCTCTTCGATCTGCAGTTCAAATATAATGAAGCAAAAGAGAATGGATTTTTAGTCATTAAAGTCATGATATGCATTTGTAGGGATAGCCTTAGTATGCATACATGTTTCCTATCCCTTTCAGAGGAATGACTTTGGTACCAACACAA
This sequence comes from Rhodamnia rubescens, assembly GCA_021437795.1. Lineage (NCBI taxonomy): Eukaryota > Viridiplantae > Streptophyta > Magnoliopsida > Myrtales > Myrtaceae > Rhodamnia > Rhodamnia rubescens. The sequence continues at coordinate 538,633 of JAILYA010000021.1, forward strand.
GTTATACTTCGATCTGCATTAGGACATCAACTCGGCACTTCTTCATCTGCTTTCTACTAGAGATGTTATCGCATGCCTTGATGTGATCACATATAGGTTGCATTGGGAACTTAAAATCGAATTTTAAAAAGCTGATATGAATTCTCTATTCTAAAAAGGGTCATCCCAACGTAAAGGCCATCCATTCATCCAAAGCCGTCGGCGAGCCTCCATTTTTCCTAGCTTCATCCGTCTTCTTTGCCATCAAAGACGCCATCATTGCTGCGAGGGCCGATGCCGGGTTCACAGACTGGTTTCCTCTTGATAACCCAGCAACGCCTGAACGTATCCGAATGGCATGCTTGGATGAATTCACGGCACCATTCATCGGCTCCAATTTCCGTCCCAAGCTTAGCGTCTGATGATGCTGGTAGGCCTTTTATGTCTCACCGTGCACATGGACACAAAAGCACATTCGTAAAGTCCCGTGTACATAGTTATAACTTTCTGTTGACGGAGCTCAAAATTGTAGATCTGCATAAAAGGATGGGCTTTGATCTGAATAAGAATTACACGTGAAAATCAACCAAAATTAAAATTTCTCAGTTCCGCCTATTAACTTAAAATATTTAGTTTTATATTTCTATCACATGTTTGAACTGTATGTATTAATTTTACATTTCTATCATATATAAAGATGATTCATGGGTAGCAATCTGAGACGTTCGGCCATCACGAAATGCTTCTTATAAAACATCGTCACGACCTCTTTGCCCAGCCAAAAGGCGAAGTCTTCCGAGCTGTTATGATAATATAACAAATCTTGTGGCATGCAATTGCACAATCTAAAGCCATATGCTCTAGAACTACAATTTGAAAGTTCAGTTTACAGGTTTCTGTGCTATCTATCGAGTTATTTTATGTTTCACCGACACGGCTCTCTTTGCATCATTCCTAAAGTGTTCTGAGTAATTATTTACTCCTGATCGACACTGTTGCTTCCTAAGTTATGAAATGGTCATAAACCATACCAATGGCGATGAACAGATCAACTTGAATATGGTCATGACGGATAGGTGCTGCGATGCACCGGCCACCGGCTAAGGGGAGAGAGAGGGAGGGGGAGAGAGAGATGTCACATTTCACCTTCATCTAAAAGGTCATCGTTTCTTTTTATTTTTTTTCGTAATATTGGTTTCCGAATTTATGGATTGAATTAATCATTTCATATGCACGCTGACTGTCGTTAGGGAAAAACTATAATCATGGGATAACATGCATAGCTTCAAAGGTTACTCTGGGTGGGAGACGCTATGATGCGAGCTCCGTTGTCACATCCAAACTAAATATTTAACCAATCAATCAACCCTGTTTTTTCATCCAAGGAGCTCTACATGTCTTCCTATCCTTGAGATAGCTTTTTCACATTACTCTATGGGGCATTCAAATTGACTATGTCAAGATTCGTGGACCTGGGTTTTAATCTAGAGGGTAGTGGGATTCCATGATCAATATTTAGTACTTGCTAAAAAATGGGTGGTAAATAGGAGGGGTGAGTAGTTCCAGGGTTCGAGTAGGTTCCACTTGGAACCCGAAATCTACCCGCTAATATAGATTCTTTAATTTTTAGAACCTAAAATCTACCCCGCATATCTTAGAACCTAAAACATACTCTGCAAATCCCTGGAACCTGGAACCTAGAACCTACTCTGTCACGGGTTCTAGGGTCCGGTTCCAGTGGTACCCGAGAACCCTGTGAATTTCCTTCGAGACAAACTCTACTTTGACATCTTTCTAATCTATAAACACGAATTCCATCATTCTCACAATAAGTCCCACAAATCATGATGTGATGAAATAAAGGCAAATTGTCAATTGAAAAACCACATGCATACGGACTTATTTCGAGCCTCCTTTACGATCGCACGAGACTCGAAATTTAATGACCTAAAATTAAACGAAAAAATAAATTAATATAATTAGATTACATCAAATGTCATTTTTGTTACTCTCTAGAGTACCTTCGAAGTTCAAATCTTCGATGGCTCGAGAAAGGGAGAGAGATAATAAGTTTTCTCCTTCCCCAAGGGCTTGAAATCGGTCGTGGTCGTAGATTTATGCCGATTCCTAGAGCTCGCCTTTCGATTTCCAAAAGTAAATCGAGATGGTTTACTTTTTTTTCTTTTTATTGAACCGTCCTTTAGCAAAATCATTACAAAAGGGCTCGTCACTTGTGCCTTCACACGATCGGCCGCGCAGTGATAGTCAGCAAGGAATTAAGAAACATAAGGGACTTGGGAGACGATGATAGCTAAGGAAATAAGAATTTGAGATCTAAAAACTAAGCGTCTTTGAGTTGAGAGGAAAAAGTGAACTAAAAGACAACGACAGATGAAAATAAAAACTAGAAAGCTAAAACTAGGGTTTAGAACTTTAGACACTTAGGTTTCGATTTCGGATCCGAGTCCGGTTCGGTTCCATCGAGAATTAAGAACCGGAACCGGAACCTGCGGTTCCTAAAAATGTGGAACCGGGAATCGAATCCTAATTTATCGGAACCTGGAACCGAACTAAAACCGCCGATTCGATTCTCCGATTCAGGTTCTACCCTAAAACCATGCTCACCCCTAGTAAATAGCGTCAAATGGTAGTTGGAAGCTCCAGGCCCATAAAAAAAACTATGCTCATTGCTTGAACCCAATCGCTATACAATCTCATGTGTACCTTGGGAGCCCATTCAACAATTCACTAGCAACCACAAGCCCTTTGGCAATGGCTGGTGCAACCAAAATGGCCACTCATTGGCCTCCTCCCCTCTTCTTTGCCTTGGCAATTTGCTTCATAGCCACTGGGGCAGCAGAGGATTACAAGCCTAACAAGTATAGACTTCACCTCCACCACCTTACGTTCATGACTCTCCACCACCGCCGACTCGGTCGCCGCCTCCTCCCTATCAGTACAAGTCCCGGCCACCTCCCAGCAAGAAACCTAAGTCGCCACCTCCTTGTTCCTACTCGTTGCCTCCTCCACCATAAGAATGTAAGTCTTCGCCGCCACCATCACCATCACCATCGCCTTGCCCTCTGTATGCTTACAAATATCTCCCACCCCCTTCCCCGTCCCCACACCACCTCAGCCATATATATTTACAAAACTCACGTGGGTTTTCTTTATGTAATTTGGACTTTGATATTCTTCTGTACAATTTTCACCGTATTATTAGACCGGCATATGGGGATTGGAAATACTGACGAACAAGAAGAAAACTCTCCCCTTTTAAAGCATCCTGCTAGTGAAAGTACTTGCGTGCAATAATCGAATACATGATATGAATACTTGCTGAAGTGTGTATTTCATTATGACTAAGTAGTATACACCAGCGTTACACGGGCGTAGCTTTTGGAAAAATTGTCTCAAAAGTCCTAAACCTATTATCCTTTTGCGTGTTCAGTCGTAAACTTTTTAATTTTGTCAATTGAGTTCTAAACCATTTTATGTTTTGCCAATTGAGTTCATCCAGCCAATTTTGACAGAAAATTGTTGACGTGGACGCCGATTTTAGAACACTATTGTAAAATTAAAAGAAAATAACAAAAAATCAAAGCTTTTATTGATTATTGGTTTGTAACAATGATATTATATATTTAGGGCTGAGCATGATGAACCGATCGGATCGGGAACCACCTGGACCGGATCGAACCCTCTAGTTGGGACGGTTCCGGTGAGCTCCGGTCCGGTTCCCGGTTCATAAAAATGGGACCGGTGTCCAGGTGGTCCGGGTCCCGCTTCCAAGGGGAGCTGGACCGACGGACCGCTCGCCCGGACCAACCATTTTTCCTTTCTGTTAAATATAAGATCTGCTGAAATGTCTTCTGATGAGTTTGCCATCAGATGATAAAGTGGGACTTATGTTTAGCAGGTGTCCGTTTTGATACAATGGTTTAGCTCTAAAGAGTTATATTATGTGGGTGATGCTCTTAATGTCATGCGAGAGTTGTACGTGGACAAACTTGACAGTGCATGTAAATGAAGCAGAGAGGGCAGGTGCAATGTGTGCACGCATGCTGCTAACTTATGAAGGCTGGTACAGAAACTGGTCTTTCCCCATCTGATCCTTGCATTTGGGGGCTCCCCTGCTGCTGATCCTGCTTGTTTTAGCTCGGCATGTTTCTGAAGGATTCATCAAAAGAACCAATAAACGCATGTTTCTGCTCTTATCTGCAGAAACAATTGTCAGATTCGTCATGTGGTTAGCCTGTTTATCGATTTCATTGGACCGCCCAGGAACCGGACCAGACCGGTTGATCCAGGCTCCGGTTCCGCATTCTTGAGCGAACCGTGCCGGACCGAGAATCGATCACCTCTAATTATATTAAGGAAGAGCTTGTACATACATGCTTATTTTGATATTGTTAGTATTTGTAGTACGAAGGTAATTGCCAGGTTTTAAAGAGGAAAGTATATCAAAATGGTTTTAAAAAAAAAAAAAAGAGACCTTAGACAAAGAATTCAAGAAGAAGCATCTCAAATTGGTTATAAAACTGTCCTAATATGAGGAGTACTCATAGTTATTACAATAAATCTGCACAAGTCAGGATGGCCGAGTGGTCTAAGGCGCCAGACTCAAGTTCTGGTCCTCGTGAGAGGGCGTGGGTTCAAATCCCACTTCTGACAACTTCCCTTCATTTTCAACTTTTTTTTTTTTTTTTTTTTGGTTCTTTTGCTTTGTTCATTTCTTTTTTCATTCTGTTTTTTTCCTCCACTTCTAAATAAACGAAGATTCCCTGATGATGTCTTTGGAGAAGAAGCTCTTTTCAAGTAATAGCGATTATAAGGTGATCAAATTAACACATACTAGACTTCATTTTTTTCCCCTCTTTTCAGCTTCTCGCGCTGTATATTCATGGGTCATTTCTTGCTATATAAACGTTCTTACAGACAATGTCATGACTCATGACTGGATTAGTCATTGTTCACACAACATGACTATAGGTCCGGATCGGACACCCAGTGCAGTTTGTTATATTGTCAAGAGAATGTTGATCTTGCGCACCCCTTGTTATATTTGTCCCGATCAGCGTCGGTAAGTTCGTGAAAATGACCGCAGAATTAGTATGTTCGTCCGCTTCGAGGTGGCGATGTGCTGACCAGGCCGACAGATTAGAATCAACTTTGACACACGAATCCTGATTAAAGAGCGATAATCGAGGGAAGTAAGTTAACTCTCTTTACACTAATTTCTCCACATATTAAACGTAGGAAAAAATATGGAATTAATGATGTCACGCATAATTTGTTGATTCTGGATAATGAAATAGAGAAGGATGAGAATCTCTTGCAACGGATGCGGAGCATAGGCACATCAAGCTTGACAAGGATATGTCTCACTAAACTTTATTCACCAGTATTGAATCATTACAGTCAGCTTGTTGATACACATTTAACATGAGCTGCACTACGGTAAAGCATTCTAACGATGAGATAATGCTTGAAATATGTGGAAGACAAGTAAACCAAGTGCTTTATTTTTCGTCTGCCATCTCTATATCAAAGGAAGAATTCTTAGATTAATAGCCGATGGGAGGCGGTGGTGGCGATGGTGGGGGAGGATAACTGTAGTAGTATGAACCACCAGGTTGTGAGTTCACTGGAGGTGGTGGTGATAGGTAAACATAAGGAGGTGGGGGGTGGTGGAGACGGAGGAGGTGGGGGGAGATGAAGGTGGAGGTGGTGACTTGTAGATGTAAGGAGGTGGTGGGGATGTTGAGGGTGGAGGAGGGGAATTATAGTTGTGGGGGGGTGGTGGAGGTGGTGGAGGTGGAGGCGGTGAACTAAAATGGTAGGGAATTCCAGGAGTTGGAGAATGCGGTGGTAGCGGAGAGATGTGATAGTAGGGTGGTGGTGGCAGTGATGGAGAAGGTTGTGGAGGAGACTTGTAAGCATATGGTGGAGGTGATGATAGGGATGATGAAGGAGGAGGTGGCGACGGAGGTGGTGGTGATTTATACTTATAAAGAGGCGGCGGCAATTTTGATGGAGGTGGCGAGAACTTACGGTGATGTGGTGGCTTTCTGACATGCTTTGGTGGAGGTGGTGATCTATGCGGTGGCGGAGGATGTTCAGATGGTGGGGGAGAATTATAGAAGTACGGTGCATGAATTACTTGCTTATAAGGAGGGGGTGGAGACTTGTGACGATGAGGAGGGTGAATCACATACTTTGGTGGTGGCGGTGGCGGAGATTTATGATGCCGAGGGGGATGAATTATGTACTTGGGAGGAGGAGGTGGTGAGTTGTAATAATAAGATGGTGGATCATAACTAGGGGGTGGAGGTGGAGGAGGATGCGTAGGTGGTGGCAGGGAAGGTGGAGGAGAATATGTTGGTAATGGAACCGGAGGAGGAGAATAAGTAGGGAGTGGAGGTGGAGGGAAATTCATAGGTGGTGGCGGTGGAGAATACGCCTGTGGCGGAGGCAGTGGAGTATATGTTGGTGGCGGTGGTGAATACATAGGGGGTGGAGGTGGAGGCGGCGAATATGTCGGTGGTGGAGGCGAATAAGTGGGAAGTGGCGGTGGAGGGGAATTAAAAGGTGTTGGCGTTGGAGGAGTATATGACGGCGGCGGAGAGTAAGTAGGGGGTGGAGGTGGAGGGGAAATCGTAGGGGTGGCGGTGGTGGGGTGGCGGTGGCGGTGGCGGTGGAGGAGGTGAATATGTTGGTGGTGAAGGTGGAGGAGTATACATTGGCGGTGGCAGCGAGTAAGTAGGGGGCGGGGGTGGAGGGGAATTTGTAGGTGGTGGAGGTGGAGGAGGCAAATATCTGCGTCGTGGAGGAGAATAGGTAGGAAGCGGAGGTGAAGGGGAATTTTTAGGTGGTGGGGGTGAGGGTGGCGAATATGTCGGTGGTGGAGGAGGAGAGTAAGTTGGCGGGGGAGGTGAACGTATTGGCACCGGGGGAGGCGGAGGAGAACTCATGGACGGCGACGGTGGAGGAGGAGACTCGTAAGCATACGGCGACGGGGGAGGTGGCGGGGAGCTATCATAGAGGTCATTTGCGGAGGAGACAACCGCAACGAGGCAAAAGGAAATGGCAAATATCATCAGCCTAGGCCAGTGCCAAGGCTGCCTCCGGGTCGCCATGGTCGCTTGATCTTCTTTTGGGACAACTGCCAAATAGAAAATTTAGAACTGAAGGTGGGGAAGAATCAGTGGGCTCTAATCCCATTATATAGAGGTCTCTCCATGCGCTTACTAGGCTTAATTAGTCTCTTCCAATGTGAACTTAAACAGGCTGTAATTTCAGAATAAAGTAAGACCCCAAACCAAGTTGCTAACGTCCTTGTTTGTACAAATTAATCGAATGGAGGATTTTCTAGGAAGGATCGGATCTCTGGGTTCAAGGCAGGACTGGCCAAGGAGTCCCCCCACCCGAGCAGGTAGTACGCATGCATCTTTTAGTTTATTGCCGAACAAGGACGAGAATGAGCAATTTAAAGTGTGAAACCATTCAGCTCGGGGCAGCATGCAATCTTGCGACGGACGTAAGGAGCGTTGAACCGGAAATCTTGCGCGTCGCTGAGTAATCTCGGGTTGGCTTTTCCTAGGGTAGACTCATTGTGTCCCGCGAGTCGCGCGAGCTCTCTGGTTCACCTGGACAAGCATCATTGAGGCCACGCATCACGTAAAGGAGGAGACATCATCAAATTGGGACTGAATAGTCCTTGTCTACGGTAACTTTAAATGAAGTGGAGACTTAGCCGGCACGTTGGGGGAGAAATTCCTCAATGTAAGTGCGAATGAATCGGCACTTCAAGGAATGCATCAGGCAACACAATCCTAGCAAATGTTGATGAGCTGTCCGAAAAGAAAAAATTATTGATTGCACCAGTCAATTGTTAATATTTTGAGATCAATGTATGCGCATGTTTCCATTCACGTATGAATATAACTCCTCTCGTATCAAGAAAAACTCTCGGGTGGAGAAACAGGTTATGTCCGGTTGGATGCCGAAATTCTCAGCTTCTTGAACCAGGGATATTCGTCTCCATTTGGTGATCCGGAGGGTTATAACGAATGCACTATCACTGGAGCTGGCATGAGAAGTAAAGGACAAACATGGCAATGTTGACAAATCTCATGGAGGTAGAGAGACAACATCCTTTCCAAATAATGCGAAAGTGACTCTGGTCATGCCGTTTGTTTGCTTGTTACGAAGGTCGGAAAGCATAAGCTCCTAAGGGACCAAACCGTAAAGGCAATCCGATCGAGCTTCCAATCATGTCAATCAAAATCAACGACAGTAATATGAGTTTTGGTTATTGTGTCGAGATAAGCGAGAACGCGGTCGGTCCCATCGGGTTAGACCGGCAATTCTCACCTACCCTATTCAATAAGGGGTGATGCGTTCCAAGATGGGTGATTCCCACTCTAGAATCGAGAACCACCGCTAAGGATCAATTCCACAAAATACAAATTGTGAACCACCCGCTCATTTCATGAATTCATCCGAGAACCAAACCACTAGTCCGATTCGGTGCCCGATAGGATTTCGATTATAGTCCTACGGAACATCAACATCAATTTAAAAAGAAAAGGAAACTAGTTTTGCAGAAATTGATCCTGAATTAAACCTTGCGTCCTTGATGGGAAGGTTCAGCGTAATACTCCAAATTGAAGAACAGTAGACTGTATCAAGCTTACACTTTTGACACTTGAAGTTTTCTACTGAAATAGCAAGTTTTCAGAATGAAAGGATTGAAGGCCATAACAATGATTGTGTTTACTGATATTTCATGTTCACTGAGCCCACATTGCTTAAAGTGCATAATTTGTATTGCCCCCTTATTCCTGTTCTTTTTTCTTCTCTTATAATGTGACACTTGGATGGTGGTTTACATAGTAATGGCTTGCACTTTGCTAGGGTCTTTTTTTTTGGTCGTGCGGCAGCTTCTGCGTGTGTGGGGGTCTAGGTGGGAGAGATGAGCTAGGTCTGGACTCTTTCTTTGGACAGATGGGTTTGGATTTGAGCCTTTGATAGAGATGATTCAATTAAAAGAATATACATTTATAATATATAAAAAAATCAGTCCAGTTGGATGATTCACACTCGAAATCGAAAAACGAACGGTTTCAGAAAATTGAAACCGGGAACTGGACCGTTACCCACTAATTCCAACCAAAATCGATCAGTTGAGCACGGTCCGATCCGGTTTGGATGTATCATGATTTTTTTCTCACCCCTACTATTTAGTATCAATCAATACATCTATTACAGCCAAATCAAATATACGATATTTTGCAATACTCCTTAACTCTCTTTATGTTCATAGAAACCAGAAGAATTTATCTCATGATGCCTTATATTGGATCTGATGATGCTCTTCCCCGTTTTGCTATCGCGCAACGAACAGCAACCCGTCAAAGTCAACTAGGTTAAAGTCAAAGTAAAACGAGGGCCTAATAATTGCTTCCAAGCCACACCAGAAAATAATACTACGGCCGAGGTAGGCAAATCCAAAATATAGACCCCCAGTGGGATGGACGGTGGACTCTAGAGGCTACGGTCAGCAGTCAATTATATTTCCGATTTATAGAGCTAGTCCAATGTTTACAGCCACTCAAATTTAGTTTATCATGGTCAAAGCATTCCTCGTTCCTCAGCATTCTTCCTCAACACATTCTCTGCAATGGAATGCAGCATCTCGAGAAGCACATACAAATGCATCATAAAGTTCATGAGGGAGAATGCAGCCAACTAGGCAAAAACAACCTGAAAATTCATAGGAAACACAAACTCCAGCTATCTGACAGCCGTTTCTGTACCTACTTCATAGCTCAGCTTTCATATCAAGTAAAACCCAATGTTTTACTAAACAAGGTGCAACGAACAAACCTCTCTATGGTGCAAGAAAGCACCCAAGCTCGAGAAATGAACAAAAGAAATGAGAATTTCCCTTTGTGTTCATCAATGATTACTTTTTACTCTTTTTGATGATGCATCCACGAACACCTCAGTGTAACAAATAGGGCAAGCCTGAGAGAATCAAGAAGTTGTAATCAGTGACTTCTAGCGTTTGACAAAGAAAAAGCAAATAATTTCTCCAAGAAAATGATAAACCAATAAACAATGAAATTCGACAATTACCTTGTTGATACTGAGCCATTTGGCACCGCAGCCAGCATGGTAGATATGCTTGCAAGGAAGGGTCATACGCCGGTCTCCTCGTTTATATTCCATCTGGCAAATCACACATCTGTTTACATCAAACACGGATTGGTTTAGAACAAACGACATGCTGTGGAGTTTAACCATCAGCAACGAAAGTGATGCGCGTCAATCTACCATTACTTTCTTATAAATGCTGCACTGCAAGATGGTAAATCCCTATTGATAATCTCATTTAATCGCTGGCATCCAAATGAATAAGTAAACTGCAACTGCAGAGAAGAAGATTTTAATGTACTCCACCATCCATTGCTTGTTATAGCACCCTTCATTCATTATCTCATCCTAAACTCGTGATGAAAGGCAGTGCACAAAAGTTCGCCATTTACTAGGGCTTGTTTTTTAGGATTAAGTAAAAATAAAAAATAATTTTTTACTTTCCTGCCAAAATTTAAGATATTTATTTGAATTAAAAAAATTATGGAAAAGTTACACAGGAATCTACATGCCGACATTTATATGTTGTGAAAGCTTTTTCGGGTTATCGAAAGTTTTAGATTAAGCAAAAAGCAAAAAAATAAAAGTCTATCCAGATACACCTGCTGTACTTCTAACTTAAGTCGTAGGTTTAAAATAGACAGACTAAAGACAATGAGATCAACTTGTACCTCTCATCTCGTGATCTTCTCCTGGAAAAAAAAACCACGCTTGTATTTGGAAATTGGAAGCAGACTTATATGTTCTTGAGAAAGACCTCGATTCTGAGTTCCGACAGTCTCGCCTAACTCAAGTAACTCCTGTGCATGACATATTTTGTCAGCAACTCTCACTTGAATACATATATAACGTGCAAAAATACCAAATTTATAAATTAAATAACTAGCAAAGGCATCACAAGCCCCACTGGGCAAACATTAGATGCGAAACAGTGAAATATTATGCCCAAACCTCGTAAGTCATGCTGTCAGGATCTATGTTGTCTTGCCAAACGACCTGCATTATCAGCAAGTTTTACCATGGTTATTACGATGGTTGACATTTAGAGCACAAATTACTCGAAGAACAGAACTTGATTTGGATAAGCCAGAGCTAATCAGCTTAGTATAACTTTCTAGAACCTCATCTTGGATTTTATAAGCACATTCAAAAAATAACACAAGCACTCATATACTCATCTTTTCGACGACATGTAATCCAACTGTAAATACCACTCCTCAAGAACATAGTGAAATTCACGCTATGAGATAGCGAGTGCAAAAGCAAAAAGAATAAGTCGACAATATGATTACTACTTTGCACCATGTAAGAAGTGATAGACTACAAAGCTACAGACCTGATAATCCTGTGAATTGTGATGCCTTCGTGGACCTGAAAAGCACGGTGATTTGAAATAAGATTCAAAAATTTAAAGTGACAAAAATTCCATATCACCAAAGAAAAAGAATTTAGAGTAGACGGAAGAGATTTGTGTAATGCCTTCATGATGTTAACAAAGATATTTTGAAATCCAAAATCTTTATACGGTATAATGAAGCGTGAGTTAAATCAGCACCATATTCCTTGGAACTTTACAATAGAGCTGCTACTGTGTTTATTTAGGAGATTGTAAGCGAACTCCACAACAAAATAGAAAACCTAGGCTCCCCAAAGGTGGTTGAGATTGCTTGTATGTAGAGTGACAGAGCATATGAAGTGTCTTGCTGTATATGAACAGATGAGCACGAGAGCAACCGGGATAAGTCACAAAGAAGGCCTATAGACTAATAACATTGCTGTGTCAGCATTTTCTTTTTGAGTGTGAATACATGATGCGTCGATGTTACTACACAACAGCCAGGATAAAATTGTGCCAATAAACATTTGTTACGAAGGTACGGGGAAGTTATAAGGATGACCATATGCTTACTCAGGATTGTGTTTCTTTACAATGGGAAAGACTCAACTTTGAAGATGTGACAGTTGTTGATGCTTAGATCCAACCAAGAAGAGGAATAGTTCTCCTCTTTGTATGTCAAGATGGCTGTTTTATCTTCAAATGCACTAATTGACCAATGCCCATAATTACAGGTGTTTCTATGAAAAGAAATGAATTTGTCCATTTTCAGGGTAAACTGTGTAACAATTGTTCAGTCACGCAATTGGATAATCTCTTAAGGAAAGTCCGATGTTATAAGCTGGTGTTGTGATGTTCCAAACAGCTCTTGGTATCTGGGCTTAGGTCATCATAACCAAAAGTCTACAACATCCTATATCCTTGGACAGCCCCTAAAGACCAAGCCAGCGACTTCTGATGAAAATTAGGCAATGCATAATCACCTTCTAATGAGGATTAAATAATATTAATTTTACACAATCAACAATAAGGTTGATGAACTGATGTAAAACTTAGAACTTACATGCTGCAGAGTGGTCACGAGATCCACTATTTGCATTTCCCTCCCATCCACTGCTTACTGCAGTAGTCTGCTCATTAGTCATTGAGGGGCTAACCATAGGTCTTCTAGTCTCATGATAGGCTGGTCCATGACCATCCACCTCATATGAATGACCATAGTCGTAATATGAGTAATTGCTACCATATTCTGATGAACCCATTTTATAGTAGTTTGTGTTCACCGATGGATATAAGCTCTCCTGCATAATATAATAAGGAAAAAAATGCAGAATTAGTGCTAGACTAAGATCTGAAAATACAGAAAGCCGGAAAGACACTAACAAATGCTCCAATGGTTAGATTGGCGAGCATAAATTACAACGGAAAAGTAGAGAAATATGGAGTTCTGCTGTAAATTATCCTCCTCTGAAAAAAAATATATATATACTGAGATGTGAAAAGCTACACAGATTTATACCAGCCACCTCTCCAGAAATGGAAAACAACATAATCAACTAATAGGTACCTGAGTATGAGAAGCACCAGAAAATATGAAATTCACGTGTTCATAAGTAAGACCCTCAAAATACTCCATAAAACTTCCAGACGTATTGTAAGGATAGGCAGTGTTAACATATTGAACATCCATGTTCCAACTCATCTCGGACCACTGTCAATTCCTACCTGGAATGTTAATGAGAAGCAGATAAACATCCATCCCATAACAAAGAATCAAGGAGCACAAACATAAAGGGTCCAGAAATGCATACCAAGCCTAATCTCTCACAACTGAGGCCTGCAAATCCATTCAAATACAGTATGTACGATCCATCACGTGATTCGAATATCCTATCTTGTCAGAGATCCTACAATTGAGATGACAATAAAATCACCTCAGTCCAGGAAAAGAAGTATGTCACTGTAACCACACTCGCACCAACGCTAGCCATGCTTATAATGCAGAGATTATACGGACATTATCACTTTCTGCAAAAATATGGCGACCCCTAAATGTTAGCCCTGCTTATAGCGCGATCAATGGAATTCGAGTCATCACAGATAAAGGCCAAATTTATTTATTTATTCCTTTTGGCCAGTGCATGCATGCTCAAGGAACAGTAATTCACGGTAATAAAGTGCAGTTCTGTGTTTCAGCCGCACACAAAGTACCCAAAGATGTGTGCTTGAGATCGTGCCCTGTGTCCCCGCATGCGTTATCGCTGGATGATAAGATGAAAAACAGCTTCAAGTCACAACTACGGACACCCCCGGAAACAAAAGAATTCAAGACGCCGGAAGAGAAGGTGACTAAGACGCTAATGCTGTTCTAATTTCACGATCTTCTCTCCCATTAGATCATCGCCAAACCGAAACAACAAAAGTAGAAACCACATTGCCCAGTCGCCAGCTATTCCAGACCCAAAAGGTCCAAAATCAGAGAAGCCGGCATTCGCTCGCTCAGAGGCAGCCGCCGAACGCTGAAAGGCGAGGAAGCAAGAGCAGAGACGATCCCGCTCACGCACAACGAGAACCACACGGGAACCAAAAAGAAAAACGGCCACAACGATGGCCAGTTTCGCATTTACCGGAGTTGTCTTGTCTGCCCTTTTTCAGCGACGAGACAGGGCGATAAGGAAGCTAGCTCCCGAGACGGCCGCGATTCCCGGCGAGAAAACCTCAGTCCCCCGCTGGGTTTCTCGGGAAAATTGCGAAACAGAGGGGGAAGATCAGAGAGGGGATAGAGGCGGGGATTATATAAAGGAGATGCTCCCCGAAGGCCAATAAACAAATGCGGTGCGATTGCGCAGCAGGAGTATCATATGCAAAGCAATGTGGAATGCCATTTTCAAAGGCGCAACAGCAGCATCAGATTCCTTACTAGAGAGAGAAACTAGAGAGAGGGGGGGGGAGGGAACCGACATTCGTCGCTTTTGAAGGAAGGTCTCTGTCTCTGTCTTCTCCCTGCGCGCGTCTACGTCTCGTCGATGTGGAAGGGAGGAGAGAGAGAGAGAGAGAGAGAGTGGTAAAAGGAAAAGGGAGGGCTTTCTCTCTCTACTGCGACTCGGAGGAGCGAGAGGGAGAAGAGTGAGGCTGGTGGTGGCGCCTTTATGCAGTGGTTTCAGAAACACGCGAACTCCGTTAGCTGGGCGGTGATCCGGTGCGTCGCGCCTTCGCTGCGGCCGCGCGTTGCTCTCGCCAATCTCCACCGTTGGATCTTGGCCACGTGTGTGCTTGCGAAGCGTATCGAGTCTCGTCAGTCTTAGTCTTTAGGCTTTGCGCAAAATGGGCCTCGCGGATACGAGACCGGCGATCTAGAGGGGGCAAACCGCGAAAGACGAATCACGGGAAATCGCAATCAGAGGAACAAATAATTTGTTCACGGAGGCAATTCCCGACTCTCGTTCTCTCTTCCGAGCATGAAATTTCTATTGAACTGACTCGACATACTTCTTCATCTATCTAAATACTTTATAAGCGGCGAAAGTGCGGTTTACGAGTGAAATTCAGCCACGTCACATTCTTCAAGGATAGCGACACGGCACGAAACGAGATCTTATTAAGTTTTGTGGATGCAAAACTGTGGCGATCGACATTACTCATCCGAAAACTAAGGAAGGAGACATTAAATTTTACGATGGGTAAATTAGAAGGCGAACCCACCTTCCCAAAAAGACGAAGGTGAGAAAGATTTGAGGGAGAGAGGACATTCAAATTCACCAAACAACATAATGGGAGGAGGGGGCGGTGGTGGCGGTGGTAAGATGAAGAGAGAAAATGATGGATTGGCCCGGGGAGGGAGGCGTGGGTGAGCTAACACCTTGACACGATAAATCATGACAGGCAGGTGACCCAAATAATGACTCCCTTCTCACTCCCTCTCTTTATATTTTTTTATTTTTTATTTTTTTGTTTAGGGGAAGAAGAAGTGGGGCGTGTCAGGTGTAGGGCCCTAGAGAGACAGCAACCTCCGCATGAGACAGTCACCCACATTTCACTGTCCTACGGTCCGCACCTCTCTCGCCGACTGCAATCTCCGCCTCCGGCTAGGCTACAACCATCTCTCTTGGGTCGGGATTGAAAACACATCTCACCCACCAATCGTGGATTTTTTTTTTCTCTTTTCTTTTCGAAATTCGATTTTCCGGCGACAATTTAAACGGAAAATCATCATAAACTAAAGCGATCCCGACTGGATTCCGATATACTGTGCCGATCCCTCGATGAATCATAGAAGGTCCATCCCTGTATTTTCTTTCTTTTTTTCCTTTCGTGCCGGTTTGGTTCCTCTTTTTTTTTTCTGACGATTTATTTGTATTCCTCTCTTTCGACAGAATTGATTTTAGAAATTTTGGGCAGAAGATTTGATACGATGGGCAAAGGACAAAATGTGACGTGAACACACGAAAATATATTTCTCGGACTCGAACATGTGGATCCAAAGTCTCATCTAAATCCATCAAGATGACCCTATTAACCTTGTCATGTACTTTACTCTTAGGTTTTTCTTGATTGGACCACGGTGGATCAACCATACCGACCTACTGAACACCACGTCATTTTCATCCCAAAAAGCAGGGATAAAGCTGACAGGCCAAATGGTCCAACCCGAGTGGGTTCGAGTGAGTTGAACCGAAGAGAGAAAAGTGGGCACTTGGGAACTTACTTAGTTTGAGCAAATCGAATTTAAGACATGAAAACAACAGCAGCAAAAAGAAGATTTGGTTGCCAAAACCATCCCCTTCGACAACACCAAGTTGGAAACAAGAGTTAGGTGGTAAATCGCTCGAACCTTTGTGAAATTTTGGAAGGTCGAGAAACTTTTTTAAGGGAAGGGAGCAAGTGGAAGTGCAATCACTGCCAAAGGGACAAAATGAGAGGAAGGGAAGCAAAAGCTGTCAGCAGGAATTGAGTGGGGGGGGATTAAGCACAAGACCTGACGTGCAAGGAAGGAAGAATCGATGTCCTTCTTCTTCTTCACATCTTGGGGAAAAAACAAAAAAGAAAGTGGAGTAAAGAACAGGAACCGCAACAGTGGAAGGCCAAAGACCAGATTATGAGTGCATGTCCTTGGGAGAGAATGATTTAAGAACTTTAAACAAGCATTTGCGCGCTCGGTTTCGATACATCTTTAAGTTCTCATATCAATCTATACATGATCGGTTTCGGGTATCGAGTTCGAACGGGAAAAAGTGAAGTCAGTACGGCGAGAACAACCTCTCTAGAACCACGACGATTGCCGAGAACTCATCATGTAATAGAAGTTGTTTATGCATCTGGATCTAATATTGCCCAAGCATTAGTACTTAGCTTTGATGGCCCGACCACGATGGTTTTCTCTTGATCCGGGGAATTGTGCAGGCTTTATTATAAGATATGATAAAGGGCAAGGCAAAAAAGGGTCGGAGTGGACCCATCATGTTCTCTAGTTTGTGGGGAAAAAAAAACAAAAGATGTTTGCTTCATCCAATGAAATGGGATGAGATGAGAACCTTCTTTTTTGTCAGCTTGCTTGAGAGTGGAGAAAAGACGCATGCTGTTTTTCTTCACGCTCTCTTCCACACAAGCAGATGTAATGTACAGAAATAATTATAGTAATAATGAGCTTGTTTTGGCACGAAGGCATCTCTAGGCAGAAAAAAGGCAAAAACTGAAGTGTCGCCATCTTTATCTTTTCAACCCCACTTTGTTTTTTCCTGAATTGTTTTTTTTTTTTAAGGAAATGGAGGGCACGAGATCACAGGCTCCGTCGGATCAGAGAAGGGTATTTTGGAGCAGCACACGTTCTTGCACTAACCAGACAATAGAAAAAGAGAAAAGCAGCAGCAGCAGCAGCAGCAGCTACTTGTCTTTTGCTACAAGATGATTCAATCGGTTCCTCTCAGATAACAGCAGATCAAAGGAATCAATGTGCAATCCCCATTCACATTCTTCTGCAACAAGAGGCAAAAACGACTGGACTAAGCCTGGAAAAAGGGAGGGAGTGGATTGAAAATTTGAAACCATATGCTCCTGTTGAATAGCAAGTCACCAATGACAAGAATCCTGCATCAAGAGCAAACATGATCAGAAAGAAAATTATTGCCTATCTGTACACTGAATGAGAATCTTTTTCAGGTCAATATTTTTTGCAAGTGTTCTTTCCATTCCCCCAGACAACAGCAAGGCTACTGATCAGGATACTAGCACTATATTAACTGATATGAATACTGTATTTTAATCCATGTGCAGATAGAGGTTAACGATGTTCATGCGGCGGGTCATTTAGATAGAAGTATGGAGTGAAACAGAAAATCACTAGTAAATTTTGCACTTTTGAAAACTGTAGAAACCAAAATCCTGTTTGGAAATCCATTATTTTCGACTCTAGTGGTGCGCAAGCACTTGCCTGTAGATTAGAGTGAAGCATCTAGAATGTTTAATGCTTGGCTGAGTTCATTCCGTATTGCAGCCAAACCACTTCACATAATCTAACGCTTTCATATTTCCAAAGATCAAGTACATCGTGAAATCACACATTGACAGTTGAAAATTTTGATTCATGAGCTCGTTTAATGACCAACAATCATCGCTGCTTTAAGAGAACCATCTGTTCCAAGATTAACTTCAAAGGGGAGAAAAATACTAAATTAGCTATTACAAGATTGCAGAATCCTCGTAATCCCAGAACCCTAGAAATCAAAGCAAATATTCAGTCAAAACTCCAAATGTTTCACTTCATAGTTCAGCAACTTCAGATCACTCACAAGCATTGAGGATGATTGGGTTTAGTGGTCAAAGAACCAGATTTCAAGATGCCTGCAGAGCACAATGATGGCAACTCTTGTTTCAGAACACAGGGGAAACAGCCAACCTCACTCGCTCCCTGTGCTAAATGGATCATATACTACTTCTTTGACTTCCTTAGCCTACCACTACATATCCGGCTTTATTCCATGTCCTTAAAAAACCTGTTGGGATTAGGCACGAGAAATACTTAGATAAAGTGTCTAACTTGTAGACGAAAAAAGCAATAGTATAAATTTTAAATTGGTGGCAGAAAATTACTCGACCCAACTGTCAGTGCAGGATTCAAGTAATAGGGACACAGCACCACTGAATCCCTTAGACAGAGCAGAG
Organism: Rhodamnia rubescens; assembly: GCA_021437795.1. Taxonomy (NCBI): domain Eukaryota; kingdom Viridiplantae; phylum Streptophyta; class Magnoliopsida; order Myrtales; family Myrtaceae; genus Rhodamnia; species Rhodamnia rubescens. Next base: position 557,267 of record JAILYA010000021.1, read on the forward strand.
CTAACCAGCATTTAGTCATCCAAGTGCCAGGACCGCTGAAACGGTATCATGAATTGCAAAAGATCGACCAGAGCAGGAACCGCTTTAAAGTTAGCAGACTGAGAACTTTGGCAGGGAAGCTTTCTTCTGGAGAAGATGGCATAACTAAAGATAAATCCAATAAAAATAAAGCATCAGCCTAGTACTGCCAGATTCACTAATTCAATCCCATTAAAGTAGTACATGGTAAAAATACCTCCTATGCGGGCGAGCTGCAGGAAGTATTTTTACCTCTAAAACAAGCATGACAGCCGGTACCTCAAACATCGGGACACGTAGATCAGATCACCCACCAGAACTTGCTAATGAAGGAGCTGCAATGATTGCATAAACTTGACTGACCGTGTCCCATGTACTCCATAAATTAAAGCACATAGCAAATACTTTAGAAAGATTCAATAAATCGCAATATCTTTTTACTTCCTTTCTATTTGTATTCCAAGTCTTGCTCTGAATATATCTTTCAACCTAGGATACCTGAAACATTGACTTGTAAAAACATACAAATACCTTCTGGTCTTCTTCTTTTCTATTTGTATTCCCAAGTCTTGCTCTGAATATATCTTTCAACCTAGGATCCTTGAAACATTGACTTGTAAAAACATACAAATACCTTATGGTCTTCTCTCCTTAGTGATAAACAAAGATGCACAAATTATGATTTCTGAAGAGGATCTGATTATAAACTCTACATAGATGGCTATAAAGGACATTAAAAATCCTATCCGCACGATCTGCTTCTATGTGGCTGAAGAGCATTTATACTTGTCACTTGTCATTAGCCCAATACATAACCCGTGTGACTTACTCCAAAACGAGTACCTGGTGAATAATTTTCATCCCGCGTGAACTTGACCAGCTACCTGCATGCTGCAAGTGCTCATAAAATGACCACCACTTCAAATTTCTGGAGCATCATAATGTGCCCATCAGACCCAAGCTGAAGTCAACATGCTGCAGTAGCCTCGAGCCACCGGCGGGGATCAATCATATTCAAAGAGAATGGTCACCCAAATTAGAAATATCAACCATATTCTCAACAAGATGCAGCTGTCTTGTCAATATGACAAGACATTGATAAACCCGTTCTGATTGAGGGTGTGATTTATCTCTAACAATAAACTCATGAACAACTCCATTAACCTCAATTGAGCTACATCCCGGTATCTTCTCTACTCCTCTATTTGTCATCATCTTCCTCACCTTCCTAGACTCTTCCCACATGTTTGCTTCTCCATACATATTCGCCAGTAGAACATAAGTACCACTGTCATGAGGATCCAACTTTAGAAGTTCTAAAGCCACTTTTTGTCCCAGGAGAACATTCCTGTGAACTCGACAAGCAAAAAACAATGGGCCCCAAACTCCAGCATCTGCCTTTATTGGCATGCTCTCAATAAGCTTCAACGCCTCTTCCAGTAAACCAGCCCGTCCAAGAAGGTCTACCATGCAAGAATAGTGCTTAAGCCTTGGGAACAGATTAAATTCAGAAGTCATCTGAGAGAAGAAATTACGCCCAGCTTCAACCAAACCCCCATGACAACAAGCTGATAGTACCCCTAGAAATGTGACCTCATCTGGCTTCAGTCCATCACCAATCATTTCCCTGAAGAAGGATATCGCATCCAGTGCATATCCATGATGAGCTAAACCGCATATTAATGCCGTCCAGGTTAAGGAATTTTTCATCGGCATTTCCAAGAAAACATGGAGAGCTCTAGGAATATCTCCGCACTTGGCATACATGTCGATAAGAGCAGTTCCCAAGGCAACATTGAGAGAAAGCTTGTGTTTCTCTACGTAGTGGTGAATCCATATCCCAACTTCAAGAGCCCCTAGTTGTGAGCAAGCCAATAAGCAAGTAACCATCGTAACTTCATCTGGTCTTGTGTTACTGGATTGCATTTCATGGAACAAGGCTAGAGCCTCCTTGCTACGGTTAGCTTGAACATAGCCACCTATCAATGCATTCCATGGAACAACATCCTTTTTAGGCATGCCATCAAAAAGCTCCCTGGCCATGTCTAGAAACCCGAATCTTGCATAGCCAACAACCATAGTAGTGTAAGAAACCAAAGTTCTCATCGTCATGTTATCGAAAATTTCCTGCGCTTGTTCGAGATCCCCACACTTGATGTACATGTCCATAAGAGCATTGGCGAGAGGCACAGTCAAAGTCAACCCATGCCCGTCAATCAATTGGTGGAATTCTCTCCCTAGTTTCAAATCCTCCAATTGGGCACATGAAGAGACCATGCCAATCATCGTGACCTCGTCCGGCATAAAACCCTCTGCCTCCATCTCACGATACACTCTCAAAGCATTACCCGCGAGCCCACTCCTCACATACCCATTGATCAAGGAGTTCCATGAAACCAAGTCTCTCACAGGACTTCTGTCGAACACCTCACGTGCTTCCCCCACCTCGCCCCACGAAACAAACATATGGATCACCGCATTGCGAACGAACAAGTCACCGTGAAATCCCAACTTCACCACATGGCCAAGGATTCCGCGGCCCAAACGATTGATCGACGAATTAGCACATATCTTCAGCAGCAGGGGATAAGTATAATTGTCCGGCTTCGACCCGCCATTCCTCAACATCCGCCGGTACAGAACGAACGCGTCGCTCGGTCTCTCGCTCTCTGCAAGGCCCCTGATCGCCACATTCCACGAGAACGCATTCGGGTCCTCCGCGCCGTACAGGATCTTGGCGCAGTACTCGAGGTCCCGCGACTCCGAGATGGCGCAGAAGGCGACGAGGCGGCTCAGAGCCAGCCCATCGGAGACCAGGCCGGTGGCCACCATCTGGGCTTGGACTTGCATCAGTTGGGACATGGACCGGCATCGCTCCAGCAGGGAGAGGAGCGGGTTCGAGAGGACGAAGGCGTGGGTGGTGTTCCAGCTCGTGGGCTTGTCTCTGTGGGGAGGGAGAGACCGGGTGTGGAGAGGACAGAGGACGAGAGAGCTCAGCAGAGGGTTCGGGAGCGAACGGAGGAGAGATCGGTGAGTGACTGCATGGAGAGGGATCATCACAAACGTGGGTTGGTTCTTGTCATTGGAGCTTTCTGGTCGTGCAGCTCCATGCAAGACAGGTTTCCAATCATCGAGGTTTCTTCACAGCTATATAGCCTTAAAAAGGACAACCAAAAGTATGGCCCACAAAAAAAAAAAAAAAAAGACAACCAATTTATTTTCCGTTAATATAATTGATTAAATCTTGTGTAGTTAGAGATTATTAAGCTTTATTAATTACATTAAATTGGGTTATTATCCCAATAAATTCCAAAGTAATATTGGATTCTTGAGTTTTAGCTCCAGTTTTCTCGAATGAAAATTCGAAATCCAAAAATTAATGTTATTTTCCTTTTTCCTCAGTCTTATTGGTCTACACGCATCATTTAAAATACTTAATTAGGCTTGCATGCCACTTAAATGCGGTATTAGATTTGAGTTCAACTTGATTTAAATGCATATCAACTCAATTATACTACATTCAGATTTGTGAGCCTTTGAGTCATCCATTTTAATAATGTATTATTATCAATCTCGAATTTAATTTCATTTATTCATAAAGTTAGGCATTGCCTAACTAATGTAAGGTTGAGGCACCATGACATATAAAATCAAAATGGCACAAAGTGAGATGGAAATGAGAACAAGCCGAGCTTATAACTTGCTAGTATCTCAAAACTTAATGTCACAAGTCACTCAACCAACATTATCTTTAGTCAACACCAAACACAAATAAAATTAGGGAAAATGACATTGCTCTTGCGAAAAGAGACAATTATTATTGAGATCAAAAGAATTAGTTATAGGCTTATGGTCAAGCCTTCTACAATTACATAAATAATCTCAAATTGCTAATATTATAGAATAATAAGTAATAAACCTAGCACTCTCCCTCAAGTTGGATCATACATACCAAAAAGACCTAACTTATTACAAATATGTGAAACTTGTCCACATCGAAGAGGCTTTGTGAAAATATTTGCTGGTTGCTCTTCGGAAAGTGTGTGCACTAAATGTATATCACCACAATTCACATTTTCTTCAACGAAATGACAATCCACCTATCTATCTTTCGTTCGCTCATGAAACACCTTTTTGCTAATAATGTGAATGGCGGATTGATTATCACAATGGAAAGTAGGTGATCCAGTCATAGACAGTCCAATCTTAGTCAAACAAACATACGAATCCATTGAAGCTCACCTATAACATTAGTCGAGCACGATACTCGGCCTCTACACTAGATGGAGAAGCAACGGACCATTTCTTTCTTTTCCATGACACAAGATTACCACCGAAAAATGCACAGTATCCCAAAGTAGACTAGCGATCCACAAGGCAACCGCCCCCAATTTGCATTAGAATATCTCGTTACCTCCAAAGACTCGGGGTCGAATAACAAGCTATATGAAGATGAACCCGATTATGGAACACAAGCCCTTGACTCGGAGCTCCCTTCGGATATCGAACAATTTGTAGGATGGCTTGCAAGTGAGTAATACGGGGAGAGCTCATGAGTTGACTCACCACACTAACAACAAACGAAATATTCGAATGAGTAATAGTGAGATAATTTAACTAGCCTACTAACCAACGATACTTCTTTAGATCACGAAGAAGCTTTCCATCTTCATTATCAAGCCTCACCTCAAGGTCTATAGTTGTGTCACCGGGCTTAGCATCATGCAAGCCCCCTCCTTAAGAATGTCAAAAGTATACTTTCGCTAAAAGAGAGAGATACTTCCATCGGCATGTGCCACATCTATGCCAAGAAAATATCGAAGATAACCCAAATCTTTAGTGTTAAACTTCTTCTATAGAAACTTCCGGATCCATTGTATACCTTCAACATCACTTTCAAGTAACAATAATATCATCAACATAGACAACAAGAATAACATACTCCTTTGAAGAGGACATACTAAATACGAAGTAATCCACGTTGCACCAATGCATGCCAAAAGTAATAATCACATCACTAAATCGACAAAACTAAGCACGAAGAGATTGTTTAAGTCCATAAAGAGCTTTTTGCAGTCGGCACACCTTTTTCCCCAAGCAACAAACCCGAGTGGTTGCTCCATAGGGACGACCTCATGAAGATCGCCATGAAAGAATGCATTTTTACATCAAGTTGATGAAAAGTCCACTAAAACGAGCACCAAAAAGACAACGATATGGACAAAAGGAATTTCGGCCACAACAGAAAAAGTCTTGTCATAGTCGATACCAAAAGTATAAGGATAGCACTTCGCAACAAGATGAGCTTTTAAGTGCTCAACTAAACCATTTGATTGTGTCTAACGACAAAGACCCAAATGACAGCGCACCATTTGTTTATCAAGAGGCAAATGAACCAATTCCCAAGTTTTATTATGATAGAATGCAGTTATCTCCTCCTCCATAGCACAAGTCCAACTGGATGAGCCAAAACCTCCCGCACACTACTTGGCACCGCATACGTATACAAGGGACAATAAAAAGGCGGACATTCGAGGGGTTAAATTATGATAGGACACCAAATGAGAAAGAGGATCCGAGACCGAGTATGGAGAGCAATAGGAGAATCGACGAAGTTGGTGGAAGAGGATAAGAAGCCAGGATCGAAGGCGGTAATGCGACATACACTGGTGGAGAGGCACAACCCTAAAAGGACGAGGACCATGATTATAAACATGAAGAGAATGACCGAAGGTAATGATGTGGCCTACATCGGTGGTGATGCGACATACGCTAATGCAGGTGATCCTGGATCGGGCAGAGCATTAATAGAAGGAATAACCGGTACTTCCGGTGAGAGGCACTGAGTGATACGATCGAAGGCATCGGCCGTGGACCGATAAGGTGTGAAAAGTGGCGGAAGATCCATCGTTAATGGCACCTAAGGAGAAACATTGCTAAAGTATGTTTGATCCTCAAAGAAAGTCACATCAACACAAATATACTCCCAACAACGAGTACGGCGATAACAAACATAACTCTTTTTAGTACAGGTGTAGCCGACAAATACACATTTTTAGGCACGAGGCGATAATTTTTTCAATCCAGGAGATAGAGAATGGAAGAAAGAAAAGAAGACAAAAAATGCGAGGATGAACAAATCACAAAGGATGATCGGGATAAAGAAGAGCATAAAGGACAACTCATTTAACACCGAGGACGGAAAACGATTAATAAGATGACATGTTGTAAGAATAGCATAGATGTAAAATGACTTCGGCATATGTGCGTGGACAAGTAGATCATGAGCAACATCCAAACAAATAACGATTCTTACGTTCAAGCAACTCTATTATGTTGCAGAGTCGAAGCGCAAGAACTCTTATGTAAAATACCATGAGATTCAAAAAATAGAACAAAAGTAGAAGAAGAAAATATTCACGAGCATTATTTGTATGCAAGCACTTAATAAGATAGCCATATTGAGTATGAACTTCATGATAAATGGCGAAACGAATGAAACACTTGAAGACGATCTTTTATTAACCAAGTCGTACAATCATCAATGAAGGTAACAAAATAATGAAATCAAATGAAGACTCTCGACTAGTGCTCCAAACATCGGAGTGGACTTAATGGCTAGGACGCACGATTTAAAACACGAGGGGGAAAAAGACACACATGGTGCTTACTCAACCGACACATTTCACAATCAAACAGAAGGCTAGAAATAGTCGCGAAGGGAAAATATTGAAGTACGTCGCTAAGGGGTGACCGAGGTGACAATATACCCGATAAGAGTCATCCACAACCTTCTTGAGCGGTAGAGCAACAACAACAATAATCTCCGGGTCTGGAAGTTCCACCAGCCTCACGCCCACCACCTATTCCGTGCTCAATCTTCGATCTTGAAGAACACTTAGAGGAAGAAAAGAGAATATCACAATCAAGGCCACGAGTTGTAGAATTGACAGATAATATATTACAAGAGAAGCGTGGAATATGATAAACCAAAGGTAAGGACATGAAGGAACTCAATGATACACAACCTATATCGATCACTTTGGACTGAGAACCATCAATCAAGATGGCTAAAGTGAACGGAACGGGCAAGGTGGAGGTAAGAAGACGGAGAACACCAATCTTGTAATGAGTGGCTCGTAAATCAATAACTCAAGAACGAGGAGTAGCGGTAGTGGACAAGAGATAGCTAGAATCATTGTGTTGTGCCAAAATATCAACAAAACCAGAATTAGCACTAAGTTGCCGTGCTCTAACCAACTCATTAAAATTTGCATTACTCAAATTCACTGTACTCTATCCGGAAGAAGGTCTAGGTGAAGGAGACTAAGGCTCAATATCAACAGAAGCATGAAAACCTCACAACTCGGGATGGAGGTCATAGCAATAATCAACAACGTGTCCAGGAAAATGGGAACGAGTACAAAAACGACCCACAACCGCGCTAAGAAAAAAGATTCTTTTATTATATTATCTTTGAGCTCCTCTAGAACCACTACTACCACCACATGGGATACCTTTGCCTAAACACCATGCCTATGCCCGCAGTTGAAATTATCAGAGTTCCAATTTCGATTACCATTACTACAACCACGAGCTCCTTGACCACCACGAGCCACCATAGCACTATTGTTCGATATAGCTGAGGTTTTGGCATTAGAAGTGTAACGAGCAGCCCAAGAATACACATCTTCCATGGAAAGCAGAGAGCCCAGAGAAGTAATATGTTGCTGAAGAGCACTGTGATTAGGACCAAGACCTCGGAGGAAAAGTGCTACCGCCATGTTTGCTTCTCGTTGCTACATCTGAATAACTGTGGTAGCCAATAGAAAATAAGAATTGAGATGCTGATACAAAGATGAAAAATAAGCATAATACTCTACTAACCCGGCATCACCAATTTTAGCTTCAAATAAAGCCTCCCACATATCACAAAGTCAACTCATATTATTCTATTTGGAATAGAGTAAAACATATTTTGTCCCTACCTCACGGGCTATTGCATAATCCATGAAAAGATTGCGGATAGATTCAGCCATACTTTTCCATAAAAGAGTATTCGACGCAGCATTAGCAACCTTCCATTCTTCTAGATTAGCAGGATCTGTAGATAGTTCTTCTTCAAGCCATCTAGATTGGCTAGTAGCATAAATAAAAGTAGAAAGAGGCATTGATCAAGTAGGATAATTGGTACCATTCAACTCGAGCAAGATAGTATGTAAGCTTGTCATGCTACAAGTACCCCTATGATAGGTACTAAAAGATCTTTGACTAGGAGTAGCATTAGGGGGAATCACCCTCGAAACAGCATACGGATACCTTGCCGACTCAGTAGACATATCCACAAAGCAAGAATAAAACACCACAAGTTTCTACAACACCACCGATAGCACTAGAGGGTGAGATACAAAGGAACCTTTGCTTTTCGGACTCACTGTTAGTGGACTATAAGTGTCTAGTCGACTTCTTGGAACATAGTCGACTAGTCAGGAACCACACGACAAAAAAACACTACGAACGTACACGAATCTCACCCAAACCACCACAACTTTGTGATCTAATCGTCACATCACCATAAACAACTCAAAACCAATTAAGACACACGTTAAAGAAACAAACTCAAGGGAACAGTGGCAAGACCAGAGAAATCGCTTGGAGCGCTGTGGGCACGATTGTAAGAGTAGTAGCAATGGGAGGCAGCACGGTTGGAGGTGTGAGGAAAAAAAAAAAACACGATCGAGCCAAAACACTCTCTTCTTACTTGCCGGTGATCGCAGCAAGGGAAGGAACCCTAGCACCGATGATATGGTCACGTCTTCTCTCACTTAGGAAGGTTGTACTCTCGATACCATATTTTTGATAAAAGAGAGAATAATTATTATTGAGATCAATAGAAGTATATGTAGGCATAGGGTTAAGCCTTGTACATTACATAGATAACCCAAACTTGCTAACATAATAAAATAATAAGTAATAAATCTAACAAACACAAACGATCCCTAAACTTTGGCCCAATATGTAATGTGACCCCTAAACTTTTAATTCGTTCAATGTGATCCCTGAACTTTAGCCAATGTGCAACGTAATTCCCGAACTTTTGGTACATATTTAATTTAGTTCATGCACTATATGAAAATGTTCGAATTTGTCCCCGATCTTGACTTAATGAAATGACAACATTGAACATTTTTATATAACTCAAAAACCACACTATAGAGACCGCTTGAACAAATTAAAAAGTCCTGGATCACATTGAGCAAATTAAAAGTTTATGGATTACATGGTGACCATTTGTGTCATTATTCCATAAAATTATCATGAGCTTGTATAAATACATTTTCTGTGTTGTAACTTGGGCTATGCAAATTCTAATCATGTTAAATTACTCGAACTCAAAAAAAAGAAAAAGCTCCAACCAACAAGAAACTAGCGCTTTACATGTATAATTCTGGCCCACAAAAAGGTTCAGTATATATACATATAAGGGTCATTTGACCGCATTGATAATGAAATCCCAGGACGTCATCCTGATTCAATCCATGGATGATGCGCCAAACAAAGTCCCTCGTAGCATGAAAAGAATATGAAACTAGCACATTGCTATCCTGAATAGTCCCTACTAGTTTTCATTCGGTTTGGTAAAATGAGTCTAGAGAACAATTTATCCTATGTCATGAATGTGATACGCATATGAAGAGAATCTCAAGGCAACATCGTCAGCTTTAGAAACCAAGACAACATGGAGAACACACACATGAAGAAAGTTATACCCAGATTTCAAGGAAAGCGACAGTGCTACAACACAAATTTCACTTGAATAAAGATGCATAGGTTGTAAAACAAGACTTATCCAAGTAAGTTAAGCCACCAATGCCTCGAGATTGGTGATTGGTGAGTTCTAAGCACAGATAACCTGTCCAGAGATAGCGGATTCGTCAACCGGAAAATGTTATACTTGGTAAAAAGAAAACGAACAAGTATCGTACAGAGAGAGCATCATCTATATAGAGCAACCACTTTTCGATATGGGTATCGTCAAGCATCATTCATAGTCATCTCTTTCAACAGTCTTGCTCAAAATGCTCCTCCATTCAGCAATTCTCTTCGCATTTTCAAACTTTTGGTCAAGCGGTACTTCTTTTTCGAAAAAAGCATTGATCCGAACATTCATGTGCTTTTTTCTCTGATTAGCACAAAATGTGCAGAAACCCAAGTGGATCCTAAGTACCAGCTTTACGAATTGGACATCTCCAGGCGAATTTCTCTGCCAAATGTCCATATCATCTGACAAACAATGGAGATAAATATAAACCAAAGTTTGGAATTGAATTAACCTGCTCAGTCTTGCAACTCAGGTGCAACAAAAGCTGCTTGACACCCAAGCACTATCCATCTGTTAACAGAAAATGAACTCAGCCACTGCATCGGATAGTGTGAATGAATCTGCAAGGTTAGGCTTCCCAAAAACATTTATGTGAAGCAAAGATCATCCTAGGAGAGAAAGATATTGCATTTCTAATTGGAAAATCTGACTGCAGGTTTACATTAGGCAGTTCACAGGCAGATAAAGTATCAAAATACGACAATCCACTTCCAATAGCACAAGTCTATTCATAGGGCAGGCAAAAAAAAAGGATAGCAGTCCCACCAAACTTTGATGATAAAGCAGTATATACAAAACCCGTTTAGCTTGTCCTTTAGAGTGGAAAGACAGCAAAGAGAGGTTAGGAGGTTGCTATTGATGCCTACTCAAGTCTATGTGATCTCTCCCTTGAAATCTGTCAATACCATGAGAAGTTGGGTCAAAAGATGCTTCCGACCTCCTAGAATTGATCTCCAACTCCTTATGCTTCAACTCCAGAAAACCCCGTTCATTTTCTAGTTTTATCCTCTCATTTTCCAGCCTCAACTGCTCCAGCTCCCTGTTTTTCTTACTGCAGTATCTTAGCCACTTGAAACGCTGTTTCTCGAGCTCAAAGGATTGAGCCTGAATGCTCGCACTCTGTCCTTGAAGTTGCAACATCTGTCTCTTAATCCATTCTTTTCGCTCCCATGGTGTCTTTGATGGGTCCTGAAATATATCTGCCATCTCAAATTGCAAATCCTCTTGCCCACTACACTGCGGCCATGAAGGGCCGTCCTCGTCAACCATTTTCCTCTTATTAGATTCACACACTTTTCCCCGACATCCTTCAACACCATTGTCATCCTCATCATCCAATCCATTGTCGTCATCTTCGTCATCACAATCTTCATTGTCTTCAGCTTCCTCATCTGAAACATTACCATCCTTCGATCCCCTCTCGAGATTCAATGAATACGCTTGGACATCAAAATCTTGGCAGTTAGGAATCTTCTGGCCATTATGGTAGGCACACATCTCTTTGTAAAATAAATGCTTCGAGCTCAATATCTTCCTCACATCTTCCTTTGCCTTTGCAGATAGCTGGGGCATGGAATCCATAAGGGCAGGGTTCTCCACCACTCTGCAACTGGTTCCTCTCCCAAGAAGATCATTCAGTCTCTTGTACCTCTTGTTCAAATCATTGAACTTATCCTCGCACTGCTGCGGTGAAACATGACAACCTCTACTGATCATGATCTTTGAAACAGTTTTCCACTTGCCCTTCTTCTGGAGAATCCCGGATTTCCTCCTAAATCCGTCCTCAGTAGCCCCATCATCGCCCACGCAAGCAACCACTGCTATGAGAAGCCTAACCACCTCATCCGTCCACTTCATTCGATGCCAAGAAGAACCCTTCTTACCATTTTCTGAACTCTCGCCATTTCCATCATCCAAAATAGGTTCATCCTCTTCGCTCATATTGCCGGCATTCAACACACCAACCACGGCCTTCTCCTTGCTGAAATTTGGTGGCGCAACTCGTGGTGTCAAGCCCCCGACCTCCATCAGTCCGATGTGTTGGCTGCTGCTTTCAAGACCAGTCATGAGATTCATCGGCTGTCGATGGCTCATGGAAGATTGAGCCAGGTGGCTCTGTTGGGGCCTGTGCATTGAGGACTCCAGGTCTAAGAATCCCCCACTCGACACTGACAAAAACCCGCTTCCCAAGCTCGAACTGTCCATCTCTCGCCACACTAAACCTATCCGATAACTCCTAATAAGCCAAAAAAATGGAGCAGCAGCAGTCACAGAAGTTCCAAGCCAATTGGCTTCGTAGTATTCTCGAATCAACCAATCAGCCTATTCGACTCTGTCCATTCATCTCAGAAACGAAATGGCCTGAAATCTCAAGCTAATACACGACTCTCTACCAAATCTCCTTCGATTTCCGAAATTGTGAGCAAACGAAAGAGGGAAAAAAAAATTGAATCAGAAATCAGCAAGATCCACAAGAATATCTCACTCCTCCTTCAACCATGGCGGAAATACATCCCACAAACCCCCTCGAAACGACTCGTACACAGAGGCGAGATCGTGCGTCGTTTACCTCAAATTACCACAGAAATCTAGAAGAGCGCTTTCGCTACGGAATGCAAAGTCGCCGCAGTGGAGAGACACGGGGTTATGAGGAAAACGAACGAGCGCCGAACAGAAAAGCTCGCCTCCAATGATCTTCAGGAGAAGAATTTCTCAGCCCATCCGACCGGAGAAGCGACTGGGCGCATGTGCCTGCCTGCGTTTCGTTCAGGAGAGAGAGAGGGGCTTGCTTGTTGTCGGAAACAAAGGTGTCCAATTAAATGGGGACTTGTGTCGGACGCCGGGGGAACCGATCTCCGGTACGCGCCGCAATCACGTCTTTTTCGCTTTATTTCCTATATGAATATAAATTGCTATAATAAGTTGGAGAAATTTCAAATAAAGGCATTGAAATATTTTTATTTTTTTAAATAAAAATTTAAAGTGAATTTTATTTTAAATAAAGACGTGAAATCGTCTTTATTTAAAAAAAAAAGTCTTTATTTAAAAAAGGCGCGAAGTGTCTTTGTTTCAAATAAGAGTTAAAAGTATCTTTTTGTTATAAAAAAAAAAGCGTATAACCAAAGGCATTTTTCATCATTTACTCTTTCTTTCTTTTTCATTTTTTCATTTTTTTTCCCTTTTTTTGGGCCTTTCGTTCTCGTCAGTGGCCAATCTCAAGCGACGGCTGGCAAGCCACCAAGTGAGAAGGAGAAAAAGAGATAAAAGAAAGAAAAATAAAAGGACAGAAAAAAGGGAAATTTTTTTTAAAAAAAATTAAATGACAGAAATATGATTAGACCTTTCTTTAAAATAATTAGAGTATTTTAGACACTTATTTGAAATAAGATTCATTTCAAGAATTTATTTAAAAAAAACGAAAATACTCTTGGTTTTTATTTGAAATTTTCCCAATATTTTATGACCCACGAGTAAAATTTATTCCCGATCGATTAATGCCTATCGGCCTAGAAGGATGACATGGATTACATGCTTAATCTAGTGGGCTTAGACGCCGGTCAAAACTTATTTTCCAAATTTCATTTGGAAAAATCTCCCCTTTTTAGGAGAATATTTCTTCTCGCCATTGCATATCAATCGACCCTGATATGATTATGTTGAATTTAGCGAGTGAAGTTTGCATTTTTATTGTGGCTATTGGGTATCGCTTTTCAACAGTAGAATGGGAAAAATTCACAACGTAATTAGCGTTCGAGAAATCATATTCCCTGCATTTTAGGCGATCCGACGTAGTTTCATGGAAAAGCCCAGAATCCAGATGGTGTCTGGCGCGACAAAATGCTACCTAGTTTCGTCAAAAGGTACGTAAGGCTCCACTAGAGCTGAGCTATTCAATGGTCGTCGTGCCTTGATTACTATTACATCCACTACCATTTACCCAAAGGTGGAGAGAAGCAAATAAGTCTCTACTATGCTTATAGGATTACGACCATGCGTCAAGCAGCTCGACAGAATTTGATTGCGATCTCGATTGCGATGCATCAGCGGGTTAGACTTCTGAAATCGCAACTCTGAAGCGACGATCAGTCGAGGGAACACGAAATGACATTTGCAATCTGCAGCAGGAATTAGGGTGCATATCTAAAAGCAGTCTTAAAGGAGCGAGGCACCTGCATTACCCCCTTCGCCCATGCACAGCTCCAATTGCAGAGATTACATTATCACATTAGCAGACAGAAAAGATGGAAAATATGCAACCTGGGCTCGTCTCAAGCGGATTTGGGGCAATAGTTCTGGCCTTGAGTGTCGTGGACGTTCAGAGGCTTCTTGTAAGACTGCAATAGTAAAGAGGAACAGACCACGCTGAGGGAGGAAGCGGCCATGCAGGCGCCGGCAAGCCAAGGCGGTAGGCGGATGCCGGTGAACGGGTACAGGATGCCGGCGGCAATTGGCATGCCTAGGATGTTGTAGCCGAGGGCCCACACGTAATTTAGTCGGATGCGCGACATCGTCTTCCGGGACAGGTGGATGGCGGTGATCACGTCCTCCAGGTTGCTTTTGATGAGAACTATGTCAGCCGCTTCTATGGCGACGTCAGTGCCTGCACCGATCGCCATGCCGACATCTGCTGCAACCAAGGCCGGTGAATCGTTGATTCCATCTCCCACCATTGCCACTGTCATCCCTTTCTTCTGCATCGGATTTAAATTGTCAGTCTTCAAACCAATTTGTCCTTTACAAGATACGTAGCATATGCACGAATAGGGCCGAAAGAAGGGACAGGCCTCATCGAACAGAGAGATGAGGCGCATGAGCGTATGTTAGCAGCAGTATATTAGTAGCATAATACAAAATAAACAGAAGACGGAGCCTCAAGAATCAAACTCGTGACCTATGCTCAACTAACGTTAGACAGCTCTAAAAGCTAAAGCTTGTGGAAAAGTGGATTCTAAGATATTTTGTTCAAAAGTCCCTGAATTCCTCAGTTGCCCCCTTGATTATGATCAAATGCCATGCGTCGTGCTTAAGCCAAAACCAACCTATGACTAAGGAGAGTCAGAGTATTTGAATGTTTAAGTTACGCATTTATCTCTTAAGTTTTAGATGAGTTGGTAGTCATTGCCCAACACTTTACACTACACGGTCCAACCCTGTCAAATCCCAATATGATGCACAAATATACCATCAAAACTGATGCATCATGATTTAAATTTTGTACAACTCTAGAAGGATAGAACCACCTATGAGATCATGTTCATATTTATCGTATGAAACACGTCCACCCGTTACTAGGACCCTACTTCCGATCTAAAGAATCCTTGGCAACACGAAGTGCTCGCTCAAGACAACTGCTTAAACTTCGACGATATAACAATAACCATCTAAGATAGACGTAGTCCACTTTAGAACCAAGGCAAGATAAGGGTACCTGCAAGTCTTTGATCCTGTCAGCCTTGCCTACTGGGTCTGTCTCAGCAAAAACTGTCTGGATACCGACTTGCTTTGATATAGCTATTGCTGTTGCCCAGTTATCACCGGTCACCATGATACTTGAGATGCCCATAGAGTGGAGAAAAGATATGACACGCCCAGCCTCTGGCTTTACTGGATCAGTTACAGCAAAAGCTCCGGCAATCTTTCCATCAATGGCAACAAGCACACAGCTACGAGCCATTTGCTCATTTTCTGAGATGTAGTCCTGAACCTCACGACCAATAGCCACATTAAAGGCCTGCATGAGCTTCCTGTTGCCGACTAGAACCACTTTTTCACCTACTTTTCCTCTCACCCCAGCTCCTGGGTGCACCTCAAAGTCCTTGACCTCTGCATTATGGTCAGTGCTGGATCCGAATTTCTTGCGCAGCCTCTTTGTGTGTTCCATGACAGCTTTTGCTATCGGGTGTTCACTATTCACCTAAGTATTACAGACAGCCAATGAATCACATAAAGAGCACTACGTCAAATGAATACATATCTACTTGAACACAATTATCAAGGTCACTTCTTTGTAACATAAACAATTTCCACTGAAAGAGTAAAATTTTGAGAATGAATAGTGGCGTGTCAGAAGATCCTGAATTACACCCAATTCATAGGTTTTTTTCCATTACCACACTTTCTGCTTAATGATCCAACTCTTTCATAGTAGGACACTATGCTACAATAGAGAGACACACCTCTGCGGCGGTAGCCAGGTCGCAGAACTCCTCCATTGAGTAAGAGGAGAAGAGAACAGCACTAACCACCGCAGGCTTTCCAATAGTCAATGTCCCTGTCTTGTCAAACACCACTGTTTTCACCTGTAGACAGAAAAATGTAAATATATTGCATATAACAGAAGTTAAGATATTAATAAAAGAAATTGGAAAGGAGCTCACAACAGATTCAAGCCATCTACATACAGATTTATCCGTATGTCTAACTTCAACAACACGCACTTACAATCATTCTCAAGGAGATTGCAATTTGCAAATTAATACAAGGATTTGCTATCAATAGAA
Source organism: Rhodamnia rubescens (assembly GCA_021437795.1). Lineage (NCBI taxonomy): Eukaryota > Viridiplantae > Streptophyta > Magnoliopsida > Myrtales > Myrtaceae > Rhodamnia > Rhodamnia rubescens. The sequence goes on from JAILYA010000021.1 coordinate 573,668, forward strand.
CACTGTCCTCTATCTGTGGGACAGGACAAAAGAAAAAAATGGGTGGCACTCATGTCTTAACAGAATATGTGGCTCAGAATACACCATCTAAACTATGAGGCAATTATTACTAACTAATGTAACCACCAGCAGAAAGGAAGTGAAAAGTACTTTCTTTAGCATGCTTAAAGACATTCGAAGTGACAATGTGATAGGTGTTTACAGATCTGGTCATTCTCCCCTTGAAACAACCCAGCCGGATAAAGAGAACCAACTACTAAAGCAGATATTAAAACGTAAGAGGACAGAAAATAGCAAGAAAGGCTTGTCTGGAATAGTAATACAGTGAACAAAGCAGCACAAATTCTTCAGGAGTGAATGAATGTCTGCATTTCCAAGTAATGGTATTGCTCAGTTCCCAGATGATAGTTTCAAATCCTACCTTGTGTGCCTTTTCAAGTGCATCTCCACCTTTGATAAGCACACCTTGTGAAGCACCCTTGCCAGTGGCAACCATGACAGCCGTGGGAGTTGCTAGTCCAAGGGCACAAGGACAGGCAACCACAAGTACTGAAATACCAAACTGCAGAGCAAGTTCAAATCCATCCATTGCTTTTGGTATCCACCATTTAGGATAGAGACCAACTTCTCCAGGGATAAACCATCCCAGCCATGTAAAAAATGCTGCCACAACCACCTGTATATAGAAGAGAAGAAATCATAATTAATTGATTCGCAAAGCAATATTATCGATCAACAAGGTAACTACATAAAGCAGGACCAAAGAAAGAGACTTACTGTTGGCACGAAAAATCTTGAAATTTGGTCTGCTAGTTTCTGAACAGGTGCTCTTGCAAGCTGAGCAGCTTCAACCAGTTGAACTATTTGAGAAAGTGCTGTCTCCGACCCAACATGAGTGGCCTTTACTAGCAAGCATCCATTCTCATTCATGGTTCCACCAATAACCTATGCATCCAAATAAAGGACAGGTGAGGTGCCAGTCAAAATTGCAGTGCAAATACAACTCCAGTACATGAGATGTTAAGCAAGAAGACAAGGCGATACCTTGTCTCCTGGTCTTTTAGCAACTGGCGTAGCCTCCCCTGTGATCATGCTTTCATTGACATGGCTTTGGCCCGTGATGACAATCCCATCAACAGGAACCTTTGAGCCAGGAATAATCTTGAATACATCTTTCCTTTGTATAAGTTGAGTACTAATTTCCTCCTCTGAAATAACATTCCCTTCATTATCCAAGTTAACCAAACAAGCTGTATCAGGTGCCAGATCAGTCAACTTGGCTAAAGCATCCGAGGTTTTCCCTTTAGCTACAATCTCCAGATATTTTCCCAAGAGAATAAAGGATATCAACATGGAACTTGTTTCAAAAAAGTCTTGCCCTTCAAACTTATCAGAAGTCAATGCCTTTATCATGATATATACAGAATAAAAGTAAGCAGCATTGGTTCCCAATGCAACCAGAACATCCATATTAGCTGATTTTCGTCTCAGCGCATGGTATGCCCCCACATAAAACCTAGAAAATATCCAAAATCACAAAAGTTAGATGATTCTCGGAAGTGACCTTAACATCATACACCATCCAGCATACAACTTCTTGAGTGTGAAAACTCGACACAACACAATCAATAATTATTTGGGAAAAGATTTTCTGACCTTCGGCCAATGACAAACTGCACTGGACTGCAAAGTAACCATCTCAGGAGCATCCCAATACTGAGCATGTTGTATATCTTATACTCTAACCAGTTCCCATAATGATGAAGCATCGGAAGTACCATAGAGAATACGAAAACTGGAACCGAAAAGAGGCAGCTCAACAAGAATTGGTTTCTATATATCCGTACTTCCTCTTGTTGCTCAGATTCTCTACGTCTGGGAGCAATATAGAGGCTTGCGTTGTATGATTTAGACCCGTGGCTAGCTTCCTTTATGCAATGTATTAGGGACCTTGGACCGGTAAGGTCAGGGTCATAGGCGATAACGACCTTTTCTTCTGCCAAATCCATCTCAACTTCATTCACACCTTCAGCTGACTCAAGGGTGGTCTGAATAATAGCTGCATCTTCTGGGTAATTCACTCCTTCAACTTTCAAATGCACTTTGTTCAGATCATTACCCGTTGTGATGAGATCAGCCCCAAACCCAGCATCTTCTACAGCTTCAATAATGCAGTTGGTATCGGTAATGTTTTTATCATAGTGGACCTTTGCTTCTTCCAGAGCTAGACCAACCACAGCTTTTTTTACTCCATCAACCATTGAAAGGGCACGTTCAACAGACTCAGAGCAGCTAGTGCATGCCATTCCTTTGATTCTAAGACGACATACAACAATATCCCGCTCTGGAAATTCTGAAACTGCAAAACCTGCTTCCTCGATGCACTCCTTAATCTTTCTTGCCTAATAAGAGAGCCATAAATTTGTCATTTCTCATTAATAAGGCAGAATAAATGGATTGCGAGCAAAATAGAGAGCACATCTTATAAAAGTACAATCGAGAGAAGAAAGGCAGATAGAATGACAGAAAGATAGGTACTTCCTTATCATTGATGCACCTTTCTCTAGCGCTTGTAAGGTTTTGGGAAAATTCACAAAGATAAAGTTCACGTCTTCTCACCACAAATCCAAATATAGGTACTTCCTTATCATTGATGCACCTTTCTCTAGCGCTTGTAAGGTTTTGGGAAAATTCACAAAGATAAAGTTCATGTCTTCTCACCACAAATCCATCTCCAGAACTTGTTATCAAATTATAACCCACATGATAATCTAAAAACATTCTCACAGAAATGTCATTAGGCATGCGCACGCAATATTTGGGCTATCAACTTGATCCACAAAACTCTGAATAGATGAACTCAATGTCTGCAATTTCTTGCTCTTCAAAATTATTTTGGTGCTAACAAGTGGGGATGACCTAGACTTACTATCCCACGTCACATAAGAGGAGAAATAACGCTGCCATTTCTGGTGAAACTCAGATGATATTCAAGTTAATAATTTGGAAAGACAACAAGGAGAGAAGAGATTGCAAATAACTCACGTAATCTAATTGGACAAACGGATGTAAAAAAGAGTATGCCCTAGTGTCTCACTGTATGAAGAACAGCATGGATGGATTGTTACAGCTGACTTACATTTACAAGCTCGGGAATATATGTCACTGCAGCATGGCCTTGAAGTGGGGACACCAACACACTCTCGACTCCATTAAGCTTTCCAACAGCTGATTCTACAGAAACTGCGCAGGACGCACACTTGATATCACTTACTCTGAATGAAATACTCTGTACTCTGTCATCTTTACTATGATCTGTCATGCTTGAAGAGGTGATCACACCATCAGCAGGTTGCCACAGAGGCACCTTGAGGTCGTCCTTCCCATTTAATTCCATCTTAATCTTTCAAACAGTTCGGTTTGACTAATCCTGCAAAAGCAAAATTAACAACGCAGTGGAGTTACATGATCTGGCCTCTCTATAGCCAAATTAAAATTGTAGCATGTCCATGCAGTGATTACAAGGTTCGAAAGAAAACTGCTGAAAGATTTATCTATCGCCATTGCTAATTCTAGCAAAAATGCTATTGCCCGGAGCTCCAATTTTCATTTTGCTTGCTGGTGACGGCTTAAGCGACCGTCACTTGCTCTATGCAGCTCGGTATGCCCGTGAAGTAGTACAAGGAGTGAAAGAATATCGCTGATAGATTTAGTTACTCTCACGAATGCTAAATATAGCGAAAATGCCGAAGCGCAGAACTCCAATTTCGGTCATCTCCGAAAAAATAAAACCAGCGACAGCCATGCTGTTTAACACTCTTGCGACGCATTCGACAAACTACAAAATACTCACGAAACAAATTGCAGCGCATCGACTCTATAAAGCAGAACGAGCAAACAGGAGTTCAAGTTGGAGGACTATGTATCAGCAAGCAATGATCAGGCTCGAGACAGAGCAGCAAACGAGCATCCGCGCTGGACGCGAGGCGCGACCTCGAGACAACAAAGCAAGCACCAGACACCATCGGACAGCGGGAAGCCCCGCGAGAAGAACGGAGCACGGGGACAGCAACGAAACAGGAGTTCCATATATAACACCAAATAGGCGGAGGGCGAGCCCGTAAAACGCACGTACCGAAAGGAGTCCCGTGTCCTTCCACCACCTGCTGGCGAGAGAGAGAGAGAGGGGGGGGCAGCAAAAAGAGAAAAAGCTAAAGCGAAAGGAGAGGCGGTCTGTGGATGGAAAGAGCGATTGGGATCGATCGCATTAAAGCTTCGGCTCTGCGAATTCTAGGGTTTCTGCAGAGAGAGAGAGAGAGAGAGGGAGAGAGGGACGAAAAGGACAGAAGGTGCGGCAGAGAGATGGAGCGATGAAGAGCCGTGACTCGCTCGCTCCAAAAAAATCCTTGAATTTTTCCCCGACTCTTGTTTTAAATTTTTGAATCTTTAACGTCTTCTTCTTCTCCTTCTTCGCGTTTTCGTGGGCTGTTCGGGTTCCCTCTATAACCATAACCGCCATCGCCCACCGCGCTCCCGGGGGGCGTGAAATCCCGATCCTGCCCCTGCGTGCGCCGCCCACCATCTTCTCGTCCCCACGTTCCGCGTAGCTTCACACCCTCCTCTTCCCTCCTTTTTAATCTCTTTCCACACGCAATTGACTTGGTCCACCTTAATCCAATTTTTTTATAATAATTTTTTTTTTTGTCAACCGATGGTACCGCCCACGGATCGGAGTCTCGGGTCAGAGCCCTTGGCACCGGAGCTCTCGAGTCCGAGCCTAGAGGCTCCGAGCTTGGCCTCGAGGTCTTGGGCTCGAGCATCCAGATCTCTCGACCCTAGCCCACATCCCTTCCTCGACCCTTGAAGTCCTAGGCCTGTTTCCCCAAGGTCTCGAGACCGAGCGCCTAGGTTTTGCGTCCGGGGATAGCTTGGACTCGAGGGTCCAACCCTAATGTAGGAACCAAGTCCTTCGTGCATCTCGCTTACATGCATCACCGGGTTTTACGAGTCCCATATATGGACATCTCATCTCATGATGAATGTGAAAAAAACAAAAAAAAGGTTCCCGATACGATTTCTTGGCTAGTCTTGAATTGTCAAGTTAGGCAATGGTCACAACCACGGTGGTGAGCGACGCGAAAAAACAATGCATTTATCTAATTTTATCGTTTTTGTGAATTGACCCTCGGGTAATTTACCAATGTGCAACTAACAATGCAATAAAAATCGAAATTGACCAAGTCCTAGGTAAAATTTGAATGCTTCATAACTAAAAATGGGGATCTATTCTATTCCACGGCTTGTAAAGAGTGATGTCGTATCATTGTGAATGATTTTAAAATCATTTATAAACGTTATGAACGAACTTTTGTATCAATTCGCCACTAAGCGTTAGGTGAGTTGGTGAGATCCCCGAGTTTTGGACGGTTAAAACCGATGAGATCCCGGGTTCAAATCTCCTCGACCCGGCTTAGGAGACTTAACTGCAGAACGGCGCTCATATTCCCATCAACCGCGAAAAATAATCCATTACATGTGGGAAATCTTGATTATCAAAATAAAAAAAACAAAACTTTTGCATCAATTCAAATTGATATCCTAGCAAACAAACCGCCCTTTTTAACCCATATGCTTCCGTCAGATTAGACCAATTCAAACGTGTTCTTTACTCTTTTTAACCCATATGCTTCCGTCAGATTAGACCAATTCAAACGTGTTCTTTACTCCTAGTGCTGTTAACAAAGTTATAGCTTTTACACAGCCAATTGTCTGGCAATCCCACGCGTCATGTTGTGAGTAGCTCAAAAATTAATGAGCTTTTTTGCTATTCAAGTCAAATGCCAGAAGATAAAATTACCAAAGAAAATAAGGAACAGCGACGCCGACACTAGATATATACGTGATTCGGTCCGATTGTCGGTTGCATGCTCCTTGGGAAAAATCGGCCCTCGACAAATTCACTATGTATCCATACAATACGGAGTTTATAATGAGTGTTAATCGGCTCTAAGTTAGACTCAAAGCAAAAAAATCACAATCCTTTATAGAGATTTCATTGTGGAAAATCAAAGGAAAAATCCTGACACTCTTGTGATTGTTTTGGTATGTAATGACCGAGTAGAATTCCATCTCTCATGTACACACACGAAATAGAAAATCTCTTTTAAAAAACCTAGTCATATTGGAAAACAAATCAAGGAACCTACTTTTTTTTTTTTAATTCAAAATATATTCTCGCACATCAAGTGTGAAGAAAAATAGCGATAAAATTCAAGCTAGTAAAAACTAAAATAATATGTGAAACTTTGATAGTTAACTGATGTGCGGATTTAAATTGTTGAACAAGCAAAGGATAGAAGGGAATACTTTGCAACCCTCTTGCATTCAAATTCCAAAGACAATACCTATCGAGATTATCCGATAATTATCTTGCTTATCATAAGATTAGAATTTCGCCATTCCATAATATTTCAATTCAATAATTTACCTTAAAAACTCGACACAATCATTGCATGAAACTTGCCGTTAAAGTTAAAACCTATAATCAAGAGTCCAAAACCCTTGGATCCATATGCTCGAGTCGCATTCAGGATTAGATGTACCTCTTTTGAAGCTCAAATCAATTCTCGACGTAAATACGTTTTATCAATACTTATTCGATTTAAAAGACCTCGAAATAAATGTTCGAATCATATCCACATCAGTTGCAAAATAATAATAAAAAAACCCAACAAAAATAACAATAATTCACCACACAAAAAAAAAAAAAAGCCCATTCAACTAGGAAGGTAAGTAATGTACCTTTCTGAATTACCCAAATAAGCAGTATCATTAGACAGATAAGCTTTCCATAAATTCCCACAATTGAGGAAAGCCCGTCCCACTCATACATCGTGGTCCAGAGAATCTTCAGCTCCTCCAACCACGCCTGGTCCAATCCCACCTTCTTAAAAGCTCACCAATTTTTATTGTACTTGCAGCTTTTTCACACTGAACATGCAGCCTTTGCCCATAAAAGAAACTTTATTTATTTACTTTGTCCTTTTATCATATAGTGCCAACTGCCAAGGGACCGACACTAGAACCCCCCTCAAAATCTACTCCACGTCTAAAGGTCATCTATGTTTGTGATACATCAATGACATTGGTGGCATATACGGGCTGATTCATCGTGTCCCCTAACTCGTCCGGTCTTAGAAATCTATCTGAGTCGGCCTTACTCGCTCAGAAATACAATCACGTAAGCTTTAAAGAGAACCACTCATAGTGGCCACCCTTCCCACTTGAGGAGAGGAAGGTAAAGAGTTTGATTCCCTACCTTCTCTGGAGCTAGAGATGAGGACGCGGCAATGATGGGGAAAATTTTTAATTTTTTAAAAAGAGAAACTAGAGCTCATGGGTGTGTGTTGAAAGTAAGCTGACTCGGGAAAAAAAATTTCTAAGGACGCACGGATATGAGGACGCTGTACATCAAAGCTCGAACAATTGAATTACTAAAGGATCTGTTTAGCAACGATTTTGATCCAAAAAAGTAATTTTGATTAGAATTATATTTTTCGATTCTTTCTTTGATGATTTTTAGAAAATCGGAATGCGTTTGGTAATTGCATGAAACTTATATTCTCGGAATAAAAACACGTTTGATAACTACATTAAATTTTTGTTCCTAGAAAAAACTAGGCTGTGAGAATTCTTTTTTAAAATTTTTTCTTCTTTTTTAAAATTTTTTATACAATTTTTTTAATTTTTTAATAGCCCCATTTAAAAAATTTTTTTTTCATTTTCTGAAATTTTTAAAATTTTATTAAATTTTAAAGCTTATTTTTAGATTTTAATTTTAAAAAAATTTATTTAGAAAATTAGTTGCTAGTAAATTTTCAAATCTATTTTTTTTTTTTTAAAGTTCAGAAGTCCACATGTGGACTTAATCTTTTAAAAGAACCGAGACTTTGTTCTTTTTGTAATTCTCAAAAATGATTTTTTTCTAGAATTAATTTTTTTATTCTTGTTTTTACTCCAAAACTATTCGGAAACAGAATGAGAATCATTTACATTACCAAACATGTTTGTTATTATTTTTTATTTCGAAAAATAAAATCGGAGAATCGAATTATTACCAAACATATCCTGAGTCGAAATCTTAAGAAGATAAAGCCATGGGTGGTGGGCAGCATGAGGTGGTGTTAGGGCAATTCAGTGATGGTGGAAGATAAGGTAGAGGGACAAGGTCTCAATCATTCTAAGCTTTTTGAGAGAGAAGAAGGATTCCACATCATCCGCCCACTTCCCAATGCCTAAGTTCATGTCCAATCACGGTGCACCGTGATTAGGCTCCTGTCTGGAGGGTCCATTCATTCATCTATGTTGTCCTTCCTGCAATGTCACCCATATGTCCGGTAGCTTTCTCGTCGACCACGAGGCATTAGGATGGAAATTTGTAAAGTACAATGATGCGTGGTACATGGGCGTAGGCCGAGCCAGAAGAGGCGACGAAGCAACTCGAGGAGAGCGAGATTGAGAGGAAGCATGAAGAGGAATGTGAGGCAATTAGAAAGATGATTGCTATGCAGCCATCAATATCAGAGACACAGAAGATCGTTACAGAGCTGGGGAGAGGGGGAGAGAGAGAGAGATTGCAGCTCCTGAGGCTGAGATTAGAGCAAGTTCAAGGACTCTTGACCACCAATACCATCATGTTGTGGTTTTCGTCACTTGACATCCACAAAGGCTGGAGGTGGTGGTCACGGTGTTGTCTTTTCATCGTCCAAAAGATGCAACATGTTCAAAACACGAGGAGATAGACCCGTTAAATGATTGGGACAGGTCATAAATTGTTCGGCCCAAATATATAATCCATTTATGATTCATTTATTATAATGTGTATCTGATAACTCATATTTAGAGGTGGTAAAATGGATCAAGAACCTATATTTGACCCATATTTTATGGTGGTGGGCCATAAATGGGTTCTTTAAGTTTTAAAAGTAAGTCATAAATAGATTACTTAGAAACTTAATAGGTCATAAATGGATTTTAAACATGTCATAAATAAGTTAACTAAGAAAACTATAAAAAAAAAATTAGCATATATATATCTTTAAAAATATATAAGAAATAATTTTCTTCAAACTAAATTTTAATATTAAAGTGTTTTGACAATGTAGGTCGGGTAGGATATGGGTCACTAGATTTGATATAGCACGAAAATAGATTAAAGCGGAGTTAAATATATCAATATGGGTCGGACTATATCGACCCAACCCAAACGCGACCCTCAATACACCCATTTGACACTTCATCTCTACTCAACTCATATTTGATCCGACTCATATTTCTAAATCGCTTTCACATTTAACTCAATTTAAAAAAATTCACATCCAAACCGAAGTGGGATTGTGGATTGAGCAAGTGCAAGATTGAGTAAGAGAGAGAGAATAAAGATAGAACCATAAAAGTAAGTAGGATCTAAGTAAGTTGAAAATTCATTTATCGGTCTATTTAACACTCATATTATATTTAAAGGCATTTACGACCCATTTATTGAATATAATCAACCCATATAACAACTTAGCCCATTACATATGGATGAGAATTGAAATTATGACGAATTTTAGCAAGTCTAGGAGGCGAACATTGCAAGAAAGCAAGGGCATTCATACCCATTTCGTTATTCCACGGGGCCACTTAAGTGCGTATAGTAACGTTTCTATTCCCTGGGAATATATTTGGAATAGAAACATTTTTTTGTGTTTCCGTTTCTGGTTATGATTTTCGAGAACAAAAATGCGTTTGGTAAATACAAAAAAAAATATTTTTTTTCGCCAAAAGGAAGGATCTACAACCGGCAGACAACGGACGACGGCGATCGATCACCGGCGGTGGGCGGCGGTCGGCCGACGCTTCGGCTTCTCGCCGACGATGGTGGGCGATGGTGGCTTGCACGAGCTCACCCTCGAGTAGTTTCTAAAAATTGTTCAAAAACAGAGAAATAAGTTTTTTTTGTTTCTTTTTTGGCTTTGAAAGTGTTTTTTTTTTCAAAAGTTTTCCTCAAAACATTTTAGAATATTTTTCAAACATAAACACTTTCCAGGGAATGTTACCATACAGGCCCTTTGTGTCGTGGCGATTCAAGTAATTACTCAGATGAAACGTCGTGAATTACATAAGATTGAACGACAAGTTCTTTTTGTTCGAGAATTACTGAATATAGACATCGCTTTTGTGTATGACAAAAGGCATGTCGTTTTTGAGTGAGATGATATAATGCTTGGTTGCGTCTTTTCCCCCTTTTTCAGTCATGTCCAATCATCAAAACGACGAGCACTTAATCTGCCAAAATGATCCTTGTATCATCACAAAAGTTGTGGTTTTAGAAAATTATCCAATGATTTGTTAGGTGTGTGGATCAATAAGGGACTTCACTTCCATTTTCGTTTCCTTGCGATGAATAATTATTTACGACACAATGCTAGACCGTAAAAGGTCCCCTCAAAATGTCATTGCTTCAATGCTATACACGATCGGCGAGTCTTTTTCGAACAGTGTCTAATCACATTGACAAAGCAATTGAACTCGCGCCACTCTTGTCAAACTTGTGGATGATGAAGATATCGTGCATGTCGATAGTATCTCATTCGTAATTGATATGTTCTCGACCCTCCATAGGTTAGCACAATAGTTAGGCGCTTGGATTTCTTATCTCGATAAGCGGGAGGTGCCAAATTCGAACTCCACTGTTCCCAATTCCTTGGGCCACCAGTGAGGACTAAAGACTTTTTGCAAAAAAGATAGTGCTATTCGATGCGGTCGAAACGAGGATGTTACCGCATTTGAGAATATTCGATTGGCGATGGACGCGAAAGAATGTTATAATAGGTCAAAAACTCATGTATATATTCTACAGGGAAGACACGATTTGGGTAGAAGAAGACAGGTATTCTATATCGACGAGAGTATCGCAGTCTCAAACCTTAAACAAGAGTTGAAAAGCAAAATTACACAAAAGGAAAAAGAAAAGAAATGCTTTTGAAACTCGCTGCCATGGCCATGCCATCTCTGTCTAGCCCATCAACAAAGCTACACACCTCGGCTCTGCCTCGGCAAAACGGTCCAATAGGCCGGGCTCCGGGGCTCGGGCTCGTCTCTTTTCGAACTTGACCGGATCGGAAAATCCGACCCGGTTTGGCAGCCTCCGATGCTCTGCTCCGAATCCGTATCCGAGTGCGTCACGTCACTCCCAGTCCCTGTTCAGCTTCAGCGACGCACTTAGCTTCGTCTTCTTCATCCGCCATTTCTAAAGCCCTAGAATCTGCGGGGTTTCATCTCACAGCCATTTCGTGTCCACCGTTATTTTATCACCGGGCGGAGACATGGCTCGCAACGACGGCGTCCGCTTCACCTCGTCGTCTATCAAGATCCGACGCCTCTCGCCGCCTCGGTCGCTTTTGGACTTCCCTTGCACTTCCCATGACCCAACCTCGCCACTCGCCAGAACAGCTCAATTACTCGCTCAATTCCTCAGCTCCTTCAAAAATCGCCAGAGCGCGCATTGGCTCCGCCCAAAGTCGCCGCTTCTGAGCTCGCTGTCGCTGTCGCTGTCTCTGGCTCGGCCGAGGAAATTGCCTCCGCTATGTTCTGCTTCTCTGTCGCTGAGTCAGCTGGACGGTGCGGCCCAGCCCGATCTGGGATACAAGGAGAGCTCCGCGGGTCCACCGGTCGAGTCGTCTCAGTCGGAGTTTGAAACTCGGAAGGGGCAGTCGGTGAGTCGGCACGACGAGGAAAGGGTGTTGATAAGCGAGGTTTTGGTGACGAACAAGGATGGGGAGGAGCTCGAGAGGAAGGACCTGGAAATGGAGGCGTTGCAGGCGCTCAAAGCTTGCAGGCCCAACTCGGCCCTCACCGTGCGGGAAGTTCAAGAGGATGTCCACAGGATCATAGATAGCGGATACTTTTGCTCTTGCATGCCTGTGGCCGTTGACACGCGGGACGGCATCAGATTGGTGTTTCAGGTAAATCTTTGCCTTTCTGCAGTTTGTTGTTCCGGTATCTGCTGGCGGTGGTCAATTAGTTTGATGTCTATGCCGAATGTTTTGGACAACAATGTGTTCGTTCTCTTTGAATTATACTTGAATGTTGTTGTATAGAATGTAGCAGTATGGCTAGGTTTTAAATCCCATCTTCCTGCTAAATGTTAACTTGGTGGCTACAAAGATGGAGTTGGGATAGTCTGGGCTCCTTTCATCAGTATTCAAAGTGTCAAGAACCACAAAATCTCGTTCTAGAACTTGTATCTTGCTTTTCTGATGCCGTGATCCTTGTTACCTCTGTCTTGTGTCACAAGGTAGAACCTAACCAGGAGTTCCACGGGTTGGCATGTGAGGGGGCTAACGTTCTTCCATCAAAATTTTTAGAGGATGCTTTTCGGGATGCATATGGTAGGTTTTCTATTACATATTCCCCACAATTATACTTAGGACACTGTGTTTGATGGGGTACAATAGCATCTCCTTTTTTTACTTTCATTTTGCTGGATGGAACAGCACTCAAATGATACCTACATTGTTTTGATTTTCGTGTCAAGTGGTGCAGGAAAAGTGATTAACATCAGGAGATTGGATGAAGTGATAAATTCCATCAATGGTTGGTACATGGAGCGTGGTCTCTTTGGCTTGGTATGCTGTTATGCTTGCACATTTCATTGTTGGTTGTGTATTTCACAGAATATTGTGCAGGGATTCTGAAAAAATTCTCTGTTAATTTCTTCCTAGGAGTAATAGTCTGTTTCTACGTATTGCTAATTTAGGTGTCTGATGTGGAGATTCTTTCTGGAGGAAATTTAAAGATGCATGTTTCAGAAGCTCAGGTTAACAATATCTCAATACGTTTCCTCGACAGGAAGACGTAAGACTCTGCTATTGGATTTGTTGAAATGCATGCATCTACTTGGTAGAATTGGCTATTCAGCAATTGATAAGGCATCCATTTTGTCTGACTTTCAGCGGTGAGCCAACTACAGGGAATACAAAGCCAGAAACAATACTTAGACAACTCACAACTAAGAAGGGACAGGTATGATGGATCTCAACTTTCTCCTCCTATATCCAATGATAATAAAGAGAGAGAAAGGAAGATGGGTGAGAATGTTATCGAAGAAGACTGTGGGTTTCTGTCATATGTAGCTTTCTCAAAGCTTATACTCTTGTTTTTGTGGGGTTGGGGGCATAGTGGCTGGCATATCAGATGCATATCTTGCACAGAAGCTTTGAATGGGATTAACATGCTTGCAGGTTTACAGCATGCTCCAAGGGAAGAGAGATGTGGAGACAGTATTAACTATGGGAATCATGGAAGATGTTAGCATTATACCCCAGCCTGTGGGAGGTAAATTGAAAATTCTGCATTGATTCATCTTAAGATAAACTTCTTTCCCCCGCACCCATGTCATTTTTCACAAGACAGGTGAATTAAACCCCCTTCCCCAACTATACTAGCATGGTGAGCTGTTACTAATTTAGCTGGATGGTCTGTAAATGATCAAGGCAGTGGCTTTCATCTTTTCTGTTGTTTGTCTTTGAAATGCCATGGTTGAAAATTGGTTCTCAGTATGACCGGGAAGGTTGGTTGCATAAATGGTGATAATTTTTTTTTTTAAGTCGGCAAATTGTGGCATTCTTTTTGGTAAGTAGTAAAGTGTGGTAAATGATGACTATACCAGTAGGAGCTCCAAAATTTGGTTATCAACAAATTGTTATTTTTTCTGTTGCAATGCGTTTGATAGGGAAAAACTTCTGGAGAGCGTATCTAATTGGTTGACGACCTTTTGGGCGATATTTCTTTTGATTTTGCGTAACTTTTTCTTCTCGAATCAGGCTTGAACTTTAAAATTGGCTAGTTGTTGCTGACAAGTGTGATCAATGATCTCATTCTACTGACTCGTTGTCGAGTAGCGCATACCATATTGGAAAAAGAGTAGTTGGATGACTTATGAATTAAGGAGTGCTAGCTCTACAAGCGTATGGATAATGAGTGGAGTTCCTATTATGTCCTAGACTTGTATTCTTGTCCTACTTTTGGTTGACTTATACTTTTATTTGACATTATCGTATTATAATATTGGATTAATGTTAAGAATATGTTTATAAGGTTTTTTCCATATTTCTGTAATTATTGACATGATGAGATCTACAATTTTCTTTATCTTATAGATACCGGTAAGGTTGATCTCGTGATGAATGTTGTTGAGCGTAAAAGTGGAGGCTTTTCAGCGGGTGGTGGCATATCAAGTGGGTAGGAAACATATGCCTTCATAAAGATTATGCTAGGAATTTACTATGCATAGACATTTTTGTACTTATTTATCATGTTGATTGATTTTTGACACATTTCTGATACAACTTTTGACATTGTGGTATTTACATTTGTAGGATTACAAGTGGGCCCTTATCAGGGTTAATTGGAAGGTAAAATCAGGACTGCCTTATCTAGTTTGTACTTTTCCACTATAAAATCGAGTGCAACATCCATGACCGGAAATCCTTAGTCATCATACTGTTGCTCTGTGCATATCAGAATTGCTTGTCTCTGTGAATGGAGGAAATACCATCATGCCCTATGCATCACTCCTTGAAATTACTTGATTGTTGCATGTTCTTGATAGAATGATATTGAGCAAATAGGCCTGGTACTGCCTTATGCCTCTTGGCATTGGTATGGAAACTTCTGAAAAGTAGGTGGTTTATGCCTTTAGATCTTCTGGATATGCTGTGTAAACAATTTGGTAAAATAAAATATACTTGTACTGTGATGAAGCTGTGGTGTAGAGCTCCAGCAGTTGACCAGTGAATGGTGGTTCAGCAAACTGCTTCAGTTGATAGAGATATTTATCACTTGGGCCAAGTCAAACCAACACCATTCTCATCAAACTTGTAATGCATCTCCTGGTCTTTTCTGAAGAAAAGATAGAGGAACTTTTGACATTTACAGGAAGGGACAAGCTTTTAATGTCGCATGATTTCGGATTATGCATGGTCATCATTTTAATTCATGTCTGTTCATACTCCTATTGCAGTTTTGCATATTCTCATAGGAATGTTTTTGGGAGAAACCAGAAACTCAACATATCCTTAGAGAGGGGACAAATTGATTCAATATTTCGTATAAACTACACGGATCCATGGATTGAAGGAGATGACAAACGGACATCTAGAACAATCATGCTTCAGGTATAGTAGACAATTCTATCTAATCTTGCCTATGCTATGGCTGATATATATGCTTTTTGATTTAGAGGTTTTTGACAAATATTTAGTATATTAAGATATTAATTGTAATTGGATGACAAATTAGCTTTTATCTGTATGCTCTATTCTATGAACAGAGCTTCTCATTCACCCTTGCATTAAGTCAATTGAGTGAAGATGTAGTGGTTTGTGGTCCCTCTTCCCCTGTTGCAATCTTGTAATACCACATATTTCAACAGAATTCAAGGACTCCAGGTTCACATGTCCACGACCAACCTAACAGTGGTAGCCTAACAATTGGACGGGTCACAGCTGGTGTTGAATTCAGTCGTCCAATTAGGCCAAAGTGGAGTAGTACGGCAGGACTAATTTTCCTGGTAAATTGCCGAACTTTCTTCTCTTTCTATGCTGATGCGTGGCGTTATGGGGCTGTTTTTGTTAGTTGGTAGAATTTTTTGGTAAACCTTGAATGTAAACATCACCTATGAAATTTTAGCATAATATCAACTGAGATCTTCTTTTATTCTTAAATGGCTGGCGGGATAGTAAAAATGTTGTCATTCTTGAATTTTTTTCACGAGTCACCCAAACTGGAGTTAGGAACCTGTAATCCCAGGTAACAGTTTCCTGATGTAAAGGAAATGCATTTGCTGTTGTAGTTTTGTGGTTGGATGCTACATTTTGTTAGAATTGATGCAGCCAAAGTATAGAAGTCTAGTGCCTTTGTCTTCCCTATCTTCTGCTTTAAATTTTATCTCGTGCTGCTACCCTTCTGGGTAAATTTTCAGCGTGCGGGCGCTCGTGATGACAAAGGAAACCCTGTTATTAAGGACTTCTTCAATAGCCCTCTTACTGCAAGGTATGACTACATCATGGATTGGATATTTTGTTCGTTTTGGCTGAGAAATTGATTTTTGCTGTACGTTCCCTTCTCTCCTTTATCCAGTGGGAATACTCATGATGATAGTCTACTGGCCAAACTTGAGACGGTCTACACTGGTTCTGGTGATCGTGGGTCTTCAATGGTTAGAAATATTTTATCTTTTCAATATACTGTTTTGGCTGTTTTATGGGTTCTAACCTTCTCATAGTAACAGTTTGCATTCAACATGGAACAAGGAATTCCTGTTTTGCCAGAGTGGCTGTTTTTTAACAGAGTTAATGCCCGTGCTCGTAAAGGCGTAGAAATTGGTCCTGCCCATTTTGTTCTAAGGTATCATGCCAATTTATGGTTATCCTTTAAGAGACTCTCGATAGTCCTGGGTATGGTAATGCAGAGCATTGAGGAACTATTAGATGACTCAACAGTAAAAGAATCCTTCAACTTGGGAGGGTATTTAACTGTGTGAAGTTGCTGTTTCTGAGCATCTTTTATACTTTTTCTATGAGTAGATGAAAATAGTTTCCTCATCAGTTGTTTGTTCCGTTTGTAGTTTGTCTGGTGGGCACGTGGTTGGTAATTTTTCTCCTCATGAAGCGTTTGCCATTGGTGGAACAAATAGCGTCAGAGGCTACGAAGAAGGTGCTGTTGGCTCTGGCCGATCTTATGTTGTTGGCTCTGGAGAAGTTTCATTCCATATGGTAAGGGACTTTTGTCATTGTGCAATTTTGCTCTTTGGCTAATCGTTTTCCTTTCCTTGGGCCTCAATCTGGGTCACCATGCCTGCTGAACAACTTTCTTCAACTTTCTGTTTAGCTTTTTGGTGTTCCTGTTGAGGTGTTTCTTTTTGCCTCAAATCATGAGTTTAGGCACCTAGATGTTTTCAAACAATCATGTACTAGAGCGCACTATTTTGGTTCCGTTGTGATATACCTGCATATAATTCGCTGTCGCCGATGGTTTATTTTGGGACTGAAGTTCTCTTTTGAAGTACAACAACTGGAATCTGAATGTTTGTTTAGTAGTGATATTCTTCCTTTTATGATTGGAATATTGTTTATGAGAGCATAATGCCTCTTACTATGCGCATGCACACCATGCCGCCACTACTTTAATGCCCTGGATGTGAAGCCATCAGTATGCTAACCATCATTTTTCCGTCTTTGCCTTCTTCAGTTGGGACCCGTTGATGGAGCTCTCTTTGCAGACTACGGGAGTGATCTAGGATCAGGCCCAACTGTCCCTGGTACTCTCTCTCTCTCTCTCTCTCTCTCTCTCTCTCGTTGCATTCCCACATGCACATGCACATGCACATGCACATGCACATAGTACAAATGGCGAAAAGATGTAACATCCCTACCTGCTAGAGCTTAAGGAAGTCGATATAGAGTCATCCCCAGCTCTGCTCTTTTTGCTGGCTCTTTTCCTTTTTGCCTGGCACTGAAGAAGAAAGATCAGATGCGCCCTATCTGCTCTTTGCATGTTTTCAGGAGTCATTGGAAAAATAAATATTCTTTGCGACGTGAATCGAGGCTAGGTACCTAGGGACTCATTCCATAGTAAAATTCCATTCAGTTCGGTTTCGGAAGCTGGTCGCGGATTAGTGTGTTCTGCGCCGCCGCCGGCCTGAACTTTTTGCAAATGATTTGTGTCTGTTAAGTCACAGGATCTCCATAAATTTGCAGTGAAAATCATCACAAAGTTTCCATCTCTAGTTCCGCGTAAAATCAATATAAATATTTTGCTCCAAATTCCTTTAGTTGCTTATATGATCAGTTTTGGGATAACGAATCCTAAGTTGCCTTGTTCTTCAGGTGATCCGGCAGGTGCAAGGCTGAAGCCCGGAAGTGGTTACGGTTATGGGTTTGGCATCCGTGTGGATTCACCCCTGGGGCCACTGCGTCTTGAGTACGCATTTGATGACAGGAAGGCTGGCAGGTTTCATTTTGGGGTCGGTCATCGAAACTAGGTCTTTTCCTCCCTCCCTCCCTCTCTCTCTCTCTCTCTGCTGAGGGATGCCTGACTTGGATGTTTGAAGCCTGTGTTGAATTCAAGTTCGCCTACATCCTCATCCTGTTTGGTGGAGGAGAGGAGGAAGATGTGGGCCTGATAGAGTTCCGGTTGTCAACGAACATTTGCTTGCGTCTCTTTGTATATGCCGTTGATTTTCGTCATTTTCGGAATGAAGCTAATCGGCCGAAACACTCGTAGATCTTCACCTTTGCAAGCTCATATCGTTGATGCCTTCTCGCAAATTTTTGGGGAGGAACACATGGAAGCGAGAACATATGGACTGATGTCACCTATGAATCGCGCCGTGATTTTGCAGTGAAAGTTTTCTGTACGATCAGCCAATCGGGAGGAGGAAAAAAAAAGGATCGAAACAGAATTCCTTTACATAGAAGGACTAGTGAGATGAACTTGTCATTTGTCCTTTTTTATATTTTTGGGTTGGGGGGGGGTTTGGGGCGGGGGCGGGGGCGGATGTTCAGAATGTCATTTGTCCATTGCTTTCCCCAGTATCATCATCGGCCGCGGATTGGTTTTGTCACTTGTCGGGTTTGTGTGCATGTGTTCGTGAATTTATGTGAACCGTGCTTGGTATGTATTTGAGCAATCACTGCACTGTTGTGCTGAACCTCCAATTTGTTCCACGCCCTCTATAAGCGACGGCTCGCTCAAACGTCGTACACGTGTCTAGCCACAGCATCGACACGTGGCCCTCTTGTCGTATCTTCCTCGTTCTTTTTTTTTTTTGGGGAGCCTATGATGGACTGACGCACGACCTTTTTTGACCTATGAGCCTTCCTGTCTACCTAAGCTTCCTGACAGATTGGGCACGTACCTAGTTGGGTTCTTCCTTGTACTGGCCGTTCGCGTTCCTTCCATTGTGAATCCTTGTGTGGGTTGAACCTGTGGGCCGAGACGACGGACAAAATGTCACTGAAGCCTCCGTGGTGGACGGTGGGCATCATGCGACTTCGTTAAACATGTTTCGCCAATGTGGATCTCGTTCCCACTGAGGCCGGCGCTGAGTATTCCACTTCTTGCTTCACTAATTATTCGGTCGACGCAAAGGTTCGGGCTTCTTTTTTTCCTTACGTTCCCTTGGATCAGTGGCCGTCCGGGAGTTTCATTGGTTCGTAAGGAATTCAATGTAGACTTATCCACGGGCCTCATGGATTTACCTAGTTCAGGTTATGGCCTAATTGCTCCATATATAGTTCATCTAACCTAGCCTATATTACTTTTAGTTTTCGTACACTACAACTATCGGAAGGTCCTAAATTAGACCGATGACACTTTGTCGCTCTCGAAAAGGGTTCCGTGGATGGTGAGGCCGTCTAGACCGCCCATCTTGACATGCCTCGAGCTTTTATGTATCTATCGCCTTTGTCCCTTGAATAGCTACGGGCATTTCGGTAGAGGAGTCCCTCAAATCCCAAATCTCACGAGCTTAATTTGGATCTTACTCGTTCTCTTATAAAGTGAGGAACTTTCGACTTTGTTCGCCGCCGACTATCTACACACATATCACATTGCACATGCAATGGTAGCATGGTCATGTTCGCATAATGGGGAATTTAGGGTACTCGGAAAACCTAACCCCTCATTCAGGTAATGGAATGTATCAATATCAATAGTTCGAAATATGTCGTTGCCGCATAAGCAGAACAACAAAGGATCGAAAAGTAAATTGAAAAAGAAGAAGAAGGCAATATCAGTTAAAAAGAAGCAAAATTGTGTCAAGTAAAAGAAGTTAAAAATCGAATCTACTTTCGACAAAACCTATATAACTAAAAAGAATTCTTTTGCAATTTTCTATATTTTTATAATTTTTTTAAAAATGGGTTCAAAAAAATGAAAGTCGTCTTTTGAGAAAACCAAAAGGCGGTTCAGTTTCAATTCTCCAAACTGTTAAAAAAGAAAAATCGTTCTTTTTGGGGGTTGTCGCATCTTCGAAATTATATGTAACATTTCCATGGATATTAAGTGCAAAAATCAAAAGAAGTCATATCGACACACTTTATAACAATGCATCAAAAGTTATCTTTAATTTCTTCAAGTGTTCTTCTTGTGGGAAAATCGTCCAATCAATCCTAAGCTTATTGCACACATATCAATTCACTCCGTAAGTTTTGATTTGGCCGATTTAGTCCTAAACTTTCGTGCGAAATTTCAATGTAGTCATTTTGGTTTATTCTCATCGGAAACCACCGAGATGCCGGTATGTCTCATAGAATGGCCGGTGATAATTAGACCGCCAAGTCAGCAATTTTTGGGCAAGAGTTGGCTGAAATGAATACCTTAGAATTTGGCGCAAAATTTTAGGACTAAATTGACGTAAAATTGATTTTCACTTTGGATTTTCACTAATTCTGAATTTCGCGACGCACAATGCACATGCTTCGGTATTCTTCCACTCCAAATGCTTGAAACTTTACAATATAAAAGTGTCGATACATACATCTGTGTATAACAGTCTGTATGTAGATTTGTATATAGCATTTCCATGAATATTTTTATAATTAAAAAATACTTCAAAATTACGACCGAAAAAAAGGGGTTAATACCATGAAAAAAATCCTAAACTGGTACATTTATGACTAATTTACCTCAAACTAATTTTTGACCACAAAAAACCTCAAATTGAAATATCTCGTGACTAATTTACCTCAAATCAAAATTTTTACCACCAAAAATTTCAAACTGAGACGTCCGTGATCACGAAAAATTTCAAATCAAGCACACGTGACAAACGAAGGGTAAAAACTTCAAATTGGTACACCCGTCACCGCCACGTGTTATCCAATTCGACAATTTAATGGTAAACTCAAATGGAAACTAACAGATGGTAAGTTCATCAAAAGGTGTAATCTTTTTTATTATCGTATCGGTTTGGGATTTTTCGTGTATTAACAAGTAAATAAAAAAGTGAACTTTTATATACTTTAATTGGAACCAAGAAGCACATTAAAGTGTGCAATCAAATCTCAAGCCTTGGCCGCAATGCCTTCGTCTGAACGCGAGAATCCAAACAGCAAAAAGACTGCGAAGACATAAACAAATGAATTTGGTGGAGATCAGTGTGGCCTTTTTTTTTTTTTTTTTTTATAGCAGAAAGAGGCAGATGTTTTGAATTCTTGCAACAGAGCATGGACAGTAAAACATCCATGGAACTTTACACTGCACACGTGTTCTCTTGGTAACTTCGAAAAAAATTCACATTTTCCTTGCTCTTAAATTTTCATTTTTCTGTTTTTTTTCTTTTCTTTATTTAAGGAGCAACACCAGTCAAATTCAGACATGGCTCTCAAAGTCTAAAATCTGTTCTCGGGGTCTTATATGTGTCCTACCACACCCATGTCTTGTCCCTTTGGAGGGGACACACAGGAGACCTGAATTAATTTCTTTTTCTTTTCTTTTCTTTTCTTCTCTTTTTTTTTTATCTTTTCTTTTTTTAGGAATATGGGAAAGCAGCAGCATTTTGGATTTTTATGTACTGTTGTTTGTTCTAAACACATGTACATATTCATCTTGTGTATTTATATATATGTAGGCGTGCCCCACGAGTAGAGTTAGGTTTAGTGTGCATGGAAACCTAAATTTGCAGGAGTATGTTAGAGAGGAAACTTTTGCAAATCTATAGAAGTTCAGGGACTGATTTTGTCGATATCGGAATTCCGAGGACCACTTGGCAAATCTCCACAATGCAAGGGGTTCTGAGGACAATTTTCTCTTGATTTAACTTCACGTGTGTACATGATTGCTTTTTTCTTTTTTTTTAGTTATTATTGATATAAAATACTTTCGATCAATACTGACGTCCGAATAAAATATTTATGCGAGTGTGAACAGTCAAATTGAGCAATGAGAGAATCATGTAAACTTTTCACGCTGGTAAATTGAAAATTGGAATTTTACAGAATACATCAAAAGGTAAGAGGTCGGCAGCAAAACGATGTGGAATATTTTAGGACCTATTATCAAGCGATATAAGACAATACTTCAACACGAGCGGAAACATGGAATTTTGACCCAAGGCACGTGGAATTTGAATAATAAGGGGTGGACACACTTTCTAGAAAATGATAACACCTGGTTTCGATACCATATTAAAAGTCCGACTCAAAAGTTTAAACTAATAGGTGAAAAAAGACCACATAAATGTAAAGAATATTTAAGACCCGTTGTCAAACTATGTAGAATAATGCTTCTAACATCCATATATCAACTTAAGCTTTTGAATTGGACTTTCTAATATGGTAACAGAGCATGAGATGTCGAGTTTAAATCTTTCGAGACATTTATTTGCCTCCTTCATTACATATTTTCACATTTTAGGCTTAGGCTAAAGTCCAATCTACGCATGAGAGGTAGTATCATAACATTTAAATAGTCAACCATCCCTTCATCTATAATACATATGGGAATAAATCAGGGAAATCTTCGCAAAATATGAGGCTATACACTAAACTCAAAAGTTTGCTATATAATTCATATATATAATGGAAACCGCTAGACCGACGGTCGATAAGTACTATCTGTTATTTATGATTGCACAATCTCCCAATTAATGATGCTTTATGCAAAAACACGGGATGATGGTATGTGGGTCTATAGTTGAGATTGTATCGTTCACGATAAGATTGTTAGGAAAGTATTTCCCATAACGGCATACATATGTTTTGGCCGGAATCAATTAATTTATAATTTTTATCTGGATCAACTCAGCCAGCAGGATATCTGCATCCATTGTCTCTTTGTACCCAAGTTGCTGTGTAATTGAATCTGCATGTTCTCACAAAACTCCAAACGGATGGCTTCAACACTCCCGCCGATCCCAATACTCCCTCATCGAGATCTCTACGCAGGAACCTCAATCCACCATTCCCTTTTTCTTCTTTTGTTCAAATTCTTTACATTCAACTCTTCTTTCCAAGTTGTAGATGTTGCCATCATCACCGACCTCGCTCACCAAGCCTTCCTTCCTCTTCTCCCCCAACGAGGCATGTTTTGTCGTGTGACTGTGATCTCCTTTTGACTTCAGAAGCGACATGGCTTTTTCGATCTTTGGTAGACCCTTTTGATGGAAGATTCATCCTTCACGTTTAGAGAGAGAGAGAGAGAGAGAGAGAGAGAGAGAGAGAGAGAGAGAGGGAGGGGCTTTGAAGAATGGTGCTTCTGGTCTTCTTTGGCTGTGCATGGAAGAGTACATGACTCTGCATGGCCATCGCCAAGCCAACCGACAAGGGCGAGACCACCAAAGCGAATGCTGGGTGAAAAGATGAAACACTGTTGGTTTCCCGAGGCTTGGAAAGCATCAACAGTGGCTGCCTACATTGCACACCGAACCAGTTCTCTTCTGCATAATTTTGTCTTCATTATCATCCGAAGACGAGGAGATCAACATTAATTAAGGGTCTGCATTGGGGTGGCCATGGCTTCATTTTCTCTCTCTCTCTCTCTTCTCGGTGTAGGCTTTTAGTTCTACCTTAATCAACTGTGATTTTCCACTGAAGTGTTTAAGAGTTGGTGGCTCTCAGTTATTAGTGTTGCCGCTTTTGATAAAGATTAATGATGGTCAAATCATAGACTTTTCAAATTAATGCTCACTTACTTTAATAAGGTTTTTTTCGACCAAAAAAAAAAACTTTAACAAGGTTTTGACTTTTCAAAATTGTCACGAAATGGGTCGTGCTAGCCCTAAACATACTTATTAAGGAAGTTTATTATTTCCGATGAGTCGATCAGGGCATGAGAGAAAAATTACCGTACTTAACACTGTAAATTTTCTTTAAACCGTTGCATAACAAGTGATCCGGAGGCCCTTGTTAATGAAATCATTACTGAACACACTTCGTGATATTTGACGATCTTGTCTCTACTTCTATCTTAAAGTTCTGGTAAGAATTCTTATAATTGCAATGGGGAGCATTTGAAGAAGAGAGAGCGCATGTTCTCACAAAAGGCTTTTTTTTTTTCTTCTTTCTTTGGATCGTAAAATCTTGTAAGAGAACCTTACCAAAAAAAAAAATGCTGTAAGAGAATTATGTACTTCTCAAAATAAAGAAAAAAAAACTATTCCAACTATTGAGCAATTGACCTACGAATGATAAACTTACCCCGGAAGAAGAATGCAGGGATTTCTCATTCAGTACTAATTGATTCTTACCTAAAGGTGATGCTGCATTTCCATCACTTATGGTAAAATGATCATTTCTAGATAATCAAGGATATGTTTTCTAACCTATCATACTAATATTATGACCGGTTGTCAATTCAACACTTATAGATCTACCGTTAGTTTTTTCAACAAAAGATTCTGAACTTGAACATACTCGAGCAATTTTTTTTTTAATTTTGTTGGATTTTCGGTTTGATGCGTTTGAATGCCCCTTTCGAGGGCACTTGTTGAATATCTGAATAACCAAACTTTAGTATTTTTGACGATTTGCATATTGGGAATAAAAACATTTTTCTCATTAACAGCATTCTTTTCTATCTGCCTTCATTTTACGTAGGAGAATGATAGAGGACGGTATCGAGAATCATGTTAGTAGTTGAAATTTTGTTCCGATACTATGTTAGACAAGTCCCTAACTTCGATGAGCAAAGAATCCTCCTTTTTGGGAGTAACCTTATTTTATAAGACAAAACCAGTACATGTTTAGATGGTGAAGGCAGGCAGGATACCCTCTCAAAAGCCTGAGCTTTTATTGGTTCCCTCCTTTGGATTTTCTTCCTTTCAAATGACTGTTTTGGCTCTTAAACTGCTCAATCTCATCTCACTGAAAAAAAAAAAAAGGTTTTGGCTATCTTTTCTCCACTCTGCTCAATATAGGTAGGCTTCTTCTCTCAAGTCAAGTCCCAAGATTCTCCCATCTTTCTCTCTCTCTCTCTTCAAATACCCAACCAAAGAAGAAAAAAAAAAAAGACAGAAAGAAAGAAAGAAAGAGAAACCCACTTCCCCCATGGTTGTCTTTAGCATAATTTCTCCATTGTTTAGTCACACCTTACGAGTGATATCTTGTCTGCCTTTTCTTGCTCAGGTAAACTTTGCTTTTTATTTTATCTTCCCCACCCCCTCCCTTTCTTCCATATTTCTCCTTTTAACCCCCTCCTCCACTCTCCCCCGTTTCATAATTTTTACCTTCTCCACTTCTCTGTCATAAACTCTCTCTCTCTCTCTCTCTCTCTCTTTCACACGCACGATAACCTGTCTTCTACAACACCCCAAAACTGTTCGCTTTTCCATCATGGCTGACCCCTACTCGAGTTACTTCAATGGATGGATCAGCTTCAACCCTCTTCACCACTTCTCTGCTTCTCCTCCTCCTCCTCCTTCTCCGACGACGACGACGAGCAATTGCTGCAACTCTTCTCACCGCTTCTACTCCCTCTGTGACTGCAACCACGTCTTCTGCGGCGGCGCCGCCTCTTTGCGCCACCCTCCCCCTCCTCCATCTCCGCCCCTGAGAGAAGCGCTCCCTCTCCTCAGCTGCTTCAGCCCCGCGAGGCATGAAGAAGAGGAGCAAGCCTCCCTTTCTTCCCCCATGGAGGTCGACAACACTACTACCTCCGACACCAGCGGTCGAAAAGACAGCTTTTCCCCCGCAATTCAGCGGATGTTGTTGCCGACGGGGACGACGATGGGGACGCCGTGACGGTGGCGCTCCACTTGGGGCTCCCGAGCCCCAGCTCTGCCGATTTGATCTCGAGGCTCTCCTCGGCAGAGATCAGCTCGGACAAGGAGTTGGATCAAGAGACCACCGCCGCTTCTTCCGGGTACTTCACAAGCAGCAGCAAGCTCAACAAGGGCCAGTACTGGATACCCACCCCTGCTCAGATACTCATCGGCCCTACGCAGTTCTCCTGCCCTCTTTGTTTCAAGACCTTCAACAGATACAACAACATGCAGGTGAGTCCGGGAGTCGAGATTGAGCTATCTTGGACCAAAAAAACAAAAAAACAGGCGTTGCTGAAAGTTTGGCTTTTTCGTTTTGAAAATGGTCGCTTGATTCTGTCTGCTGACAACAAAACCTTTGTTAGCCTTCTTGTTTCCCCTCATTTTTTTTCTTTTGTTTCATTCGGAGAAAAAAAAAAGTGGAATCCACCCTTATCTTGTACACTTCTCTTTCTAGGTTAAATTCGATCCCGCACTTTTGTTCTTGTTTCGTTCTGGGTTTCCTTTGAGGAGGGAGGGAATCATATGGGTCCTTAGGGTTTCCCTCTTTCTTTTTCCACCCTTCAAACTTACTGCACAGGTTTCTTCTCCTCTTCCTGCTTGTGTTCTTGAGTCGCGAATTGCAAGAACTTTAGGTCTCTTTTGCCCTTTTGCATGATTTGTGGGCTGTGTATAGTTTATTCAAAAGAAGGAAAGAAAAAAACTTAGAATATACTGTAGATCTGTCCTCATACCTGGCCCAACTGCAACATGATCGGTTGCCTCGACCCTTTTTGTGATTGAACTAGACGATGATAATGCTTTTTGCACATTGAGGTTTGTGTCCTCTCCTCATCGGCATGCGTGTAAACACTGAAACTATATACCTCAAACTGATCCCCAAAGAACTTGATGATGATAATGACCTCTCTTTCCTTTTCACAAAAATCTAGAGCCTCCTCAATCAATTATCTCTCCCTCTCTCCCTCCCTCTCTTCTCTCTCTCTCTCGATCTGCCTAGAATCATCCACAAGTTCAGGTGAGTTAGAGTGAAAAACTGAAGTGGCCTACTCATGGGACTGCATCCAGGACATCTCGATTTGTAGGTGACAAGCCACCTGGAAAGAGGGTCTTGTGCTTATCATGAGAAAGGGAATCAGAAGAAAGTAAACCTTTAACTTGTGCGTGGATGCAACTTTTTTTTTTTTTTTTCACCCTGCGAAAATAGTGCAATTACTTTATTTTTCCCCTTTCAGGTAATTAGTCAGAATGTTACTAAGATAAATGAATGAATCCTCAGGAAGCACCAGAGTCACCCTAACATCTGTGCCTTACATGCAGATAAACTCTACTCAATCAGATGCAAAACCCTGTTATGAAACATTTCTAAAATGGGTCTCTACTTGCACCATCTAGGTCAAATTTTCACAGACACTTGAACCCAATAGCTTACTGATCCAAAAAATCGCCATACTAAACGTCATGGCATATTCGAATTGGGCATTTAAGCAAGCGGATCATTTTTCAAACTTTTTGAAGATCAGTCTTAGATTATTATGAATTATCTTCTTAATGTTCCTAGCGTAGATCACAAGTGAATGTGAAACATTCTTGGCTACAGATGCACATGTGGGGACACGGGTCGCAATACAGGAGAGGACCGGAGTCGCTGAGGGGGACGCAGCCAACGGCCATGCTGAGGCTGCCGTGCTACTGCTGTGCGCCAGGCTGCAAGAACAACATCGACCACCCGAGGTCGAAGCCGCTCAAGGACTTCCGGACCCTCCAGACCCACTACAAGCGCAAGCACGGGATCAAGCCCTTCATGTGCCGGAAGTGCGGCAAGGCGTTCGCCGTGCGGGGCGACTGGAGGACCCACGAGAAGAACTGTGGCAAGCTCTGGTACTGCACTTGTGGCTCTGACTTCAAGCACAAGCGGTCGCTCAAGGATCACATCCGGGCGTTCGGGAGTGGCCACACGGCTTATGGGATCGAGGACGACTGCGGCTTCGAGGATGAGGAGGTGGCTACTTCTGAGATTGAGCAGGACAACAATTTCGAGAGCTCCAAGTGATTGAACGATGGTGGGGTGTCGAAGTGTTGTGGTTGGAGGATGATCAGCTGATCCATCGTTGATGAAACTAATTTTTTTTTACACTGTTTGAGGTCCGAGAGTGACGAAAAAGAGAAAAAAAAAAAAGACTTTGGACCCTTAGGGCTCTTTTCTTTAATCTTTCTCTAGTTTAATGACGACTTTCCGTTTGAACTTTACTTTTAATGTAGATCTTGAATGGAGATGTGTTAGCCTTTGATCACACACACTCTCTCGATCGATCAATCGATCGATGCTGGAAGGGCTCAGTCCCCAAGTTCTTAAAAGAGTGGATTTCATAATAATTTTAAATTAATTTTTTTTTTCGACTCAAAATAGACTCTTAATCTTAAAGTGAATTAAGAACCATCACGTAATTATTTTTCATATTAGAGTTCGATTCAAATAATTCATATGTTGATAGCGCATTCTAATACATTACAAGTTTTGACTAGTCATTTCATATGAAATGTGAGTTTGGATTAATGGGTGTAGTTCAAATGTGTGGTAGTATGCTGTAAACTCTAAGGTGGATTGCTTGGGACGGCTTATGTTATCTCCCCAGTATACTATTGGCTGTGTGGAGTCAAAGCGTATACAAAAGATCCAGAAAACCTACACGAGAGAGAGTTGTGCAAATCGCAAAGGAGCTCGTGGGATCAGTCTCAAAGATCTTTCCTATGTTTGAACTTATAGACTAGGCTTTTGGCTCACATTAACATGGCGTGGACAAGGCTTTACCCAATCCCGAAACCCTAAAAATACACGACATATCAAATCAGATTTAGCTATTAACGGATTGATCCCTTTGTTTTGTCCTAGAAAAAAGATCCCCTCTCCTTTTAGCCCCATGTGGTTTGGTCTTTAAAGGAGAATCAACCTCAAGGTCCTAGGTGCAATGGTGAGAGAGAGACAAGGCATTTTTTCATTTTACTAGCTATCTTGGGACACCGGTTGTGTTTACTAAATTCTATTTTGTAAGTGACGTGATAAACCCTAATTTGTTGATGGGTAGTTAAATAGACGGGATTTGAATAAAGGCGATTCGTTTCTTCGAACAAAGAGAGTTTAATATTTGATGTTTGAATCGCGGTTTTTATAAGGTCCTTGATTTGCGTTACCGTGGATAGTATTATGTTCTAAATTATGATAAACAAGTGTCGTATTTGAGAACAAGATTACCGACACATTATGAAAAGTTCATATTCTTATTTGTAGTCTCTTTTGTTTCATAGGGCACCATACATCGAGCCTCAAAACCAATGTCTAGAGGCACTATAACAGTAACAATGTTTCTTTTTATACGTAATAACTTGGCAGGCTAACAACATGTAATTTATTAAAAATGCAAATTTCATGCAACGCATGTTTAAAAAGCATTGTAAATAGATAATACTTGTTTAGATGTGCGACATCACATCAGCACGCTAAGCGACATAAGTAATTTGCTTATTACTAGTTACATTGTTTTGCTAGGAGCCCCCTAATGATTATCATGACAAGATGCACTATGGAGAATACGGTATCTCTCCATAAAGCAAGATAGGCCTTTGGGTAATTAAGCTAAGCCGTATGATGGATGGGTCACAGCACTTTTGGGGTGAAAGATTACCACCCTGGTAAGAGGTTCTCACCATGTTTATATTCAGCCAGAAGATCCAAATCAAATGATGAGCTTGAGAGAGAGAGAGAGAGAGAGAGAGAGACGAGTCTGGGAGAGGGAGAGGGAAACGTCTGGTTGGCCTCACCTGGGACAGATTCTGAAGCCAAACTACTGTTCATGGTCTGAAAAAATGTTAAACTGCGTAGCATTTGACATGACGTTTCATATGCTGCTTTCTCTCTCTCTCTCTCTCTCTCTCTCTACGTCAAGAGCAAAAGGCAGTGCTGTCTGCAGTTTGCGCGAGTTATGATGGTCACTGGGTAGAATCTACCTAGGTTCAAAATCTAAGGGGACAGTTTACAAAATTACAAAAAACCAAAAGAAAGAAGAAAGTAACAGAGAGATGGCTGATCAATGCGATAAGATGATACATGTCAGAGTGATTATGATGATACGCAGGATAGATTTCTTGGGGTTCATAGTTTCTCCAAAGATCTGTCATAACATGCCATAATTGACGGTAAGGTCCAAACTCAGTCGCCGTTGATGGTTTCTCTTTCGCCCTTTCGTTTTTAATTCTATCATGATCCCACCACCACCCAATGGTCCCTGCATAATCAGTTCATACATGTCACTCTCGAGCTCATTGAGCTCAAAAGATTAACTCTAGGGATAAGCATGGCTATAATCCCTTTATCGTCTGAATTTATAGTCAAAATAAAATTGAATATGATAAAATTTAAAATTTTAAAAATTTGCTATATTCTATTAACTGTTTGATGAATCACAATGATAAAAATCGAACATTTTTGTACCATATCAAGTACATTGTTTGTAGGGTCGAGTGTTTTAGGTTCTACCCGAAATCTATAATCTATCCGTCAAAATTGATTTTTCATTTTTTGGAACTTGAAACCTACTATTTATACCATAAAACTTGAAATCTACTTAGGTTCTAACTTTATTCTTAATTAAACGATAGCAGTGAATTATATTACTTATAATGACTACCATTTGGTGCTATAATCCACTCGATCATATCTCGTATTTAGACACATAAAAAACATGAAATATTAACAAAGTAAAAATTTCAGTCGTGGATATAGCTGAAAACGGAAGCTCATATTAATGATTTCATGCTACACACTCGTTATTGAATGCCATGAAATACCACACTATCACGCGAAGAGATAAAATAAGAAAAACACAAAAACTTATTGTAGGTTCCATCTCTTCAAACTTATCCTTCGGAACCTATTTCCTAATTTTTGAAACTTGAAGCCTGGAACCTATTATATTTTCACCATTTCGATTATCCGGTTTTAGTTTTTACCCTAGAATCATGCTCACCCCTAATTGTTTAGCATGGAACACATATCTATCTAAATGAATAATAATTATACAAACAGAGATGGTAAGAATCTCTCGTAACCCTCTTGTCTACTTCATTTTTTCCCCTCTTGTTTTCTTTCTTTTCCTTTTCCGCCTTCCATCATTCTCCTATGAAATTTTATTAAATAGAAAATATGCTAATAAATCTAAAATCCCGAAATACCTAGAATATGTAAAAATATAAATACTGTATTTATATTATTAGATAGAAACAAATTCAAACATATAAAAAAAATAGGAATAAATAAAAATGAAATTTTTGTACTTTTTTTAAGTCTTTATATTGGAGTTCAAATATTATATATATTCAAATATTATTTGTCTTCTTAATTGAAGAAGTTTGTTATTTGAGAAAAATAGCTTTTATATTGTGGATATTAAAAATCTTATCCATCTTTACCTCACCTCCCTCATGGGATAATTTTATCCGGGCCATATACCTCTTATATTTGACTTTATCATGTCTTGGGCGAGAACCAAACACATGATATTTTATCTTGACCACTAAGTGTAGCCTAAGGGTGTCTC
This sequence comes from Rhodamnia rubescens, assembly GCA_021437795.1. Lineage (NCBI taxonomy): Eukaryota > Viridiplantae > Streptophyta > Magnoliopsida > Myrtales > Myrtaceae > Rhodamnia > Rhodamnia rubescens. Next base: position 605,069 of record JAILYA010000021.1, read on the forward strand.
CGTGTCATTGCGGTTTTCGCTAAACAATAATGTCAATGTCTTTACTTGGAATTTGTGGAATTGGAAGGACTCGAAATTTATAGTGTAAATCTAAATATTCTAGTTAGTTATAGAACACGCGTACATACTGTGGATGCTTAAGTGTACAGATATATATACACACATCACAACAAAAAATTCATCATCTTGTATTTACTTTGATAAATTGAATTAGAGACATAGAATCCCAATTGGTGTGGTTACTTTTTTTAATTTGATTTTTGGCTTGTCTAGTTGTTGGAAAAGGACTCTTGAAAGAGATTATTACGTTTAGTGGAGCCCTGGAGGCCCGTGAACCAAAACCTTTAGTGTGTTCTTTGGCTTTCCTTCCGAATAATCAAAGGAAAATACATGGGCAATAGTATTGGATAAGATGACGGTTTGGTTTTATTTAGCTCAGTACACTTCTTTGTCGATCATCTACTTATAGAATTTCTTACATCATATCAAATTTATAGATTGATCTCTATCTATCTATCTATCTATCAAACTCCATTGGTCTCATGTGATTCGATAATTTCATTATCATTATTCGATCAGAGGTATTTTAGCACAACCAACAGACGAAAATCACATTAGTGTGAGCACAAACCCAATGTAGTTCGGCAAGAAGCTATTGTATCCACTGATCAGAAGCATGTCATGTCAAGGGTTTCACTTGATAAGTGACTGTTTTTTTTACCTAGAGCCTCTCCTGCCTTGGCTCTTTCTATGTGTTGTTTCTTCGAATGTTCTTGAACAAATGGGGAAAAAAAAGGGAAAGAAAGAGAGAAAGAGGAGAATCAAAGAAGAAGAAGAAGGAGGAGGAGAGAGAGAGAGAGAGAGAAAAGCAAGGTTAATGGTCAAAAGAATGTCTATGTAAAGTCATGGAGCTTCTTTAAATATTTGATTATTTTTCTTGGTCGGATATATGTTTGATTGAAAAGGTTAATTTAATCGTCAAATTTGATTGTAAAAGTCGACTGTCACACCATTATAGACGCGTATAAATAATGCTTCGGATGGATGGGACGGCCAATTTGGAAAAATATCAAAAAGTTCGTTTACCTTAGCTAGGAATTTGGTGCAATGATGGAGCAATAATTCCAAACATAATTCATCTAGAACTCAGTTTCTTTCTCCCTTTATATGAGCACTTGATAGAACTCAATTTTTTTTTAGGGAGAGTTATCAAAAAAGTTCTGACCCTATCGTATTATTCACATTTTGCCGATTCAATCCTAAACTTTTTTCACCTTTTGTCAATTCAAAATTATCCACATTAGCTTCGGTGGTGCCACGTAGGACGATCGGCGTCCACATTAGCAATTTGGGCCAATAGCACCGAATCGACTAAAGATGGAAATATTTATGATTGAATTGGTAAAATTGCGACAAATTTAAGGCTTTTTTGACTATTTTCATCTTCTTTGATTACCGACTTTCAAGATCTTATATTTTTTGGTGTCTTCATAATGCCTCCTATCTTCTTGCACAACAAGGAGATTCTTGAAATTTTTGGGGGGCATTATTAGCTGTAGGAAACCCGTGAATTCTTAGTTATCTCCGATGTTATTTCATATCTAATCTATTTACCCTATTGGAAGATATCCTTTTGGAAGAATGCCAAACTTGTTTTTGCTTGCCCTTAAGTGTATTATCCTCGATGAGTAAAAAATTAGTTGAATTTGTAGTTTTGCTCCGACATCATGTGGGATTTTATAAGACCACTGTTAATCGATCTAAAAGTTTAAATGCATAACTTAGTATCTAAATAATCAGTTATTATTGGCTTATGTATGGTCCTTTCTTAAACTTGTTGTTGATGGCATTTATTGAGATCTTTTTAATTAAGGAAAAGGAAAATTTGAAATTTCATTGTTGACGAGAGTGAGAACATAAGTTGTCCCTTTGATCAAAGACACATGGAATGATGCCAACCTTTAACTGTTCTCACGTTAAATTAACGTAAAACATAACCCCGCAATTAGTTGCTCGAGAGATAAGGACACTAATCGCGGCGGGCGTATGAGAGAGCGAGCGCCGATGCGGAGCTTAGGGTTTTCCATTCGCTAAATTCGGCGAATTAAAACCCCAAATACTTACCGACATGAGTCGGTAAACCGAAGAAAGTAAGGATTTTTGAGGAGAAACATTAGAGATTATGCTTTGCAATTATAATCTCTTAGACTTAACTTTTGTGAAGAGATGTAGAATAGGGGGAGGGAAAAGACAAGTGCTTTGAAAGCGAATCTTAGTAATGGACACAAAATTGATCTTGTGGGATTAGCTTTGCAAAGAGTCTTTGGGCTCAATCACTCCCTTCTTTTCTCAATAGCATGAAAGGATAAAAAGTTGGGGGTGCTCAAAAGTCGAAGCCGAAGAGAAATAAAATTCAAGACATTACAAAAAGAGAGGACAAAAAACCTCCTTTTGGACACACCCTCTTTCGACAAAAAATCGGGAAAAGGGGTTGAAAAATTTTAGAGATTATGAGCAATTATTGTAGAGACACAACTTGATTAATAATAGACTCCAACTGTATCTGTTTGCTGTCTTCTTTCCCCCCTTTTCAATGGACAACACCGACATTGGTCTTCATCACGAGAGAATGAAATGAAGGAATCCATTATTGGTCCATCGTTTTATGTCGCAAAACCCCCCACACCAAGCGATTAATCGAACGGACGGTCACGTGACGCTTCGCGAAAACCCGAATTTCTGTCAACGACATAAGTCTAGAGTAGAGAGGCCCCGTCTAACTCGCGCATAAATTTTCGCATTTGGCCAAGAGATGGGAGGTTAGACTTTTCGAAATAGAGTACTTTCCCAAACTCATCCAACCTGGTGGAGTGTGGTTCTAGTTCATGCTCCTCATCGACAGGAAGGCATATGGATTATGCTCCACGGCGAGCGGGTGCGGGTTCGGAAGAGCTGCCCCGGAGGGGAAAGCGTCCCTGGACACCGGAGGGCTTTTATAGTTTGAGCCCCATAATTTTTCATTAGTAGTTTGGGTTTAAACCCATGAATTGCTACCGTTATATATACTCTTTTTCCCTTGTAATTGAGTGATGTAACGAGAGGTGCGAGGTGCTAATTATAGTGGAGTCATTTTTTTGGACGTAGCTCTAGTTTAAGGTTGAACCAAGATAAAGTCTCGTGTCTCGATTTTTTTTTTTTCATTTTACGCTTTATATCGTTGTGATTGTGCGCCGAATCCTAACACAACCCACTTTGAGAGTAAGCCCGGACGGACTCGCCACCGCACAAGTCAGTGGATTCTAAAAATTTAAAATCGAAACTACCGTATGCAACCCATTACGACTTCGAAACTACTGGATCTTTGCCATTTCAACAAGTTAAACGAAATCTCTCTTAAGAGTAAGGAGCCTATGGAACCCGGGATGTTCACAAGTTTGGTTCTCTTGCTCACCCTTAACCTTACGCGGAGTCGATTCCCTTCTCCTCCATTGTCTACATCGGCAAAAGGGCATAGTGGTACAGTTGTGTGGAATGCACAAGTGAAATTTTAAACATACAAAGAGCAAAGATTTTAACGTTCGAATTATTCAAGAAAGTGAGGAACGCATTGGAACCTTTTATGAAATTTCTAATAAAAATCATAAAAAGACTGGAACTTTTGTGAACTTCGTGTGAAGCAGTCGTGCCCAAAATGCATTGCTCGCCATACCCTTTTGCTCTGGGTATATTGCACTTCTGTATAGCTACCAATGGAGGGTAGAGAGACTCATCAATCCCATCCCCTGAAGTTTTCTGTAGAGAGGGATTTTAGAGCTACTTACCGTGCAAAATGATTGCTCCTCACTCTTTCCAAGAAAGTTTATAAAGGAAAAAATTTCTGGTTTCTCCTTTTGAAGCCATTGACAAACTCCTTTCTACTTTTGCTTTTTCTAGTGTAGGTCTCTTTATTCTCTCCTCCTAATTTTCTCCAACCTTATTCACTCAAATCATATTCAATGCATGAATCCAATCAAAAGCAACCCTTTCTTTCCCTTGTGAAGAAAGCTGGGCTTTTCTGCTTTTCTTGTGACTGATAGAAACATTTACGGACTATACTAGCATGCTCTTGGTGCACACAAGCCTACAGCATATCGATAAGCGGATCGCGTGGGTCCGCACTAGACCCAACACTTGGTACCGATCGGGTTCATGCACCAGGTTCACCCGAAACCTTCAATTGCTTTAGCATGCGGATGGGGGCAACTAAGCCGACCGCGAGAAAGCCGAAATAACGTTTATGCAGGGGCAAGCAATTTAAGATTCAGTTAGAGACCAAAGGAGAGGCAACATTATAGTGCCGCTCCAAAGTTGAGATCGGATCATCCCACAAAAAGTTTAACGGTCAATGTAATGCGAGGGAATTCCTAAAAGAATTCAACCGGACTGCAGGCAAAAGAGATGCAATTCATTACAAATGGAAAGCAGCAAAATGAAATATTGCTTCTGTGCTGTGGGGGGATCAGCTTGGTATTTAAGTGGACGGAAAAGAGAAAAGTTCTCCAAAGAAGATGATTGTATGATGGTAAGCTCATCTCACACTCCAACACCACCAACCCATTTCCTTCTTATACAGAGAAGAATCTATAGACTGTGTGTGTCGCTTCAGCTTTCGGCACAAGTCACATGACAATAGAGAAACTACAAAGTTAGCTACTAGATCCTGTAAGTTGTCGGGTGGATCTCTGTCTCTATGACACAGCAGGCATTGTTACATGGCCCTATGATGTCAAACTGATAATTAACAGCAACATCCAAGGGTTTGATTAGGATCCTCTATAAGCTCATCTCCTTAGGTAAGCTGATTTCCAGAAAATATAAGCTGAAAGCAGAAAGAAGATGCATGAGGAATGCGTACAGCAAAAAACCAAACTCTTCAGAGGATCAACAAACTACAAGCTGACAAGCCCAAAGTCCAAAAGGTGAAACAGAGTGCACTATTGCTTGAGATAACCCTATATACAAGGCGACTTGTCAAAAGCACCTGAGAGCTACCTATATTGAATTTAAGATTTTCCACTTAATAAATCGTAACTTTACCGTCTTGTTCACTTGGGACCCATATATTAGCGGCTAGATATTATGTATGACATTCATTACAGTACCTAAAGGAAAGTAGGCATAACATCACCATGTCAACTATCACATGCAATTTTCACCCCAAAAAATATATATATATCACATGCAAATAGGGCCAAGGTTGCATCTTCTTTCTTCCTTTTGAGAAAGACCTAGGGTGTACTAGCCATTTCAATTATGCAAGGTAACAGTTAAGGTGACTCCAGGAAGATCGTACAGGTCTACAATAAAAGTTATCTCGAAACCCAAATACCTAGCTGACATGAAAGCCATCCCCAAAAACACAGCTTTCACGGCCTGCTTCTGTCCGGCATAATCAAATGCAAGTGGCAGCATTTCATGCAAGGTAAGAAAAGCCATCACTCCACCAACTGTAAAGTGCAAAGAGAAATGAAAAATGAGCGAAATGAGAAATATCAAAACCCAAAAGTTTACTGTGAATCCATATAATAAGGCACTGCCAGCAATTACGAACCTGCACCCAGCAGGCCCTCAAGGATTTCAGGACTCAAGCTGCTTGGAAATAGATAGGCTGCAAAATAGGAGCCTTATCAAAATAAACGCAAAAGTTGAGAACTTAAAAGTATATAGACAAGAAATTTCTCGAGTTAAAACTTAAACCCAGCAGAAAACACAAACATCTAAGTCTCTCCTTTGCCAAGGCATGAGTGGAACCTCCGTTTAATTGTCTGAGGGAAAATTTTCCAGGGGAGTGATAAATGCAATTGCTTTCTCATTCATGAAACCTCTATAATGTCTGAAGTGGATTAGAAACCTCCTCTTACTCCAAGCAAACTGATTGCTCTCAGAAAAGTTAGGATAACAGGAATAAGTTCGCCTACCTGGAACAACTACACCAGGAGGTTCAGCAAGTTCAGAAAGTGTTAAGTGTCTCCTTTGCCAAGGCATGAGTGGAACCTCAGTTTAATTGTCTGAGGGAAAATTTTCCAGGGAGTGATAACTAGAACTACTTTGTCATTCGTGAAACCTCTATATTGCCTGATACGGATTAGAAATCTCCTCTTACTCAAGCAAACTTATTCCTCTCAGGAAAAGTTAAGATAACAGGAAAGTTGGCCTACCTACAATAATTACACCAAGAGGTTCGGCAAGACCAGAAAGTGTCGAAAGTTTGAATGCCTGCCATTTGCTGAGACATATAGGAGATCAGACATTTATTCAGCATCGATAAATGAATGAACAAATAAATATATCACGAAAATCAGATCAGGAGAATGGAGAAAGCATATCAAGTGGTGCATAAGAAAAGGAACATATGAAGAGAAACATTGGACTAAATGGTGACTGAACAACTTCTCACCTTTGTGTTGCAAAATATACGGGCAATGCCACAGCGACGCCCTATACGAGAAACTTTAAAGTTAGGACATTCTAAAGAGCACTAACCTATCACATGATGTTCAGATAACAAGGCAATTTACTTCTATCTCATATGTATAACACATATAAACTTCCATTGGCATTGACAGCTTTCTTCAAAGAAAGATAAAAGCTTGGCATAGAATTCTACACAATCACATGAAAAAAAAAAAATGGCCACATATGAGTTCAAATGGTTTTAATTGCATGCGGAAACAAAGTACCCATATAGAAGAGAAACATGCAAAGGCAGTTCCATAATGCGACGTGATGCCAACTAGATATTCAGTAAAAATAGAGTGACTGCAGGAAGTATGATTGAAAGCTGGAACTGAATATACCATGACAAAGCAAAAGTGCCCAGATAAACAAGGGAAATAGTTACTGAATCTGAAAAATATACCTCTGGTATGTTATGCAAAGCAATGGCCAATGCCAAGTTAAGCCCGACACGAAGGCCCTACAAAAGGCACATCTAGCCAGTGAATAAACTTCTGCAGTATCTATGCACAAATCTTGTCATTTCAGGACTTCAATATACCAACTTAATCTGAAGCAAGATAATGCAGAAAAAGTTCTGCTAATTGTCTGAAATTATTTGATGAACTAATTAATCACTCTTTGAAAGGAGTTCAATCTACAGTACGTGTATAAAAGAATGCCAAAGCAATAAATATCATGGAATCCTATTTCCTTGTGACCAGCTGACTTCCGTTACTACCACAGGAGAGCTAAAAGGAAGAGCGGATTCGTTACCAATTGTCATTCAATCATTTCCAAAAGCATCCGATGGAGTTGAAAAGTACTGAGCAGGCACCAGTAATTTGAGAATACTGAACCCCTTATCTGGAACTGGAGTGTTTTATACAGAGAAACGACTAGAAATATAGGTCCTTTGGCGTCAAATACATCATTGAGATATATCACCAGATTTTCTGAAACAGAACCTAAATCATAGTGATTCTTCAAAAATACAATTCTAAAAGCAAGGTTTCAACAAAAATAAAGCAAAGGATTGTCTCATCGACAGTTTTCCATCGCAGCAAGCGCAAGCATACGAAAGTGTAAAAAAAAAGCACTTTAAAGTGAACAGAAATAAAACATTATGAGTATTGCTCCAGTTACCCTATTGCTCCAGGACAAATTATCAGTATCCCTATGTTGGTTTAATGGTAATCCTATGAGTTATAGGATGAGAGGTGGCTCAATTACCTTCATGGATCCAAGGAAGACAGCCATTCCCTCTGGAAAATTATGCAAGCTAATCCCTACAAGACAATTGTCGTCAACAATAACTGCGGGCACAAAATTTTGTTCTAGAATCAACTCTTTCAACCAATGGCTGCATCAAGAGTATCTCCTCAAGATGATAACTTGCTGATTGCCAAATTTGACATACTGAGGAATAATATATCTGTGACAATGACCAAGCGCTCACTGTTTACTGCTATATATTAGCAGCATATATGAAAAACGTTACAGACCTGTAGCTAAGATTCAACAGCTACCTGAAAGACAATTTTATTATACTACTTCGACTTTAGCTAGATTAGCCAACATTAAATATGTTCCAAGTGCAAGTGACAATTAGTTACCGTTCTCTGCCACACAAAGCATGCATTGACAAATATGCAAATCCCACAAACTGCATATCAAACGGCGGTCAAAGCAGGGCGAGTGGAGATATTCGAAACAATACCAAACAAAATGTAACTTGTCTATTCTTTGCTTTGAGAACCACATTAAAATAAAAAGCTGTCTTTGAAGTTACTAATGAAGTTGCTAAAAGAAACAAAGCAAAACAATATTGCTTTGAGTCGGATTATCTTTGAATGCAACACAAGACCAGTTCGGACTATCAAACCACTTTAGGGGGTGAAAGCTAATACCCTACGGATGAATTAGTATCCTCATCACGAGATAACATATATTAAATTGAAAATCAGAATTAAAGTGGGGCAGTGGCCCTACTGAACGAGCTATAGCCCCATCCGTAATATCAACTTATCGCTGAAGAAAAGAACAATGACAAGATTCATCTTCCTTCCCAGTAAAGTAGATGGTAGTGTATCAAACTTGCAGATAGAGGGGTGAAGTGGCCATTACAGTGACAAGATATAGACTTGAACAATAAATCACCTCATGGAAGACTTCAAAAAGAAGAAAAAATGATTTTCTTGAAATAAGTTACACAAAGAACACAGAAAAGTCATACCTACTGCTGTAATGATCCCGCTAAACAGAACCTGGCGCCGATGCTTCTTCATCACATCCTTTCCCCTTCATCCCCAGTATGCTGTTCTTAGGTACATTATAAGAGAATCAGCATGCGTCTTATTATTTTGGCATATAAGTAAGCAAAAGAAGTGACTGTCACACCTTCTTATTTTTTGATTCAGAACTGGGGGCAATCGTCGGTTCTGGGATAAAATTGACCACAAAAGCGAAAAACATGACACCTGCAAAAAACTGCATTACCAAGAAACTGGACATTGATCATCAATATTAACATGATCAAATGGGCGGATAACTCATTTGCTCATATTTTCTTTGTTAAGTCATCTGTGTAAACTTGATGAGCAGGAAGACTAATGCTTACCCAAAGGTTCCCTTTCAGAAAGCCAACTGAGTTAATAGCATTGTGCGCCAAATCTAGGAATGATATACTCAGCATAAGGCCTGCAGCAAAACCCTGTGATATGCCATCTTTGGTTTAATGCCACTGTACTTAAAATAACCCAAGGTTGTCTCCTTGAATCAATCATACAAGACCCAAGCTCAGCAAATAGATGTTATGACAAAAACATGAATGCTTGATGTAAAAGATAGAATCTAAGTTAAAAATGCAAGGTCAGTTGAATTTGCCCAGCAAGCACCTAATTGAAAGGCTGGTGTCACGAGAAAAACAAAGAACTTTCAAAAGGACTGTCTTGGAGCGTCACCTGTAAAAGACCAAGCATCTTCAAATTTGGAGCCGGGTTGAGAATAACAAATAGTGCCCCTGTTCCAAAAACCAGAACCCAGAGTTAAACTACATAAATATGGTATGGAATCAGCATTGCAATTTGCTGAATCACCATATAATCAGCAGATCAGGTCAAAAAATACTACCAGGTGAACAAGAATTATCATGCGCCTAGCATATCTGGACTCTCTATCCTTGATTCAATCAGTTTAAAAGCATATCCCTCAGGTGTTTATAGTCAAATTGCCCAGAAAGAGAAGGAAAAAAGAATAGGTAGGACCAGCTCTATTCTGATGCTGCTTTATAAGAGAAAAGGTAATGATAATACCTCATTCCATGCTCTCTTCAATCTTCGTAAGCACAGAAGCAGACAGCACAATACTTTACTGAAGAACTAAAGAGGATAATGTGGGTAGGCTCAAAAGCATTGCTTTTATCCCCATATAATCATTTCATTAAAATTGCTTACCACTATCCGAATAAGATGCACCAAATCAGCAAAATCACCCCCAAAGACATGAATCGAATTGCCATTACCAAGGACACGAAGCAAGATTGCAACCTAAAGACTGACCAGGCAATCAAAATTCAAGACCACCGAACGATGCAAGAAATTTTGTACTCAGACGAGTGGAGGCGAGCAAGAATCAGCATCAACTCACCTAAGGAAGTGCTCAGTCCACCCACGAGCGAAAGCGCAAGAGCCACCAACACCTGAGAATCCATGGAGCTGTTTGAACGATTAGCAAAACAAAGACCAGCCCAAGTTCGAGTTCGATCCCCAAAATAAATCGGAGGCGACGAAGTGGGAGATTCCAAACTCGATACTTAGCAAGCAACAGTCTTTTCTTGGTGGGGTTTTAGAGTTGAGAGTTAGAAAAAGATCGGAAACTGAGGAGGATTCACGCAATGCTTGAGAGAGAGAATGTGTGCAGTGAAACAAAGAGAGAGGTCGGACTAAAGCGAGCAGTTGCAATGGAGCATACGAAAGGCACCTAACCTTCCGTTCCTGGAAAAATTCCCATTAATTGTCTGAAGTTGGCTCATTTTCTAAACAAAAAGCAAAAAATTTATTTTAAATAAAGATCTAAAGTGATCAAATCAGTCTTAATTAAAAGGTTAAGCTTTATCGACCCACCAAATATTCGCCGGTGAACATAAAAAGCGCAATCTCTTCTGCAATCTCTTCTGCCTATGGAGGCACTAAGGCCATCGATATACTAATAGTTTTAAAATTTATTACGAAGATACAATTTAAATCTCAAACTTTAAGAAAGTATAATTAAATTTTAAAACTTGTTACGAAAATATAATTAAATTTTAAAATTTTTAGAAAGTGCAATTAAGTTCTAAAATTTATTGACATTTTTCATTTGTCCAATTGGATGAAATTAATGGAGTAACTTGATTGCGTCAAATTGATATACGTGTGATAAATTTACCCAAAATTATTTTTTTGATAGAGAAAAAATTCAAATTGGTGCACCCATAATAAATTTACCCAAAGCTATTTTTTTTTACCATTAAAAATCCTAAACTAGTACATTTGTGACAAATTTACCATAAATTAATTTTTTTTACCACGAAAAATCCCAAACTCGGTACATATATGACAAATTTACTATTCGTTAAATTGGATTAATAACATGAAAAATCTCAAATTGATGCACTTATGACAAACGGCTGTAGAAACCCTAAACTAGTACATCCATGAGTTACAACGTACCATGTAACTCAACAATTTGACGGTTAAATTTAACGAAAACTAATGTAAGGTAATTTTTTTCACCGGTGTACCAGGTTTAGGGTAAATTTATCACAAATGAGCTAGTGTGGGATTTTTTGCTGTCAAAACAATAGTTTGGGGTAAATTTGTCATAAATATACCAGTTTATGATTTTTCATGGTATTAAACGTAAATTTTAAAAATTGTCACGAAAATATAATTAATTTTCAAAATTTTCAGAAAGTACAATCAAATTCTAAAATTTATTGGAATTTTTCATTTGTCTAATTGGATAAAATTAATGGAGTGACTTGATTGCGCCAACTTGATTAATTTTAGAAATTGATTGCATTTTTTAAAAAATTTAGTACTCAATGCAATTTCGTGACAAGTTTTAGGACTTGATTATACCTTTTGAAATTTAAGGACTCGATTGCACTTTTGTAATAAATTCTAGAATTTTCCATTTTACAACCCTTTTACTCCAATTGCTTGGGCTAATATCCCAAAAAAAAAAAAACCCACAATTGTTATATTAAAAAAATTATCTCATAAAAAATCCTACCTTTAGCATGTGTCCTAATAATATCCAAAAAAAAAAATTTGTTCCAATTCTACCAGCCTAATTCCAAAAAAAAACCCAAACTTTAGCAATTGTTCCAATGATATTCAATTTTTTTGTCTTATGAAAATCCCCAAAATTTAATTTTTCTTCTAATTCTACCATTATTAGCCTTGTTCTTTTTCCATAATAACCGTTAGTTAATCCTAGAAGACTCGAATTTTCTCGCCGAACTTACCAATAAATCTTCAAAATTCTAAAATAGCAGGTTTCGGGGACAATGGGATTTGAGATTATATGTCCAAATAATCGATCTCCACGTCTAACCGTTCTTTGGGCTTTTGAGTATTGGGGAGAATGTGAATCGCTCCATCTTAAGTGGCTCTATATCTCTCGGCAACGTGTAGGGAAAACAGACAACAAAAGAAAAGTTGAGGATTTTTTTCATGACAGCTTTCTTTGAAGTGTGATTCATTAACGACGTGAACATGCGAATATGATTAACTAATTGTGATTATGAATGGAAGTTTAGCGGTGGTGAAATAAGGACAGATGCTAAAGTTTGGAGGTTTTTTGGGTATTAAAGTTGACATTGTTTCGAATAAAGCATACAATCCCCTCATTGTCTTGAATAAATGCATGAAATAGCTATGATAGTCTCAAATAAGGTCATAACTTTCATGTTAGTCAAGGCCATTTTCATTCTTTTATTTGAAATTTTTGTTCTTTTTCTTTATTTTCCTTTTTTTCTCCTTCTTTTATTTTTTCTTTCTTTTCGCCGGTGTCGGCCATTGGTAACGGTTCTATTTCTCTATTTTTTTTTTAATGTTTTAGGAAACAGTCTATAGCAAAAATTCGCTTGGTAACGCAATTTCATTTTTCTATTTTTGTGATAAATTTTTTTCCTAAAAATAGGTTTAAGCATAAATAAGAGTTTCATTTTTCTATTTATGGAATAGAAACGGAAAAAAGAATTATTCTCATTACTTACTCTCTATCTCACGTGCAGCCTCCCTCTCACTTGCGTCCCTTCAATCGATTGCCCATCGTTGGTGGCTCACCTCTGCCGATCTTCGATTTCCTCTCCTAAACGCCCTTCTCCTTCCAACTGTCATCGTTTGTGAGTCTTCGGCCGCTCTCCGCATATCGCCGGGTCTCCCGCAGCCAACGCCCCATCGCCATTCACTAGTTGCCGATCTCCATCCACCTATCACCATTCGCCGATCTCCGACTTCCCTCTATCCATTGCCGGCTTCGATCCCTAAACACCATCCCCCTGTCTCCATCCGCCCATCGCCGTCCGCCAATTGTCATCCATCGATTGCTGGATGCCGCCCTCCGGTCATTTGTTGGTGGTCATTCGGTGTCGCCATCCGCCCTCTGCCGATGTAGATATTTTTATTCCTTGGGCGGGTTTTTTAAGCAAAGACACACGTTTAATAAGATAAAAGATTTCGAAATACAAATTCGTTTGATAACGTATAATAAAATATCTACAATTTCTTAAAAAAATCGTCCGGAAAATAAAAATAGAAAAATATATTTATGATCGGTAATAGAGCCCAAAAAGAGAATGATGTCATTCGCACCCTAAAATTGTCAAACTAAATTTCTTTTTTTAGGCTCCGTTTGTTTCGGGAAAAAAGTGATGATTTTGAACAATATTTTTCATAAATTCATTTTTCGGGAAAATGACCATATTTTTCGGTATTTGGTTGAGGCTTAAAAATGAATTGCAAAACAATTTCTGTCTTTTGGCAAGGAATTGATTTTCCAAGAAAAAATTATTAAATAATTCGACTATTTAATTATTTTTCAAAAAAATAATTTTTAATTATTTTATTTTTTAGTTATTTTCTTTAATATTTTTTTCTCTTCTTTTTTTTCTTCTTTAATTTCTTGTTCAGTGGGTCGCCGGCCAAGGCGAAGGGTGACGATTAGTCTTCTTGGATTCAGCAAGGCTTGGCATTGCTTGAGGCCGACGACGCCGAGGCTTTGCTCGGGCCGGCGAGGCGAGCCTTGGCGTCGTCGGCCTCAAGCGAGGCCAAGCCTTACCTTATGGGCCACCGGCCTTCGCTATTGTCGGCGACCGACTAAACAAAAAATTAAAGAAGAAAAAAAAAATTAAAGAAAATAATTTAAGAATGAAAAATAATTTTTTTGAATTTTAAAAAGTAATTAGAAAGGAAAAGAAAGTAAAAAAATAATTAAAAAGAAATAAGATGTGAAAGAGAGGAGGAAGGAAAGACGAGAAAAATCTTCTCCTCTTTTCAAATAAAGAAGAACATTTTCTCTACTTTTGAAGGAGCTTTTTTTATGGGAAGAAAATATTTTCTGGAACTAGCTTATTTTTCGCGAATCAAACGCCGAAAAATTTGAAAAACGTTTTTCGATAAGTTATTTTTTGCAAAATAAATGAAGCCTTCATCCCCGTTTGTTTTTCACCAATTTAGCGATCATTTGGCGATGTATTACCATCGTGTGCCAATTCTGCCACATTGACAATGCCGCAACATTGATTAATTTGATGAGTAATGTGAGCAGTTGATCGAAGGATTTAATTGCACAAGTTGAAAAAGTTAGAGGACTTGATTGCAAAATATAAATTTAAAGGATCGAATTGCATGAACCGAGACTGATAGAGGACCCGATCGAAAGACAAAAAATTTAGAGACCCGTGTCGCACGGACAATGAAATTTAGAGGATGGGCTGCTAGGGCATTTAGACTCGATAAAGTGCTTGGCGGCCTATGCTTGATGTTCTGTTGGACCCGTCACTGTCGACGAAATCGGCCCAATCAAAAACTTTGAAAAGCAGCTTTGAATTAGGAGCACAAGTAGCTCAACATTGCAATTGGGCTAGTGAAAACTTCGGTGCGTTCGATAATATTTCTATTCTCGAAAATAATTTATATTCGAAAAGAATTTTTTATACATTTATTCCCTAGACTAATTTCTACGCAGAAGAATACGTTTAGTAACCGTATAAAATTTCTACTTTCGAATACAAAACGAACATAAATGCGTTTGGTACGACCCTACAAATTTTTATTCACAAATTTTTTCGTTTAATTATAAAATATTAGTGCGGACTTAACAATTCATGTTTGGATCAAACTTGATTTTTGTAAGGACTTAACCTATCAAGATATTCTAAGATGGCCTAAAAAATATTCAACAAGTAGTTAACACGAGTGTCGAAAACACTGGAGATGACCCCAACCCGTCCCTGAAATTTTCAGATTTTTTCTGTTCGGGTCGGGTTGGGCCGAGTAATGAGTAAATAATTTTGCGTAGTTTGATAGTTCGGGTCGATTTTCTTTGTTTTTTTTGTCTACTTCTTCTTCTTCCCCTCTTTCTCAAGAATTTTAAGAAAGCACTTTAATTAAACCAAAAATAATATTTAAAGATTCAATCCAATAATTAATAATATATACTTAAGCCGTCCTCATCGACTCCCATCACACCATTCTACGATAAACAAAAAAATAGGACTTAATACAATTCAAGTGTTAATATAATTGTACAAATTTAATTGTTCTTCCGTTGGTGACAATTCTTTCATGTTGAATACTAATTTTTCAACGCGTCTTCCGTAAAATGTATCTAAAGGTGCTGAAAGAAAAATCTTAATGTAGAAATTAAATAGAAATCAAATCGATTATTTTAATTTTATCTTGACATCATTTTGATGACAAGTATACGAAGGAAGCTAAAAGTATAAATGGTCTTTTGCAAAATAAAAATAAATCAACGAAACCAAGCACGACCCAACCCAACCCAAGGACTTAAGTGAATGCGGGTCGGATTACGCTACGCTATTTCTTTAAACCGACATTGTTTCTTTTTTTATTCCTAGGGGCAAAAAAGTAAATTTTTTACTTTTTATTTCTGTTCCAAATATATTCTTTGGCCATTGATCTATTCTGGTTAACAAAACAATGAACTGACATACACAAACAAATTTATATTCTTTTTTTGTTTCGAGAAACAAAGAACGGGAAAAGCAAAAACCAGTGACGTTACCAAACATGCCCTTAACATGATGTTGGCTTCAATCATACTAAAAATAAAATATAATTGTCCCACAAATATGTTTCTTTGTCTCAACGTCGAATTATGTGTTTGCATAGGTTATATGGAGTATCAAGAGGATGATTTTTTTTTTTGGTGTTTTAAATTAAATGATTGGAGTCTTAAAAGAAAAGGGATTAACTTATGAAATCGAGGGATAATAACACAAACAATTTTTCAACTTTGATTTAATGTGCGATGATGTCCTTAGATTTTTAATTTGTGTAATGCGGCCCCTAAAACTTTAGCTCGGTCTGCAATATTATTCTAGAACTTTTAGTTTGTTTGGCGTGGCCCTGAACTATTTGTAAATTTTTCATGTATGTTCGAAATCACATCGAACAAATTAAACGTTCAAAGAACGACATTGCACAAATTCACGAATCACTTTAAATAAATTAAAACTTTGAGGGCAATGTTACACTTTGAATCGAAATCGAGAATGATTTGTGTCACTTTCTCTATAATCAAACACGTCCCCAAAGTAAAGTATGGGAACAAGTACAATTTCAGGTGGAGGATGAAAAGAGATGATAGATCGTTTTGAAGTTATGCAATGACATTTCAAAACGATATTGGTTGAAAATATATTACCATTGGAGAAGCGAAGAGAGAAAAAGGAAACAAATTCAAGGATGAGAGAGAAAGAGAGAGAGAGAGAGTGGAGGGGGAAGAGGATGAAAAATTTACAGTGTTTGCTATTGATCTCCGGACGGCCATCACCGGCATTCCTCGTGCTGTCCAGGCTCTTCAATGGCGGTTGGGGTGTTTTCCTTTTCTTTTCCTTGGCAAACGATACAGCAGTCTTTCACCGATGGCAAAACCGTTACTACACAACAACAACGCGGGACAATCTCGGAACGCCAGGTCAGATGTCGCCTTTCCCCTAATCAGCAAAGAGAGAAGAGAGAGAGAGAGAGAAAGAGAGCGCTTTGGTTGGCGCAGCCAAAATAAGGCCCCCTCGTTAAATTGTGCACAGAGAAAGAGAAGAAAGGGAAAAATAATAATATCTATATATCTCTCTCTCTCTACCCCCATTTTCTCTCTCTATTCGGCTTCGCTTTCCTCTCGCCTCGGCGGTCCCAAATTGAACATGGGGGTAGGGTTTGATTGTCCTGAATTTCATGTTTTCTTCCCTTCTCGTTTCGTATGATCTTATGGGGGTCTTGATTTCTCTGGGTCGCATCGTGGGTGGGTTGTTCTCTCCTTGCGAATGATTGTTTTCTTTTTGCCCTTTGGTGGTGTGTCTCTTCGTCTTTGGATGAACAGAGGGCTTGTCCGTGATGCGATTCTGAGCTCCAAGATCGGTCTCGAGAGGATTCATTTCGGAGGGCTCTGTTCATTACCCTGACGATCAGGTCCCATTCTTTTCCGATGGTTATCGATTTTTTTTTATTTTTAAAGTTCGGGTTTGCTTCTTCATGTATTATGCCTTTTCACGGGTAAAGCTCGTTCCTTTAAGCAAAAGAATGGAAGAGATTTGCGATCGTGCTGAAGTTCTTTAGTAAGATCATCGTATCGTGTTCGGGTGGTTTTACTTTTCATTTGCTCTTTAGATGAGTATTGAGGAAAGAGGATTGCAAAGTTGGAGACTTTGGCGCACATAGGGATAGGCCTGCAATAGTTGATTGATGGGTTTAGCACATGAGGGCCGCCCAATGATTGTGGAGCTGATGAGCGCGACTTTGTTGATCAGTCGGAACTGGTCATTTCATGTGTTCGTCTGTGTTGGAATTATAATTATGCTGAGCTAGTTTTCACCTCAAAAATGATTATAGAGGTCTTTGTGTGGATGTGCGTCATGGCGAGATGGCAGATGATTATCAGAAGATGTCTTTTTGAGTTCAGCAGACAGTGCCGAATTCTATCTCCTTCGGTGTATTAGCTCTCTATTGAATGATTTTGTCTGTGTTAGTTTTCTAATTGTTTCAGTGAGCTGCTTATATGTTGGGAGAGATTTGGGGTTTAAAATTTGTTTGTGCATGCATGATGAGGTGGTGTTCTGAGCTGCTGACGGACTTGAATCTCCACCTTGTCTGTTTTTTCTTGTTTTCAAAATTCATTGGTGTTCTTGCTCTGATCTTTACCTTATCTTAGAGTGGTTTTACCTTCTTGTTTGGCTTTGATATTTGGTGTTCGAATTGTATATTTGAGATGAAGATCTTAAAACACAGATTTAGGCTAGAAAGGTTATTGAGTGCGAAATTCTAACACATTCATGGAGACACGAACACCTCCACCCTAATTGCATGCATGTGTGCTTATAAAAGTATATATATGAGCGTGTACACGTGCACACCCGTGATTCTGTGCCCTGCTTTCCCTTGATAGAAGTTTCCTTAATCTTTTGCCCGGACTGTCACTTCTGAGCGGTGTATATCTTAAAAACAGATATGTTCCTAGGATTGAAATATGCCAGCAATGAATACCGATATTCTATGTTTCTCCATGACCCTTTCTTTGTTGATTTTTGCTCTAGAGAGGGGAGTTGTGAAGGCTGGCATATCTTTTACCCTTCTGACTGGATTTTTCTTTTTCTATTCCTGGTTCTTGTTAGGAAATTGGTAACAACGTATTTGACGCTAATCATCAATGATAAGAGCACTTTATTAGAAGCATTTATGGCATCATGCAAATAGAGTATTTCGTCTTAACATAGTCCGGCCAAGAATCGCAGCATTTGCTTGCGACTTCCAACGGTTCACGTATTGTTGCATTGGCTGCTTAAACAAACTTTTTAAGAGTCTTGGTGGACACTTCTTTGAGCATAAATCGTCTGGTTGCGATTTGGCTGGCCATTGGGCTTTAGTTTTCTAAAAGTCGGCTACAACTGGATTGAAGGTGTGACATTGTGGGTTGTACGTGACATAATTTTGGTCTGGTGTCTTGTGTATGGATTGAGATCGAATGGGTCAAATGTTTGTCAATATGTTTTGGAATGGTTTGTTGATACTCCGTACTTCATGTAGATTACTTGTCATGGGTTTCATTGTGCATACTTCTGCATGTTGGCACATGTGTTCCAGTTGGCTATATCAAACTTATGCAAGTTAACTGCAGGAGATTGAGAAAATGGAACACGATGAGACAGGATGCCAAGCTGCCCCCGAGGGTCCCATTCTATGCATCAACAACTGCGGCTTCTTTGGAAGTCCAGCTACCATGAACATGTGTTCCAAATGTCACAAGGACATGTTGCTGAAACAAGAGCAGGCCAAGCTCGCCGCATCATCCATTGCAAACGCCGAGAATGGATCATCAAACACTATTGCGAATGAACCTGTTGCTGCTGCCTCAGTGGACACCCAGCTCGATACAGTGGAGCTTAAGACCATCTTCGAACAGCCAGCCTGTGATTCAGTGCCAGTGGCAACCGTTGAGAAGCCGAAGGAGGGCCCGACCCGTTGCAGCTCGTGCAAGAAGCGGGTTGGTTTGACGGGCTTTAGTTGCCGGTGTGGTAATATCTTCTGTGGCACCCACCGCTACTCTGACAAGCATGACTGCCCGTTTGATTATCGCAGCGCTGCCCGTAATGCAATTGCAAAGGCCAACCCTGTTGTCAAGGCTGAGAAGCTCGATAAAATATGAGACGTGCGTAGGGAAGAAGAAGATGCAATGTGCTGAAAATCGATGCTTTATTTCGACTCCATGGGTGACATTTCTTGGATCAGCCGCATTATGTATCAGGTGTCTGCTTGGTTTGTTATATTTGCAGAGCGATGATGATGGTGGGGGTGTTAGGACATCTCCACAGTAATGAGGAACTCTACGATCCCAATCTTCTCTTGCGATGGCTCGAATGTGCCTTTAGCTCTCTGGGAATGGGGTGGTTTGATGGACAATGTCATGGTTGGCTCTGTAACGTGTCTCTGCTTTTAAGATGTTCCGTTGTCTCTCTTGTGATGCACGGTCGAAATGGTAATGCGCAATCTCTCGAACCCAAGGGAAGGCATCCTTTGAATATCAATCAGTATGATTGGCTTTGTGTATTGTGGCTATGCTTCTAAAGGTTTATTCCTTGTGTGCAAGGCATCTTTGGTGTCTTGTGATTGTCGTTGCTTCATGAGTTGCGGCACTAGTCGAATTACTTGAGTTGCCTTCGCTGAGCTCCTACATAGTCTGAGCAGATTGGAATTAGCGATGTGATGGCATCGTGTTTGAATCATAACTACTTAGTCCATATGTAGGTGTACGACCCCATCACCATTGTCCTGTTGGCGTGCCAGAAGTTAGAAAGCATCTTCGCATGAAATAGCAAATATCTAAGACACTAGCTGGCCAGAGGTTCACCCATGGCTTTGCTCGAACTCGTACTTTCACGAAAGACAATATCCCCTTTATCAGTAGGCTATTGCGCTCGAGCGCATTGTAAACAAAGCACTTGCTAGTAAGAAAACTGGGGACGCTTGAAAGGTGACATCAAGGCATACCAGTAATTGAAGCACAGAGAGCTCAGTTGGAATGCATGCGTGTACTCTGTATCATTGCTTTTAATGAAGCAAATCCAATAGCAACCTCATCCTCAAAACTTTTACTGAAGGCAAATAAATAAATTAAACAGGTCGGTGATGAGTTACTTTCGGATAAAAAACAGAGGCGGATGAACCATCTTACAAGCCATAAGGATCATCAACAGAAGAGCTTTAGGGCAACAGAAACCGGCCGGGCACTTCAACAGCAGATGAACACAAAATACAAACATAATCAGATGTTCTCATGCTACAACGGCAAATACTTGCAAAAGGATTAACCTTTCAGAATAAACCGTTCTGAAGCCGAAACCCTAAAGTTCCCTGTTATTTCCTAATGTCTACAACAAAGCGGCCTATATGGCGCTGACAGCTACCAGTAGAAACCATTTCACAATCAGGAAAGTTAGAAAGTCATTCCTCTAGATTCAGACTCAAGGTACTTGCAGATCCTTTCCATGACTTCTCTACCTTTGACACTGTTCTGCAAGAACCTCTCGGCACAACGTTGCTCCACCTTCTCGGCCATTGACGCGAGTGTTGATAGCGGCTTGATCCTAATGCTGGTCTCCTGCTTGCACACGGTCCACCCACGGGGATTATCTGGGTGGGGGTAGTACCGAGTCCTTTCCTCCACCTCTATGAACTTCTGCAGACTGATGTTGCGAGTGGTCAGCTGCATCGATCGAGATTGACCATCGACGACTGTTGATTCAACACAATGGCATATGTCCTGACCCACAATCTTGCGGACAAACCAGGGCCCAGGAGCATGGATAGAGATGGCACGAGTCGTGTAGAGCTTCCCTGATTCGGTGTCTAGCTTGTGGTTCAAGGTGTCGACATCAAGAATGTGTGACAAAGTGCGCTTGTTCTCGGGGTCAGCAAATTTGCGCCAAGACGCAG
Source organism: Rhodamnia rubescens (assembly GCA_021437795.1). Taxonomy (NCBI): domain Eukaryota; kingdom Viridiplantae; phylum Streptophyta; class Magnoliopsida; order Myrtales; family Myrtaceae; genus Rhodamnia; species Rhodamnia rubescens. The sequence goes on from JAILYA010000021.1 coordinate 626,266, forward strand.
ATGTCACAATCTCCCAAGGGTGCTTGTACACATGCTCTTGTTTGTAGGCTTTCACCATCTCTTCTTTTGTAGCTCTTCATGTAACAAACAATATGAGTCAGTCAAATTTAAAAGGAATAGTAATACCATCCGCTTCCACTAGACAAAACACGTCTCGACTCTTGAGATGCGCGATGATAAAGACATATGACATTGCCCCAGCTTTAGATCTGACCCTTAAGAACGGCATTGAATCATACGCAAGGCCTAACAGATAAAGCAACCAGCGCACACAAAAGGTGAAGAAGCAATGCAATTCTCACGTATGCACACAAGAACCGGAGCATCATCTCCACAGAGATCTCCATTATCTCAAACTGCATTAGAGGATACCTGCCAGCTTCACAGGATACATACTACACCCGTCAAAATCTCATGCTTGTTCCTATTGATGCAATGCAAGCATTCAGGATCCCCCAAAAAATGAAACATTGGGCTCTTCTGAGGAAAACTAATGACCCCAAAGTCTCAGATTCTTTGCGAAACCAGCCAATGCCAAGCAAATCACTATAAAGCCTTCAATTTCAGCAGCTTAGTATGAAAAAAGCACCGGCATTCCAACAGCAAAAGAACAACGTTAGAGTCACCAAAAGAGCAAAGCAAACATCTTTATACACAATTGGTTTGGAAAAACCTACAGTAGCGAAGATCGTATCATTCTAGTCATACCGAAAGAATCCAAAATTGGCGACAAAAAGAGGGAGATAATCAACAAATCATCCTCTCAATATCCGAAAAGCAGCTAAAATCGCCACTAACCCTCCTAAACCAAACGATTCCTGGCTCAAATTAAGACGAATCTCATCAGGAACGGGGACGAGATCGGCTTCGTCCCAATTCGACATTTTGACCCGCGAAATCGATTCCCAGATGCGTCGCAAAGCATCGGCGCCCCAGGAAGAGCATACCCACGAGCTCGGAGGTCTAGATGAACTCAAGAAAAGAGAAGGATCGAATGGAGACGCACCCGTCGAGCAGGAGGAGCAACGAGGAAGCGGAATCGAAGACGAAGTGGATTTCTTGAAGAAGGGGAAGAGCAGAATGTTCAAAATGGTGGCAACACAAAGGGCAACGATCGGTGATTCGGCGAACCACGAGCTCACCAATAAATCTCGTACTTATTTTAGTCAAAGTTAATATTGTTACATAGTTTTTTCCGAAACATACATTCATAATCGATTTTTACTAATTCTTCCTAATCGAATTGGGAGGATTTGTGAGGAATTAAAGCTCATTTTATTTTGCAAAAATATAAATAATTTTTACTCTTTTAAAAATAATCGTCGATATCACTTAAAATAATTTAAATATTAACGTGAACGATTGAATATAAATTTTATTCGTTTATTTTTATAAGTTATTTAAGTAATCATTTTTTAAAAAATCACTTTTTTTGTTATTTATTTTCGCGAAACGAAACGGAGTTTAAGTTCAAGTTGGAGCGCGGCCGAAAGTAATAAATTGATAAAATATTTTATCCGATTCTTGGAAAAGATAAGTCTAGGAATATCCGATTCATGTATAAACTATATGCCACTAATTTGTGGACAATCATAATCAATAAAACCCTAGCTTAAGTGGGTCAAAGTCAACCTCGGGGCCAGAAAATGGTGGGTCGGAGCTCCATCGAAAGTGAACTATGGGTTGACGACGTGAAGGACCGGCCCATGTGTATGTACACCTAGACATTTGATTGGGCTTGGCCCATAAGTTCTATATTACATTAAAGTGATTAGGTGATTTGATTAGTGAAATGATGACGTGGCATGCTTATTTTCAGTTTTGTTTTTCTTTGTGGTTTTTATTTAGTTGGATGGGTTGGGTGCTTAAAGACTCCGCTTTTATATATGAATTTTAGAGATTTAAGTTGATTTTTTTTTTTGTATTTTATAATCACACATATGGAGATGGAGAATTGAGAATTGAGAATTTGGCTATGGGATTAAGAAAAATCCATGCGTGAAATAAATTTCTGAAATAATCCAATTGACCATGAGAACTTAACTTTGATACCATGTTAGAAATTCTATTTTGAAAGTCGAGTTATCAAGTGGTCGAAAGTTATTTACCAAGAGACTCGTGGGCCGGAGACGAGATGCTTTCATGGCTATAATTTGTTGGCCACAGATCAAACTATTTTTCTTGTCAAATTCGAGTAAAATAAAAAATAAAATAGATGTGTATCGTGTCTAGAAAAGAACTGTCGTCCAACGCTAATAAATTCTTTTCGTAAAGAGAAAAGAGTAAGAGAGAGTGACCGGAGCTGGCAACTCTCGAAGCGATATCGTAGGAGTTCCACTGTTTATGGTCGTAAGGCCGAGTCCGACATTGGATGAAAGATACTTCTCATATTTGTTCTTGTTAAGTAAGCTTTAGTACCTCGTCAATTTAAGAGTTGCTTCGACTAGATTTACACCTTATTAAATCATTTAAATTCGAACTCTTGAGTATATATATCTAAGGTTCGACTCAAACCCTTTCGTCTCCCATTTGTAGACGACCATATAATTTGATATATTCAAGGTCATTTGTTAATGAACGTTTGCGAGACATTTATTGTTCAGTTCTCATATCAATGGCAGCATCCATTAAAATTGAAATATCCTCAGTCTTAATTAACTTGCGCAATCCATGCAAATTAAAGAATTTCTGGACTGCACTTTTCGGTTGCAATGCCGTGAGATTCATGTTGTCTTCCACCGATGTGGTAAAGGTTCCTGGGATGGTGAGATGTGTTCCTCAACCGACGTGGAACCATGGCCAAACATTAGAAAACAAAAGCTGCACATGATCTTCGTCAATGTCGAGAAAACCAAGATAATAAATGGCAGTATAGCGCGGTACGGACAATTCCGGATTCTTGCATAAAATCTTTGATGATAGATGAATCGGTACATCTTGCTTCGACCCTTGAACTCATAGATCCACACATTTCAAAGGGTTATTACGTTTAACAGATCGGATTATTTCGATATGATCGTGTGAGAGGAGTCAAATCGAACCGAACTAAACACATTGATGTAGAAGAACACGAAAAGCCCTACCTTTTTCTTCACGGGACACGTTAAAACCGACGTGCTCGTCCATATGTATTCTCTACTATCGGTCAATGAAACCGGAGTATACTACCATTTATACAGATTACGAGATCCTCTTATAAAGGCCTTCATTCGAATGAAGGCGGGCACAACCCTTGAACCTCCAGCCTTGTCACTCTCTCTCAAATCTAGATAGATCACTCGGTGACATCTTTATCAGTCTTTTCATGGTTAGCATCTGTTTAAAGTAAATAAGCATTTATCCGAACAGCTTTCACCTCAGTAAAAAAAAAAGTTGAATAATGAAATCGTGAACGTCATGTTTCTTTGTTTTTTTTTTTTTTTTTTTATTTTATGTCTAGGCCAAAAGAATGGCTGGGAGTTGGGACTTACCCACGACGTACAAAGAAGGATAAAAAAAAAAAGGCAGTTCCTAAAATGGGGTATAGTTCTATTTGGGTAGCCGGCAAAGGTTGACATTCCAGTCCAAGAATATGTCTAAGGTCATCCACGTTCGCACTGCGGTCTCCCAAAAAAAAAAATCATATTTACTCTGATTTTAACTAATGTAATATTTAAATATCATATTACGCTTTACATCTTACAGTTTAAATTTTAGAACAGGTTGGCGGTGATTGTGAGACCACATCGACCTACTCTCTCTCTCAATCTTGATATCTTGATTGGCTGTTGGCAGTGTCTGACAATGGTGACGAGTCCGTTGGTTCGATAACATCAGTCTTCTGCAATCAGCAGAGGAAGAATGAGGGAGGGAGATAGAGTTAGATACGTTTCATGCAACCAACCGATCATCAATGAGAGTCTCAGTATGTACTGGATGCTAAGCATCAACTATACTTCGCTAAAAGATTCTATTGACCAAAAGTAAATGCGGTGAATCTAACTCAAGCCACGTAGTTTTGATATATTAAACAAGAGTAAATGAATGCCATTATATGTTCTAAATTACTTAGGCATATCCTGTCTCATGAGGGATTTTCACTGCCCATAAACGAGACTATAGTTCTTGCACATACATAATTTTGGTCATCTATTTTTATCATGTAGGTGCCCAAAACTTTTCTTTATCATCAGAATCTTGGTCATGAGCCCTAATCTCCAAGTCCCTTATCCGTCAAAACGTGAGGTTTAGGCTCTATTTGTTTTGCGAAAAATGTGGCCTTTTTGGAAAATATTTTTCGGAAAATCGTTTTTCAAGAAAATGACGATATTTTTCGGTGTTTGGTTGAACACCGAAAATGGACTGAAAAATATTTTTTGCCTCTTGGTAAGGAAATAAATTTCCACAGTACACGCCTTTTAATAATTTTGATTTTTTTAAAAAAATCAACTTTCTAATTATTTTATTTTATCTTTTATCTTTTTCTCTTTTCTTTCTTCTTGGTGGCGATGGCCGACGACCGGTGACCAACCGTCGAGGCTTGAGCTTGCCGGTCTTACCGGGTGAGCTCGACTTTGTCGAATCTAGCAAGGGGGAGCTTCGCCTGTGGCTGAGGACCACTAGAGGATGAAAAAAAAAAAAAAAAAAAAAAAAGTAAAAAATAAAAAATAAAAATAAAAGAAACTCAAAAATAAAATGAAATAAAAAGAAAATAAAAATAAAAAAAATGACTAAAATAAAATGAATGTGGAGGAGTGGAGAGAGGAAAGATGAAGGAAAATGTTTTCCTCTTTTCAAAACGAGGAAAAGATTTTCCCCACTTGCTTTTTTCATGGGTAGAATTTTTTTTTCTTGATGAGCTTATTTTTCACGAATCAAATATCGGAAAATCCAAAAAATATTTTCTAGAAAGTTATTTTCTGCAAAACAAATAGAGTCTTAGAAGAAGAAGAACGGAAGAAAGTAAGAGCTTCAAATCAATGTCTCATATCAATGAAGCCCTTAACCTAAAAAAAAAAGGCAAAAATTCCAAAAAAGGAAAAGAAAAGAAGAATAAATTTTCATTTTTTTCATGGGAAATACTTTTCGACAATACTTGTCGGGTACGGTATAATCTCAATTTGTAGATCTACACATCATCACCGCGTATTTTGCATAAAATACTTATGCATTGGAAGATCGTGTGGTAATAAATAACTAACAATATTATCATACCATGCTAGCAGCTCCCTATTTTCATTGTCCTTTTACTTCTTTCCAAAATGGTCATCTTCTCGTGCTCAGCACCCCCAAGATCGATTGACCTGGAAGGGAAAACTATCACCTAAATAAAATTCCATCTTAATCTTATATTAATCCTCAACACACGAAATTATTTTTACAGGCCCCTTCGTTTATGTTAATGAATGACAAAATCTTCTCAGTTCTACAGATCCCGTTGAAAACTTTCTTGCATTCTCGTTGATCTCAAGCAAAATCGTCCGCCTCATCACAAACTGTGCAAGCATTTTTCCGACTCCAAAAGCCAGATCCAATCCAAGCTCATCGACTGCAGCTATGAAAAGAAGAACATGTTCATCGTATAATCAGCAAGAAATCCGAGAATATTTTCCTCTTCTTGGTCGGTCTTTAGGCAACACCAGAACGCAGTAACCTTCTTAACTTCAGTCTTTCTTGTTGCCTCATGAACTCAAAGAGACGAGGAGAAAACGGAAAAATTCAAAGAGACAAGAGAGAGAGACTGTAAAAGAATGTTTAATGAATTGTTTGTGTCTCCCGGGCTACTATCTTTGTCTTCGCAACAAACCTAACCCTACTCCTTAACCCTAACCCTAACCCTAAACCTAACCGGGTTTATGTACAAGAAAACAAAAGGGGGTTTTTTTTTTGTCCCTTTAAAAATAAATTCAAATCCCAATTAATTCAGATAAAATTTATTGGAGCTATATAATGTGAAAATAATCCTTCGATTTCGAGGCGACACGAGCACTTTCCCGGCGTTTCCTCCCACCCCTTGGAAACTCTCAATTTCTGCATGGGTTCTCGTGAGCCGCTTTGCCCAAAACTGCCCTCCCCCTCCATCTTATTTCCCGGACATGCCATCGTTTTCTTCAGACAGTTTTCTCATTTTCAGACATGGAGTGTTTTCATCTTACTTAATTTTTTTTTTCTTGAAGGAGAAAAACAGCCATTAGTATTGACCAACGTAGGAGACAAAGTAGGTTTGCAAAACCACACACACGTATAGATAAATACGTATTGCGGATCCCAGTAGTGCACTGCTTTTTTGGGGTTGTGGAATCTGTATCTCTTCTTTTCTCGAAATTATATCAGTCTGTGTTGTTGCAGAAAACATGGTGGTGGTGATGGTGGTGGTGATGGTAGAGTAGCCCTTTGCAGAGTTGAGAAACTTGGTGGCTTACTTATAATAAAATAAAATTTTCCTTTTGTTAATAAATAGATTATTCCTTAAACTCCAAAGATGAAGTTTTTTTATATCTAAACTTTCATATGATTTCGATACATCATGCTCGTATTAATTGACTTTGAATCACGACCTTTCAGTGTAATTTAAATGGCATGTATACTCATAGGCACTCATGAGTTGCTAGCTTTTGGATTATTCGCATCGTGCGATGGAGTCTCACGATATAAGCTGCATTGCAAATTTTAGCCCACATTAACATAACAGTGGAGTAATAGATATTGGTAATTACTGTTTGGTTTCGTAATCGAGATAGCTATTTCTGCATTTGGCTTGACAGAGGAACAGCGAGACTAAAGGACATGAAACGTTTATATGGTTGTCTCTCTATTCTCACTCTCTTCCACATCACTAGTTACCATTGATCCGCTGCGGGCGAATGTGTCATCACTGATTGAATGGAGGTTGGCTAAATGCATTACAGGTCAGCACCGGGGGTTGCCGGTATCCGCTCCACCAACCCCCTATAAAGAGCAAGAGAGAGAGAGAGGGATGAGATGGGCGGACGTATGTGGGAAATATGCTCTTTCACTAATTAGCTCGCGATTTGGGATGATTACATGTGTCATTTGTGTTATAATCTTGACTGTAGTAACCATTGAACATACTTCGACTTTATGCCAATCACTTTGTTATAAGCAGATTTCTGGCTCGCAGGAGCATTCACATTCGAACCCTAGAATGACTTTTAAGTCTCCAATACTTGCACTGGTCTGTGAGTACAGTCATGAAAGATACTGTCATAAGTTCCAAAGCAGATGCGTGCATGATACCACTTTTGAACACCCATCAACCAGTACCAGCGAAAGGGCACATCCTTTGGTGAAAAACGAAGAAGAAAGCGAATTTTTTTTTTTTTTTTTTTGTGTTTGCTGGTCATCATGTGGTCAAACCTAGCTCCGCTTTATTTACTGTTTCCAAATGTTGAAAAAAAGCATGCAACCGGAGAAATCGGCTCAGCCTGTCACCACGACGCCACTTTCCACAGGAAGAGTCCAAAAAAAGGGGCGAGGGTTTTCGAGAGAAATAGTGTGGAGGGGGTCGAAGGTACTGACACGTGTCAGTCACATTCCAGCGAATTTGGCCGCAAAACCTGAAACGGCGTGACGAGGAAGGGTTTTTTTTCCTTTTCTTTCTTGGGGTTGGTCCAAATTTAATGAACGCGTTTGGCCCCTTTTCCTCTTTTCCGCTTCAGAAAAATGGCCGGTGGCGAATCCCCATCAACACGTCATCTTCCCCTCTTGATTTCCCATCTTCCCCTCCACAGTTCTCAAGAGAGTTAGAGAAAGAGAGAGAGAGAGAGAGAGAGGAGAGAGAGAGAGTCTGAGATTCTCGTTTCTTTGGCCACAGACTCCAATGGCAAGTTTTGCTCATATTCAAGCCTTTCTCCTCTGCACTTCTTCTGCGGTCATCCTGGTTCATGACGTGTGTGTTGTTTTAGATTTTGCTTGCTTAGGTTATTCAGTGACAGAAAAAAAAAAGAATGTTGTTCTTCTGATATTTTTTCGTTTCCTGCCGTTTCTTCTAGGGTTAGGGAAGTACGCGAAGCCCTGAAATTGCTTTCTTTCTTTCTTTCTTCTTTAAAGGGTGTGAAGTGAAGTGTTGCGAGGGGACGTGGGTCCTGCCTCCACTCTTTCTGGTCAACATATTCTTTGTTTATAGAAGTGTTTTCTGGACAGGAATTTTTGGCGGGAAGTGCGGTATCATCGACCGATATAAGCAGGTGACTCTGTTCTTTTTGTTTCGAGCCAAAGAAGTCGTGTCGTCTTTTGTTGTGTTGTTTTCGGATTCTCTCTTCGGCTGTTTTCACTTTTAATTCCAAAGGGCAGGCACGCACGCACGCACGAGGACACACGCTCAGAGATTGATTTTTTTTTCCAGTCCAGTTCTAACCACAGATTCGCTGACATATAAAGAAACTTTTGCATGTAAATTCCATTCGAAAGATGGCTCTTTGAAACCATTTCATGATTCCATTTCTGCACAGCCTCTCTCTCTCTCTCTTCACATCTTGTACATATCAGATGGAAGGATTCACAACTATAGTATATCCCATGTATTCCAAAAGGAGCATGCACCCAATGTTACCGTAAAACATCATGGTACTGAGTGTAGGTGAAGCAACAAAGTACTTCCACGTGTGTAAGAAATGGAATCGGCAAATTTCACGACTGTTGTGTCCCAGTTGCAACACTCTCACAACCTTAGTGATTTGAAAATGATGCTGTCATTTTTGTAATAGATTTTGTTAAGAGGAAACTATGATATTAATAGGTCTTATGTATTTCGACATGTTCGACTCACTAATACAGTATGAGCGACATAATATAGAGAAGAAGTCCATAATAACTATATGCTCAAAATCTCTTTACACTCAAATGTTTTGGTTAGCTATATGTAGGCATTCGGTTTTCACCTTATGACCATAGTGACGATATAGGTTTGTTCCTTGGGAGCACCATTGCATAAGGTCGCGGTCAAGGCCTGTGGTGTGCAGTCATGTATGAATGTTGGGTGCTTTGATCCTAATCTCTCTCACCACTGGCTTCGTCCATGATTAAGCTAGATCTGGTTTTCAAGTTGGCTTTCCGAGCGAGCAACATTTGCCTCAGTCGAGGACGACAGAGCCTCATTCGAGTGACCACCAAATCTATCTCCACCAAAGTCGTGGTTCCGTCGATGACACCAAAGTGAATGCGAATTGGATCTATCCTCATTGAGGAGCAATGTTGCTTTTTGGTTGCCCTTTCACTACTTGTCTCTTGTGGAGTTTCAACATGCACGCGCAGACTCATATAGCTCCTTTGGATTTTACTTTGTAGGTACATCAACAATGAACTATTCTGAACTCAAATATACAATTAGATGAAACTTTTATGGAGAGAGTTTGACATGGCTAGCGCTAGCTTTGTTGGTCATGCGTGGTTAGTTTGGTCCATTTTCAATTTGGGGAGGGGGGTTGGGGTTCGTGGTTAAATTAATAAAAAATTGGTCTAAACTTAATTACTCAAAGGTACAAAAAAGACACCATTAGCTGTGCTAGCTTGCTTCTAGTGTGTTATGAAGACATGCACTGGACCGAACATATTAAATTCAATAAACTAAGCTTTTTGCACATTTTGACCGGTGCGAATACCAATTAAGTGGTCAACAGATTTCTACTTGGGAAACCCAACAAAATCCTCCATTTTCTCTTTGATATTTTACTGTGGGGGGGGGGGTTCCGAATATTTTACCGAACGTGAGCTTGGTGGTATTTGTTGAACAGGAGTGAATTTTACTCATCTCCCCTCCTCGTGTCCTTTTTTTCAATTTGATATGTCGGGTTCATGAAGGCAATAAGATAATGCATGTCCGTACACACACATCTTTAACACATGCATGACTCGGGGATCAACAAATCTTGGCTTGCTCGTGGTCGATGGTCCATGACCGTCTCCCCCGAACTTTAATATATATTTCAGAGAGAGATTATAGAAGGAGAAGGGCATTATTTCATAAGATAATAATGGTGATACTAAACTAAATATATGATCTCGTGTCTTCGTGATTCATGAAGTTGCATGCGGCTATTAAAAAGCAGTGTTATGTACATGTAACTCGTGCTGGCTTATAACTATGACTGAAGCGTGGTTTAACGTAAGTTTTTCTTCTTGGTACAATAGCATTTGTGAATATTTTTGGACATTTTGCTCAATATTTTAAGGAGAGGGAATAGAGATGATGTGGCGAGTGTGGGAATGCTGGGCTTTGGGGAGTCATTAGTTGAAGAGAACGAGGACGAGAGTTCCAATGAATCAAGTGGGGTATTGAGAGAGAGAGAGAGAGAGAGAGAGAGAGAGAGAGAGAGAGAGAGAGAGAGAGAGAGAGAGAGAGAGAGAGAGAGGATGGCCATAGTGAACTTAGGGTAATAATCTTTAAGTTGTTTCCAGTTGGAATTTGAGGGTTTGTCTCTCGCCCACACAAACAATGACTGAACGATCTTTACCTCATTTTCTCAATCGGATATCCTTGCATGTGTATATATGTATATATACATATATAGACATACATATGTGTGTGTGTACCTATTTGGATGCACAAACAGTATAATATGTTTCTTTTACTTAAAGTAATTGCTTGGTTTTGAAGTTCTGGACCAAAGGGTTATGCTAGCATGCACTTGTGTACAACGTACATTCAAATAATTTATATAATATATGTGAGATTATTAGTGGATATCACATGATGGTTCACTTAAAGACTTTTACGTGCCATTTGGTGTACTCTTCTTTATTTTTAGTCCTAATAGGGTGGATAAGGAACACCCCAGTTGAAAGTTCAGCTGCCATTTTCAGTCTGTGCTTAGCAGGGAGAGGGAGAGAGAGAGAGATAGGGTGGATAAGGAACACCCAGTTGAAAGTTCAGCTGCCATTTTCAATCTGTGCTTAGTGGAGAGAGAGAGAGAGAGAGAGAGAGAGAGCATTTAAATACCTGTTGTCTTCATTCATGGTTTTTCCTTTTTCTGCCTCTCCTCTTCTCATTACTCACTTCTGTCATGTTCTCAGAAACCCTACTTCAATAGAGCTCAAAACCTTCTTCTGCTGCTCCTGATAGGAGAGAGAGAGAGAGAGAGAGAGAGAGAGAGAGAGAGAGAGAGAGTGCGAGTTTTCCATCATCAGACAAAAGGTGCAACCCAAGCTTTCGTTCTTAGGTGAATATGTCATATCTCACCCCAGTTCCTTTCCATAAGTACTCTTTAGCGTTCTGGATTGGCTTGTATTCCTCCTTATTATTTCTGACAAGAAGATCTGATTCTCTACCTCTCTCTCCGCGACTATCTTTTATCATTGTATATGTGCAGGGAAGGTTTGGTCTCTGGTATTTTGCTCAAAGACATCAAAGAAGTGCAGTTGCGATTTAATACTACTGATTACTGAGGAAGAAGAATAGGAGAAGAAGAAGAGGAAGACGATTTTTATGGGCTCAATGAATTCAAACAACTGGCTATCATTCCCCCTCTCTCCATCATCTCACTCCTCCTTGCAAGCAAATCTTCACTCCACTCAGCCTCATCAGTTTTCTCTGGGGCTAGTCAACGAAAACATGGACAACCCTTTTCACAACCACGGTAGAATTAATTAATTGAGGAACCCCACCCGAAATCGTATTTATTTTGCTGTATGTGTTGGCGATTTATCTTGGTGTGTATGGTTTTCATCAGAGTGGAATATGATCAATGCTCACGGGGCGAGTGGGGAGGTACCGAAGGTTGCCGACTTCTTGGGGGTGGGCAAGTCGGAGAACCAGTCGGATCTGACGACCTTCAACGGTATGAACCAAGCCGGCGAATCCGATTACTTGTTCCCGAGCAACAGCCTTGTCCCGGTCCAACAGAGCGCGGTCGTGGCTGTGGCGACCTCGAGCAACTACGAGCTCCAAGAGAATGTAGGCAACCTGCAGTCGCTGACTCTTTCCATGGGCAGCGGGAGTAAGGGCTCGGCTTCAGAAATTAGCGGGGACAACACTAGCAACAACACTGTGGAGAATGCGCCGAGAAGGACCTTGGACACATTCGGGCAAAGAACTTCGATCTACCGGGGCGTTACAAGGTTGTCAAGCCTTGCCAAAATCTTCATCATCTTTGCAATTTCCTTCTTGTTTGTTGTTATTATGATGAATGTCACAAAATTGAATGACATATTGTTGCAATGTGGCTTTTTATTTTCATTTGATTTGACTGGGTTTGTTTTGGAGAAAATGTCTGCAGGCATAGATGGACAGGGAGGTATGAGGCTCATCTTTGGGATAATAGTTGCAGAAGGGAAGGCCAGTCAAGGAAAGGTCGCCAAGGTTTGCATCTTCATTTAGTCTTCTTGTCTGAATTTACTTCTATTTTCACTTTGATACTGTGTGGTACTGACAAGACACATAATTTTTCGTCTGTTCGTGTTGTTCTTGGTGGCTCCAATGATCTTCTGTCTCAGTCTATCTGGGTTAGTGCTTTCTCTCTCTTCTTTTTTGGTTAACATTTTTGCATTTGATGATTCTGGTTTTACGTTGTTTTTTGTATAATTTTTTCTTTCTTATGTAGGAGGTTATGACAAAGAAGAGAAAGCAGCTAGGGCATACGATCTTGCTGCGCTCAAGTACTGGGGAACATCCACCACTACTAATTTTCCTGTGAGTTTCTTATTTGCTCTTTTGATGTTATATTAATGAGTAATCGCACGGACTCAAGGTTTGAGTTAGCGAATAAAATGTCGTCTAAATGCAAGCGGGACTCGAAATTTTTTCGCATTTTCTTGGTCCGCAGATAAGTAACTATGAGAAGGAACTGGAAGAGATGAAGCACATGACCAGGCAAGAATTCGTGGCATCCATTAGAAGGTCAGATAACATGTTCGAACTCGAACATCTCCGTTTTTATCTCGATAACATCGATACTTCGCTACCGAGCAAAAGCTTATGAAGTTTAATAGTTTGGTGTTGTGTTGCTCCTCTTGACAGGAAGAGCAGTGGCTTCTCCAGAGGGGCTTCTATGTATCGTGGAGTTACAAGGTACGCTTCTCCTCTTCTTTCTTCTTCTTCTTCTTCTTCTTCTTCTTCTTTTTTTCTGCTGCTCATGGATTTGAATGAAGTTTAAACAGGCATCACCAGCATGGACGTTGGCAAGCAAGGATTGGGAGGGTTGCAGGAAACAAAGATCTCTACTTGGGAACTTTCAGTGAGTCATTTAATATAAGATCTTGGGCAAATTTCCTGTTTTCTTTTCCAAAAAAACAAGATTCTGAAGATGCATCATGGGTCAGCCTTATGTTTTATTAAACATAAACTTGTGGAACATTCATAACTCAGAAGCTGCTCACACATAATATTTAACTGGGAAAGTTAGATCCTTACTGAGAAAGTTTCCAAGGATCTATCATTTATATTTGGAACATTCCATGCATGCACATACACTCGGTCAGTACCTATCAAAGCCAAGGCACATTTTATTTGATTGAAGCACGTGCACCTTTCTACTTTAGGGTTACTGAATACTGCCATTTACACAATGTGCATTGACCTTTCTTTTGGCTAATTCAGGCACCGAGGAGGAAGCGGCCGAAGCCTACGACATTGCGGCGATAAAGTTCCGGGGCCTCAACGCTGTGACCAACTTCGACATGAACCGCTACGACGTGAAGGCGATCCTCGAGAGCAACACGCTGCCCATAGGAGGGGCGCCGCCAAGAGGCTCAAGGAGGCCCAAGCCTTAGAGTCTTCAAGGAAGCGCGAGGAGATGATCGCCCTCACCTCGAGCTTCCAGTACGGGCCGGGCTCGAGCTCGAGCCGCCTCCAGTCTTACCCTCTATTGCAGCCGTCTTTCGATCACCACCACCAGCCTCAGCCGCTGCTGACCCTCCAGAACCCCGAGATCTCGCACTACTCGCAGCAAACCGACCCTTCTTTCCACCATAATTACATCCAGACGCAACTGCAGCTTCATCAGCAATACCAGAACCATCCTTACTACAATAGCACTAATTATCTTCAGACCAATCCTGCGCTGTTGCACGGGCTGATGAGCGTCGGGCCTTCGACAGCGGTCATCGGGGATAACAGTAACAACAACGGGAGCTCGAGCGGGAGCTACAGCGGAGGGTACTTGGGAATGGGCTCGAGCAGCGGCGGAGGAGGGAATGGGGTCGGGTCGGAGGAGCTCGCGATGGTTAAGGTCGATTACGACATGCCTAACACCGGTTACGGAAGCTGGTCGGCGGACACGGTGCCAGGTTCGAACCCGGGTGTTTTTACGATGTGGAATGACTGATGATGGTTCAAAGATCACGGCGTGCATGGAAGATTTTATATATAGCTTTTGAATGCTTCTTTTACTAACAAGTGCACCAAGGAAACCAACCTTTTCTTAATTTCTTCATTCTTCTTCTCTCTTTTTTTTTTTTCCGTTGGTTTTTATTATCGGAATAGAATGTATTAGATTCTTGGATGAATCGCTAATCAAGTCAATCGCATTGTCAAAAATTATATCCGGTCGTGCATTTGATGCGTCGTCATTGCAATGTGATTGACTTGATTTTATTAGCGATGATAATCGTTCGTGCCTGAACGAAAATTTTGTTGCCTCGAATCTAATGAGAAATATCCAATTATTGAAGACTTTAGATTATCGCAGTTTTTTTTATTTGAGTCTGTTCTAATCTATACACAATAATACTACGGTGTAGCCTCGGTAAAGGAGGTGTATTTACTATGTTATCTTTAATTTACAATATGAAATGAGGTCCATCAATGAATTTTTTTTCTAATCCGTAAATATAAGTAGTGAAATTTTTAATGCTTTTCGATATTAGACATTTTTCTGTGCGTACCTTTTGTCGAAGACTTTGGATGTTTATTGTAAATAAAACCTATTAAACTACAAAGGTAAAAGACAACAATTAAAAAGACAACCCACCACACATTCGCGTAAGGTCCTATTAGTACAACTCATTCATTTATAATTTAATTAGATAAAAGTCGGTAAACAGATTAGTCCAAGGAAGATCACATGCTACGGCCTAATTCTTTAAAATACCCTCAACTTTAGGTCCAGTGTCAAATTTGATCCGAAACTTTTTTTTTTGTCTCGGAAAAAATCTCAAACTTTAAGTCCAATCCCAAATCTGCCCCAAACTTTTTTTGTTGCGGAAAAAAAACCCCAATTTTATGTTCAGTCCCAAATTTGTCCTCAACTTTTTTTTTTGTCTTATAAAAAATGCTCAACTTTAGGTTCAGTCTCAAATCTACTCCAAATTTTGTTTTGTCTAAATAAATCACAAAGTTTCAAGCCATGCTCCAGTCGGGACCGGGGCATGGCTTAGATATGAGAATAGATAAATCGGATTTCCAAGTTGATTAAAAATCCACATCACCAAAGTAATAGGGCGATAATTAAGGATTGATGTGGCATTTCCACGTGGATAACTAACACACCCTAATAAAAATTGTTAAAATTATCCAAAATGAAACCATTATATGATATGAAAATTGGAAGGAATAACGTCGATTTTTGGACATATAGCTAATGCGGGCAGATTTGATATTAGAGTAAAGATTATAGGCTTTTCTTAGACAAAAAAAAAGTTCGGGGATAGATTTAGGATTGGACCTAATGTTTAGGTTTTTTAGAACAAAAAGAAGTTTGGGACAAATTTGAGACTAGATTTAAAATTTGAGATTTTTTCTGAGACAAAAAAAAAAAAGTTCGGGATGGATTTGGGACTAAACCTTAAATTTGGGGTTTTTTAGGGAATTAGGTCATAATACTACCAATCTAAGAACTTAAAAAAAAAAATCTGCATCTAAATGAAAGAAAAGGATTAAAAAAAGTTCCGTTTGACTTTGTGGTGGTTAACACCCTAGCTGGCGAAGTCAGGACAATGGTAGCTTCTCGGACCATCTGCAATCTCTCTCTCCTCTTTTTTTTTCTTTTTTTGTTTTTCTTTTTGATCTTTTCTGATGTCTCAATCGCCACATCAACCTAATTTGTTCTGAAAAAATATAATAGTGCCCGTCAAATATTTGATGATATTTATTGAAAACACTTTAATGAAGAGTAAATGTGTCACACATGTATAAATTTTGGGATAAATATATCACAATTGGCATAGTTCGAGATTTTTAATTTCACAAAATAAAATTTGGGATAAATATGTCATAATGGGCATAGTTCAAAATTTTTCATGGTATTTTCCTTTTAATTAATCGGGATGATGCTACCAAGAAAAAATTCCAAATTAGAGCACGAAAAACCTTGAGGACATAAAGTGGATGTTGTTTCAAAAAAGGTCTTGAAGCGTTCTCATTATTTCAAAAAAGATCTAACCAAAGGTATTTTTGTCATTTTATATTTTCTGAACTTTTTTCCTTTTCTTTATTTTCTTTATTTCCATTCCTTTTCATCGATGGCGTGACCACCCAGTGAGAGGGCTGGGCAAGGGTCGCCACACCCCAGGTGAGGCCGGCCCCGCAGCCCCGGCCGTCGAGGGTCGGCCTTGCCTCAAGAGGGTGAGGTAATCACCGCCGGCTAGCCTCTCATCGACCCCTACATGGAAAAAAAAAAGAAATAGCAAAAATTTAAAAAAAAATTTAAAAAATAAAAAATGTAAAATTACGAAGATACCATTGGTCATGCCTTTCCTTAAAATAATGAGGGCATTTAAGTCCTTTATTTGAGAAATCGAGAGCATTTCGGGCCCTTGTTTGGAATTTTCCCTTCTTACTCACCTTCTTGTTCAAATTTGGCCTTTTTTACCCTGCTTTTACTGGCCTCGTGCACTCGTGCCAGATTGCTTATAACTCATTCATTAATAGTTTGCTTAGGAAGATCACATAATCGGTATAAGACTACCAACCTAAGAACTTTACCCCAAAAAAATCACAAATCTGCACCTAAATGAAAGAAAATGGATAGTTACTTCCTTAATTAATCGGTATAATGCTACCAACCTTCTTGTTTTTTTTTTTTTTTTTGGGCATATACCAACCTCCTTGTTCAAATTTGGCTTTTTACCCACTAAAAGTTTTTCATGTATCACGATTATAAAGGAAATTTTATTTAGTATCTTACTAGTCTCGTGATATCTCGTATTTATTTAAAAATTAAATCTTCCTTCATCCCCGATTTACAGAAATTTCCTCAAACTATGCCTCTTATCTGTAAATAATGGATTATAAGTTATTTGATTTGATTTCTGTTGTTTATGTTTTTTTTTTTTCCCAATTTTTGGCTTTTGCTTTTCACATTTTATTTGTAACATTTTTTTTCTCTAAGCATGCAAACACTACATTTCATTTGCATCATTTTTCTTCTCATGATTGTTTTTCAAAGGAGTGCTGCACTATAACAAATTATTTAGAAAAACAACTTTTAGCAGTAGCGCCCCGCAGCACCAGTGCTGTGATTAGGATTTTGATAACACGTTCCTTCAGGATTTCGTTAACACGAAAGCCTTAATTTCAAAGTACTTCAATTTGTAGTCAATTAGTGGTCTAATCATAAAGTTATTAGGATTTTGTTAACACGTGCCTCCAGAGTGGTCGTTAAGCTCATAATTAGATAAAAATTATCATTTCCAATACACCGTCTTTCCCATGTTTTGTTCTCGTGTGTGTGTGTATATATATATAATTAGGCCAGCCCAATATTGTTCAAGTGACTCCCCTTTTCGAAAAATGTTTACTAAAAATAAATCCATTAATGAAATTTTAGGGCTCAAATTCGCGATCACTGAATGATAAATATCACTTAATGAAACAAGCAATAAAATTTCGTGCGAACAAAAATAGCACTTTAACAATGATTTGAGCTCGTTTATTGCTTTATTGGGTTTTCTAGATAATAAACAATCAGTTCTTAAGTTATACATGGTTGTGGGCTAGGGCATCTCGGGACAAGTAGCTCAAAAGGAAATTGGATTGCATTGGAAGTTCTAAAAGTTATCGTGAAAATCTAATTGAATCCTAAAACTTTCAAAAAGTGTAATTGAATCTTAAAACTTCAAAAAATGCAATCAAGTCTCAAAACTTGCCAAATTAATGAAATTAAGTCCTTCCATTGATTGCAACTTTTGAAATTTTTAGGACTCGATTGAACCTTCATGAGTAGTTTTAGTACGATTGCATCTTTTGAAGGTTTTAGAACTCAATTACACATTTGTGACCACTTTAGGAGTTAATTGCACTTTTTGGAAGTCTTGAGACTCATTTACATTTTTATGACAAATATTCGGACTTTCAATTCACTTATTCCAAAAAAAGAAAAAAAAAAAAAGAAGGCTCAATGATCTTAACCGATACGTGCTATTTTTTTTATTAATATTTGAGTGACGTGGACTCGGTGGAGTTAACATTTGAAGTGATCATTTTTTTAAAAAAATTGGCACTTAAATGATCATTTTTTAAAAAAATTGGCACTATAAGTGATCGTTTTGAAAGTTTTGGCACTTTGAAGTGATTGTTTTTTAAAAAATTTTGTTTTTAAGTGATCGTTTTGAAAGTTTTGACACTAAAGTGAGCATGTACACAAGTTTTGACACTTATAGTGTACTTAAGTCACAATATGATGTATATTTCTCCCTTTGGTATCTGCTTCACATTTTCACCCACATCCCCTCTCTCACCTTCTCTTCGCCCCTTGCTCGCTACGCCATCGGCGAGTCCTCGGACAAGGTTAGCATTTGTCGCTTCTTCTTCTTCTCGATTTTCTCCTTCCTCTTTGCCTAGATCGTGCTCGGATTCTTGTTCGTCGTGAAACGATTCGTTTTGGTGGGTATGTAGAGATTCGCTAGATTGTAACAATGCGGAGTGAGATTTCTCTCTGTCTAATTCAATTGGGTTAGCGAGTGAGATGGTCAATGTGAACATGGGTAATAATCGACTAGCCGCAAGAGAAGGCGAAAGAATCTCTTCGACATGCTCCTCAACTTACAACGAGAAAGAGGGAAGAGCATAAAGGTTGACAGTTGAAAATCGGAACAAGCGACATCACGTTGCGGGATATAAGGATATAAAGTGATCAAATCGTCTCAAATAAAAGTCTAATGTGACCAAAATCATCGTAAATAAAAACTTTTGACCGACCATCGAGCATGTCACTATTCCAGCCATCGAAGAAGAGATATTTTAGTTCAAAAGATTATAAGAATATATATATTTTTGATTTTTTACTTTTTTTTACTTTACTTTACTTTTTTTATTTTTCTTTTCCCCTTTTCTCTTCGTCGACCGCCGACCGTCACAAGGCTTGGCCATGGCTGGCAGAGCGAAGAGAGGAAAAGAAAAAAAAAAAAATAAAAAAAAGGAAAAAAACCAAAAAAGAAAGGACAAAAATGCCCTTTAGTCCGTAAGATCAAGCTCTTCGACTAATTAGCCATTTCGCATTTTTCTTATTTGAAACAAAGTTTCTTAAGGCTCTTATTTTAAATAATGTCCGCTTCAGGCTTTATTTGAGAAGATAAAGGCACTTAGATCCTTATTTGAAAATTTTCAAAATGATTTTGTATTTAACTAGATATCCGATATTATTTCGAGTTCGACTTAGATAAATGGCAATTTAATTGAAGTATTCGACTAATCGCGGGACGGTTTTGTATTTAACCAAATATCCAATGTACTTCGAGTTCGACTTAGGCAACTGGCAATTTAAACTAATTGCTGGATAATAAACTAATCGTCAAGTCCGTTCATTTTTTTGTTAAACAAATATCCCCGGATGACGTAAGCAATCGACATAAGTGAGATTTATGATGAGGATTTTGTAATTTTATGAGTTGCCTTTTATGCCCTCAGAAAATTACTAGAAGTTCAATTTTGCCCATTTGCAGGGAAATAAAACCCTACATCTAGCCCTTCGTTTTCCTTCTCCGCTCGAAAGCCCCTCCTCTGTCGCTCGCCCCTCTTAGCTCCCGTTCGCTCGAGCTCAGGCCAGTCGCTCGACTCCTCCTTGCTCGCCACTTTTCTTTGCTCGGGGAAGAAGGTACTATTCTGCACTTTCTCCTTTAGGGCATAGGATGATTTCGGAACGATTTCTTTTAGGAGATTTGTGTCGTTGGTGGTGATAGCGATAGTGATTTGCGTTGGTGGAATTGTTGTCGACTGTGTTTTTCTTGGAGCTTTTTCTCTGTTCATAAATCTCGACCGAGATTGCCTGGCCTCAAGTTGGCTGGGTTTTGGACGTGTTTTGCGGTTCTGATATCGAACGGTGTGCGAAGATTGATTCATAATGGATTGGCATAACTAGGGTGAGAAAATTGGGGGTTTATGCGAGTTAACATGACCTCTAGCACCACGTCAGTTATCCTTTTGTCTGAAACAAGGAAAGCTTGTATTGAAATTTTAACAATTTAACATCGAAAAGTAGTTATGCGAGGCTCGGGGAAGTTCCATTAGTCACAGCAAGGCAATGGCATTGTTGAATTGAGTTTTGAGGTGCTGCTATTTTGCCACGTGAAGTAGTTTCTTCTGTCTGTTGTTTGCTGATGCCAAAATAGTTTGCAGTACATCTCGCTAGGTTGCTTTTCCATTATTTGACATAGGGTATATTCGAGAAAGAAAATTAATTGTAAATTGCAGCATGCTTTTGGTGATTTTGAGAGGAATATGTTAAGATATATCACACTTTTCTTTGTCTTTGAGAGGACTATGTTACCAAAATAGAAATGCGATTTTTCTTTCGTTTATAAATTTGTTAATAAGTTTCTTTTACACTGTTGTCAACATTTAAATTGTAAAAGTCGCATCATTGATTTTGTTTTCCATTTTTAGACAAATTTAAAATTGCAAAGCTTAAATTGGTCATCTAAAAGACTTTTCTTCCAACCGTCAAACTGCCTTTCATGTATTCAATGACAGTTTACCAAACAATATTTGCTTTGCACAAAAACCCTTTAGGCTAAAATCCTTTGATTTCCCCAAGGCTTTCCGCAAAAGCCGAACCAAACGCAGCTTTAGTACCCATTCTCTTTCCGTTATTCTCCCTCTTCTTTGCCTGAATCGTGTTTGAATTATTGTTGTCGAGAGACGATTCGGTTTGGTGGATGTAGAGGGATTTGCTCAATTGTGACTTCATGGTGTCTAACAAAAGATTAGTTCCATTTATTTTAGTCAATTGCGCTGTGGGAGTAGTACATATATCTTCTGCTAACTCACTTTCTCGATTTGTGATCTTCTGTTTGTGGCAACACAGTTTGTGGTAATCTTTCCGGTAGCAACACATGGGACATCTACTAGTTGATAACTTGACAGAAACCTCATAGAAATGTGCGGTTTGACAAGTAGAGTTTTGTCTTGTCTTGAGTACTGTAAAATTTGATGGTCTTTAGTGTCTTTCGTTCTTCCAGGGATATTTCTGCTCTCAGTTGGACATGGCAAGAAGGCATGAAAATGATGATTCTAAAGATGGGAAAAAAGATAAACGTGAAAGGGAGAGTAGACACTGGCATGAAGATGGTAATAGTCGAAGAGGTGCAATAGAAGGTGAGACGGTGAAAAGATTGGATCGAGATGCAAAGGAAGACAATGATACGAAGGATAGATGGGAAAGAAGGAGAGATCATCGACATGAGCATGAGCCCAGGGAACGAGATTCTAAAGCTGGTCACAGAGACAGGGAGAGGTATTCATCACAGGACTCTCAGTATGAATATGAAAGGGCCTCACACAGGAGATCAGAGCGTAGTAGGACCAATGATGATAGACATGAGAGACGGAGGTATGATGATAGTGGTGTGAAGCCTCGAAAAGATAGAGAGGTTAACAAAGGGCGAAATACCCCCACTGACAATGAGGAAGGGGGAAGAGATGGCAAGAAGGGTGATGGTTCGAAACCAGAACAACCAACATTGCGGGAGGGCAATATGAACACTGATGCTTCGAACTTGGGCAGAAGTGGAGGAGTTTACATCCCACCGTTTAAGTTGGCCAGAATGATGAAAGATGTCCAAGACAAAAGCAGCGTTGAGTATCAAAGGTTGACATGGGATGCTTTGAGGAAGAGCATAAACGGTCTGGTGAATAAAGTCAATGCAACGAACATCAAGAATATTATTCCAGAACTTTTTGCTGAGAATCTTATCCGAGGAAGGGGTCTTTTCTGCCGTTCTTGTATGAAGTCTCAAATGGCTTCTCCGGGATTCACAGATGTCTTTGCTGCATTGGTTGCTGTTGTCAACACAAAGTTTCCAGAGGTTGGAGAGCTTCTACTAAGAAGGATTGTTTTGCAACTCAAGAGAGCTTATAAGCGGAATGACAAGGTATGACCACACGCCTCTTGGTTCAGATTTCTTAGTTCACCAGAATCTTGTTGGTTATTCATACTTTGGATGTTAATTTTTTTCTTTTGGTATTCTCAACAGCCTCAATTACTTGCTGCCGTTAAGTTCATAGCACATCTAGTTAACCAGCAAGTGGCTCATGAGATTATTGCTTTGGAGCTGCTTACTGTTCTGCTGGAAAATCCTACCGATGACAGTGTAGAGGTGGCTGTTGGTTTTGTGACTGAGTCTGGTTCCATACTGCAAGACCTTTCTCCTAAAGGTCTACATGGTAGGTATATTTTGCGAAGTTTATATTATATCCAGCTTGTTGCTTTTCTTTTTTGGCTTGTGCACATGTAATCATCAAATTGTGAGCCAATCTGTTGGATAGTCCTCTTTCATGGTTGGATATGAATTCATCATATCAGAGTTGGAGATGATGGAGATGGAAGTTTTGACTAATGATTAAGCTTGTACTATCCTCAAATGATGTGTGACCACCCTATATCCTAAGGCTTTGTATAGCCTGTCATATCATCCAACCTCATACTTGTATGTAGTTAAGAAGATATTTTTGCTGTACAGTGTGCATGACCAGGAATGATGCTGGCACACCTTGCTTTTTGTGTTTTCCTCAGTAATTTCTTGTGTTATGGCTTCTTAATTTGGAATTTTTTTTCAGGTATTTTTGAACGGTTTCGCGGAATACTTCATGAAGGTGAAATAGATAAGCGAGTTCAGTTTTTGATTGAAGGCCTCTTTGCCATTAGAAAAGCTAAGTTTCAGGTCAGTAAATCCGATCTCTCTTGCTTGGTGAGAAAGTACAATTCTTGTTCTGGAGAAGTTAATTGAATCATAACTTAAATTTTCCCGTGTACATACAGGGTTATCCTGCGGTTCGCCCAGAGTTGGACCTTGTGGATCAAGAAGATCAGCTGACACATGAGATATCACTCCAGGAAGAGATCGATCCAGAAATTACTCTTGGTATCTGTCTGCCTATCCAGTTATGGGAAGCTACTTATAATCTGCATATTCTGTTGTGTGATTTTTTTCCCCCTTATTGTCATACTTGTTTCTGGACCAGACATATTCAAGCCTGATTCGCAGTTCGTGGAGAATGAGAGGCGTTATGAGGATTTGAAGAAAAACATTCTTGGTGACGAGTCTGAGGAGGAAGAAGATTCTGAAGAAGGCTCAGAAGATGGATCTGCTGAGGAATCTGAGGAAGAAGAGGATGAAGAGATGAAAATTAAAGATGAGACAGAGACTAATCTTGTAAACCTCCGGAGAACAATCTATTTGACGATTATGTCCAGTGTTGATTTTGAGGAAGCAGGGCATAAGCTATTAAAAATTAAACTAGAACCTGGACAAGAGGTGAGACACCTTTTCAGTTGCTGCAGCCAAATTTGAATACTTATCTTCTTTCTTTTCTTTGATTTCTAATAAGGTTGTTCGTGGGATGAAATGGCTTTAGTCTATTTTTTTTGTCATGCAATTTTGAGAATTTGGGTAAATATTGCTGTTTTTTTGTCCCAAACCAGAAGTGGATTTAGCTGATGTGCAATTCTTCTTTTGACTTATCTTTTAGGCCTGTACTTTCACAGCTGATTGCTTTGCATGTTATGATAATCTGTAAATGAGGATGGACCGGTGTGGTTTTTTGTGTATTGCATTGCCTTTAAAACTGCATCAATTGTAAATTCTAGAAAATTGGTGCTTTTGCTTTTCCCAGTGTCATCTCTGTATTGTATATACTCCTAGTATTTTGATAACTAATCAATTTTGTACTTATAAGTATTGTTATTGGAAGACTTTCTTGTGCATTAGTTGTGCCAGATGAGTTTCGAGTAGATTAGGAGTTGGATGAAAATTTGAGATCTTGTTGACACTTCTGGTTTATCATCTTCATTGTAATTTTTGCCTTATCATTCTGAGCGACTAGTTGATAAGATAGCAGCTAGACCTGATAGCTTGAAAGTAGAATCCTTTTATTTAGAAGCATTCACTGCCCACTGCAATTAGCATGGTAGATGGCGTACTATGCTACATTAGTAATGTTTTGCTTGCTTATGTGATGAAGTGTCTGGGGTTAAGTTTACCCAGAATGTAGAGATATCTAAAATTGACTTCTTCATACGCTGACATGGGTTATCTTTCAGAGGAGGCTGACTTGTTCATACACTGACATGGGTTAGCTTTCAGAGGAGGGGCTGAGCCTATTCTAAGCTAGATATTGGATATTGTCAATATCTTTAATTGCAACTTTTGCGATGATGCTAATTATAATGATTTTGTGGTGCTTGTAGTTTCTCATGCTGATTTGTTAGAGAAAGAAATTATTTTCTAGTTCGTTTTAACATTTTGTTTTCTTCCAATTATGTGTCTTTTCCTTCTTTACATCATGGAATTATTTTAGAACAATTATCTTAGTCTATCAGCTGCTTCATGCAGCCCTTGGAACTAGTTTTTTTTATACTTACTGTCTTAGTTTTTGGGCTGTGTGCAGATGGAGTTATGCATTATGTTGTTGGAGTGCTGCAGTCAAGAGAGAACTTACCTCCGCTATTATGGTTTGCTGGGGCAGCGTTTTTGCATGATCAACAAAGTCCATCAAGAGAATTTTGAGAAATGCTTTGTTCAGCAATATTCAATGATTCACCGTCTTGAGACAAACAAACTGCGAAATGTGGCAAAATTTTTTGCGCATTTACTTGGCACAGATGCTCTACCATGGCATGTCTTGGCCTACATACGATTGACTGAGGAGGACACCACTTCTTCATCACGTATATTCATTAAAATCCTCTTCCAGGTGAGTGAAAAGCTAACTCATAATCAGACTTTCTCTAGGTTTCATTTGTTTCTTTCACTAAATTACCTATGGTAGGAACCTCTTGTCAATGCTCTGAAGAATAGTATTTATGATATAGATGTCTGACTGACAAATTGCTTGCTTAGTCTGCATTATGATTACAAGATTTTGGCTTTGACAATGGTTTGTCATATAGACATTTAAATGCTCCACAATAGGTCTCTCTACTTTGATTGTTGCACCACACCACTGTGGTCCATGAAAGAGGTCTCCGTGGCATTTTTCCCTTTAGTAGCTAACAATAGTTATGCTGAGTGGAGCATGCAGTCATGACTGCGGAAATTTTTATCTCCAACTAAATTTTAGACAGATGCACCACTAAGGTGCGCCTGATGAGTTGTGGCATGTTTATGTTTTCAAGTACCCTTTTGTACTGCTCTATTCATGGGCAGATGTCAGTGAGTTCTTTAAGCATTTAGTACCTCTTTTGATCTTAAATTAAATGCTTCAGATTGCTGATATAATTGTTATCCGCTAAGACAGAATTTCATCATTTTCACTTGAGTATCTTTGTTTATCTCAAGTGGACTATCTATTGATGGAAGTTCTTTTGCAGGAACTATCAGAGCATCTAGGGATCCGCCAGCTTAATGAACGCCTGAATGATCCATTAATGCAGGATTCCTTTGAGGCAATATTCCCTAAAGACAATCCCAAGAACACAAGATTCTCAATTAACTTTTTCACATCCATTGGTCTTGGTGGCATCACTGAGAACTTGCGCGAGTATTTGAAGAACATGCCGCGTCTCATTATGCAGCAGCAGCAAGCCCCATCGGAAACAGACGAAGACCTGGGAAGCTCGAGCTCATCGGAGTTGGATGAATCCGATTCTGAATCTTCTTCTGAATCAGATTCAGGTTCATCTGAAAGCGACAGGGATAGAAAAGGCAGTAAGAGGAGGAGGAGAAATTAGGGGATACATCCACTTTGCTCGGGCCTTTCAACCAACTGTTGCGTTTTACATTTCTTTTCCGTCATTGTCATGGAAGGAATTTGTATGTAAGTTAGAAGAAAATCTTTTCCTTTTGCCCCCTCTTTCTTTTGGTGGGGTTGGCTTGAGACGAACTGTAATTGTGTACAGCGGGCGACATCGCAGGAATTGCAATGGCAAGGATCCATGTGATTTTGTGCTACGCCATAGTGCTGAAGCTCCGGTCGCACCTTCAGGTACAAACTTGATTCTTTCACTTTGAGAGCCATATCGTACATACCACGTACATGTCTTAACTCGATGTCCGTGGTTCAGTCTGAGTGTCGGTTATGCTCAATTTCTGTTTCAGATTTACAACGATCGAGCATCTTTGATCGGATGCATACGGCATGTAACATTTGCATCACGTAGAGATGTTTTCCGCAGTAAGTTGGAGTTCCAGGCATCGATGGTCATCTTTCGAACACGTCTCTGGGCATCAATCTGCCCATGTCTCCTCCACATGCCCTATGATGGCAACATGGGACCTCCTCCTATTCCGCACTGATGGGCTTCACGTGCAATGTGTCGTCTTCAACTTAAATTCGTCCGGCGATAACTCTCGTAGGGCCGGTTCGCTTGCGGGGCATTGAACTGGATCTACTGCTTCAATTTTGCTCGGTGGCCACCACCGAAATTGCTCCATTTTGCCGCAGCCGCTCACCGACGAGACATAGGGATTTCTCGATTCCTCTCTCTGTGATCCTCATGAATCTCCTACACACACGAGTTCACCCCCACACCGAGATCCTAAACGGGGTTCACCGTCCACGACGATTCTATGTTGACTTCATGGTACGTACCTTGGCTTCGTCGGGCTTTTCAACATCTTACCCTATGAACCGATGAACCATCATGACATTTTGGGCGAAGAAGAAATCGGATTCGACATGCTTTCAACTTGTCGAGAAAATTGTCCAAAATCTATTTATGATGGCAAATTCAGTCCTAAAATTTTTTAAATTGAATATTTATTTGTTTCAGTCAATTTTTGTTGGAAGTTCGATGACTTAGATGTTAGCCGTGCTACACGGCATGATTGCCACGTAACGTAAGCGATTTTGAGCCAAAATTAGACGGAAAAATTATAATGACAAATCGTCAAAAGTTCTGAAATTAAAATTTTAAAAATTAAAAAGTATTATGATCTGAGATAGTCTGTGTATTTACGGTTTTTGGGGACAGTTATCCCAGACTTGTCTACGTTCTATCATTTTCCATCGTTTCACCTGAAGAATGGATGTTTTCCCCCGTCTGCAATCATTGTACAATCTTTTGGCGATGCTTAGCTAAGAAAAGGGTTTCGATAACTTCGGTTTTGGTCACATCGATGCGAACAGAACGTTATCTCCCAAGTCCACATGACTTGTCTTTTCTTGGTCGTCTCAAACCCCACTCCGTTTCATGCATGAAATCAGATCCCCGCCGTAATATTATCAATCAACGTTATCTTATGCGACATATACCTAAGTAAACCACCACACGATTTTATCCTCACACCAACAGGTGCGCACGTACAAATTTCGGTAATATTCGGGTCGAGTATAGATCCGGAGGTCCGGGACCTCGATCAGGCTTAACAGGCTTTGAGGGGCTTCCCGCAGAGGCAGTCGTTGTACTCGAAGGACGATGCTTCGAGGTGGTCGAACGGCGGCCCGCCCGGGATCCGCCCGCAGAGGTGGTTGTGGCTCAAGTCCATGTGCCCAATGAACGACGCGGACGATATGGACCTCGGAATCGGGCCATGGAGGCCGTTGTACGACAAGTCGAGCGCGGTGAAGTAGGACCTCGGCCCGAAGACATCCGGGATCACGCCTTGGAGCGCGTTCCTGCTGAGATTCAGGTTGCTCACCGCGGAGTTGATCAGAGTTTGGGGGATTGGGCCAGAGATCATGTTGGAGTCGAGGTTCAGCGTGGCGAGGACCGCCATCTTGCCGAGAGAAACTGGGATCGGACCTGATAGTTGGTTAAAAGAAAGGTCCAAGTCCGCCAACCGGTATATATCTGAAACCGAGTCGGGTATGGACCCGGTGATCCGGTTCCCGCTTAGCAAAGCCCGGCTCAACATCCTCAGCTTCCCGAAATCCTGGGGCAATGGACCCGAAATCCGGTTGTTCCTCATGTCCAAGTGCATCAAGCTCGAGAGATTTGTCAATGACCGTGGGATCTCACCCGTGATAAGGTTGTCCGCGACGTTGAGCACCGTTAGTCGGTGGAGCTTCCCGATGTTCGCCGGGATCTCGCCGGAGAGGCGGTTGCCGATCAAGTCAAGGATCCGGAGGAAGGGGATCGTGGTGATGCAGCTCGGGATCTCGCCAGTGATGCCCTTCCAGTCGGCTATCGTGAGGCTGGTGAGGCGCTTGAGCCTGCATATCGCCGGGGAGACGGAACCCGTCATGTAGCCAGGCCGCTTCGCCCGCTCGAAGATCGGGTCCTCCGACTCGCCGCGGAGGTTGATGTCGGCGACGCTGCGGGTCTCGGCATCGCAGCTGACGCCGTACCAGTTGCGGCAGCAGTCAGCGCCAGTCCAGGAGTCGAAGATGCCCAAGTAGGGCTCATGGAGGGAGGCTCTGACGGCGAGGAGGGCCGCACGGTCCGAC
This sequence comes from Rhodamnia rubescens, assembly GCA_021437795.1. Lineage (NCBI taxonomy): Eukaryota > Viridiplantae > Streptophyta > Magnoliopsida > Myrtales > Myrtaceae > Rhodamnia > Rhodamnia rubescens. The sequence continues at coordinate 654,959 of JAILYA010000021.1, forward strand.
GGCGGGCAGGAGTCGACGGCGGACGCGGTGGCAAGAAGTAGCAGCGCGACGCAGAACAAGGCGAAGTCCATCGTCTTCCGTTGCTTGCGTGGACGTTGCTGGGATCCTCTCTTCCAGCGTTATGGATCCAAACTATGTTCTTCGGTAGAGAGAGAGAGTGTTTACAGAGAGAAGAGAAGATGCATGCATGAAACGATACAGTGAGGCGAGGGTTTTATAGGAGGGGGCGAGGATAAGAGTCAAATCATTTTCTTGCAAGCTATTTTCAACCGGTCGTCGCATATGATCATGTCGGGAAGGATTGACGTTGCATCATCTCTATCCCCTCTCTCTCATCTGACATGTTACGAGAATTATTGAATTGGCTTCGAGTCCGAATAATTTTGTATCAAACTTACGCGAGAATGGTGGGATAGAATCATAGATGGGTTTAAAATAATTAACTTGCTTGTGATATCCAAATAACAAACACAAAAATAGACTCAGTATCTCCTATATAGATCGTCCAATGATTACGGCGCTCGTTGTTGCCTCCGCCGCCGCCGCCGATCACTGCACCGACGTCAGCGGTTCGTCTTGAGCACCACACCGGTTCTGCATCCGATGGATCCATACGGTAATCCACTCATGGTTGATACTAATTGTGCTCGGATCTAACTCGACTCGGGCTGAGCTAGTGTGTTTAGAGGGACAGAGCGAAAGTGCGACGCGGCAGTGGTGTAGGGGAGGCGGCAATTGATTGACGCTGGTCGCGATCGCAGACGGAGTGATTATATTATGTACACTATTATGGATAAATTCATGGAACTTATAAGGTGTTTCTTGAATTTTTAGGTGCCTAATCCACTATTTTTGCACTCCTGAATTATTTTAGGGAAAAAAAAAAAGAATGATGCAAATTGGAAGGAAAATAAAAATAAAAAAGACATTGACGGCATCAAATCACCGTGTTCAGAATTTAGTATAGTAGATATTTAAAAGGGTGAGAGCTTTTGAAATTATTTGGAGACTATGGTTTGAGAGCTTTGAGCTCCCCTGTTTGTTTTGCGAAAAAAAAAAATATTTTTTCCAATTTATGACGTTTGGGATGCGGGAAATATGTGGTCGAGGAAAATGTTTTTCGGTCAATAGAAAATTTTATAATGTTTTTTGGTCAACGAAAAATTTCCTTGTAAAACTGAGAAAAAAATTTTCTTTTGAGAGGGAAATCATTTTCTCTTCTATCTTAGGCTTCTCTCTCGCGTGTAACTTTCTGAAATAGAGAAAAATCTTCCTTTCTCTCTCTTCTCCTTCTTCCTCCATCCCCGCTCTCTCTCCTCGTGAATTTCGATTGCCATTCCAATAACAGTTCGATAATCTGCTCAATCAGATCATCGCATCGATCGATTAAAGAAAAGTGTCACTTCCAATAAACCCTAGTAGGAACGAAGGCTGTACCAAAGAAGCAGATTGGAGGATGGAGAAAGAGTAATCGCAAGCTTCGATGGTGAGGGCGAGAAATGACTGTGAGACGAAGGCGTTGGGTTGGGCGAGAGTTGGTTGTTGAATCCCCCACAGCAGCAGCATCTCCGCCGCCGCCGCCGCCGCCTCTCCTTTCTGGTCGCAAACTTCGCCACTGCCCAAACAACCTCACCTTCCCTCCATACGAACTTAGTCCCACCACAGTTTCGCCGTCGTTGTCTTGTTCGAGCTCCTCCATACGCACTTCGCTCGCAGCCACAAGCTCGCCAGATTTAGCATGGCTGAGGCTCGCCTTACTGCCTCGAGCTCGGCCGAGCCTTGCGGCCGATTTCCTTGGCCACTCGCCAGCGGAAGAAGTAAGGAGAAAGAAAAACTAAAAAGAAAAAAGAGAAAAAAAAAGAAAATGATTTTTCTATTAAAAAAAAATTTATTAAAAGACATATACGATGAAAATTGATTTTTTTGCCAAACAATCAAAAAATATTTTCCGATTCGTTTTCGGATTTTAACCAAACACCAAAAAATATCGTTATTTTTTTGAAAACGACTTAAATGCCACATTTTTCACGAAATAAATGGGCCTATTTCACTTCTTTTTCTAGTAATCAACTTTAGTTCCTGCTTTATTCACAAGTGTAGTTACATAAATTAAACCGTGTAAATTTTCTTATGATTTTTCTCGTTCAAAGCATTAATCGGGTTGAATGGACAAGGCATATCATTCTGCATGACTACAAAAAAAAAAAAGGAAAAATTTTGCAAAAAATTTTAAACTTATTGCACTTTTGTCTATTTAATCCTTGCCAAGTAAATCCAATAAAAAAAAATTCACATTTTACCAATTAAGTCAATACAACCAATTTTTTTAAATTACTACCTACTGTCAAATCTTTAATAATATTTTAATTTTTTAATTAATTAATTTTTTTTTTCCTATCTGCTGCAAGACTGCCTCATTTCTTTGCTTACTCAATGGCCTCATCAACCACTTTGAGGAGAAAAAAAATAAAGAAAAGAAAAAAAAATGAGGAAAAAAATAAAAACAATAAATTATTTAAAAAAATTATTAGAATATATCCACATCAAGCATCGATCATGAAACGTGAGACGGTTGACGTCCGCAAATGCACTTCATTTGCAAAATTAAAAATATTTAGAACTTAATTAACAAAATCAAAAGATTTAAAATTTGAATCGACAAAAATACAATTAATTTATGACTTTTGCAATAATTTTTCCCAAAAATCTACATGCCTCATGCAATATGGTCCCCTTACATAGTTCACTTTCATAGGAGACCTAGGAGTAATACCTATGAACCTATGAACCTTACTATTCCAACAGTACATAAACAATGTCCCTCAACAATCTCTCAAAAGGAACAAAACATGATCTTAAAAGGGGAAGTTCGATCAATTGGATACCTAACTTTGTTAGGTGTAAAATGATATAAGTGGAAATAGATGTTTTTGTGTGGTCCGAGCAATTCCATTTTCTAATGCTTTATTTTGCCTAATTTTTTTACATTATTTAGAGGGACACGATATCGAATAAAATAACTAATGTTTGACTCTAAGATGGAAAAGAGTGGGCTGCTTAAATGTTTTAAGAGCACTTTAGACATGACCCAACTTTTGTTTACATGTATTGTCTCACAACCCCTAATTTGTTATAAAGTAGCAATTTGAGCACGATCTATGTACTTGGAGTAAGACGGCGTCCACATACTAATGATGCGAAAAATCGGGGATTAATTTTTTTTATCAAATTTCACCTCGATATTTTGTTAAAGACCCATTATTTATATTGAAAACACCGAAAAAATGAGAGAACTATACTTGAAGTGCCAAAAATTGTATATGACGTTCACTTTAATGCCAAAAATTTTCACGGATCACTTAAGCGTTAATTTTTTTTTTTAAAGCCGACGTGGCTCACCGGAGGTCCGGTCAAGCAATAAAAAAGGTAAAATTTCAAAGAAAATATAAAATAAAAAATTAATAAGATTAAAATAATAAAAAAATTTAAAAATAAGCTATAAAAAAACCAACAAACGGGGGAGGACAGCCCTCTCCGTCGCCACCGCCCCACCATCGCGGCAATGGCCGGTGAGGGCCACTGAGCCCCTCGCCTGCCTTTGCCCCCCACCAAAATGGCTAGCGGGGTGGGGTGTTGCCTCTAGGGACTCGGGCGTCCTACCATTGTCCTTGGTGGGGCGGGGGATGTTGCAAGCCCTTCTACCTTGATCTTTATTTTTTATATATTTTGTTTTTTCAAATTTAATTTAATTTTTAAAATTTTAGCTGGTTTTTAAGTTTAAAATTGTCACTACATTAAAAATAAATTATAAATGTTATGTAATTATTTTGCGAATATCTGCTTAAATGATTGTTTTTTCGATTTTTTATGATGCAACTTTTAGCATGTTCACTTTTGACTTCTTGTCTTTCAAAAAAATCTGACATCTATCCCGTTCTCGCGCCGTTCACCTTACACTCAAGCACATACTCCTCTATTAGTTCCAAGTGTAATTCTTACTTATAAAAACAGGATTATAAACTAAGCATGATAACTTTGGCAACAAAAAAATAAACCATGATAAAGGAAATTACCCTATCAATCCTCAATTTATTATACTAATGTCAATTCAGTTTGAATTTTTCAATTTTATCAATTTAATAATAATTTTTTGCACGACATGGCAGACCAATCACCACCACGTTGACCGTGTTACATACACTCATGCATTGTAATTTTTCCTATGGTGGTCCAATCACCACCAATCGCCCTACGTGACATACCGCCACGTCGCCGATTTTTTGTAAAAATTGGTGGGGAAGACTACATTAAAATTTTACGCAAAAATTTAAGACTTAATTGATTAAATTAAAAAATTCATGATCGAATTGGCATTCGTATAATAAATTTACCCCGATCAGATAATTTCTCCACGTGATAAATAGTTCTTTAGATAACCAAATCAAGGCTCCAAAAAAAACACCGAAGCGATCGAATTGTCCCTACCGGTGACCCAAGCCCCCGCCTCGAAAGTCGAGAGCCACCAATTTCTGCTGGTTTGGTAAGCGGTCTATCGCTATAATAAATGCAATTGGATTCAGTCCCAAGATCTGTAGACATCGTACAATCGAGCATCTCGATTAGATCCGTTTGTTTGTTGGGATGAATGAAAAATGTTCATGCGGCAATTTCTTTGTTTTATTGTTTTCTCTCTTTTTCCGACGTTGTTTTCGAAAGGATCTATCGTAAATCGATTCAAAACGATCACACAAATAATAAAAAAAAAATGACATACGATTTACTCGAATTCACCTCAAAATAAAGCTAACGTCGCGTAAAGAGATTTCATTATAATTTTTGATTTATAACCGCACAACTCGTTCTAATGATCGGTAAAAAACAAACAAATATATATATATTCCATATACGGGCCTAAAATCTAAACATATCTAAAACCCCTTTAATCCCTTAATAAATTAGCTAACTTAAATATATCCGAGCGGAATCCCCCCCTTTGATCGGATACGTTGGGACATCCGTGTCGAGGGTGCTGCCTCCGAATCCCCGCATTTCGTGCGCATGGATCACATGTCGTCGAATCATACTTTAATTTTCCTAAGTTCACGTGGAGCGTGCAGTGTGAGAAACAATGATCCCCGAAATATTCGCCAACTCCAACGATTTCGAGACGGTGATTTTCATTTTGAAACACATTGAAACAACCCCATTTTTTCCGAAATTATAAAGGTGACAATTTACGAGGTTTCAAAATATCCAGTCTTATCCAATCCGTCTTTGTAGTCCTTGGTCCTTTTTCATGTATGGCCTGACGTTGACATTGACCCTAATCCAATTTGCATGCAATCGTGGTACGTCGGATATATCGAACATGGTTAATGATTATTATTTGAATTATGTATAGGAGCAATCAAACTCAGTCAAAGTACTAATAACAGAAAAAAAAAAAACAATGAGATTTCCGTGAATTAGTGCTCGGGATTAAGATAGAGATGTGAGTTCAAAGCCAGCTTGCCTTGGTTGAAGTGCAGAAAACCAAGCATAGAGACCACAACCACGACCACAGTACCACACAGCTGTTCTTGTTTCTTTGCTTGTAAGGTAAGTCTTAAATGTGGCATGCTCTGTCTTTTTCTCATAGTTAGGCCAATTTTTTTTTAAATAGCATTAAAGTGGTTATATATACCTCTTCATAAGTATGATTAGTTTTTTTCTTTCTTTGTCTGTCCTGTATCTAACTCTTCTCTTTCTGATTTTTGCTCCTTGCAAAACCTCACCCCCCCATAAATTTCTTTACCAGCAATGCCGCATGCATATTGGCACGTATAATTAGCTTTCAAATCATGATATTTTTAGGCGGTGATGCTGCCGAAAATTTATTATGTTATGAACCCGATAAGGGATTTTGTAGGCAAAACGCATTATACAAATTACAAACTAGCAAAATTGTGTGTATTGAAAATTTGCCAAAGGTTTTAATGGAACAAGGATAATCGTGATTTGGGTTAGTCTAGGAAATCGATTTAGATTATTCCTCGATGAGAATGGTCACCAAAAATTAGATTAAAGTGCTGATAAAAGAAATTGGAATCTTTAGTTGTAACTTATTTAGTGGTTAACGTGATGACTTTATTTGAATTTGTCCATTATTTAGTAAAATATCACAATTGTTAATTTTTTCCCTTGTAAACATTGGGTAATTTGTAAAAAAAAAAAAAATTAGGCGAAAGTTTGAGACTATAGGTTTCTTTGATGTTTGCTTAAGTATAAACGTTAATCACGTCATACACACTATTTGCATGCCCGATTCAAGTTGAATTTCGATGATTTTTACCAGGAAAAATTGGATATTAATAATTTCAAAGGTTAAAAATAGACATTGTAATAAACTAAAGTGAACATCCAAGAGAAGTACATCAAAAGTGCTAAAAGTTGTGTACAACGCTCATTTTAATACTAAAAGTTTCGAAACGATCACTTAAATGTCAAAATTAAAGAAAAAACGATCACTTAAATGCCAAAATCGAATAAATCTCGACCAAACCGATTACGTGGCATTTATAATTAAATTTTTAATCGGCGTGTCAATTTTTTTTTAAAAACTCAGTCCATGTGGACTTCCACATGGGTTTCTAAAATTAAATTTGAGAATAAGCTAAAATAAAGGAGAGAGGGCAACATATGCGGCGAGGGTTGTGCAAGTCCTCACCGCCTTTTAAATATTTTTTAACTTTTTATTTTTTTATTTTTGAGTGGACCTCCGGTGAGCCACATGGGCTTTAAATATTAATAAAAGAAAATGTGACGTCGGATTTTCGGCTAAGCATATAGAAATTGGCATTTAAGCGGTATTTTTTTTTTCAAAAATTAGCACTTAAATAATCGTTTCTAAACTTTATGTACTAAAATAAGCGCGGTACATGACTTTTGACGCTTTTAGTATACTCCTCCCTGAACGTCCATTCGTCAAGCAGACAGACCGCTTTTTTCATGTGCAAGGGGTAGAAACATTAATTAAACCACCAATAATTTCAGGGCTAATTGATTGATTGACCAGTTTGGGTATCATCTGGTGGAGCTAATGCTCGTGGCACGTGACCCTAGTACCAAAGGCTCAATTGAAAGCATGTTCCTTTCATGTGACCCTGCATTAGGTCACGTGACAAATTGAATTATCCAAGGACAACTTTTTGCTAAATTATGTATCCGAGACGTGCTCAAGATGTAATTATGCAAGTAATTATATGCCTGTTTTGCTCCATAATTCCATTTAGTGTAAAATGCAAATTGAAAGGAATTTCATTGAAGGGAGCGTCAATAGTAATTTAGAGATTTTCACGCATTTTTTTTTCTCAAATGAGAAGGCGAAATTTCTACATTTAGTAGCCTATTGTGTCGGCTTAGTGATTAAAAGAGAGGCCTTGGGGATTCGTGGATTAGGCTGGCGGCACAGGTTTGATTCGCACATCAACGGTCGCAAACAATTTCTTGTTCGGGTTAGCTGCTCGGGTTTTGGTTGCGTCGTACCGCTTATGCGGCTATAGGGTATTTCAATTCTCTAAGGCAGGCTTCCGCTATATAGAACAAAACTACAAGGGCTACCAATGCTGGTTACAACCCGTTTGAGCGACACGAGCCTAAAATATGAATTATAGAGAGAAAACCTCAACACGAAACGCCAAACTTTTTCATTTTGAATTGATTTGTATCAATAGAAAAAGTTAGGCGTCAACAGTTTGTAGGAGTAACTCTAGAACTAACAACTACAAGTTCGATGAGAAGTGGCCCAAGCCCACGAAAATGTCACTGGTTTGATCCATGTCCTTACGAACATTTTCTAATCCATCTTTTCATTATTGCTTCTGGTTCTGGACCATGTTCTCCCTTCGTAGGCCCATGAAAGATTGGATTTGTTTTATTAGCTTAATTTCAAATCAATTTGCAATTATTGGTGAGTAATCGACTCGCGAAACAGGATCGGGAGATTAGTAATTTCCACTGTGTGGATTTAATTCTGGTCATAACTCAACTCAAATCGGAACGACATGTTCTTGCTCATTCAGTTCGCATGTTTCGCCAAAAGAAAAAAGAAAAAAATTGCAACGCGACATATGTCGATTATAATTTTCAAATCTTATGCGTGCGTAAAAACTAGTTCTTTTTTTTTTTTTTTGGTCGGGAGGTGCATAACTTCAAAACAAAGATGCAAATTCCACAAAACAAGTAAAATAGATAAATCTAAAATGTAAATCAACTCGACATAGTATGCAGAGACTCGTTCATTTCATTAATATGGATCCGTCATAGCATCAAAACCTAAACAATGGCCGATTATCGAAATTCGCATCATCACCGGTGATGAACATACTCTAAAAATCCCTCTCCAAGTAGCTAAGATTTTGCCAAAAGGTGATGCGCCCTTACGTTCGGCGTTCCAAAGACCATCACCGTAGAGACCACAAACAACATCAATAAGTTGAAAGAGCACGTAAAACGCCTTGTGAATCCCAAATTTATATCTACAACCGGGAGAGAAGTACATAAGATGATAATAAGAAGATGATACTATTGAAACTTGACTTTACGGGGGGGTTGGGGGGGTTAATATGTGTGCAAACGGATCATGTTGATCTAATAGCCTGTCAATCAAAATTACCAAAGAGATACATATCTTTATCGTCAACCCACGTTATCGATTTTTAGCCACAAATTAGTCGAAAGGACTACATTGCAATTTCACGTAGAGGTTCCAAATTCGCAAAACTGAAAAGTTTAGGGACGAAATCGGCATCCATGCAATAGACTTCGGAAAAATTAGACAATTTCTCCCACAGTTGAATACTCATGGAGCAGGGCGAACAAAAATTGATTAATTCATATCATAATATATTTCAAGTTACATATGGTTATGGATGTCACGCGTCACATAATGATATGGAAATCCTAAGTATTAAAAAAAATCGGTAAACTAATCTTCGTCGACACCGAAGCAATTGCTCCTTTCACTAATGATTACGTTATCTTAGTGTGTCCGAATCACAATTAAGCACGGCTTAATTAAATGCTTAGCCTCCTGTCAACGTGGTTTAATTTTGTCGTTTAGGTAAATTCGATTAACAAAGTCAAAGATGTGGATCTCCAAATTAATCAAAACCGAGGCACGAATCACATCTTCGCGACCTCATAGGTCGCAAAAAGCTGATTATAATAGCCAGCGAGTGGCTGGCATTAGCTTCTATTTTCTTATTCCAACAGCAAACCATTTCAGCCTCAAGCAAATTGGAATCATAATATAATTAGATTATCATAATTATTCTTTTTTTCCCCTTAATCTTTGGAAAGTTCATTTATATTTTTTCCAATATTTCCTGCTAGTAAAAGTATGAATTTACACATTTATAGTCTTAGTCACATCTCCCTCTAACAAAACATATGCGATATGCTGGAAATATATATAAAAAAATGCACGACCAGCTGAGGTGGGTACTTTATCTATATATAAGCTTTCGTTGCGATTTTCATAACTCAGCTTAATTTTGGATAATTGATTGACCCGGACAAATTTTCGTCATGCGTGAAAACGAAAATCTTCAACAACTTGGTTTCGTCTTCTTTGAGTCAAGATCAAGAGAAATCTTGACGTGCCCATGATGGCATTGAATTAGGAATTCGTCATTTGATTTTGTAGAGCCGAAATGTTCGAAATATTTCATATGAGAAGGAGAAAAAGAATAAGAAAGAAAAAGAGAGACAAAATTCTAGTTCGAGGATGATATTTTTTCAAAACAGTTGTTTATTTTCATTCATTCTTATTGAAATTAAGTCGCTTGATTTACGAAATAAAAAAATTTAAAATACCAGACTTTTTTTTAATTGAAAAAATATCGGAGTTAAGAAAATAGCTAGGCATATGTTCATCCCCACAATAAGTGAGGATTTAGAATCATTTTTTGGAAGTGAACATGTTAAGGGCTGCATGATAAGCATTCTAGTTCTTTGATTCTCGCTTTCCGGAACGAAAAAAGATGAAAACCCCATTTGTTAATATAAATGATTTCGATTTTAATTTTGTTCCTAGGATCAATTTTAGAGCAAAAACAAGAACAAAAAAAAAGTTGATTCTGAAAAAAGAATCATTTTTAAAAATCACAAAACAGAATGAAGTTACTTTTCTCTCAACCTAAAACTGAACAATGAGGTCTTATTTTGAAAAAATAATAATAATAAGATAATAAAAAATAAAAAATTAGAAAAAATTGGAAATTTTCTAAAAAAATCACAAAAAATTTAGAAAATCCCTAAAAGTAGAAGAAGCTTAGATTGGGCTAGTTTGATCTCATTTTCATAAATTTGGGCATAAATTTCCTGGATTTCATAGATTTTATTCTTTTTTAGAAAAATCATAAGCACATTTGAAATTAAATCCGAACCACATTTTTCCGAGCCATTAGGGCTTCGTTAGGGTTTTATGATGCGATTCATCAATGTCATAATTCCTTGATTGTGCACTTGATTTAATTGATTGTGATTTGTGTAGGTTTATGTACTTTAGACTTATTTTAGTTTTAGAAAATTCTGGACAAAGACAAATAATCAACGTGAACACTTAGCAAGCTCTCGTTTTTAGTTTTCGATGAATTAAGATTAACATTTGATTTCTTTGAACCAAAAATGCACACCAATGCAAGATAGTGCGGTGCATTTTCCTTGCGTAAACGAAGGTGTCGTTCGTGTTGGTTATCCGTTCGCTCAAAAGAGTTGAACGAAACATCACAATAAATGGCGAAATGACTTGTGATGATTCTTGATATTTATTTTTACATTTCAATATGCAATATATTATATAAGAGAAACAATATGAATTAATCATCTATTAATTAGAAATGTAGGATGAAATTTCACAAAGTATTTACATAATTATTTAAGTTAAATGACAAAAATTGATAAGAACAATTGTTCCCTGAATGTAAATTATGTGCATTTACCAAATAAATTTCTGTTCCAAGAACAATAATTTACATGCGATTACCAAACGCGTTCGATTTTCTAAAACTCATGCAGGAAACAGAATAAAAAAAAATCATTTTAATTAGAATCACTTTTCCGAATCGAACGCTTGCCATGCAAACCCTAAGAATAACAAATATTCACCTTCTTTTTAGCAATTTTAAATTCTTAGGGAATCGATGCGTACTCGACTCTTGCTTAGCATCATATAATTATGTGAGATTCAATTTGCGACTTTTTCTAATAGTTCAAACTTGCAAAGGAAATTTTTTTTATACTCAACTTACCACATAATTATGTCATAATTTGAGTTTAGCTTGCCCAAAAAATCCTATTAATCACGTTAACGAATGTCCATGGACGCACATGAAGCTAATATTTGAATTTTTCAGATGTCGATTGTATGCATTCCTAGAAAACTTAAAGATTTGAGAAATAACAATCTCTTCATTCATTGATACAATTTATGTATTTATCAACGCGGGCAAAGGAAAAGACTAACATTGGCCTCGAGAGTTTACTTAAAATAGAGCGTAAGACATTTTTAGAATTTACTTAAGTCGGACACAGACGCTGTCGGTCGGGCACAAATCGGTGCACATGGGTAACCGCACAGGACAGGAAAAAACAACAAAAAAAGATCTGCAAGATTCGTATCTCCTGAAATCTAGGAAGATCCTGACTTTCATCTTTTTTATAATTACATTGTCAATTAAATTCGACCAAGAAAAGAGAAAGAGAGTGATAAGAAGACACATGCAACATCACACTCCACTTTATTCTCTGAAAAAAAAAAATTCAACTTTAAGTCCTTTTCAAATCTACCCAAAACTTTTTTTTTATCTCAAATAAAACCCTCAACTTTAGGTCCGATCCTAAACTTTATGTAAAGTCTTAAATCCATTCTGGATTTTATTTTGTCTAAAAAAAAATCTCAAATGTTTAATGTATTCTCAAATCTGCCGTGCAGCCTCAATCCCAACTTGACGTGACATTTTCTCGTCGATAAAAAAATCACATTAGCAAAATAATGGGTGATAGGTACGGATGGACGTGGCATTTCTACATGGATAACAGATTCACCCAAATAAAAGAATTCATCAAAATGAAACCGTTTTAGGACATAAAAATTAGGGACGACTAATGATGATTTTTGGGCGGAGGGCTAATGGGGGCATATTTGAGATTAGAGTAAAAGTTGTTGATTTTTTTCTTAGACAAAAGAAAATTCATGGTAGATTTGGGACTCGATATGAAGTTTGGGGTTTTTTTCGAGACAAAAGAGGTTCGAGATAGATTTCGGATTGAACCTAAAGTTGGAGTTTTTTCTTAGACAAAAAATGTTCGGAATAGATTAAGGACTTGGGTTAGGTCTACTTAGGAGCAGGAGTAGGAGTAAAAAGGGGGTCATGTGAATATGTAATTTAAACATTAAGGGATATCTTAATTCATTGGACCCAAAAAAAAGGGATGTTTAATTCCAATTAAGGCCGTTTTAGCTTTCAAATAAAGTCAGAGATCAAATCATGAAGCCACTCAATCGGCAATAATTATATTGGAAGACATTGCTTTTGTCAAAAGATGACGTTCCGATGCTTTTGGACGACACTTGTAATCCACACAATCAACCCGCTGCACCAAACGCTTCTCACGTGGACAACTCCTTAATGTTAGCTATAATTCGTCGTTGACCTTTTTATTTTCCTGGGGACATTGAAAGAATATATGGGGAGAAGAATGGAACTCTAGGGCCTCAGAGTCGTCAATGAGTCTTGTTAACCGCCATTTTCGGGGCATCCGTCGAGTATACCGAGCGAGAAATTTGGTGGATTACCGCGGTCTTGATTTACAGGTCTTCTTCATTTACTTGCTCGACGGGTTTGTTGATGTCACGGGCCAATAGGTATTGATGTGAGTTAACCATGGTGGTTAGCCAGCGCCAACGTGGGTGTAGAGCAATCATTAGGGCGGGAGAGCTCGAGCTATCCACGGCTCCCGATGGATTTATAGGTTGGTCAAGAAGGGCAAGAGCGCCGTTGGACAATCGAGGCGCAGGCAGATCGACCCACCGAAACTGTGCATTTTGATACAATGGATTGGATTAGTACAGAAACGTTATGTTGTAATTACGATATTAAGCATGCAAGAGTGAGAGCCCTACCGGCTGGGACATGTGATTCTTTTGGGGAAGCTAAGATCATGCTAACACCTATAGACAAAAAAGGCGAGACTTCACGTGGAATAAGCCAATGTTAACAATATCTCTTCAGAAGAAAAAGAGCATAGTCCCTCTAAGGATAAAATGGCGGGTCTTACTCTTTGTTGCTTTGTGCATGATAAAAATATTATTCGTTTATTTATTTTTTCTATACATTATAAGCAACCTTTTATAGAATTTTTTTTTGGTTGCATCGATTCATTTTCCGAAGCAAACAAAACCTTAGTACGAACACAATAATTCATACATGATAGGCCCAAGTTGTCACCTTGACTTTTCTAAACTATTGTCTCCTATTTTCTATAGACATGACTTCTAAATATATTCAAATTTGTAGCTTTCGAGATTGTTGATGATGATGGTCTTTACACTCTAAAAACAACAAAAAACACATGAACAGAGGCTTTGCATTTTCACACTTTGAGAACGTAGGCCAATACTTATACAAAGAGCGCAAGGTGGATCGATGTAGAAGTGAAGTACTCTACATTTCTGACTTTTGTAAGTTGACTTTTTGACTGTCTGGTCAGACCAAGTAGCATTAACACATCAAAAATCAATTTTTTTTTTTTTACGTATTCCTATTCTATTCTATTTTACAAGCCACCGTTTATGAAAAGCAAAAGAGCCTTTAGCCCCTCATTGCCCATTGATGAGAACTCTCGCATCTAATCAGGCGAGTGTTGAAAGATGATCGATCCGGCTCCTGTCATGGACACATGACCGATCATCTAATACTAATGATCTTGTAGCGTGGCCTGGCATACGACTCTCGACTAATACCTTCTCACTAAGCCGCAATTGGAATAATAGAGAGCCGAAAAATGTCGAAACGGAAAATTTTGTCTCGGACTCGGGATATGGAGAATCGAGTGTATCGTAACCGCTTTTTCTTCGGATGAAGACAACGCTTGCGATGCGTTCGATCCGTTGGACCCGGGTCAACCAATTTTCCATTTAACGGGGATGTGGAATCCATTACCAGAGCTTTCACTTCTCCACCATTGAGAAAACGTACTAAAGTTCTAAAAGGAGTTGTTACCTTAATGAACCAAACTCACGCCATGAAAACGGACGCACTTGGTGCAACAAGGAGCAAGTGCTTGGGGGTCATTCTGGCTCCCACTGTTCCTTTCTCTGTGCTGAAAATGCAAATAAAACGAGAAGGTCCCCCCTTCTCTTAATCGACAAAAAGAAAAGGAAAAGGACAATCATTTGGAGTTTCTAGTCTCATCTTCTCTCCCTTCACCCATGGCATCAACCACACACCACACCACCCCCGGCATCAACTGTGCCCAGAGAGAGAGAGAGAAGAGAGAGAGAGAGAGTTTAGTCAGAGATTGACTGGTCTCTGTTTCCCTGTTTCTTGATTGCTGTTGTCGCCAGATTGAAACCCCGTTTCAGTTACAAGAGCCCTGCCTTCTTCCAATCGTGGTGGTTTGGAGCTCAGTCTTGGAACCAAGAATGGTAAGGAAAAACCTGGGTTGATGTCGGATTTGGCTGATCTGTGTGTGTGTCTGTCTTTCCGTTCACATGAAGAAGAGCAGAATTGGACGCCTGGGTCTCTCTCTAGTTATCAATTGCTTGTGTTCGTGATCTACCTGAGTGGACGCCTCGTTTTCGGTGCTTTAAGTCAGAACAAGCAGGGATCTTTTTTCTGGCTCTGACTTTTTGGTAACTTGTCCTCTCAGGAAGCTCCTCTTCTCAAGGCTCTCTAACATTTTATCAACCATTTGGAAGGTCCAAACTCCTAGCTCATTTTTCAAGAAACCGCCATGGAATCGGATCTTCAACAGCAACCTGGTCTCTTCTCCTCCACTTATCAACCCCAGCAACACAACAACCAACCCGGCAACAACTCGGGGTTGTCCCGATTCCGATCCGCCCCGAGTTCATACTTCAAGAACTTACTGGACAGCTGCGAGGATTTCCTCAACCGGCCTTCGAGCCCCGAGACGGAGCAAATTTTCGCGCGCCTCATGTCCTCCTCCACTTCCGGCGGCGGCGGAGGCGGAAACCTTTTTGGGTCGATGAAGACCGAGGCAGATGTTCTTCAGCAAGAACAGAGCAACTTCTCCTCAGCTGTTGCTTCGCAAAACTTCTATCAGGGCTCGTCTCAATTGCAAAACCAGAGCATGGAATACAAGGTGGTG
The DNA here is from genome assembly GCA_021437795.1 of Rhodamnia rubescens. NCBI lineage: Eukaryota > Viridiplantae > Streptophyta > Magnoliopsida > Myrtales > Myrtaceae > Rhodamnia > Rhodamnia rubescens. The sequence continues at coordinate 670,334 of JAILYA010000021.1, forward strand.
GGTTCAATGGGTATGGATCGATCGCCGTCCATGAAAATGGGGAGCAATAACTCTTCGAATCTCATCAGGCAAAGCAGTTCACCTGCCGGATTGTTCTCCAACATAAACATCGACGGTACACAAAATCTCTCTCTGCCTTTATGTTTTATTTTCTTCAGTTCTGTCATTTTATTCGTGGGATTCCTTTGTAGAAGATGTAGAGAAATGAGAAAGTTCCAATTTTTTGGGGGTTTTTGCAGTGCAAGTTGACATATATTATTCGATTTCTTGTTTTATTTTTGGGTACTTCCTCGTACTTTAATTTTTCTATTGCTCTTCCAGAACCCCCGTAAGTACATCAATCATTCGAAATGGAACAACTTGGAACTCGAAAAAGTCCTAAAAAAGAAGAAAAGAAAGAAGGAAAGAAAGGCAAAGTCTTGGCGGCACTTAATCAAATCTGTTGAAAGAGATGTTTGGAAGCTTCTATTGTCCTTGATTTTGATCTCAATGAACTGAATGGAATGATATATGTGCGCGATCGATTTGAGAACAAACCTATGTGAATGGCAGGATATTCTGCTTCGAGACGCATAGAGGATTTCGTCAGCCGCGGCACTGCAGGAGAATCGTCCTTCTCTCCGGCAAGCCGGCTTGGCAACTGCGTGAACTTCTCATCCAGGCCACCCCCTTCCTCGTCCGGAAAGGTGAGCCCGGTTTCTGATATGGGAAAGAAGAGCATGGACATCGATAGCCCTGAAGGGGGCGATTTCGGCGAAGGCCATGGCAACAACTACATCACGGGTTTCCCCATCAGTTCGTGGGATGACCCGGTGGGTCTTTCGGACAATTTCGCCGGCAGAGATGAGGATGAAAAGGGATTTTTGGGTTTAGATGCATCAGAAACCGAGGTATTAGGTGCTTTTGATTCTTATTTGTTGTTTGCACTAAGGCCAGTTTATCTGATGAATGAGCAAGTCTGGGATCTGTTCATTTTTATCAGGAAGGGAAAGGCAGAGTTCCAGGTCTTTTAGCTCACCACTTGAGTTTACCATCGAAAAGTTCCGCGGACATTGACAAGTTTTTGCAGCTTCAAGATTCTGTACCGTGTAAAATTCGCGCCAAGAGGGGTTGCGCTACTCATCCTCGCAGTATCGCAGAGAGGGTAAGTTCAATCCATCTTTTCCTGTGCTACTCGAGTTTCTTCATCTATGTTTCGTTGAGGGTAAGTACCATTTTCAATGTGAACAGGTGAGAAGAACCAAAATCAGCGAAAGAATAAGGCGACTCCAGGATCTTGTTCCGAACATGGACAAGGTACGACTTTCGAATTCCTGGATATGAAACTGAGATGTGAAATTGAGTTTTGGGTTGTTGTTTTTGACAGCAAACAAACACGGCAGACATGTTGGACCTGGCCGTTGAGTACATCAAGGACCTTCAAGAACAGGTTAAGGTAAGGCATAAACCAGAAATTTCGACTTGAAATTCACGAAACCCTCTGCAGAAAAAGAAGTCCATGCGATACGTACATATCGTTTTCATGATTTGTCCTCCTTGCTTTTTCTTTGTTTGTGTGTTAAGACGCTCTTGGACGACCGCGCAAAGTGCACTTGTTCAAGCAAGCAACAGCTATAGCACAAAAAGGAAGGCCAAGAAGTCACTTGTGTACAGAATCACATCGCATTTGGAGAGGGAGGATTGAGTAGTGATGGACAAGAAGAGATGTCTCTGTCTCTGTCCATTGTAAAGGAAGCTAAAGCCAGAACCATGTATTGTTTGTTCCTTGCTCTGCGTAGACTGACCCTCTTTGTTGCCCACTATCAGTCCACACACTGTTAAAAGGAAGAAGTTCAAATCAGTGTTTTTAGCCATAAATTCTGCAGCGCTTGCTGTGTAACTTTGGCTGCCAAGTTCAGCTAATTGTGGAAACATCTATGTGTTGGGAGGACAAAAGAGAGAGAGATTGGTATTGAATGGTGGAGCCATTAAATGGGATGGCGAAACAAGTGGGGGGCTACCCTTTTGTTGGGTGGATCATAATTGAAGGCAGATGAATGAGTGAAGCAGATCAAGAATTCTGCAGAAAGTCAAGCTGTTGCGTGATGCTTCAATAGGATGGTCAGTTTGTGGTTGGTCTCTCTTCTTCCTTTTTTTCATTTCTTTCCCAATTTGGGAACCAAAAGCAAATTCTCTGTGTTGTCATTGTCCCATTTTGGGCATCTTTCATTCTCTTTTGGCTCATGTTGTGTCCTTTTCTTTCTCCCGGTCTCTCTCCCTCTTTCTTTCTCTCTCTCTCTGTCTCTCTCTCTCCATGTTCTTTTGCTTCTAAAGGTGAGAAAGATGAAAAAGTGGGTGGTGGAGTTTGTCCCGTGATGGGGTTAATGCTTTGATCGAGAAACTCCTAAGCTTTGAATGTCAACGTATTTAATAGGTGGCCGTTGGGAAAGATCTCCAATATGGTTTCTTGTATATGGGTTTTTGCTAGGTCACAATAGGGTTTACATAAATCATTCACGGTGTCATGAGCCTCGACGTTTGTTGAGATTCCGATCATCGTGCTGCTACGGGCTCGTACGGGATGTTCTTGACTTTATTGTCATTCGGCTTGATATGAACTCTTTGGATCGGAACAGATGAATCCTAATGTACAGAACCATATACTGTTCGTGCCGGTTGTTCTCTTAACACGTATGGGCTTGTTTCTTTTTCTCTCTTCCTCCTCTTTTCTTTCGGAGCAACAGGGGTTGATTTGATTTTCAAGAGGGAATGACTCTTGAGTTTGTGTCCCACAAGTGTCAGAGGCATTAAATGAGAACCCCACTTCATTCATACAGAGTACCAAAATTCAAACGAAAAATTTATGCATTTTGGTTCAATTCAATTTTCGGTTCGATTCATTGAAAAATAACTATTTTTTTTTTTTGGTTCAATTCATTTTGATTTCGGCAATTATGAGTTTTGTATTTGTCGTGATTTGTGGGTTTCTGTTGGAAAGAAATAATGAAAGAATTCATTATATCTCATCTCTACATTTCGATATTTAAGTTGTGTTCTGCCTACTTTGTAGCTCCTGTATAATTGTGATCTTTTCGTAGTAAGCAACTATCATATTACAAGAACCCCTTTTTCTTTCCCCTCTGCCCCTGGGGTTTCCCTTCCTCCCAAAGCTGCCGCCCATCCCCTCTTCCTCTCTGAGGGTGAGGCCTCTCTCTCCTCTCCATCTCTTTTCTATCTTTCCCTTTCTTGTCTATGTCCTCGTCTTTTTCAAGATTTCTTCGTATGATTTCGCAATCGATCCCATTGATTTCTCCCACATAAAGAGCTTTATCCGGTGAGCTCAAACATTCGAAGCGAGAGCACCTTGGCGGATATGCTCGCTCGCTCCGATACCAGTGCTCGCTTCATATAGTCGATCGCAACTCATCTCGCTACTTCGATCGGTTTTATCTCGAAAGTAATTTGTGATCAACTCGGCATCTCTTTTGCAAGTTTTCTCTCCCGATCTAGAGTCGAATTTAGATTTGGGTGCTCTTGTATTCCGATTTGAAAATATATCCGACATTTACAATGCTTTTTCCGTATTTAAACCTGTTGGGGTTGTTGTCTTTTAACCTATTGTGGTTCTTGTTATCTCAATATGATGACGGTGTTGGGGATGCCGAACTTAGGTACGCATCACCGCCTTTTGCAGCTTGGATCAAGTTGATTTATTTTTTAGATTTACTTATTTTGTTTGATTTGTCTCTTTATTTTGAAGTTATGTATTTCTCTTTCAAGTGAAGTGAAAATTTTTCTTGAGACAAAAAAAAAAAAACTCTCTTTATAAAGCTCTTTCTTTATCGAGGTAAAGAGTAGCTCCTCTTGTTGAAGTCAAGCCCTAAACTAAAGGCCAATTCACAGCTTATAAACCACGGAACACAGACTTATGTTGGCTATTCATTTTTTGAATTTTCTAAAAAGAGCCCAAAATCATGGAAAATGCATAGATCATTTCCTTCACGAATACGTTCACCTACTCCTCCAAATACGGATACCAGTTCATATGAAATTTATTATTATTGTTATTAGTATTATTATTAATTTTATTTCGCTTAACGGCATAATTATTTTTTAATCTCAATATAGTGTCTGAGATTCTTTGAGCAACCGACTAATCCCCATCGAGTGCGGTAGTCTCCCCGCATCATACACGTCGGATAATTATGCCGGAGAAACATGTATCCATGAAACTAGGTGTGGCCCCAGCAGAATACGCAATTGTGGTGTTTCGAATTCACACCTTGAGCGGGAAGGACGAACACGCATGCAAGCTGAAAGCACGAGACAAAAATAATATGACATCGCCCTAATACGTATATTGAGCATAGACTACGAAATGAGGAGCCGTATCAGTATATTGATGTTTTGAACATAACAACATGTTATCTCCTGGATTGGTCCTGAGAGATCAACAAACGTAAGATCGGGACGGAGATTCATGCCGCGAATGTTCACGTTAAATCAAGTCGACCTTCTCGGTTCGACTTTCGTAGCCCATGATCTCTTACCTTGCCATCGAATCCTAAAGCCAAATGCGCTCGATGCACGACTCACCCAAATATTAGTGTCGACCTTGATTTCGATCCGTCTCTCTCTCTATATAGTCACTTAGGTTGCGTTTGATCGTCCGGGATTTTTAGTCAAGATAGGATTGGATATGAAATCCGAGAGATTTTGTTATATCATATCCAGGTGTTTGGTGAATCGCAATAATAGAGTCGGATATATTCATATCATATCATGTTCATTATTTGATATTTACAACATATAAATGTAAATGAATATGAAAATATTCAAACGAAAACCGTAAGAATATCTCATAATTCACTGTCGGATCCGGCAAGAGAAAGAAAATATAACCATTCATCTTTGTGACTATGAAAAGTTTTGCCTCTCTTGCTATATTTGTTAAACTTCAACATGAAACACAAAGTTACAAAGAAAAAGGAGGTTTGACTCTTTTTCTACATTTCTTAGACTTTTGATGTGAACTTGGAAAGTTAAGAAAGAGAAGAAGTTTCAACTCTCTTGCTATTTTCGTAAACTTCGACCGTGAACTAAAAAGTTACAAAGTAGTCGCGAAACTTCCACATGAACTAAAGATATAGATGAGAAGGAAATGGACATGCGAGTTCTTTTTAGGAGTTTCATTACCCCTCATTCTTCAAGATTTAGAAAAATCATTTTCAAGTTTGAATATATTCACTTAAAATCTGGGTTCTTCTACTCCATTTTTACTTATTTTTTAATGATAAATATCTTTTTATCATTTTTTTTATTCCCTTTCATCATTTATTTATAATTTTTTTCATTAAATAATAAACTATACTATTATACTTAAAATATATAATGATATAGATACTAGGATATACCTATATATAGACACGCACATACAAACTATGTATTATAAAGAAGAAAGAAATTAGATTTACAATAGATAAAAATGAAAATTAGTTTTTTTAAAATTTTGAGTTTTATTTTTAACATTAAAATTCAAATATATTAAAATATATTTACAAAAAAAATTATATTAAAATATAATAATTATTTTAATTTCATTATAAAAGAAGTTTGTTATTCGGAAAAACGGTTTTTATACCATGAACAACACAAATCCTATCCGCCTTTATATCCCAATATATCCTATTCCTGAGCAGAAACCAAACGCAGGATAAAATTTATCCTCTCTTGACTTTTACCCTGATTGCCAAACGTAGCTTTACTCTCTATATATAATCACTTACGAAAGGAAATAATTAGCCAATCTTGCGAACGTAGGCCTAACTTTTTGGGCCAGAAGATTAAATTGGGCGACCCAATTAGCATGCAACATATTCGACCCCTTCATACTGTGGAATGGACTCCACGAAAAGTTCAAACCACAAACCCAATCTCTTGAAAATTCTTAGGGCCCATATTAGTTTGTACATATGGCATGCTATAATTTTATGGGGAAAAGAGGCTATGAATCTTCTCCTTCTCCCCTTTTTTTTTTTTTGTCGATGCAGAGATTAAGAAATTGGAGAGCTAACTCCATGTTCAGTACGTGGTAATCCTGAATTTAACTCATTCGATGTATTGTTTGCTTTGGCTCATCCGATTTCGTGTCCGACGATTTTGTCTTTCGACTCAAAAAGTCGCACATCTATGTGTAGTACTCTCACTTGAACACGCTTAACTTGGAATTCCAATGTTAAGCGTTGTTGTTATGAGAAAAAAAAAGGACTCTCCCTCTATTTAGTGAGCAATTTTGTTCATTCCCGCCCCTTCATTCTAGAAGGCGGCTGTGAGTTGCTCAGTCCCATTCTCATTGAATCGGGTCATCATAGGCCCATCATATTTCACGTGGCTTGTCCTGGAGCCACACGCCTATTAGAGGGGGTCCTACTTTGATATCATATTTTAACACATCATACATTAACTCACTTGAGGTATTGTCCGCTTTGGCCATCCTAATTTATTATACAAAGTCTCACACTTTTGTCTTTTGGTTTATAAGCGGACACTTTCTTTGAAGGTTACCGATTCTGGTAGTGCTGTCAATTGAGCACTTTAAATTTCGGGGTCCCAAAACTAAGCATTGTTATTATGGCAAAAGGCGCATTTTGTAAGTTAATTCCATTTTTACCACACACACATATTTATACATATATATATCTCGAAAACGCATCCTCCCTCTCTCTCTCACTTCGGTACACAATTCGATTCATTCTTGCCACTTCGCCATTCTAAAATCTACCAAGAGTCACTCTTTACGCAGATCTTCTTGCCCCGGAAAACACTCGCTGCTCTCTTTGGACAAGGACTTTTACATAACATGCTTGGGCGCTTTAAATTGAATTTTTTTAAGCCTCAATGAGTTATTCAAATTGCAAGTATATTCGTTTTCATTGTTCAAGATGTTTTTTTTTAATTTTATTCTATCATATTCTATTATACAAGCCCATACCGCATGCGTTATGTGCTTTGTGCATGTTATAAAACCTGTTCAAAATATGTAATTGAATCACTATTTTTGTGCATTCTCTTGGAGCCTCCCAATGAGGTCGGGTCTCAAAATGGACAGTTTTTTTCACTCCTAGAGAGGGAGAGAGAGAGAGAGAGAGCGAGAGAGAGAGAGCACGATGATGACTTAGATGCTTGTCATAGGCTTCGATTAGATATTTAAGCACGCGACAGTTTGATCTCTTAATTGACTCATGTTCTGATTGGCCCATTTCAGATCATTGATCGACCAAAAAGCAATTATGCTCAATCTCGAAGAGCGCCTTTATTTCACATCTGTCGAACTTATTGCTGACCTATGTAGAATCGACAGGGTTTTGTGTTAGATGGTAAAGAGACTTTGCTTCTATCCTTGTGGTTTTAGGTTCGAATCTTGGCGTAAACGACTGCATGAACAAAATCTTGAATGCATCAGGCCGATGTGGAGGAGTGCGCCCGGGAAGACCAACCGATTCAGGCCCATGGAATTGGCCCGCCCGCCGCCCGCCATACAGACCTAGCAAAAGAAGGGCAAAAAGGACTATCCATGAAAGACAAGGGTGGACTCTTAGGTAAATTTAGGCTGCTAAGTGCCTTCTTATCTTCAATCTCTCTTCTTCTACTTTGGGAGGCAAATTGATCAAGACGTGAGCAGCCGCAGCTGACCCGTTGGAGAAAAGAGTTTGTGCAAAGTATTGGAACATGTTGATCATGTCTACTAGTTTGTCTAGAGTGGAATACATAAACCTTCCTTTGTCGCTTGATTTGAAATATTTGTGTCCAAACCAAGAAAATTAACATGGCTTATCACGTTCCTTCCTTGACAAGAATAATATCCTCTCAACACAAAAAAAAAAAAGAAAGAATAAAAACAGAAAGAAAGAAAAGAAAGAAAAAAATGAAATGATGATCCTTCATACCAAATTGGCTTCTAGAAACTTTTCGAGAGCACCATATGTTGACTATGCCAAGTCAAGTAAAATGAAGGCTAAGTTAGGAGGAATAAAAATTATATATGAAGAAATCAAACTGTAAATGATTTTTAATATGCTAAAAAGAACGCTGATGTTGAGGCAACTGCATGTCAAGAAGGTAATGGATAACTCCTACAACACGTCTTTTATAATTTTATCTTGGGATTTAGTAACACATCCTTATCGATTCGTATTGTTCGATAATTCTACGATAAATTCCGCCTTCAAATTAAACATATCTTCCCCGGCAACAATCCGATTTCATTTCCTCGAATAACAATGATACCCACCTCTCATCAACCCTCATCCTATTCTTTTCCATTTTTGCAGCCTCTTCCCCCTCATTGTAATCGTTTTAGGAGATTAATCTAGATTGAAAAATATGCAAGAGGCTTAAGGAATTTCAAGAAAGTCTCAATGTATAGTCGCATAATTCCATGCAATAAGGCACGTTTTTGATATGATATCGACCTAAGATGGTGACGAACCATCAAACATCAAACAAGAATCGGTGATTTCGGCAAAATTCTTTTGGAGTGCGATATACGATAAAAAAATCCAATCAAACGAACGGCAAGAAATCTTATCTTATCAAATTCGAAAATGAAGTGAAATAATTCAAAATCGGGTCCAATCCATGAGTCCACCTTGGCATTCTTTGTCAGCAAGTTGGCGAAGATTCCTGGAATTTACGAAGATTCACTGGATTTGGCCCCTAATTGTTTTCCAAAAAATTTCCTCAATCCTCATCATCCCCTCCTTGACTTTCCCTTCACCGCCCAACATTTATTAACCCCGGCTCCAATCAATCGAAAGAAGTTGGTTAAAAAAAAAAAATCAATCGAAAGAAGGAATTAAAAAAATAAAAAGAAAAAGGAAAAGGAAATATAATATTACACGTTGTGATGGACAAACAAGACAAGAAACCAGTCTCTTCGTTCTCCATCCATTCCTTGAATCCATTCTCTCTCTCTCTCTCTTACAAAATCATTGACTTGACTCACTTATAAGATATTGGGCTTTTGGATAGCCGGCTCAAGATAATTTTGATTCGAATGCGACGGATCTCGAATACATATTCATCTAAATTCAAGAGCTCAAGAAATCGTGTGAGCAGATCGATTCGCGCGTATCGGTGTTAACTAAACTAAATAGAGGATTTCGAAAATCTAAATAACCGCATTATTCGAAGAGTCTTGTTAGCAATGTCTATTTTGGAAAAAACATAATCATATGCAATAACTGGATTCCAATTTTGTGTAAGGCAACATATTCTAAGGTCTTGTTAGCAATGACTCTATTTATTTTGCGGTAGATAAATGGTTTGGACAACATTTTTTAGAATTCGATGGTTGTTTTACTTAAAATAATTAGTTAATAAAAAATATTACTTGTAAATATTTTTTTTATGGGAGATGATTATATTCATTCATTGTTTTTAGGAAAATGAATTATCAATATTTTTCTAATGAGAATTTTTTTATTTTTTATTTGATTTGATTCTATTTTATCCTATTTTAATTTATTTTTCTGGGAATTTAAGGAGTGACCTTACAGTCCTTATATGAGAAAGAAAAAAAGGCTTTGGACATGTGCAGTTTTCTCTCTCTACTGTGCTGACTTGAGAGAGAGGGGAGAGAGAGAGAGAGCACAAGCAGCTCCCTCTCATTCTCTTCCAAACTGTAAAGAATAGACAACTTGCGCTTCTTCTTCTTCTTCTTCTCGCCTCTACTTCAATCTCTTTCTCTCTCTCCTTCTCTCTCTAGAACCATACGTGCATGTCTCGCTCCTATAGTCCCAAGGCCAAAACAAAAAAGTATATTCATTGAGGTTGAGGTTCAGTTCCATCCTATTCTCTCTCTCTCTCTCTGTGTCCAGAAATTTGACACCAAAGGCCATGAATTGATATAGAGAGAGATGACAAAAATGGAGCGAGGGGGCCAATCAGCAGCATCCTCGTCGCCGCCGCCGGACTCGCCGTCGTCGAGAGGCCTGGCTAGCGTGCTGTCGATCGAGTGCTTGAAGGGTAGCTCGAAGGGGGACGAGTGGACCGGCGACATGCTCCAGACCGGCGACATCGTGGAGGAGCTCCGGATCGGGTCCTCGGTGCTGATCCGGTCGCCGTTCAAGAACGGGAGGAGCGGCGTCCAGAAGGTGCTCCACGCCTCCTTCAAGAGCAAGGAGACCTCCATCCTCGTCCGGGTCAGGCGCGGCCTCGACGAGTTCGCCGAGCTTCAGGCCTGCATCGTCCCCAACGAGCCCGCCGGCAAGAAGCAGTACATGCTGAGGTCGATCGAGGACCCCAACTACGCCGTCGGGTTCTGCGACCGCAGCGAGGCCGAGTGCCTCCACTTGCAAGGTTCGTTGTTCTCTTCGTCTTCGTCGTCGTCGTCTTCCTGCGCGGTCCACGTTCTCCCTTTGACTTTTCTTTCATCGTTCCTTCCACGTGGAACGACTTCGCGTGATTGACCGCACGCGCGGGGCCCCTCTGTCTTCCTCGCCAAACTCGTGGTACGAGAATTAGATTCTGCTTACAAAAATTAATCCAGGAAATGTTAACCGTATTCCTCATTGATTATTCAAATATTCTTAATCATTTTTACTTTGAAAATTGATTTGCTGATCATTCTTGACCACGTCGGTGGTTGTGGTCAACGCATATGATTCAGTGGTGAGAACTGTGTGATCAATAACGAAGCCATGGCTGAGCAATGAAGCCTTTACCGGGGACCATGGAAGAGACCCTTTTCATCAAACATGGTTGTCCTCGTCTCTGTCACATTGATACGAAGAAAAGAAGAACCTTTACATTCGGGAGTTCATTTTGGTCATGGTACAAGGAAATGGAATCCTAGGATGGTAATTCTTGGTTAGGCGGGACCGAAGTTAGATAGGCCCTGATCTAGGAATGAAAGTCATCAGATGATGCCCATGATTGGTAATAGCCGGCCACGTGATTAGTATTAGTTAACTGTTGTGTGTGGTGTAGTCTTGGCCACTTTAGTGCTTGATGAGATCTAGAAAGAGATTCAATGCTTTCAGATGGCAAGCCACTTTAGTGCTTGATGGTCTCGCCCTTTTCCAGGAACTAGGAGAGCGCCGCTTTCTTTCTTGCGTTTCTTTGTTTCCTTTTCTTTTTCTTTCGGGTCGTAGAACAAGTATCACTTTCAAGAATGTGCCTTGCCATCTGAAAGATGCGGGAATTGTGGTGTAAATGGTCACTCGGTTTTTTGCACAAATTGACTACTGCATTGATTGGGTCGTCGCATCCTCCTTTTCAGTTCACCTAATTGTCCGTTGGATCATGAGTCTTCTGTCCAGAGTCGACGCCTGACGTTTCTCAACTTGCTGTATTTCTTGGACTCTTTTTAAAGACCGAGAATGGTTGAGGGGGGAAGTCGTCCAAGCCGGTCAAGAGCATTTACTGCCTCCTTGAAATAGAATATATGTATATACGGACGTGTGTATATCAGATCTATGGAAAGCTGATGTGCCTCTGATGTATGCAATTATGTTTCTGGCTTTTGAAAACTTTTCTCCTTTTGATTGCCAACTGTTCCTGGAATGCGCATGAGATGTATCTTGAAGGGCCTAGTTATTATTCTTCATGGTGACTGCTAATATGGTTTGACAGATTGGCAGTTATGGATGGTTGTCAATGCTGACTTGCTTGAAAACCATAAACTGGTAGAAGCTACCCCACTTAAAGGATATCCTGATGGATTATTGTCAGGCTCTACTTGCTCATGACTCCAGTCCGGGCTTAAAAAATGGCAATCTGAAGAAATGCCCATCTATCCTCTTCATTGTTCCCAATATAAACTGTAGAGTGTGGTTGGAATCTTACTCATTGTAAGAAGGCTATTCTGTTTTGAAAAGCCATAACCCAATGAAAAGGTGCAAGGGGATTGTCCATTTTAAGTCTGATGCCTAACATTCAAAACAAAGAAGTCTTCACCTGAAGTCCAACCACACTCTCACAACCGATTGAATGGAGCTTAGATGAACTGTGAAGTTATAATCTTATCAGTAAACATACGCATGTCGGGATAATTATAAGTTACGCCAAGAGAGAGGTTTGTGCTGTTTTATATACCTTCCATTTCTGTGAGGATCATGTGATTTTTCACTGCATTGTGTTTTTGGTCCATCAAATCAAAATATACCCGACAAGGAACTAATTGCATCAGTAATCATTAGAGCACTATCTTATCTCACTTGCAGACAGAACAATCTTCCTGATAAATTCATGATCCAAACTATAGTTGATCTCTTTTGACCCATATATATATAGTTGACCTCATTGATTGCGCATCTTGCTTCTATATCATTTATTGGTTTGCCAGCAACAAGTATGTGACGTGAGGGCTCCATGTTATTCGCTTTCTGAAAAGCCTCACAATCATAGTTGAAATAATATACTTTGAATGTGACTGGTTTTTGTTATTTTTGGGGAAGAACGGCTACAAATTTAGTAGCTGAAAACTTCTGCTCAGAATATTTCTTTTGCCTTTCCAGTTTTACATCGTAATCGGTGCAAGTGTCAAACTTGCCTCGTGGAAACACAAGTTTCAAGATTGAGAGTTGAACTTCTTTCCCTCATTTATTGTTCTTTATAGAAGGTAGTACTACTTGAATAGATTCTCGGCAGGAAAAACTAATTTTCTGTTGGGAAGAATATTAATTCTTTGCATGGTTATTGCTTAGAGATTGCAAGATTCTTTTTCTGCTGCTATGTGCTTCTTCGTGCACTTTGAGACGTTTATTGTGATTTGCAGCTTCAAGGAGTACAAGGATGGTAAATGCACTGTCTATGACCCAGCTTCAAGATGGATACGTTTCCTACCGATGGGACCGCAAAATGCATGAGATGCTTTCGGTTCCCAATTCAAGCTGCTTTCTCTCCGTACTTTTCCTTCCAAAAGCCTCTGATCGGGTTGCCTCTCGTTATAATGACCTAGAAGACACCCTTGCTAGAGCAAACGCTTGGCTCAACGCGTCCCAACAGTCTGGGGTGCCGATTGTCTTCATGAACATACAGACCGAATCCCTGCTTACCAAGGTAAACTTCTGATTCTTAAACCAAAATTTCACGTTAAAAAGCTGCATGCGTTTGCCTTACAAGTTTCTAGGATCACTTTCTTGAAACATTTATGTAAATCGTGGTACTTTGTCCATTCATATATTTCCAGATCTTCAAGTTATAGTGACTATGAAGTCAGACTCACAGACACTTGGGTCCATACTTGTCCATATGACTGCCATAACATATTTCCTGAGATAGTCTTTTTTTCTCTCTGTTTCTTTTAGATTTGGAATTGATGTTGCTTCGAAATACTGTGTATATGGATTGTTACAGATATCAGGAGAGACGGCTTCTTCCACTGTAAATGCTAGCTCATTATCTGACCTGTCCAATCTCGCCAATGCTAGTCTATACGGGTTCGAGGACTATCACGGGGTAGACATTGGTGTCGTGAGGGCAGCTCGTCTCTGGTTTGCTCCTCTAGGAGGAGAGTATCCTATAGAGATTAAACTACAGGAAGGTGACACAAAGCTCGGTTTCGCCATAAGCCGAACAGAGGAAGTACGATATCCTAATTTCTCACGCCTCTTCTGATACATATAACGTTTTTCGTACTTATTAAATCCCACTTCTTTTTGTACTATTGTAAAATTTCAGGGGTTTATTTACATATCAACGGTCATAGATGATGATGAAAATGTACCCTCAACCCGGTCAGGGCTTAGCAATCTGTACCGCAAGGCGACTAGCTCATCCAGGCTTCTTGTCGTCTCAAGAGTATCGAACCAGAAAGTCCTCCCTTGGATTGTCTCATCGACCGGGGCAGTCCGATGCTATGACACGGTCTCTCTGAGCCAGAAGCTCTCCTTGCACCGCCATGCCAAGGTGCCCATCCTCATGCACGTCTTCCTATGGGACCCCTCGCTCTTCCCCATGAGCGGAGGCAGCTCGAGGTTCAGGATGGCCCACTCACCGCCGCCTGCCATGGCTTTGGTACCACCCGAAGCACACTTGTCGCGGCAACCCAATGAGAACCAAGTACAGCGTCTGCCTTTTGATTTATCGGACGACGACATTGTGATCAACGACAACCCGCAGTACAGGCTCGAGCGCGACACGGCCGGCGAGGCGTCCTTTAGGTTCCATGATTTTGCTCTTCCAAATAATTGGGTCTGAAAAAACCGGCTCCATACTCGATTCCTAGTTTATCATGATATGCACATAGGTAGAGAGGAAAAATCCCCATGAGGATATATGTTTTTTGACTGTGTTTATTTTTCAATACTTGAAGAGGAGGGGAAAAACTTTTACTGTCCCAAGCTTATGAGCCATCACTGGTGACATTTATAACTGGAAAACAGTTGTACATAGCTGCTAAGCCTGCAAGGCAAATTTTGGTTTGTGGGGAATTCCATCTATTTTGCAGATTGTTCAATTTAATTTGATCATCGGTGATCTGTAGAACTTACTGTCCTAAGGAGAATTATAGACAACCGTAGGATGAATTGTCAAAACTGGTATATTTCTAGTCGCAGGCGAGCGTAAGAATAGACCGGCTCTGAAGGCCGCGGTGCTTTATGTGAAGTTCATGGAAAGTTATGGAGGTGATGGAGTGTGGAGTCTTGAGGCTTGCTATTGACATGGACTAAAGACTCTGCAACATCTTGTTTTCTTGCACAGTGGGTCAATTTGTTTAGCTATACTTTCTGTTGCTTTCGTGTTAATGTCTGCGGATGATTTTTCATATTGGAGGAGGCATCATGTTAGGAGTGAAGGCTAGTTTACTTGATCTAATTGGAGAAATAAGTATATTAACAGAGTTAGTGTTAGAAACCTAAATAAAATACGAAAAACATGTTTTTAAAAAAAAACTTAAATTCTGAAAAATAATGATTTAAAATTATAAATTTTAAAAAAAAAAAATTTTTCATGATTTTTAAATAAAGAAATTACATGAAATTAATAATAGTTGTTTTTATTGCCAACTGCTTCGGGCTTGTCTTACCATTACCGTTTGTGCATGTTATTTAACATAAAAACATAGATATTAATTAAGTAAAATTGTTGCCATAATGAATATGTAGATGATTTTGTTTGACTAATTAGTTCTAATTTTTATCAAAATATATATTAAATATATCAATCCACAGTCGATCATATAGATACTGAGTTATAAAGAAACATTGATTCGACGACTTGGCAGCATGGTGCGGGGTCCTAGGAAATGTCTTCTTTGTTGAATATATTTGAAGCAACTATGGAAGCAACAAGTGCAAGCAAGAAAGATAGCGTTGCAATCGAGAGGAAGCAGAGGGGCCAGGGTAGTTCGTCAAGAATTGAGCTCTTTTCATGTGTCTTTTCCATGCAGTGACACCAGAAACACCTTTGATTTCTTAAGCTGATCTCAAGGGTTCCCTCATCCTCTGTTGGCAAAGCGTAGACTTTGGCAGGGCAGGAGCTGTAGTTGGTGGAGCCGTCCTCTCTGCTTCGCTCCAGATACTACTCGACAGATTGGCTTCCCGCAGGTTGATGGACAGTGTCTGGACACAGAACAGCGAGCAAGTTCTGCTGAAGAAGCTAAAGGCAAGCCTTGTATTTGCTGAGGCGGTGGTGTCTGATGTGCAGCATAAGCATATTACAGACCTGACTGCAAAAGTGTGGCTAAACCAGCTAGAAGAAACCATCGCTGATGCTCAGAATCTTTTGAATGCTATTGAAGACAGAGACTCACCGAGGAGGCTAAGAGGCGGATCGAGAAGCAAATTGCTAGAGACATGCTCGACAGATTAGAGCTTCTGGCAAGGCAAAGAGATGCCTTTGGTGTCATAGAACTGGGAGCAAAAACATTGCACACATCCCCGACGACGTCTTCGATGCAGGAGCCTAACATCTGTGGTAGGGACGAAGATACGGAGGCAATAGTTACCGTGTTGCTGTTCAATGATGCGCCCGTGACCCAATATGCCTGATTACCATCGTCGGTGTCCCCGGTATCGGCAAGACAACGCTTGCTCAGTCTGTTTACAACGGTAACAGCGTGGAGGAGTATTTTGACTTCAGAGTTTGGATCTGTGTCTCGAACAGGTTAGATGTTTATTTGAATACCAGGACCATCCTAGAAGCAATAACTATGGTGACTTGGGATATTAAGGACCTGAATCTTCTTCAACGGAGACTCAGAGAAGAACTAATAGGCCAGAAACTCTTACTTGTTCTGGATGATGTTTGCACCGTAGACTGCACGGAATGGACCACACTGCGAAGTGACTTTTAGATAGTGACTTACTCGCAGTGAAATCACACCAGCGATGACGTGCACGCTGCCATCTTACCATTTGAGCCCGCCATCGTGCGCAGATTGCTGGCTGACCTTCGCCCAACATGCGTTAGATAGTGGATGCGGTGCTCCATCTCCAATCCTAGAAGCAGTAGGCAGAGAATTGGAGTTCTGTTCTGCTCTAAACCAAACCGTGGGGAGTGGATAGAAATCTTGGGGGATGGCAGATGGGATGCATCACAAGATTTCCTTTTATCTGCATTACATAACGCCCCTCATGTTAATGATTCTTCTGCTTAAAGATACGAGAGGCTCTTGCGAGCTACATGGATAGCACTACTTTCAGGCGCCCCATTACTTTCTGGAGTAGCTTATGCAGAACGGGCAGCCCATTCCGAGAGGGAAAATTTCGAGAGACGGCATGGATGGAAGATAAGGGATATGACCTTTGACAGCCGGCCTGCTCGAGAAGTGTATGCACTCGTTGTATTCTGTCAAGAGGACATCGCTCATGTGAATTCAGATGACGTGTTGACAGGAAAGGTACATGATCTGTTATTTCCTCTTTACATGCGGCCTCTTCCGATTTCCACAACACCAACCCTTAATTGGGGCACGAGGTTGCGCGTTGCATGACGCAGGAAGATCGAGATAATGCATTGAAGGCAAGAGCTACTGGAGATAATATCAGGCCCCTTACGGATGTTACGATTGTTGGAGTGATTTTGACATCTCCTGTTTACAGATCCAAACTCTCACCAAGCATAGCACATTAGAGCCACCGCAGGGTTTGTCGAGTGTTTCTCTTTCTCACAGCATTCTTTAGCATAATCAGGATCGATCGAATGAGCATATGGTCATCTCCAAATCACGGTTTCACTGAAGAACTGGACTAACCAATTACTATGAATGTCTGACTGTTGCTAGAAGCTGCCTGTGAGATGGACAGAATATTAGGACTAGTTTCAAACGCTTCAAGTTTGCACTAGGAATACTCGATTTAAATCAGTCTCCCTTGCCCTAACCGCTCGCATTTCAGACAGACCTGAGTTCCTTTTTGTTTTCCGGCTACGATCTCACTCACTGATGATGTATGGTCACAAGTATGTCGAAAGTGACCGGTCCACAATGCACTAGAGCAAGCTCAAACTCGGAGATCCCTTCAGGGAAGTACCTGATGATATGTAGGTTTGTCCATCCAGTCAAGCGCCGTCCAGAAAGAAAGTGTTCCCTATTGGGCTGACGCTAACCAAGCAGGTATCGAGATGCGGCATCCCTATCTTGGATCCCAGTCATTGTCGCAGTTGTGATCATTGCCATCGGTTTGTTAGCGCCATGCATGCTTCATGCTGCGGCGATTCACATCATGAAAATCATACAAGACTCGCTAAGAATTCAAGGATTGGAAGTTCAACTGCAAGATGCAAACACGGTCAATTCCCAAGTGATGTTTTCAGGCATCTTTTTCATTGTGAAGATCAGAAAAGCCCCGCATTGTTTTTTTGTTCCTTTTGTTCTTTTTCCTAGCTCCAGTACGATCAAGGGATTGAGTCTTTATGGAAGAAGTGCTTTCATCTTCTCAGACTCTAGCCATGCTCCTCGATACCGAAACGACTTCAATAAAAAAAAGGGGCTACATTCAGATTGCTCAAGCTTGTGGCGAAAGGCAGATTGCATTAATAGACAAAGCCCTCGAATCACCAAATTTGCCAGACATAACTCAGACCATCTAGAATGTTGCCAATCACAAGTCATTAACATATGAATGTTGCTAGGACAGCTTGAGATTGAGTTCTATAATTCAGCTTTCAATTCATGAGAGTTTCTAGGGAGAACTATTTGCAGATCAAACAGAATATTCCTGGCTTCCAAGAACACCAATTCACAGAATCAAACTCATGAATACTGAAAAGCACAGAAATTTGCCAGTAAGTCAAAGTGAAGCAAACGCACATTCCATTAATGGCCAAACATGTACATCTACATGACACCGATTCAAATTCTTCATTACTAAGCTAAAAGAGAAATCGGCCTCGCGTGCCACAATCAAAACATCCCCTGAAACGATGAAAATCTAACCACATTCCTTTTTTACTAAGCCCTCTCTCCTCGGATCCTCCTGGCGAGCTGGATGTCCTTGGGCATGATCGTGACGCGCTTGGCGTGGATCGCGCATAGGTTGGTGTCCTCGAACAGCCCGACGAGGTACGCCTCCGCCGCCTCCTGGAGGGCCGCGACGGCGCTGCTCTGGAACCGGAGGTCGGTCTTGAAGTCCTGGGCGATCTCCCTCACCAGCCGCTGGAAGGGCAGCTTCCGAATCAGCAGCTCCGTGCTCTTCTGGTACTTCCTGATCTCCCTCAGCGCCACCGTCCCAGGCCTGAACCGGTGCGGCTTCTTCACCCCCCGGTCGCCGGGGCCGACTTCCTCGCGGCCTTGGTCGCCAGCTGCTTCCTCGGGGCCTTGCCCCCGGTGGACTTCCGAGCCGTCTGCTTCGTGCGAGCCATTCCGATCGGCGAACTTTTGTTTCCTTTTCTCGGGGTTTTTCTTTTTCTCGAGAAAATAGAGAGAAAGCGAGTGAATCTGGTTTTTCTTGCGAGTGGAGGAAGATATATAAGGATGAAGAAGCGAGCGAGGCGGGAGACGCAAAGTTTTGTGATTCGAAAAAGTTTTGAGGAGAGGGAGGAGATCTGGCCGTTGGATTGTGTGGACTGATTCGACGGGTGAGATCTGTTATGACCGGAGTCACGCGGATCGCGATCCGTCAGAACAGCAAAGCGACCAATGGGGTGCGCCCGGATGAAGTGTCGATGTCGCGTTGGGGTGTGAAATTTTTGACTGACTAATTTGTCTTTCCTTTGACAAATATTTGGACAGGTTTTCTCTAGATATGGCCATGGGCCGGTTCCGGGCTCGAACCGGCCCGTGGATTAACTAGAACCGGCCCATTGATTGAGATAGCCGATTTTGAACCGAAATCGGCTCAACCCCTCACTAGCGGGTTACGGTTTCACAAAAAGTCGAAATCGACCCGAAATCGCTCTTTCCCCTCAAATTGGGCTGTTGCATTGCAACGGCCGAACACTCCTTTCCTTTTTTTGTTCTTCCTAAATTTTATATAAATATTATTTCATCTATTCATTTTTTCTCACAATTTCTCTCAAATTATCTCAATTCTCTCAAATTTTCTAAATTTTCTCAATCCAGCTCAATTCTTTCAATCCCGGCTCAATTCTCTCAATTTTCTGAATAGGCTTTCTCGCTCAATTCTCCGATAAAAATGACAAGTGAAAGCAGAGCTAATGACAGGAGAGAGAGACAGATGCCGATGAGGATGGGGGAATTCGATTATCTTCAATCTCATAATCAATATGATCCTCGTGAGTTTACATGTTTAGTATACGCTAATGATAATATCAACTATATTCCCAACGTCGAGCACATCCCAATGCAAGAAAATCTTCATCCTCCTACCTGCGTCGAAAAAATGTCGACAATAAAGAAGTCGGAACGGTAGGCCCAGAGAGATTACATCAAACTTATGGCAACACTTCAACAAGGTACATGTAGACGAAAACAAGTATAAGATAAATCGTATATATTGTACGAAATCATACAATTTTAATAAAGGAGACGGTTATGGAACATACCGCCAAGCATTTGACTAAAAAACATGAAAAGCAAGCGGAGATCGACACTAGGCAACAATAAATTTTCGGGTATACCAATCCTAACACTTTTTTTTATTTCATTACGGTGATGAAGTTTATAAAGAAACATTAGCTCAATATGTTGCTATTGAACATTTATCGTTTATTACTCGGTGAAAATTTTGATTTGAATTTTTTGATAAACATTGCATGTACTCTTAAAGCAAAACATGTTCCGAGAACTACTTTTAAACGCGAACTTTTTATGATCTATAAAAAATATAAAAAAGGCTTTACAAATTTTTTTACGGATTTCAATGGATATGTGCATATAGGTAGCCATATTTGGAGCAATCCTTGGCAAATTCATTCTTATATGGGTATCACATGCCATTGGATATGTGACGATTGGAGCATTAAAAAAGAGTACTTACATTTCGAGTATTTGATGAAAGGCATACGACCAATAATATTTATAAAATAATTATGTAAGTTTTAGAATAATATAATTTGATTAATAAATTTTTTTCAATTGGTTTTGATAATGCCGCGTCAAATACCGCTTCCATTCCCGAATTAGAAAATATTTGTAAACCCTCTTTTACCGAACAATTTTTTCATATTAGATGTGGTTACCATGTTTTAAATTTATATGTACAAGATAATTTACGAACTCTTGAGATTTTTCTCACCCCAATAAAGAGAGCAATTAAATTTTTATGGAGTCGTCCCCAAGTTATGAAAGAATGAGGTAAATTTTGTAAATCATATGGACAAAAATCAAAAAGATTTTTAAAAGATATTCCGACTCGTTAGAATTCTACCTACGAGTTATTTCATCAATTTTTTGCTTGTAAAGATTTATTATGTGTGTTTATTTTGAAAAATATTTCGAAATTAGTTTACTCTCGCAAGATTGGGTTGTTTGCAAACAAAATTTAGATTTTTTGAAAGTTTTTAATAATGCAACTTATATTTTATTTGGTGTTTATTATCCTACTACGCATTTATTTTTAATAGAGTGTGTTAACATTGCTTGTGTTTTTTGTGAATATGAAAAAGATGCTCTATTAGCTCCGACTATTATAGCAATGAAAGCAAAATGGCTGCATTATTATGCATGCATTCCTCTTGTTTATTTGGTTGTTATTATTTTCAATCCACGTATTAAATTAGATGATTTATATGATTATTTGAAGAATTATTATTATAATTATTTACATTTGAATGAAACAAGTAGCTATTAAAACTATACAAAAAGAGGTTAAAGACGTTATAGTAGCATTATATAATGAATTTTATAGTAGATATGATATATGTGATAGTGGATCTTCTTAACCTAGTGCCTCACAAACGAGTAAAGTGGTAGACTTAGTAGATGATACAATCCGCTCATTAGTAAGCAAAAAAGATAAAATGGAGTAACGGATAATATTTTTTGAATTAGAAAACTATTTAACCATTACTTTTGAGTTTCGTGATTCCGAACACAACACGATTTAAAAATTCGGGTGGTGGAAGATTCATTCAACCCAATTTCCAGTCCTCGCTCTCATCGCAAAGACGGATGTTATCAATCCATTTTTCAACGGTTGCGGTTGAACAAGCATTTAATCTTGGAAGATTAATTTTGGACGACCACCATTCAAAATTAAATCCAGATATTGTAGAAGTTCAAGCTTGTGTCGATAATTGGACAAAAGTTAAATTTCGACAACAAGAGCTGGATCGAGATGACGAATTATTCAATGACGATAGTGGAGATACCACCGACATGGGTATCACAACGAGTAGCGACGATCGACAATGAGATAAGTTAATGTTATCAAAAGTAAAAGAATTACATGAGTTTTGATTTTTCCATCCCCAAGAAGATATGTAGGCACTTAATGATAATTCATTAAGTTCAAGCTCCTTCCCTCTCTCTTCCCCTCAAATTTAATTACAATGTACAATTTAATTATAATTTATAATTTATAATTTATTATTTTTTTATTTCATAATTTATTATTTAAGAACCGGAACCGGCTTGAATCGCCGATTCCGAATTAGAACTGGGACCGCCCCTTCAAGGGCCGGTTTCGGTTCAAACATGGTCACGAACCGAAACCGCCGATTCATGAATCGGAATCGACGGTTCATGGCCTATGGTTATGTCTAGTTATCTCTCTTCAATAAATGGGAAAATTTTGAAATTCCTAGTGACAAACATGACTAAACAATAATAAAATATTAAAGTTTTTATAGCAAGGGAAATGTCATGTCGAAGAACTTCTAAAACATTTGTTAAAACAATATAAAAAATCAAAAGGATGAGAGATAAAGAGATTGGGCCACAACTATCCTGAGCGGGGCCGCCATCGGCCACCATCAAGAGAGGGGAGAGGAGAACACGAGGTGGTGGGTGAGGGTAAGTCAAGCTACCTTGGCAATGGTCCGATGCAGTTGTCCAAGCCCTCGCTCTTAGGTGGCACCACCCTCATCAATAGATGACTCGTGAGTTTACGAATCAGCATAGATAAACTGGTGTCAATGATTCCGAGAAGGTTTCGACCGATGTCGGGTTAGATGCTTTGCCCATGTCTCTCACGTCGGTCGGATATATGATGCTAGATTCAACCACCTACTATTTTGTAGTAGTAGGAATGGATGGTAGCAATAGCTAACGGATGCCAATTCTGGATTTGGACAACATTACCGGGTGACCATGAAAAACTTCACGAGGTAAATTTGATAAGCATCTAGCGAATGACCATAAAGGGACGGTGGTGACCATCGCCATCAGCCCTTTTAGGCTCGTGGCCGTGGTGATGGTGGTGGTGGATAGGAGTGAGGGGGTTCCTGATTCAATCCAATCCCATCTTGGAACAATCTAAATTTTACATATCGGCATCTACAAAGTGGAAAAGCTCGAGTTACAATACAAAATTCCACAAATTTCACATGGTAATCTATATGCCACGATCGCTACACAACCTAAGAGATCTCCATTGAGTTACTCAAGTTCATTTTCCATTTATTATGGAAGTCGAGTCTAAGTTGAAGTAACTTGATAGAGAGCATCATATCGAGCCGATCTTATGTTCGCTAATGCTCATAAGTGGAGTTGCTCAAAAGCTCGGTCGTGCGGTTATTTTAGGTAGAAGCAAAGTGGCCATCAAGGTGATTGGCCTCGTGGTAAAAAGGTTTTGCTCTTACGAGTTTGATTCATGTCGGGTGTGAATCTCTTTTAGCTCGTCCTGTGCTACTTGCTAGTGAGGATGCAGCACCCGGATCGCAATTGGTGCGGAGTAGTTATAGCTCAATTTGGATGTTTTGTAACGGGTGTGAGATTCAAGGAGTCACTAGTAGTGTTGCTTGCATGTCTCTGCCATTTTTACTTACTAATTATAAAAAGTTGAAATAGAATCGAGTTTGAGCATGCAGCAAAAATTACCGAATGATGTCGAGGAAGGACTTTGTAAAATTATAGCTCAAGCTGCTCACAAATCTAATTGAGTTTTTTTTATTATACTATTGATTCATGCTTCATTGTACTATAATGATAAAGTTGTACATGAATTTATACTCTTCGTTTAGTTCGTATCTAAAATCAATTTTCCAAGTCGAGTTGAGCGCAATATTAAGCATATGATACTATATTTCTCTACTTGACCTTGAGATAGGGAAACTAATTTGAATTCAATTCCAATATGAACGTTAAGTCTCCTATTCTCAAGTTGTGTTGAGCCCAAATGCACAACCCGACATTCTAAACGATCGCCATTTCCTTCCAACCACACGATCTTCTCAATTAATAAGTGCTTTATGCAAAACACGCGGTAATGATGGATGAGTTTATGGTTGAGATTGTATTGGCTCTACAAGATCTTGTCGGAGAAATATTTCTCAATACCTCAATTCGACTAAGCTCAACCGCACCTCTACATTAGACCCTCAATCTTTTCGAGCACTTTGCTAGAACGTCTTGGCTTCATACCCAATAATTGTGATAGTCCGGACACGAAAAAGGTTTAGCTAGATAACGATACAAGATGACTTATGACCTAAAAAAAATAGGTCATAAATACATTTATTAACCCATATTTGATAGGTTATGTTGAATGGGCCATAAATGGGTTTAAAATGGCGAAACACTTGATATGAGTGTTAAACGAGTTCATAACTTACTCCAATCCACCTAGACTCTCTTTTCACTTTTCCTTGCGTCACCCTCGCTCACTCCTAAATATGGACATGAGTTTCCTAAATGGGGTTAAATGTAAAAATATTTTAACAATATGTGTTGAGTCGGGTACGAATCACTAGATTTGTATCGCTTGGAAACGAGTCAAAACGAAATAAATCATGTCGGGTCGTTTTCGATTTGACCCAAACCAGCCCGACTTGATCCACTAATTTGACGGGTCTTTAAATTAGTGCCAAATGCCGTTGGCTTTACCTAGAGATGCTTATCAAGCAACTTAATAAACTAGTCAACACAATGAGTACAACACACATGTCAAACTACACATATATACACATATAAACTACCAAAAAAAGAGGTGACGGCCACAAGGGAATCTGCTTTTGCCGAAAAGCCAACAAACCGGGAAGGACAAATCGAATAGCATTACACGAGGAAAGCAATGGACCAACTTTTTCTTATTGTTTTTTTTTTTTTTTTCACTTCGGGACTCTTCTTTTTCTAAGAAAAATGGTGAAAATTGCAGCATTTCGTAGTACTAGAAAGCGAAGTTCCCAGAAGAACAATAGTTTACATGCTAGATGGAAGCGTCATGTCGCTTTCGCTTTCTTAAAAAAAAAAAAAAATTCAGAATTTCGCATTGTGGCTTGGTTGGATCGATTCGCCTCGTTACTGCTTTTGTTGTCCTGTGTATTGGCCCAATACCCAAGAAAAAATCTCGAACTTTAAGCATTTATGACAATTCTATCTAAAATTTTTTTTTGTCTTTATAAAAACCAACAACTTTTACATTTATCCCAAACTTTTCTTTTGTCTCAATTATATCGGTCTAATACTAAAAAAATCATCAACTTTAAAGCATATATCCCAATTATATCCAAAACTCTTTTTGTCTAATAAAAAACCTCCAACTGTTACTTTTATCTCAATTCTACCATCGTTAGCATTCCGTCCATAATCATCATTAATTAATCCTATATGGCATTTTCACGTTGTTAATGAATTACACCTTAATAAAGTCGATATAAAAAAACTCTCGAACTTTTCTTATGTTCTTTGGGGAATATAAAGTCACTCAAGAGTAAGACGTTCCATATTCTCTTCCAAAGACTCAAAGAACCCAAAAAATGGTGGACATGGAGATATTTGGACTAATAATCTAAAATCTTATCATCCTTGAAACCTAATGTTTCTAAATTTCGAAAATTCATTGTTAAGTTCGGCGAGAAAACTCGAGCCACGTAGGATTAACTAACGGTGATTATGGATGGAAGGCGACGGTGGTAGAATTGAGATAAAAATAAAAGTTGAGAATTTTTTATGAGATAAAAATTTTTTGGATGTTATTGGGACAAATGCTAAAGTTGGAATTTTTTTGGGTTTTAGACCGATAGAATTGAGACAAAAATAAAAATTTGATGGTTTTTTATGAGACAAAATTTTTTTTTGGATATGATTGTCACAAAAATGCTAAAGTTGAAGTTTTTTTTTATATTAGGCACCTATGTATTCATCCTTGGGATAGAAGAGCGTGATTCGAGCTTGAGCACGGCTCTAGGTTGGGTTTAATCCAAGTTTCGAGGTAATACTAAATGACTAACTCAGTCGAGTTGAGCCGAGTTCGGAGTTTGTTGAAAACTCATTTGAGTGGAGCTTGAGTTTGGAAAATCAAGCTTAAAATGACCGTCGAGGCTTAAATATCGAGCTTCGGGTTGGACATCGAGGCTTGACCAATCAAACTTGGAGCTTCGGATGGCGAGTGGTATGGAGTAGTTAATATCATGATGGGTGTGAGACTCTTGTTGCAATTATCGTCAAAGAGTGTCGCCCCTCCCTTGCCCTTTTGTATCTATGAATTAACAAAAAGTTTCAGTAGAGTCGAGTTGGGGTATGTAGCACAAGATTGAATGATATTGAGCTTGAACTTGGTACATGAATTTGCACATTTTTTTAAAGTACGAATCTAAGATCAACTTTCTAGGTCGACAAGAGCTCAATATGAAGCATATGGTACTATACTCATCTAGTTCAGCTTGAGGTAGGGCAATTAATTCGAATCGAACTCCGATCTCAACATTCAACCTCCAATTTTCGAGTTCCATCGAGCCCAAATGTACGATCCACCATACTTGGGTTCGATTTAGCTCGACACACCTTCATCTCAGGCCCTCACTTGCTCTCTCGCCCCCGGTGAAAAATGCCGTGGCTCCACCTCCGATAGCTGTTACAACATGGACACCGGAAAGGTCGAACGGGACAGCGACACAAGATAACTCAGCGGCCTAGCGAAACTAATTACCGTGGTTAAATTAGCGGCGGAAAAGGGGGGATGGATGGCCATGACGGAATCCGCTTTTGCTGGAAAGCGAACAAACCGCGGAGGACAAATTCCCATCGAGGAAAGCAATGAACAACCTTTTCTTTCTTTCTCTGCTTGGAGACAAGTCTTTCCCTAAGAAAAGAATGAATTTGCAGCGCTTCGTGCTGCGGAAAAGCCGAAGCTTCAAGAACAAATTATAAGTTTATAACCTGATTTTAGATGGAAGCGTAATGTCTCTTTCGCCTTGCGGAAAAAAGCAGAATTTCCCCGATGTGTCTTGGTTGCATCGATTCGTCTTTGTCACTACTTTCGTTGTGTCTGTAAAATTTCGTCTTGGGGCGGGCGAAAAGAAGGAGATAAAAGATGCGAAGCCCTTCTCCTTTCCTTTTGTTTCTAATCTTTGAGAGCGCGAAAGGCATCGAACAAATTCATTCGGGGTCGAAGCGAGCCGAGCCGCTATTCGAGTTCGATCCCCGGATCATACTCGGGCTTCGTCGTTTTCGGGTCCGTTGAGTCTAGCTTGAGTATTTGGGATGGTCGGGGCTCGAGCTCGCTAATGCCTGACTCGAGCAGATCTCGCATGAGCCTAATCGAGTAACTGTCCTTTTGTTTTTGTATTATACGTATGCGGTGACCACCGATGAGCGTGAGCGAATAGATGAAAGTTGTTAATTCGAGTCTCGAGTGAAACCGATTGACTAATTAAGTCGAGTTGAGCCGAACTCGAGCTTATCGAAAAATTAATTTAGTCGAGCTCGAGTTTTAAAAATCAAGCTTGAATAGAGAGGATCGAGGCTTGAATCTTCAAGTTGAGTGACTTCGATTGCTTATTGAGTTGTGTCGACTCGATTACACCATTAAGTTTATATGCGTTTCTTGACCTACATACGCAATAGGTTTATTGCGATTCTTTCTCGTAGATTATTTTGGAAAATCCTCCAAAAAAATCATTATGTTATTGTTCGACATCCAATTCGATCATAAACATGCCAATGTCATCCTTCCGGCCAATACCTAAGGTGGCTCGATCGACGCTGAGATGTGAATACTTTTTGAATTTGTTTATAAACGTTTTGACTTTCGTTCTTTTCCTCCTTTTTTTTTTTTTTTTGTTGTTGGTCGGTGAGTGTTGCCAAGGCCTCGGTGATGACCGGTGACCCTCACCGGCCCTAGGCAAGGTCCCGCATGCCCTCGGCGGCCACTAGACGGATGGCCGGGAGGGCTTCGCGACCCTCGCTCGTAATCGGCGTTGCAACCCTCGGCGGCCAACGGTGCAAAAAAAAGAAAATAAAAAAAAAAAAACCATAGACAATAAATGAATACCGTAAAAGCATAAATATTTATAAAAGAATTCGGAAAACATTTTAAAAAATGCAAAAATTATCAACATCGGCGCTAGCCGTTGCCCGCCATGCCACGTAAGACGGTCAACGTCCACATCGGCGATTTCCAATAAAAAATTGCCAAAATGACTATAATAGCAAATCGCCAAAAAGTCGATGACTAAATTAGCTAAATCGAAAATTTTATAACCGAATTGGCCGCCGCACAAAAAATTCATGAATTTTTGGACAATTATCCACACGGTTTATTTCTCCAATTCTTCCAATCCTTCTTCTTTGGCGTGCGACGGTAAAACAAAGTTGGTCATGCTTTTTCTTCGTGACTAGTCAAAGTTCATTGACAATGGAACTCCCCACATTGCCCGGAATGGACCCAACTATTCAACCTATCTTCGTGCTACATCAAAACGAAGGAAGTTTGCCAGCCGTTCAACATTAAAGTTCTTCAAAAGTTGGCAAAAAGGTAACAAGAAATGAATTATTTCGAACAGCACATTGAATCAACCTAAGTACATAAGCAAGTAGTTGCTAGTCTATGAACATGTCGACGGCGCCCTAGGTTACATTATTTTTTTCTTCTTTCGATCTTCCTTCTATTTTTCATTTTAAGATAGGTTATTGATAAGGCTGTCTTCAAAGCTTGGAAACTTTAAGAGTGAAGCTCACACCAGAGGGCTTAATTATTGGTGACGCCTCTCGTGAATAGTATGTAACATATGGGTGTTGGAAGTGAGTAAATTGTCGGATCAAATTGAGTATCCAACAGGCGAATCAGTTGCAACAAATGTAGTATTGTCCTTCTTGTTCTCAGGTTGAGACGAGAGAAACGAGTGAGGGGACCGGGCCGCTTGGTCCCGTGCCCATCTCTCGGTACATCCAGCACACATCGGATGTGCGTCTATCTTTACACATTTGATACAAAAGTTCCACAAAACCCTAACTCGCTCAACCCTACCCTCCTATTGACAAGGCTCGATGATTTTGATGGGCCTTGGCTGAATTCTCTGTCACAATTTGGACATAACATGTTCGAGATTAAATTGATCAAATTAAAAGATTTAAGATCGAATCGCACTCGATATAATAGGTTCGGGAATTTTTTTTATACTTTTCTCCAAAACTACATATGATACGTCGGAAGTTATATTACGAATAACTATATAGATAACCATCCTATCCAAGCATGAAGCAAGAATCAAGATTGTGTTTGGTCGTCGGGATAAAAATCAGCATATAATATATTTTTATCATATCATGTATTTGGTAGATGTCCATGATAGGATAAAGAGAGAAGATATAGGAGGATATAGCCCATATAAAAATATCATAAGGGGGTGAAACAGACCTAGATAAGATTTTTTCAATAGAGCGAGATATTAGCAGAGTCGGATCTTTTCCACAACCACTGCCTCTCCTTTCCCGCTTTGCTGCTGAAGACCCTAATCTGGCTCCGCCGAAAAGTCAGTCACACTAGGCAATCGCCTCCGCCGGAGAGGCGGCCCCGTTTTTGCCGAAATATCGAATGCCTTAAAAATTATCTAGTGATGAGTTCGATAAGCGAACTTAATTGCGTCTTGCCTCTACTTATCCGACTTTATATCTGCAGTTCATCAAGTAATGTATAGGATATGATAAAATCATTGAATTTTTTTATTATATCTAGTCATATATGACTAGAAATTCGGACGACGAAACGTAACAGGTGAATGTTGTCTTATCTATCGATCTTCTCCTCTTTCTAGTGGAGCAGGTGAATGTTTTCTTTTTCTTCTTTTTGGGGACATGATTGAACTCAAGGACGGCCCAGACAAACGAAAAAAAAGGAGGGGGTTCGGTGTCGATCGGAAGTTGCGTTTTGGCTTTATAATGGAGGTTACGGTTCTTTGTCTCCTTCCCCGCACACAAGCCCTAGAGCTAAAGCATCCAAACTGCATATGCAGATATGACAACAAGTGGTAGGTCACAGCCAAGGAGCAGTCTTCGTTCCCCTTCTTTCGATTAAAATACATTTCGACATGAACATCGAGAATTTGTTGCTAGTGAATCATGGTTCCATCTGGTCATATGAAACAGTCGTGCATGTGTGAAGATGGGAAAAGGCATGCCCAAATTTTTTTTGAACATCGAGTTAGGTAATCAAGACGACTCGCAAATTGAGTAGGTACTCGAGCTACGGATGGGATTTTGGCTCAGCTTTGGGATTCGTCACGTCTCAAAATCTCTAAAATGAATTATCTTTTTCTTTCTTTCGCAAAACAGGCGTCTTTTTACCCCCAAGACGCGCTTTCTTACTAGTTCGGGGCTTTCCTATCCTTTTCAGCTTGAAAATCGATGGTCGTTGGTTAGAATTCTGTCCTGAGAAATTCGGATTTAATTGGAGGGTCACGGAGGCGGGCTGCCGGGCGAGTTCCCCTCTATAGAACCAGCTAATTTCGGCCGTGCCCATGGTCATAGAAACGGGAATTTCATTGGAAAATATTCGGATGTCAGGACCAAAAAAACAATGACAATATGTGAGTTTTTGTATGATAGTTGTCTTTAGGCTAGAGTGGAAGGAATTGTATTCACTCTGTCGATGTTGTGGTGGGATGAACAAGAGAACAAGTTCGGTACATTCCTTTGTCGATAAATGCACGTCGCGTGTTGGGTTTTCTCCAATTTGCTCATTTCACTTCATGTATTATGAAAATTCCACGTGGCTTTGTCCTTTTTTTTTTTTAAGGGAACGAATGATTTTGGTTGTTTTGAACGTGACAACTCGAAATGATCAAATGGACAGCAAATAAAATTCATTTGAGCCCTCCTTGGCACTTTTTTTATTCACTTTAACTTTTTTCGTGAATCGAAATTTTACTTAATTCTAAATCAAATGACCACGTTAAAACGTCACGTGATCCGTCCCGTAATTTCACAGCCGAATTCATAACGGATAGATTTTCGACCCGATTTACGGGGGTCAATTTTCAACCCGAATTCATGCTCACCGCGTTGAAAAAAAAAGATGGGTTTTTTTTTTGGGGTTAAAAAGCAAATGGGGTTGGTTCTACCCAACTAGAAAATTGAACCTACTACTGATAAAAAGTTGTATGCTAGACATACTATAAAATACAATGTCGTTGATTGAGCAAAGATTGAAGAAGCTTTTTGCATGTGGAGGTTGACAAATCCGGGTGGCTTTTTTTTTTTGTAGAGGGGGTGGTTGGCTTAGAAAGCTAAATTTTTTCAAATGGATTAGACTAAGGAAGTTTTAATAAAGTTTTGATTTTCCCTAAGAGAAGTGGTTATAGAAAGGAACGGACTCATTGTTCAACATTTTCCCCTGTCCTACCTGGAATTCCATTTCCAGTTATATTATTCCTAAGTTAACATTGTACTATGTTCCACTTTTTCTCTCCCAAAAACGCCCTTGCCTTCCTTGCAAGCTATTCCAAATGGACTTAGCACAAAATTCCAATAATTGGGACTTGAAATGCAAAAAAAAAAAAAAAAAAAATTTATTTGGGATGTCACTGGCAATTCTAGCTTGTAGTGAGCTGCAAGGGATCTAAACATTAGGTCCCCCACTTGAGAAAAAAGAAAATGAAATTGGACAGCTCATTGAATTCTTATTTACACTGTTGCCCTCCAAAAATGCCAACTTTCTGAGGGCTTCCAATGCGCACAAGGGCTGAAGGAATTGTTGGCTGACTGATGCACAATCATAATGTAGTCTTGAATTTTGATATTGCAATGAACTCCATTCAGTCTTAACAGATTGCAAGAACTTTGAAAACCCGGTTGCGAAATTTTCCTCATATTGGACTTTAATGGGTGCTCTGAGAAGGTCTTGAACACGACCCTTTAAGAGGTTAACGAAGAACTGGAACTCGTTGCTTTTGGAGTTGGCCTGAGCACGATTTTTGGTTCGGCGAACGAACGATGTTCTCGATTCGGGATTCGATGTCTTTGCGAAGGCTCCCCGGTCTCGGCTGCTAACAAGTCCTGATACATGTTGAAATGAATCGAAAAGGTATGGAGCTTTTTGGTTCCACCAGCGCAATGCATGACATGATTGCCCCAACCCACAAGGGGCTTCTAAAGGCCACCAAAAGTGCACTCAAAGCACCCACCAACACCATCATCCTAAGACTTTATAGTGGAACATATGATGGTGGCCATTTAGTGCCAAATGGCAATCATGGGTCGCAGTGGTTCATCAGACGCTTACGAATGTTCAAATTCGATCCAACGCAATGTCCTGTTCGACCCAAAAAAAAAAAAACAAATCCTGCTCTGCACATCCTAGGAGACTTTGAAGGGGCAGTTTCGTGAATCTGCCACCACACAGTGGCTGTCTCTTAGCTCTGGGAATGGAGTGCAAACCACTCGTCCCTCTCCCCTCTCTTTTGGCCTCTCTCCCTCCCTCCCTCCCCCCTCCCCACCCCACAACGCCCCTCTCTCTGTCTCTGTCTCTCTCTCTCTCTCTCTCTTTGTGAATTTCTGGTTGTCCAAGATTCTTCGCTGGATATTATCACCATATCTGCAGTACCCAGTCCAGCCGTTGGATACCCATATGCCCAAATCTCTCTCTCTCTCTCTCTCTCTTAGCCATCACTGGAGAACAAATTTTCTGGGCCTTTTTTGTTTTCTGAAGGACTCTTCCTTTTGTTGTATTAGCTGGAGTTACATGCTCCACCACCGTCCTTTGCTCTGTTTTTTCTCTTCCTTCTCACTCCCCTCCTCTGTCTCATGGCTGCGTCGACTCTGTCTCAAATATTTGGCGACCAGAACAAGGGCCAGCAGGAGGTCAGCAGGCAAGAGATACAGGCCGCCATTGCCAAGGCTTTCGAGCTCCGGGCTCTTCACGCCGCTCTCATGCAGGGTAACAGCCCCGCCAACCTCAGATTTGCTGCTGCCTCCCTGTTCCTAACTCCGCTGCCTCCTCTCATCTCTCTGCTCAAGACTACCCTGTCTTCACGCCCGTAAGCTTTTTCTTCCGCTTCTTTCTTTTCTCTCGGAAATTAGTTCTTAGTTTCATTTTTTGGCTTTTCAGTGACTTGTTATTGAAGTTATGCTGCATGTGCTACTGGTGAATTTGGGTGCTTGTGTTTCCCTTTTCCCTTTATTTCTCCAATGCTGAGCGAGCCAAAGAATGCAAAGTTCGTGCTTTGCTTGCGTAACTGGAAATTGTGCTGACCATTCATTGTCGCGGGGATTCCCTTCATGTCTTGATTTTAGTTTTTTTAGACTGCTTTGAATTTTAAGTGGCTATGTTGGTTCGTCTAGCCTCTCTGTATGTAGAAGTGTATTCTATTCCTTTGCTTCTTTCTTAAGAAAAGGAGTAAATTTATTGAATATTTATCTTCACGAAGCTTGATGCCCCCAACTTAGTTCCGGTGAACTGAATTCTAAAGGTTTTGACGGCCCTTTTTTATGTTGGTTCGTCTAGCCTCTCTGTATGTAGAAGTGTATTCTATTCCTTTGCTTCTTTCTTAAGAAAAAGGAGTAAATTTATTGAATATTTATCTTCACGAAGCTTGATGCCCCCCAACTTAGTTCCGGTGAACTGAATTCTAAAGGTTTTGACAGAGCTATGAAGACGACCCCTTGCCGGGCTACCCTCAGATTCCGTTGAAAGGTCGAACAATGTCGGAAACTTGGGATGAAATTGGGCTGGGACAGGGGAGTATTGACGGAAGTGTTCTGTCCGACTACCGGAAGGAAAATTCGTCTTCAAGAAAGGGCTTCCATTCCCATCTGGCCAGCTTAGAATCCCACGTGTGTCCCACCGACGATCAGAAGTCGGTCACCGGCTCCTGTGCGAACAACTTGGCCATCCCCAAGACCTCCCCGAGGACCGATTTCTACAAGTCATGCAGGAGAAAGAGCATGGACGATTTGAAATCCGTATCGTCCTGCAATAGGTGCAAGCCCGCAGTCATAACCTCCGGACCGGATAATGTCACCAGGACCAGCAAGAACTCCAACATTGTTGTGCCGCTTATGAATCCTCTCTCATCGGCTCATTCGCAGACCAAGAACCGGGGAGTCTTCCTTTCGTGGTTGCTCCCTCGACTCAAGAAGAAGCATAAAAACGAGAATTCCCGATCCGAACCGAATCCGAGGAAGTATCTCAGATTTTCAAGGACTTGGGGATGGTTTCGATTGAAGCATTGAAGAAAGAGCTGATTGAGGCGAATGAGCATAGAGATGCGGCGCTGATGGAGGTGGCTGAGATGAAATCTTCGCTGGGGGAGCTGAGGGAGAAACTGGAGTACTTGGAGACCTATTGCGAGGGGCTCAAGAAGGCTTTGAGGCAGGCGACACAAGCGAAGGAGTCTCAAATTTCCGAAAAGCCCGGGACGTTTCTCCCGAAGGGGAATTCCGCAAATGGGAGTGAAGAAAGTTTGATGCCGGTGAGCGAGGAAGTAATGACCGAGGGCTTCTTGCAGATAGTGGCTGAATCTAGGTTATCAGTGAAGCAATTTTGCAAAACCTTAGTCGGGCAGATCGAAGAGACGGACAGTACGCTAATGGACAATTTGAATACGCTGCTCCGGCCATATAAGCTTTCTCTGAACTCAAGGTACTCAAAGGCGGTGTTGTACCATCTGGAAGCCATAATAAACCAATCGCTTTACCAGGACTTTGAGAACTGCGTGTTCCAGAAGAACGGTTCGCCTAAGATCCTAGACCCTCAACAGGATCGCCAAGCGCAGTTCGCATCGTTTGTCGCCCTCAGGAACTTGAGCTGGAATGAAGTTCTGAGGAAGGGCACTAAGTACTACAGTGAAGAGTTCAGCAAGTTCTGCGACCAGAAGATGAGCTGCATCATCACGACCCTGAGTTGGACCAGACCGTGGCCAGAGCAACTCCTGCAAGCCTTCTTCGTGACCGCCAAATGCATATGGCTGCTCCATCTGCTCGCCTTCTCTTTCAGCCCACCGATCGGGATATTGAGGGTCGAAGACGACGCAAGCTTCGATACGCACTACATGGAGGACGTATTCGTGGATCGGCAGAGACAGCACAGTTCAGGCCGGGTGAAGATCATGGTGATGCCCGGGTTTTACATTCGCGATAGGGTGCTGAGATGCAAAGTTCTTTGCAGGCACAGATCAGGATCATAAGCAATTACAAAAGCAGCATTTCCTCGTCTGTACCCTTTGTTTATTCACTTGTTTTGCGATCGATTTCGACGTCGGATAAAAGTCTGTAATTCTTCACGGTGCGTGCCAATAAATGGAAAGAAGGGTGTTCTGTTTATTTGCTTCAATTCCCATCCTTGTGCAATGGTAGAACAGGAAAGTGCTGAGTGCTCAGAGTCTTTGTATGTGAATACATGTTCTGGCTCTTTTGGTAGACAGCAGGAATCCTCGCTCGACAAACCGCTTGTCATTATTGCCGATTGCCGCCGACCGTGTCGCCGTGTTCGAGCTCGGGACCAAAACAAACAAAAAAGAAAAAGAACTTACCGGAGGGATGGTGGAAATGGTAATTGGCCTCCATAACCATCTCATGACGGAGCTGCTTGAAGCAACTTTCTTCGCTCACTTCCAACATTCTTTCGAAGAGCTCAAGTCTTTGATCTCTTGAACCGGAGCCATAAAGATGGTGATTGGTGAGGCCTGCATCATCGCTCTGGGATTGAACCGGTTCAGCCGTGGCTTTTGACCCGAAAGGCCCAATCTAGACGGGGTTTAGATTGGAAACATTGGGTTAGGCTTTGACATATTTATCCACAAGACCACAACACGCCTTATGTCCCAAACGGCCGAAGCTTGGTGGCAAGAACTTCAGCTGAATTTGTTTAAAGAAAGCCCAGTACTGCTAAATAAGAATTGCCAGCCACTCGTGGGAAAGTACTCGGTGGTTCCATAACCGCCACGTCAGCTGCTGATGTGGCGCGCATTTATGTATGATTCAATTATAGATTGACACATGGATAGTGATTGGGAATAAATATAAATTTTCTCTCTCTTCCTCCTCCGTCTGAAGAGCGCCACCGTCTGATCTATCCGAACTTATGCATGTGTATTTTGGAAAAAATCTTAAAAATCCTATTTTTTTAAAAAATTTAAAAAAATTAAATTTTTTTTTTTTTTTTTTTTAAAAAAAAAAAAAAAAAAAATCTTATCGCCTGTGACGGATCACAGGCATCACCGGTAATTTATGATAGATGTGAATAGAATAAAAAATGGGCGCGCATCGATAATTGATGCGGCACTATGGAACCACTCGAGAAGATACTCATATCGCACATATGAACGATTGATGCGACATGTGTTTATTTACTTATATCCAATTATCGGCTTAAGATCAAATTAACAAAAAGTTCAAAAAAATATTATTTTATCTCTCTCTTCCTCCTCCATCCACGGCCACCACTCTGGTCCACCATCCATGGACTTCAGAGTCTAATTTGGAATTTTGCCGCCCATGTTGACGCAACCTCCATCCTTGACCCCGCTGCCCTGCCATGACCGTAGCGCCGCTCGATTGGGCCAATGCCGCCGTGCCTCCAGATCCGACCACCACTAGCTTGTCCATGGCCGCCACAGGCGAGGTCTTTTGGATCCGGCTTCTAGATCTAAAGCCATGACAATGCTGCGGCATTCCTTCAGAGATGGTGATGATGGGCAAAGGTCAAGATCCTGACCGCAACTTTCGGATCTGGCCATGACCGGCTAGTCCATGGTCGCATTGGCCTAGGGTGGCTTGGCTTGGATGTGGCACCGGCAACTCTACCAATGGCGACGGCAGTGGAGGCCGGAGGTCCGACTCAAGGTAGCGGTAGATGGAGGAGGAAGAGAGAGAATAATCATATTTTTATTTTGTTTTCAATGCCTATGTGCCGACTTCCACGTAAATGCCTATTATCTTATATGGCGATGTGAAACCACCGAATATTTAAAGTAGAGTCCAAATTGGGACGACCCACGACGTGAATTTTTATTAAGGAGAAGTGATGTGCAAGTGCATTGTGCAATAGTTATAATGAATAACATATTTCATCGATCAAAATTTTGGGAAACTTTTTAAATAAAGCAAAGACTAAAAAAAAATAAATAAATATAAAAGCTGTGAATTCATAAATTGGACCGCTGTTCATTATCAATCAGTCGGTTGCGGATCGCTTTCACGACGAAGTCCTCACCGTCCAACGGCCGGAGGGAAGACGACGTCGCTTTTCCTGCTAACTTTTCGCGGTCCTATTTATTGAAAACCTAAAGAACTCGGCTTTGGATTTGACCCCATACCTGTCTCATCTCCTACTTTTTATTGACCAAGAAATTAAAGGACTCTACAACGTGACGCACGACGATCGGAAGAAGCATGTCCCTATGAGAGTTCATGGGGTCACCCCGACGGCTCAATCCGGCGGCCTCGCCCCGATCCCGATCCAAATTCGATCTGAATAGCGGCGACGGCTCTGGACGGTGTCATGTGGGGTCCATTCGAGCACATCTTTGTACTTTTTTTTTTTTGGGGGGGGGGGTTGTACTTCGGTTAAGGAAACATCGGTTGTAGTCCCAACTGGTGACTTTCCTCCGAAACTAGATGACGCCTCCTCATAGTTACTCTTCCTCGATGGCTGATTTAAGCATCGGATGGTGAATTTCGAATCAAAAAGTAGGATGCCCTTACCTCGTTTACACTTATTGTCGTCATTGGTCTTCGGTAAATTTGCACATTGGCATTATATCACGCGTTATCTCGATGCTTCATTCGTACTTTTATGCCGCGTCGCATCTTGACATCGTATTGAGACGTCGCACATGCATGAACAAGCCCATAAATCGGCTACCACCACACCTCAGGGCCCCATTGATGACAACGTCGACCTCCCCGTGTTGTTTGTCGATGGAGCCGAGGTTGCCTCAATCCTGGGCAAACCCGACTCGATCTGGTCGAGGGCAGCCCAAAAGACGAAGGCCCTCGACGTGGACGGGGGGCCACCGTTGGCGGATGACGGTGGTCTCCGCCTAGATCGACGCCGTGGAGAGGGAGGAGCGGTGGAGATAGGTGGATTTACGTGGGACTTTCCCCCAGAACTTCTAGAAGAATAAACATAAATTTATTCACGTGATTTTTGGGTATCATTGGAAAAAAAAAAACATAGCTTTATGCCAAAGTTGGTATGTCGTGTCTGAAACTGAGTGGGCGTATAATATAATTATTTTTTTCATTATCTTTTTACCGTAGTAGAAACCAAAATAATCCTTTAATACCATGGCCGTTCGATGTGAGTAGTTAGATTAAGATGGAATTAATTTCGTTCGTTGGATGATTTAGAGAAATAAGTAACTTACAAACATTCGAGGAAAATTACCAATTGTCAATGTTAGCATTGATTCTTAGGAAATTTATGACACGCGAGGATAGTTACTCATAGACTGGGCCCAATAATCTATAGACATGTAAAAGAATCTTACTATAGGTAAGGTAAGTTATCAAGATTAGGAAAAATAAGTGAGGTAAATTACGGAATTACTTGCCATTTACAAGGACTCGGAGGAAATATCATCGTCGATGAAAATTACCGAGTACCGAGGCCGGCCGTGATACTTTATTTGTAGGTTTGTTATTAAATGTCAAATCGAGAAATTATCGTCCATAAAGGTAAGAAAATTCTGGCCGAGTGAAAATGAGTTACGCGGCTGACCAAATTTAAATTACGATTAGTATAAAATATTTGTGACCGACCACAAGATAATTTCAGAAGAATTACGAGAACTTTAAGGAAAATTCCTTCTTGGTGATATAGCAAGTAATTCAAAAGTAAAATCTTAACCAAAACAAAAATGGCAAAACATGAAATAAATTTTTTTTTTCTTCTTTTTTTTAATGCGGGGTGGGGTCCATCATGCCTCAACATTTTCCACGATTCCTTTGATAAAAAGAACAAAAAAAGAAAGAACCATATTCTTCTTCTTTTTCTCCTCCTTCCTCCTTACTTCCATTGATCATCGCCCCTCTCCGTTTCGCCACCGCCGCCGCCGCCGCTGCCGATAATGGAGGAAGACCAAGCCAACAACATCATCATCTTCCCCTTCATGGCTCAAGGCCACATCATCCCCTTCCTCGCCCTCGCCCTTCACCTCGAGAGCAAGCTCAAACGCCTCCCCAACCTCACCATCACCTTCCTCGGCACCCCTCTCAACGTCGCCAACCTCCGCTCCTCCCTCCCTCCCTCCACCGCCCTCCGCCTCGTCGACCTCCCCTTCCACCCCTCCGACCACGGCCTCCCCCGGAGGCCGAGAACACCGACGCCCTCCCCTACCCCCTCGTGGTCCGCCTCCTCCACGCATCCACCTCCCTCCGAGACCCCTTCCGCGACCTCCTCCTCGGCCTCGTCGCCGGCGGCCGGAAGCCCCTCTGCGTCATCGGGGACATCTTCTTCGGCTGGACAGCCACCGTGTGCCGCGAGCTCGGCATCTTCCACGCCGTCTTCAGCGGCGCCAGCGGGTTCGGCCTCGCCTGCTACTACTCCCTTTGGGTCAACCTACCTCACCGGAAGAAGCCCGAGTCCGTCGAGTTCTCGTTGCCGGACTTTCAGGAAGGGTCACCGGTGCACGTCTCGCAGCTGCCGCTGAACATCCTCGAGGCAGACGGGATAGACCCGTGGTCGCTATTCCAGGCCGCGAACCTCTCCGCCTGGGTGGATTCGAACGGGATCCTGTTCAATACGGTGGCGGAGTTCGACAGCGTCGGGCTCTCCTACTTCCGACAGAAGCTCGGCGTGGAGGCATGGGCAGTGGGGCCTGTCCTCCTGTCCTCGAAAAGTCGCCGGTCCACGACGCCTTCGAGGAGGGCTGGCGCGCGGCCGGAACACTGCATAGCTTGGCTGGACGCGAAGCCTCCAAAGTCAGTGCTCTACGTGTCGTTCGGCTCCATGAACACCATCACCGCCCCGCACATGATGGAGCTGGCGACGGCGCTGGAGTCCAGCGGCCACGACTTCATATGGGTGGTGAGGCCGCCGGTCGGGCACGACATAAACTCCGAGTTCGACGCGGGGGCGTGGCTGCCGGAGGGTTTCGAGCGGAGGATCGCGGGGAGGGGGCTGCTGGTGGAGAGGTGGGCACCCCAGGCAGAGATACTGGCTCACGGGGCGGTGGCGGCGTTCCTGACGCACTGCGGGTGGAACTCAGTGCTGGAGGCGCTGAGCAACGGGGTGCCGCTGCTGGGGTGGCCGATGGCGGCGGAGCAGTCCTTCAACGCGAGGCTGCTGGAGGGAGGCGGGGTCGGGGCATGCGTAGAGGTGGCGGAGGGGGGAGGAAGGGGCGAGGTGAGGGGCGAGGAGCTGAGGGAGAAGATCGAGATGGCAATGGGGGATACGGAGAGAGGGGGGGAGATGAGGAGTAGGGCGGAGGAAGCGAGGGAGATGATACAGAGGGCCACGAGAGACGACGACGACGACACCGGCGGTCAGGGGAGGAAGAGGGGGTCGTCGGCGCGGGCATTGGATGAGTTCATCGAGGCGGCAATGCGGGGGAGGGAGGAGAGCCGAAATGGGAAGCAGAATGAGAACGGGCGCGCGTGCATTCCCGAGGGACCGATCATATCTTCTGCTCCTGCGTGCAATCGTTGGTCCAAAGTGCTCCTCCCAAATCCCAAATCCATCTGAGAATTTTTTACTAAGTCAGTGGACTCACATGGCCATATCATATGTTCAGAGTCAGATTGATCAGGCACTGGAAATTCTCAAATCCCAAAAGTCTTTGCTCCTCCTCCTCCTCCTCCTCCAATATCATCATCATCATCATCATCATCATCATCATCATCATGTGAAAGTCGTTTCGATTAGATGGTCAAAAAGTCAATATTTACCGTAGAAAAGATGAGTAGCGGTGTCCGGTCGGTGATGGTTGGCGTTGGTGCCTCTCCGCAAGTTCCGGTACTTTCTTGGATGTATCATCTCGGGCTTCTGTCATCGCTTTCCAGAATCTAAACCCCACCTCCACGAGGCAGCTTTGTCCTTTTGTCTCTGCGAAACAAGAACGGCCAATCCAATCCAGCACCGACCCACACTCGAAACCCCGCCCGGCCGCCCCCGCCCCCCTTCCCCAACACCCCACGTTTGCCTCCGCATTTCTTTGTCAGTCGACAGGTTTTCCAAAGGCGAGCGAGCGACCTTCTTGGGACTTTGGGAGAGCATGCCCATTTAAACAAACGGCGCCCTTTGAGCATCTTCCAATTGTGATTAACAATTTTGCTTGAAAGATTGGCTCGAGCACCTCTTAAAAAGTAGATACGACTCGGGGCTCGCGAAGCCAGGTGAACCTGCGCGGCGGCATCATATTCCGTGCGATCTTTTGGTCCAATATTTTCAATATGATCGATTGCTTTTGCAAAAACATAGCATCACTCCAAACGGTAAACCGACTTCTGTAGTTAATTCTTTTTAAGTAAAGGTAAATTGATCCTCTTAATGAGAGTGCCACATCCATATTCTGTTTTTTTTTAACTCGATAATTCTTATTTACCCACATCGCAGTAGTAAAATGCATCTCCCGACTATCGCTCGGATCTAGTCGATTTAAGTTATGTATAAAAAGTAGTCTTGTTTGTATTTCCTTTTGCTTGATTTTGTACATAACAATTGATTTGGTCCATTTTAGTTTGATATTCTCAACTTTTCACAACTCTAAATTAAAGTACAGACAAAATCTCAAATAAATAAATAAATAAAGAAGAATAAAAAAACTCGACCAATCTTATCTATCCTCCAATTGTGGGCATTCGCTTTTTCTTTTGTGGGGGCAAGAGAGACCGTGGCCGACAGAATGAGGGTGGAATTAGGTAGAGCCCAATTAAAATCTTACAAAGTTGCTCACCAAAGTAATGTAAGACCCTACTAATCAAAATTAAATCCACATCTTGACTTCGACACCCCAGCCCCACATTTTCACCAATCCTAGACTTTGATCTCGGGAGGCTGATGTCGAGGCGACACGGGTGGTCGATGTCCTTTTCAAGGTTTCGAAGCATCGTGGCTAATTACAGCTCTAATGCACGACGACAATGTGAGCTGGTTCTCCACACGTTGTCGTTTGAGGAGCCACGTCCTAAGATGTCAATTTCTCTAATTTAGTAACTTGACATGGTACAAATGCACTCTAATCTCGATACGAAAACCTTTTTTTTTATTTTTTATCATAGGTATTATCTCTCATGCCACATTTTTTCGCAAGGCGAGAGCTCATAAATCATGTCCTATGTTCTCGTGTTTATTCGGCGAAAATCCCTAGAGATTATTACCACACGAGACTAAGTGAAACTATATCCGATATCATGTGGCCACGTAGTTTTTCCGGCTAAGGAACGTGCGCGATCCTCTTCGACTCCGATCATCATCTTGATCTGATGACCTCTCCCTTCATGGCGAGCGAGAGAGCGCTCAAGCTCCCTCCGCTCTCCACCGCCACCCCGGGCATGGCCACCGCCCTGCTCCCCACGAACCCGCCCTCTCCGACCACAATCTTGCCGAACTTCACCACCCCGCCTTCCCCATCGTACACGTGCCCGAACAGTAGGGCCTCCCTCTCCACGCTGCCGCCTCCCTCGACCTCCACCATCTCCGGGTTCAGCGTGGCTCCCATGGAGTCCACGTAAGTCCCCTCGTCCAACTCGACGTACGACCCCATCAGCTTCATCCAGATCAGGAACAATCCCGACCCGCTCGTCATCTCCACAAAGTAGTCCCCGACCACCGTCCTGATGGCTTGCCATATGGTATCCATGAACACCCCTCTGCTCCATATGTGCACCGTCTCGTCCTCTCGCTTCTTCCCCACGAGGATGTACTTCGCCGCCACGCAGGCCAACGCTGCTATAACCCCGGTCGACACCCAGAAGAAGGGGAACGTCCAGTGGACCGGCATGTTCCTGGTGTTCTTGCAGTGGAGAAGCAAGTTCAGGGGGAAGTAGATGATCAGTCCGAGGAGGA
Source organism: Rhodamnia rubescens (assembly GCA_021437795.1). NCBI lineage: Eukaryota > Viridiplantae > Streptophyta > Magnoliopsida > Myrtales > Myrtaceae > Rhodamnia > Rhodamnia rubescens. The sequence continues at coordinate 713,044 of JAILYA010000021.1, forward strand.
AGTAGGGCAGTATCGTTTGCAGCAGCGGCTGAGCGAAAATGGCCCATGTGGTTAAGTACCAGGGCCTTGAAAGGGTCACTTTCTCAGCGTCTTTTCTCTCGAGTGAAGCGGCCATTGGACACCCGGAGAGGTCGACCTTCACGTCCGACTGCTCCAGGAAGACTCTCCATGCCTCAGGAAGAGGATCTCCATTCCTCAGGTGCTGGCAGATCTCGTAGACTAGGGAACGGCCGTGATCGATCGATGCGCTCTGGCTACTTGATGTGGCCCGGATTACATCCACCTCGTGGCATCGGAGGAACGGATTAAATTCTAGCCTTTCCGAGCCTTCTTTGGTGAGATTTTCATTGAGAACGACCTCGCCGACATCGATGTAGGGGAACTCCGATTCATCCCAAGGTTTCGTGCAATCGAGAGCGATATCGCGTGCAGCTTCGTCCAGTGGAATTGGCCTGACTTGAAGCTGGAATATGTAACGGACCCCGTTTGGAGAGTTCACACGGTTCTGGAAATCTTCAGCTAGGAAAAGTAACGGGCGGGTGTCATTAGCATCCCTCGGTATCGCACCAGTTTCAGGTGGAAGGATCCCCGAGGGTTCCACCTTACCAAAATCTTCTACAATGCTTTCGTCGAAGGGCTTCAACTTGAACTTCACGTACATTTCCTGTCCGCCCTTAAAGCGGAAGAGCCTGCAGATATTCGAGTAGTAATGCAGATCCGCATAGGAGTCAGCTTGACGGAGGGAGGTCCACACTGCATCGCGCACGTGCGGGACCCGCTTGACGTGCTCCTCCCTCGCGGCAAGCCCACACACCAGCCAGGTTGCGAAATCGGAGATCGTGCGGGCATAGAAAGCCTTCCCTGTCTTCAAAGTCAAGTCGAGAAGTGGAGAAGCATCCTCGTTTTCGTTCGAGAGTATCCTTAGTGCCGCTCCTCGTGCATCTAACCTTGCATCATCATCGGCACTCAAGCTATTGCTGTGGCGGACAATGACTGCATACTTCTTTCCGGCGCCAAAGATGTTGTGCTCTGGCAATCCTTGAATGTTGTCGTAGAGTTTCAAGTGTCCCTTCCCGCTAACACCGATACGATGGAAGTATCTCGATTTCACCTTGAGAGTCGTCGCTGCCAAGTTCGCAGCCAAATTGCCAACTATCTTTTTATATCTCGGATCCATCTCCTCAATCCTGTCGTCCAAAGCGTGTGTTGAGTTTTTGACCATAGCTGGACATCGAGACCCCATGTAAACACCACCACTCTGGAGAACTGAATTGACTGGAGCAACTGAAATTGCCCCGAGAACAACATCCTTTTCGACTACAGAACCGGGAAGAATAAGGCTTTGGCTTCCGATAACTGAATTATCCTTCACATCAACATTACTCTGGATGTATCCTCTCTGGCAATAGAAACCTGTGATGATCCTGCTGAAATCACCTAAATGCACACCGGCGCCTATCGAAACCATCCTTGGATCAGAAACCGGGTTGATGGATCTGATGGAACAATACCTGCCTACTTTTGCACCTAACAAGCGCAAGTACACGCAGAAGGCTTCGGTTCCAGAAAGAAGCTTGGCAAATCGGAGGTGGCAAGCAATGGCAAGTCGGTGGCCAAGCCAGTTTTTAATGTGAGTCTGTGTTTTCTTTCCTTTACCAGCAAGCAAACGGGTAAAGATTGATGTCAATAAACTAAGGACCAGGCCGTGAGCAAAATAGGCGATTGCCAAAGCAATGGCGAACTGGAATGGATTAGGCGGAGCGTTTGTAAACATGGTGGCATATGCCATGATGGTGAACGGAACCCAGTGTAAAGCGCCCGAAATGCAAAGAAAAGCCAACTGTTCAAGGGAAGGAACTTTCTGCGATAGCCTCATGTAGAGCAAGTATACAGCAGCGGCGGACAAAGAGCTGAGGAAACCAACCATGTAGATGCCCATGAACTGTTGTATGGTCTCCTTCAGAGTTCCAGGGGAAACCTGAAATGTTGCATGAGTAGATGCCAGATTATTTATTTGCTCAACCAAAACCAGGAAAAGATGCATGTATTATGCTTCCATCAGGTTATGATGTCGGTACCCATGCAATCTCATACCTTTAAACTCCAAGCATCAAAGACCTCATGAGCGATTGCCAAAACAAAAAATCAGGTTCACCGAGATGAACGAGACTAAAAAAGGAAGACAAACCAAAGAGTTCCAGTGACTATTTTCTACTGCAATCTCATACCTTTAAACTACTAATTTACCATCAGAACCAGCACACAAAAACTATCATCATCCTGCAAATTAAGTCAACCAATAGTGCACATGCTTTCGAAAAACTAAAAATAACTTCAAGAGTAATATGACCACGAAATTCCGCCCACTCCCTTGTTAAACAACGTCAGGTAAACAAGGACAGCTCAACTGGATGGCTCCATCAAGGGTTTGGAAATGTTTTCTTCATATCAGTACACATCAATTGAGTCTATTACTAGTTATTTTGTAGGAGAATATTTCTCGAAGTAAGTATGTATATAACCTGCACTCAAAAAGTAGACACTCTTTTCCCTTCTGACTAGCACCAGTGAGGTAGAGCACCATTACAAACAGTAACCACAATGTAAGTTTCACTATCAAGAAAAGGTAATTACATGAGTATTCTTACTAAGCAAGTACATATGGTAGAACGTTATTAGATTTACTCACTAGAGACTATAGTTAGATTTTGCTAGCCGGGAAGCCAAAAACAGATGTATAGATCGCTCTATGAAGGCGTAAAATGCATATTTTGGTTGATTTGGAGCATAATGAGATTTTGCAATGAATAGATTTTGGTCCACATGCTTTGCATGAGAGTGCAACTCTACGTGGTCAAACTAAATAATCGTCATAGTTACCAATACTCTAATCTATCATCGGGATGTTTCTATTGTTGAAATAAAGAAAGGAACCTCTCAGAGCTGACTTTTGGACCTATTAATAATTAAACATCTAAGAATGGGGGGGAGCACAGAGTGTTCATATAAATAAATGAAGTACCTGTCAGAAGTGCTCAAAATTTTTTACCAAGAAAGCTACGTCTCTATGAGAAAATATAAGGAAACAGCACTTACCTTCAGTATCTTATCTGCCCCAGCCATCTTAACGGCAGACTTCCCACCTTCACTTTTTTGCAAGGCTGGTACTTCAGCTCCTTCTCCTAAAACACTTCCTTTCTGGACAACAGCATAAGGGCCAACTGAGCAATTCCTGCCAATCCTTATTGGTTGGAATCTCAAGACGCTGTTCCGCACTTCGTGACTTTGAAGCAAAGCACCTTCTGCAATAACTGTTCCATCCCCAATTGAAACCAGAGAAGGGTCTGTTATGTCAACCGTGTCTAGTAAAACTGATGATCCAATCCTTGCTCCAAGCATCTCAAACCAGTGTTTAAGGAACACCGTTCCTCTGAGATGCACCGTGAGCACTTTGGAGGAAACCTCCTGAGCCTTGTAAAGAGCCCACCACTTGACAAAATCCAGAGACCAGACAGATACTTCAGGAGTCAGGGCGTAATTTATGCGCAGGAATGAATTTCCAAGAAAGGCAATGGATACGCTGGTCAAGGCAATACAGAGGATCCAGGAAAGAGGTGCAAGAAACACGATACTTGTATAATGCAACCAGGGAAGTCCATCAATCAGTTTTTGGCTGGCCGAAACCAAAATTTGAAAAGTGGAAACTGATAAATAAGCAGGGAAAACCAGAATGAAAGAGACATAGAGAAGAGCAAGAAGTTGGAAGGACCAGATACGCCAGCGGTGAAGCCTGGAAATTTCCATGGAGAAGTCAGCAGTAAGGATTTCTGGCTCTGGATGGTTGGATTGGGTGGTGACTAGATGGGGTTGAGACTTCATTAACAGATTCTCGGCGAAGTTTGCCAAGTCTGCTATGCAGGTTGCAGTGAATATATCTACAGCTCCAACTGGCACTCCAAGAAAATCCGAAAGCTTTTGAGCAGCTCTGACCACGCCTATCGAATCAATGCCATAGGACACAAGGCTTTCCGTGGCTAAAATGTTCTTGATTGCAATTCCTGTCTGTTCACTGATTAGCTGCTTCAGAAACTCCACAATATCCCTATTGCTTAATTTTGGGCTTGGTGGTAGAGAGCCTTTAGTGAGGTGAGGTCGAGGAGTATTTCCCTCCCTACATGTCGCAGTGGTGAAAGATCTAGTCAATGATCTCTTTGTTACAATTGGATCTGGTACTGTGTTGAGAGTTCCATCAACAAACTGCTTGAGGCATTCGAACCTCTTGATCTTCCCTGAGGTTGTTTTACTTATGGTTCTAGGCCTGATCAACTTGACAGAGGCAACAGTTACCCCATGTTCTTCCACCACGCGGGATTCAATTTGCTTTATGATGTCCTTGTCGATGGGTTTACCATCTCTTAACTCTGCAACTACAACCAAGCCAACCTGGTCAGAGGCATCCGGAAGGGAGATTCCTTTTGCTGATAGGACATCTTCAGGAACACCAATGACGGCACAGCAACCAGGGCGTAGAAGCTCAGATGAGCTCTCAACCGTCTTCTCAACATCTGCTGAGTAAATGTTTCTTCCAGCTACAATTATGAGATCCTTGATTCTCCCTGTGATGAACAAGTTACCCTGGATTACCCGTCCCAAGTCTCCAGTTCTTGTGTACTTTCTTCCAGGGTACTTCTGAAGTTTGTTTCTGAAAGTTTTCTGGCTAAGTTCTTCCTTGCCCCAGTACCCAATTCCTGCGCTCGGACTACTAATCCATATCTCTCCTTCCTTCCCATCTTCGTCAGCCTCTAAACCTGTATCTGCATCAATAATTCTTATGTCAACATCTGCATCATCGTGATCCACGTATCCACAGCAAATTCTTCCCTGCCAATCTATCAAGACAGGCTTCTTTTTGCCATACGCACAGCTGACAAAGACACAATTTTCTGCCAAGCCATAGCCTGGAGCCATCACCTCCTGAGAAAGGCCAAAGGGACGAGTGAGCTCAAGAAATCTTTTGAGCGTCTTCTGCCTCACTGGTTCAGCAGCGATCATGAGAAAGATCATGGAAGAGAGGTCATAATCGTGCGCCTTCGCCTTGTCTGCTTCTAATCTTCGAATCACTAGCTCAAAAGCAAAATTGGGGCCCGCACTGTGTGTGGCCTTGTAATCGCTGATCGTTTGAAGCCACAGGAGTGGATTCCTGATGAACGTCAATGGAGAAAAAAGGATTGCTGACCCACCACAGGCCAATGCTGTAAAAAGTCCTCCAATCAAACCCATGTCATGGTACTGAGGAAGCCAACTTACTAGCACAGTATTTGAAGTGCTTCGATATCTCCTTCGCATCAATTTGACGTTATGAATGAGTCCACCGTGTGTTATCATGACACCCTTAGCATCACCGGTTGAACCCGACGTAAATTGCAAAAAGCACAAATCATCCGGCTGAGATCCTGATTGAAAGCCAATGTTTGGAGCAGGCAAAACATTAGAGCTTTTGATCCAAGAATCTGTGTGCAGCCATGGAAGATTAGGCCACTGAGCTGTGCTTTTCGCAGTTTTTGCGGTGAAAGAGATCAAGTTCTTTACTGACCCCGCTCTAACTGCAGTATGATAGCCAACAGTTGACAGAATGGCCACCGCATTGCACAATTTGGCAATGTTCTCGATTTTCATGAGAGCCTGTCCACCTCTTTGCAATGGATCAGGTGGAAGTACTGGAACGGGTATGACTTTGGCTCTTAAACAACCAAAAAAAGCATCAACAAAGTCCAGACCTGGAACGTGGACGAGTAAAACCCTGTCACCTGGCTTGATAGTAGGTCTCCGGCTCGTCAAGAGCTTATGAGCAATGCAAGAAGCATTGGAGTCAAGCTCTCCATATGTCCTCTGGCACACCACTGCCCCTTCTTCTTTGATCCAAGTATAGAGAACCTTGTTTTGAGTAATTTCTTGAGCAGCCCAGTGCTTTAAATAGCTATCAAGCGTGGGGAGGTCGGGGAAAACAACTCCGCATGTTTCACTCAATGTTTTAAGGCCGGTCGCATCTTGGTCTAGTTGCAAGGTGAACAGACTCTGCACAAGAAATGTATATATGAGTATATCATAGCTACATTAATGCTCTTTTCCTTATCAGTAACCTACTTCAGATTGTAGCTCTTGAGAGCTGACTCACCTTCACATAAGGTAATGTTGGGAGGGAATCTGCACTGGCAAAGTGCTTGCAGATTAAAGCCATGGCATAAGATGAATTTCTTTCTGTAAGCTCAAAAGCAAAAAGCCCTCCAACATAATATGTGTTTCGGTGACCCTGAAGTTCGGATTCTAGTCTCTCATAAAATCCGTCCTTCATATCTGCGTCAAATCACAGAAAAAATTTTAGGAAAAAAGTAACTTCGCTTGTGGCTCCCTTGAATCACCTGGGTATGTGTTATTTAACATACCTTTGCTGCCTACGTGAGGAAAGTACTTGAATCGCCTCTGCAGAATGACCTTCTCAACTTCTCCACCCATTCTTTTAACTACTGCGATCGCAAGATCAATGACGTTAGATCCCCTAATATTCACAGAGTCGCCATAGGACCAGAACAAGAAGATATTGGTGTCCGCATAAAATCTTTGCATTGCAACCGGATGTCCGATTGTTGAAGGGTCGTCCATGTATTCACCCAAATAATAAAATCCGACAGGGATGCGTTCAAGCCCCTTAATCTTCAAGACAGTGGTGTAATAATCTACTGTTTGCACTTTGCTGAAAAGATCCCTTTCAAGGTCGCTCACATCCAACAATCCGATCTCAGCTTCTGCAGTGACAGCAATTATTTGAAATCGCTCCAAACAAAACACAACGAAGAGAGTGGGAGTAAAATACTCGACGAACCTCTAGAAAATGGAGTTGATCTGTACGTTCTCGAATTCTTGAAGGGGAATGCACCTGAGATGATTATCTTATCAAACTCCATATGCTCAGTTTCTCCGCTAGAATTGGTGATGTCAACATCAACACCTGAATCATTCCGTCTGACTGCTTGTACTTCAGTATTGCAGCACACCTTTATCAGAAGAGACTCACTGATTTTTTTCCAGAGGCTCATATATCCACCTTTCATACGTCGAATTTTTCCAGCCATGCTAGTGCGAGTGAACTCATGAATATAAGCATAAGGCATGTCTTGGACAAATCCATACCCGGATGCGGTGTATCCATATTGGACAGACTTGGGAACGCTTTTGATTCCACGAGCCTCCAGATATGCTGGGGTTAAGTCTGATGCAATGTCACTCACCGCATGGATGCCTATACGATTTGAATCCTTTGCCTTATCCTGCATGTGACATAAAAAAGCTTACTCCAGCTGAAAATATAGCAACAGCCAAAACCAATAGTATAGGTTACTAGTGCGAATGGACACTTCACTGTATTACCAAAAGAAGGGTACCTGGATTTCTAAGGTGAGCGAGACTAGAGACATATAATCCTCTGCAACGTTTATATCATGATACTCCCCAGTAAAACTGTCAATGAGAGCTTGTTTGTGGAGGTCCATTTCTTCTAATTCAGTCCCAGATTCTTTTGCCAAGTGAAAAATGACTGGTGCGCTGTTAGCAGCAAGAACTTGACCACCCAAATCATAAACCTTTCCTGTACCAATGATCAAAAGATGTCAGTGAAGTTGCACAGTTGAAGAGTGAATAAGGCACCCTTCTTTTCTGTACCTTCAATTTCTACCGATTCGCACATGCCTCCCACAGAATTGTGCTTCTCTATAACAGTTATGTCTCTATAACCAAGCTTCGCTAGTGCATAGGCAGCTGATAATCCACTTGGACCACCTCCGACTATCCCGATTCTGGTATCCAGTGGCAAGCATGGATGCAACTTGGAGAACTGATCTTCCATGGATTTTCGGGAGTCCATCCTTGATGTAGTTGCACACAATCAATAACGCCTTTGGGATCAACAACACCAAACTGAGTCGATTTATATCTTTTGCATTGACACTTGCCAAAAGTGCCACACAATTAAGGGGGTTTATATTGCTATAAACACAAAGGACAAATTGAAAAAGGAGCGGAACAAAGAAATTTTAAACTTTGCCTTCTTGTCTATTCTGGTAAAAGGAAAGGATATAATCCAGCTCAGAACTCCTTTTGAGACAAATGGAAGAAATGAACAGAAAATGTTGACAAAAATCAACAGCGTTTAAAACAAAGTTCCTAATCATCAACTGGAGGCAGACATGGGAGACAAGTGCATAAAACATTTTTAACGCCCAAGAAGATCTGGATATGCAGAACCACTACCTATACTCATTTCCTCTGGACTAAAATCTGACACAGTCGACTTCAAAAGATAGGAAATGTATGAAAGATCTACAAAATGGATCACAGACAAAGCCAAAAGAGACCATTTGATAGTCTCACTTTGTTATAGAAAAGTGCTTAGGAAGGATGCTTCAAGGATATGTTTTATTCTTAGATTCAACTCCTAGAATTGCGACAGAAACGAGCTTGCAAAACGGAAGGATCCGAATAATGACTTCGGGACATCTTTGAATTCAGAAAATGCCGATCTCTAGTCGAAAAGTAAAATAGCCTAAGCATGCCTGTAGCAAACCCCAAGTATCACATTATGGACACTTTTTCCACAACCACGAAATAGAAGCTCAGTTGAATCGAACCTTAAGATGACGATAGATCAAAACTCGCACTGGAGCCTCCTGCTGTGACCGCTCGACACACCTTCCGCACCTCTCCCTGTAATTCCACCGTTAGTGGAAGTGAGGAGACCGAACACTAAAAAGACCCATCAAAGCATAACCCATTCTTTATCACCCAGCAAAGCACAATGCATTCCTTTTCAGCCATCTCTACGCAACTCATTACACAGATATTCCAGTGGCCACGCAGAATTCTCACTGTGAAAATTTATCAAATACTTTCATGGTATACGAGCATATATCTTCAACCCACATCTAGGAAGCTCGGAATAGCTCAAAACCTTCTCTTCCCTCTCTCTCTCTCAGAGCCTCAAAGTTGGTAGCAGGGACACAAATATTCAAACACCCAAAACAAAATAAGAAAAATTGTAAAATGGCTCAACATCAGTTGGAGGACTAACCCAAGAGTGCGAAAGACGTTGCCAAATGGCGCGGAAAGGTGAATCCACAGTGTCAATGACAGCAGCGGCCGTTGTTCCGCATACCAGGAATGCTGAACTCACGCTCGAATTTAACCAGTCGAGATGCTTCATCAGTCCAACAAGAAAACGACAAAAACCACATGCGAAGACTTCGTAATTAACCACTCTCCTTCGGTAACTCCGATGGATCTCCCATCCGGGGCAACGAGATATTCCCCCCCCATTTGTGCTCCGTAAAAACCTTGTACCGCATGAGATCATTTGCGCAACAAGGTAAAAGAGCATCATAGGATGCGAGCCGACCAACAACAACGTATTAAATACACGGATTAAGGAAATGGGTTGCGTCGGAACCGGGATCTGTGGGTACAGAGCGGCTACTCGGGGAGGCATTTGTTGTCGCTTGCTTCTTCAAACGGCGAAGATGATCCTCGCAAAACATGTGAAAGATTATGAACAAAAGGAGGTAGAGAGCAGAGGGAGAGAGGGAGAGAGAGAGAGGAATTCCGTTAGTTTTGGCGGGAACAAGGTCTTGGGCGGTTGATGACCGTTACTCAAGTCGGTTTTTTTTTGGGTAAAGAAGCCCTTTTTTTAATGACGTGAAAACCTATTAATCTAAGCAAAAATCTGGATGAAGGGTTAGGTTTCATTTGTTTCGCGAAAAACAAGTTATTTGCAAATATTTTCGTAGAAATGATCACTTATAACGCTTGTAATAATTAGTTATAGATGAATATCTTCGTGAACGATGATGATATTTTTCGTTCACTTATCGGAGCTTAAACATGAATAAGGAAAAAAAAAGATTATATTAGATTAAATTATTTTTGGGTATTCCTAAGTGGGCCATTCATAGATAACTACTTGGTTTCTTATTTGAGACGATTTGTCCGCCTCAAGTCTTTATTTGAGAAAATGAGGGCATTTTGCGCTATTATTTGAAATTTTCTCTAAGAAAGGTGGGGGGGGGGGACTTATGATGTAATGATCTAAGAGAGGACGTTCACATTGATTGGGTCTTGCAAGGACTTAACCCAGATCTAATGAGGGTTGAAGATGGATTGTCGAGCGATTTGTAGGCCAAATGGGCGATTTGATTATGCGGTTCTTGAGCAATAGTCAACTTGCATGGAAGATGTTGATGATGGTGATTGTGTAGTTTTGCATATTGTAAAGATTGGCATGTGTGGAGGAACAAAATCTCGACTCCTACAATAGAATGGTACATGTCATGTCACACCCTTAACCCTAGAATTAAAATTGGGAATAAAGAGTTTTTTTTACTATAGATTAAAATTACATAATACATTTGACAAGTACTTTATTATTATTATTATTATTTTATCAATCATTGAAGAGTGAGCACAAGTGGAAGGCCTTGACAATACGATTAGCAAGACTTCAACTTCCATTGAATATTTCATCGATTCAACCAATTAAGTCCTCGCTTAGTTCATCTAGTTTTGTTTTTTTTAATTTTTAAATTTGTTTCCTTAAAACAATCGAACAAGTCATGTGCAATCAAACACGCTTATGACATTTCCTAACGTGTTTTCTTATCAAATTGCAATACTTAGAGAGTAGTCTGAGTAATCTTTACTCAAACATTAGCAGGAGCTCTAATTAAAAACGGTGGCGCAATTATAATTACTAATCTTACACCTTGGTATGTATAAATATGCAATTGGCCAAAGGCAAAGGCCGGCGGAGTCCGGCCATTGGCCGGAGAAAAAGGAAGGGAGGGAAAAACAATAAAGAAAGAAAAAAAAATGAAAAAGAACAATCATAATTAAGAAAATTTGAAAAAGTATCAAAATAGTACTAAAAATTGTCCAAGTCAACTCCACCTGTGTTTCAACCAAAAAAAAAAACTTCACCCTTGTCACATCGTTATTTCCAAGTCAAAATTGACGGAATGGACTCAAGTAGCATAAATGTCAAAGGTTGAGGGCTTAATTAGTTTTAAAAAAAAAGATTTGAGACATGATTGATACAATTATAATAGATTCATGACTTTTGCGATAATTTTATCTTTATAATCAATTGTAACAACCAACCCTCATAAAAACATGTGACAACTAGCTATAAAAGTAAGCACATTCTAGTAATTTTTCGCCTTGAAAATGAAAAATAGGAGCAATTGAGGGTGGGTTTTTCTATGGTATATATACATATATATATATATATATATATATATATATATATATTCTGAATTCACCAGCTATCTTAGTTTTCCTCGTCGGGACATTTTACAAAATGTCCGCCTAAAAGAAGTCAAGATTTGCATTACCGGTTGAAACGTGCCCCGTGTCTAAAACCTATTCGCTGCGGTTAACACTAAATATATTTCATCTTCAGTAAAATATTTCAACAATTAAAGCCAGCATAGAGAATGACAACGAATGTAGTCCTATAGGTCGAGATAAGAAGAAAAGTACAACCAGTAAGCCAAAACGTTTGTCAGACGTTATCCTTGGGTTATAATTTGCGTTCACAACGTAAATTCGAGCATAATCAAAGGAGGGTTTTTTTTTTTTTAATTTGATTTTTTTAAAAAAAATATTTACAAATTTATTTTATAAAAAAAATAATTTCCATTTTAGGTCTCGCTCGGCAATAGAGTTGCCGAGCTCGGAGGGGTGGGCCCCCACCCCCTTCGCTCGGCAATTCACTACCGAGCGAAGGGGGGGCCCCGGCCCCACTCTTGCTCGGTTGTTCTACTATCGAGTGAGGACACCCCCCTTTTTTTTAGGCATGAGGGTATGCCAAGTGAGGGCATACCCTCTTACTCGATTTTTAGCGAAGAAATTTTCGTTCTCTCCATTGTAGTATCTTCTTTGCTTTCTCTCTTTCGCTTTCTCATCTTGATTTGTTTATCATTTTCGATCCGATCGCTTTCTCACTCACTTTTTCCTTCGGACGGATATTATACACTAAGGAAAGCTTGATCCGAGTATTGTATATAGACAAGTACAGCAGTCCGACAGGGCAATTAAGTATGAATTATTTTATATGTTGTTAGTACTACGTTTTTATGTTAATGTTTTCTTAATATTGAAATTAATTCGATATTTTTTCTTGACATTTTCAGCTCCTCATTCGGTCCGCACGCTTCCTCGATAATTTGAGGTAAATTTCATTGTAATTATTTTTTACAATTTTGTAAATGTAGATTTATTTATGTGGTTATTATTTATACATGAATCATGTATATTACCTATAGGTTGTTAGTAATATATGTTAAATTTTTGTGAGTGTTTTAATAATAGTTATAATATTTCCGAATTTAGATATTGTTTAAAAATATTTACTACTTTAGGATTTTAAAATGAATTTTTGGGAAAATAACAAAAAAAAAAGAGTTTAACGAGAAGTGCGGGCTAAATTTGACCTGATTAAAAAAATTTAACGAGATTAGGGCAAATTTTTTTATTTGCCATATCTCAAAATACAATATCGTGTTCTCCTTCATAGCTTTCTCTAGCGGTTCTATTTAAAAAAAATAAATTAGCAGCTAGAACCACTAGAAAAAGCCATGAAGGAGAGCACGATACTTGGAGATAGGGTAAATAAAAAAATTCGCCCTAATCTCGTTATTTTTTTTTTTTGGATTCATTTTCGCAATTATGTCCGTATTAATTTCTAGGTAATCGATAGCCCGAGAATCACAGATCGAATTTGACTTGGTCTGAAAAATATTAGTTTAAAATAATTTTCAAAATTCAAATAAAAAAAATCAAAAAATATATAATTCATTAAAAAAATATTTTAAAATTAGAAAAAAATTCAAAAAAGTAGTAAATGGCCATAATCAATCGGCCATGGATTATTGTGGGTATTTGGCCCCCGATTTTTTTTTTAAAAAAAATTGCCCTTCCGGCAAAATCTCTCCCAAAAAATTTCAAAAATTTCAAAAAATAGGAAATGACCACAATCAACTGGCCAAATCCTAATTTGGGTAATTTAACTTTTTGTGCTTTTGAAAATGATGATTTTTCCCCTTTTGACAAATTAGTTTCAAAATTTTTTTTGATTTGCCCATGCACTTTAATCACACATTCTTTGAGCCCTTAGGTTATACCATACATTTTCATGATATATTGATTGTTATAATATTAATTTGTTAATAAATAGATAATTTTTACTAAATAATTTGTAATTTTTTTATTTAACGGAATGTCATCTACATTGTTTGCGGTTGTATCTTGGGAGGTAGAATAGTGCAAAAAGAATATGGACATGATTACGAAGGTGGACAATCTATCATGTTCAAGTTTGCAAACATACCGACATTTGATGAGTTACGTGGTACGATAGAGCGCGCGTTGAATATAGCACCCAACCAAAGATATTGATAAGTCGATATATAGATTCTCAATTTTAACACCGGATTGTGTCATGTATGACATTACGGAGGTGCATGATGATGGTACCGTTAGGATGATTAAGCAATTTGCACTTCGGACCGGTGCTACGGGATTTTTACAGTTTTATGCAACCATAACCGAACACCAAGTGATAGATGATTTAGTTGGGGAAAGTTCTAATGTTGGTGAAAATGACGTTGATGTGCATAATCAAGCACGTGGATCCCTATCATAATGATGATAGTGATGGAGATGATAGCGATGAAAAAGACGATGATTGGATAAACACTAATGACAGTGATGAAGAAGATGTCGGAGGTGATAATATGGAGGCTTACTACAACACCCATTGCAAAGCAATCCCATCTTACCATTGGTACATCCGCCGCCTTATTCGGAGATCGACTTTGATATAATGTAAGTCGATACAAGAGCCAAGCCGGGGCGTATGTTATTTGATCCATCAAAAGAATTTGATGTTGGCATGTTATTTCCATCATGGGACGCGTTACGGTTGGCCGCAAAAGAGTACTATCTAATAAGAAATCGTCACTTTTGCAGCGATGTCACAAATAAGTCATAATATGTGATAAAGTGTAGTAATCGGAATGGACCCCGTGATTGGAGGCTCCGCGCATCTAATAAAGTGGATACCCTATTTTGGAAATAATACATCATGTAGTAACCTTAAATGTCACGGGATCATCGGAAACTTGATCGGAGATACATATGCAGCCGGATAAAAGCAATGGTGACCGCCCAACTAGATATCGAATCAAGGCATCGATGGCAGAGATTCAAGATAAGCTACACTTCGAACCTACTTATCGTAAAACCTGGGCAACTAAATAAATGGCGATTGCCGAAACTTTTGGAGGATATGATAAGTCATACGGTATGTTGAGAAAGTTCATGAACGAAATGACGGTAAGGAATCCAAGTTCTCATTTTGTGATTGATGATCACATGAACGTAGATTAGAGCCGCACCATTTTCAATCGGATGTTTTGGACTTTCAAGAAGACGATTAAAGTCTTCGCAAGTTGTCGACCTGTGATATTTGTTGATGGTACTCATTTGTACGGGAAACACCGAGGAACGCTCCTTGTAGCGGCCTCTCTTGATGGCGACAATCATATATTCCCGTTGGCGTTTCTTTGTGATCGATCGGGAAGATATTGATAATTGGACTTGGTTTATGACTCTATTGCGGAGATATATCACTAGTAGGGACAATATTTGCGTAATATCATACAGGCATATTGGGATTAAAAGAGCAATGGAGACAAGCAGGTGGCGTCCTCCATATGGGCACCATAGATATTGTGTTCGGCATCTTGTAAGCAATTACAATAAACATTTCAAAAATGCCGAAGGTAAAGACCTTATTGAGGCGGTAGGTAAATTTTGAAATTTTAAAATTTGAGAAAAATACATGTTCATAAATTTGATAACAAAGTACTAATTATTTTTGTAATGTACGACTTACGCTAATCAACAAATGAAAGTTCGATCGCATCATGAACGAAATTAGGGGTATGGATGCACGCACACTGCATGGTGTGACGAGATTCCAAGGGACAAATGGACGAAGGCCTATGATGGAGGGAGGAGATATGGATCGATGACAACAAATTTAGTTGAATCGGTGAATGGAATGCTGAAGGGTTACCGTGGTCTACTAATAACGGCTATGGTGGAGAAGATATTCTATCGGTTGGTCCACTATTTTGATACGAGAAGAACGATGTACGGGATGCGGAAGGACCAAAGACATGTATTTACATATTTTGCAGGTCAAACGCTCGGGAAAAATAATCAACGTGCAAATAGGCACGAAGTGACATGTTTCGACTTTGATAGAAGAATATTCGAAGTAAAAATTGGACACGACGGATCCAGAGGATCGGGGGCCAAAAACAGATAGTGCGCCTAGACCGCGAACGTGCATATGTGAAAAATTCGATGAGATTAAAATTTCATGTTCCCACGTAATTGTAGCATGTCAAGTATATGAAATTGATTACGAGCCGTACGTACATGAGTGGTATACACGCTGGATAAAACCCTTCAATGCTATCGATATATTTTATCCGTTGGGGCATATTGAGTATTGGTCTCGAACCCGACGTGCCGCCATTAGTGCCAAATTTGAGCCGCATTAGGACAAAAGGAAGGTCCCGTGCATCACGGATACGTAATGAGATGGACTGGAGGACGCCGGGTAGTAGCATTTCCCGTATCCATTGCGCAATATGTGGAAAATCAAGGTACAACAGAGTACTTGTGCACATAGATCAACTCAAGAATAGATCATATCAAACCGTGTGAATTATGTAAATTAGATGTAATATTTTTTTTTGTGAATAATGCAAAATTGTTTGATATTTATTAAGTTCCTCCGAATAATGTGTACCCATTTTTTATATATTAATTTATTGTAATGTTATAATATCACGGTTGTGATATATTTATTCCATTCATCTATTCCATATCTACATTAAATATGTCAACTACATTAGATATGTCAATTTAATGATGGAGATAATATCACAATTGTAGATATGGCACATAGGACTCACATTCAGCGGGACCTCGGGATGATTCACTACTTATATGGCAGGCCCGACATAGATCGAGATCGTATGAAATGTTCGAGGTAATTGAGAAATTTAATAGTTCATTTATCATTCGTAACAACAATATCAAAATTGCTACTAACAATTCATATAATATTTCGCAGCCGGATCAAAATGCACTCCTTAGATGCCAGCGATCGATGGTGCACGTAGATGAGCTTGATCCGCGTATACTTCCGTATCTTCAAGCTTTAGGATTTTACGGAGTTTATATGATGAGATATTTTCAGCTAGATTGGCATTTGATTACTGCACTGGTCGAGCGGTGGAGACCCGAGACCAACACATTTCATATGCCGGAAGGTGAATGTACAATCACGCTTCAGGATATAGTAGTGCTCACATGGCTTCCTATCGATGGACGTGCAGTTGTTGAGCCCACCGATTTCAATTGGAGCACTATTTGCGATGATTTACTTGGTGCTCACCCACCTAATTTGCGTGGCACGCAAATAAACTTAGGATGGTTGAGAGAACATTTTGATAATCTTCCTCCGGATGCCGATGACGTCACTATAATACAAGCATGTTAGAGCATTTATTCTCCGCCCGATTGGAGGAAGTATTTTTGAGGATAAATCGGGGGCACGAGTTAGTTTGTTATTTTTTCCACTCGCTGGCGAACCTCAACAACCCTACATAGTACGGTTGGGGTTCAAGAAGACTTACGTGGTTGTATAGGGAGTTATGCAAGGCAACCGATCCATCAAAGTATCAAATCGGGAGTGCCCCGCATGTATTACATGATTTGGGCATAAGAGCGCTTCAAATGTGTCTCTCCATCCCTAGCGACCGTAATCTTTTAGAAGATGCACCTTTCGGTAATCGGTATGTGATCTATTTATTTTTTTAGTTTGTGAGTCATTGATTCTTTCAAATGCGTATAATATATGAAAATCTTTTTTTTATGCAGTTGGAGTCTGAGCCTACTAACAACAGAGGTCCCCACACATACGTTGCCCCATTTACGTTACCAACTCGATAGAATGGGATCGGAAGACGTAAGTAATGATAGTAACTAATGAGTTTAATATAATGTTAGCTTATAAATTAATTCTTGAAAGTAATTGATATGTTTTATTACGATACCGGATTATTTGGGAGCCATACCTCAATGACATTCTCGAGGCTCTACCATATTATCGCCGACAAAGACAAGACGGTTGGAGGGCTCGTGTCCCACTCATCTCGTTATTGGATAGTTGAGTGGCATTATCCGCACCGAGTACTTCGTTAATTTGGTCCGCAAGCAATCAATACCCCGTCGTCCGCGTGATCATACGGCCTTGCATGATATTGAATTAAGGCCAATTGGGAAGGATTTGGTAGGTAAGCACAGACGGTGAATTGATATGTGGGACCGTCGTATCGATTATACGAGTTAATGGTGATCTTGCAACGAAGGCACTTCATTATCATTTAGGATATATGAAGTGGTACCGTAGACATACCCGAATGTGGATTTCTATTTCGGGGCCATAATGGGTATAACGGTTCGTGCAAATACTTTCAATTTAATTCATTCATTATTTTTTAGTAACATAACTTATTGTCATTTTATAACTTTTTTTAATTTTCATATCATTACTATGGTGATGAGGTTGAGTAAATTTTACATATCATAGATAACTTTAATCCATCTTGTTAGTCTTGGGCAGCTGTGGGGAATATAGCTAGGGAATGCTATACGCTCGTAATGAGGAAAGAAGGTTAACAATGATGCCACCGCCCCAACCAACAGCTTACAAGACGACCCGTTGGGCTGCAGGATGATGACCCATCCGAGATTGTTTAGCCAACCAAGAAGACTACACGAGCTCATTTAGATGGTGATGTCGCCCCCTACCCTTTGGAGTATAATACGACAAATTTCACTCCAGGGTTTGCTCCGGGGTTTGACCAATTAGATTTCGCACGGTTGCTGGCCCATCTCACGGGGGATCCGCTTTTCAATTTCCTGACAATCCACTATTATAGACTCTAGTCGGTTCTACTCATACATATGGATCCGATTTCTCTCCATTTTTTCAATACCCTCCTAATGTAGCGTTTAGGCACGACATATTTTCACAAGATATGCCTTCGTTATATACACATCCTACTCATTCGGATCCTCGTCCTCCTCGTCGGTACAATACTGGACTGCCGAACAACAGAGACAACCCGCTTGAGGAACGGGAGTTCATATAGGAGAAAGATATCATTAGTAAATGTAATTGTAATTGTCAATTATTATATATTATGACAATTTCTTTTTTTCATATATCTTACCAATTTTATTTTTTGAATATTTTTAATTATTTACATAATTATAACATTATTTATTAATTATAGATCTCGACTAATTTTTTACATTAATTATTGCCAATTATGTTATAAATATAAGTTTCACAAAAAAAATATAAATAAAATAAATATTGTATCAATAATTAAAAAAAGGAAATTAAAAAAAATAAAAAACCGCCGCTCTTTGCAACGGCCGAGGCATAAGCGCCGAGCGTGGGCCCTTCTCGCATTGGGTAGCTCGCCAGCCGCTCGGCAGCCCAACTACCGAGCGAGCGGGTGGGCCCCCATCCCCACCCGCTCGCTCGGCACCCACACCGCCGAGCGAGACCAAATTGGGAATTACTTTTTTTAAAAAAATAAATTTGTAAATATTTTTTAAAAAAAAATCAAATTGAAAAAAAACCCATCAAATGATATCATATGTTAACAATGTCCTACAAGGAAACGGGATGATTCAAAGTGTCCAACACCTTAAGCCAAAAAAAAAAAAAAAAGAGCGATTAGTGAAAGTTGACGTCTATGGTGTTGATCACATTCGCGTTGTTGCGAAATTTGAAATCGGCTTCGTGCGTGTCTCACTCGAGATTAGATGTATCTCATCGAACACCGACCAATAAGAACGAGGCCCGTGCCCGCGCGAAACCCTTTTAAACTTTTAAAATGGCCGTCACGCATCATGTTAGTGGCTTAACTTGATATGTTCTCGCTATAACGACTTAATCTCTAGATGTACATGCAATAATCAACTCAGTCGTTCTTGCACCGCGGTTTCTATTAGTGATCGCACACCACGTTAGTTGATTATAGTCGTCGAATACTTCTCTAGGTACTTCAAATGTGACGCCCTAAAAATCCGACACCTTGTAGGACAATAGAATTCAATTTATGGAATGATTGTGAATTCCAAATTTGTTGCTCAAGATTGGATTTTAAGGAATTCAACGATGGAAAAATTGGATAGTTTTTGAAATCATCGATCCAATTAGTTTAGATTTCAATCGATTAGTCGTCGCGTCTTAAAACTAGAAATTCTTTTGCTCGAGCCTTAATTGGACTAAATCAACCCGAGATTGGACTAGAATACCCTTTGTTGGATTGCCGGATATCCAATTTACCCTTAGTTGAGAAATGACCGTTTTGCTCTAGCCAAATTTTGAAATGACCAAAATACCCCTAGGGTTTTATGTGCATAGGACAAGGAAGTTTATGGATTCGACCCCAAAGCATCTTCTCTTTTCCTTGGTCAAAGTCGACAGCCTCTTTCTTCTTCTTCTTCTTCTCTCTCTCTCTCTCCCACATGTTAACCCCCCTCTCTTTGCCGACTTTCTCCTTTTTCTTCTTCTTCCTTCTTCATTTTTCTTGCGACAACATCCCCTCACCAAGCCACCACACCATACTACCATCACCATTGAACTCCACCATCACCGCCGAACCACCGTCACATCACCCGAGCCGCCGAAAAGTCGGCCTAAAGAAGATCGAGCAACCTCGCCCTGTTTAGGGTTTAGGCTAGCTGCAGCAACTGTTTACGAGCTACGGCCATCACACCATCACTACCTCGACCTCCATCCATCTTCTCCGACCTCCCTCCGTCGTCACCAGCCATCACCGGCGCCGGAATAGCCCCGTAACCCGCTAGTTCTCTTTTCGTTTCTCGGATGCTCGTTTTCGCCGATTCTGCTCATTCGGCCCATTCAGCCGCCGCGTGTCGCCTCCGCTTGTTGAGCCGCCATCCTTTGGCTTTGTCTTGACCCCCTCTCGTCGCCGCTAAGTTATCCCACCACTTACAGTTGCCCGAGAAGACCGAAAACCGGCATCGACGCTCTTTCTTGCTTTGTTCCACCGGTGTCCTGTTTCTATCGCTTAACTGCTGTTCGTAGCCTACCGACCGCCATTCCGGCCCCCAACCGCCACCACCAACCACCACAACCCTCCTCCGACCACCCCTACACAACCACCATCGACCCCGGAATCGACTACTACCCCTAAGCCTTGAAAAAGCCACGACTAGCCCCGTCGTGCCCTGTTCCTGCAGCTTGTGCCCTATTTGGGGTCGGAATAGTGGGCTATCGAGCCGGACCGGGCCCAATATGACCGGGGCCGTGTCTTGTGAAGTGGGCCGAGAGTCTAGGCCTCGTGCCTCGGTCCGTGGGCCAAGTTGACTAAGAAATTGAGCCCATTGTCTCGAGATTTTAGGCTCGCGATCCAATCGAGCTCAAGTTCGTGTCCGAAGGGTTTTTTAGGATTGCCGTCGCATTCGCCTCGCCTAATCAATCGTGAGTCGACCTCTAATCCTTGGTTAGGTCGCTAATTACGTTTGGATTAGTTTATTTAGATTATTAGGTGTTTATGTAGCCTCGATTAGGGCCGGTTTAGATTAAAAGCTTGATTTAGGTTCAATGGCCATAATTAGTTAAGTTAGTTTGAATAGCTAAGATTCTATGGCTAATTTGGATTATATTGATTGATTGAATGATTGTTATTGTTAAGTCAAGAGCGAGCAATAGACTAGTGACGAGCGTACGATCGATTGACTAATCGAATCGGTTAATATTAAATTGTCTCTTGAATTGAGCTTAATTGCACATAATTCGATCTAACATAGAAATTTCGACCATCAATAAACTCGATTCTCCAATTATATATCCGATTTTAACCGATCACTCCGCACCATCAATCAAGTCATTTTAACCACATCACCTCTTCGGATCCTTTCTTTTCATCATGTTTGCTACCTCGCCGTCAATGAAATCATGATATCTCTTAATAGCCCCTTTCAACTCACAAAGATTCCTAATAGAACGAAAGGTATAACCACTCGTAAATCGGACATCTTCCAAGTTCCCTATGTGACCCCGATTCGTAAACCCAATTTTCGCTACACAATCTCAATTGCATCCTCCGAAACATAGCCCAACATTTGTTGTCCCCAACAAAATCGAGGACAATTCACTTCATGTTATTCATAGTTTTTACTTGAACTAGGTATACATTCTCTTGATTGCACGTGAAAGATGAAGTGTTGATGGGCAAATCGCCTTGACGGCCATTTGTCGTTCCTCGTAACTTTTGAAGTAGATCATAGTGTTCCTATTTTTTTCACCAAAGTGTTACTAAACTTTGATTTTATCTTCCATGCGGTTACTCTATCGATCATACGCTCGTCACTATTTTATTGCTCGCTCTTAACTTAGCAATAACAATCATTCAATCAATCAATATAATCCAAATTAGCCATAGAATCTTAGCTATTCAGACTAACTTAACCAATTAGGGCCATTGAACCTAAATCAAGTTTCCAATCTAAACCGGCCCTAATCAAGCTACCTAAACACCTAATAATCTAAATAAACTAATCCAAACGTAATTAGCGATCTAACCAAGGATTAAAGGTCGACTCACAATTGATTAGATGAGGCGAGTGCAACGACAGCCCTCAAAAACCCTTCGGACACGAACTTGAGCCGGATTGGATCGCGAGCCTAAAATCTCGGATAATGGGCTCAATTTCTCGATCAACTTGGCCCACGGACCATGCACGATGCCTCGACTCTCGGCCCACTTCACAAGACACGGCCCAGGTCAGATTGGGCCCCGGTCCAACTCGGTAGCCCACTGTTCCGGCCCAAAATAGGGCACAAGCCGTAGGAACAGGGCACGACAGTGGTCGGGTCATGGCTTTTTCGAGGCCTAGGGATAGTGGTCGGCTCCGGGGTCGACGGTGGTTGTGTGGGGGTGGTAGGAGGAGGATTGTGGTGGTTGGTGGTGGCGGTTAGTGGCCGGAATGGAGGCCGATAGCCACAAATAGCAGTTGGAACCTACGAAACAAGGCACCGAGGCCGAACAGCAGCAAGTAAGGACGTCGGCGCCAATTTTCGATCTTCTCGAGAAAGCAGCAGGCGGTGGGATGACTTGGCAGCGACGGGAGGGGGTCGGGACAAAGCCGAGGGACGGAGGCTTAGCGAGCGAAGGCGACACAGCAGCTCTAATGGGTCGGCTTGAGCGTAACCGACGAAAACAAAGCATCCGAGAGATTGAAAGAGAACCGGCAGCTTCCGAGGCTATTCAGGCGCTCGGCGATGGCTGGTGACAACGAAGGGAGGTCGGAGAAGATGGCTAGAGGTTGAGGTAGTAGTGGTGTGGCGCAGCAGCTTAGAAATAGCTGCAGCAGCTAGCTAGCCTCGACTTGAAACAGGCGTGGCTACTCGAGCTTCTTCGAGCCGACTTTCCGGCGACTCCGGTGGTGCGGCGGTGGTTGGCGGTGACGGTGGGAGTTCTATGGTGATGGTAGTATGGTGTGGTGGCTTGGTGAGGGGAGTCTTGTCGCAAGGAAAATGAAGAAGAAGGAAGAAGAAAAAAGGAGAAAGTTGGCAAAGATAGGGGGTTAACTTGTGGGGGAGAGAGAAAGAGAAGAAGAAGAAAGAGGCTGCCGACTTTGACCAAGGAAAAGAGAAGATGATGTGGGGTCCAATTCATAAATTTCCTTGTCCTATGCACATAAAACCCTATGGGTATTTTGGTCATTTCAAAATTGGCCGAGGCAAAACGATCATGTCTCAACTAAGGGTAAATTAGACATCCGGCAATCCAACGAAGGGTATTCTAGTCCAATCTTGGGTTGATTTAGTCCGATTAAGGCTCGTGCACAAGAATTTCTAATTTTAAGACGCGACGACTAATCGATCGAAATCTAAACTAATTGGATCTATGATTTCAAAAATATCCAATTTTTTCCTCATTGAATTCCTTAAAATCCAATCTTGAGCAACAAATTTGGAATTCACAATCATTCCATAAACTGAATTTTATTGTCCTACAAGTGTCGGATTTTCAGTGGCGTCACATAAAAATTTGTTCCAAGAGTGACAACTTTGCTTGTTTTAGCAGGAGAAATGGAAGAGGGAATGAGCACTTCTCAAGTTATATGCAGGAGATCCATCGAAGTTCTAGCATATGAAATTATGTGCGGAGTGGCATCAATTTTCTCTTCGCATTTAAAAGAGAAAAGCTTCATTTTAAACTTGTTTTCATAGATAACAGAAAATAAAAGTTAAGCCCATATGATATTTGTGAAATATCTGGAAGTGTGACATTCAAGTCTGGGCATATTTTGAATCTTAAACAGGAGATCTTGAGAAACTTCAAGAAGATCCCGAGTCAAACCACTACTATTGTTATCGGCCGAATTCTTGAAAAAACTCCGATTCGGCCCAATTTTACCCCAATTTTTTTATAGAAAAAAATCCCAAATTTTAGATCAAATAAAAAATATACCCCGAACTTTTTTTATCTAAAAAAAAACCTCAAGTCCGTAGGCCCAGTCCCAAATTCTACCCAAATTTTTTATTATCTAAAAAAAGATCATCGATATTTGTGAAATATCCGAAAGTGTGACATTGAAGTCCTGGGCATATTTTGAATCTTAAACAGGAGATCATGAGAAACTTCAAGAAGATCCCGAGTCAAACCACTACTATTGTTATTGGTCGAATTCTTGAAAAAACTCCGGTTCGGGCCCAATTTTACCCTAATTTTTTTTATTTTAGAAAAAATCCCAAATTTTAGATCAAATAAAAATTATACCCTCGAACTTTTTTTATCTAAAAAAAAACCTCAAGTCAGTAGGCCCGGTCCCAAATTCTACCCAAATTTTTTGTTATCTAAGAAAAAGATCATCAATTTTTACTCTAATCTCAAATTTGCTCCCATTAACCCTTTGTCAAAAAACCATGGTTAGTTGTTTATAGTTTTCATATCTTAGAACGGTTTCATTTTGGTGAGGATTTCAATAATTTTTATTTGGGTGTATTTGTTATTCATCTGAAAATTTCACGTTGATCCATATCCATAACCCAATTACTTTGTTGATATTGGTTTTTTTATTGACGTGGAAATGCCACGTCAAGTTGGGACTGGACCAAAGGCTAGATTTGAGAATATGTTGAAAGTTTGTTACTTTTTTTGTAGACAAAATAAAATTTGAGGCGTTTTGGGACTAGCCCTAAAGTTTAAAGTTTTTTCTATAAAAAAAAAATCTGGGATAGGTTTGGGACTGAACTAAAAGTTGGGGGATTTTTTGAGACAAAAAAATTTTGAGGTAAAATTGGGACTGGACCAAAAATTTGGGGTTTTTTTAGGGCATTCGGCCTATTGTTATCTCTTTTATTTTTCAGTTCTTGAAATTGGACAACTCAATTTAGAATCCTAGGAAACATCCATCTGATCCTGTTGGACATTCATATGGTGTTGAAATCTTATAATTAAGATAGAGAGGAGGAGAAATTGATTAGGACCTCCCAAATCTTCAAACTAATCTCATATCACACTCTTCCATGTTAGAGGAACATGCATTGGGGCAATGAACTCCAATTTTTTTGGTGATAAAGAGAAGAATTTATCTGGTTCAGCTTCTTCTGTGGGGGAAGATCATAGTTGAACAGCTCAATAAGATTCTCTCTGTCTAGTCATTTGCAATAGAGCCGTTCATGAATGAAAACGCTAGCCTTTCTTCTTCAATACGGGCATGTGTGCAACAATATAGGGAAAATTGTCTAAAAAATTATAAATTCATTGCACTTTTGCCAATTTAATCATAAACATTTGTGTAGATTGAGTCTATCCTGCGAATTTTGACTGTAGTTTTTTTAAAATAGTTCGCTAATTCATAATCATTAACTAATTTATAGCGGAACCGATTATCTTCCATTCGAATAAACGACATTTATTTTTCTTTGTAGAAAACGCTAGCATATCCCATACTTTTCTTTCAATACCAGGGAGAAGAAATAGACTTAAAAGAAAAGACAAACCTGCTAAGATGACTTAATCATATATCCTTTGATTAACTATTAGTTTAATTCTAATTTTAAAATAAAAAAGGAAAAAATACCATCAAAAACCCCGAACTATGTCCTCTATGACACATTTACCTCCGAACTTCTTTTTATGACGTCGAAAACTCTAAACTATGCACATTGTGATACATTTACCCCAAGCTTTTTTCTATGACATAAAAACCTCAAATTTATACTTGTGCGACACATTTGCCCTTCGTTAAAACTCCGTTAAAAATTTTCACAAAAAATCTGATATGGCTCCACCTCGGCCCACACGAGCGCCATGTCAATAAAAGGTTAAAACAAATGTTAAAAAATAATAATAAATGAAATTTACTATTCATCGTCCTCAACTTAGAGATCGCTCGACCAAAACTCGTCTGATGCTTGCCGTCGCTATCCACCGGCACTTAAACCTCCTGGCAGCGTTAGTCAACCGTGCTTAAACACTCTTCAGATTTGGCCATGGTGGCCATGAGCTTCGAGCTCGGATTGAGCTTCGAAGTTCGCAGCCGCCATGGCCACTCAAGCTCGAAGCTTGGCCTAAGGGTTTTTGGATATCATCTCTTCTGAGAGGGAATGGATTTGTGGATTTCGTCTCTTTGCGAGGCGCAGACAGTGGCAGCGGTAGAGGTGGAGGTTACACGCTCGCATGAGGGGTATATAGTGAGGGTAGTGGTGGGGAGCTGCAAAACAGTTCGAAAACAATATGCAAATTCAAAAGAGGTAAACCAAATTCAGATCAGCAAATTCCAGATTGAAAACAATCTTCGCAGATGAATTTTTCATAAATAAAGGGACATACCCAGAAATGAACACAGCATAAATGGACGAAATTTACAAACCTTCAAGCCAAGCTGAATCGAGCCAGGACTTGACTAACACCCAGAACGAATACTAATCGAACACGAGCCGATCCACAAACAACGACGACGGAAACCAACGGGGACTCGAAAAAGCACAAAACAAACCTAAAAAATAAAAAAAGTCCATCAATAGGAAAAAAAAAAGCAATGACTGATCTCTAACGCTCGAGGACCTCGCTAGGTGGAAGACGATGAACAATGACTTCGAATTTTCCTTTTCTTTTTCCTTTTCCTTTTCATGTTTTTCTCATGTGGCGCTTACATGGCGCCATATGAGCCATATCGGATTCACGTTAACTTTTTAATTGTCAATTTTAATGGAACCTTAACGGAGAGTAAATGTGTCACGTAAATATAAGTTTTGGCTTTTTGATGTCACAAAAAAAGTTTAGGGTAAATGTGTCACGGTAGACATAGTTTGGGATTTTTGACGTCATAAAAAAAAGTTTATGATAAATATGTCATAATGGGCGAAAAAAAAATGTACTCCTTCTTTTCTTTTTCTTTTGAGCTTGACCAACTAATAAAAAATCATCGACGTGGACGCCGACCGTCCTACGTGAAAAGGTCGGCTACGATGTAGAGAACTTAATGTTGTATTGAGTATTTTGATTTTTCTTTTTATTTATTTTTTTATTTTCTTCTCTTCTCCTTCTTTACTTTTTCTTTACCATGGCTGGCGAGGCCCGACGACCCTCATCGACCATAGTAAAAGAAAAAAGAAAAGAAAAGAATTCGAAAAATTATTTAAAAGTACGAAAAAATTATCCATATTAGCGCCAACCGTGTCATATGTAACGCATTGTGCCTATGTTGGAGATTTCCAATCAAAATTGGCCGAATGGAATCAATTGACCGAACATGAAAATATTTAGAATTCAATTGCTATAGTTTAAAGGTTTAAAACTAAATTGACAAATGTGCAATAGATTTAGGGTTTTTTATATAATTTTCCCACAAATCCTCTATCTGCTGACACAGCAGTTGCACTGGATTGGCGGCATTTCCTTCTCAACTACAACCAGAAATGGAAAGGAAAGAAAATAAAGACCGACCTTTTCAATCAAACCCTCATTGATTTTACAATTAGGCAAAGTCTGCATCCAAACCTTTTCAGATCCTACTTGAATCAGCAAGCGCAAGCAGATTCCTGAGTAGTTTATGTACAAGAGGGTGACACGGAATTGAATCAGAATCGTTGCGCTCTTAACCAGGGAAACGGCGGATGGATTGGATTCATCGTCGCTGTCTCAAAGTTCAGATGAAGCTCTGTTCAGTGAATGTAGGGCTAAAATTAGTTTGAGACCCGTCATGTTCATGCTGTATTATCTATCAGTTTGGTTAGCCAACTCGACTGCTCATCATGAGGCCGATGCTCCTGATGTGCGCATATCCATGCTTCAATGACAAAGTTTAGGAAATTGTCAAGCTACTTCAAGTAAAGCTTTGCCTGCATCTCTTCTTGAATCCGGTAAAAAAAAAAGGGTTATCGACAAGCCTTTGCACGTAATCTGCTCACACTTTTACCGCCTTTTCGTTTGCTCCTTGGCCTGGTTTTGAACTTGATTCGAATCAGTTGTAAGCTGCAGGACCCTACTTGCTGCTGAATGCAGTTTTGCGGTGGCATGTTCACTGCGGTATTATCGGGGCGAAACATAACTGCAGCCATTTTCTTCGAGACATCGAGGAATCATGTCTACGAGACAACCGTCCTCTGTGCCAGAAACACCAGGAGAAGCTCGTGATACGCAGAAAACATATTACAGAGGCTCGTTGCGAAAGAGCGAAAATTGTACTAAGACGAAGTTCTCAGGGTTATTGTTCTAACCCACACTAAGCATATGAATTAGGGGAAGAATATGCTTCTCGCCACTAGTTTCACTTGAGAAAAAATGCACATTCTAACATTTTGTCCTGGCACTCAATGTTTTCAAATGCTCTACTTCAGCAATCAAATCATTCCATGGCATTGTCAACCACGGTAACTCAACCATCAGTCCAGTCTTAATCTGCTTATACAATTCTTAATTGTGGCTTAGGTGGTGCCTGATCAGAACGGTGATTATTAATTATCATTGGAAGCAATCGTCTAAAACAGCATCTAGTAAATTATATTTCCTGGCTAACTATTGCAGCTACGATATGAAGTGGTATATTTAGCAACAAAGATTTCAGCTCAAGCCATTAACTCCCCAACTACTCCAATTTACTCCCTCCAGCAAATCTGCTCACAAATAGGTTGTCTTCAATAACAGTTGATACGAAGGTATCTTGCCTTTAATCATCCATCGCTCTAGTTCACCGCATGGAAACGGAGAAGCAACAATCAATAAGCTGTTTACAATCTTGTCGATAACGGGAATGTTCTAGATTCACACTAAAATTTTCTCACCAAAACCACTTCTCCACATTTATGTCCAGACTCGAGCATTGCCTCGAGAACAGCAACGTCCCTGGCTCCTTCAAGATAAGAGCACCGAGGCTCAGCTTCATATCCACTCTCCTTCTGAAACAGATCCACAAAGCAAAAGGTTAAAATTTTGGGTCCCTGCTACAGTTTGTAATCGCTGTCTGCTTATTGAATTTTCCCAGAAGAATATTCTGGAGGGTCACGAAGAATCTGATGTTCTCTTGCTCACATCATAAAGTAATTCTTAGCAAATTAAAATGAGGACAGTGCATGTTGTCAGGACGCTCACTTAATGAGGACAGTGAACTTCTTGGAATAGAAAGTTCTTTAGAGTATATAACCCAAAGTAAAGAAGGCTATCATATTATAGTACCTTAAGTGTCATATTAGATACGTCATTTATAAAAGCTTTCAATTCTTCCGTCACTCCACTGAAAGAATAGAAGGTGCTTTTGCTTTGACCATCAGCATTATACAAGGTAGCCTGAAATGACACCACCACTCGTTAGATTATGACAAACGCATAAGTTCGACTTGACGAAACGGATTATAGGTGAGTTAAGAATACCAGGTAACCATGTCGACCATCCTGGTTTCCACGTTCAAGCTGCAGCGTCCCCTTCAAGCCAACAACTCGCCAGAATATCTGGAGGTGCTGAAACATATCAGCGAGGACTAATCATAGTATATGCTAAAATTAGAGTGGATTATCAACTTGAGACATGCCTTGGGTGATTTTGAAGATACAATCATCACAAAAACTCCAGAACAGCCATTATCCAATTGACTGCAGAGAAATTTTTCATTGTATAGACTGTCAAGAACCCATTTATGTTTTCTCTCATTAAAAAATTACTAGGTACACAAGACACTTACAAGGACGATGATAAAATATCTGGAGGAGGCAAAGTCAAATCCACATGAGTAGTTGTAGCAGAAACCGAGGTTATCTCACATCCCACAAGCTGCAAGATAGTTAACCGTTGATGGAATTCCAACCACACACTGCAGTTAATATACAGCAAAAACCCCATTGTAGTTTCCGCAAATAATTTCAATTGGAGTGGGATATTACCATTCTTAAACCTGCAATGAAATGTACTCCCATATCGAGTATAAAGCCACCCTGAAATAAGGGAGCATATCGATCAAAGTAAGATTTGTCCTCCACTTGAAGAGATGGGGATACAGATTCAGAAAAATATTCGATGATATGCAAGCAAAGGAGCCTTTGGAAATCCAGATTGCTCATCTTTAATGTGTTGTGATCCTTAAATCACAGTGAATGCAAAAGTAATAGCTTCGGCATTAGCAAGTGATTGGGACATGATCCAACCTTACATTTCTAATCCAATGTATATCACGATTACCACCTCGTATTTGGTAAGCACGATATCCTTTTGACATGGTTCTATAGAAGTACCAGAAATAAGGTAAAGTCACATACCGCAAAATTGCGCCTCCAAGAACTTGAAAAGTAGGGATTAGAACTGTTCATTGATCCTTCAACTATGACTTGGACATTCATCATATCGCCAATATCAGCCAATAGCTTTTTACACTGTTGATGGAATCATAAGGATCTTGCAAGAGCCGTGGCAAATCAAGAAAAGTACAACAAGTACCTCAATGAAAGCAGGTTCAAATCTGTAGTTCTCCGCTACTGCCCAAATAGGCTTGTTGGGTGAACTAGCACAAAGAGCTCTATAGCTTGAAAGTGCCATTTCTATCTCAGTCGTCGCTTCACAGACGAACCAACAGTTTAAGAGGTAACTGATGCATGACTTTGTAAAATAAAACTTTACTTGCAATTAATTGGAGACACTGATAATTCTATCCATAACCAGGAAATTGCAATCGAAGCTTTTATGTATCGAGCAAAATGCAGAAATGAAAGTTTCCACTCCCAACGCCACACACAAATGACACATCAGGAGAAACTTGTCACAAGTTAGATGAACGCTCGGATGTAAACTAAATTTCAAGAAACCAAAATGGGTACGAGATGCATTTATTCCCTAAGGCTAATGCACATCAAAAAGGTCATTCCTCTTATCTAAAACGAACATAGACTTGAAACTTAGTGGCTAAAAGAAATGAAGAATAAAGAGACTCCATGACTACTTTAATAAACAATAACTAGATCCAGTTTAGCATTGACTTACAAGCAGCAGCAGGTTTTTCTTCATATCCAATGAGTATGCCAAGAAGGGATTCAGCGCATCAAAACAATGAAAAAAAATGACATTTTCAGTATATTCAATGGAGGTAAACTATGCAAATAACACTGCCTAATGCGTGCGCGCACAGTCAGACAATATATAAATAATTGTGTTTGAGAACTTCAACTGTTACTGTCAGCTATAGATTTACATGATGCAAACTTCATGAGTTCCAGTCTATGCTTGGTCTTTCCTCAAAAAGAGAAAGCCATTGGCATCAACTTTAGTCGGGGCATCTGAAACATAAATCACCTTGCAATACATGCTTTCCCACCTTCAGCAGCCTAAGTGACATGTCAACCTGCACAAACTACCTAAATGACCATCCAAAATAACAATAAACCTCATTGCATTCTCACGTTCAATTTTTTGCCTGACTCTGTATAATCTCGTTTAGCTGGAGAAACTTTCAGCGCACATATTAATGTGAGAGTCATTAGACATAGCATAGAACCATCAAATCCGATACGGAATGTCCATTCCTTGACTACCAAAGGATCGTTCCCATTAGAATGTTACCACATCTTGGGGAAGTTACTGTTGCGAGATACTTCCAGAAGCACTTGACAAGGATCAGATAGCAATGAATAAAAAGCAAGAATGAAACATGTGGCTTTGTTTCCGTGCTTTTTCAGAAGGCGACGCAACGTGATCAATCATGAATTAGCCACAGATCACCAACTTAATTTCAATACTAAAGCAGGACGTACTTGTGCCATTCTTTCAACTCACTCCTAGTCCAACCATCTTTGTCAAATTCATTGCGCACACTGATAACATTGCAAGTAAAGTAAGAATGCCCATTACAAATCGAGGAGATATTTACTACTCTGGGTAGCGACACTGTGGACTACCAAATCTTTGATTATGGTGGGATAGAAGAACAGCAAAAGAGAACCTGAGCTTGTCCAGCCAAAACAACAGCAACAGCCGGTATTGAATCATCTCGGATGATCTCATCAAGACCCTCATCACCCCACTTACACTCCACTTCGGGAAAGTGCTTCCGTGCTATCTCGACTGCACCTGTTGCCGATTCCTGCAACAACAAAAGATCAAAAAATCAAAGAACACAA
The DNA here is from genome assembly GCA_021437795.1 of Rhodamnia rubescens. Classification (NCBI taxonomy): domain Eukaryota; kingdom Viridiplantae; phylum Streptophyta; class Magnoliopsida; order Myrtales; family Myrtaceae; genus Rhodamnia; species Rhodamnia rubescens. The sequence continues at coordinate 744,888 of JAILYA010000021.1, forward strand.
AAGGGTTTGCCAATTAACTCATATGCAGGGCCAAGTTCTCTGTTCCTTTTTTTTTTTTTATAAGTCCAAACCAATATAACAGGTGTAGTGAACACTTGGCAAGAATTTTCCACATCCGATACAGATTGAAAAACAGAGCTATTACCCAAACGGGTTTAAGCGTCTGATCGAGCTAAACCTCGCGTCCGCAATTCAATGTTTCATCCCACTGGAAGCTAAGACAACCACTACGAGTTCACTAGTTCTGTCTCTTCTATACTTGAGGCAACGAAACACAGCACGAACACAAATGGCGAAGATCAGGAAGAAGAAGAAGAAGAAGCGCCACCTGTGTTCGGCTCCATATGGACTTGACAAGAACGAGCTGAGAGACCTCGGCGAGCCTCGGAAGGTACTGAGTCCTCACGAAGATGCCAGCTCCAAGAACGGCGATCTGGGTACGCTTCTCCATCTGCACTTCCTTTTCCCCACAAATCAGGATCTGGGTGTACGTTGTTAGTGGAAAAACGTGAATCGATCCGAAAGAAATCTCGCAAATTGTTTAGTCACTCCATCAAACGAGAGCCCATCAGTCCTCGGCCGCAATAGACATAAATAGCGAACGAATGCCGGAAGAGCATGCGCACAGTCGCCTAATTTTCGGTTCCTCGGAAAATCAGAGGCGAAAGAAGGGGTAAAAAAAACATCTTTAATTTTTAAATAATTTGTCCAACAGAGAAATCCAAGTTTCAAAACAGGTGTTGGCACCCAAAATAACCGGTCTATCGACACAACACCTGCCGCACACGTGACAGGAAGACATTAAAACAGCCTCCCGAAGACTCGGCTTGAAGGCTCTGACAGAGTAGAGAACATGGGCATGGCTCACCCAAGCAAAAAAGAGAAGAAGACTGAACCGATACAAAGAAACTAAAGACAGTCGACGGTTCCATGGAGCTTCTCACGGGGCAGAATAACCTCCTGAAGACCAGGTCAAAGAGCTCGTGCAGAACGATGAAGGTGGAAGAGCTACGACCACTCTCGATGAGCAATTACCAACTCAACCAATATAAATACCACAAAGAATTCGTTAGAAAAGACACCCCTAAACAAATTAACAAATTTATCTCATTTTTATTTTTCGCACCGTACTTTTAAATTCTTGTCGTCGAGTCAAACTCCGACATTTATCTTCGATCCGTTCCTTTGGTAAGAGTTGCATTTTCTAAGCCACTTCGTCGAGTCAAACTCCGAGCTAGTCCATGGTTGCGTAATTTCTTCCAATCTTTTATGTATCGATTTCTTTAGAATTATACTTTCTGAGCCTTCTCATTGAGTCAAATTCCATTTGGGTTCACCTTTGTGTGATTACATCGGAATCTTTACCTAGTTCACGCATTGAATATCTAATTATATAAATCTCTCTTGTCCGGCACCGCCACAGGACCGTTCATCACATTTAAAAGCCGAAAAACAAATTTCGATGAAATATATTTTGTCATGGATTCCGACGAAACAACAGAAAACCCACTCAAAGTTAGTTGAAAGCATGTTTGTCGACCTATTCTGTTCCTAAATTCTGGAAATACCATCTAATATTACTGTGCCGGATCAAGTGAGGCACGAACCGAAACCTGAGCCGAAACACGCGATCGTCTACATTTCTTACTCGGATAAATAATAGCAACTTGGGGCAAATTGAAGGAAAAATGGCATGTGCCTGTGCACACCCAAGCAATTTCTGAGAAGCTTCGTCAATGTGCTGCACTGATAGAGATGCTAGCGTTCTCCTGTTCTTTTACTTTTTTCATTTGGTAAAAAGGATGGAGAGAAGCAATCTCGATATTAGCATTAGGAGTGTAATGATTCAATTCGATTCAATTTTTTAGATAAACATTCTTGGTATTAGTATTAGGAGTGTCAATGATTCAGTTCAGTTCAATTTTTTAAATAAGCATTCTCGGTATTAACGTTAAGAGTGTCAATGATTTAATTCAATTTAGTTTTTTAAAAACTGAATCGATATGAACCATTAAGAGTAAACTTGAACCAAATCATATCTTGTCTTGAACTGAATATGAACCGAACTTAAAATTCAGTTCGGTCTAATTCGTTCAGTTTTCTGATATGGAGAGAGAATGCGGGCATCATCGTCATCAAGACGCACCAGTCTTTTACCGCTTGGCACGTACCCTTTGATCCCCCAAGAAATCACAAAAGGACACCCTCACTCATTTTCCATAATACACTCACCCTCGTTCCACCACAGGAGGACACCCACAATAAGACGACGCCAACGGGGACACCATCCACATCTCCATGACCCTCGACACCACCTGCCTTCGGGGCTCTGTGACAGGCGTCTTCTCTGTCCTCCAGCACACCACCTAGCACACCACCTACCTTGAGATCGTCGTCTTCTTCTTCACTTCTGTCTTTGACTGGTTCTCTCGAATCTCGGCCCTGAGGGTTTACCCTCAAAAATCCGTCACGAGGCATCGTTCCACCAAGCCCTTGTCTATCTTCACGTACGGCTTCTTTGTCTTCTTTAGGGCTCGCACCTTCCACTTTATCGTCTCCACCAAGCCCTCCGGGTTAATCGATGCCTGATCTAGAGAGACAAGGGCTGGCGACCCTCGTCGGCCACCGCTAGGGCTCACGACACCCTGGCCTTCGTTTGCAAGGGTGCCACGACCCTCGCCCACGGCCGCGAGGGCTGATGACCGCTCACCGATGGGCCGACGGGAGTTGCCGATCCTCAGCCAGTGCTGGTGGCTCCACCAGCCCTCAACCATCAAAAAGTTAAAAAAACAAAAGAAAAGAATATATCAAATCATGAAACAAAGAGTTCGGTTGGGTTAACCACTGAACTGAACCAAAAAAAATCCAAACTGTTTAAAAGAAATTGATTTTTTTTCATTTTCTGAACCAAAAACTGAACTGAAAAAACACAAAAATTCGATTCAGTGCGGTTCAGCTTTTTAGTTTAGTCTTCAGTTCTATTTTGACACCCCTAATTAGCGTATGAGTCTTACACTCGATAGAAATATTCAATTAGAGCCATAATTACTCCGCACCTCCTGCCGCACCTCCCGTGACCTTACTGTTCGAGATCGGAGAGCCCCCTTATCACAGCCCCACAAAAATACAACGGCGAGGAAGACTCTATACACAAGACATGCCATAGTTAGACAACGGAGCACGGGCCATCCAGAGGTCTGCTCGTGATATAAATCAAACACATGACTCGACAAAAGACAGGCAACAAGTTCACTGCTAGGCCATAAACCTTTGAGGTTCCCTGATTGAACCAAATGAACAGTTAAGTATGAATACGCCAACTTCATGTCCTCCATTACCAATGGCAGGTTTGGTTGGGCAAGCAAACTTGGAATTTTTCATTGAGACAGAAACGGACTGGCGCTACACACGCATGTTTGGCAACTCACAAAACCAAACGTAAAATCCATCTCCCTACAATCCTACCACAAAAACTTCTTTCTGGGTGCAAGAGAGACCGATACCACAAAAGCAATATATTATAAAATCAGGTAGGACCATACCATTAACGTGGCCAAGCATATGCACCACGGATAGAACAATCAAGAGACAAAAAGTCCTTCATGTAAATATCACTATTTCTGGTTGCTACACTCAGTTTACCAAGTCCGAGAACAATGGCCTATACATTGACAAGTCCTTCCATGTACTGATACTGTGGAGGCGGGTTTCTACACACCCAACCATCCATGTTCTAGAGGGCATATTAAGGTATGCATTCGTGGGTCTCTATATCAAAAGAATGGTATTGGATGAGAAGGAGTATACCATGTCACGAATCGGTGGGACTTTCAGGTTTGCTCCACCAAAAGCTAACAGAGAAGCTTGTCGTTAGAGATCGTACATAGTGCCACCACTTCGGCGGTATATACAGCATCTCCCCTTCCTCTAAAATACAATCCATAAACTCTAAGCCAATAAACTTGGGGTATTCCTTCTCATCTATGTCATCTAGATCAACCTTCAAACAAGAACACCATGGATATATTAGAAAAATTAGGCATGAAACAGTAGGACAAAGGACTGAGTAAAGCTAAACATGAGAGAGAGAGAGAGAGAGATTTATAAACTTTCACCTAATGGATTCCACCTCCAGCTTTAGAATGCTTTCACAAAATTAAATGCCTCGAAAACAGATAGTTACTTTACTTGCATACTACTCGGTTCAAAGCTTAAGCTAGTGATGCTTTCGGCTACTTGAACTATCACCATCTAGGGTGCAGCATTTCACTGCTTCGCCTAGCAGCACAACACTTGTCTACGAGAATTTTTATGAAAGCCTTTCATTTGCTTCTCTTCAATGGAAGTTTTATTTCCCCAGAATGTACCCTAATTTTTGGCCACACCACTATAGCTTTCCTATCATAAGGCCCGTACTCTAGAGAAGTCGAAAAGTTGCAGTACAGATGTGGATGTACCAGTTGTTTCTTGGTCACCTTAATCACATTCCCAACATTTCAATCCTCTCACTTGAAAGGCCAAGAGCTACTTTGGCGACATCTCTCTTATTTGGACATAAAGGGGGAAAAAGCCCTCAAGCAAGGAAAGAAATGCACTATAGATAGCTCATGCAAGTTGTTGATATTATGATGGTGATCCATCTGGTGATTCAAGACAAGCATGCCATATCAAGACGGTTCTAGATCAGCAGAAAACTTTTTCACTATATTAACACATTCTGTTAGATAACATTAGGTACCTGATGTGATTGGAAGACTTGCAAGGTCAGAAAAATCAAGTACAGCCAGATTCTAACTGGCTTTTGATTTTAAAATTAAGGACACGGTTTCAGTTGGGCAACAGGTCGTCTAAGCACCACGTGTAACTGAAAGAGAAGGCACTCTAGACTGGTCGTACCATATCATCAGTAACCCATCGAACCACAGATAGTCTGCATCTGCATGTGCTCTATCCTTTCTAACCAACTGAAAGTAGAAGTTTACTTCACTCATTTCCAAACCACTTGAATAGTAGATTAATCAATTTCGTGTTTTTATTTGGTCTTTTCTCTTTGAATCTCATTTGCTTCTTAAAATATGCTATTTGACTTAGTTTACAGTGTGAATTTTGATAAATGAAGAAACAATAATATCATTAATGAACAAAGTATCCATTTGAGAATTTCTTTCCACAGAAAGCAGGGGAAAAAGGGAGCATAAATTGAATGTTGGAGGGATGTGATGATTTGAAAGCTTGGGTGTATATTTGCAGGGATAAATATGAGCAACAATTTGCAACAAAGCAAATAAGTTGGAGATATTTGCAATTAACCCATTCTATATAGATGGAAGAAAAAGTACCTTACTAGAATTGCAAAGCATGGTTTCACTATGTGGATAGAGTTCCTCCGAGAATGAAGAAGAGTAAAGCCTTATATATTTTGCACCAACAACCTAAAGAAAAGGGATCATCCTTCATTCAAACAGCAATGAAGACAAAAAGGGAAGACAACTCTGACAAAGCACCACTTTGCACTAATAGCAAAATGAGGGCGCACATACTTATAGACACGTTGACAACAAGCTCATTATGGCATTGCAGGCAGAAGTGCTGAACCACATCCCTTATTTTTCTTATTACGTATTTGATAATGGAGCGTTTGCACTATGCGATTAATTAACCACTTCCCTTCCTCTAAAGAGTCACGTTACCATTTGCTATTCAATTTCAATTACTATTAAGAAAAGGAGACTTTGAAATCAGGATTGGCACCTTTATATGGTAACTTTGATTATATGTCTCATAAGTCCTAAGCCATACCATGGCCCTAGATCTAATGGAAAGCAAATAACCTGATTGTAATGAATATAAACTCAGAGATAGATGTTCAATTAGCTTTAAGGTTAAGTTCATCTTAACTTCCTATAAAATTTACTCGAACGCGATAGACACGGGAAAAAAAAAATATTATCGTCTACAGTCTGTGAAACAAATGCAGTTTTGCTATTTACTTTATGATAGAGGAAGCACCTGAGCAAGTATGTTATGGTGTGGATCATGGTGCAATGGGGTCACTGTGCCTGCCGGTCCAAACCAAGCATTAAGAGACTTTAGCTCTCCGCCCCGGCAAAACAATAGTCAGGGATGAGAATATCCTTTCTCAGCTCATTTATCTACAATAGCAGACAAATGAAATCAACATAAATGTGCAAACATTTAGAACTAGTCTTTGAAGAAAAGCATCCAAATGCCACAACATAGAAATTGAAGGAACACCTGCAATCATAATGAAGGAGCATGAGTACCTGATCAAACAGTGGGTGCTGCGCAAGATACGTAGGATCAGCTGCAGAAGGATCGTTAGACTGTAGGCGCTCAAGAAACTGGGAAAACGTGATGAGCTCCTGCTTCCACTCAGAGCATAGATAATTCTTTCCAACCTGCAGAGTGTTAAAGCTTTACCAGATTTCAGTGTACAGGAATAAATCAGGTTAGCATATACTTGACATTGCATAAAAGGATCCCAATCACATTGCACCGAGTGCGGATCCAAACCAAGAGGTATTTCCCAGGTAGACCAACTTTGAGGTGAATGTGTCCAAAATTTATTAGCATGAGCAATTGTTGAGTTGATTAATGCTAAAACCTACTAAGTATTCTTGCGAATTAAAGATTCTTAATGCCATTCACACCACTTCCTGATACGAACACTGTGCCAGTTGAAAGCAATTGACAAATATCAAATTTTTCTACCAATCTTGCTGAGCATGCATGTTAGAGTTCCTTCTCTCATTTCTTTTCCCTTTCTTCTTTGTTAGGGAAAAGGAGAGGGGGGGGTTGTGTTTGTTGCGGTCAGGCACTACAAGGTTAATCACCTCAACTGGAACTGTGCGGTCACCAGCAATGGTTTTGAGATAATCCATGTCATTCCACTTCGTTCTGGCAGGCCACTGAGACATGCAATCTGTAATTACAACTGGACAATCTGATAGGAAAAATTCACTTAGGAACCCCTCCAAGGACAGAGCAGACCTCCTAGCCACAGTTTTCAGAGACAGAGATTTCATAGGCAATATCCGAAGCACCTACAAGTTCAAAGGGAGAAGATAAGAGTCATAAAAACTTCAGATTCTGGTCTACTAGTGCTGCCACGAAGATTGCCAGCTTCGTTATATGCAACGTGATAGCAAAAACTACACAGGACAAAATCTTTTATGAAAAAAAGATGAGAAGTGAGCAGGCATTCTTTCTTCTTACTTCGACTGAACACATGCAAAAAAATGGATGTCGAGAGGAAAGGCAACATTTCATCGACACAATCTTCAACTTAACAAATTAACTTTTGACAAAACAACAGGAACCATCCACAACTTTAGAGCATTCTTTCCAGATACTCTCTTGTTCCATCAAAACATAAAATCAGAAAAACAATAGCCAGAATAAAATTAAAGATAATTGGATAACTGAGTTTATCCACACATCAACTATCTAACCTGGGATGCGTAAATTATGCGTACACTGACCGAGGACCTAATAAAAATCCATGCAAGAATGATGTCTTTATATAAAGAAGGGCAGTGAGCGAGAGATTATACTGATAATCAAATCGGTTAACACAGGTAACAGGCAAAACTTGTAAGTGAACGACCACTATAGGAATCAACCGAACCTTGGAACACAACTAATAAAACCAGGACGCGAGAACACATCTAATCTAAACAAGGTAAGCGTAAAAGAGCAAGACACGAATGATAAGAGCAACTTCGGATGCAAAATTAGCATTGCGCATTCAGAAGCCATTTTCGAACAAAAAGAAATAATGTGCATTCAACAAGAGAATTAGCATTATCCATTGAAAGCAAACCAAAATTAACATCAGAGACAACTTAAGATTAGACATTATACGATTACGAACAGATTAGTTATTACACATCTCCGCATGCCGCCTTTTTCCAATCAAATAAAAGCACGAAAAAGAAAGAAGAAAATCGCAGACGAACCTCACCTTATCCCGGTCGATTCCCTCACGAACCAGCCTCTTATCCACTCCCTCCTCCTCACCCACTTCTCCTCCCAAAAACCTAGCGTCCCTCGCCTCCACGCTCAACCTCTCGACGGCGGCCTCCAGGTCCTTCCTCAGCAGCGTCCCCCCCATGATGAGCCCCAAATCCAAAACCCTAAGCGCCTCCTTCAGCTCGCCGCCGCGGTAGTGGAGCCTGGCCACGTGGAGGCACGCCATGGAGTAGGCGTCGCGCCACACGGGGAGCACGGAGTGCCAGGGCCCGGAGTGGAGCTGCTCCCACGCCATCTCCCGCGCCGCTTCCGCCGCCCGCACGTCGCCAGCGGCGGCGGGGCCCGACATGGCCGCGTAGGCATAGCCCCCGCGCTCAGAGATGTCGCGGAGGAGGCCGGCGGCTTCCCGGTCCAAGGTCGGGGTCTCGAGGTAGCCTCCGGTTGCGCCGCCGCCGGACATTCGGTGCGATGGTCGGTTACAGAGAGAGGGAGGGGAGGGAAGGAAAAGCGCACTGCAGCGTGGGGATGCCACGGAAAAAGTGGGCAAAAATATAGGCGAGATTCTCGGTTGTCATGCGCTTTTTGGTACGGAGAGAAAATGGAAATATCCCATGATTCTATGCAAACCCGAGGAAGATATTTCCAGCGTGTGATCGTCACGTGTCACTACGTCCACTGAGAACGTGACACGTGGATAAACACGGGACTTCTTATTTGAAATCTTGGTGTGGCGATTCCCCTCGATAAACTCTTTTAGAACCGGCGTGTGCCACGCATCGGGAGTTCCGTATCCTCCAACCATACTTGCATAGCTTTGTGATTGAAGCTTGATGACGTCATATGAATGAGCGATGCAGGGAAAAAAATTCTACTGATCCATGAAAGTCACGTCATAGTGATTTGTATTAGGAGTTCTACGTTTTAATGAATTTATTCTTAAAAGAGCTTTAAAGGCGTGATTGACCTATCTTGACAAATTAATTGGTAGTTGACGCTCTCTTGATGATGGCATGGCAAGTCGAACCTAGCTCACGTTCTCGCTCATCTCGCTCGATGGATTGTATACCGAAGCTTATCTGAACATGGTACAATCCGATATGAGGAAGTTATTTACCTTATTCTTCTATGGGACAACATAAGAAGGAAGACCGACATGGCGTGTTCTCGGCTCGCCAAGGGCCATATGGGTTAATTCCATGCACCAAATTTAGCGGTCCATGACAAAAAGTATTAGAGCGAGGAACCCTCCACTAGGTGAGTGAGTCGGGGGAAACATGTGGTTTACCCGGCCCCATGAGGGTGGAGAGTGAATTGCCGGAGCAAAATGTGCACGGACAAAGTGCGGCTCTAGACATACTTCCGGAATTTCAATGGGGCCATAGGCAAGAAACTAATTCCTCACTTAACAGGGATAACGCTCCCGAATTGATTTTGCGAATCTCAAAATAGGTCTACTACCGCATTTTCAACGAGGGAAGAAACCTTCATTGGTTAGCTGAAAGTAGGAAGGGCTTTATAGGCAAAAGAGGGTGGTGTTAAAAAGGCGTAGTTGGCTCAAAATGTCCCACTTGAGAGCACAAGTGACCGAAGGAGCCCAAATGGCCTTTGCTCAAAAGAAACTACCAATGGCGAGGGGTTGTTTTATTGGGCGAGCGTCCGCCATTCATGTGAGTCCCTATCGCGATGTTGATGGTACCGGATGACGCAAAGAAGCGACAAAACAACCCGCAACGAGGACGTTGCGAAATTGAGTAGGGGAGGATGTTACGGATTGGAAGTTTGGTTTCCTCCAACCATACTCAGGTACCCTTGAAAGTGAAGCTTGATAGTGTCATCATGGGGAGTGAGCAATGCAAAGGGAAAGATACAACTAGTTTGTGGGAGTGGCGTTAGGGTGATTTGCACTAGAAGTTACAACGAATATACTCTTAGGAACTCTAAAAGCGGGGTTGACATCTCGTGTACAAGCTAGTTGAGAGCTAATGTCGCTATCCCGATGAGATCATGATAAGCCGTAATTAATTGTGGTGCCTAAAGTGTTCTCGCTTGTCTCACACGATGGGCTATCTATTCGAGCTTAACTAGGTGTGACGTGATTCGATATGGGGAAACTATTTGTCTTATTATTATATGTGACAACATGATAAGGAAAGCCGGCCTGGCGTGTTCTTAGCTCGCCAAGCACCCTGCGGACTAATTCCGTGATCAAATGCGTCGGGCCATGACACGTGCTCGTGCGTTTCAAGCCAACACCAATGAATACACCTTCTTCTATCGTACATCGTCTCATCTTATTGGACCGGCTCGACGTGCTTGGGCGAGCGAGCCTGCCTAGGCCTGCTCCTTTTTTAGGCTACATGTAAATGATTCGTCACGTGTCTACATGTCCACGGAATAATACCAATGCCGATAAGAGCATGCCACGTGATTAAGTACGAGATTTCTTATTTTTACGAATTCGCATTGCTCCTAGAAAATGAATGCCAAGTTTATTCCGAATAAACAAAAGCGCAAATGTAGGATGGATTGAGCTGAATTGAAGTCATGCATTAAGTATAAATGGATGTGTGGAGTGACTACTAGCTTGGTTTTGCAGTTCCTTTAGTTGGTTTATTTTGGAACTAACTATTGGTGGGGGTAATTGGTTTCAAAGTGGATAGAATGCAGACCTAAAGCTTGGAACTTAGCATGTTAGAATTGGTTATTACTTTTGGAACCTCGAAACTATCTTGTTTGCCCTAAAAATCAACCTTGAAACTTATCTTGTTTTTTCGATCTGGTTCTAGGGTCTATGCAAGAATCATATTCATTTGCACATTTATAACAAAGTAGCATAAGCAACAAAACAACTCAAAGTAAATATATCGATAGAAAAACAATATATAGAGTAATAGGGAAGTTGAATTTATTTGAAAAAGGTAAATAATCTTCTTCCAACTTGATAAAACGTGTTTTAACAACCAGTTCCTAAGTAGGTGGGTGGGTTCAACAACCATAATCGGAAGAATTACCAAAAAATTCCTAAACCTATTGCAATTGTGTCAATTCGGTCTTAATTTTTTTTTGCCAATTCAATACTAAACCTTTTGTATTTGTGCCAGTTCGATCAAATCCATCAACTTTGGCCACATCACAAACGAGGCAATTTTTAATAATATTTATTAATATTCATTTGATTTTTTTTTGTATTATTCTTCTTCTTTGTCGTACCGAAGGAAGAACAAGAAGAAGAGAGGGCCTGAAAGGGCTAAGACCTCGCCCTTGCGAGATCCGATAAGACTCAACCTCGCCATGGCCGGGGAGCTCGACCTTGCCGTTGCCTCGACCTCGCCTGGCGACGGCGAGTCTTGGCCTCGCTAGATCGAAGGTCGGCTAGAGGAGGGAAGAAGAAGGAAAAAATTAAAAAAAAATTAAGATATTATTAAAAATTGCCATGTCATCCCCATTTATTAAAGTTGATCGGATTTAACTAAATCGACACAATTACGTAATGTTTGGAATTGAATTCAGACAAATACAAAATGTTTAGGACTAAATTAGTAAAAAAAAATGTTTCGAGTTGAATTGATACATGTACAAATTTAAAACTTTTTTGATAAATTTTTCCATCATGAGTTGAAACCTACCCTCACAACATGGATTCCAAATTTTTGGAATTGAAACTCGAACATGTGTTCATGGCTGGCTCGATCCTCTTGTCGGGGTAGAATCGGACCGAGTGCGCAGCTCTAGGTCGGCTGTCGGGTTCTGTAAGTTCTTAGCTTGTCTTGTGCGCTCGAGTGAGCTTACGTCACTAAACTCACTTTACAGTTACACCCCTGCCCTTCATCGGTATGCTTATTGGACAGGCCTTCAATGGGCTCATTTCGGGCCTACTCGGCCTCAAACCTGCAAGGGCCTTGTCCAGGCCCGCTCGTTGGGCCACCTTTCTATTCTTTTAGTTTTTAAATTATCAATTGAAAAAAAAAACTAATCAAATTGGAAATGAAATGAATAAATAAATTCAGGGTCTTGAGTTATTTTATTATGTTATTTTTTTGCGTCGGATATTTTATTATTTTATTTTATCAAAGATTTTTAAACTGCTTTTCTCTCATGTATTAGAAAATTGGGCTTCCTTTGTCTGATCAGTGTTTGCAAATTATAAATGTCAAAGTATTTGTAAAACATATTTTATGTAATGGTGTGCCCCATTGATCAATCTAGTCCTTCATGGTCCTGCTGCCATGACCATTTTCGTCGCTCAAGTTGTAACCACCTAAGCAAAGATCGATATCGACACGTGATATGTAATATAATGCTCCGCGGGTCGATTTTTTAAAAAAAAAAAGAATTCCGATACTTTGTGACACGTTTTATATTAATTATATATCTTTATATATACACGATAAATTATATGTAAAAATATCAACGGTGAGTTTTTTCTTATTCTTCTATTAGGGATTCTCGATTATGTTTCTTTAGGGTTTGCTAGGATAATTTTGGGGTGGCTGGGTATACGACTTGAGTGTATATATATTTTTTGATAGATTTACAATTTGACCCTCAATTTGCCAAAAATGTTTAAAATTGATCTCGTGTTTGTTCGAATAGCATGTCGAGATATTGAACTTACGTATAGTTTGGCGTGTGCGGAGCGCCGACCACGTGACGGAAGCACGTTGTTGTCCAACACAATACGGAGACTCTCGAGAGAGTGTGCGTGCTTCTTAGGTGACCACATCACCAGTGTCAATGGGTCATGCATGGACGAAAACAAGTACTAAGATTTTCAAAAATAAAAAAGACAGGACTACCCCAAATGTAATTTTGATTCGATGCTCAAGGTGGTCTCTTCGAATTATTATCATTGTTCAATTTAATTCGAAAGCTTTCGACATTTGGATTCAATGTAGTCCTCTGGCGAAAAAAACTAATGGTGTTAGCTGACATGGACACCAAGGTCCTTAAGTCAATAGTAAGTATTTTTCTTGGTCAATTGAGGTTTATAGGATTGGACTGGTCAACCTATTGCCTAGGCCCCCATATTGCAGAAGAGTTATAAAAATTCCCTTTAAGAGATCTGACTGTTAAGCAGGTGCAAATATTTCTTGGGATTGTCAATTGGAATGATCCCATGAAACATCATCTGCATCTAAAGGCCATACTTCTCGCGGAATTATGCGATTGTTTGAATTCCATCTCATTAGCCACCATTTTCTTGTGGAAATGGATATGTCCTATTTTTCCAGGATCTGAATTGTCGAGGATTCCGTAGCGTGAGAAGAACTAGATGGAAAGGCAAACTGCTGACAAAGATTGTCATTGTTTCGACTCTACGATATTCTAATTAATGAGTCTTTATGCAAAACACGCGGTGATAATACGTAATTTATAGATCGATAAAAATAATCGACAAGATGATCGCCCTATCGGAAAGCATTCTCCATATTAGATATCCAAGTTATGCCAAGTTAGCCATACAACACGATTTAACTCATCGTGCGACTCGTGTCCCACGCGGCACACCGGCTACAATCTATGAAGCACGGACACGTGCAAGAGGGTGCCGTGTCGGTGTCGGATACGTGTCGGACACCGACGCGCTCGACAGCGCCGACAGCGCTCGACACGCGGTCAACGCGTGTCCAATCCGACAGCGTCAACGCGACGGACACGCTGCGACACGCGTGTCGGCGTGTCGGAGAAAGGAGGAAAAAATGGGACTAAGTTGGGGAGGTAAGCGAGACGGCGATGGCGGGCGCTAGGCCGATCCGAGGCGAGGAAGGCGTTGGGAACAGATCCACGGTGGGGCGTTGGTTCCGTCCGAGGCGATGGTGGTGGAGAGGACCCACGAGGCGGAGAGCTTTGCGGCCCTCGGGGTGTCCATCGCTCGCGAGGAGAAACCGATTTGGGCGACTCTCAGGCGCGGAAGAGGAAGTGATGATGAGAGAGAAAGTTAGAGAGGGAGAAAGGAGGAAGCCTGGTTGCGAACGAGAGAGAAGGGGAAAGAGGAAGTGATGATAGAGAGAGAGAAAAAGGACGTTTTAGTTGTGCTTTAGTTGTGCTGACTAGGATTTTGTGGGGGCGATTATAGTTGAGTGGGGAGGAGAATACGCTCCTCCCGGCTGACTTTCTTGGGAGGTGGGTTGGCTAAATTTTTTTAATTTAAGAAATAATCTCTTTTACTCAAGTAATTTTCATGTGTAATATTTTATATATTATATTTGAAATATTTTAAAATAATTCGTATATAAATTTGAATCAAATTAATTTGATTGAAATAATCATAAAAATATTAATTTATCATATATATATAATTATATATTTAATCGTGCGACTCGTGTCCCACGTGGCACACCAGGCTACAATTCAACGCTGCCACCTCGGCCGCCGCCAACAACCGGAAAAGCAGCCCGCCACTTTCACCAACAAGACGGACTCGGTGCCGTCGCCACTGCATCGTGCAATATCAGATGGCCCCGATCCACCACCATCATCGCCGCCGCCGCTTTGCATCTCTCTCTCACACAAATCCGAGGCCGTCGAGAAGGGTAAAAAATGCAGTATGATGTTTAAGAATGAATAATGTGGTGGATGTATTCACGCGCTGTTGACAATTTTTTTATTATCATCGAAGGATGGCTCTTGGCTACATGATGTGCACAGACAGTTGGAGAAGAAAAGATCTCCAAGTTGTGGCTGTGCAATAGATCTTGGGGAAGGGACACTGCAAAAGAGTTTAGAACCAGATTATCGTCCTACTTTGTAGGTGACTATATTCAAATTCTCAGAGTCTAAAGATGGATAGCCATCGCCCGAGCATAAGCATGGGCGATGATGGAATTCGAGAGCAAGAAGGGTCAGATCGAAAGCACTAAAGTTGGTAAACAAATCACACCACCGAGCAGAATGCAAAATGCCATGTGAATCTGCTGCAACGTGCTGCCGCGAAAGAAGGCGACGTTGACAAGTTCATCGAAGCTCTCTCAGAAAAGGATTCTGCCGGAGAGAGGGGTCCCTTTGTCCGGTGGTCATCGGGGGCCCTCCTGGGAACTGGTCACTCTGCGTCACAGCAGCGGGTACCAAGTAAGCCATCGTCATCCGAGCCACCTTCCTCGAGGTTATCCGTGATAAGCGGCTCGTCGCCAAGGTGAACTACCGATGGGACACCACACTCTGCACGGCGGAGCTCCTCCTCAGCTGGCCGCAGGGTTGTGGAGTGGGCCGCATGGGACGGCGACGTGGAGCGACATGTTCCCAGAAGGGCCCAGACCCCTCTTTGATGGAATACTTCTCGAGGGCTCCGATGAACTTGCCTAGATCGCCTTCTTTCACGGCGGCCTGCAGCAGCAAAAATTCACATGATATTTTGAATTCTCTTGGCGGAGTGGTCTGTTTATCGATTCCAACACTTTCGATCCTGGCCCTCCTCTGCCCTCAGATTCCATCATCCTCCATAGTTAGAGCTCGAGCGATCGCGATCCGACTCCGAGATTTGAACATCGTCCCCTCCGAAGTGAGACGTCAGTCTGGTTCAACTCTTTTGCGGTGTCTATACAGCGACGGCTTCGAGATTTTCTCTCGCTGTCGGTGCAGATCATGTGGCCAAGAGCAATTCTTCAAAGATAAAAGATTTGTCTTGGCGTGCGAAAACATCCACCACAGAATCATGTTCGACGATACGGGTGCGTGCATCCAAAAAGCTATATTCATATACCGTGGTGAAAATATCTTAACTTTAACTCAAAATATAATATAATTTATATATTTTTAATTTATTCGATATGATCTTTAAAATTTAACTCAATATATAATATCGTTCAGCTTAACTTTTAAGTTATTCATGTGATTGAATCAAATTTTGTTACATGTTCCAATCTAATCGCTATATTATATGAAATTATTCAATGTTGTCCTAAACTTAAATGATCGAAAGCAATCTCTTGGATCTCATGAATTGGAGCAAGCGGAGCTTTCCTTTCACTTGGCATGAGACACCGTACACCACTATATTCTATTTACTATTTCGATTCGGTTCGATTAACGAAAGAATAACATTGTATATTTTGATATAGTGCAGAGAATAATTTAAACATTTATAAAAAAAATTATATATAGTATTGAACAAATTAAAAAATCGGAAATTACATTGCACATTATATGTTAACATATAAAGACTCAAGCATGTTCTTGATTAGTGAAAACTATTCCTTGATCGACGGCAATTGTTTCGGGAATACTAAATTGATGGATAATCTTTTCCTATATGAATCTCTTAAACCATCTTTTGAGTGATATTTTTTTAAAGAAACTGCTTCAACCCATTTTCGTAAAATAATCGTTTGCCACAAATGTAAAATTATCTTTTGAGACAATGGTGGATATATTTTAGCAGAAAAAATTTTCCAAAAAATTCTACACTAATTGCGGTTTTGCCAATTGAATTCTAAACCTTTCTATGTTTTGCCAATGTAGTCTACTTAAGCAATTTTGGCTTGAAATCGCTAAAGTGGACACCAACATCCTATGCGAGCACGGTCGGCGTTGACATAAAATAGATTGTTTTCCCTTATTTTTTTATTTTTCTTCTTCTTTTTTTTTTTAAAGGATTCAACTACCAAAATTTTTATAATTGAATTGGTAAAATTGCAATAAATTTGGGACTTTTTGGACAAATTTCCCTATTTTACTGACCACATTTATAGCCCAACCTCTAAACGGCCATGTTTGATATTGGGGTTTAAGATTGATGTTGGTACATACTAGACACTATTTACATCCCTTATCAATTATCATAGTTGATGCAATCTATAGTTATTATCGGAAAAAAATAACCATGCCAATGCAATAACATCAACTCTTGTTTATTTAAGCATCTAAACAGCAAACTCTTGACCGTTGATCGGTATAAATCTTCTCCGATCAGAACATATTTCAATATTTTTTTTTTAATATGTCCTTTTGAATGACTATGATCTTTCAAGTATTTTACAATCGGTTGCCTCTGATCTCTTTTTTAATCCTTAGCCTGGACATTATTTATGTCGACCATCATAAATCTGTCCTTAATAGATGGTTAACATTTTTATTACTGTCATTATGGTCCCGACTAATTTTTTCGATATCTTGTATTCGAATGTCATTTGGATTTATTCGCTGCTGGTTTCCGAATTTTTCATATCTTATGATAGGAACAGATTCATAGTTGAGAAATGCCGCTATTATCTTTTGTGAGAAAACTTTATTCAATTTTCTATCTCTCTCTAACGAACCCACAAGTTATTTTTAAAAAAACGTATTTCATACCATTCATTTTACGTGAAACCAACGGAGCCCTTTAATGAGATTTGTTTTTTATAATTTTTCCCGATGTTTAGTCACTAATAATAGTCGATTTAGTCGAGAGATCCCGAATGGTTTTTATCTAAAAGCTTGAAGCTATTGATCTTTTTAAACACATATATATAGCTTAGAGAGGGGAGAGAGAGAGAGAGGAAACAAAATTCTCTTATGAGAAATAGTGAATACCATAATTAGGATTTTTCTATTCTCGTGTTTATTCGGCTAGAGAGATTATTTATTACACGAGAGACCGCTGCGGGACAGCATTGAGAGAGACTGTCCGCTTTCTATATCCCAACTACATTCATGTCTTCTTATATAGTTTCCCCATTAAGTGACGGCCAAAATCCTCTCATTGTGTTGTTTCATCATCATCATCATCATCATCATCATCTTGATCTAATGACCTCTCCCTTCATGGCGAGCGAGAGAGCGCTCAAGCCCCTCCGCTCTCCACTGCCACTCCGGGCATGGCCACCGCCCTGCTCCCGACGAACCCGCTCTCTCCGACCGTAATCTTCCCGAACTTCACCACCCCGCCTTCCCCGTCGTACACGTGCCCGAACAGCAGAGCCTCCCTCCCCACACTCCCGCCTCCCTCCACCTCCACCATCTCCGGGTTCAGCGCGGCTCCCATGGAGTCCACGTAAGTTCCCTTGTCCAGCTCGATGTACGACCCCATCAGCTTCAACCACATCAGGAACAATCCCGACCCGCTCGCCATCTCCACAAAGTAGTCCCCAACCACCGTCCTGATGGCTTGCCATACAGTATCCATGAACACCCCTCTGCTCCATATGTGCACCGTCTCGTCCTCTCGCTTCTTTCCCACGAGGATGTACTTTGCCGCCACGCAGGCCAACGCGGCTAAAATCCCCGTAGTCACCCAGAAGACGGGGAACGTCCAGCGGACCGGCATGTTCCTGGTGTTCTTGCAGTGGAGGAGCAAGTTTAGGGGGAAGTAGATGATCAGTCCGAGTAGAAAGTAGGGCAGTATCGTCTGTAGCAGCGGCTGAGCGAAAACAGCCCATGTGGTCAAGTACCACGGCCTCGAAAGGCTCACTTTCTCGGCATCTTTTCTCTCGAGTGAAGCAGCCATTGGACACCCGGAGAGGTCGACCTTCACGTCCGACTGCTCCAGGAAGACCCTCCATGCCTCAGGAAGAGGATCTCCATTCCTCAGGTGCTGGCAGATCTCGTAGACTAGTGATCGCCCGTGATCAATCGATGAGCTCTGACTACTTGATGTCGCCCGGATTACATCCACCTCATGGCATCGGAGGAATGGATTAAATTCTAGCCTTTCCGAGGCTTCTTTTGTCAGATTTTCATTGATAATCACCTCGCCAACATCTATGTAGGGAAACTGGGATTCATCCCAAGGTTTCGTGCAATCAAGAGCAATGTCGCGTCCAGCTTCGTCCTGTGGAATGGGCCTGACTTGAAGCTGGAATATGTAACGGACCCCGTTGGGAGAGTTCACACGGTTCTGGAAATCTTCAGCTAGGAAAAGTAACGGGCGGGTGTCATCAGCATCCCTCGGTATCGCACCAGTTTCAGGCGGAAGGATCCCCGAGGGTTCCACCTTACCAATATCTTCTTCAATGTTTTCGTCGATGGGCCTCAACTTGAATTTCACGTACATTTCCTGTCCGTCCTTAAAGCGGAAGAGCCTACAGATATTTGAGTAGTAATGCATATCCACATAGGAGTCAGCTTGACGGAGGGAGGTCCACACTGCATCGCGCACGTGCGGTGCCCGCTTGACATGCTCCTCCCTCGCGGCAAGCCCACACACCAGCCAGGTTGCGAAATCGGAAATTGTGCGGGCGTAGAATGCCTTCCCTGTCTTCAAAGTCAAGTCGAGAAGTGGAGAAGCATCCCCCTTTTCATCTGAGAGGATCCTTAGCGCCGCTCCTCGTGCATCTAACCTTGCATCATCATCGGCACTCAAGCTATTGCTGTGGCGGACGACAACTGTATACTTCTTTCTTGGGCCGAAGATATTGTGCTCTGGCAATCCTTGAATGGTGTCGTAGAGTTTCAAGTATCCCTTCCCGCTAACACCAATACGATGGAAGTATCTTGATTTCACCTTGAGAGTCGTTGCTGCCAAGTTCGCAGCCAAATTGCCAACTATCTTTTTGTATCTCGGATCCATCTCCTCTATCCTGTCATCCAAAGCGTGTATTGTGTTTTTGACCATAACTGCACTTTGAGACCCCATGTAAACACCACCACTTTGGAGCACTGAATTCACTGGAGCAACTGAAATTGCCCCAAGAATGACATGCTTTTCAACTACAGAGCCAGGAAGTATAAGGCTTTGGCTCCCAGTAACTGAATTATCCTTTACATCAACATTACTCTGGATGTATCCACTCCGGGAATAGAAACCTGTGATGATCCTGCTAAAATCACCTAAATGGACACCATCACCTATTGAAACCATCCTTGGATCCGCAATCGGGTTGATGGATCTGATGGAACAATACCTGCCTACTTTTGCACCTAACAAGCGCAAGTACATGCAGAAGGCTTCTGTTCCAGAAAGAAGCTTGGCAAAACGGAGGTGGCAAGCAATGGCAAGTTGGTGGCCAAACCAGGTTTTGATATAAGTCTGCTTCTTTTCTTTACCAGAAAGCAAATGGGTAAAGATGGATGTCAATAAACTGAGGACCAGGCCGTGAGCAAAGTAGGCAATCGCCAAAGAAATGGCAAACTCGACTGGATTAGGTGGGGCTTTCGTAAACATGGTGGCATAGGCCACGATGGTGAACGGAACCCAGTGTAAGGCTCCCGAAATGCAAAGAAAAGCCAAGTGCTCTGGGGAAGGGACTTTCTGAGATAGCCCCAGGTAGAACAAGTAAACAGCAGCAGCGGACAACGAGCTGAGGAAACCAACCATGTAGATCCCCATAAACTGTTGTATGGTCTCTTTCAGAGTTCCAGGGGAAACCTGAAATGACGCATAGTAGATGCCGGATTATTGATTTGCGCAATTAAAACAGGAACAAAAGATGCATGTACTGTGCTTCCAGCAGTTTAAATGCCAGAGAAACTATGAGCATCAGAGACCTCACGAGCAACAGCCAAAACCGAAAAATTAGGTTAACCACAACGCTGATAAAAAAGAAGAAAAAAACAAGGAATGCCGGAGACTATTTTGTCCTGCATTCTCATACATTTAGCTACTAATTTACCACAAAACAAAAAACACAACTTTCAGCATCCTAAAAACTAAGTCAACCAATAGTGCACATGCTATGGAAATTCTAAAAGGAACTTCAAGAGTAGTATGAATCCTCAATTTCCACCTACTCCCTTGTGAAATAACGCCAGTAAAACACTCACAGCCGAACTGGATGAGTTTGGAAATTTTTTCTTCATCTCAGTCCACATTTATTGATTCATTCGATTATTTGGAGGAGGATACTGCTTGCAGCAAGTATAGGCCCTTTATTGTCAGGATGAAACACTAGACATCCTTTTCCCTTTTGACACCATTGCAAATTGTAAACCCAATATACATTTCACTATGAAGAAAAAAAAAAATAAAAATTGAAACAAGTGTTCTTACTAAGCAAGGAGATAAGGTAGGGCATTATTAGATATACTGACTATAGACTATAGTGAGATTTTGCTATCTGGAAAACCATAAACAGATATATATATATATATATATATAACCAACTCCTAGTGCTCCCCTTAATTCTGATTTAATTGGTCTGACACGGCTGGAATATCGCCGTTTATGGTCCGGATCTCGCCCCCCTTGTGGGCATCAGATCCCGAGTCCTGTTTTAAAAGTTTTGTACCTGATCGTATTCTTTTAAAAAAAAATTTATTCTGTTATCTGGTGAGACTGGTTTTTTAAAATTTTAGGAGCAATCAAAGTATATTATGGTTCTGGCACTGGATTGTTTTTTTGATTGTTTCAACAAGAAATTTTCAAAGCGTATTTTTGTTGATTGGAGCATAATGAAAATTTGCAATGAATAGATTTTGGTACACACACTTCGCTTGAGAGTGCAATTCTACGTGCTCTAATTAAGTAACTGTCATAGTTACCTATAATCTAATCTATCATCAGTTTATGATTGAAAGAAAGATAGTTACCTCTAAGAGCTGACTTTTGGACCTATTAAACATTTAAAAATGGGTAGTGCACAAACAGAGAGTTCATATGAATAAAACAAGTACCTATCAGAAGTTGTTTAAAGTTTTTACCAAGAAAGCTGCGCCTCTTTTCATAAAAGATAAGGAAAACAGAACTTACCTTCAGTATGTTTTCTGCCTTGGCCATCTTAAGGGAAGACTTCCCACCTTCACTTTTCTGCAAGGCCGGTACTTCAGCTCCTTCTCCTAGAACACTTCCTTTCTGGACAACAGCATAAGGGCCGACTGAGCAATTCCTGCCAATCCTTATTGGCTGGAATCTCAAGACGCTGTTCCGCACTTCATGACTTTGAAGCAGAGCACCTTCTGCAATCACTGTTCCATCTCCGATGGAAACCAGAGAAGGGTCTGTTATGTCAACTGTGTCTAGTAAAACTGATGATCCAATCCTTGCTCCAAGCATCTCAAACCAGTGTTTAAGGAACACTGTTCCTCTGAGATGCACCGCCAGGACTTTGGAGGAAACCTCGTGAGCCTTGTAAAGTGCCCACCACTTGACAAAATCCACAGACCAGATGGATACTTCAGGAGTCAGGGCGTAATTTACGCGTAGGAATGAATTACCGAACAAGGCAATGGATATGCTGGTCAAGGCAATGCAGAGGATCCAGGAAAGAGGAGCAAGAAGCACAACACTTGTATGATGCAACCAGGGAAGTTCATCAATCAGTTTTTTGCTGGCCGAAACCAAAATTTGAAAAGTGGAAACTGATAAATAAGCAGGGAAAACCAGAATGAAAGAGACATAGAGAAGTGCAAGAACTTGGAAGGACCAGATAAGCCAGCAGCGAAGTCTGGAAATTTCCATAGAGAAATCAGCAGTAAGGATTTCTGGCTCTGGATGGTTGGATTGGGTGGTGACTAGATGGGGTTGAGACTTCATTAACAGATTCTCGGCGAAGTTTGCCAAATCTGCTATGCAGGTTGCAGTAAATATATCTACAGCCCCAACTGGCACTCCAAGAAAATCCGAAACCTTTTGAGCAGCTCTGACCACACCTATCGAATCAATGCCATAGGACACGAGGCTTTCCGTGGCTGAAATGTTCTTGATTGCAATTCCTGTCTGTTCACTGATTAGCTGCTTCAGAAACTCCACAATATTTCTATTGCTTAATTGGGCGCTTGGTGGTGGAGAACCTTTAGCGAGGTGAGGTCGAGGAGTATTTCCCTCCTTACACGTCCCAGTGGTGAAAGATCTGGTCAGTGATCTCTTTGTCCCAATTGGATCTGGTACTGTGTTGAGAGTTCCATCAACAAACTGCTTGAGGCATTCGAACCTCTTGATCTTCCCAGAGGTTGTCTTACTTATGGTCCTGGGCCTGATCAACTTGACAGAGGCGACAGTTACCCCATGTTCTTCCACCACGCGGGATTGAATTTGCCTTATGATGTCCTTGTTGACGGGTTTACCGTCTCTTAACTCTGCAACTACAACCAAGCCAACCTGGTCAGAAGCATCCGGAAGTGAAATGCCTTTTGCTGATAGGACATCTTCAGGAACACCGATGACGGCACAGCAACCAGGGCGTAGAAGCTCAGATGAGCCCTCAACCGTCTTCTCAACATCTGCCGAGTAAATGTTTCTTCCAGCTACAATGATGAGATCCTTGATTCTTCCTGTGATGAACAAGTTACCCTGGATTACCCATCCCAGGTCTCCAGTTCTTGTGTACTTTCTTCCAGGGTACTTCTGAAGCTTGTTTCTGAAAGTTTTCTCGCTAAGTTCTTCCTTGCCCCAGTACCCAATTCCAGCACTCGGACTACTAATCCATATCTCTCCTTCCTTCCCATCTTCGTCAACCTCTAAACCTGTATCTGCATCAACAATCCTTATGCCAACATCTGCATCAGTGGGATCCACGTATCCGCAGCAAATTCTTCCCTGCCAATCTACCAAGATAGGCTTCTTTTTGCCATACGCACAGCTGACAAAGACACAATTTTCTGCCAAGCCATAGCCTGGAGCCATCACCTCCTGAGAAAGGCCAAAGGGATGAGTGAGCTCAATAAATCTTTTGAGCGTCCTCTGCCTCACTGGCTCAGCAGCAACCATGAAAAAAATCATGGAAGAGAGATCATAATCACGTGACTTGGCCTTGTCTGCTTCTAATCTTCGAATTACTAGCTCGAAGGCAAAATTGGGTCCTGCGCTGTGCGTGGCCTTGTAATCGCTGATCGTTTGAAGCCACAGGAGTGGATTCTTAATGAATGTCAATGGAGAGAAAAGGAGTGCTGATCCACCAGAAACCATTGCTGTAAAAAGTCCTCCAATCAAACCCATGTCATGGTACTGAGGAAGCCAACTTACTAGCACAGTATTTGAGGTGCTTCGGTATCTCCTCCGCATCAATTTGACGTTATGAACAAGTCCACCATGTGTTATCATAACGCCCTTAGCATCACCGGTTGAACCCGATGTAAATTGCAAAAAGCACAGATCATCTGGCTGAGATTCTGACAGAGAGGCAATGCTTAGAGCAGGCAAGACCTTAGAGCTTTTGATCCAAGAATCTGTGTGCAGCCATGGAAGATTAGGCCACAGAGCTGTGCTTTTCGCAGTTTTTGTGGTGAAAGATATCAAATTCTTTACTGACCCTGCCCTGGCTGCAGCATGATAGCCAATGGTTGACAGAATGGCAACTGCATCGCACAACTTAGCAATGTTCTCAATCTTCAGAAGAGCCTGTCCACCTCTTTGCAATGGATCAGGTGGAAGTACTGGAACCGGTATGACTTTGGCTCTTAAACATCCAAAAAATGCATCAACAAAGTCCAGACCTGGAACATGGATAAGTAAAACCCTATTGCCTGGCTTGATAGTAGGTTTCCGGCTCGTCAAGAGCTTATGAGCAATGCAAGAAGCATTGGAGTCAACCTCTCCATATGTCCTCTGGCATGCCACTGCCCCTTCTTCGTTGATCCAAGTATAGAGAACCTTGTTTCGAGTAATTTCTTGAGCAGCCCAGTGCTTCAAATAGCTATCAAGTGTGGGGAGGTCGGGAAAAACAACTCCATGAGCTTCACTCAGTGTTTTAAGGCCGGTCTCCTCTCGGTCTAGGCGCAATGTGAACAAACTCTGCACAAGAACATTTATGTATAAGTAAAACATAGCTGCATTAATGCTCTTTCCATTATCAATAATCATAGATCTAGAGAGCTGACACACCTTCACATAAGGAAATGTTGGGAGGGAATTTGCATTGGCAAAGTGCTTGCAGATTAGAGCCATGGCATAAGATGAATTTCTTTCTGTAAGCTCAAAAGCGAAAAGACCTCCTACATAATATGTGTTTCGGTGACCCTGAAGTTCCGATTCTACTTTCTCATAGAATCCGTCCTTCATATCTGCGTCAAATCACAGAGAAAGATATAAAAAAATTTGGTACTTGAGCTTGTGGCTCCTATGAATCACCTGTGTATGCGTTATTTTACATACCTTTGCTGCCTACATGAGGAAAGTACTTGAAACGCCTCTGCAGAATGACCTTCTCAACTTCTCCACCCATTCTTTTAACTACTTCAATGGCGAGATCAATGATGTTAGATCCCCTAACATTCACAGAGTCGCCATAGGACCAGAACAAGAAGATATTGGTGTCAGCATAAAATCTTTGCATTGCAACTGGATGTCCGATTGTCGAAGGGTCGTCCATATATTCACCCAAATAATAAAAACCAACAGGGATGCACTCAAGCCCCTTAATCTTTAAAACGGTGGTGTAATAATCTATTGTTTGCACTTTGCTGAAAAGCTCCCTTTCAAGGTCGCTCACATCCAACAAGCCCATCTCAGCTTCTGCAGTGACAGCATGTTTATGAAATCATTCCGAACAAAAGACAACTATTAGAGTGAGAGCAAAATACTCAACAAACCTGCAGAAGACGGAGGTGATCTGTACGTTCTCGAATTCTTGAAGGGAAATGCACCTGAGATGATTATCTTATCAAACTCCTTATGCTCGGTTTCTCCGCTAGAATTGGTGATATCAACATCAACACCAGAACTGGTGCGTCTGACTGCTTGTACTACAGTATTACAGCACACCTTTATCGGAAGAGACTCGCTGATTTTCTTCCAAAGGCTCATATATCCACCTTTCATACGTCGGATTTTTCCAGCCATGCTAGTGCGGGTGAACTCATGAAGGTAAGCATAAGGCATGTCTTGGACAAATCCGTACCCAGATGCAGTGTATCCATATTGGACAGACTTGGGAACACTTTTGATTCCATGGGCTTCCAGATATGCTGGGGTTAAGTCTGATGCAATGTCACTCACTGCATGGATGCCAATACGATTCGAATCCTTCGCCTGATCCTGCACATGATATGAAAAGCCGACTAACTGAAAATATAGCAACAGCCAAAACCAACAGTAGAGGTTACTAGTGCAAATGGACACTTCACTGTAGTACCAAAAGAAGGGTACCTGGATTTCTAAGGTGAGCGAGACTAGAGACATATAATCTTCTGCAGCATTTACATCATGATACTCCCCGGTAAAACTGTCAATGATAGCTTGTTTGTGGAGGTCCATTTCTTCTAATTCAGTCCCAGATTCTTTTGCCAAGTGAAAAATGACTGGTGCGCTGTTAGCCGCAAGAACTTGACCACCCAAATCATAGACCTTTCCTGTACGAATGATCAAAAGATGTTAGTTAAGTTGCACAGTTGAAAAGCGCATAAGACACCCTTCTTTTCTGTACCTTCAATTTCTACCGATTCGCACATTCCTCCCACAGAATTGTGCTTCTCTATAACAGTGATGTCTCTATAACCAAGCTTCGCTAGTGCATAGGCAGCTGATAATCCACTTGGACCCCCTCCAACTATCCCGATTCTGGTATCCATTGGTAAGCATGGATGCAACTTGGAGAACTGATCTTCTACGGATTTTTGGGTGTCCATTTTTGATGCCGTAGAACACTATCAATGCCTGTTGGAATCAACCCACCAAACCGAGTCTATTTATATTGTTTGCATTACCACTTCCCCAAAGTACAAAACCAATAAGAAGGTTTATTTTGCTGTACACCCACAAATTTGAAAAGAAGGGGAAAAAAGAAATCCTAAACTTTGCCTTGTTGTCTATCCTGCTAAAAAGCAAGGACACAATCCAGCTCAGAACATTTAAGACAAAAGGAAGAAGTGTAGAGAAAAATCGAGTGTTGACAAAAATCAACAGCGTTTAAACCAAAGTTCCAAATCATCAACCAGAGTCAGACATGGCAGACAAGTGCTTAACACATTCTAACAAGATCCGGATATAGATTATAAAATTCTGCCCGAAATCTTGTAGCCTACCATTGACTCACTTCTGCTGAACTGAAATTTGATTTGGTCGACCTTCAATAGACAAAAAAATGTGCGATAGTTTGTTCCAACCTACCAATGGATCATAGCCAAAACCAAATGATACCATCTGATAGTCTCACTATGTTATAGAAGTTCTTAGTATAGGATGCTTGTAAGAATATGCTGTATTCTATGATTTAATAGCTACGCTTGCAATAGTAATGAGATTGCAACGTGGAATGATCCAAATAATGCCTTTGGGAACAACTTTGAATTTTGAAAAGACAACAGCTCCAAAATGCCTCTACCACACACCCCAAGAATCACATTACCGACACTGTTTCCACAACCACGAAAATGAAGCTCAGCTGTATCGAACCTTAGGATGACGATAGGTCAAAACTCGCACTGGAGACTCCTGCCGCGACAACTCGGCACTCTTTCCACACCTCACCCTGTAATGCCATCGTCAGTGGAAGTGAGGAGACCGAATACTCAAGAGACCCAGCGAAGCATAACACATTCTTTTTCACCCAGCAAAGCATGATGGATTCCTTTTCGACCATCTCTATACTACTCATTACACAGACATTAAAGGTGGCCACGTGTAATTCTCACTGGGGCTATTTATCAAATACTTCTATGGCATGCGAGCATATATTTTCACCCACATCTAGAAAGCTCTGAATAACTGGAAATTCTGTCTTTCTCTGTCTCTCCCAGTGTGTCAAAGATTGTAGCAGCGACACAATAGTTAAAAAACACAAAACAAGAACAATGTAGAAAGGGTCATCATGAGACAGTAACTAACCCAAGAGTGCGCAATATTTTGCCAAATGTATAGGCATAGCGAAGAGATAAACCCACAGTGTCAGTAACAGTAGCGGCCGTTCTTCCACACACCAGAAATGCTGAACTCGTGCTCGAATTTAACCAGTCGAGACGCTTCATCAGTCCAACCAGAAAACGACAGAACCCACAATTTTTTTTTTTTTTTATAAACCAAGGCAGACGCTTTGTAATCAACCCCTCTCTTCGGTAACTCCGAAGGATCTCCCAGCCGGGGGCGAGATATTCCCCCCGTTTGTGCCCGCAAGAACCTCGTATCGCATTGTCGTTGTCTGCACAACAACAAGAAAGAGCCTCCTCGGATTCGAGGCGATTCGACAGCGTGTTAGATGTCCAAATCGGGAAGATGGGTCTTGTCGGAACAGGGACCTGCTCTGCTCCTTCAAATGGCGAAAATGATCCTCAACCAGAGAACAAAAAAAAAAAATGTAAACTTTTGCCTGTAAGGGAGAGAGAGAAAGGGGGGAATTCCGGTTAGTTTTGGCGGGCAAAGGCATTTGGGCTCTTTTTGGCGGTTGATGACCGTTAACCAAGTCATCTTTTTTTTTTTTATAAAGCATATGTCGAGGAAACCGTTAATTATAGTCGAGATCCGGATAAAAACTTTATGCTTATGATTACATTATAATGAAAGATTATCATGCTCGAGAGGTCACGCTCGAAACTTTTTTGATAAATATAAATCGTTCTTGATATTAGAATTATCTTTTAATTTTGACTAATTATTTCAATCGATACAAAGCAATCGATTTTCTTTTCTCTCAAATCATTTATTCTTCGTATCCTTCCAAATAGCGTGTTCAGATATCCCACGTCGCCCGACAAAGAGGCTTATTCGATCTTTATATCACATGCGGTCTCTAAACTTCGAGTTTTTCTTTTCGACATGCTATCGGAGCCAAATCCCGCCTCCCTTTCGCACGTGCATCCGTGATCCGAACTCGGTCACTGGTGCCACCTATCAAAGATGAACGATCCCCAACGGCACTTGGGCTACAATTCGACTATGAGGACTAACTCCTAAAGACACAAATGGGCTCTTCCAAACTCCGAGTGTAATGACAAATCCCCATCAAAACATCCGTACCTAGCTAGAAAGAGCGGCACATTCTAGTAAAAATTCTACATGCAATACCAAAAAAATTCAAGGATAATTGGGTTGATTCCAATGATCCAGATGGCACAAACTTTGGAACATGGAGAATTTTTTTCCCGACCCTAGTATTCCTCGTCTAGACATTCCACCTGAAAAGTCCCGCCAAGAAAAAAAGAGTCAACATTCGCGGCGTGGCGAGATCCGATTCGCGGGGGTCAACACTAAAAAGACAGCAATGAGAATGACAGAGGAATAAAACCCCCGCAGGTCGAGATACAGTGAATTATACGACCAGGGAGCCAAAACAATGGGCAAATGCCAATGGGATCCTTCTGGAGAATCGACCGCTTCAAAGGAGATGCTCAGCACCGAGTCTGTTTTTTTCGCTTCTTCTTAGATACGAAACTGCTGAGGTAATAGAGTTTTGCATCGTTTAGGCAGATCTCTTAACTTGCCCTTAATTACAAGCCGAAGTTGAAAATGTAATGTATAAGGCGGCCATGGATGTAATCGCGTCGAATGGACAGCTAGCCGAAAGGTGAGAAAGTTTGTGTCGTCGCGAAAGCGACCTGACAATTCGCAAGCATAATCGGTCTAAATGACTAATCTCGATCATGGTGTAGCTTAGATGGAATTGAAAGCGTCCATTTGGTCGGGAAAGGCTTGTCCTATGTCCCTTCCATGGAAAAGGTCTGCAATTAAGGGATTGGAGAGGTGTGGCCGACGCTAGCGATCTCTCCGAGTATTTATCACAAGAGTCTTCACCCTCGATACGAAATATTATTACACGCAACTCACGACACAAATGTCGAAGGGTTCGCTGGCCCCTTCCTGTAGCCACACTGAAATGTCGACAGTCATGAAGTCTCTTAGCACAAGACATGCAGTAGTTAGGGAACGCAGCGCGGGCCACTCGGAAGTTTGCTCATAAAGTAAATCGAACTCGCGACTTGCTAAAAGACAGGTGACTCCTCTAGGATTAAGCCACGTGCCTTGGCGGTTCCGCGACTGTACCAAGGAACAGTATGAAGATGCCAACTTCAATTCATCGGACTACCGGAGGCAGGTCGGGTTGGGAAAGCAAAATTGGGATTTCTATGGAAACAAGAATTGACGTGCGCCACGCACTCATGTTTGGGGACTCTCATATAAGCACATTGTTAAACAGAACATTGCCAATGTATAAATCCTAGAGGACCATTGCTTGGCACGGGCTGGTTACGACATCGGCCCCGTGAAGATGCCCACATACACCTTGGCACGGGCTAGGAAATGCCTTAAAGACTATAGAGTAGTCCATCATGAATCCGTGATCTGCATCGGATCGAAGCGGTGGTTCGGTTTCCTAGTAAATCCCTGGAACCAAGTGAGCGGTTACAATTCTTAATTTGTGGAACCGACCCTTCATGGGCACTCTCGATTCCAAGGTGGGAATTGGCCTACCCCGAAACCAATCACCCCTACTACTCAAGTCCTGTATTTGCTGCTCTCTTTGTAACCGTTCACCCCACTGGAACCGGCCCTTTACACGCATTTCTTGAAGAGCGTGAGATATTTCAGACCGAGTTCTCAATCAATCAAGACTTTTCTCGAGGTTTTTTATCGTGAGGAACCAAATACTTACGATCCAATTAATTTTCACGTTGGTCTATTTTTAACTTGATTAGCCAAGTCGAGTTAAGTCTAGAATAACTTAGGATGCCTTGCAATGCTAACATTTCGGCTCTTAGCATTTCGAAAGCAACTTTAAAAACACACTATACTCAAAACTGCTGTGGAATGCCTTCCCCCAACGCCCAGTCAATACTGCATGCGAAATGTGATTCACAACATCCCCAAAAAGGAAAGTTAATTTGTTGTGCTTTCGGGTCCTCTTAGTTCAACCAATTACTACAGTTGCTGCGATGTGGTACGTGTGCGAGTTTGAATTAACGAGAACGGGATTCAAAATGCAAACAAAGAAGACTTTCCAAATCTATTTTGTAAGGTGTTATGTATTTTGGCGGCACGGCTCAGTGGTCAGCGGGCGACTGCAAATCTTTCCTAGTGTCTCTTGTCGCGACCTTACCATAGGTGGACGACCAAGGGAAAGCTATAATGGAATACTAGGAGGGTACAAATGATTACTCATTAAAGAGATGATACCGTTGCCTGGCGTGGACTCTCCAAATCCGAGAAAATTGTCCAAGAACTCAAAAATCTATCGGACTTTTGCCAATTCAATCCTAAACATTTTAAGTTTACTAATTGAGTCGTAAATTTTTTCAAGTTTTGCCAATTGAATTTGTAAATCAAGAAAACGAACGAAACTTACCAATGCTTAATTTTTCTTTTAATTTTCAATAATATTCTCATTTTAAAACAAGAAAACGGACAAAAATAACTGGAGATAATTTCCTCCTCATGCACATTTTAATTAATAATTTGAACTCAGTGAGGAAATGAAATTCATGTGTCAAGCATATGTCATTAATAATCCCTTTGCTTTATTGCAAAGAAGCAAAAATGGCACCCACTTGTGCATTTGCAAAAAAAAAAAAAAATAATAGAAGGGTTTTTAATAAGGGTTAGTGCCACGAACAACCCTAAACCGAGATACTTGTGATAAATTTACTCCAATCTAATTTTTTTAACAAGAAAAATTTCAAACCGATACACTTGTGACAAATTATCATCCTTTATTTTCGTGAAATTTTATTATTAAATTCTTTGAGTTAGATGACACGTGGCGGTTAAAAGATATATTAGTTTGGGATTCGTTTGTCACGGATATACCAATTTGAAATTTTCATTTTGCTAACCCAACTTAACAAGACCAATGGATGATAAATTTGTCATAAATATACTAGTTTGGGATTTTTTGTGGTAAAAAATTTAATTTTAGATAAATTTATCACAAAAGTACCTTTTTAAGACTTTTTGTGATAAAAAAATTAGTTTTGGATAAGTTTATCACTTTTATACCAATTTGAAATTTTTCATTATATGGTCGAGATTGTGGAGCTTCAAGGCATTCTAAAAAAAATGACCGAGAGAAACACTTCTAATAGCATGTGTCGGAAAATCCAACTAAAAAACTTAAGCTTATAGGTGAAAGGAGACTACATTGAATATAAAGAAAGCATACATCAACTTCAACATCTCCTCTCACGTACAAGTAAAATTACGAGCGACACGTGAAATTTGATTAAGGAGGGTGGACGCACAATCGCCGACAACACCTGGCTACGATACCATGTTAGAAATTTTGTGAGATCACGCCAACTATTATAAAAGCTTAAGTTATTAGATGAAAGCGTTGTTTAATATTAATTACTCTAACAGCATGATTCCTCTTATTTTCGGGAAACTTCGTGCTTTCCATGACATTCATCTCGAAAAGCTATACATATTCAAAACAAATTTCGTCAAAAGAAGTTGTCCAAAAGACGAAAAATCTTTCTCTGCATCAATCTTGAAGATCTCTTGTGGGGCAACTATCTCTTGGAGATCTGTGGACGTGTTGGTACTACTTTGAGACTGAGGCTCAGTGGTTGTGAGAGTGTTGTGTCCAAAGTTTCGCTGCGTCATAAACAAACTTGTGAAGTTTGGGGCCTCGCTTGGTTGTTGTTCTGTGAATTGAGTGTCACCAGAGTGAGCTGAGAGAGGTTTTTAGGTGTTATGCTTGATGGCCCTGTTGCCGCTGGTACACGCTGAATATCTTTTGAACCGATTGCGATATATAAAACGATGAATCGTCTAAAGATAAAGGGAAGAAAAATGATATCCGAGTTAATGATAATATTGGAGCATTTAAGTACGATCCATTGTTTTCATCTAACGGTTTTAAGCTTTTATAACAATTGGCTGTGCTCCTACATAAATTTATACACCGTTAGAAAATCGATTTAGGTTATTTCGAAAACAAGGAAGATACCATATATTTGAATTCACGAGAAACTAATGGATAAAAACACTAGAAGATCTTTTAGTGGCGAATAATTTCGTGTTGCCAATTAACCTAATTTGCCATATATCGTCCATAATATACTCTCATTGCTCATCTTACAGCAAGTATGAACTTTTCATAGACTTTTTCTATGAGAATTAAAAGGGAAAGATAGTTGATTATGTAATAGTCCGTGGGTGGCTTTGAGACTAACAGTTTGTTTTGGACCACAAAAAATCATTATAACTATTAATTAAGAAAGGGTTATGTATGGGGTTCATTTTCTTCAGAATTTGTGGCTCACGTCATATAATTGTTTCACAGATCCTCAAAAACTGTAATGTTAACAAAGCTCAGAATACTGGATATTGCTTTTGAATTCAGTTAAGCAGAAAATGAACTAGGCAATGGATGTTGAAATACATTACCTAAGTTTATTCTCTCCCATACATACTGCCTCCGACTAACGTATGCATTGATTTGCAATAAGTGAAGAAGATGCTATTGGAAGCTTTCCACACCTAAAATTGTGGCAAAAACAACGCGAGATGGCACAACCATATCGATTCAATATCATCCTAAGATACTCCTACTAAAAGTCGTCGTAGTCTCGGGAAAAAAATAAAAATAAAAATTTCTTACGACAAATTTCACGAGCCGTGAGTCACGTTCACGCGAGCGACAGAGTTTCTCCACTACCGCTTCTCCCGTCGAAGGACGCAGCTGTGTAAAGCCAAAGGCGAAATGGTCCATGCCAAGCTCACAACGGGACATCTAAAGGATGAAGACCCGTACTTGGTCTTTAGCTCGTGGATGGCATATCGAACCTACGTTGGGATTTCCCTGATTTCACATCGGATTTCTCATTAATGTCGTGCGTTGAGCGGTGGTCCGAAAGAAATGGCGCAAATGGTCCCGACATTGCAGCCCTTTTCGAAGAAACTTGCGATGGGAGTTCTCGATTTTTCTTCTTCATCATCACGGGGGGATTTCTTTTCCTAGGTCCAAATTAAGGTAAATCTAACCATTGATCAAGGCATTCGATTTCTCTTTCCATTTGTTTTTTTTGTTTTTGATAACCAAGGTTTTCCACGCATAATGACTATTTTCGGGGTGGTGGGGATATACCAACGCCACCGGTTAAATCCTCAAGACGCGATCGTGGGAGTCAAACCTGGGACTTCATCGGTTTAACTGTCTAAGAC
The DNA here is from genome assembly GCA_021437795.1 of Rhodamnia rubescens. Classification (NCBI taxonomy): domain Eukaryota; kingdom Viridiplantae; phylum Streptophyta; class Magnoliopsida; order Myrtales; family Myrtaceae; genus Rhodamnia; species Rhodamnia rubescens. The sequence continues at coordinate 778,759 of JAILYA010000021.1, forward strand.
TTAAAAACTCAACCAATTCATTTAGCGTCCCATTGACCTCTTTTCATTTGTTTATTTGGGCATATTCATTTTTTTTTTTTTGGGTGACATCTACGTAAGTTTGCAATTGCTCCCACCAAAAATAAGAAAGGTGTGGTTTTGATGTAGAAACATCATACTGAAAAGATGCCATGCCAGAAGTGTTGCGAATTGATGGTAAATCTCCTGCTTTTTCATCGAAACCAGATAAGTTCATGCATGCACTCGTGCAACGACATTTTCAGAGATGAACTACAAAAGGATAAATTCGAATTAATATCATGAAAAACTACAAATTGATATATTTATAATAAATTTACTCCAAACTCATTTTTTACCATAAAAAAACCTCAAATTGATTTACTTGTGATAAATTTACTCCAAACTAATTTTTTCCATTACCGAAAAACCCCAATTGATACACATGACAAATTTATCCCCCGTCGGTTTACGTTAAATTATGTTAATACAACGAAAAACCTCAAACCGATACATCTATGACAAAAGATGAGTAAAAATCCTAAACCTGGTACACTCATCAATTGCTACGTGTTTTTTAATTCAACAATTTGACGGCAAAATTTAATGAAAACTAACGGAGGGTATATTTGTCATAGGTATACCGGTATAGGGATTTTTGTAGTAAAAAAATTAATTTGGATTAAATTTACACATATGTAAGTTTGGATTTTTTGTGGTATTAACCCAAAAACTAATGCGTTGTTAAGCAAATAATTAGCATGAGACTCTCACAAGGCCACACTAACTGCAACTTCGGTGTTTTGGTTTCATTATCTAAACATGCAAATAAATTCACTTTGGAGTCACCACTCATCTATTTTGGGTTGATTAGGAACTCAAGTAAAACGTGGGATAACATTTTACTTATACGAACTAGATATTCTTGGATACAAGCAGGCTTGTTTACGCTAGATAAATTTAACGCTCTTTCAGTATCTTTCCTCTTACTTCAAAAAATATTTTGCAAGTAGTTTTTGTCAATTTTAACTTTAAACCGCTAATATGTGATAGGTGATCATGCGGGTGCACAGACAAAAATTTAGCAATCAACTCTCGAAGAGATAAATAAATTGCTAGAGAAGGGGCAAAATCTCAATGGGTTATGCAAAGCAAAAGCAGAGTTTTATTATCACCCAATGTACCAACTGTTCGGCAAAATGTTAATTAACGACCTGACAATGCATGCATGTCCTAAACATGATTTCTAAATGCAATGTCTATCAATTATTTTCTGGGTTTTTCCTGGTTAACATGAACAAAATTTAATTTGAATAACATGATTATGCGAATTCTAATCTAAGCATGCGTTGATGAACTAAAATGAAATCTAAGGGCATGTATGCTATGTTATTTAAATTAGATTCGCCCTATATGCAATCCTAATGACATGAATTAGGATTAATCATGATTAACCCTATCATTCAACTATATGAGATTATAATTTTTTTTTCTTTTTGTAAATACTATACTATAGGCAATGCATGAGATACCGTTATGACCTTAAAGCATATAGCTCTTAAATGACAAGCACTATATGACGTGAAAATTGTAAAACTAGTTTTCATGAGATGTGCATGTTATATTTGTGTGATTTTATTGGAAAGTTAAATTAGGAGACTTCCTAAAATATATGATAACCAAAGTTAAATTAGGAAATAAGTTATATTAAATTATAATCTAAGTTAGGTAATTTTTTAATTAATACAAGGTTCCTTGAATATGCAATTCTAAGATTTTCGTTTGTTTCACGAAAAATGAATGATTTAGAAAATACTTTCCTAAGAAAAATCGCTCATATCGCTGGTAATTAACAATTTTCGTAGACATGAAAATAATTTTGGTTCATTTGTTTTTGCTAGGTCGAGCATAATGGACTAACCGAATCGGGAACCATCCGGATTGGACCGAACCAACTAGTTAGATCCGAATCTCTAGAGCTCCGATTCGGTTCTCCGTTCCATAAAATTGGAACCTGGTCCCGGTTCCTAGTTCCAGGGGACGAACTGGACCGAATAATTATTTTTATTTAAAAAATTCTTAAATGTAAACCTAACCTAAGATGTTTAAAATGTTTGGTATGACTTCTAGTTTTAGCGATAACCCTATACAATTAGCGAGAGGTGGTTCAATAAATATGTGTTAATGAGAAAAATATAATGACAAATCATTAAAAAAAAAATGATGTAGTCGGCTCGGTTCCCAGTCCTTGAACCGGGAACCGGTCCTCACGGTTTGATTCAAGGGTGAGATCGACCGAATCGGAAACCGATCACCCCTAATTTTTACAAGCGATCTTTTTTAGGAAAATGTTTTCAAATTATTCATTTTATGTGAAATAAACAAAGCCTAAATTAGGAAAGTTTAGCAGATGTAATGCAACTCATGAATTAGGAAACAACCCGTCGAGACGATTACTCAAAATCATGTTATTACGGAATGCAACTCATGATACCACGACAGAAAGAAGTCATTTTGTCGGGCTTTTAGGCCTTGCTAATTACCAGTGTACAGCTTCCAATATCTTGATAGTTTTATTTCCTTGCTCAAGGTTTCAAGGAGTAAAGCCTGAACACTTTCAGGCGTTCAGGCAAGGGTTAAATCTAAGAAAATGAGATTCGAGATGCAATACAATTCACTTATTCATCTATTTGGCATTGCATCATCCATGTTTGCTGGCATAAGGCCGAGCGGCAAGGCGAGGCACTGCAAATCCTATTTTCCCAGGTTCAATTCGGGTGTCGCCCAATCGAGAAAAAAACCTCGAAATTTCTTATTCCGTTCCGCTGATATAAAACGCCGGACTGCCCGGCAGAAGCATGCAGAGTGGAAAGGACTCTTGAGGAAACGATGGCGCAGGTGAAGGACGATCTTCTTCACCTTGCTTAGCTCCCAACGAGACATCCAAAGGATGAAGACCCATGGCCCGCGTGCTTTCTGGCGTTGCCCTTCGTCTGAAACGGGGCACAATGCCCTAATTTCACATTGGATATCTCATTTACATCGTGGGTTGGATGTGCGTGGTCAGAAAGAACTTCGCGCAAAAATGGTCCCGACATTGCGGTCCTTTCGAAGAAACTTACAAATGGTGTGTCTTGTCGTTTTAGTAGCTCTTCTGCCTCGTTAGGGACGTCTTTCTTTGGCTCGAAATTGGGGTTCATCTGACCATTGATGAAGCCATTCCGTTTATCTTTTCATTTAAATTTTGTTTTTGGTTTTTGGAATTTCCACAGGAAAATGAGATGGTGGTGAAGATTCCCCACGTCGCTTTTAGGAAAAATTTTGGGCTCTTTCGAGACTTTTTCCCGAGCACGCAATTTCTCCAATCAAACGTGTTGAAAAGTCGTGCGAAATCGATGGCAAATGTCCTTTTTTTTTCATCGAAACCAAATACAGTTCACGCATCCACATTTAACCTCGTATTCCGAATCCAGCAATGGGACGTGTCGAAAATTTCGCTGAACATTTTCTTTATTAAGTGATGCCGCGGTTCTTTATTTGTGAGCTCGAATGAGTCTTTGGATTTTGCCACATCAATTAGTAAGTGAATTTTAGTATAATTTCACGGCGCGTCTAGCATTTTCCGCTTCGTTTTAACGGAAATGGTTGAGATGCGTATGTGAGTTGTGTTAAAAAAGTCTCGCACCAAAAAATTGATATGATATTGAGCAGTTAATATATCCAAATTGATTCATAACTTATCGACTTAAACTTTTCGGTGAAGGTGAGTCTAATTGTATGTGTTGTCGATGCTCGGACTTAACTCTCTCTTGCGATCTCCCAGGTGAAGGCATTTCCAACAAATGATATTAGAATTGATGGTTGATTAATGGGCCCACAATCTATTTCGATATTTGGTGAATATCTTAAGAAAGAAATTTGATGGCCATTGCAGTGGGTATTGATGAAGATTCAAGTTGATATGTTGATGCAAAAAGGTACCTTAATTAAGGAGAAGCGGACCTAACACTGAGCTCACATGTGAAGAAAAAATTATTGAAATGCACAAATGAGTTGTGTTAAAAATGTCCCATATCAAAAAATTGGTATGGTATGAATAGTTAATATATCCAAGTTGGCTCCTACATCGGATGGACAACGTGTTTTTATCTCGTAGACATGATCCGACGGCCATGAGGCCTGTCCCCACCTTCCCCTCCTGTTCAATCGCCTAAACATGCTATTGATAAGCTAACGACGGAGGACGAGTCACCACCAAGTCGAGATCCGAGTTTCGGATTGAGCCCGAGCCTCGAGATCAAGGGTTTGACCTCGAATCCGGGTCGATCGGAGATCGAGCAAGCTCGATCATGCAACTTGTAAAGGACTCATTTCATCGCGCACATTTACATTATAGATCTCTTATTCGCACACCAATTTCCACAAAGGGCCACACTCACGTTCCAGAATGTGAAATTTGTTGGAGTTGGCAAATATTTCGGGGACCCTTATTTCTTAAACGGGTATGCGCACGTGAGTTTAGGGAACCGAAGTGTTACCCAACGATATATGACCCTGCAGGCGCGAGATGCGGGGTTCGGCGCGCCCGACAGGGTGTGTCCATTGCCCGGTCACGGGTGCCCGGCGAGAGCCTCCCGACGTGGGTTCCTGCTCCGGTGAGCGGACGGCCACCCCGCTCGCCGGTGAGCGGGCGGGGTTCGGGAGCGGCGCTCCGAAACCTCTACGGTTTGGGTTTTTATTTGTGGCTCGTATGGTTGGAATTAAGAGATTTTAGATTTTTAGCCGTTTTTTGGGGCATATATATTTTGCTCGATTTTATCATTGTATTAGTAAGAATTGGAATGCAAAAAAATATAGTGAAATTTCTTTTCGGGACGTAACCTAATCTTGGGATGAACCAATCTTATTATTCCAATTTTTTCGATTCTCTGTGCGATCGTCTGATTTAATTTCGATAAATCCCTTCAAAATTGAACCCCTATCGCCGCGAAAACCATACGTTTGATGGTCCCCATGCGTGCATGAATTGTCCTGCCTGAGCATTGTGATGCGACGTTTCGCTCCATAAATGCATGAAGGAGCATGTACGTGCAAAGATAAAAATAGTCCAAACCTCTGCATTGCTCTGATAATTTCTGGCCCCTTCCCATCGACTTTTCTTTCAGCCTTTCGATGAGTTTATTTATCGTCCGCACGTGGTTTGTCTCATATTGAAAATATTCCAAAACATTTCTAATGCAGTCTTGGACCAGAGCCGGTAGAGGTTGAAAATATGAGCTCGTTTTTTGTTTGAACTCCCAATCCGTGCGCAGGATTGAAACGTGATAGAAAGTTCTATCCAAAGGGTTCGCGATCCGCTCTTCTTTCGATCGTGGATTTTCGCTCTCTAATTATCTTTGGAAGCAGGTAGTATAACCGTCCACTGCTCAATAATAATGCGACTTTGCTATGCCAGCCACAAATCCATAGATGACTGGGGAAATAAAAAGAATTGTGAAAATGTTTTTGTGACTTGGATAGCACGGTCGCACTCTTATTGAGCAGTGGACGGTTATGCAAGCATTTCTCATTATCTTTTTCCTATTTACAGCAAGGATAAAGTTCACCACCGTAAAGCTCACACTGATGGAGCTATAACTTGATCAGAATTCCTGTGCAACGAGTTAAGGTTTGAAAGCATTGTTCTATAGTATTTGATTTTCAACCATTCAAAATAGTGTGTGCTATAAACTTTGGTACAATTCGACGTGAATCTCACAATTTTCTTTGAGTCATACAAGAGTCCGTATGGAAGATGTTTTTATTATCGACAAGAATTTATATGTCTAAATATTTTCGTGGACAATGTGAAAAAATCATCAAAAAAGTCCCATGTAATTTGTATGCAAGTCGATCCTAAACCTTTGCGTATGTATACGCCAATTCAATTCTTTGGCTAACTTTAGTTGGAATCCATTGATGTGGACACTAGGCGATCTTGACGTATCTAATTTTTAATAATTCTTTATTTCGTATTTTTTTCTTTCTCTATTTTTTCCCTTCCTTTTATCTTCCTCCAACTAGTCGACAGATCGGCGATTGGCTAGAGGCCAAAGCCAGCGAGCTCGAGGTAAGCCTCGCAGAGCTAGGTGAGGCCGAACTTGCCATGGCTAGGCGAGGTCACCACACCACATTAAGGGTGAGGCCGAGACTCTCCATGGTCGGGTGAGCTCGGCCTTGCCCTACAACATTGATGTCCGGCCTCGTCATGCAACGGCGAGGCCCGCCTCATCCGAGATATGGCAAGGCCGAGTCTCGCCATCCCGAATGATGATGGCGAGGCCGACCTTGCCCTCACCGGCTCTATCCTTTGGTGGGTCGCCGATTTGGCTGGATGGAAGAAGAAGAAGAAGAAGAAGAAGAAGAAGAAGAAGAAGAGGGAGAGAGAGAGAGAGAGAGAGAGAGAGAGAGAGAGAGGAGAGAATAAAAAAATAAAACCATTCGAAAAAACAATAAGATATTAATAAAAAAATTGGCAATGTTAATGCAGGAGTCCGGATTAGCGTTGCCCGGCATCCATATTAGCTCAATTAGCCAAAGTTGATTGGAAAGATTGGATTGGAAGGTCGTCAATCCAAATGATTGGCTGGAGGAAGAAGAAGAAGAAGAAGAAGAGAGAGAGAGAGAAAATAAAAAAATAAAACCATTCGAAAAAACAATAAGATATTAATAAAAATTGGCAATGTTAATGCATGAGTTCAGCATTAGCGTTGAAGATCCATATCATTCGCTAGCCAAAGTTGATTGGAAAGATTGGATTGGAAGGTCGTCAATCATTTCTGGAGGAAGAAGAAGAAGAAGAAGAAGAAGAAGAAGAAGAGAGAGAGAGAGAGAGAGAATAAAAAAATAAAACCATTCATATTATATAAAGTCAATATAATACCGACATCCATTTTCGGGAGAATATTTCTGAAATTAATTGGGTAATTACATAGGTTTAAAACTTTTTTCCTCTCTCTTTCGGAACGCTTTGACTAACTTTCAGAGGGCGTTGTTACGTTTCTCGATCCGTATTTGTATGTTTCGTGGAATATAGACCATGTCAATCGAGCTATCTTAACCTTTGCAAGTGGGCTGTGATGAATCCTATGTAATTAAGGAAATGATGGGGTCCACAAAGTCTATTAAACCTCTAGCTAGCGAGAAAATATTTGGGGAGTTTGATATGCCACGGTGGCAAAACGCCACTCCATTCATTGGCCGCCACATGTCCAAGTGGACCCATCATTTCGACTTTTTCTGACCTCCGTTACCCTACGCCCTCCTCCGTTACTTTTCTCTCTCCTCTCTCTCCTCTTTTTTTTTTTTGGTGTCAAAATCTCCTCTCTCCCATGGCGTCAAGTTTTACAGTTCACCTCTTCTTCAGCCTCAACAGCCCACCGCGACGCCGTGGGTTTTGACTCGCGTGCACAAGGTAAAAATGCTTTCGGCCGAAGTCGCCGCCGTAGGCTTCCGACCGAAGTTCCGGGCGACCGAACGGTGGTCAGCATCAGGCACGCAGAGCAGGGAGCTGCTGACGTGCGCTTTGGTCAAGGTTGCCGAGTCTGGCGATGGCGTCGTCGCGCTTCATGCTATTGGTAACGAGAGTGAGAGAGAGGAAGGCTCGGGCTTAGGGTTTCTAGAGGTTGAGGTGTTTGTGTTTTTCGAGGTTAGTGTGAGTTGAGGAAGCATTTGCAACTTGAAGCAGGTTTTGATTTCTCCATTTGTTTCATTCAATAAAGCTCGAGAGGCTTTGCTCGTGATTTTTTCCTGTAAATTCGATCATCGTGTTTTGCACATCTTTGTTTGGAGCTTTAATGGAGTGAAAGCCGTTCCTGATTCATGGTGTCGTGAAGAAGGAAGAAGTAACGGAGGGGAGAGGGACGGTAACGGAAGGGAAAGAGGGAGGCAAATGAGAAACGACGGGAGGAAAAAAATCTGAAAGGTGGGCTCAATTTGGACACATGGCAATTAATGAGTGGAGTGTTATTTTGCCTTCGTGGCATATTAAACTCACCCAATATTTTCTCCTAGCTACATGTCTTATTATCCACGTGCAACTCGTGCATTTATAAAGCCACCCGTTTCCCAAGGACACTTTTAGGCTCCGTCTATTTGTGAAAAATTATTTATTTAAAAAATTTTTTTTTTCGAAAACGATCGCTTGTATCACATAAAATAATTAATTAATGAACAAAATTTCCTCATCGACAACAATACATGTCTAAACACCATCTTCGACGGTGGAATTATTGTTTGTTCATTCGTTTTTATGAGAGACGCAAGTAATCTTTTTTTAAGAAAATTGTTTATTTTTCGCGAAATAAATGAAACTTGATTTTAGCCAGTTGGTTTTTATCTAAATTTGGCCAGCATTCAATCATTTTAAGGCCAAGACCTCCTCCTTTCAAATTTGCCCCTTTAGCACAAGAATTATCACCTTTCCAACAGAGGGGTTAAAATAAAAAAGAAAGAAGAAGAGAGGTTTAATCTTCTGTTCAGTGAGCTTCATAACCTTCCTAGGAAGGGGAAAAAAAAATATCAAACCAATAGTTCCCCATTTAAGACATGTCGTAAATACATAGAAGAGTAGAAAGAAGTTTCTCACAAATTTAATGTGGGCGGACCCGAAAAATTTACCCTTCTTTGTAATGCATCAATATATTATGTGTTCGTCTCGATACTTGATGATAATGGTCATTTCGTGTCAATTCGTGTCGGCCTAAAGCATCACAGTTTCGATTTTACTTGTCAAATACTTGAATTACGATGAAATCGCTTCAACTCATATAGGTTCGTGTCAACATAACTTCGGCGTGTAATTTTGTGTTGGCCCCAATTGGACCGGAGAGTGCGGGTCCTATGACAATCACATCAAGGCAAATTAAAGATAAGACGAGGAGGAAGAAATATAAGTTGCGCCATGTGTCGATTTTCCATTGGTCGGTACCCCACTCCATTATGAAGTAGATAGCTCCAAATATCGAAAGGTGATTGATTTACCGTTTGCATGTTTCACATTTGCATCGACAGCACGTGATCCATCGTCCGAAATTCGAAAATATCCCGATCTCAAGACGTAAGTTATCGGATGAAATAACTCTACATGAACATAAGTACCCTCAGAATTTGATACTCGAGCGACGGCGATAACTCTCCTTATCATTCTTACGGGCAAATAATTAAAAAAGTCATAAATTTATTATGATTGTGTCATATTCAATCCTAAACATTTTTTTTTTTTTTGCTAATGGAATCATAAACCTTTCGCATTTATCTCAATTTTGATCGAAAATCGCGGACGTGGCTTGACCGACGCGAATATGGATAAATTTTTAATCATATTTTAATATTTTTAAATTATGCATTTATTTATTTATTTATTATTCTCTTTATTTTTTTTCTTTCTCTTTCTTGTATTTTCTTCCTTCTTCATCCGGCCAGTTCCGAGTTTGGTAAAAAAAATATTAAAATATTATTAAAAATATCAACATTAGTGATGGCCACGCCCAAAATTGGTATGATGGATTGAATTGGTATAAATCTGCAAAATATTTGGGACCACAATTACAAAACGCTTAAGACTTTTTTTTTGGTAAATTTCCATCTTTCTTACTTATCAAATCGTACTTTTCTTATAACTTGTATCTAGTTTACGCATTCTAAATGCGATCTTTTGATTTCTTTATCAATCAAAGGAGATTCCATCTATAATTTAATTGCGAGAGTGCTTCTAAAGTTCTCGCCCACTAGCCTTTTTGATGGGAAGGCATGCAGGTCGTACGTCGAGCCAGTCAATTATTTTGTCCCTCGTACGAGAGCATATAGCTGGAAGCCCTTATGTTATCTCGACCCAAAAAATGGGCTAGGATGGTCTAGATTCAAGCAGTGGCGCTCCAGAAACTTATGGTAAATTTATTTCGGTGAAAACTGAATAATTTTAAAAATATCTTTCTACAAAAAATCGCTTGTAATACTTACAAAAATTTATACAAACGAAACAAAATTTCATCATCCACAGAAATGGATAGACAAAAATTATCGTCGATAACGAATCATTTTTCATTGACTATTATTCCGAGCGATACAAGTGACTATTTTAGAAGAATATTATGTTAGGGTGTGGTTTATAATCCTCATCGACGGGGAAAGTGCGGGGGTCTCACTCATTGATGAGCGGACGGGTTCAAGGGAATCGTCCCGGCAAGGGTCACAAGGGGCCCCGGACACTGGAAGGTTTTTTATAGTTTAAGCCCATATTTTTCTATTGATAGTTTGGGTTTGGGCTCGTGAATAATTATTTCTACATATACTTTTTTTTTTTTTTTTTGTAATTGAGTCGTAAACAAGAGATGTGATGTCTTAATTATAGTAGAATCTCTCCGTTGGACGTAACTCTAATTTAAGGATGAATCGTGATTAAATTTTGTATCTCGATTTCTCTTTCTTCGCTTTTACACTTGCCTTCTGTGATTGTCCGCCGAATCCCGACATTTCTCCAAATCATTTATTTTTTTGCGAAAGAAAGGGAGCCTTATCTGAAGAAAGACATAATACAAGGATTCGTGCGGGACAAAAAAAAACCGAGTTTCGGGAGAGTGAGACGACACGGCAGTTCACAATTTATAATGCATTATACCACGTTTAATAAGCTTAAGAACACATTGTGTCAAGATCATTCGTTGTGGAAGACAATCGAGCAACAATTCAAAAACCAAATCGCCCTCACATCAAAGATCCACATCTAGCAAAACACAAGCCTGGTCCCCCGTCTTATCTCCTCCTCTCTTCCAATTTCCTACTTCATTTTCACGTTCCATGTCCATGCATTTAGGGCAAAATGAAGCCCAGAAAAATAGAAGAATAATAATAGAGCACGTGCCATCTAGACAAAAAAAAAATGAAATAAAAAATAAAGCACGTGCCATATTTTCCTTCCTCCTCTCCCTCTATAAAAACTCACTAGGCCAGCTCTCCAAAACCCCATCATCCCGAAGTCTCAATAACCATTGTTTTCAGCGATTGTCGTCTGCACCAGAAACGATCATCATCGCCATCATCATGTTGAAGCCACAGCTTCATCAATCCCAATCTGCCTCCCCTACCTTGTTCCCCTTAGCTAAGCCATTTAGCCAAGGCAATGGCGGGATTTCACTTTTACCGGTACGGTCCGCGCCTGCCTTCCAAAAGAGCCGTAGAAGCGGTCGAGTGGGGCTCGCCTCGAGAAAGATCAGAGCGGTAGCGAGCCCGAGCTTTACCGAGAAGTCGCTGTCGATAAAAGCCGTAGTGTCCGTGAAACCGAGCACCGGTGGGCTGTTCTCGGAGGTCGGGATAAAGGGAGGGCTCGATGAGATTACTGACTTGGTGGGGAAAACGCTCCTCTTGGAGCTTGTTAGTGCAGAGCTTGACCCCAGTAAGTATTGAGAACATTCAGTTTTTTAACCTTGAATTTGTTAACACAACTTGTAACAGAATGTAGGGGTAGGAACAGGTCAAATTTGGTTGCGATGTTCTCTTTTACTTTTTAATATGTCTTACGATGTTCATAATTTGACTTTCATCTGAAGTGAGACATATGATATTTTTCGAAGTACAAAACTGGTCGTATTTAGAATCATACATGAATTTATCACAATTTTTCTTAGACTATAATACATCTTTCAGGTTTGGAGAAAAAGTCACAGAAAGTAATTAAGTTGTTGATAAATTCTCCGTGGACGTTTGTTTGGATTAAAACACCTGATGTATGTTATCGAAATTAGCACTACATGCGAAAAATAAAATGTTAATAGAGGTGTAATCTTCTTGTCCTGTCATTAAACCACATTCCTATACTGTATATATGTCTAGAAAATCCTTACCCTAGCCACGTTCGACCTTCCACAGAGAAAGAGAGAGAGAGAGAGAGAGAGAGAGAGAGAGAGAGAGAGAGAGAGAGAGAGAGAGAGAGAGAGAGAGAGAGAGATGGTCCTAGCCTGCTTTATCCGGAAAGCATCTTGGACAAGAAGGGATCAACATTGCCTGGATGTAATATCGTAAATCAATCGAACAACATCGCTAATGTTCGATGTAACACCTCTAGAATGGTCCCTCGGAGATGTAATAAATCCAAAAGCAGCAGCCCAATGTCAATAGTCAAGCTGAAATCGCTTTCTCGAAAACGGACATTACCTCGTCGAAGAAATATCCAGATCCGAGGCCCCATTTCGATGATCTTTTGTTAGATTAGCCCCATTTACTGTCATGGCCTAATTTCAGCTTCCTAACACCAAATCCCAGCCTTAACATGGTGTGCGAGAGCCGACTATGATTTCGATCCTCTTATGATATTCAAAGAATCAGTCTCTTGTATCCACGATGTCGAAGATCTAACGCAGTCCTGATTTTCTGAACTCTGCTAACAGAGACGGGAAAAGAGAAGGGGACAATCAAAGGGTACGCACGCAAGAAGAGCCAGAGCAAGGAGGAGGTGACGTACGAGTGCGCGTTCGAGGTCGCAGAGGAGTTCGGGCGGGTCGGGGCGATTCTCGTGGAGAATGAGCACCACAAGGAGATGTTCCTCAGGGACATCCTCCTCGACGGGTTCGAGAGTGGTCCTGTTAGCATCACATGCAACTCATGGGTTCACTCCAAGTTCGATAACCCACAGAAGAGGATCTTCTTCACCAATAAGGTTAGATCACCCCCAGCAACAGAGCTTCCCATCTAGGGTTTTTCTCATTTTTCATGAGGTTATTACATAATAAGAAAAGGTCAAGACCATCTAGGATTGAGACATGAATAGATAGCATAAATATGGGATACTTGAAAATTAGTTTTTTTTTTTTTCCAAGACTGCTTAGTATTAAGTACGAAATTGTTTTGACGCACTTGAAGGCACTTAAGGAGGAGAGGATTGTCAAAGAAAGAGAGTATTTGGTCGTAGTCAGTTCAAACACATAAACCCATTAAATTAGCTATAACTGCTAAACAGTACTATAGAGGTAATATCAAAGTTATCTCAAGGCATAAGAGGTAAAATTCTTAGGGGTGAGCATGGTTCCACTGATGGAACCTGTCCGATTTCAAAGTATGCAGAAGTAGGTTCCGGATTCTAAAAATTGAAGAATCTATTGTGACAGAGTAGGTTTTAGGTTCTAGATATGTGGAACGTAAAATCTAGAACAATTTTATGTGTTTTTCTTGGTTCATATCTTGGCGTGATCCTGCGGTCTTTCATGGTATTCGATGATAATTGTATAATCTGAATTACCTGGTCCGAACTTCTGTTTCCGGCTATTTTTATAACTAAGACTTTTATTATGTTAATGTTTGTTATTCTTTATGTGTCTAAATAGAAGTTGTGATTAATGGATTGTAGCAGTAAGATATAGTCATTATAGGTGATCATTTACTAGAATCATTCAATTGAGGATACAGATAGAACTTAAATAGACTTTAGAATCAACCTTTCTCTGTAGCTCACACAAGATAAAAGATGTGGTGCAAATAAAAACCAACATTAATTTTAAGGACAAAAAGCTGGTGTCACTTCTGTCAGTCGAAACCACCTCGTACAACCCTTGGGGGACCTTAGCTTGTTGAAATGACCCTGCAGCAAGAACTCGTGAAACTAACGTACGATGCACGTGAATGAAAAGCGTCCACATTCATGAAAGTTTTTTAACTCTCTCAGCCACACAGTGTCCTTTCTAAGAAAAAAGAATCCAAGACAGCTTGCGTGGCAGGCCCCCGCCACCTAAAACTTGACAAAGAAATTCAATCAACTAAGAAAATTAATTAGAGAGATTACTATCTAAATTATGGGTATTGCTTAGATAGATTCAACTTGGAGCTTGATGGTTTTCTGAATTATGGGTATTGCTTAGATAGATTCAACTTGAAGCTTGACGGTTTTCATTTTCAATCGTTGCGCCCGCTTATGGGGGGCAGTGCTATTTACCAACGGAAACGCCGAGTGGGCTGAGGAGGCTGAGAGAGGAGGAGCTGGTGATCTTGCGAGGGAATGGCCAAGGCGAGAGGAAGTCGTACGAGAGGATATACGATTACGATGTGTACAACGATCTTGGGAATCCGGACAGCAGCGCGAACAAGAAGAGACCGGTATTAGGTAGCAAAGAGTTTCCGTACCCGAGACGATGCCGGACCGGGCGCCCTCGGTGCAAAACCGGTGAGTCGAGAAATCATTGTCATCATTTCATAATAATGGCCAACCCAGCATAACTTTAGTTTTGAACGAGGTCCATTCGTATGATTTTTTTCGTTTGGTGGCCGACAGGCCATATGTATGATTTGAATAAAGTTCTTTTTGGACGGGAAATGCACTCCATAATAATCTGTCCTAAGGTGAAATTCCTTTGTCTCTTCCTACTCCATAAAAATGGAAAATGAAACTTTTGTATTTTGTCACTCGAAAAACCATAGTCACAAAAAAATCAGCCATTCGTAGTTTCATATCCTTTTTGCATGCTTCTGGCTATGATCATATCTTTATCAACGTAATGTAATGAAGGACCTAGCAGTAAATCAACAATTGATTATAACTAATGTCAAGCAGATCCACAATCGGAATCGAGGAGCTCAAGCATATATGTGCCTCGAGACGAAGAGTTCTCGACAATAAAGGAATTGACATTCTCGGCGAAGACAGTGTACTCGGTGGTGCACGCGCTGGTGCCGTCGATCGAGACAGCAATAGTCGACACCGACCTAGGGTTCCCCTACTTCACTGCCATCGACGAGCTCTTTAACGAAGGCATCAACTTGCCCCCGTTGCACAAGCAAGTCTCCTTCAAGGACCTCCTTCCTCGGCTCATCAAGGCTGTCACCGATGCCGCGGAAAATGTCTTGCGCTTCGAAACCCCCGAAACCATGAATCGTAAGCTAACTCTTTTCCTCTCCCTCTCTCTTTAGTTAGGTTCTATGTTTGAGAGCGGTCTCACATAAAATTTTATGGTATCTTCCACTCAATGCGCTCAATGAAAGGGACTAACAGGTGGTCCAGTTGATATAATTCTTTGGAGAAAGTTACGTGATAATCAAACCATTCTATCTTTAGGAGAATAAATTATTGGTCAATCATAGACCATAAGTTAAATGAGTTTTTTTTTACTATTTACGGTAGATATTATTATATATCTCCGAGATTTCTGATGTATAACAATGAGCTGCGTTGTTACGCCATGCAGGAGACAGATTCTTTTGGTTTAATGACGACGAGTTCGCTCGTCAAACCCTGGCGGGAATCAACCCTTACACGATTCAATTGGTCACGGTAATAATGACATACATCACGTGCACAACTATATAATTTTCTTGCATACAATTAATTTGGTTCCATGTTCCCTAGAAAACTAATACATAAGTGGTGTTAAAATGTGTACTTAGGAGTGGCCCTTAAGGAGCAAGCTCGACCCTAAAATCTACGGCCCCTTGAATCGGCAATCACGACAGATATCATCGAAAGGGAAATTAAAGGCTTTATGACCGTCAATGAGGTACGAGGAAACTAACTCGACGAAGTATCACCTAGTTCTATCCACACTCTAGGATCGAGTATAAATGTAAATCAAACCAACCCAATTGATGAAGTTCCACCCGAATCGTTATGCAGGCCGTAAAGCAAAAGAAGCTGTTCATGCTGGACTACCACGACCTTTTCCTACCATACGTGAACAAAGTGAGGCAGCTCAAGGGGACGACCCTGTACGGATCGAGGACCCTCTTCTTCTTGACCCCCGACAGCACGTTGAAGCCCCTCGCCATCGAGCTCACTCGGCCACCGACCGATGATGGGAAGCCGCAATGGAAGGAGGTGTTCACCCCGTCGTGGCACTCCACTGGCAAGTGGCTCTGGCGGCTCGCCAAGGCCCATGTCCTGGCCCACGACTCTGGATACCACCAGCTCGTCAGCCACTGGTAACAAAACCAGCCCGTCACTATTTGCCTAGGCGCTGATGGTGCGACTGATGTTTCTCTTCTTTCGGTCGTCGCAGGCTGCGCACTCACTGTGCCACGGAACCCTACATAATAGCGGCTAACCGGCAACTTAGCACGATGCACCCGATCTACAAGTTGTTGCACCCGCACTTCCGGTACACGATGGAGATCAACGCGCTGGCTCGCGGGTATCTCATCAACGGCGACGGCATCATCGAGACCTCATTCTCTCCAGGCAAGTACTCCGCGGAGCTCAGCTCCGTCGCTTATGACAAGCAGTGGCAATTCAACTTACAAAGCTTGCCCAATGACTTGATTAGCAGGTATTGTATATCAATTGATTAGTTGCATACCTCTTATTTAGAATAAATTAGTCACGCTTTTCTAATCATCTCAATTCCTACCAGGGGGTTGGCAGTGGAGGACCGGACGGCACCCCATGGCCTCAAGCTAGCGATCGAGGACTACCCCTTCGCCAACGACGGCCTCCTCTTGTGGGACACCATCAAGGAGTGGGTCACCGACTATGTCAACCACTACTACCCCGACCCGAGCTGCATTGCGTCAGACAAGGAGCTCCAATCCTGGTGGACCGAGATCCGGACCGTTGGCCACGGCGACAAGAAAGACTCCCCTGGGTGGCCCAACCTCAAGACCCCGTCTGACCTCATCCACATTATCACCACCATTGTCTGGGTCGCCTCCGGCCACCATGCCGCCGTCAACTTCGGCCAGTACACCTACGCCGGCTACTTCCCGAACCGGCCCACTATTGCCCGAACCAACATGCCTGTCGAGGATCCAACAGAAGAAGAGCTCAAGATCTTCTGGCACAAGCCCGAGCTCACGCTCCTCAGGTGCTATCCTTCACAGATACAGGCGACGACGGTGATGGCAATCCTTGATGTGTTATCGAACCACTCGCCGGATGAGGAGTACATAGGACAAGATCCGGAACCGGCGTGGAAGGAGGAGCCAGTGATAAACGCAGCGTTCGAGAGGTTCAGCGGGAAGCTGAAGGAGCTTGAGGGCATCATCGATGAAAGGAACACTGACCCAAGGTTTAAGAACCGGAACGGGGCTGGGGTCTTGCCGTATGAGCTGTTGAAGCCATTCTCCGAGTCCGGCGTGACTGGGAAGGGAGTTCCATACAGCATTTCCATTTGAGAAAACGAGATTCTTGTCCATGGCGGTGCAGAGAAAATGCTTTTCTATATACTATGCTAGCATATGCCGACGATAATGTGATCATCCTAGTTTGCGGACAATATTGTCTAATTTCATTGTCCAGTTTGTCATGTGTTACCAATATCTACGTGATTGTGATTAGATTGAGCTATTATTGCCAGCACCCGGAATATGGGAGTTTAGCTCATATGCTCTACTAGGTAGGATTAGATGAGTCGCACGTTTGCCTCATCCTTGTTTGGTCTAGAGAGGTACAAGAGGTCTGGTCTTTTTAGGAGATTTAAGTAAGAGGTCCAATGGTTGCCTGTCCACGAACGCCCCGACAAATCTTTGGTTCTGTTCCGACTTCACAACATCGCCGGGACGGAAGCTTTCCAGCCCTGCAAGAACGACGCTGCTGTGGCCCCGATCTGTCGACCACGAGTTGGATCTTCATGCTTGAGCTTCTCTTTATTGCAGGTTACTTAGGGCTAGGTTCTACCCAAGTCCGGCCGAGTCTTGTGGGTCACCTTGGCCACTGCCGCACCTCCCTGTTGTCGCCGGTCCTCGCCGTTCGCTAGTCCCATGTTGGAAACAAGTTTTTCAGATGATTTGATTATTCCATTGCTAATTTGGATTTATCGAAATCTAAATTGATTTGTTCGAAATTGTTAGGCATATCCACGTTAGGAGATTTCGTCGTTTTAAGATGCGCGTATATTCGACAGTTCGATCTTTAGGCATTAAGATCGGGTGATGGTTTGCACTTGTTTCCTATTTTGATTTGAGGGGAACATTTGATTGTGTGGTTTACTTATGTTACACATTATCATTTTAGTAAATATCCTTATAAAAATATACAAAAATTGCATAGCATTTCAGGATAGATTGCTTTCCTAGTTAAAATTGCAAAATGGGGAAAATATGTAGTAATCTAAGAAAATTTCTAATTTCGAAAAGGATTTAACTTTAATTATTTGCTAATTTAAATTATTGTAATCTAGCATTTTAGATAGTTTTATATTTTGATTTTTGAAGAACATCACTAAAAAGAT
Source organism: Rhodamnia rubescens (assembly GCA_021437795.1). Lineage (NCBI taxonomy): Eukaryota > Viridiplantae > Streptophyta > Magnoliopsida > Myrtales > Myrtaceae > Rhodamnia > Rhodamnia rubescens. The sequence goes on from JAILYA010000021.1 coordinate 796,935, forward strand.
ATGAGTATATCGTATAGAATAAGATGCATTGCATGTCGCGTCATCTTGCCACGTCATCATTCTTGCCATGTCATTGTCCTTTGCCATGTCACAATTTCCATGTTATTTAGTGATTGCATGTTTGGTTCACATAGTTTAAATTGCATGTCATGTTAGAATAGTTCATATTACATCTCATGTTAAAATTGGCATCACGTAGACATAATTTGTAATTAAAATTGCATCTCATGTATTGCATTTTAATAAGTTGTAGAATATTTGGTAATTAATCTCCGTAAGATTTTGCTTTGCTTGCATGAGGTATATAAGTACTTACCCTATTCTAGGCATATTTTTACTTATATGCTTTGAGATCCTGCCACTCCAAATATCACATGTTCTGTCATTACCTTGCCTCTGCCCATTGCTCAGGATTATTGTTTGTTAAATTCTTGATTGCGCACCAGCATGGCCCCTCTTGAATGTTAGTGATTTAGGCTTAACATCGACCAACATTGATTGCGAAATATTTTTGAAAATAAAGAGAAAATGTATCGAGATGATGTTAGATTAATCTATCATGATCAAGTCCCCGAATCCATAGAATATTTGGTTTACGGACGTTAATCACTCTCCCATACTTCACTTAGGTGTCTAATCGACCTACCAATAAGCGATTAGTGGCGATTCCTAATTGAAATAAATTGCATGTTTTATTGTTAAACTGAATACCCAGTTGCGTTTGATAGGGCTTGAGAGTGCCCGCGCTAAGTTTTTGGGTATAACAATCCACTTGTATTCCTTTTTGATGGTTGACTTCTGGAAAGGTCGCAAGAAACTTTTGTGCATTCGTATGTAAAGATTAGGTGAGCATGTCGGTCCACCTCATTGCGAGCTGAGCTCACATGTTCCGAATTCATCTATACTTTTTGACTAGGTGGTCGGAAAAGAACAACTCTATATGGGTCAAAAAGCCCAAATCAGTCGGAAGCCTGAGTATGGCCGAATTGAAACTGGACCGTCTATTGAGCTACGACTTATTTCCCACATACCAGCTGCGCGTGGGCAGGTTAAAGATCAATTCCTGCTCTATAACTTACGATTGTAAACATAATTATTTATCATGTCACGTAGAGGTCAAAGGTCGTTGGCTACAGTTTGATTACTATGAATAAAAAAAAAAATTTCTCTCGTTTTTCTCGAACCTTTATTCAGTCAAGCATCGGATGGTTCTACTAAGAAAATCACAAGAGACTTTTTTTTTTCTTCTTTTGGTGAGCAACGATTTGATTTAGAAGAAGATCAATCTAGTTCGACGCTCATTTTGAGCTTGCACAACAACATATATATTTTCCTCGTACTTTTACATGAACATTCTTGATAAAAAAAAAAGTTCTTTCCATACGTAGACATGAGTGAAATTAATAAGGCTCCGTTTGTTCGGCCGATTTTTTTTTTTTTTTGTTGAAATCCATTTTCGGACGTTTGGACCGCTTAGGAAAATGAGTCAATGGAAGATATTTTCATAGTCAATAAAACAACTATGTATAGATTCAAGAAAATTATTTTTTTTTGGAGAATTTATTTTCCAAAAAATAACTATACATTGGGGCGCCCGCGTTAGAGACCTTCGAGCTTGGCCACGGGATCCCGGACTTGAGTTACACATAAAGTAGAAAAAACTATATAGATAAGACATATGTAGGTTCATCGGAGCCATAAGGATATTCTCCGATGGCACATTAGATTTCGTGACACATAAATGAGAGAGAATAGTGATTAACAACTACGAGATGTGAACTTCATTAGAGTAAAATCAAAAACCTTAATTTGGCAAGTTGGGCCCTATTTATAGAGCTTTTCAGCTAGGCACTCTCATGACAGGTTGGGTCGGACTCGAGGCTACACTAGCTAAGCCCATATTAGACTAGTTAAGAATCATTATATCTTACCTTATTAGACCAACCCTATAAACGGTAAATTAATCCCTTAAAATAGTAGATTACGATCTCAATTAATATAAACCTACGTTAGGAAAACTCTAACATTCTCCCACTTGGGCTAATATTAATTAAAACTATAATGTAAGTGCGCATCTCTATCTTTGGTCCGAAGATTATTTTTGAAGCGGCCATGCCCAAGTATCCTGTTCCCACTCCCAAGTCACTACCGCTCGTGACCGAGCCAATCAAGGCCGTGCTGCGGCCCTTGACGGTCAACCTCGAGTACATTAAGCTTGGGCCCAAGTCGGTCGAGGCCGGGCCCAAGATCCCAATGCCTGTGGTAAGGTACTCGACTCTTGCGCGCATGTGACCAATGCCGGGGCCCGGTCCATTGAGGCCAAACTCCGGTCTAAAGAAGCCGGGCCTGGGTCTCTTGAGAACAGGCTTGAGACCTTAGTTCCCATGTACTCGACTCTCACATCGAAGTCATTAATGCATAGACCTGGGTTTGTTGAGGCTGGGCACAAGTCTAAAAATGCTAGGACCAAGTCTTTCAATTATGGGCTTGGGATCCTAGTGCCCATACCTAGGTCCTCCCCTTTAGTGCCTGTGCTCGGGTTCCTAGTGGTTGTGCTCGAGAAATCCTGACTCTTGTGATCGGGACCCCGGCGATGGGTCGGGGGAGGCGTTTCCCCCTGTGCTGGAGCTAGGATCCTCGTTTACTCGAGTCCAAGACCTCGACAGCCGAGCTCGATCTCTCGAGACCAAGCCCAAGACCTCAATGCCTGTGCATGAGTCTTCCATGATGATGCCCACCTTCCCGTAACCTCAAAGGTTGTGCTTGAGTTCTTCGTGGCTACGTCCAGGACCCCGACGCTTTAGCTTGAGTGCTACAAGGCTAACAAAGTAAAAGCTGGTTTTCCTTTTCAGATGACGGAAGATTCCCAATTTATTTTCAGATTTCAACTAAATATTGAAAAATATACGTCGTCATAGAAGATGATTTCCATAAATACCGAATTTTCAACGAAACATATCGGCATAAATACGTTAGGCTGCATGATATTCTCATAGTCAAACCCGATAATAGAAATAAAAACTATATAAATCTCAATTTGATCAACTTGAAGAGAGGAGTTTTGCGGTTTGCAAATAAATCCACAAATTAAGATTGAGCGTATCGTTCGTGTCCACTAAGAAAGCTTTTGAACCAAGTGACGGAGAGCTTTGGTTATATTTTGAGCCCACAATTAGTGTTGGTAAGTGTCAATAATCTGTCGGTTACTTACCAACGTTTTTATGAAATTACCAATCTTTTTTTGTAGTTAGTAAATTGGCAATTTTTATGCTAACTTACCAACTTTTTGTCGGCCATTAAATTACCACTTACTACTGGATTAATTACCAACTCTCATTTTAGTTATTTACCTTTATTTTTTTTTTTCAATTGTTTCAATATTTCTTATTGTTTACAAACTTCAATTTTCATCTCTTTACAACACCTTAAATTTACCAGTTTTTTTTTTTTAACTGATGTGCAACATTCAGAAAAACAAAGACATCTGTGCCGGAAACAAACTGTGGAAGTTTAAGAAAGAGAATGAAGTGTAACGAAGTTCTTATAATTAGTTTGCGAGACACCATTCGTCAAATCTCTCCTTTTATAGGCAGTATAATTTGTTTCTAGATTGTAGGAGGCATTTCAAGCGAACCTAATTCCCTTAAATAAAAAAAACACCAACGTTCTGGCCCGAATTTTTTGTTTCTTGAAAACATAACTTTATCTCGAGTCTCAATTTTGGCCTAATTTTTTTTTTTGGGGGGTCTCATAAGAAATCCCCAACTTTCGTTTTTCATTCCACGTGTACTCCTCGAGGTTATACATTGCGGAAGTCCAATGAAGATCGTCAAGGAAAAGCCAAAGTTTGAGTTTGTCAATATATCCAATTAACCCCATCTTCACTTAATAGCTTAAGCCGATGAATTATAGGAAAACTAAGATATATTAGCTGATCGAGTCACATCAATCATTTAATGTGGGACTTTTTTCTAACTAACTCGCACTTCTAATGAACAGTCTTCCTCTTGAGTGAGAGCTCAGTGTTATGTGTATTCCCCCTTATTTTTGGCATCCTTCATGTATCAACCCATCTAAATTGAATCTCCATTTTGTTGCCTTGCTAAGACCGCAACAACAACACCCAAATTAGTCCCTAGTCACTTTCTTCATGTTGAACCATGAAGGCTGCCGTCGAAATCGCGGTGGTCACAGATTCATGCATTAAGACATTCACTATCATCGATACACATTCAGAGAGGGCCGCCAATCAATTATTGGCTCTGCTACCAATTGTTGCTTTGTAATATAAAGAGAGTGAACTAGATAACCGATGTTTTAACAAGTGAAGAAGATTGAAATTTCCTTTTTCTCTTAGAAACTTTTTATAAGAAAAATAAAAATGAAATGATATTAAAACAAAAACATTTCTGATGAATTTCATGAACACGATCACGTTCACGTGGGCGATACCTTTATCCACGGCTAAAGAACACTAGAAGTGCCAAAGCTTGTGTACGACGCTCACTTTAGTGCTAAAACTTTCAAAACGATAACTTAAGTGTCAACTTTTTTAGAAAACGATCACTTAAGTGCTAACTTCTTTTAAAAACGATCATTTCATTGCCAACTCTAATTTGAGCTGATGTGGCTTACCAAAAATCCGACACGTGCTATTTTTATTAATATTTGAGTTGACGTGGCTCGGTGGAGTTGACAATGAAGTGATCATTTTTTAAAAAAATTGGCACTCAAATGATCGTTTTTAAAAAAATTGGCACTTAAGTGATCGTTTTGAAAGTTTTGGCATTGAAGTGATCGTTTTCAAAAAATTTGGCACTTAAGTGATCATTTTAAAAGTTTTGACACTAAAATAAGTGCCGTACACAAGTTTTGGAACTTGTAGTGTACTTAAGCCCTTTCTCCATTATGAGTTCCTTCTTATCAAATAAAAGATAAAGAGAGAAGCTGCACATCTTTGAAAGCACCAAGAAATAATCAATTCAGTTTTAATTTATTGTACGAATTTTAACGTAGTTTTTAATTTTTGCGTAGAATTTCAATATAATTATTCTAGCCAATTTTTGCCCGACGTGGAGGTCCAATCATCGATGATAACCATTTCATTTCTCTATTTTCTTATTTTCCTGTTCTCGAGAACATGTTTGAATAAAAATCCGTTTACTCAAATAATTTCATCTTTCTATTTTCGATACTAATTTTTAGCTTATAAATAGGTTTGGAACAAAAATAAAAACTAGAATTTTCCTCCTTTTCTATTTCTAGAATAGAAACAGAAATTAAAGTTTTTCTCATCGCTCAATCCCTCTCTCTCGCGTCCCTGTCATCGGCCGCTGGTATCCGTTTGCTAGTATCCGTCCGTCGGTCGCCCTCGACCATTTGCTGGTCATCGCCGTCGGTCGCCGTTTGCCCGCCAGTCGCTAGCGGGAAACTATAGAAATTTTATGATATCAAACGACTTTCTTTTTTAGGAGCAAAAATCTTATGTTGTTATTAAACGCGTTTCTTTGCTCATAAAATCGTATAGGGAATAGAAAATAAAAAAATTTATCTTTGGCTATAAATAGCTCCTGGAAATAAAATGACTATCGTTTGCTCTCTAAATATCCAAATTATCAAAGAAACTTCAGCTATAGCGGCGAAAACACAAGTTCCTCATATCAGCCTAATTGAAAGCTTCCATTTGGTCTATTGCAAGCTCTGCACTCCCCATACATCAGGAATAAAAGTCGTCAGCTACCTTGAACAACAGCTAAAACACAGACAAATACACCTCAGACAAAAGGAAATATCACGTACTATCATAACATGGACACTCGCATGATTCAATCTTTCAGACACGTGCTGGTGGCTCCGATGAAAGCGAGCAAGAAGTAGAATCCAAACGGAGTCCGGCTCGGAGTGGACTTTGATTACGTGATGACGTACAAGTGAACAGCTGAGACACGACGCTCTCTGAATCAACAATCAGAGTCGCCGGATCTAGGGTTGAGCCTGATATCGCTTTGTAGCTTGAGCCCTCCAAGCCTGGGGACTCGTGCTCCACACAACGAGAGAGGTCAAGCACTCCAGATCTGGGGCTCAAGCTCAATGCCACGGCGGAGCTCGAGGTCGTCTGGCGCAGCATCGAGCTTGGTCGAGATCCGAGAGCCACCGAGCTCGACTATAAACAAAGCGAGAGGAGGGGGACGTGTGGCGATTATGGTGGATAATAAAGACATCCTAGGCAAATCGAGATCAGAAATTTGAGGAAAAAAAATTAAGAAGAAGATTAACAGTAAAGATTGTACGAAGAAGAAGACGATCAACGATAAAGAAAAATGTAAAAAAAAGAAGAATAAGAAAGAAAAGAATAAAAAATCGAGAATACATAAATTACTCAAAACGATGCCATTTTGAGTAAAATCATCTATGTTAGATCGTCAACACGTATCACATAGGATGACCATCAATAACCTGGACTGCATCGTTAGTGATTTCGGGCAAAAATTAGTCGAAAAGACTACATTAAAACAATTGAAACGTTTATCATTGTATTTAAATCTATAGATTATGGGATTGAATTGATAACTTTCCCTTCAAAGTACACACCTATCTAAAGCCAAATAAGACGGTCCAAGCAGAGCTAACAACGAGCCATTTAAAGGATGTAGATGGCTTCTCTGCGTGTATGGCATTGTCCTTCATCTAAAATGTAACTGCATTGAGTGGGTGGTACAAAAAGAACTGGCGCAAATGGTTTTAAGCAGAAATCCCATACTTTCATCCTAATAGATCATCAAGAGAGAATCTAAATACGAACTCGTCAACATATTTAATTGACCCACATTTAGCCAAAAGTTTAATCTATGATATATTAACCGCTTCATCATCTTCACAATGATTATTTGATAAGTAATTTTTTTAACACACCTCACATATGTAACTCAACAAATATTTTGGTCATTTTGATTTTTCTACTTCATCTTCGCTGGTGTTCTTTCTTGGGTCGAAATTAGGGTAAATCTGACCTTTTCATGAAGGCATTCGATTTATCTTTTCATTTATTAGTTTTTTTTTTTGGGTGGGGGTGGGGGGAATTGTCACTAGAAAACGAGCAGATGGTGGCGAAGGACTAGCGCGTCGCATTCAAGAATGAGAAAGGCGTGGCTCTCAATTAGAAACATCGTACGGCGAAGATTCCATGAAGAGTGCTGTGACTTGATGGTCATTGTCTTTTCTCAGCGTTCGTGCATGCACAGGAAACTTCCTTTTTCGCATCAAGCAATGCCGCATGTATTGAAAATTCACCTAAAGAGTAAAACGCGTGCCACTTCCCATGTTTTCATCGCCCCTATTCAAAAGCTTAAATTATTAAGTGAAGAAAAATCACATAAATATCAAAAATATATAAAACTCGTTGTCAGAGCGATATAAAATAACAACAACTAAAACATCCCCTTTCGAAAGAAGATCACATGAATATAAAGAATATATATCCAACAACAACTTCAACTCCTCTTTTCACGCATGGTCGGAGTCAAGCGGTACGTGAAATTTGCTAATGGAGTGCCTATATACGCGACACACCGCTCCGATACCATATTAAAAAGTCCAATTCAAAAATTTAAATTATTAGGTGAAGAGGGACCACAATAATATAAAGAAAGATAAAAAACTTGTTGTTAGGCGATGTGAGACAATAACAACAACTCCAATAGTTTCTAAGTATGGATGGTGTTAGGACGTCATACATCTTATCCACACTCACGACTTTATCCACGAAATCGACTAATGTTGTCGCTAGAGCCATACGACAAAGTTGTGGCCTCATGGTCCATGCATGCATGAAAGCGTTTGCTCATGTTGTGATAATGAATTTTGCACGTATGCAAAATCCGGTAAAATCCGTTACTCAAGTGATGTGAAAATTAACCTTTAATTGATACGGTAAATGCATGCCATAAACTTAAGAACATACACGTGAAAAACCTTAACGCTATCTATGAGAGCCTCTCTGTCCAAGATAGAGTGTTTCATTAGAGACACGGCGTCTTTAATATCATCTCTTACATGCGCACCGAAGTTAAAACATTAATGGTCTCAACCCATGTTGATCATCATATAAGGCGCGATTACGGGTGGATCTTAACTTATGAATCGTTCAAGAAGACCTCTTTCGCTTGATGTGGGTTTTGCGATGTCACGAAACACCTCCAATTAATGTACGGACAGAAAATCATATGTATGATGGACTTGAAATTGAAGAATGGGGAGCATTTTTGCAACTATCATACGTGAAATTAATGTGGGCCATGGAAGCTGTGAAATCCTAACCTAAAATAGGTAAACTATTAAATGAAATGTCACTACATCAACATAAGAACTATTAGAAAATTTACTACTCAAGTGATTTGGGATAACATTTTGCCAACTAATTGATGTCTCTGAGTCTCTCTCTCTCTTTTTTTCTCTCTCTCTCTCTCTCTCTCAATATGTACAATTATGTATGAATGTATGTATGTACCTAAATATATTTTGCAACTATTTCTTCAATAATTTTTGCTTTTTCTTTCCTTTTATCATCTTTCTTATTTCTAAAATCGTCTTTTTGAATAACTTCCCACTTTTGTACACATTTCTAATATAAAAAAGTTGTCATGTCAGTAATCACGCCTGCATGATTAATTATGTTAATTATGTTCATTTTTTATTTACTATTTTTATATTATTTTTTGTCTCTTTTCTTTTCTTCTTTTTATTTCTTTTTATTCCCTTCCATCGTTCCTTAATAAGTATTTATTGAACAATAAGCCTTACTAATGTGCCTAGAATACTAATATACCTAATATATGAAATAAATATAATGTATAACAGATAATATAGAGGAGATAGAAATCCTAAAATATAAATAATAACACGAATAAATATAAACAAAAACTGTTCTTATTTTTTTTTTCTGTTTTAATACGATTCAAATATTATTTATCTTTAATTATTATTTATCTTTTATTAATTTAAGAAGTTTGTTAATCGACAAAAGTAGCTTTTATACTATGGAAATAAGAAAACCTATCTATCTTTATCCCACCTCCCTAGTGGGATATTTTATACAGCATATATCTCTATTATATCGGACTTATCTTATCTTGGGCCGGAATTAAATACTAGATATGAAAATTTTATTTTATTCTGACTACCAAACGTAGCCTAAGTGGCTCCTATCAATTTTGATTATTGACAGAGAGAAAGGGGGGGGGGGTTAGTGTGGCAAGGGAAGGGGGGTTGGTCATGCTGTCATGGCTATAGTTGTGGCAAAAGGATAGTCGTGACATTAGTATTGAGCAACTATAGAAGAAGTAATAGATGAGAGGGAGAAAAAGAGACGGAGTGGCCTGTGAACATATGTCTATATATCCACGAGCACGAACATAGAGATTTGACTATCAAGAGGCTCATGAAACATCCTACAAACTCTACAAATTGGCTAAGTTCAAGCGTTTGACATCTCTAGGTAGCCCTCATCTAGAATAGTTTGCTCACATTAACTGGGTTTTAATGGGTGACTTTTAGACGCAGAGAAAATTAAAACCACCCCAAATATCCAAGAATTGCGTCAACTACAAGTTGCTAAGGCGTGTGCAAATTGGGATTAGGGTTATAATCTTTTTACAGTGTGATAAGATAACCCTTGACTAAGTCCAACGTCAATCCAACTTGTATAAGACTCGTTTTATTGAGTTTATACTGTTCGAATCATGTCTTATACGTGTACCACTTTCCTCCATGTTTTTATCGTTTATAATTATGGATAGTGCCAGGACGTCATACTTCTTAACCCCCACTCATGACTCACGTTTCGACGTTATCTATAAAATCGACCAATACGATTTTCCTTCTTTTGTTGTCTTCGTTACTTATTAAATCGTGGCTTTGAACAACATTTCTCTTTTGTACACATTTTTAATATAAAAAAGTTGTCATGTCAGTAATCACGCCCGTATGATTAATTATGTTAATGATGAGGCTACACGATTGCACAAAATCAGAAAGCGAAAGGACATGATTGCGCAGATTGGTTTGAATTGCTTAAGTCGGAAAAGTCTTGAACTTCCTTCAAAGACTGTCCGCTACGATATTGCAAGTGGCTGCGTACTACGATCAATTTCATGCGACCTTCCGATTCCTTTCTCTATCAAAAGAGAATTCATCTGAGGTTTCATCGCGCGACCGCTTCTAAAAGTCTCAACCACTAGTCTTGTTAATTGGAAGGCTTGCAGGTCACACGTACAGCCGGTCAACTATTTCGACTTTTCTATGAGAGTCTTTACAAGGAAACCCTATCAATATCGTGACCCAAAAATTTGCGCAAAAGCGGTCCAGATTCAGAAACTTAGTCCAAGAAAGACGAGATAGAGATGCTTGTGCGGAAAAACCTAACTTATCAGAGTGATACGGCAAAACCTTAGTGAAAATTCGTAAACTATAACGTATCTGTGAAAATTATACCGAGCAACCAAAAAAGCGACAGACCCTCACTAACTTGGCCCCTAGTCCGGCAATGAATGCTTGACACGTTTATATAAGCTCTTGAACCTAATAGTCCGAAGACTATCAAGCGATAATTCAAGAACCTAATAGCTCTCACGGTCAAAGATCCACAATTTGCAAAACACGACGGCCTCCACTAAGATGATATTCCAAACGTAAGGACAAGACGTATGCCTCGAATGATTTTGAGTGGTGGAAAAGTACGCGGGTGGTTCTGGTCGGGTTATAGATTTTCCAAGGCGGGTTCTAAAACAAACTTCGGTCCCATTCGTTCTTGAATTTTCCCGAGCCTTTGAAATATCTTTGCGTGCAGACCGTCACGGCCATGCAAAGTCAAATTCGATAAGAGTTTGCTCCGTAAGATACACGAGGACAAGTCTAATCCACCGTCTTCGTTCCTCCTCTCTTCGCCATTTCCTGCTTCATTTTCACGTGCCCTGCACGTGCATTTAGGGAAAAATAAAACCCAGAAAAAAGAAGAATAGTAATAAAGCACATGCCATATTTTCCTTCCTCCTCTCACTCTACAAAAACCACTGGACCAACTCTCCAAAACCCCATCATACCTAAGTCTCAATAACCATTGTTTTCAGCAATTGTTGTCTGCACCATTCTCTCCTTCAAGAACACACCGGAAACGATCATCACCACCATCACCATGTTGAAGCCACAGCTTCATCAATCCCAATCTGCGTCCCCAACCTTGTTCCCATTAACTAAGCCATTTAGCCAAGGCAATGGTGGGATCGCGGCTTTTCCAGTACGGTCCACACCTGCTCTTCGAAAGAGCCATAGAAGCGCTCGAGTGCGGCTTGCCTCGAGAAAGATCAAAGCGATAGCGAGCCCCAGCACTACCGAGACGTTGCTGTCGGTCAAAGCGGTAGTCACCGTGAAACAGAGCCCCGGTGGGTTGTTCTCGGAAATCGGGATAAAGGGGGGCTCGATAAGATCACTGATCTGGTGGGGAAAACGTTGCTCTTGGAGCTTGTTAGTGCAGAGCTTGACCCCAGTAAGTATTGAGAACATTCAGTTTTTTAACCTCGAACTTGTTGACACAACTTGTAACAGAAAGTAGGGGCAGAAATAGGATGAATTTGATTGAAACGTGCTCTTTAACTTTTTAACGTACTTTACAATGCATTTTTTAGGACTGGAGAAAAAGTCATAGAAGTACAAAGTTGTTTATAACTTGCAGCAGACGAGAATATTTCATAGTTTAATTAACAATGGTTCCATTAATATATTCTCCGTGGACGTCAGTTTGCATTAAAAGATCTGATGCATGTTATCCACAATAATATGATTAGCGGATAAACTACTCGATCAATGGGTTCCAAAGAGGCCACTTCTACTTATCTTCACATTTATGGCGGTGAATAAACTGAAACTGCCTCCACCTCCGCCCCTGCAACTATAGGATCTGTAAATGGATAAAGGAAAGCTGAAACGGGCAATGGCTTTCTAACTTCTTCTTCACTACGGCTAGTTCCTAGCTATGAGAAACTCTTGATCTACCCATAGTCTATAACATAGCTTAGCTATGAGACTTCACACGTCGTTGTGTCGTGGTGTGTCGTGTCGCGTGTCGTGTCCCATGTCCGTATAACATGGCTTAGCTATGAGAAACTCTTGATCTACCCTTAGTCTATAACTCAAATCCAAGATTCTAAGCTGTGATATAGACAATATGGTATTCAATCGTTATCCTTGCATGTTCGACCTTCCACAGAGAGAGAGAGAGAGAGAGAGAGAGAGAGAGAGATGGTCCTACCCTGCATTGATTAGAGAGCATCTTGGACAAGAAGGGAACAACATTGCCTGGATGTAATTTCACCAAATCAATCGAACAACATCTTACATGTTCGAAGTAACACCTCTAGAATGGTCCCTCGGAGATGAAATAAATTCAACAACAGCAGCCCAATGTCAATAGTCAGGCCGAAAGCGATTTCTCAAAAATGAACAGCATCTCTTCGAAGAAATATTCAGCTCCGAGCCCCAAATTCAGTGATCTTTTGCTATATTCGCCCCATTTACTGTCATGGCTTAATTTCAGCTTCCTAACACGAAACCCTAGCCCTCCCATGGTAGACGAGAGCCAACTGTAATTTCGTTACAGTTATGATATTAAAACAATCATTCTCTTGAATCTGCTGTGCTGAAGATTCAAATACAGCCCTTATCTTTTGAACTGTATTTACAGAGACGGGACAAGAGAAGAAGACGATCAAAGGGTACGCACGCGAGACGAGCCAGAATGAGGAGGACGTGACGTACGAGCACGAGTTCGAGGTCGGAGAGGAGTTTGGGGAGGTTGGGGCGATTCTCGTGGAGAATGAGCACCACAAGGAGATGTACCTCAAGGACATCGTCCTCGACGGGTTTGTAGGTGGTCCTGTTAACATCACATGCAACTCATGGGTTCACTCCAAGTGCGATAACCCACAGAAGAGGGTCTTCTTCACAAATAAGGTTAGATCATCTCCATAGCCACTTAGTTTCCTAAATAGGGTTTTTCTCATGTTTATATATATTTTTGGTATTTAGTGATTCGTTTTCACGAGGTTTTTACATATGTACAAATAGATCAAGACCAATTTAGGATCATGGCTTGAATAGATAATAAATATTGGTTACTTTAGGGTTTTTGTTCACAAGACTGGGGGGCATATAAAGACCACTATAGTACAGCTCTTTGATGATATAGATTCTTGAAATGACACAACATCAATCGGTGAGACCAACGTACAATTCATATGAATCTTTTAACTCTCTCACCCTCACAATGTCATTTTCAATGCTGAGTCCTCCTGTCAAAAGGAAAAGAATCAAAGACAGCATGGGTAACAGGGGCTGTATCATCTGCGATAATTATTAAGGTTGCCTTTGCTCATAGAAAATAAATAATTTAGAAAATATTTTTCAAAAAATTGATCACTTATACAATCTGAAATAATTAATTAATGCATTCTTTTGATTATCGATGAAAATTTATGTTTAAACATTTCTATGTATGGTGAAAATGTTTTAATGTCTTTCATATTTGTAAGCGATAAAGCAATCATTTTTAGAAAAAAATATTTTCTAAATCATTCATATTTTCGCGAAACAACCACAATCTAAAATAATGTTATTCCTTTTGTATAACATAGTAGATCAAAGCTGGTCGCCAGCGCATTCATTCAATCGTCTTTAGATCGTTTGATGTGTTTCATTGCACGGGTCTTGATTTTCACCCCAAAAATTGAGAAAGAAATTCTATTTAATCAGAAGATTAATTAGAGAGTCAGTTATCACTACCTGAATTTTGAGTATTATTTGGAGCTTGATGGTTTTCCTTTTCAATGTCGCGCGCACGCTTGTGGGGGGCAGTGCTATCTACCGGAGGAAACTCCGAGCGGGCTGAGGAGGCTGAGAGAGAAGGACCTGGCGATCTTGCGAGGGAATGGCCAAGGCGAGAGAAAATCCAACGACAGGATATACGATTACGATGTGTACAACGACCTTGGGAATCCAGACAGCGGCGCTGATAAGAAGAGACCGGTGCTCGGTGGCAAAGAGCTTCCATACCCCAGACGGTGCCGAACCGGGCGCCCTCGGTGCAAGACCGGTGAGCCGAGAAATTATTTGTTCTCACTTCATAATAATGACTAACGAAATATCCTTAAAACTATTGGTGGTGCAAAACGAGCGTGCTTGTGAAAGAGCATAAAAAGAGGGACCACAAGCGTTAGTGTACAACCCTTTTAGCAATTGGAAAATTGAACTTTTGTATTCTTCTCTCGTAAAATCATAGTCACAGAAACGCCAGCCATTCATAATTTCATATCCTTTTTGCATGCTTCTGGCTGTCATAATCTCTTTGTTAACGTAATGTGGACATTAACCTTGCTAGTATTACGTTAGCTAGAGTTAAACGCAGAAACTCATTGGTTTTTGTTTTTCATCCTGACGGAGGTATTGAGCTTTCACATGTAATATCAAACAGATCCACAGTCGGAATCGAGGACCGGGAGCATATACGTGCCTCGAGACGAACATTTCTCGACGATAAAGAACTTTACGTTCTCGGCGAAGACGGTGTACTCGGTGGTGCATGCGCTGGTGCCGTCCCTAGAGGCGGCACTGGTCGATGCCGACCTGGGGTTCCCCTACTTCACCGCCATCGACGAGCTCTTCAACGAAGGTGTCAACTTGCCCCCGCTGCAGAAGCAAGGTTTCCTCAAGGACCTCTTGCCTCGGCTCATCAAAACCGTCGCCGACGCTTCCGAAGATGTCTTGCGCTTCGAAACCCCTGAAGCTATGACCCGTAAGCAAACTCTCTCTCCCTCTCCCACTTCTTTACTTAGATTCTATGTACTTGTTTAGGTACGTTTGGACAGCTGTCTCACATAACTTTCCACGGTATTTTTTGGAGGAACTTACGTGATAATCCCTCATTCTCTCTATTGAAAATTACATTATTCCTCAACAATCAAACAAAATTTAATGTATTATTCATCTCCGACTTCCTCCTGCACAGTAATTAGTTGTATTGTTGCACCCTGCAGGTGATAGATTCTTTTGGTTCAGTGACGAAGAGTTCGCTCGTCAAACTCTAGCCGGAATCAACCCCTATGCGATTCAGTTGGTCACGGTAAACATTATATGTGTCTATACATAATTCAACTATATAATTTGCTCATATACAACTAATTAGCTTCCGTGATGATTATTCCCTTATAAGACTAAAAAAGTTTCATACATCATGGTGGGTATTTGCTTTCTATAAACGAGTGGTGTTTGAAAATGTGCTCAGGAATGGCCCTTGAAGAGCGAGCTCGACCCTAAGATTTATGGTCCGCTTGAATCAGCCATCACGACAGAGATCATTGAAAGGGAAATTAAAGGCTTCATGACAGTCGATGAGGTATAAGGATACTCTCTTGACGAAGTATTGTTTTATACAACCTATTCGCACCCGAGCATAAACCTAAATCCCACCGCCCCATTTACTGAAATTTGACCTGAACCCGACCTTTCCGGTTCGGTTCAATTTGATTTTTTGCAGGCCATAAAGCAAAAGAAGCTGTTCATGTTGGACTACCACGACCTGTTCCTCCCGTATGTGAACAAAGTGAGGCAGCTCAAGGGGACAACCTTGTATGGGTCGAGGACGCTCTTCTTCTTGACCCCAGATGAGACGTTGAAACCACTCGCCATTGAGCTCACGCGGCCGCCCACCGTCGACGGGAAGCCGCAATGGAAGCAGGTGTTCACCCCGTCATCCCATTCCACTAGCATGTGGCTCTGGCGGCTCGCCAAGTCCCATGTCCTTGCCCACGACTCTGGATACCACGAGCTCGTTAGCCACTGGTAATAAAATAAGTCGATCATTACTTTCGACAGGCAACAAAAAAAAAAAAAACAAATCGTAGATAAAATACATAGAAGTATACTAGTAGCGAAGCAGGCTAATGGCTCCTCTTCAGGTTTGACTACGTAGGTAATGTCGTAATTGTTCCCTAAAATAGAATGATTTGCATGTAAAACGTGATATTATGTCGAGAAGTACCCATTTGTATAAACGCTGATAGGGAAACTAATGTTTCTCCGGCTTCGATCGTCGTAGGTTGCGGACTCATTGTGCCGCGGAACCGTACATAATAGCAGCAAACCGGCAACTGAGTGAGATGCACCCGATCTACAAGTTGTTGCAACCCCACTTCAGGTACACAATGGAGATCAATGCGCTGGCTCGCGGGTTTCTCATCAGCGGCGACGGCATCATCGAGAGCTCCTTCTCTCCCGGCAAGTATTCCATGGAGCTCAGCGCTGTTGCCTATGACAAGCAGTGGCAATTCGACTTACAAGGCTTGCCCAATGACTTGATTAGCAGGTATTGCACATCAATTAATTAGTTGCGCACCTCTTTTTTCCTTTTACAAAATTAAGGAAAGCGAAAAATATGAAAATGATTAACACATGGAGTGTTTAGAAAAAATTACTTTGTGAAAATTGCTTTTCTGATCGTGTCAATACTTGCCAGGGGGTTGGCAGTGGAGGACCCGACCGCGCCCCATGGCCTCAAGCTAGCGATCGAGGACTACCCCTTCGCCAACGACGGCCTCCTCTTGTGGGACACCATCAAGGAGTGGGTCACCGACTACGTCAACCACTACTACCCCGACCCGACCCGTATTGCATCGGACAAGGAACTCCAGTCTTGGTGGACCGAGATCAGGACCGTTGGCCATGGCGACAAGAAAGACTCCCCCGGGTGGCCCAACCTCAAGACCCCATCCGACCTCATCCACATTACCACCACCATGGTCTGGGTCACCTCCGCCCACCACGCTGCCGTCAACTTCGGCCAGTACACCTACGCCGGCTATTTCCCGAACCGGCCCACCATCGCCCGAACCAAGATGCCCATTGAGGACCCGACTGAAGAAGAGCTCAAGATATTCTGGGACAAGCCGGAGGTCACGCTGCTCACGTGCTTCCCGTCGAAGATACAGGCGACGAAGGTGATGGCAGTCCTCGATGTGTTGTCGAACCACTCGCCGGATGAGGAGTACCTGGGACAAGATCCGGAACCGGCGTGGAAGGAGGAGCCGGTGATAAAGGCGGCTTTTGAGAGGTTCAACGGGAGGCTGAAGGAGCTGGAGGGCATCATTGATGCGAGGAACAACGACCAAAGGTTTAAGAACCGGAACGGAGCCGGGATCGTGCCGTACGAGCTCTTGAAGCCGTTCTCCGAGCCTGGCGTGACAGGGAAGGGAGTTCCATACAGCATTTCCATCTGAGCAAATGACATTCTTGTTCGTAGTGGCGGCCACGGTGGTTGCAGAAAAAAACTTCTCTTTCTATTTTGGGGAAGAAGAGGAGTGTGGTAGATACGGTTGATTAAGGGGTATCATCCTAATTTGTGGACAACATTTTTTTTTTAATTTCACGATCTATTTTGTCGTGTTACTAATATCTAGGGAATTATGATTAAAGGATTAATTTTAGTTCTAGTCGTCTATAAATTGCAAAAATTAAAATGAAAATAAAAATAAAAAGTGACGATGTGCATAAGACGTTATTTTCACTACATCTATCTTCTTCATAAATACCATATTCCACTACTGTTACATAGTAATGCGGAGCCTAAAAAACTTGGGTCAATGGCAAGCTCAATAGATTTGCTAAACATGCTTCTTAGCCACAAGCGAGAGAGAAGGGCATGCACTTCCTGCAAGCAAGTTGATGGGGGTAAAAAGTAAATGGATTAGATGGAGTTAGAGAAGTGATTAAACAGATCGCTAGTCTTATAGTCATCCAAAAACTGTTATGCTAGCAAAGCCCTTGTTGTTATTATTGCCGGCATCATGCTGGTCTAGCTCCTAGCACTCTTATGTTGGGCATAGAAAGGTGTATAGTCAAACTCCGGCCAATCACTTATTGATATGTTGGCCGGTCTACATATTCAGTTATGGGTCAATTATAAAATATTAACTACTTCACTCTAGTGGCCACGTGACCGACACTAGGGCCCATGTCTCTTAAGGCCAAGCTCTCGACACTCTAAAACGTCATGTGACATGATACTTATTATTATTTTGTTTAAACACGTGGAAATACAGTGAAACAATCACATAGATTGGTAATAGGAATTAACAAATTCAAATAATATACATATGCATCTTTTATTTTTAATGTCCATCTTTCGAATATTAATGCAAGCACCCGGAATGTAATAATAACGCATTAATCCCGAGAAGAACGTCAAGTTGACTAGCATCGCTATGTTGACACCTAAATTTTGATAACCTAGTTAGTCATTTATTGTATGTAAAATTAGGGATGACCTTGGCTCCTAAACAAAAATAGTAGTTAAATTAGATATAAATATTAGAAATATTTGCATTAGTAGTTAATTAAGCCAATATAATTTGCATGTTAATTGGACTGGCGGAATTGGTTCAAGTGAATGGTTTTGAACTTAATTGATAAACTAAACTGAGCCCACGGAAGCATGTAATTTAGGTCCATTCCCTTTAAAATCTTAATGACTGAAAATTGCACAATAATAAAGCAAAGTTGGAAAAATGAAATTATTAAATGGTGTACTTGGAAGATAATTCAGATTTTTTGGATATCCAACTAGAGGAAATAATCAGAACATTGCCTAGGGAAAAATATAAAAAAAGTCCTAAACATGTTGCATTGATATCAATTCGGTTCTAAACCTTTTAATTGGACCAATTTAGCCCTAAAATTTTTTACATTGGTACCAATTCAATCCATCCGGCCAATTTTAGCCGGAAATCACCGACGTGGACATAGATGGCGCCATGTAGGATGATCAACGTTGACGTGGATATTTAAAAGTCCAACGTGGACTTGGGTTTCTTGCTAGCCAATAAGGGCTGACCAAATTTGGACTTCTCAGGGCGGTGAAGCGTTATGTTTTTCGGTGGACTTACTTTGTATTTAAAGGAAGTGACGTTGTGCCCGTGAAACATTCCTGAGGTGCCATTTCTACGAGTACTAGCTAGTGGACGACTTCATAGAATTGTGTCAACAACTTCAAGCATTGAAGTCGATTAAATCTTGTCATACGATTTGAGTTTTAATTCTTTTGTGAGATTGAGAGATTATTTCGCGAGGAATTTGGGGGTTAAACATTGTGTGCTTTATTTGATGTAATTGATGCTTTGAGAAACACAGAGAGTATTTGAGTGACTCAAGTGTGGTTTGTAATCTCCGTGTATCGCTTAACTATAGTGGAATTCGTTTGCTACTCTCCCGTGGACATTAGTCTCTATGACCAAACCACGTACATGTGGTATCCGATTTATTTTCTTGTACTATCTATTTATCGTTCAATCGCTTGTTCGTGTAACAATTGGTGTCCGAGCTAGGCTTGCTTGAGTTAAAGTGGATCGATGGCGACAAAAGAAGTTAAAGTGAAAATCGACAGATTTGAGGGGAAGGATTTTGATTTTTGAAAGATGCAGATTGATTACTTTCTATATAAGATGAAGCTGTACTTATCCATGTCCGGGGAGAAGACAGAGGAAATGAAGCAAGCCGATTGGAAATTGCTAGATAGACGAGCGATGGGTGTTATTCGGATGATGTTGGCTCGTAATGTCGCGTTTAACATCGTCAAAGAAAAGGAAACTGCGGGTTTAATGAAAGCCTTGTCGGATATGTATGAGAAGCCCTCCGCAATCAACAAAGTCTATTTAATGCAACGTCGTTTAATTTGAAAATAAGCAAAGGTATGTTACTTATTGATCATATCAATGAATTCAATGTAAACGTTAGTCAATTGACTTCAATTGATACCGACTTTAAAGATGAGGTATGTGCTTTGATTCCGTTATCCTCATTGTCTAATAGTTGGAATACTACCGTTACTCTTGTTAGTAATTCTTCTCGGTCAACAAGTTTGACGTTTGATGAGATTCGATATTTAATTCTAAGTGAGGACATCCATAGAAGAGAATCTTGCGAGTCCGTATCTCTTGCTTTGGTAGGTGAAAATGGAGGAAGAACTGGTACTCGTGTTAGCGAAGTAGTATGAACTCGAATAGACATAGTCGGTCTAGGAATGGTAATCTTTGTCTGTTGGAATTGTGGCAAGAGGGGGTATGTTATAAGGGATTGCCTTAAGCTGAAAAATGATAAGGGTAAGAAAATTAGAGTTGAATCTGCGGATGATGTTGCATTCTGCTAGCCGATAATTCTAATTGTGTCGATAGTGTCTTGCTTGTCACCGAGGATTCATCATTTGATGGCTAGATTATGATTGTTCATTTGACACTACACAAAATTGAAACCGGTTTGCTAATTATTAGTGCATGGGTAGTGGTAAAGTCCAGGTTAAGGAACAACGCCGAATGCGATGTTGTTGGTGTTGGTGATCTTAAAATTAGAATACATGATAGTATTGTGAGGACATTGATTAGAGTAGGACACGTTTAGAATTGAAAAAGAAATTTATTTCCTTGGGTGCCCTCGATTCAGCTAGACGTAGGTATTCTTCATAAGGTGGAGTCCTGGAGGTTGTTCGAAGTGCTCTAGTGATAATGAAAGGAATCAAGCATGGTGGCCTGTATGAACTTCAAGGTGAGCCATTAACAAGTTTCACTCTAGAGACGTCGGTATCTATTCGGGAGTATAACGATTGCTTGAGGAAGACACGGGAGTTTGTGTGCCGATGCACAAATTTGATCTTGTTGTCGGGGATATGCGATTGAGAGCTTTGTCGAGACGGAGATTGGTAAATCGATCAAGCGTGTGAGAACCAACAGTAGCATGGAGTTTTGCTTGGAGCTGTTAAATGAATTCTACATGAAAAGGGCATAGTGAAACACTCGCACTAGTATCGATAAACCACAATAATTTATGGAATTGATAAGTAGAACATTACTAGAGATAGCGTAAAATGATCTCTAGTCTTTGGAATTACTAGGAGAATTCTAGCGGATGCGCTTAGTATGATGAGCTACCTGGAAAACACATCTCCATCGATTGCGATCGGATATCGGACTCCCGAAAAAGTGTGGCCATGCAACGTTGCTGATTATTGTATTTTTAGAATGCCTGGTTGCTTGTATTATTGTCGAGTAAGTGAGAGCAATGTGCATATTCCATGGCTATCCACGAGGTGAGTGGGGCTATCGGTTGTGGTGCTCGAATATAAATTCACCTGTTTGCAGCGAGAGAAGTTATCTTTGACAAGTCTCCAGTACTTTTGGCTAGGAGTGTTTATGGCGGTATTAATATGGATTTGGACAGGTGTTCATCTCAAGGTGGAGTTGCAACTAGAAACTCCTAAGGTAGCAGTACTAGCATGATAATAGACACGAGATAATGATTGCAGCGAGGTGGGGCCTATAGAGTTAACGGTTCTGTAATCGCTAATATTGACATGGTACGTATTTGGTCTCCCGATAGATATGGATGCAATGGTGGTTTTACTTTATACGTAGTTGAAGATCTTATATCGGAAAATCATTGTGGAGTAGTTAAAAATGCATGTGCAGTTGATATTCTAATGAGATCCACGGTTATGGTGAAGTTCAAGCGCGACTTGGACTTGTATGATGTTCATGGCAGTTGAACTCATTGAGGCTATTGGGAGTGTAGGAGATGAAGTTCAAATTATCAGCGAAACAATTGTGATCCGGCTCAAACATCGAGCCAACGTGAAGATTATTAAAATATGTCTCGAATTTGGGCCCGAAGCAAAACTATAAAATTGGATATGTATATATAGATATATGTATATATATATATATATGGACGTCCATGGAAATATAGATTTCCGCTTCGGTGGTTTCCTGAACTTATCTTATTATTGAATCAACAAGCAACAATGAGGGGCCAAGAAAAGGATAAGAAGGAAAAATAACATAAAAGTCAAAGGACTTGGACTTGCGTGTCAAGCAAAGCAAAGAAAGGAAATACACTGATAGAACTTTTATTCGGATAGTTATGATCCTTGGGCAATATTAAAAAGTCCAACGTGGACTTGGGTTTCTTGCTCGCCTGATAAGGGCTGACCAAATTTGAAATTCTCAAGCGGCGAAGGGTTATGTTTTTCGATGGACTTACTTTTGTATATAAAGGAAGTAATGTTGTGCCTGGGAAAGGTTTTGAAGCGCCGTTTTTACGAGTGCTTGGCAATGGATGACTTCATAAAATTGTGTCAATAACTTCAGCTTTGAAACCGATTAAATCATGTCGTAAGATTTATGCTTTAATTCCTTTGTGAGATTGAGAGATTATTTTCGCGAAGAATTAGAGGCTAAACACTCGTGTGCATTATTTGATATATTTGAGGTTGAGAAACACTGAAAGTGTTTGGGTGACTTGAGTGTGGTTTGTAATAGCCGTGTATCGCTTGATCTATAGTAAAATTCATTCTTTGCTTTCTCGTGAACGTAGTTCTCTATGAGCGAACTACGTACATCCGGTGTCCAACTTATTTTCTTTTTTCGTCTATTTATCGTTCGATTGCTTGTTACGTGCAACAACCTTCCTATTTTGAAAATACCAAAAAAATTTGCGGTTGCATGTTAGGATAGATTAGTTTTTGTGTTAGAATTGCCCACGATAGAAAATATGTGATAATTTCGAAAATATGTGACATGTGGTTCAATTAGTGGGTGGAACCATGGAACCAATGGGTGTTTCTCGATTTTCTTTTTGTGAAATCAGCCCTTAGTGGGCGGTTACTAGTTCCAAGCTAGAACCGATCACTCCTAATCATGATGGGCATTCCTGTCATGACTTGCAGCCTCGGCCAGCTATAATGACGCGATTAGTGAGGAGCCTACACTTACCTATC
The DNA here is from genome assembly GCA_021437795.1 of Rhodamnia rubescens. Lineage (NCBI taxonomy): Eukaryota > Viridiplantae > Streptophyta > Magnoliopsida > Myrtales > Myrtaceae > Rhodamnia > Rhodamnia rubescens. Next base: position 819,796 of record JAILYA010000021.1, read on the forward strand.
CGAGTCCACTCCCACACAATTGCTTCTTGCACCAATCACGGCGTCGATTCTTCCCTATAATGATGAGTTCATTTGTCGAACCACTATAGATTCTTACTCGGTGCTGCACCCAAACCACCAACCCCATTGCTTTTCATCATCCGCCGCACTTGCGATACGACGAGTCCGGCGTGTCACAATGCCTCAATCGTGCAAGGCCGCCACATCACAATACCTTAGCCGTGCGAGCCGTTGCCCCATCGCACTCCCTACCGCCCCATCGCACTCCCTACTATGCCATCGCCAATCCTTCAACGACTCAAGAGCTGCTTCTCTCTATTTTTCGTAGGTTTTATCAAGTGTTGATCATCCTTACAGAGAGTAGCCACTCTCCGAGATCCGATCAAGCCACCAAAAACCATCACTCGCCGACGTTGCTTGAACATCACGGCCGGCCATTGTCCATGAGCCACCATTCGTTATCTAATTTGGAAAGGTAATCTTCAATTTAGGTAAATATCTTATCTAATTTGAAATCCGTGAATGCAATTATTGAAAAGATGATTGATAATGATGTTTTAATTTTGAGCATTAACGGTCCAATTGAGTGTTGGATTCTCGACCAAGTGCGTCGTTTCACTCTTCTTTGTGCAAAGAACTAATGCATAATTTTGATGCTTTGCAAAGTTTGGAAAGATTTATCTAGTGATGATGAACCTTTGGATTGTTGGGGTTAGCTTATCATTTAGAGAGGATGAATATGTGATTTTAATGAGCTTTAAAAATTAATGCGAAATTTTAAACAAATAAGCTTAGAGTTTAGTTTAGAATCTAAGCGAGAGCAAAATCTGAGATATCCACGGAAGCAAGGACAATGAGTTCAAGGGATATAGAATTTCTACGGTGAGTTTATAGTGGTTTGGCTTTGTTCAAGCCTACGTCTATTTTTTCACGCTAGCAGCCAATTGGTTGGATTCCACTAGTGAATAGCTTAAGGCTATAACTCGATAATAATTCTCGAGTGAATAGACTTCCCGTATAATGCTCACAAACTTGACTAAAAACCTCTAAGTCTTATAGTATTTGGATCAAGAAAATATGAAGGATGTGAAGCTCTCTTGAACTTTAAAATTTTTTATTCCGGACTCTCGTACTCTCTCTTTAGCCTTGAGGTCTCATTTTATACTCCTTTACCTTCAAATTAGCCGTTGCAAGGTCTTCAAAGAATCGCTCTCCAAACTTTCCGTTTGGATGAGATTGTATATAAAGGATTTCGTAGTCGTTGAGAATATTAAAAAAAAAATCTCCCTTTTGATCATATCGTCCATACAAAATTGATCGGGGTTTTCCAAGATGGAATTGTTCATATGGTAAGCCATTATCGTCTTCCTTAATCCATGCCCTTGGATGATCTTAGTGATTGATAATTTTCAAGAACGAATCCATCTTGATTTGCTAGCTATTGTGATAATATAATATAATCTCAAATGTATCTCTTGATAGTTTGGTCGTTACCCATGAAATACTCCCTCGGAACTTGAGTTTTGCGACAACGTCTAAGCTCCTCAATCAACGTCGAGCTCCTTAAAAAGATTCAATCCTATGTAACTATTCTTTAATAATATAATGTACTTTAGGGTAATCTGCAAAATAATATTTCATTGCATTAACTTAGAATTTAGAGAATCGGGATTGTTTTGTCAAGTTCAAAATTAATTAAGGATTTTTGTTAGCAAGCTCCCCTCTTTTTAATGATGACAAAACTATCTATACAAATATAATAATTTTGGATAAGAGTCTTAAATAATCACAGTTAATTACTTCTCAATGATATATTGTTTGGTACATTAGCAAAAGAAAGTTTCGAGTTATAGAATAGTAAATTCAAAGTTTGAATTCGTTCTCGGAATCGATTCAGTTTCTCCTTCAAAATATGTAGACCTTGTATAAGAGTGTGAACAAGTTTCATTTGTTCTTTGCACTAGATTTGGCTTCAAACTTTAGAACCTGTCGAGTATGTGTCGGATGTGAAAAAATTTCATTTGTTCTCAATGGTAGGTTCATTCCGAACTTCAAAACTTGTATAATTTTTGTGTCATTCGGAACCTGTATTTGCTAGCCAACTTAGAACTTGTACTTTGACAATAGTTTTAAATAGTCTTTGAATCTGTATGAAGTGCAAGTCTAGCAATATTTGTCTATATATCTATATATTCCACTCTCCCCTTTTTGTCACCAAGCACAAAAGATATAATCAAACCATCATATTTATTGAATCAAAATATTTCAATCAAACCATCATAGCACTTATGTAGAATAAACATCCAAATATTTAACTCAAATACATCTAACTTCAAGAAAGAGAATCAGATTTGATAAAATAAGTGAATGAAAAGAGTTCTTTTTGGGAGGGTTTGGAGTTGAAATTGATATGGATAGACTTTGAGTTGATGTGGGAGGTGCAATGTTGGAAGGGAGTTGAACTAAAGCTAATTTTGAGAACTGGTCCACCTTCTAATCGAGTTCATTTCTCATCCATTTGCCTCATCATTGAAAAGCTAAACTAGCATTAGAGTTCATATCTCTCCTCGGCTTCCAAAATTGGAATGCCATTTGCTCTTTCATCTCATTAGTCTCCACATAAAATGTCTTCTACATGTTTTGAATATGCTCTTTCAATTCAACCTATACGTATAGAGTTTCATTGAGCAGTTCAAAGTTTGTAGCTTCATTCCATTCTTCATCCCGAGTTTAAGTTCCAGCATGAGATAACTCCCCCGAGTCTTAGCTTTCTTTTTTATTAAGGACATTGAAGAGCCCTTTAGAGTAGCATTTAAGGCAATCTTGAGTTGGGTATCTTGTGCATCAGCGGTATCCATATTCATCTATTCAGTATGCTCCTCCTTAGACTGAGCTTCCTTCTAAGCATCCTTCTTAGCTACCTTTTACTGAGTAAGCTTGGGAACATTAGCATGTTCACCCCTACCATTCTTCCTTGTTCTCATCAACGGCAGCCTAGTACCTATCTTCCTTGTCTTCATCGAGGGCAAGTATGGTATCCTTCCACCTCATGTGGAATCTCTTCTTCTTTGTCTTCTTGCTCAAATTGAGCTGTAATAACGTTTTCAAAAACTATTTTTATAATAGTCTGGATGTCCTGCTCTAGCTCTTTGTCTTCCATCTCCATTCTTTCTAACTCGGCTCTTGCGATAGCTGCCCTTTGTTCATGATATTTCCATCTGAATTTATTATAGCTAAGTTATTCATCATCCGAATCACTTTCAGTGTGTGCTAAGGATTTCTCAAATACATCTATCTCAAATTTATTGAGGATTCTTTCAAGTAGCTTCTAAGAAAGTAGCCTTCTCCTTTGTCCTCATTTGGTGGATTTGTGGGCTATCTTTTTCAGTTTCCTTTTTTGCGTAGACTTAGATGATTGTCCAAGTGAAGGTTCGGTAGACTATTCAGCCTCTACAATTGCTAATGCAAGAAGATCAAACAACACCACAAAGTTCTTCCTATCTTTCCACTTGTCCATATGAGAATTTGTATCCCATCTTGTTCATCATTTGCTCATCGGTGACAATTTGAGATAGTTGAAGAGTTCCGAGCCTGGCTAGAATGTCAATCTTCAAATACTCAAAGATTCTCGGTTATCACAAAGCCATAAGGCAGCAAACCCTTATTCTTTCTAAAAATTCCAAACATGTGAAAGAATATAATGTGAAGCGAGAGAAAAGGGTCCGCCATTTAATATGGCCTAGATGATCTCGGCTTCATAACAAGAGATATCTGTTTTGGATGAGCCTTTGGGTTTGAGGCGGTTAATTTCTACCTTGTGCATAGCAATACATTTTAGAAGGAAATGATTGTAAACAACTTGAGGTTTATTTGCCCTGGTGAAATGAGGATTACCATATAGAGTTTTGTAGGCATTTTCATCCGATATAAGGATAGGAGTGAAAGTATACTTCTTAGAATTTAAAATTTCAACAAGTTTTGAAACACTCATAATGTAGTTTTCATCAACGAGAGAGAACCGAATAGCATTTGATTTGGGCATATAAAAGTTTGAATAGAAATATGCAATCGGTTCGGGATAGCAAGGACAGTTTAAAGTGCGAGTTCTTGCAAATGCAGAATAGAAAGCATGAATAGGATCCGAAAGCCAGCCTTCTCAAAGTATTCAATATCAATCGGTCTATTATTCATCGAGTTTTAGCAAGCATGGATTTATAATACTCATGATGAGCATTAGATCTCGAACAACTTGTCCTTCCGACCCTATTCAGCCACAAACTTCATCTTCATTTCCTTGAACGGAAGGAAAATCTTCTCATCATCATCTCCTTTGATATTATCAACAAGATGATCCACCTTTTCTCATTCATATCTTTCCTCTGTTTCAACTTCTCGAACCTCCTTAGACATGGAGGGTTCCCCAACCTTTCCTTTTCCTTTTCTAGGTGATCTTGATTTTGCCATCTCTACCTCGGCTTTTTCAGCCAGTTCTCTAGCAACCTAATTTCCTTCCCACCAACATTGAATGAAAACTTTGTAACTCTTACGCATCCAGGAATCCATTAGTTTCTTCACTACTAACTTTCATTCTCATACTACAAATCGTTTGTGTGATTCTCCTAACCAATTTAATTTTTCTTCCCAAAGGAAGAGTAGCCTATTTAGTAGGTGTAGGAACATTATTTACAAGTTGATCAATCATTGTGGCATCTTACGAGCCGTAGTCTTAACAAAGGATGGAATTGTTGTAGCATACCTGTTTGAGGAGCATTGCTTTGGAATCCTCGGGTCTTTGTTCTTCCCGACTTTTGTTTGACAATCCAAGAAGATTGTAGTGAGAAGGAGCATCGATTAGACCTAAGGATTCCAAAGCAACGCTCCATAAACAGAGTGTGCTACTACAACTCTATCCTCCGCACCGACCAAAGCCAAAAAGATGCAGTAGCTAATTGATCGACTCGCGAGTCAGTACCTACACTTGTTGAATAGGCTACTCTTCCTTTAGAAAGAAGAATTTGGTTGGCTAGGAAAATCACAAGAATGATTCCGAGTATGAGAATGCAAGGTGGAAGAGAAGAGACTATTAGTTTCTTAATTAAACAAAACAGCTTTATAAATGAAGGAGACTTGTAGAAATATGATTCAACGCTAACCGAAAGAGAAGCTAGAAATGCTAAAGGATTGGCTGATAAAGCCGAGGCTAAGATAGCTAAGTATGTGACTTCCAAAAAATAAAAGAAAAGGTAGGGAACCTTCCATGGCTAAGAAAGTCTCGGAAGTTGAAACAAAGGAAATATTTGAAGGAGAAAAGGTTGACTCTCATGCCGATAATGTGAGAGAAGATGACGATGACAAAATTTTCTCTTAGTTCAAGGAAATGAGCATCATGTTGGTAGCTAAACAGGGTCAAAAGGACACGTTGTTCAAATCTAAAGCTTATCATGAGTATTATAAAATCTTTGCTTGCTAGAACTATCATGAATCCGAGCACAGTTAATCTTGAGTATTTTGAGAAGGCTGGCTTTTAAATTCAATCCCCGCTATCTAATCTGCATTTGCTTGAACTCTTCACTTTAAACGCCAATTGTTGTCTTGAATCGATCGCATATTTCAATTCAAAATTTTCTTTGCCCGATCCAAATGCTATTCAGCTTATCTCTCTTTGATGATCAAAACAACATTTGAGTGTTTGAGAACTTGCTTGAAACTCTATGTTCGAGAAGTACACTTTCACTCATATCCCTATCTTAGATGAAATGCCTACAAAGCTCTATCCGGTAATCCTCATTTTCACCAAAGCAAATAAGCCTCATGTTATTCACAATCATTTCCTTTCGAAATGTATTGTTCTCGCACAATCTAGTCATTAATCGCCTCTGGACCTAAAGGCTCATCTAGAATAGATGTCTCTCATTATGAAAACCAAGATCATCTGGGCCATATTAAATGGCAAACCCTTTTCTTTGCCTCACATTATAATCCTTCACATGTTTAGAACAGTAAGGAAGAATAAGGGTCATTGCCTTATGGTTCGAAATTACTAGAATCTACAAGTACTTGAAAATTGACATTCCTACCTAAGCTCGGAACTCTTCAACTACCTCAAGTTGTCACTTGGTGGGCAAATGATGAACAAGATGGGATACAAATTCTTAGATAGATTGTGAAAAGATAGTCGAAACTTGTTGTGCTATTTGATCTTCATGCATTAGCACTGCAAAGGCCGAACAATCGACTAAACCTTCTCAAGGACATCATCTCAATCCACAAGAAAGGGAAGACTAAAAATTATTACCCACAAATCCACCGGACCAGGACAAAGTAGAAGGCTACTTCTAAGGCTACTTGGAAGAATCCTCAATGAGTCCGACATGGACATCTCAAAGAATTCGAGTGAGTACACCGAGAGTGATACAAAGCGCGAAGAGAAACTCGGTGTTGAGGAATTTAGATAGAAGATTCATCGAGAAAGGGTTCTTGCTACAAGGGCTAAGTTAGAAAGGATGATGGTAGCGGATAAAGAGATGGAGCGGGACATCCAGGACTTTTGTGAGAATAGTTTCGAAGATGTTGTTGTAGCTCAATTTGAGCAAGATGAGAAAGAAATAGAAGAGAAGGAAAAGGAAGAAGAGGAGACTCCATAGGAGATTGCCCTCAATGAGGACAAGGAAGATAGGTATTAGGCTGTCTTTGATGAGAATAAGGAAGATGGTATAGATGAATAGGCTAATGTCCCGGAACTTACTCACGGAAGGAAGCTCAAAAGGAAGCTCAATTTGAGAGGGAGCATATTGAATAGATGAACATGGATACTCGCTGATACACAAGATACCGTACTCAATCTCGCTCGAGATGCTACTCTAAAGGAAACTCCAATGTCCTCAATCAAGAAGCAATCTAAGACTCGGGGAAGTTATCCCATGCTGGAACTCAAACTCAAGATGAAGAACGAAATGAAGTTATAAACTCGAAACTGCTCAAATAAATTCAGTACAGATAGGGTGAATTGAAAGAGCATATCCAAGGCATGTGGAAGACGATGTGTATGGAGATTAATGAGATGAAAGACAACATGGCATTCCAGTTTCAGAAGCTAAGAAAGGAAATGTCTTCCAATGCCAATTTACTTTTTTTTTAGATGTCTCAAGTGGGAAAGAAGATGGACGGAATAGCAGATGCACTCGATCGAAGTTGGAATAGTTTGCAAAATTTGCCTTAGTTCAACTACCTTCCAACATTGCACCTTCCACATCAACTCAAGTTCATCGACATCAATGGTAGCTCCAAATCCTTCTAAATAGAACTATTTTCATTCACTTATTTTATGAAATTTGGTTTTGTTATTTGAAGTTGGATGCTTTTGAGTTCAATGTTTAGATGTTTAGTCGCTTTACTGCACAAATACTAAGGTGGTTTGATTGAATTACTTTGATTGAAGTATTTTGGTTTAATAAATATATTGGTTTGATCATATCTTTTGTGCTAATGGCAGAAAGGGAGAGAGTGAAATATACAAATATAAAGACTAATATTGCTAACCTTGCACTTCTTGCAGATTCAAATACTATCTAAGAAGAATGTGCAAGTAAAAGTTTTGAGTGTGCTATGCAAATATACGTTCTAAATGACATAGCGATTTTGTAGTTTTTGTAGTTCGAAATTAAACCTACCATTGAGAAAAAATGGAATTTGTTTATGCTCTTATACATACTTGACAGGTTCTAAAGTTTGAAGCCAAATTTAGTGCTAAGAACAAATGAAACTTGTTCAACTCCAATCTAGGTTCTACAGGCTTTGATGGAGAAACTAAACTAGATTCGAGAACGAATTCAAAGTTTGAATTCACCATTCTTTAACTCAGAACTTTCTCTTGCTAATGTACTAAATGACATATCATTGAGAAGCAATTGACTGTGATTATTTACAACTTTTATCCAAAATATTTATATTTATGTAGATAGTTTTGTTATCATAAAAAAAGGAGAGATTGTTGAAAAAAAACCCTAATTGTTTTGAAATTGACAAAAAAATCCTATATTCTCTAATATCTAAGTTAATGCAAAGAAATATTATTTTGTAGAATATCCTAAAGTATATTCTATTGTTAATAGAATAGTTGCATGAGATTGTATCTCGCTAAAGGAGCTCAAACGTTGTTTTGAGGAGCTCAAACTTTGTTGCAAAGCTCAACCTCCGAGAGAATATTTCATGTGCAACAATTAGATTATCATGCGATACATTTAAGATGATATAATTGAGATATTATATCATCACAACGGCTAGCAAATCAAGCTGGATTCATTCTTGAAGAAAGATGAGGAGGCTTACCATAGGAACTCCATCTTGGGAAATTTTGATCACAATTATATGAGCGATCTAATCAATTAGGGGATTATTTCTTTTGTTATTCAATGGCTACGAAATCCTTTGTATATAATTTCATCCAAACGAGAAGTCTGAAGACTTTGCAACGGCTAGTTTGAAGGTGAACTATAAAAGAAGATCTCAAAGGTTGAAAAGGATATGAGAGTCCATAATCTTAAATTTCAAAGTCCCAAAGAGCTTCACATCCTTCAATTTTTTATCCAAACACTGTAAAACTTAGAGGATTTTATTCAAGTGTGAGTAATAGAAGGGAAGTCTATTGACTTGAAAATCATCACCAAGTTGTAACCTTTGAGCTATTCACTAGTGGAATCTAGCGGATTGGCTTCTAGCGCGAAGAAGTGAACGTAAGCTTGAACAAAGCTGAACCACTATAAACTTTATGTGCAAATTCTCTATTCCTTGAGCTCCTTATCATTTTAATTTGATAGTTGAATTATGCATGTTACTAACTCGAAAACATCTCAAATCTTGCTCTCGCTCGGACTCCGAATTAAACTCCGAGTTTACTTGTTTAAATTCCGCATTGATTTCTAAAGTTCATTGTAATCACCTATTCGCTCCCCTCTAGGTGATAAAACTAGCCCTCAACAAAACAAAGCTTGGATATTAACTTAGAGACCAAATGAGAAGTTGCCAAATGAGAAGAAGGCATTGCGAGAATAAGTGGGTATACTTTAGGTCAAAGAAGAACCTCATAGCAAAAAGAGGTACAAAGCAAGGTTAGTAGTAAAAAAAATTTAGCAAAAGAAAGTGATTAACTATAGAGAGATTTTCTCCCTAGTTGCGAAATTGACAACTATCAGGCTAATGTTAAGTATTGTTGTTGCTAAGAATTTATATCTAGAGTAGTTAGATGTTAAGTTGCATTCCTCCATGGTAAGTTAGACGATGCTATCTACATGGTACAACCAAAAAAATTTCACATTGTTAGGTAAGAAAATTATGTCCGCAAGTGAAGAACAGTCTATATGACTTGAAATAGGCTCCTAAATAGCGGTACAAGAAATTTGATACATTTATATGTGCTAATAGGCTCACCAAAATTGAAATACATCACTATGTTACTTCAACAAATTTGATGACTTGTTATATTATTTTGCCATTATATATGGATGATACGCTCATTGCAGGATCTAGCATGAGGGAGATCAACATACTTGAAACAATAATTGTCAAAAGAGCTTAAGATGAAGGACTTGGGAATAGCGAATTAGTTTCTTGGGTTGAGGATCACCCGAGATAGATCCAAATGAATTCTAAAGCTACCTCAAGAAAAGTGCATCGAAAAGGTGTTGGAAAGATTCAAAATTCACAATGCAAAAATTATAACTTTTTTGGGAAGTCACTTCAAGCTCTCAAAGATGTAGTCACCAAAGACAAATGAAGAGTTGGAGCACATGGCTAAGGTGCCTTATGCATTAGCTGTTGGCGGTTTAGTATGCGCTATGGTATCTACCAAACTAAGCATAGCTCATGCGGTGGGAGTTGTGAGTACATACATGGCTAATCTAGAAAAAAAAAATATTGTGAAGCTGTAAAGTGGCTATTAAGATACTCGAGAGGCACTTCGGATATGTTATTATGTTTTATGAAAAAGGGTGTAACTTTACAAGGTTTTGTTGATTCGGATCTTGGTGGTGACTTAGGCAACATGAAGAGCAAATTGGTCTATATTTTTACCTTTGGTGACACCGCAATAAGTTGGATGTCTAGATTTAGATATGTGCGTCTCTCTCTCTCAACCACTAAGACAAAGTATGTTGCAATATCTGAAGCAAGTAAGGAGATGATTTGGTTGAAAATTTTTCTAAAGGAGTTAAGCAAGGAGAGGAATAGAAGTGTTCTTTTCGGTGGTGATCAGATTGCTATTTGTGTTGCAAAGAATTTGATATTTCATTCCAAGACAAAACACATTGAATTAAAGTATCATCATATCTCAATGAGATAGATAATAGGACATTGTCATTGAAAAAGATTCTTGGTGTAGAAAATCCAACAGATATGTTAACAAATGTTATCACCACTGAGAAACTGATGTTGTGCATTGCCTCAGTTGGCCTCCATGGTTAGTGATGAGGGGGACCACGGCACTAGGACAATTTGGGCTATAAAGACGAGCAAAGTGTATGATAGATTATTGTTGTTTTGAAGATCTGTCTCCAAGCAGGAGATTAATGGAGCTGTGGAGTCGATAGAGAAAAGTAATGTTAAACCATAGATCTTTTACTGCTAATAGTATACTTTTAATTTCCATTATAATTGTGTATGCCCTAGACTCTTGCTATATATTGAGACGACATCTTTTGTAATTGTAATGTTGAGGCTTAAAAAAAAAAGGCCGAAGCTTGTAACAGTGAAGCCTTAAAAAAACACTAAAGCTTGTAACTCTAATATTGTTACGGATAGTGAAGAGATTTCCAAGTGCGGCACCGTAATTTTCCCTTTCGATTTGGAAAAAGATTTTTCATGTAAAAATTAGATTGTCTTCTTATTTATTTTTTCTTTTCAAAGATTCGCATTTGTAACACTATGATATCTCTTAATGTGTACATATATGTATATTCATGTACATACCTAAATATATTGTGCGACTATTTCTGATACGATTTTTTTTTCTTCCGTATTTTCGAATAACTTCTCTCTTTTGTACACATTTTTAATATAGAAAATTTGTCATACCAATCTCGCCCGCATGATTAATTATGTTGATGGGGGAAGTAGCACGATTCCACAAAATCAAAAGGCTAAAAGACATGATTGTACAGATTGGTTTAAATTGCATGAGTTGGAAAAGTCTTCAACTTTCTTCAAGTTGTCCACTATGAGGTTGCAAGTGGCCGCGTCGTACGTTGAGCATTTAAGTAAGCCAATTTTTTAGTTTCTTTCCCAATCGAAAGAGAATTCATCTGAAGTTTCAACGCGAGACCGCTTATGAAATTCTCAACCACTAGTCTTGTTACTTGGAACGAATGCAGGTCACCCGTAGAGCCGGTCAACTTTTTGGACCCCTTGACGGAAACCCTATCAATATCGTGTCCCACAAAATTGTGCAAAAGTGGTCTAGATCCGTGTACTGGCGCTCAAAAACTCAGTTGAAGGAAGGCGCAAGGGCAGCTCGGGTAAGAAAGCCAGAAAGAACAAGAAGCCACGCAAAGTAGAAGGACGCCTTAAGATTGGGCCTGGTCTGAATTTCCAATCCGGATAAGACTAAATGTGATATGGTATGACATATAGTCATTTTGTTATATCCTATCCACAATTGGGTGAATCTCAATTATAAAGCCGAATATTTTTATACCCTGCCATGTCTACCGTTTGGAATGAATGGCATGCCAATGTAAATGAACTTGAAAATGTACAATAGGAGATTGTAAATATCTCTCACAATTCACTGCCAAAAAAAAAAAAAACACGCACAAATGCATAAACAGAGACAACCTCCATTAATTAGTTGTTGACTATTATACGATTCAAATTTTAAACAGCAAAGGAGCTCCTTACAGTATTCGAGCAACAAGTTCGAATATGACAAGAAATATCAAATGGGCTAGAGCAACATGTCTAATACGTATACATCTTACTATTGTATAAATACGATTTAAATTTACATATGAAAAACCAAGGACTAACTTTTTGGTGAAGGATTTTTCACCATTTTGGTAAAATCTCCCTTCTTGGTGAAGCCATAGTAAAGACTATAAGAAGAAGAAAATGAATATTAAAGGTAAAAAAGAAAGGGAAAGAAATTTTTTTTTTTTAAAAGCTTTCCCTGTGCTTGATGGCCGTTAAAGAATCAAATGGATGATATGCTGATAGAAATGTCCCAAGCATTGAGGAATTTATGGAGATTCCCCTTCTCCTTGCTTAACATGAAAATGAAACTGAGCCCCAAAAAAAAAAAAAATCGATCCTTCAATACTAGAAATGTTCAATTACTAGTGCACAATCCATTTGCAAGACATGTCATCCGTCTAACAGCGATCGAACCGACCTATCGAACGACTCGATCAATTCACTACTCTCATCAGCATTACCTCATATCTTGGGACACTTTGTTATTGAGTCGTCTTGTAGGTACTTGCTATTTACTTTGTACGAAGCGGTTAAAAATAATATTTCCAAAAGTTGGAACAAGGGGGTGTCCCACACGTTTAACATGATCAATTGATGAGCTTTCTTTCAAACTCAAGATGTTCCCCCACAAAAAGTTTGGTACATTGACAAATTGGTGACTCCAAATGCATTCACCTCATGTTAAATGCCATTGATAGATAATCTTGGACCTGACACATCATCTTCCCTAAATCTTAAACCTATTCATAAAATCACCCAAAATGATGTCATTTCGAGTAAATTCGTTTGTCGGATCAGTGGCACGTCACGAAGGTGACTAGCGAAAAATGAACCGAACGTTAACAATTTCAAACAAAAATTAGCAAGAATGACAACATTAAAATCCATATAAAAATGTAAAATGTTATTGGAACAATAGAAAGATTTAGCACTATAAAATTTAAGATGGAATCAGTAATTTTCCCCGTCAAAGCGCACGCCTCTATAAAGCCCAGCAAAATGCAAAGCTCACGTTGAAATATTGAAAGGTTGAAAGAGGCACACGTGTACGGCGTTGTCCTTCATCTAAAACGTGTGAGCATACCCTAATTTGACATTGGAATTCTCGTTTCTGTCGCGCGTTGAGTGGGGGACCCACAAAACTTGCGTAAATGGCCCTGAAAATGATGTATTTATCTTGCGTAAAATAATTAACTTTCAGAAATATTTTTTAAAAAATTATTGATCGCTTATATAAATAAATGAATGAAAAATATTTTTATTATTTACGAAAATATTTAGATATAAATTATAATATTATTCTATAACCTAACAACATACCCGCTAAAAACTCTAACACTACCCATCATAGCCCCTATAATATCATCTCTTATATGCTCACATGACTAAAAACGTTAATGGCTCCGACCCATGTGGATCACCATATAAGATATTCACCATATTTATTGATGGATCTTTACTTATAAATCACTCTAGAAATCTCTTTGATTTGATGTGAGATTCATGATGTCACAAAACTTCCCCATTTAAATTACGGACACGAAACCATATTGAAGAATGGAATATAAAAGTTGTCATGCCAGTAATCATGCGTGCATGATTAAATTGTGTTAAAGATGAAGTTTACACGATTCCCCGAAATCGACAGGCGAAAAAACTTGTTTATAAATATTAGAAAGCCGAGGTTAAATTACAAGAGTTGGTACGGCTTTGAACTTTCTCCGGAGATCGTCCTTCATGATGTTGCTTGTAGTGGACATTGGAACGGGTCGTCGTACTATGAACAGCAAAGAGTGGATAATGCACGAGCTCAAAAGAGAAACCCTATCAGCAGAGAATTCATTTGAAGTTCTGTTGCGAGCCCACTTCTAAAATTCTCAACCACTAGTCTTATTCTCAAGAACAAGGAGAGCCGGTCAATTAGTTGGACCCTTCTATAAGAGTCTATAGTTGGAAACCCCATCGATGTCACGACCCAGAGGACATACAAGAATGCCTAGATTCATGCCCAGAAACTTAATTGAAGAAAAACGAGACACACACACACACAAAAACTGTAGCTTCGAGAAGGTGAGGCGACAAAGATTTATGTGAAATATCGTACATTATAATACATTCCTAAAAATTACACCGAGCAACTTAATAGCGACGATCCTCGCTAACCTGACCCTCCAATCAGACAATGAACGCACGCCATCTATGAGGAGTGTAAGAACGCGTGTTGCGTCAAGATAACCAACGGAGGACGAGCAATAATTCAAGAAAGACACGCGGTACGACCTCATCAAAGATAATGAGCCGATTGATACTCTGTCAAACATAAGAACAAGCAATATGCCTCGATGATTTAGCTGGTGGACTAGTAGTTGGTGGGTCGGGTCAAGAAGGGCTGGATTTTTTCCGGGCGAGCTCTTCCTTCGCATATGATACTTTGATTATTTCCAAGCCTTTGAAAGATCTTTGCGCGCAAACCGTACAGTCAGATAAAACCAAATTTCAAGAATACAGTCTAGTCCACCATGGCACCACCTCATTTCCTCGTCCCTTCCAATTCCCCGCTTCATCTTCGCATGCCATGTCCGTGCATTTAGGGCAAAATAAAGCACGTGCCCCGCTTTTCTTCTTCCTCTCCCTCTATAAATACCACTAGGCCAACTCTCCAAAACCCCATCATACCAAAGTCCCAATAACCACTGTTTTCAGCACTTGTTTTCTGCACCATTCTCTCTTTCAAGAGCAAACCAGAAACGATCACCACCACCATCATCATGTTGGAGCCACAGCTTCCTCAATCCCCACCTGCCTCCCCAACCTTGGTCCCATTAACCAAGCCATCTAGCCAAGGCAATGGCGGGACCGCGACTTCACCGGTACTGTCTGCGCCTGCGCCCCAAAAGAGCCCTAGAAGCACTCGACCGGGGCTTCCATCGGGTGAGATCAAAGAGGTTGCCAGCCCGGCTGCTATCGCGAAGTCGCTGTCTGTCAAAGCAGTAGTGACCGTGAAAGCCAGCGCCGGTGGGTTGTTCACGGACATCGGGCTACTCGGAGGGCTCGATATGATTACTGATCTGGTGGGGAGAACACTCCACTTGGAGCTTGTTAGTACAGAGGTTGACCCCAGTAAGTATTGAGCATTCAGTTTTACCTTGACATTGTTAACCCAAACTTGCAACAGAAAGCCGGGGCACAGATTGGCTGAATTTGATTGAAACATAGTCTTTTACTTTTTGAAACTTTTTGCCACGTTCACAATTTGACTTTCATTTGAGTGAAACATTTGGAGTTTTTCAAAGTACCAAAACAGCGATATTTAGAATTATATACGTATTTTTACCAATATTTAAAGACTCAAATACCTATTTTTAGGCTTGGAGAAGAAGTCACAGTTTGTAACAAACAAGGATGTTAGATTAAGGTTTGTTTTAAACGATCTGATGCATGTTAATCTACTTAGTACTCTATGTGAGAGGTAAAATTTTCTTGTCTTGTTCTTAAGCCCCATAGCTAGACTATACATCTATATATGTGCACCCGCGGGGGCGTGCTCTTGTGCGTGTCTAGAAATTTATCTATAACTAATATATGACTTGGAGAAGCCCTTCTAATTATCAAGCAAAATTGGTATATAAATCTTCAATATATGATGTAACGTGATGTTTTCTTGGGGAATAGGTTTAGAATTGGTCATTGACGTTTCGATCGTTTGTCAATTGAGCTCTTAACTTTTTATTTTGGTTAATACAATTCTTAACGTTTTTAGAAAGTTGGGATCAAGATAATATGTACATATCAAGTTCTTGACATGTTATAGACCATATGGATTTCACTTTTTACCCTTGCCATGCTCGACCTTCCACTTAAGGTCAGAGAGAGAGAGAGAGAGAGAGAGAGAGAGAGAGAGAGAGAGAGAGAGAGAGAGAGAGACTATCTCTTGGAAGAAATATGCCATGGTGTGCGAGAGCCAACTGTAGTTTCGTTCCTGCTATGATATAGAAACTATTGATCTCTCGTATCCACGATGTTGAAGATTTAAACACAGTCCTGAACTTTATTTGCAGAGACGGGACAAGAGAAGGGGACAATCAAAGGGTTCGCGCACAAGAACAGCCAAAGCATGGATGAGGCGACATACAAGCACGAGTTCAAGGTCGGAGAGGAGTTCGGGGAGGTCGGGGCGATTCTCGTGGAGAATGAGCACCACAAGGAGATGTACCTCAAGCACATCGTCCTCGAAGGGTTCGTAGGCGGTCCTGTTAACATCACATGCAACTCATGGGTTCACTCCAAGTTCGATAACCCACAGAAGAGGGTTTTCTTCACCAATAAGGTTAGATCATACCCATAGCTACATAAGAGGCTCTTCTACACTTATGGGTTTTTTTCCTCATTTTACACGAGGCTTCTTACACATGTAAAAAGATCAAGATCATTTAGGATGACTTATATAGATAGTATACATATATGTGTTACGTGAAAATTAGGAAGGGCACTGTACGAGGAGAGGATTATTAAAAACAAGAGTGGTTGTGCCGAGAGCGAGCGAATCAATTAGCTTATGTGTCACGAAATGCAAGTTTGAATCTCGATTAATTAGCTATAATCTCCAAAGAGTATCACACACTCCACAATTGTTTAAGTGTTACTTCCTTTGGTTTATGATTCTCGAATTGAACAAAAAGCTGACTGGTGAAACTAAGGTACAATGCATGCGCATGAAAATCGTCTATGTTCATATAAATATTTTGACTCTCTAGCCCTCACAGTGTCCTTTTCAATGTTGGCGCAAAAGGAATCAAAAGAATAATTAGAAAAAAAAAAACAGCTTGCCCTATCTTTGACCTATTCACACCAAAACTTGAAAAAAAATCAATTTAAATCAGACAATTAATTAGAGAGAAAGTCGATTATCACTGTAATGTATTACTTAGATTGATTTTATTTGGAGCTTGATGGCTTTTATTGCACGCTATTGTGGGGCAGTGCTATTTACCGACGGAAACGCCGAGCGGGCTAAGGAGATTGAGAGAGGAAGAGCTGGTGATCCTGCGAGGGGACGGCCAAGGCGAGAGAAAGTCGTACGAGAGGATATACGATTACGATGTGTACAACGACCTCGGGGATCCGGACAGCGACGTGGATAAGAAGAGACCGGTGCTTGGTGGCCAAGAGCTTCCGTACCCTAGAAGGTGCCGGACCGGGCGCCCTCGGTGCAAGACCGGTCAGTCGAGAAATTTTTCTTCTTCTCTTTTTATCAATAATGACTAACACAACAATACTTTTAGATTATTGAATAAAGTTCGAAAAATAGCAAGTCCTTAAACATGCACAAATATTATCAAGCAGATCCACAATCGGAATCGAAGAGCGGGAGCATATACGTGCCTCGAGACGAAGAGTTCTCTACGATAAAGGAATTGACGTTCTCGGCAAAGACGGTGTACTCGGTGGCGCACGCGGTGCTGCCGTCGCTAGAGACAGCAATAGTTGACGCCGACCTGGGGTTCCCCAACTTCACCGCCATCGATGAGCTCTTCAACGAAGTTGGCGACGTGGCCCCATTGCAGAAGCAAGGCTTCCTCAAGGACCTCTTCCCTCGTCTGGTCCAGACCGTCGCCGATGCCACCGAAGATGTCTTGCGCTTCGAAACCCCTGAAACCATGAAGCGTAAGCAAACTCTCTCTCCCTCTCCCTCTCCCTCTCTCTTCAGTAAGATTTTATGTCCCTATTCAAGTATGTTTGGATAGCTGTCTCGCATAAGGTAACATGATGATCGCTCATTCTCTCTTTAGGAAAATACATTATTGGTCAATCATAAGACAAAAGTTAATGCACTAGTTATCATATATGGAAGAGATAACTATATATCTCCAAGATTTCTCATTCATAGTATTTACTCGTGTCGTTTCCCCTGCAGGAGACAAATTCTTTTGGTTTAGCGATGAAGAGTTCGCTCGTCAAACCCTAGCGAGAATTAACCCCTACACGATCCAGTTGGTCATGGTAATAATTATATGTATATCCACACAGTTCAACTGTATAGTTTGCACTCGATACAACTAATTTTAGTCCACCTGATAATTAATCTCCCTGAAGACTAAAATTATTTGATATCACCATGTTGGGCATATGCTTTCTATTCATAAGTGGTAGTGCAATGTGTACTTAGGAATGGCCCTTGAGGAGCACCCTTGACTCTAAGATGTACGGTCCGCCTGAGTCGGCCATCACGACAGAAATCATCGAAAGGCAAATCAAAGGCTTCATGACGATCGACGAGGTACGAAAATACTCCCTCAACTAAGTATCACCTGATACAACCTACTAGCAATCTAGGGTCGAACACAAACCTAAATCCTACCGCCTCAATTTTTGAGATTTTAACTTGAACCCGACTTTTCCGGTTCGGTTCAATTCGATTTTGTGCAGGCCATAAAGCAAAAGAAGCTGTTCATGCTAGACTACCACGACCTGCTCCTACCGTACGTGAACAAAGTGAGGCAGCTCAAGGGGACAACCCTCTATGGGTCGAGGACGCTCTTCTTCTTGACCCCGGATGAGACGTTGAAACCACTCGCCATCGAGCTCACACGGCCGCCCACTGACGACGGGAAGCCGCAATGGAAGCAGGTGTTCACCCCGTCGTGCCACTCCACTGGCATGTGGCTTTGGCGGCTCGCCAAGGCCCATGTCCTCGCCCACGACTCTGGATACCATCAGCTCGTCAGCCACTGGTAACAAACTAAGCCAATCGTTACTTTTCGACGAGCAAAAAGATAAATCATGATCTATTACATTGAAATATATTGTGAAAAGTTGTAATGAAGAATATATTTGTTAGACTTTACCAAAAAAGAATATATTTGTTAGAAATTGATGTTTCTGCGGTTTCGATCGTCGCAGGTTACGGACTCATTGTGCTACGGAACCCTACATAATAGCGACAAACCGGCAATTGAGCGAGATGCACCCGATCTACAAGTTGTTGCACCCGCACTGCCGGTACACGATGGAGATCAATGCTCTGGCTCGTGGGAATCTAATCAACGGCGACGGCATTATTGAGACCACCTTCTCTCCCGGCAAGTATTCCATGGAGCTCAGCGCTGTCGCCTACGACAAGCAGTGGCAATTCGACATACAAGGCTTGCCAAATGACTTGATCAGCAGGTATTGTACATCAATTGAATCTTTATGGTAACTGAACTCTTTACACGTGCCATTCCTTTTCTGATCGTGTCAATTCTTGCCAGGGGGTTGGCGATGGAGGACCCGACGGCCCCACACGGCCTCAAGCTAGCGATCGAGGACTACCCCTTCGCTAACGACGGCCTCCTCTTGTGGGACATCATCAAGGAGTGGGTCACCGGCTACGTCAACCACTACTACCCCGACCCGACCCGTGTTGTGTCGGACATGGAGCTCCAATCTTGGTGGACCGAGATCCGGACCGTTGGCCACGGTGACAAGAAAGACTCCCCCGGGTGGCCCGACCTCAAGACCCCATCTGACCTCATCCACATTATCACCACCATCGTCTGGGTCGCCTCCGGCCATCATGCTGCCGTCAACTTCGGCCAGTACACCTATGCTGGCTACTTCCCGAACCGCCCCACCATTGCCCGAACCAAGATGCCCGTCGAGGACCCGACGGAAGAAGAGCTCAAGATCTTCTGGGATAAGCCTGAGGACACGCTCCTCCATTGCTTCCCATCGCAGATACAGGCGGCAAAGGTGATGGCAATCCTCGACGTGCTGTCGAACCATTCACCGGATGAGGAGTACCTGGGACAATATCCGGAACTGCCGTGGAAGGAGGAGCCGCCGATAAACGCGGCATTCGAGAGGTTCAATGAGAGGCTGAAGGAGTTTGACGGCATCATCGATGCAAGGAACACTGACCAAAGGTTTAAGAATCGGAACGGAGCCGGGATCGTGCCGTACGAGCTCTTGAAGCCGTTCTCTGAGCCTGGTGTGACCGGGAAGGGAGTTCCATACAGCATTTCCATTTGAGGATAGGACATCTCGTGGCGACGGCAATGGTGGTCGCAGATAAAAAATAAAAAATAAAAAATCTTTCTTTTTTATTTTGTAGAATAAGAGAAGTGTTGGATATGCAGACCGTAGTCTGATCATCCTAATTTGTGGACAACCTTAATTCCTTTTATCATCTAATTTGTCATTTGACACCGACATGTAAGTAATTATGATCAGAAGATTAATTTCAGTTCTAGTGTTTGGTCGGAAAATCTAATGTTGACTACATCTACCTTCTTCTTTAATACCATCTTCCACTACTGTTGCATACTAATGCAGAATCTAAAAACTTGGGTAAATGGTTATTTCGGTAGATTTGCTAAACATGCTACTTACCCACATGTGAGATACTAGAGCATACATTTTCTATCGAGGAGAATTATCAAAAAAATCTTAAACCTATTGCACTTTTACTAGTTCGGTCCTAAACCTTTTAATTTTGTGCCAAGTCAGTCACAAACTTGTTTTAGGTGCCAATTTCAGTCATAAACCTTTTGCATTTTTGTCAATTTAGTCCATCCGATAAATTTTAGGCTGGCGGCGCTAACGTGGAGATTTTTAATGATATTTTAATTTTTTTCTATTTTTTTTCTATTTTCTTTGTTTTCTTTTTTGTTTTGGGTCTTCTCCTTCCTTCAGCCATGGCTGAATTTGCAGACGAATGGAGGACATAGCTGGCAAGCCATTAGCGCCAGCGCCACATCTGCTGGGGGAGGCAAGCACGGGGCCACTAGGCGAGGCCGAGCCATTCCATGGCCGAGTGAGGTCAAGCCTCGCCATTGCCCAGCCATGGTGTTGCCATTCCGATTCCTTCCTCCTACTAGAACCCTTCAAATCTCTCATCTTGTTCCCAAGCTAGCCATTCTCTCTCTCTCTCTCTCTCTCTCTCTCTCTCTCTCTCTCTCTCTCTCTCTCTCTCTCTCTCTCTCTCTCTCTCTCTCTCTCTCTCTCTCTTCACCATGGCTAATCGATGGCGAGGCCGAGGTCGCCCGGCCATGGCGTCGCAACGACGGCAATGGCGACGCCATGGTTGGGTGAGCTCGACCTTGCCCAATAGCGGCGTCGTTGGCTTTAGTGGCCCGTCGGCTATATCCTCCACTAGTCTGCAAGTTCAGCCAATTCTGAAGGAAGGAAAAGACCCAAAACAAAAAGAAAAGAGAAAAATAAAAAAAAATGGATAAAATATTATTAAAAATCACCACCCTAGCAACACGTCGGGGCCATCCGGTTAGAGTTGGCCGAATTGACTAAATTGGTACAAATGAAAAAGGTTCGGGGTTAAATTGGCACAAAAAATGGTTTAGGACTGAAATGGTACAAAATTAAAAGGTTTATGACTTAATTGACAAAAATTAAATGGTTTAAGGCTGAATTGGCAAAAATGCAATAGGTCTAGGACTTTTTTGATAATTTCGCCTTCCTGGCATCAAATCAACGAGGGTGTAAAAATAAATAGATTAGATGGGAGTTATTATCGCTAGCATCGCGAGTACGTAAATCTTAAATCAACACCTTGAGTACCATAGTCTCTCCTTTCTGGAGATTTAAGGAAATAGCAAAATTGATCCGAACTTAGGAGGAACTTCATAAATTTAACCTGAGAGTAGCATGTTCTGAAGTCGAAGCTCCAAGCTTCCGATGTTCATATTCAGAAGATCAAGTACCACCAAACTGAAACTAGAACTTCCATTCAGCTATGACTTATTTCTCACGTACAAATTGCACGTGACAGGTCATATGCCACTTCCAAATTAATTGCTTGTAGCTGCACGTAAAGTTTGTTACGTCTCGTGGATGTCAAAGGCGGTCAGACTAGAGTTTGACAACTACGAATATAAATTCGATGCCTCTAATTAGGGGAAAATTACCAAGAGGTCTTAAACTTATTGCACTTGCGCTAACTCGGTTCTAAACATTTTAATTTAGCCAATTTAGTCTAAACGTTTTGATGATTTGCCAATTTAGTCATAATTCTTTCGGGAATTTGCCAATTTAATTCTTTTGATTAATTTTGACCGAAAATCGTTAACGTGGCGGTCTAGTTAGCGTCGGCCATCTTACGTGGCTACCGAATACACCGACATGGACAATTTTACAATCCCGGCGAATGCCTATGAAGGAAAAAAGGGAAAAAAATAAATAAAAAGGAAAAGTACAAAGAAAAAGAAAAATTCAAAAATCACAAAAATTATCACGTCAACATTGGTAACGCCAAGAAGCAAGACAAACGGCTGACTAGATCGTCACGTCAACTTTTACCGGTCAAAACTAGTTGGAGGAAATAAATTGACAAATCGTTAAAAAGTTTAAGGCTAAATTAGTAGGTTTTCAAAAGGTTTGAAACTAAATTGGCACGATCAAAAAATTTAAGATTAAATTGGCAAATTGTAAAAATATGTAGGACTAGATCGGCCAAACCGAGAGGCTTATGATTAAATCGGCACAAATGCAATAAATTTAGGACTTCTTTTTTAAATAATTTCCCCCTCAAATCAGACAAGTCAATACATAACTAAACCCGGCATTTTTACACCTAAAATTCTCCAGCCTAGACATTTCTTCTCTCTTCTTCGTCAAACCCTTTACTCACTTAAAGTACTGGAAGGTCCTATCGAGTAAAATCCTACGAGACTTCCTTGTTTCTGGTGCGCAAAGGGAGATCAATCTAGCTTGAAGCCAACATATGTATCTTAAAAAATCCCACCGACAATGGAGCGTCCGAAGATCCTCTTTCTTTTTTTTCTTCCGGCTGGTTTTCTTATGAACAATATGTATAATTTAAATCTGTAACTCTGTTTTTTCTCTCTTTGTCAAGATAAATTGAGAACATATCATTCTTAACTCGATGCTTGGGTACGTCTTGCTGGGTTGAAAGATAAACAGAAGATCAATCGATGGAGAGAAATGGGGGAATTTTTTTTCTTTCTTTTTTAGGGTGTATTGAGAAAGCTTCTGAACCAAGAGGCAGAGAGCTTTGGGTGTCTTTCGAGCCCATTCTTGTAATCCACGTAGTTGATGCCGAACCGGACGGTATACCCGTTGTTCCACTCGAAATTGTCTAGCAACGACCATGCAAAATACCCTTTCACGTTCACACCATCCCTACATACCAAGGAACCAACAAATCATGTCCAGAAAATAAGAGATTTCAGTGCCAATAACTTTCAATCCATGTTGGTAAGTGTCAATAAGTTGTTTGGCAAAAAAAAAAAAAATGACCTGCGACTTTATTCCTAGTACCTTGTTGGTAATTTACCAACGTCTTTGTGAAAATCGCAATTTTTTTTTATAATTAACAAGTTTGTAACTTTTATTCTAACTTACCAACTTTTGTTTGCACGATTCATTAACGCTCTAACGCTTTGAACGAACAAACGAGCTCTTACATGAGAATTTTTTACTAATTAGAGTGACTTACCAACTTTTATCTAGTTAAATCACCAACTATTTTTTGTTACCAACTCCGAAAGTTTAATTATCTTTACAGTTACCAACGTTTCTTTTCAGTTACCAACTTTCATTAGCAACTCATTTCACTTGCTCACTTTTTTCATAGATTACCAACTTAAAATAAATACTCACCAACTTTTTCATGAAATTACCATCCAGTATTAGGATAATTATCGACTCTCCTTTGTGTTATTTACCGATACGTAATTTTTTTTTTTTGTTTATGATATCCAACCTTGCTTATTATTTGCAAACTTCTATTTTCATTTATCAGCGATGCTCTAAC
The DNA here is from genome assembly GCA_021437795.1 of Rhodamnia rubescens. Lineage (NCBI taxonomy): Eukaryota > Viridiplantae > Streptophyta > Magnoliopsida > Myrtales > Myrtaceae > Rhodamnia > Rhodamnia rubescens. Next base: position 843,527 of record JAILYA010000021.1, read on the forward strand.
TTACCAACTCCATTTAGAAATTAACAAAATATTGATCAGCTTATCGATCGTTCTCCGATCAAGTTCTCTAATGGTTTTTCATAACCAACTTCGATAACTAGCTTGAATTTAAGTGATACATCAAGTAATTCTAAGTAATCAACTCTCATTTGAATTAATTACCGCCATCTATGTGGTTTTTCCAAATTTAGCAAATATTAGACACTAGGCAACATAGAAGGAAAAAAAATCATTTTTTCGGAAACGGTGGAGTGGAATTGTCTATATGTGTTGTGTGTGTGTGTGTGTGTGAGAGAGAGAGAGAGAGAGAGAGAGAGAGAGAGAGAGGGACGCACTTGATTGCTCTTAAAACATAGGAAAGATGACGATAATAATAATCTATTCTCATGTTGTCGACTAGTTGTTGCTCGAGAGGCAGCGTCTCGTTGTTGAACTCATCAATGCCTGTACGCATGCATGCGAAAATATCTGAATAAGAATTTTATAGGACTAAGGAGACATGCACGACAAATCAGAAAAATTCGTAATACATTTCCCTTTTATTACGAGGAATCCCATGTTACTCGTTTGAATGGCATATGCAGTACATACTTTTGTGCAAGACACCGGAGAGTGCGAAAATATTTGAAACTAGCAACCTATATAGATCTATTACATTAGAAGCAAGATTATATCTGTGCGGTATTCGTAGGGTGGCTATTTCCACAACCTTTCTCGATGAAACATATTAAACAAATCCTAAGGTTGAGTTTCTAACTTAGTGCGCATTTTATGGTCTTCTTTTTCTCTGTCTTTTCTCTTTCTTGGTTTTGAGGGAAGAAGTAAACTATTCTCTTCAACAGGAATTGGGTATACCGAGATGGAAAGTGGCTATTGATGGATGATTGTTGCCTTAAAAAAAAATTGTATTGGTAGATATCAAAACATGCCATTGGCCACGAAAAAAGTGTAAACACATGCGTGCTTAGCTAAAGTTGAAGACTAATTTGGTCAATCAACTTAAAAGAGTGTCTTTTTAGTCAAAATAGTTTGGAAATAGCCACACCAAATTCTCTTTTTACCTTGTTGGTGAATATTTATCTTTGTCTATGTAACAAAACGGCAAATGTTTTTACCGTTTTCCGTGATGTAAATGAGAGGGTCGTTGTATTTCTTCTTCACGTACAACAGAAGACGTTGTATTCCTTTAGGGTACACGTACAACCAATCCGACGCAGCCTGTACGTTCCATTGAAATAAATATCAGATTTATTCACCACTGCTTTGAAGTACATGGACTTCATCAACTAGAAGATTAAAAAAAAAGACAAAAAATTGAGCGTTAATATAGTTTGCAAGTTACACAGGGCCTAGGCATAGTGTATGACCTATGTTCAAGCAACTAGTGTAATTTTTTCTCCTTGTTTTTTCTTTTTTTTTTTTTTTTCTTTCTTTTTCTCGCATTTCATTTTTCGTATCATGAAGTAAATAGCAAAATAGAGAAATTCCTACCATAACGGACACTCACCTTTGGACCAATTGGGATGCCATTCCTCTCAGCTACAACAAATAAGAGTAACCCATAGGGTGAGAAAGAAGAAATTGTTCATTAAACTTAGTCAATGACCGAAAGTGGAGCTCGTTGAAATCAATTGCAATAGTAATCTTACTCGAAAGATTGGCACGGGCATCTGATAAGTAGCTCGGACTCGGGCCCATCATGTGCGGAGAGTAGGCGGCATAGTTTGCGGTGTAATAGTTCAATCCGAGAAAGTCGATCGAGCCTTTCAACACGGCCGATTGCTCTTGCGAGAACTTGGGAAGTCTATCTCCAACGAGAGAGTGCATCGAATGTGGATAGTCTCCATGAGATAATGGATCCATGTACCTGATGAACCAATTAACACATAGTTATTATCTTTGTCACACGTACCACCGATATATGTAATGAATCTCTGTACTTATGCCATGAATATAATTTGCAACTTTTGGAAAGCAAATTTTCTTAGCTCAGTCCATTCACTAAACATATGGTGGTTGATTACGAAGTAGGCTGGGCTTAACTAGTAATGTGGATTAAGTGGCACGTGCAAATTCATCTTACTAGTTATATTTTTTTTTAGGATGAAGGATCTAGACATAATAAAACCTCTAATAATCACTTTGAACAATCATACAATATTGAATAAAAAGGAAATAAAAAAAATTCAAAAGGAAGGCACACTTACCATCCAAGCATGAAATCTAGGGCTCTTGATGCAGCGTTCTTGTGGTGTTTGGCATCTGAGTAAGGCAATATCCATGGAGACACTAACGTTATCCCCATTTTCCCCTTTTGAGATTCCTGCATAAGTTTCAATGTGTTGGCTAAAAGTTTCTTGGTAAGGATGTGCAAAAAGAAAATTACCTAATTTACCGAAAATTAAAGGACCAAAATTTAGTTAGCTATCAAGAAATTCTTTTATGACAAGAAAGCTCACTAAGTCGACGAACGGTCGAGCACAACTCAGAAACAAAGCATCAAGGTGAAGAATTTGTCGGTAGAAATCTGAATTTGCAGCAACATGTGAACGCAATTAACTCAACATGGATGGGTATATTATAACAGGAATTTTGACCGCTTACCTGATACTTGTCCCTGTACAGCTTAACAGCCGCAGCATGAGCAAGAAGCTGGTTATGAGACACCAGGTATGGCTCGATCCCAGAATCGCCGCCCGTGCAATTCAACCTTTGCCACTCCGAGCACCGGCCAGGTGCGGTCAATCCAATGCCATAGCCTCCCACGCTATAACTGAATGGCTCGTTGAGCGTTATCCAATGCTTCACTCTATCGCCAAATTCCTCGAAGCACACGCCCACGTAATCTTGGAAGTCATCCCTGATTTCAAATATTAAATCAACCCAACTATTCGTGCTTTCGAAAGATTTATCGAACTATGTAAAACAGTGGTATCGTGTAACATATTGACGTGGTATCATTTAACAACCTGTGCGCGTGTTATCAAGCGCAATGAATAAAAGAGAACTGATTACATGATAACATCACGTTAATGCGATCGAATTTGAGCGACTCACACGATGTGAGGACTCAAGAAACCGCCGTACTCGTCTTCTAAGGTTTGGGGAAGGTCCCAATGGAATAAGGTCACAAAGGGTCGAATACCTACATTAATACGTCAGAAGTAAATCATCAAACGGTCCAATGGGTGCGTGAAATTAATTGAGGAGATCAAGTAAATACCTTGTGCTAGTAGCTCATTAATTAGGTTGTTGTAGTAGTTGATACCTTCCATGTTCACACCCCCACTCAGCTTTCCTTCTGAAAGTTGCCCCAGTGGCAATTTGGTGAATATACCATTCATATCGTCTTATTAACTTGGGAAACAAAGGATAACGTAATCCAAAGCCATCTAGATGGCTACTGCGTTTTACAATAAGTCTCCAAAATTTAATTGATGGGTCCATTAATTTACACCACGAAGGGGCCCAATTGAACAGAAAGAAAAAATTGAAGGAGGACATTTAAAATTTAATCAAGCTTACTTGGCAAAATCCTAGACCAGGAGATGGAGAATCTGTAAGCATCTAAGCCCATTTCCTTCATGATTCCAACGTCCTCCTGCACCACACTAATTTGTACAATTAGTAAAACATACTTAATTGCCCTTGATAACCCTTTTTCTGCTCTTACATTTGATATGACGTGACGTGACAAGGAAAAAAAAAGTGGGCACTAACATTTATTTAAATAGAAATTTGAGTGCAAAAAGAGAGGGGACCTTGTATCGGTGGTACGAGTCCACCGCAACATCTCCAGTGCTTCCATCATCAATTTTGCCTGCCATTGTTGACCGAACCTTATAAGATCAGACAAAAACAGATAATGCGACAGGGGGAACGAAATCATTCACCGCCACTTATGTTCCAGCCGGTGCCACTTGCCTAAAACGAAACGAATATGGACATATACATGTGTGATAATTGAAATGTCAAGTCAATACGATTTGTGTCCACGAGGAAGGGAAAGACGCCGAGGTGCGTACGGCGATGGACTCGAATGGTTCGGCAATTTTTCAACACCCCCACCTTTTTTCCCCAAGGGAAAGCGGAAAATAAAGAGAAGTGGTCCTTCCTATGGCCATTGAGAAAAGATTTCATTATGCACAAAATGGATACCAAGTTTGCAAAAAAGTCCAAAACATGTTCTCGTTTATCATATCTCTCTCTCTCTTTCGCCCCGCTTTGAGAATTAGTTCATCTAGAAAGAATGGTTCACCTAAGGCTGCTTTCTGCATAGAAACTGAAGAGCACACGTCCTCCACCTCTCAACTTCCAATTCTCAAGATCAGCAAGACAGTTTTCCAGACCAAAAGAAAGACTCCCACCAACTCATTTCTCTTTCTCTTTCTCCTCCTCCTCCAGGACTAGACTTGACGATCAGTTCGACGATAATCAAGGTCTAAAACTCGTTTATGATACCGACAATTTCCTCAGCATGGACAATTAGTTCCGTTCACCGTGTCATTCATACATAAAACAACCGACTAGGAGAGGATATCGAATGTTGAGAGAGAGAGAGAGAGAGAGAGAGACCTGGGTATTTGTGAGTGTAAGTGTCCCATATACTTGGCCATCTTCCCCCTTCATTTGCTGCACCTTCATACTGAGCAAGAACCAAAGAACAGCAAGCAGAAGCATCAGAAAATCACTGCCAAAATCGGATTTTTCCCCTTTCCCTATCCAGAAGAGAGGAAATTTGGTGCATATATAAAGGAGGATCAGACCTGATAAGAGGCAGAGGCAGTGCCAAAGAGGAAACCAGGTGGGAAGCTGCTTCTGTTGAGCAAAGCTGTGTCATGGTTGGGTGTTGTCGTGGCTCCACTCTCGCTCACCCAGCCCAACGCAACCACCATCAAGCTTGTCAGGAGCATATACCCTTGAAGACCCATCGTGATCATGAGCCCTCTTTTGTCAAGGCTTTGCTTTGTATCTGTCCATTTATGTATCTGTCTGTGTGAGAAAGAGAGAGTGGGGGACGCACCAACCTTTTTTCGGAAAAAAAATCAAAACAATCATAAATTTCTTGCATAAATATAAATTCAATTCTAAACTTTTTAATTGAATCAATTTAATCCGATCATTTTTGTATTGATACTAATTCAGTCAACTCGATTAATTTAGGCCGAAATTCGGCGACGTAGACACCAAACATCTTACTCAAGACCATTGGCACTAACGTGGACATTTTAATAATTTTTTAAACAATAGATTTTGAATTATATTTTCCTTTTTTTCATTCCTTTTTGTTCTTTTACATTGGCCGGTGAGGGTTGCCGGCAACCCTCCCCAGCCACTAGTTGAGAGCTTGCGAGGCCGCAAAGGCCCTTGCCTTGGGCCCTACTGGCTAAAGTGAAAGAAAAAAAAAAAGAATGAAAGAAAGAAATGCGCACGTCTGCATCAGCCGCTCCACGTAAGATGTTGGCGTCTACGTCGGCGATTTTTGCTAAAATTGATCGGACGGATTCAATTAAGTATCAATTCAAAAAGATTTAGAATTAAATTGGTCCAATTAAATTGCTTAGGACTCAATAGATACATATACAATGAGATTATGAATTTTTTTTTCCCGACATAGATATAGGACCTCTTCTCTTTTCAATTCGAAAAATCCTTTAGTGATGATCTTGTCGGATACGGCACAATCTCAACCGTCGATCCACGCACCATCACTATAAATTTTGTGTAAAATACTCATTGATTCGAAGGCCGGTGTGATCATAAATAACCGATAGTATTATCGATCTGTTGTGTTAGCAATTTTCTTTCAAATCCTGCGCGTAATGTAACCAAGTCATGGTATTTTGGCAGTACTCCTTTCCAAACAAGAAAATTATCGACCTTAATCCTGACAAAAGCTACAATAGGAAGCACAATATTCACTGAAAGGAAAGAATCCCATGGTCAGGATACAGACTTTCTCGGTTGTATTTTTGTTGGTGCATTGATTTGATCTCCATCTCTTTTTCTCCTCCTTCTTCTTCCTTTTTTTTTTTTCATTAGCCGACACACCAAAGTACATACAAATAAAAACTTTGAGATTTGGCTAGAATCAAATGGAATATATATGTTCAGACATTTTTATAGGAGCGACAATGATGGAAAACAATAAATGTCAATGTTGCCGACAAAATTCTTGGGTGGGTTGGTTCTTGAGTTCTCGGCCTGGAATCGAAAACCGGCCATGTGGCTTCCAGTTCTTAAACATTGGAATCGAGAATCGGATCGAGCGGGCGCACCGGCTATTCACAACCGTGTCATTTCTTCTTTAAATATTGTATTAATCTATTCAAGAAAGAGGTTGGAAACTGACGCCCTCTGCTCCCTTCGAAATCTTCATGGAGCCACAAGGACATTTCTCCAGGCAACTGTCAGTTTTGCAATAATTTCTTGCTCCATTTCCTTCCTATTAGTAATTAAAAAAGAAATATAACTTTTCCCTAGGCAAGTGTGCAAGAAAGGGTTTTAAATTCCCCTTCTCGGTCACTTTCCATCCCTCGATCATGCCCATCTCAAAGGACGTCAGCCCACCGCTCCTCGATCTCCGGACTCGTGGACGAGGATCACGCTCATTTTCTCCATCGCCATAGCCACCGACCACCATCTCTCTCCCTCTCTGCTCTCTATCGCCTTCTTCTTCTTCTCTCTCCCCATGGACTCATGGTACGAGCAACATAATATTTCGGTCCGGTCCGGACAATCCGATGAGCAGACCCATACCTAAAATCGAGAATCGGATCGATATCTTGATTTGAACATTATAAAACTAGAAACCGATCAAAATCGATTAGTTTGATCTGATTAGGATGGTCCCCTTTGCTTGGCCTGGCCCGGCCCTGGGCCCGTAATTAGTGGAGGTGCCCCATCCCCGCTCCATTCTCCATGTGGGGCAACTTTACGTACCCCATCCCTAACTTCTCCGGTGTCCAGATTTTTTCCACATAACTCCATGGGTTTCACACTTTTTGTCCAATAAAGAATCCTTACAATAAAATAGTTGATGGAGAAAAAAAAATAGTGTTCATGAATAAAAGCCTTCAAAATTGAAAATAATAATAATAATAATAATAATAATGAAATGATATTATTACAAAGACAAGCAATTCATTTAAGGAAATTAGGATGAGGAATATGCAAGATGGGGGAGGGTCGTCGAGGGGGGGTGGGGCTGACCATACGGTCCATACCTATCCCCACCCTCCCTTGCATGCGGGCGCTCGAAATTATCATCCCTGTTTTTAGAGGGGAATATATTTAGTTTAATTCATTAGATCGTGAACCTTTCAATTTTATCAATTGAATCCTAAACTTTTAGATAATTTTTCAATTAAGTCTATCTCACCAATTTTTCGTCGAAATGGCTGACGTCGAAAGTGCCACATAGGTGCCGTGTATCTCGTCTTCAAGATTATTGCGACTCGACGGGCCACAGAGCAAATCTAGCACCAGAAAAAAAAAACTTAATTTTTTCTCACTTCAATCGAGTAAACTTCCACATATTAGAACCGAACCTATGATCGATCACCGCATACAAACACATCTCCGAATTCTGGTCCCTATAGAATTCCTCTAGTTTTAAATCTACTAGTTTGAACTGCAATTGCACGAATCACTTCCCCACCATTGCCGGCCCTTTCCGTTGGTGGTGGGACGATGGCGGCGGCGAAGGCTGCTGGTTCTAGTGGTGTCGTCTTCTTCTTCTTCTTCTTTTTTTTTGGTCAGATTTTTTGTTTACTTTAGCTTATTTTTAATTTAACTTAAATAAAAATTATATTAAAAATTAAATTCAAACCAAAACGACGTCTTTTTTAATTTAATTCGTTTTTCGTTTAAGGCTCAAAATTAGAAAAGGTCGAAATTGAAATTTGCATATTTCCTTTTTTGTTGCAAAAGCTGGAAAATATATATTAGATTTAATCTTTTCTAAAGATGAAAATGAAAGAAATTCGAATCGGATCGGGCCTGGTCGACCCGGCCCGCGAATTTCCTTTCTGGCTCAAGCGGGCTTGCACAGAGTAGGCCTGCTTTTCTTTCGTTTCTTCGTGGAGTGGGCCAAGTGTAGTAAAAAAAAAAAAAAAAAGGAAAAAAAAGGCGTGTGGGATATAACCCACTCCCTCATGTTCTAGAGTATGATCATAGGAAGATATCGTCAATCACTCAGTTCCCCAATTGAGATTTCGCCTTGAATGTGTTTTCAGACTTGTGTGCGAAAAGAGAAGAAAGAGAAATTTTGTGGGGAAGAGAGAGTCACGGAGAAACGAAAGTTGTTAAAAATCTTGCGCGATTCGATTCTGTTTATGAACAATCAAACGACACGCTCTTTGAGTATCATATTGGAAGAATCGCCACTTTTCATAATCAACTATCTCTTCTCTTCAGGTCAATAATAACTTATTTTCATATCTAATAATCACTTCTTTTTATGTCAATATTTTCTCTTAATTGTTCATAGATAACAAGCTATTTCAACAGGACTTTACGGACGTTTCTTCAAAAAAATAGTCATAAATTATTTCAATTGTGCCAATTAAGCCCTAAAAATTTTAAGGAAATGTTTACTAGAAGTCCTAAAACTCGTCGTGAAAGTGCAGTTGAGTCCTAAAACTAGCAAAAGATGTAATCAAGTCCTAAAACTTATCAAATATGGCGTTTTGAAATTTCCGTCAACTCTCATGGCTCCAAAGCACCTTAATATTTCATTCTTATATACATATGCAGCCCGAAAATCCCTCCATTGAACGCAGCAACTCAGAACCGTATAGATCCGAATTTACACCCCAATTTCGGAAATTCCTTTGAATAAACGAATAGAAACTTCGATTGCTTACCAAGCATTTCGGCTTGTAGAGGTATTCGGATCGTGAATGCCTTCTCTTTTTGTCCTTCTCATTCTTCTTTTCTCTCTTTTCTTTCTCACTCTTCTCGTGCCCCCTTTCTACCTTTATTTCCCTTTCTATTTCTGCAATATGTTTTGGTTTCTGTAAAGTTTATTTTACATACTTCATTGTAATGTTTTAGCAACTAAGGGCCTGTATAGTAACACTCTCTAGAAAGTGTTCCCGGAACATGGGTTGATTGTTAGAAACGCCAAACACGCATCGTGTAATTAGAAAAATCATGAACATCTTCGACCTTGACTCACTTAGCATCTTATATCAATTAGTCTGTCCAGTTGACATCTAAATTTTTCACCCCAAGTGTCTCATCCGCATTCATGAAAATTCGGTATTGGGAGCAACGAAAACGTCGGAACTTAACTCTACAAAAGAAAAAAAAACATATGTTGCATGTTTCCGCATTAGAATTTTTCATTGCACTTTCTCACCTTAGCAATTAGGGACATTTTGGATCATGATCATTGACCTTACGTGTAGAATGACTCTCGTCGAAGTGGTCGGAGCTCTTAAACCCTTCCATTTATATTGACATTGGACTTTCCTCACGTCGATCATATCTCTAGTCCTGATTACGCTAACATTGACCTTATGCTAACGTTGACCTAGCTAAAGCCCATTTTGGACCCAAAAGGCACGGCATGGGCTTTCCATGTGTGAGGCTTAGCCCATGACCGAACCAGGGAGGCTCACGTGACCCTCCCTCCTCCTCGTACTTGGTCGTGTGGATGACAGATAGACTTGTCAAAAAGGACCATAAATCGATTTCTTAATCCATATATAAGAGGTTGCGCTATTACATAGATTGGCCATATTCAATAAATGAGTTATAAATGGGCTTAAATAGAATATGAATACTAAACGAGTCGAAAATTGACTTGCGATTTATTTATACTCAATCCACCTCTATAATTCTCTTTTCATTTTCTCTCTCCCTCACTCGATCTCGCACTCTCATCTCGGTTTGTACATGAATTTTCTTAAAATTGTATTAAATTTGAAATGTTTTAAGAATACAATCTGGGTCGGATATGCACAACTAGATTTCCATTGCAATAAATAGTTTATAAACGAGTTAAATATGTCTATTTAGGCTAGACCAATGTATGACCCAACCCAAATCTAGCCCGACCCATCCGTTTGAAGGATGTAATTACAAGGGCATGTCATCCTTGACGTTATTTTTTTTGTATGGAATTTAGACAATTTTAATGTCTCATCGCATCTTTTTTTCGTGTGTTAGCACTATTTAGATTCAACATTTTCATACTTAAACCTTGCGAATTCCTTTTAAATAAATTCGTCTAGGAGTTTTCTGCATTTTGCTGTCATTTCTTTTACTAGTTTTGTCAGATAGCATTCAAATTGCTACTTGCATTAGAAGTTTTCGCACATTTGCTTCGCGTACTCGAAACGGGATTTGCGGTTGCGGAGTCCTCTGCTCTGAGAAAAATTCAAACATATCTTCGGTGAGTATTCTCTTCTTCGCCGCAGTTTTACTACTTTCATTCCCAAATTCAGTTCATTTTAATATCTCGATCTTTCACCCCTGCCAAGAACAATGTAAAGAAGGGCTAATATAACAAAAAACTCCAAACCAATATTGACACGTGACACGATACGACACTACAAATTCTATATTAAATGTATATCTTTATATAAACATGATAAACTATCGTGTATATATAAAAATATCGAGCGGTGAGTTTATTCTTCTTATTCTTCCGTTAAGGCTTCACGATTAGGCTTTTTTTTTTTCTTGCGGTATATATTAATTTTGAGGTGTCATGGTATATATCTTAAGTATATATATTTTTGATAAATTTATATTTTGACCCTTAATTTATTGAAAATATTTAAAATTAATATCGTATGCGTTAAAATGAGATATCGGGATGCTAGACTCGATTATCGCTGGTGTGTCTGGAGCTTTGAGAATGTGTTGGTCAAATGTCGGAGAGTGTCGAAGTGTCCGACACGACACGGAGACTCCGAAAAGTGTTGGTGCTTCCTAATTTATCACAAATTTATTCCGAACTAATTTTTTATCATGAAAAATCTCAAATTGGTACACTTGTGATAAATTTACCCAAAATAAATTTTTTAACCTCAAAAAACTTCAAACTAGTACACATGTGACAAGTTTATTATCTCGTTAGTTTACGTAAAATTGATTAATGTCATGAAAAATCCTAAACTAGTACACCTGTGACAAACAAAGGAAAAAACCCAAAATGGTACAACCATCAAGCGTCACGTGTATTTAACAAAAGGTAACGGATGGTACAAAATTTGTTACTGTGTATTAATTTGGAATTTTACGTAGTAAAAAAATAAGTATGGGATAAATTTATGGTAGATATATTAAGTTAAAATTTTTTATGGTATTAACCCTATAAAGACCGTGGATGTGCAAATTGTTGCGTCTAATGTGAGAGTAGATGATTACTTAAAGGGTTAATACCATGAAAAGCCCTAAACCGATACACTTATGATAAATTTATCATAAATTATGTACTCCCCGTGACTTTGTGCAGGTCTTGTCGCTACTCCTCTCTTATGTTGTTTGTCGTTTTGCTTTGTTCATAGCTACTGAGGGAAGCTTCGTGATGTTAAGATTTTGTCTTGTTTGTAACTCCCAAGTAATGAAGCATCAAGAAAAGCTAATAAGATTTGCTCTTCGATGCCACGATCATAGAGTAATTCGGTTAAACTCTATGGCTTTATATCTGCTTTCGTGACCAACCATCCGACACATATAAATAATGGTATGCACTAGGCATTTAATGATTCACGTAATTTTGAATGAAATGCAATCGTATGAGTTAATTTATTAAATGAGATTTTTCAAGGAAGATCTAGTATGAATATTTAAAAGACTGGATCGTTCCCTGCCTTTAATGATCCAAAGTTTGAATTGGTTCTAGCTCTAAGTTTATGTTGCTTGACTAATTTATCAATTTCAGAACAAAAAAAGGAAAAAAAAAGGAGATAAATTTTTTTTAATGTTAACTAATTCACCCACTAGAAGCGATCGTTCTTGAAGCGACCTGTCCGTAATAATGGTAAATGGAAGTCTCCATTTATTTCCTCAAAGAATGAATAATTTCAAAAAATACATTTTAACAATCATTACTTATATTGATTAAAATTATTTGTTAATGAAAAATATTTTTTTATTCATAATAATTTGTATCTAATTATTTTTTACTGCGAAAGTATTTTTACTCATTCACTTTTGTAAAGATCATTTTCAGGAATTTATTTTTTAAAATTGTTTATTTTTCACGAAATAAACGAGATCATAATTGTATCATTTAATCATCACCAACGGGACTTAATTAATCGGGTCGTTATCATATTAATCCATGATTACTGAATGATTAACCATATTTTTTGAAATGTAAGTCGTTAGAAAATGCTTTGAGTTTGACTAGCCGGGACAAGATTTGGTTTCAAAGTGTTAATTACCGACTAAGGTGTATGTTGAGTGTTCTTCTTCGGGGGCTTTTTCGTTCAATTAAAGTTACGGGAACCGGAACCGCGCGTGCGAGTTTCCCTGCGCGTGGCCCGCTCATGACGCGCGCACTTCGATCACCCGATTCACCACCCGCCGTCGAGCTTCGTCTCTAAACCAAGGACTCCGTTGATCGAGAAAACACACCACGAAATGGAAAGGAAGATGAGAACGGTGTTTGCTTGATTGGACCACAATCCGACCGGATCGAAACTCGATCGCAGTGAGTCAGCACTCGCTTCTTGATGACCTCCAGTAGCTGTCGGTGTTGCACAACACGTGGCTTCGATTCACGCGGGTAAAGCGCCACGTGGCAACCGTTGCCATTAGGAGATCAACGTAACGGTAGGAAAAAATGGCAAAACGGAATCCATCACTTGCCAGGACACCATAATCTCTTGAATCACCGATCGAAAAAAGTACACCACTCAACGCGACTTATCTTAATTTCTACAGATTAAATGCTCCGATGCAGCCTTGAGAAAGAGTTCGTCTACCGTTCTCGGAAAAGAAGATAAAAACTACGTCTGTATTTTTGCTCTTTTCTTTATTCTCAGTCAAATAAGAACGTCGTAGGAAGAACTGACTTAAAACAAGGTGAGAAAGAGCAAGTAATTGCTTAAATCTATTGCCCTCAGACCCGGTGTACCTACATCACTATTGATGTTGAATTTGATGAGACTGTGTTACCGTTTCAACGTACTACATCTACGTCTCCACCGTCACCACCTGCTGTGTTGCCAATCCGATTACCACTACCGTCGTCGTCTTTTGCTCCGACCAAGCCATCATGATCACTGGACTCCGCTTCGCCAGCTCCACTGTCCCCGGCTTCATCATTACCATCTTCTACTCAAGTTCCCATTTCATCGTCTCCACCGTCATAGGCAACATCATCACATGCATTTGCTCACCATATGGTTACTCGACTTGATGGCATCATCTCTCACAGAATGCTAAATCGAAATCACACTTTCTCTTGTGGCCACTGGTCATCCTCACATTGAGCCCACTTGCTTTTCTCAAGCATCACGAGATCCGAAATGGCAGGCTGCCATGACCACTGAGTACACTACACTATTCCAGAATAACATTTGAGAACTGGTTCCACTACCTTTTCATGCTCATCCTATTAGTTGTAAATGGGTCTTCAAGGTCAAAATTATCCAATTGCCTAATTTGATTCGAGTGTGAATTTCAACGTGCAGGAAAGGAATGCGTTAATGAACACATGCACAGCACCAAGTAATTTGACCCATCGTTTTCTTTTTTTCTTTTATGGTATTTGTCAAGTTGTCACGTTTGTTAGATAACCTATAGACTTCGTGGTGCATATGTTTGGTTTGATCAGCGACGAGTGGTCCTAGGGGGACAGTAACTACATTGGCCACCGCACGAAAGTTGTTTTCTAATCGATAGGGCTCATGGAGCCATTTTTTCAGGCTTAAGAGACAAAGACAAAGATAAAGCACAACCATGCACGAGTAGAGACAGCGGGGAAGACAACTTTAGATCAAGTTGTAGTAATAAACAGATGCACAACAAGTAGTTATCGATAGAGCTCGTGAAACCAATTGAGGAAAACCATTTGCGGGTCTTAAGAGACAAAAACAAAGATAAAAGCACAGCTAGGCGCGGGTAAACCACATGGGATCCACGTTCAGGAAGGAATATATTAATAGGAAATGTTACCCTGACGGTATTGTCGGAGGCGTGACAACCTCAACTGCAGATCCACACACCATCACCACGTGTTTTACATAAAGCACTTATTGATTGAAAGATCGTGTATTAAAAAATAACTAATAATACTATCACATTATCGGGCTAGCAACTTCCTATATTAATAAACACATGCACAACACATAGTAATATGACTTGTTCTACTTTTTTTATGTTACATAACTATTGCAAATGACCTTGCCCAACACACCGATTGGAAATTAACCCCAGTGACCACAGATCATTCTATGACTATCGACATTGATATTCTTCTTGACCTCTTAATAGTAAATCAACCTCCCTCAAATAGCCCTCTCCATAGTCAAGCAATGTGGGATATTTCGGTGCCTCCTCTCACGTGCAAATCGAATGCGGAATGACATGTGAAATATGGGGAATGGAACAGAATGCCCACATAGGACAATGGAACAGAATGCGAAAAAAATTTGCCGAATGAACTCAATTGGCATAAATGCAAAAGATTTAGGACCAAATTGGCACAATTGAAAGGTTTAAGATTGAAGTGGCACCAATGAAAAAGGTTTAAGACTTTTTGGACACTTTTCCTTAATTTGAAAGGCATAATTTACTATGACTTATTAGTAGTAGTCAGTATCAATTAAGAACTTATCGGCAGTCTAAATATACACATTATAAAGATTATCATCATCTAATGAAATTCACCGAACTTTTCAATAGTTACTTAAGGTTTTTTAATTGTATCTACTAAATTATATGTGCAATTACTAATGTGCTATAAAAAATGTACCAATCTTTTATAATCTCGAGGTCATAAACGATATGGATGAATAATTCATTAGCATAAATCAAAACCAAGGGCTATTGGTCATGCACAATATTTACAAAGGAGCAATTTACTTTCCTCACGTGAACTTAGGAGCATTTCGTGAAAAGGTGAACTGTAACAGACTAACTTTGTTTGAACATTCATCAGCTCAGTTTCAAAGGCGGGCATGTTTGTTTGGCTTTAAATAAAAGTACAAAATATTTATTTCTTTACTGTCCTGCCAAAATTTATAAGAACATCCATATGTCAAGGAATTATGCAGAAGATTATATGTGAGCCTGCGTGTTAACATTTTGCCTCTATGCGGACAAAAATTATTGAGCACATGCAACCTTAACATACAAATTTTATGTTCTTACTATGAATTAATTTTATGACAGCTAATCTTGTGTAGTTTGGGCTATAATAATCATCAACGTGAAAGGGAAGGAAAGGTTTTTTTTTTTTTTCCATTACTTAGCCCACTAGTATTATTTTTATTTTTATATTTTTGGTGGGTCGAAAGCCCACTAGTAGTTAAACTAACTCATTTTGATCTATCTTGATCTATGTTGAGTTCATACTTAAGCCACTACTAGTGGAGAGATCAAACAGCGAAAGGCAAGTCAAACCTACGGTTCTTGAGTGCTGTTATGCCACTTTCTGACCTTTCCTTCGCAAAACCCACACCATCATCATCAGACTCACCAGCCTCAGGGCAGAGTCAGACCGTGAAATTTCATTGCCGCCCGCCACCGCACACACCGTTACGCTCTGGCCCGTGCAGCCGCATCTCGGACTCACCGACCTCGACAACTTTCGATGCTATTGCGACACTTTGGGCTTATCAACGTCAAGTCCTAAATTATAACGTGTACCTAAAAATTGCACCTAGCAACCTGAGAGCGAGGACCCTGACACCCGGCCCCCTCATCCGACAATGAATGCCCGACATGGATAATAAGCGTAAGAATGCCTATTGTGTAAAGATAACCAATAGTAGAAGACAATAGTAATTCAAGAAAAACACGAGCTACGACCTCAACTAAGATAATGAGCCAATCAATACTCTTCCAATGATAAGAACAAGACACATGCACATGCCTCGATAATCTAAATGGTGGAATAGCAGTTGTTGGGTCGGGTCAAGTACAGCTGAAGTATTTTTGAGTGGATCCAACACGAACTCTTCTTCGAAATATCTTTGCACGAATACCGAATGACCACGTCTTGATGACTTACCCGGTAGTATTGGCATACCCCCACCACCCCGAAAAATAGTTCATTGCACGTGTGAAATCTCGGTTATCCAAAATATATATTATACCGTACGGTCACATAAAATATCTTTAGATTGAATAAGTCTTAAAATTGCTCTCCTGTCAATGAAGATGGGGGAAATGCCTAGGATTGCCTCCAGGCCGAGTTAGGCAGAGCCGCCTTGCCTAGGCAAGGGCCTCTCGGCTATAAAAAACTAAGAGATGTATTGGCTGCTCCCGTGCCAAGAAAAATATAGTGGCTGTCCATCTAGACGTAAGACGTAAGACTCAATAAGTACTATGCGAAGAACAATGATTGTTAATTGGGAGTATGCACGGTGCTTGTTAATTGGGGAGTACATTGCCAGTAAGTTGGTTAACAAGTGCTGTGCGAAACATAGGATGACAACGCAGAAGTCTAAATTCCGATGTCTCACTTTATGTGCGGGTCGTTATCATATGAGTCTACTTCGGTAGTAGCCATCTGAAGATGACATGGAATTTACCTTCTCCACCGACATTCTCCGAAGTTGAGAAAACAACATTTTTCTTCCCTTTATCCCAAGGAATACCCTCGAATTTTACGTCCCAAAGTTCAAAAGGAAATAATTTTTGGACTTACTCGGATCCAAATCTTACGTCCGAATGGACAACCATTATATTTTTTTTTTCTTGACACAAAAACCCCCTTAGTTTTTTGCAGCCGAAGGAGCCCTCTGCCTAACTTGGCCCAAAGAGAAATCTAAGCATGTTGCCCCGTCTTCATTGTCAGGGGAGCAGTTTATAGACTTACTTCTATACCTCAACTAAGATAATTAGCCATTAACACTGCTAATGATAAGAACAAGACATATGCCTCGATAATCTAACTGAGTGGATCCAAAACGAACTCTTCTTTGAAACAGCCTTTGCACGAATACCGTACGGTCACGTAAAGTCAAAATTCAAATGAATACAAGTCTAGTCCGCCGTCTTTATCTCCTCCGCTCTCTCCATTCGCTGCTGCTCCATTTTCACGTGACATGTGTGCTATCGTGAATCAACTCACGGATGTGTTCGATCCCTTTGACCCGTATTATATTGAGCTTCACGATTTTATCCTCTAGCATACAGAGGATACTTTCTCATAAGATCACCTATCCTGAGAGAGTTCCTTATTGAGCATGCTTAAGTTTAGAATTCCAAAACTAAGCATTATCGTTGTGTCAAAAGACATTGCCATGAATTAATTATAGTTTTTCACATAAATATTTCAGAATTGCTCTCCCATTCTTTGGGTACATAGTTCGATTCATTTCTTCTCTCTCGCCATTCTAAGAACCCGCTAGAAGGCTGCTCCTTGTTTATACCTTCTAACCTCGACAACCACTCTTCACCCTCATCGGATCAGTCATTACACCATGTACATGCATTTAGGGCAAAACAATGCCCAGAAAAGAATATTAACAATAAAGCACGTGCTATATTTTTCTTCCTCCTCTCCATCTATAAAAACCACTAGCCAAACTCTCCAAAGCCCCATCATCCCGAAGTCTCGATAACCATTGTTTTCAGCAATTGTTGTCTACACCATTCCCTCTTTCAAGAACACAACAGGAACGATCACCATCACCATAATCATGTCGAACCCACAGCTTCATCAATCCCCATCTGCCTCCCCAACCTTGGTCCCATTAACCAAGCCATCTAGCCAAGGGGATGGAGGCATCACAACTTTGCCGGTACAGCCCATGCCTGCGCTCCAAAAAAGCCCTAGAAGCGTTCAAGTGGGGGTTGCATCGAGTAATATCAAAGCAGTTGCCAGCCCAACTGCTATCGAGAACTGGCTGTCAGTTAAAGCGTTAGGGACTGTGACACCCAGCGCCGGTGGGTTCTTCTCGAACATCGCGATAAGCAGAGGGCTCGATAAGATCACTGATCTAGAGGGGAAAACACTCCTTTTGGAGCTTGTTAGCGCAGAGCTTGACCCCAGTAAGTATTGAGCATTCAGTTTGGAACCCGAAGTTCTTAACACAACTTGTAACCAAAAGCAGGAGCAGAAATAAGCTGAATTTGAAAATTTCACGGTCTGACTCTGCGCTGAGGCTGGTTAGTCTGATGATGATGGTGTGGGTTTTGCGAAGGAAAGGTCAGAAAGTGGCATAACAGCACTCAAGAACGGTAGGTTTGACGTGCCTTTCGCTATTTGATCTCTCCACTGGTAGAGGCTTAAGTATGAACTCAACATAGATCAAGATAGATCAAAATGAGTTAGTTTAACTACTACTGGGCTTTCGACCCACCAAAAAAATAAAAATAATATTAGTGGGCTAAGTAATTGAAAAAAAAAAAAGAATTAAGACTGTATCGGCCTAAAAAAAGTTTTTATGACTGAATTGGCACAATTATAATATGATTAAGACTTTTTTGGTAATTTTCCCTCTCTCGAACCATAGTGTCGAAAGGTCCTAGTAAAATCCTAGGAGACTTTTTTTTTTTTTGTGAAAAGAGACTTCTTTGTTTGAAGCCGACATAGTAATCAAAATCCCACCGACAATGGAGGGCTACGAAAATCCTCTTTTTTCGGCAAGAATTCTTACGGATACTTTGTAAAATATAAATTTATAACTACCTCCTTTTTTGCTCTATTTTTTTTTTTCAGATAAAGTGAGAATATATCATTCCTAACTCAACGCTTGAGTACGTCATGTTAGGTTGACATGACGTGTACTCAAGGGAAAAAAGCAATAAGAACTGTATGAATCTCACTTAATCAACTTGAAGAGAGGGGAGTTTGGCGGATTACAAATAGAAGATCAGTCGATGGAGAGACATCGAGGCTTTTGTCAGGGTTTATCGAGAAAGCTTTTGAACCAAGTTGCAGAGAGCTTTGGGTATCTTTCGAGCCCATTCTTGTAATCGACGTAGTTGATGCCGAACCGGACGGTGTACCCGCTGCCCCACTCGAAATTGTCCAGCAACGACCATGCAAAATACCCTTTTACGTTCACGCCATCCCTATGTACCAAAGTCCAAGAAATCACGTCAAGAAAATAAAGGGATTTCATGAACAGGCAGAATTCTATCGCTCTATGCCCAAATTCTTTTTCTCTATAGATTTTTGCTTCTCTGCCAGTAAATTCAACTGGTGTTAGTAAGTGTCGATAAGTTTGGGTGATAAATTGGCCTATGACTTTAATCCAGATAGTTTGTTGGTAATTTACCCACGTCTTTATGAACAATTGCCAAAAAAAAAATTACAATAAGCAAGTGAGCAGTTTTTATACTATTACCAACTTTTATTTGCATACTTGGTTAATGCTTTGACTCTTCGAATTAACTAACTCTTAAATGAAATTTTCTGCCGAAATAGTGCGACTTACCTACCTTATTCTAGTTAAATTACCAAATAATTTTTAGTTACCAAGTCCAAAAGTTTAATTAAGTTTAATTATATCTTAAGCTAGCAACTTTTCTATTAAGTTACCAACTTTCCTTTACCTTCATTTTGCTAACTTGTGTCATAGATTACCAACCTAGATTAGCGTAGTCTAACAACTTTTTTCGTGAAATTACCATCCAATATTGGGATAATTACCATCTCTAAGTTTTTTTTTTTATATAAATTTCCAGCCTTGCTTATCATTTACAAACTTTTATTTGGATTTCCCAGCAATGCCCTAACTTACCAACTCTACTTAAAAATTACCAAAATAATGATCAACTTGTCAATTGTTCTCCTATTAAGTTGTCTACTAGTTTTAAGTTACCAACTTTAATAACTAGCTTGGTTTTAAGTGATATATCAAGTAGTTCTAAGTAATTAACTCTCTTATGAATTCATTACCAGCGTCTATGTAGGTTTTTTCAAATTTAGCAAATGTTAGACACTCAGCAACTCTTTCGGAAGATTACTGGATGGAAGAACAAAATCAT
Organism: Rhodamnia rubescens; assembly: GCA_021437795.1. Taxonomy (NCBI): domain Eukaryota; kingdom Viridiplantae; phylum Streptophyta; class Magnoliopsida; order Myrtales; family Myrtaceae; genus Rhodamnia; species Rhodamnia rubescens. The sequence continues at coordinate 863,660 of JAILYA010000021.1, forward strand.
TTTTTAAACGAGAGAGTACTTTTCTGAGAGAGAGAGAGAGAGAGAGAGAGAGAGAGAGAGATACACACTTGATTGCTCTTAAAACGTAGGAAAGGTGATGATAATAATAATCTATTCTCATGTTGTCGACTAGCTGTTGCTCGAGAGGCAGCGTCTCGTTGTTGAACTCATCAATGCCTGTACACACGCGATAGAATATCAAGCATGTGAAAATATCGGAACATGAATTTTACAGGACTAAGGATGTATGATAAACCCCGAAAAATTCGTAATACATTTCCCTTTTATAACAAGGAATCCATGTAACTTGTTTGAATGACATACACAGTAGATACGTTTATGCAGGACACCGTGAGTGCAAACAATGTAGATCCATTACATAACAGAATAAAAGCATTTACAAGAATACGAACAACGTTATATATGTGCAGTATTGTTAGGGTGGTTAATTTAATTCACAACCTTTTTCGAAGAAACGTGAAATAAATCCTAAAATTGAGTTTTTAACGAAATACACACTTTATGGGTCATTTTATTTTATTATTTTCCTTTTGGAAGGAAGAAGCAAATTATTCTCTTCAAAAGGAATTGAAGTAAACCGAGAATGAGATAATTACCTAAAAAAGTATTTTGTTAGATATCAAAACACGCAATTGGCCACAAAACTTGAGGCTAATTTGGTCAATCAACTAAAAAGAGTGTGTGTGTGTGTGTGTGTTTTAGTCAAAACGGTATGGAAGTAGCCACACCCCTTCCCTTTTTATCGCGTTTGTGAAAATTAATGTATGTCTATGTAATAAAATAGCAAATATTTTTACCGTTTTCCGTGACGTAAATGAGAGGGTCGTTGTATTTCTTCTTCACGTACAGTAGAAGACGTCGTATTCCTTTAGGATACACGTATAACCAATCCGAGGCAGCCTGTCCATTTCATTACAGTAAATATCATATTTATTCACCTCTATTTTGAAGTACATGGATTTCATCAACTAGAAAACAAACTACCAAAAAGACAAAATCGACCCTTAACATCGTTTGCAAGTTACACAGGGCCTAAGCAGTGGATGATCCATGTTCAAGCAACTATTGCATTTTTTTTTCCTTATTTTTTCAAGTATTTTTTTCTTTCTTTTCTCTCATTTAATTTTCATGTCATGTAGTACATAGCAAAAATCGGGAAATTCCTACCAAAACGGACACTCACCTTTGGACCAACTGGGACGCCATTCCTCTCAGCTACAACAGATAAGAGCAACTCATAGGGTGAAAATGAAGAAATTGTTCATTAAGCTTAATCAATGACCGATAATGAGACTCATTGAAATTAATTGCAATAGTAATTTTACTCGAAAGATTGGTACGGGCATCTGTTAAGATGCTCGGGCTCGGGCTCATCAAGTGCGGAGCATCGGCGGCATAGTTTGCGGTGTAATAGTTCAATCCAAGAAAGTCGATCGAGCCTTTCAACATGGCCGATTGTTCTTGCGAGAACTTGGGAAGTCTCTCTCCAACAAGAGAGCGCATCGAATGTGGGTAGTCTCCATGAGTTAAAGGATCCATGTACCTGATGAACCAATTAACATAGAGTTAATTAATATCTGTGTTGATCGAGTTACATACTATTCATGATGCATGTAATGAATCCATGTAATTAGCCCATGAATATAATTTACAACTTTTGGAAAGTAAATTTTCTTAGCTCAGCCCATTCACTAAACCCATGGTGATTGATTACGACGTGGGCTGAGCTTAATCAGTGATGCGGATTAAGCGGCACGTGCAAATTCATCTTACTCCCTCACCTTTCGCCAAAAACATAATTTTTTATGAGGAGAGAAAAGAGCATCGTTTCAAGGGCATCTTTGAATACTCAGAGTTTCATATCGAAAGCAAGCTTTCAAGAAACTGTTCGACTTTTAGGCAAAGTTTTGACCCAGATGTTTTCAAGATGCCTCTAATAACCAACGAATGATGACCACAAAAAATGAGGAAATAAATCAAATTGGGGATCAAGGATCTAGATATATCAAAACCAATCACTTTGAACAATCAGACAATACAGAATAAAAAGGAAATAAAAAAAACTTTAAAAAGGAGGCACATTTACCATCCAAGCATGAAATCTAGGGCTCTTGATGCAGCATTCTTGTGGCGTTTGGCATCTGAGTAAGGCACTATCCAGTGAGACACCAACGCTATCCCTATTTTTCCCTTCTGAGATTCCTGCATAAATTCATCATTTTGACGAAAAGTTTCTTTTCTTGGTTATGACAAAAAAAAAAAAAGAGGATAAAAAGTCTCTTGGTAAGGATGTGCAAAAATGAATTTAACGGTGGCCGAATGAATTACATAATTTACGAAAAATTAAAGATCTTATTCATATAGCGGGGACACTTTGTATATTTCATTTAGTGTGGTTTGATAACGTATGACTCCATGGTTCGTTTCGAACAAGATATTGAACCACAACATAGAAACAAAGCATAAAGTGAAGAATTTGTCGGTAGAAATCCAAATTTGCAGCAACATGTGTAGACAATTAACTCAAAATTGACGCGTATAGGGTAAATTTTAGTAGTGATGCATACGATGATAGGTTTTTCACCGCTCACCTGATACTTGTGCCTGTACATCTTAACAGCAGCAGCATGAGCAAGAAGCTGGTTATGAGACACCAAATATGGCTCGATCCCGGAATCACCGCCCGTGCAATTCATCCTTTGCCACTCGAGCACCGACCAGGTGCGGTCACTCCAACGCCATAGCCTAATACGCTATAACTGAATGGCTCGTTCGGTGTTATCCAATGCTTCACTTTATCGCCAAACTCCTTGAAGCACACACCCACGTAATCTTGGAAGTCCTCCCCGATTTCAAATATTAAAGTAACCCAATTACTCGTACTGCCCAAAGATTTATCGAACTATGTGCAACGAGTGGTATCATGTAACATGTTGACTTAGGTATCATTTAAAACCAATCGATTGCTTTCATCTTGCAATAGTGTGTTTCTTGTCGAACACAACGAAAAGAAGAAAACTGATTACATAAAAATATCACGTTAACGCATTGCGTGACATAGATATAATCCGATCGAATTTGAGCAACTCACACGATCCGAGGACTCAAGAAACCGCCATACTCATCTTCTAAGGTTTGGGGAAGGTCCCAATGGAACAGGGTCACAAAGGGTCGAATACCTACATTAATATATCATAAGTCAATTACCAAAAGATCAAATGGGTGTGTGAAATTAACTTGAAAAATAATCTTAGGAAATCAAGCAAAGACCTTGTGTTAGTAGCTCGTTAATAAGATTGTTGTAGTAGTTGATACCTTCCATGTTCACACCCCCACTCAGCTTTCCTTCTGAAAGTTGCCCCAGCGGCAATTTGGTTTTATTAACTTGGGAAACAAATGATGATGTAATCCAAGCCATCTAGATGGTTATTGCATTTTACAACAAATTTCAAACTGTAATTGATTTACACCACGAAGGGGGCCAATTGAACAGAAAGAAAAACTTGAAGGAGGACATTTAAAATTTAATCAAGCTTACTTGGCAAAATCCTAGACCAGGAGATGGAGAATCTGTAAGCATCTAAGCCCATTTCCTTCATGATTCCAACGTCCTCCTGCACCACACTAATTTGTACAATTAATAAAATATACTTAATTGCCCTTGATAACCCTTTTTCTGCTCTTACATTTGATATGACGTGACGTGACAAGACAAAAAAAAAGTTGGCACTAACATTTGTTTAAATAGAAATTTGAGTGCAAAAGAGAGTGGACCTTGTATCGGTGGTACGAGTCCACCGCAACATCTCCATTGCTTCCATCATCTATTTTGCCTGCCATTTTTTACCAAATATTACAGATTGGATAAAAAGAAAGAATGCGATGAGAATAATTTTCATTTATTTATCAAAAAAATTTAGAAGGGCAGGGTAATGAATGCATTCAAACTTGGAAAACAAGATTGGGATCATTCAGAAGGGCAGGGTAATGAATGCCAATTCTTCGGCATAGTTCTGCTTATAGAGTTGATATGATGACCAATAAAGGAATCCAGCTTCCTGGAACAACACTTTCAAGACAACAACTCACGGATTATACCAGTGACTTTGAGGGATAAGAACAGCAAGAGTATCATAATTTCAGTACGGCACTCACGTGAGTGTCATAATTTTTTTTTCGTTCACTTTAAGATCACAAATTTAAAAAATCAATCACTTAAATGCCATCAACGATTGGCCTTGTCGAAAAATCCGACATGGATGCCGATCATCCCGCATGGCACCACCCAGCGTGGATAATTTTTATAATTTATTTATAATTTATTTATTTTTTAAATTTCACGTTAGAATGGAAAATTAAGTGAAAAATCCACGTAAGACGATTTGTCGGAAATTGCACTAAAATAATCAATTTTACTCCAATGTGGTAGTTAAGCAAGAGGAAAAAAAGTTACGCTATTTAAGTAAGCCTCGTACGCACTCCTACTGTTCTTATCGCATCCCACTTTTCTCCGAGAAGATTAAAATAAGAAAAGTGGTCCTTTCTATATTCATTGAGAGATGCACACAAAAAATACCAAGTTTGCAAAACGTCCAAAAAGAATCATTATAAAGAAATAAATATAGTCTCATTTATCATCTCTCTCTCTCTCTCCCCACTTTGACAGTTAATTCATCTGGAAAGAATGGTTCACCTAAGGCTGCTTCCTGCATAGAACCTGAAGAGCGCACGTCCTTCACCTCTCAACTTCCATTCCCAAAATCACACCAAGAAAGATGGGAAAGAATCAACAGAAAATTTCCAGACCAAACGAAAGACTCCCAACATTTCATTCACTTTCTTCTTCTCCTCAAGAACGAGAGAGAGAGAGAGAGAGAGAGAGAGAGAGGGAAAAAAACATTCTTTGACAATCAGTTAGCGACCATATGAAGGGCTAAACTCGTTTATCATACAAACAATTTCCATAACATGTACAATTAGTTCCGTACACCATGTCATGCATGCATAAGTTGACTGACTGGACGAGTTTAACGAATGGAGAGAGAGAGAGAGACCTGGGTATTTGTGAGTGTAAGTGTCCCATATACTTGGCCCTCTACCCCCTTCATTTGCTGCACCTTCATACTGAACAAGAACCAAAGACCAAACAGGCAAGAGCCTTAGCAAATCACTGCCAAAAGAGAAGAAATTTGGGGTATACATGTAGGAGATTAGACCTGATAAGAGGCTGAGGCAGTGCCAAAGAGGAAACCAGGTCGGAAGCTGCTTCTGTTGAGCAAAGCAGTGTCATGGATAGGTGTTGTCGTAGCTCCACTCTCGCTCACCAAGCCCAACACAACCACCGTCAAGCTTGTCAGGAGCATATGCCCTTGAAGACCCATCATGATCATGAGCTTTCTATTGTTAAAAGCTTTGCTTTGTATCTGTCAATATATAGATTGACAGGGAGGAAGAGATGGGGTCTATGAGGACACGCCAACCCTTTTCCAAACGTCCTCACATAGAGTAATTCATGTGTTTAAAAAAATCCTCGTTTGTCATCTTCAAAATTATGCTTAATTTCGAGAAAATTGAACGTCCATTTTACGCACAAAAAAAAAAAATTGCCGTCTGCGGCCAGCTTAAAGCCTTGATTAAACACTTTTTGTAATGTTTCAGGAATTAGACGGCCAAAATCTGATGTATTGAGGATCCAATCAAACTAATGGAAGAGCATCTGGCATTGTCGATTGATTCAAGTTGAAGATATTGACTGTGCAAGAGAATTTAGTGGACATGTTGTCGATTTGATGGTTGCCGCTCGACTACCTAGATGATGATTTGCAAATTCATAATCGACTCCGAGAATACTAATTACTACTTAGCAACTGAACACTGCTCTAAACAATTTTTTTTTTTTTTGCTATTTGTTAGTCTTTCAATGTGTCTATTGGTTTGCCTAGGCTGGTGAACGAATATAGAATCTAAGTATAATAACTTGCATTTGTTAAATGTTGTTAATCCTAATTTTAGGAGTCTTAAATAAGTTGTAAGTTTCAAGAGTCAAAGTTCAAGTCTCTAGGTGTTTTTCAATTCTTAGGACTTTATTGTGTTTTCTAGCTTCCTATATCTTTATTAGTGGGGCATTTCTCACGTCCTTCATGCTTAGTTCCTAGTCTAGTTCCTATGTACACGTATAAGTCCTCTAGAAAAAGAGATGAATTCTCATTTGTACGAAGAAAAGAGCTAATCCTCGGGTGGTGGCGCGTCCTGTATGCCTTGGTTCTAGTCGCATTCTACCATGCATTTAAATTCATCCATCCCATGTAATCTGGTCTATCCTTACTCCTTCGACATCACTCAAAACATGACTCGCCCATCCTGTATTTATCCAAAACTAGTTATGTCACGTTAACCAAGTCATGCATGAATGGTCGTTCGCCGGAGCATACTTTCATCTACAGGCGGTTCAAACCTTTGACCGGGCTTCCCCTCAATAAATTACACGTTAATTATCCTTTGGCAGCTCTCGTACATCCCTTTTCGATTCCTGCTCTGACAAAGCTACACTTGGAAGGACCATATTCGCCCGAAGAAAAGATTCCCAAGGTCAAGATACAGACTTTCTCGGTTGTCCTATATGAAGTCGGCAGTAGATTGATTTGGATGAAAAAGAGCCAAAAAATATAGCGACATCATCAGAAGATTGGAGGGACCAGAGCGAGTCACGAACGGCGGACGTTCGCTTATATTAATGGCAAAGGCCTTGGTCCTTACTAACTTGTCCTCCTCTAGACGGCTATGAAGTCCAATGCATCATCTCAGCCAAGAACATGCATGCGATTCTCGGGCAGAAAGATCAGGGAAAACAATGCGAGGATGATCAGTCCGGTCGGGCTGGGTTTCCTCGAAACTCGAACGTGGTGAGCAGTTCGGGCCGTGCATAATCCCCGACTTGAGGGCACCGATCCGTTACGAATAAGAAGAGGACCGTGATGTATTTGGTAACAAAAATAGTGATATTATTGCCTTTATTTTATTTCGGCAGTTGACCGAGTATTAGCGCTTTAGCACAGGGAAGGAAACAACTCTACCTCGGTCAGAACGGCATCCCTAAGATTCACTATTTTCAAGCAAATCTTTATTATTTTTCTTGAACTTCTTTACTTGCTGGCTCAAGTCAACCTTTTTCACTTGCTTTGGTTGACTTTGCCTCCCCCCCCCTCTGTTCTTACTCTGTTTCTTTGGTCTCAAGGAGAATGTAGAATTTGAAAGTCCAAGATTCTTCTTCTGTGAGAAACGTCTCCGCTTCAGCCTTCAATTGAAAACCCCTTGCATCGGAAAGCGTATAGACACGCTATCTTACAAGATGCACATCTAAAGCCGGAAATAGAAGAGGCATCAGGCAAAATACCCTAAAGATACTTCACATGTTCTGTCAGTAGATCGAGCTTTACTATGCTTAGCCAGTTAAAAAAAGCGCTTATCGCACATAAAGAAATAACGAAATCCACACGGGACCTCATCTCGAAGTACACGGACCTCGCTCGCATTGTGGTATGATGCAGAGTTTTATCCGTTCAAGTTCAGCTTCGACGATAAATAGTTTTCAGAAGATAAAAAAGTACATCTTGAGAAACTAGAGAGATTAAGCCAGTCACACAGCCTGAATGAGATCTCAGACACCCAAAAGAACATGGACAAGCCAATTCAATTGACTTCCATTGCTGGTGGTGACAAGAAGTTCCAGAGATCCTTAAATTTCAAAATAGAAAGTTCTTCCTTAACTTTATGTGGTATATACTCGGCCTGGTGAACCCCAACACTTAGCCGCTTTCAGCGCAAATGGATTGGCTCAAAAGAATAGATGGTGAATAATAGTAGTTGGAATCTTCAGCAGGAACAAAAAATGAGCATATCATGGCAGTAAGAGAGACCAAAATGTATGCACCGAGATAAGAAGTTTCTAATGAATCTTACTTTGCTTGTACCTTAAGAAGAATATTGCACTCCTACCACAGTTAAAAGTACTATCTTGGGTACAATTCAACAACAGAGAAAACAGACATTGAAATTGGCGGATTCATCAGCTGAAATGCTAGCCTGAACTTTCAAATCTGAGAAGCAGTAGACTAGGGTACGAACTATAGATACTTTGCACAGACAGAGAGCAACTTGTTTAGCTCATCAAAAAATGCAAAGTTGTGTACGTAATGGCACAATGAGTTCCCGCTTGCAATACGTCAAGCAAATCAACGTGCACTAACCACTGATTGTGAACTTTAGTAGCAGATCACAACAAAGTCAAGGACAACAAGTACAATGAGAGGGGGAATGGAAGTAAAATCAGTGGCAGTCGGAACAACCATCACAAAGAATTGTAGTCAGGCGTGGAAGGATTAAGGTAGATAAAACCTGGCAACTCTCAAAAGAGATCATCTGATACAAAAGCCGAGCACAAGAGAGATCAGGCATCAAAGACTACAGTATCCGCAATGGAGAAATCTCTATGTTACATGGTCACGTGTTCTCCCGAAGTTCACTGACATTAGGACCGTGAAGACTAATAACTGAGCAAATAAGAAACATGTGCTTATCCAACTAGATATGGAGCAAGAGCATCTCACCTTTCTAGAAGATGGATATATTGGATAGGACATGCATAAGAAAAATCCAATGCATCCAGTATCATTTTGATGCAAATGTTGACGCCCCATCGTCAAAGCAAAACCCATAACACAGAAGCAATTATCCCGACAATAAGCACTACACACGTGCAAAGGTTCAAAGATGAAAAGGCAAATCTCCCAAGACTTACTTCCAATACCATAAGAAAATCACAGATATAGTGCTTGAAAACCGTCATGAGACTTCTCAAGTAAGCAAAAAGAAGAATGTCAGAACCATATGTCATGGACCCACAAGTCTGATTATGATTGTCCTATTCCAACTAAACGCCGTCACGTTGTCCTAGTACAAAGAAGAAATTTTGCATAATACGATCATAGAAGACAAAGGTTGGGAAAAATGGTAAAACGCATAAACAGAAATAACATGTCCAGGATAATTAGTTCCAAAAGCACTAACCAAAATCAAAAAGGATCAAAGGTGCGGAATCACCGACAAAAGAAAAACAGAACATGAAATAAAGTCCACTTAAGGTCTCACTTCCCATTTCATTTTTCACCGGGTGCTGGAAAGAGAAGGATGTATCAAACGCCACATGCAGGCTCATTTGCATTCGACACCTGCTTCGGCAGCCCGACGAGGCTTGCTTTTCCTTCTGCTGCCATTGTGCCGAAACCCATTTGACTTGGTTGAGTCTTCCATGTTTGATCTAGCTCCGACACTATTTTCCTCTTTCGTGATATCTGATTTCTCTTTTGACAGCGAAGTCCGTTTCCTCCTCTTCCCATTCTCTGCTGCAACAGGACTTGTTGTTTCCTTACTTACAATACCATCTTTGCCATTCTCTCCATCTTCCCCATCTACTTTTTTAACATCTTCCTCATCAATTTCATCCTTGAAAAGCTTTTGTGGTCTTCCCCTTCTCTTCTGTGCTGGAATTTTCTCTTCCTCACCGCTTCCAGGATCCTCATGACTGCTAGAAGTTGATCTCTTTCCCTTTCCTCTGCCTCTACCCATAATTCAAAGACTCCAATCAAGGAATTTCATGGGGACACGGGATGTTTCTGCTAGACAAAAAGCTTAACCGCATTAAAGTCAAATCAGGAATATGAGGATGTTTCTTCTAAGGTCTCCATCCACATTGCAAATTCGTGTTACTGTTTTGGATGATCGAATTTTCCATTTAAAAGACTACCACCACAAAAACCATTCACTTCCTACCAGAGTTGATACTGAGTGTAGCAATAAGATCTTCATTTAGGGTTAGACAAACAAGCATTGCACGGTTATTTCTCAAAAATCTTCAGTTACCTCCTAATTTAGGATACAAATTCTACAATGTGATCAGATGATTCGAGTGTGTATTTGACTTCTCAGCTCATTGATACCACCAAGCCTAATCAACCCTGAAACTATTGACAATCAAATAAAAGCATAGAGAAAAAGTTGCAGAGGCAACAACCTACCATACAAAATTACGCTAAACTAGAGAATTCACTCCAGATCCATAAGATAAGCAGCCTCATCACTCAAACAAACATCCATGGAAATTGTCTTCGATTCAAGGAAACTCGATGCCTAAGGAAATTCTACATCTCAATTAGCAAGTCCCCACAAACAAAAGATATAGCTAAGGGCAAAAGCAAGAACTCATTAAGCTGCGAAGCAAAGAACCAAAAAAGAAAAGAACTCTTCAAACGACAACCAAAAGTCAAAACAAGACATGCAACTGAAGATCCACAAGAGGGGAAATTTGCTCGGCAACAGCAAAGCTAATGCAACCGAGAAAAGCTCTTCAAAAATCAGACAACTACAGCTACAAGTACCATGTCCATCATCCAAAAATCCACCAACACGGAAACATACAATAAGACGAAGAAGCTCGTCTTCGCACCGAATTCACACCATACATAAAAGGGGATTGAAACTAACCCGATACGAAACAAGACTCGTCAGCCTCTTTCGGGCGAGACCCATCAATCCAGACCGTCAAAACAAGCAAAAGAAAGTGAAAAGGAAGAAGACCCAGATGGAGTTTCTCGGCCCCGGAGTGAATTAGCAGACACGATGAGAACTAGAGGAGAAACTACTGTAGCCCCAAGAGTGCGATTTGAAGACCGTATAGGTGTGGGGAGATTTCAAAGAGAAGCAATCCGATGGCGATGGACGCACAGAGAGAGAGAGAGAGAGATTGCTGTGCGTTGAGAGGGTTGAAGAGGAGGAGGAGAGCAGGAGGAGAGATATTTTGTTGATTGGCTGTGGGTCAGCTGATTTTGCTGAGGCCATTCTATTCTACTACGCATCGCACAGTACACTGGCTGTGCGCGCTTCTTTTTCTTTCTTTTTTTTTTTTTTTTTGCGCGTACGAGGATAATTGAAAAAGGTTAAAGAAAATAGACAAGATGAGAAGACCTTATTCATATTTGCACTTTCCTAAGATACGAAAATGTCCTAAATTTATGTAAGAGAAAAGCGGCAAAGAGCATGTAATATAATACCTCTCTGTAGGTTTTCCGAAACTTCCCCGCCCAAGAATATTGAAAAGCATTTTCCACGATAATATTATACACATCCTTTAATTGTTTATGCATTACACTGCTCTCTCGATATAATTCACGATTTCATACGATGTATAAAGTAAGAACAACTTTCACCGTCATAATGCCCGTGTCTAAATGTATTTTCATGTAACGACTTTACAAGAATAGGGATAAAAATACAAATAGTCAAAAATTCGTCCCCGCCGAAATTTTGAAGTTTCAGTATTACGGTATTTTACTTCATCTCAGTGATTATGATCCCACTAAAGATTTTCGCACGTCATAATTTTGAACATTAGAATTTTTCAAGGCCTAAACTGTAACAGGTAACACGCACTTAAAACTTCTACATTGTCAAGAATCCAAAGCCAATAAATCCGACGAAAGTAAATGAGACTCGCTAACAAATTTGCAAAGGTACTCTGTTACGGTGAAAACTAAGATCAGAACCAGACACGTTACGTTCAAACTAGGCTCGAGAACTGCTATGTTATGGGCATGGCAGATGAAGTGAGGAGATGAGATACATTTCATTATTCCCTGGTTTTATATCCTCAAAAAGTTCCTAAAATACTCGCAAAACCGAATTTTATTCCGCAGCATAAACAGTTCTTAAATCACATTTAAAATACTCGAAAAACTCAGAACACGTTTTTACTGAAAAGTCATTTTCATTGCAGACCTAAGGATGATAGAAGATGTCGTTGCTTCCTGAAGACCATCAAAGATGGAGCAAGGCCATAGCAATTGCCATATAATTACATAGAGAACGGACCCTCGTGGCTGAATACATAGCTCCGACCAAGATCCTAGGACGAAATCCCAACACGGCTCCGGCTTTTAAGTTCGATTCTATATACAAAGGAGGAAAAGCTCGCTTCCTTTAACATCGAATGAGAATAGATATCACCAAATCTGAGATACAGATCAAGATAAATGCTCGCATGTAAGTTTTTGAGCCAACGTGAATCACTGCTTCTCGTCTTCATTCCTTGCTGTTAGAGGACCGATCCTTGTCTTTCCTTTGTCCGCCGAGAATACGCGAAATCTGCAAGCCTCTGCTGAAAGCTTGGTTGAAGAGCATACGGGTTTGGAATTCTGACACAAATGGAAACCAAGCCAGGAATGCCACTGGGGTGAACAGAAGTAAACCCATAATAATCTCAAAACCACGGGCAAGAGTCCGAACTGATCCCCAAATTCCAGCCTTGACAACGAGAGGTTTGCAAGCTTGCGCAATCTGGGACAAAATAAGCACATAAAAGACATTAATCACCATAGTCCATTAAGCATTAGGTAGAAGGAATAAAAATGAAATTAGAAGTAATATGTGAAGCTTAAACTTGTAGCGAAAAGCAAATGCAATACCCGTAAGCGGTTTTCAAAATAAAATATGAGACCAACCGGCAGAATCTCCACATTCATGTAATAATGACAAGCATTCAGCTTAAGAAACTAAAAGAAGAAAAAAGAAGTTGTGAAATCTATATATAGTCCAGGAGAATTAGGGCAAGAGACTAGGGTCACTAACCAAAAGCATTCCCCAACCCGTCGGCATGAAAGCAAGGATGCAAACAACTATGTCCTGCAATGTCATGTGCGGGAGTGCAATCAATGTAACCAAAATGGCAACAAAAGTCAAGAATATCAATCCCTTGATAAGCCGGAAGACAAGCTGGAAATCTGCACTGAATTTTCGTCGACCAACAGAAACAGTCTGCAAAATACAAACAAGAACGTTACACAGCAGCACTCAGAATCTAGTGTCCTAAGAAGAAAAGGTTATTCCTTCAAACTATTCAGAAGACTAGCATCTCAAAGTGGTTCCAGAATATAATGGACTTAGTATAAACATATACGAAATGAAGATCATCTAGGACAAAAATTGAAAGTGGCCAACCACCAAAAACCGATATATTGCTGGGTTCCGAAAAGAAGCATGAAATTGTTCTTGACTGGTGTTCATGTTAGTTAAACGACAAGACATGGAGCTGGCTAACAAGAATTTGAAGCTTCTGGACTGCCAACTAAAACCATACAAGTGTGGCCAATGATGATGGTGATAACAGTAAAAACACAGATAAGTTTAGACTTCAATATACAGTCAGGGTATTTGGTGGTCTCTTGATGATCGCATATAGCTCAAGCTTTTGGCTTCATTACTCCAATGTAAAGTTGCAGAATTGTACATAACTAGTTCTACTATCGCACCGATAAGATATTTTGGAAAATTTTGAAAGAGGACAGAACAAGTATCCTCACCTTCATCACAAACAATATGAGAAAGATCACTAGCCATGATACACCATAGACCTGCAATTATGCCAAAGAGAAAGGTGAACATCTTGATGCCACCACCATGTTTCATATCTTTCTTATTCTTGTTTATTTCTCTTATGATATAGGAGAAAAACGAACGAAGGAATTATATAGTGGATATAGGAGCCAAAAAAAAAAGGGCACAGGAAAATATACCAGAACACTTCTGGTATGCTTCGTGATGTTCAAGTGATATACAAGCCCATACTGATATATGAAAAATCGCAATGCCAATATAATCTCAGCTATGATACCACGCTTTCCAGAATGATGCAGATGCTCTTGTTCCTCTTCCCACCATGATTCCCAACTTTTTTCTGGAGGTACACCTATTCCACCTCGGTTGCTTATCCATTTATTCCAATCTGTCCAATCATCAACAATTTTCTGCCACTCGAAGCCAGAGGGATTAAACAGGAAAGGGGCAAAAAGCCAAGTTCCAACCATGAACCACATGGATATCGTGATCAGGATATAGGCAACAGAACTCCTATAAGCCTGACCAAAGATTTGGTACACCAGCAGCAAAATCATTAATTCAAATCCTTTAACGAAGTGACTGCGGGAGTACATTCTATAATTGTCTGCAAACTTGGCATGAAACACAACAAAACCACGACCAGTTGCCCTGTATTTTGCACCTCCGTGAAGTAAAGTTCTTCCATAATAGTGAGTCTTTGTTCCAAGAGAGAATGTGAAAAAAACAGGGGCAAGTTGCAATTGCATCAGCACAAAATCACTGAGTGCAGTTCGAAATCCCCTTTCCAAACCGATTTCCATCAACATAGGTAGTGCCATCAAAAATCCAATTTGTACAAATGACTGGGAAGCAAGAGCCACTTGGAGAGGCTTATTGTCCCTAATTCCTGGTTGAGTACTCAATGCCTTTTCAAGCCCACTAAGAACTAAATAAAGACGGCCATAAAGAAAGACATATACTGTAAGCACAGTAATCTGCCACAAAAAATGAACAAGACAATTCAGAATTAGGAGATAAATAACAAGAAAACTACAACAAAGGGATGAAAACACGGACTTACCAGAGTACTGAAGTAAAAGCCAATGGTGGTGAAATAACATGATAACATTCTGAAGAAATCAAAACGATGTCCAAGTCGGTATATATCTCTACTCAAAGTCTGCTCCCCATTTCCATTGGCTATTTTAGCCTCGAACATAGATATCTGGTTCAGACCCACATCCCTCCCTTTTCCAACTTGTATATACTCATGATGAGTTACATTACCTTCACGAAGTGTAGAATTGAAGCCTGCAAGACAGAAAATTCAAATACGATAATAGATGTAAAGCTAAAGCCAACAAGTTATAATAGGCAAAGACCCACATACCAGCAAATATGTCTTCACTCAAATTGATAACCTTTGAAGCCTTACTGACACCACCTCTAGTAAGGTGAAACAGCCGCTCAAAGACATCAGGATGACCATAATGGAAACGAACCCTTCATGACAAGCAACAAATGGAGCAAACAAGATTCTCCAGTTATTCAAGATTATACCATAAGATACATAGAGCAATCATAAGGTTACTCAAATTGATGCACTTACAAAGTCATGCGACAAAGTCTAAACGGGTTATTAATCAAGTAAGATATATTCAAGCGCCATTTGAGCCATTTTTTGGCCAAAACATCCAACAAGAGTGCTAACACCACTTTACAAATCATGTTCATAACTCAGCATCCTTATTCAGATACTTCCAAAATAAAAGAAAAAACAGCCTCATCAAACTGGCAGTCATTCCAACCAAAAGAAAAAAAGGAGCCAGCCATAAAGACAGATCCGTTGCATTTGTTTCTCTTCGACACGTTGCTAAAAAAGATCATTAACTGCTAATTGAGCGCAAGCCATTCGATAGATTTTCAATTTCACTGTATGACCCATCTTTCATTGACTCAAGTGGGATCTCGAATTGTGACTGCACCACAAGTTCGAATCAAATAATTAAAAGTTGCACAACTCTGGCATCTTTGGGTTCACGTACATCAACATAGTGTCAATGCACTGCATTCTCACCTTTGCCATCCCCGATCAACATCTCTAACGGAACTTAGAACTGGCAATGAATCACAGAAATCCCCAACCCCGCCCAAACCCAAACGAAAAACCAAACCCCACGACTTCTTGTTTGGCCTTGTACAACTTTTCCATTACAACAGCAATGACAAACTCCAAATCCATCAGGTACACTGTATATTCAAATCTTTGAAAAGTTAAAACTAGAAATAACTTACTTCAAGGGGTTGGCCAACAGTCTTTGGCCAATAGTCACAAAACTAGTCTCCTGATTCGACATGAACCAAGCCAGAGATGAAACACTGCAGCGATTACAAACGACATTCAGCATTGCATAATAGTGTTTATCAACAACAGCCAAATAAGACAATGCAATTTCAGCAAAGCTCACCTTCCAGTGAAAATGTGCTCCCGAAGTCCAAGAATTGTCGGATACCTCACACCATCATGCTTCTTGAGAAATTCTTGCAGCAAATTCCTCATTTTCAATGCTTCTTCCATGTAGTTATCCTAAGAAAAATGAAGGAGATGGAGTCATGAACACAAGGAATGGGGAGTAAGTTTTTTCCATGATTAACGCATCATACCTGGTTCATGTCAATTGTTTGCAAGCCTTCTCCCCTAGTAAATATGATGGCATGATTCTGATTTTCAGGTTTTCCTTCACCCAAAATAGCAGGTCCTGGAAGCTTAATCCTGTATATAACCTGCCCCAAACTTAAAAAGCGTCAAGTACTTTAAGCTGCGTAAAGATCTAGGCAGCATGAAATGGCAACATATGGTCAATCATCGAGAAGCAACACTGACAAACTACCAATGTTTATAGAAGCAAGCACTAGATATACACGATAGAAAGAATCGAACTACACTCAAGCACTCATACCATTGCATTCTTGTGATCCTTTTAATGTAGATTAGCTCACTATTGGTAGAGGAGTCCAACCCACAGGCATGGGTATGATCCCTGGGTTAGAATCTCCCTCTTACCAATGTTTCCCTAGCAGACTACATTATCATTTTTTTCTTTTTTCCTTTCATTCTTTTCACAAACCATCAGATCAAAATCAGACATTATTTACACTCAAATTCTATAGTATAAAGACCTTTTGTTTGTTTTTATTATATATTAAATTTATAGTTTTGCTCCTTGTCCGCCCTGTTTTTCTTAAGGCTCTCTGATCAATACTAGCACTTTCATCTCTCTAAAACGACACACAAAAATTAAACAAAATAGAAAATTGGCTCAAGTTGCAACACAGTCTAAATAAAATCATTTTTTCCTCTCAAAATTTTACCTAGAAAGTCTACTATATCGATAACTGAGTTTAAATTGGTCCTTTCCATTGCATCAAATGTAAATTTTCAGCTGTTTTCAACTTCCGTGAGACACTAATCATTCTCCGATGGGCATACGAAATGCTACTGGGAAAGCATTGCAGATTATAAGTTTCTCAAAATTGCATGGAACGCAATGGGAGCAAGATTAATCTCAAGACTCTGTCTGCATTCTGTCGTCTTCTCACTTTAGTCGAGAGAGAGCTTCACCTGATCCAAGTTTTGAACTGGCTCCGAAGAGTCAATTGACTTCGGCAAAGCAGCCTTCACTAGAGTTGAATAGTAAGCCTTCTGGTTGATTTTTTTAGGCCTGTCCTTGCTAGGTTCTTCGACCTCATCAATATAAGCCACACGGACTGATGGGTAACTGCAAAATGACCACAAATCAGAATATAGCCAACAACAGGTTAAAGATGAAAAATATCAAGCAAGAATGAACACATACGCGATCATAAGCTTCAAAATATCCTGTGCACGTTGATCCCCAGATCTTTTGTGGGTACCATATTGCTGACATGAGACTACATATGTGAACTTCATGTCGGCTACTGCTTGACATTGGGTCCACAGTGACCGATCCCCTCTTGACTGCTCCTCTGTGTTGATCTCTACAGCCTTAACACCTTCCATTAAATCTGCAGATTTGCAGTATAAAACAACCAAAAATTCAGTATCTTATGTAAGAATAAATATCCAAATGGAATAATAAGCATTAGCTATATGAAAATAGACAGTGACCCTCAGAGAAGATTGAAAAGCCAGCTAAATACTACATAAGTGTCAAGCAACTCAAAAAATTTTACACAGCTAATCATGAAAAGAGCACACACCTTCATCTTTGGCCATATCAAGAAAAGCCTGAAGCTCCAAAGCTTTTCGGTAATACATCATACCTCTTACTGTCATCAGTAGCATATTTAATCATTTGAATGACAAGCAAAATACATGCAGAGAGGATATAACAAATGCACAAGTGGATTTTTTTCTTTTTTTCTTTTTGTTGGGGGTTGTGGGTGTTCTTTAATATCTCCATTTATAAGGCCTTTCTAAAAAGCGTTAACAAATGGTCTTAAACCAAGATTTGCAAAATGACCCTCATAGCTGTTGGAAATAATTTTTTTCTTTTTAACATAGAACTATTCAAACGAATTAAGCTCATAAACTTATAGTCAACTGGTCACAGGTTGGAGATTGATCCTTCGGTTGGGCTCAAAGGAAGAAAATAAGAGAAGAAAAGAGATAGTCATTCAAGTTGATTGCTAAAAAAATGCATAAAGCAGGTGTAATTTTCTAAAAATACAGTATGCAAATTATAAATTCTTTGATATCGCAAGATACATACAAGGCCGCAAGTTTCTTTGTTTTTATCGTTTCTTTCCAGGAATGGTTAGCTGAATTTTCCATTTTTTCGTTATGTTCGCTTTTTTGTTCACTGTGCGCACTTGAGAGAGAGAGAGAGAGACCAGTTTTAGTTAAGGTCTGGCCTCTATATGATGCCCAAAGACGAAGGTGTTCTTCCAGTTCATCAGATTGTCTGAGTTCCTCTTCACTTGATTTAATCCGCTCCAGAAAATTAGTCCATTCATCTGTAAAAGTTGGCGACAGATCTCAGAAAAAGAAGAAAAAATATCAAACTACATATCATAAATAGCATCAGAGCAGAACCAACCTGGAAATATTTTCTGCAAGTAAAAGAGGATTGAAACACCATCTTCGTTTGGTGTCTCCAAGTCTCGCAATGAGAAGAGTACCTCCTCCCCGTAGTAAGGAGTCAAAACGCTGACATTCATTACTACATTAGAAACAGTAAGAAAGCATATTCATTTGATAACACAGAAAAGACATGCACTTTAAGGGGTTGCATCCACCATCCCAGCCTGCAATTAAAAAAGGTGCCCCATCCCCACTTCATGCCATGTATGGAGCAAGTTTATGTACCCCATCCTCAACTCCGCCAGTGAGCAGATTTCTCCAAATGATCCACAGGTTTTAGACTTATTTAACCAATAAAAAGTTCTCATAATATCAAAGCAAATAATGAAAAAGAAAAAGAGAGATTATTATCGGAAGCCTTCACAATTGAAATAGGAAACAACTGAAGCAAAATAAAATAATATTACCAAGACTCGAACAATTCATTGAACGAAACTAGGACTAGGAATATGTAAAATGAAGAATTGCGGAGTGGGGAGGGGTCATGAGGTGGGTGGGGCTGACCGAACCCATCCCCCCGCCCCGCATGCAGGTCATAAAACTTTGCCCCATTCTCCACCCCAAAACCCACAGACTGCGGATTCTATTCTCCACATTCAGGCAGGGCAGGGCGGATACTCACTGGGCTGGAGGAAATTGTTTACTTTAGGTTACCTCATTTTTGTCTTTTGTATATTACCAGCATTCATAAAGTACAGATCATTCTTTCTATTAATAACAGCACTTCAAAAAATAGTGAGTATGAAAAAGGCCTTACGAAAAGGAAAGCATATTGCGAACTTTAGGAGCAGCTGGCATTTCCATAAACAATGAATTGGAGAAGAAGGAAATGCGCCGTCTAGCCTCCAAGTTGGAAGGTACATCCATGGCGGATTCCTTTGTGGTAAGCAATAAATCAAGCCGCTTAATCTGCAAATTTAATAAGTAATAATAAAGGTTATAGCAAGCTAGAAAATCCACAAATACACACAATTTCCTGCAAAAAAAAAGGCCACCTTCTCCTTCCAAGCTTCTGTCGCTGGTTCAATAGGAAACCTAATAGCCCCAGCAGATGCAAATAGTTGGTATTGCTGGTCAAGTGGAGTAATTCCCTCATGCCCGGATCCACCATGGATTGAGTCAACTAGACTGCATACAAAAGTAAACATAACATTTCGTCATCAACAAATAAATAAAATTTACGTCGGAAGGGTATCACCAGGATGAAACGCATTCAAGATTGCACCAAGATGCCAGACCTGGATATATGATCTTCCATCATTATGTCTCGGGTGACAACTTCAAGCATATCTTGGAAAAGAATCACAACTTTATCCCTGTCCTCTGGTTTATTGTCCAACTGCACAGAACAAAAAAAATGATTCTTAAATTGTCAAACCTAAAGTAACAAAAAATTTTGACAAATACAAACGGATTGTAATCATTACCAGAAATTTGATGAGCTGAACAAAAAGATCATGCAGGCTTGGAAGAGCACTCATCTTAAATTCAATTATCAGATTGCCTTCTTCTACATGTTTGTGAACTTCGGAGAAGATAAATTCAATAACCCTGGGACCCAGCATTGAAGACCAAACAGGGCACATTAGAACCAGTAGGCTTCGGTCATCATACAGAGAGTTATGGAATAGGTGACAACAAATGCTGCCAATCAGACTTACTCTTTCTCACGCTCTCCTTGAACCAAAAACCTAATGATGTTTCTAAACTGAGCATAGCATTCACGAATAGCACAAGACATATAGCTGTCGGTCTCAATTCTCTTTCTGAGCTCCCCGTCCTTACCATTGCTGTCTTTAGCCATGTCTAGTGCTATAGGTATCTGTGTTATAAGTAAGGCAGATGTTAGCAAGGGGAAATCGAATAAATTAGAAGATATCAGTGAACCAACCTTGCTGGCTAGTAAAAATGGAGGCCACTGGGTGATGTCTTCTAGTTCACGATCAGCCCAATATGGAACAAGCAGAAGGTCCATCTCCCTGGAAAAGCAAACATGGAAGCAATTAACTATCAATTACTAATCAAAGTAAAATATCAGAAAATAATCTATTAGTAGAAGAGATTGCAATGGAGTCCAGCAGAAAACAATGTTGAAGATGATGGTAATAATAAAGATATTTTAAGCACCAAAGACCTATAGCTAATAAGATCTTCTTCTCTGAAGCTGCTAATTATTGTGTTCCACAATTGAGCAAATCTGGCTTCGTCTTTCTCTTTGTTTGATGGGATCTGTCAGGAAAGCCAGATAAACAACATGAGTACTGCAGCTGAATTCCAACTAAAATGAGGTCAATCATTTGGAATGGAAAGAAACCATGCTGAATAGCGACTCACCTTAGCATAACTTCTTGATAAGGTCGCCTTGAATCCTTTCTTCTTTGGCGCAGCCTTCTCTTATGGGATTAAACAGGCATTGAAAACTGCTGGCAAAGATTCGAAACGAGATCTAAGCATTCCCAATGTCCGTATCTGTGGAATTCAAGTAACAAGGAAATGAAAGGAGAAAATTATTAAATCCAAACTAAGAATTTCTCCGCAATGTTACCAACTACAACTAAAGGAGGGAAAAAAATGATAATGCTGATAAAGACTCCTATTTAAGTCTCAGTCCACTCTATTTGGATGTCTGTGGGAAGGGTAACTGGACATACGAAATAAAGAAACATTTAGTTCCAGAAATGCCATATGAAGACAAAATATAACATGCAAAAGCACAAAAACTACACCAATCCATTGTCTGGGGTACATTATCAGACATCTATCCAAAGAGGCAATGCTTGACTCAAACCCACAAACCAAACCACAAAAGCCGGTAGCCGATGAAAAAAGCGAATCGAACGATCTAACCGATTCAGTATGAGTCTGCGAATGCCCTGGTTATTCTTACATAGTAAGGAGTTTCTGCATCGGACCTAATGGCCGGAGAAGGGCGTCGCTCTCAAGCGAGATGGGGGACGGAGCGGTAACTATCAGGGGATGGGGGCAGTTCGCCTTAGCGAAAGGAGATGGGCAAGCAAAGAAGGCAAAAGGAGTGGAAAGCCAAACTTCAAGGGAAAGATTGACCTCAATAGGTTCTTCGTCGTAGGTTCCAAATAGTTAAGTCAATCATAGGGCTCATGCAATAAAGTCCGTGTTTTGTTTTGTTCTAGGGGTAATAAAATAGAAGAGGATAAAGTTGGTTTCTACACTTCAGATTCGTGATGGTGCGCGAAAGGGGACAGTGAGCCACGAAGCTGATATAATAAAATGTTGGGGAAGCCAAAATGCTGAAAGCATACAATATACGGATTAAGCAGCATATCACCAATGAAGAAGACATCTCTTAATATACTTTTGAAGGCATTTAAAGTAACTTGACACAAGCTAAGAAGCCTCTTGCGAAGCTAGCAAAACGATCTCTACAAGCAACCATGCCATATAATTCTCCAAAATTTGACATAGTAGTTTACAAAACAGTGGTTCACAAAACCAACCTAGGATACAATGTCCAGTCACTAGCTACAAGCTACAAAGTATGCCAACATATATATTAACAGAATTCAGGACAACTTTGCACTGACTCCTGCTGGTGACATCTAAATTGCTGCCATTACAATATACAAAATTGTTCTTTCTGTTGTCCTCAGTCATACTAGGATGGTGCACTATCATTAATAATGCATGTATCCAAGCCATTGAAAAGTAAAGGTCACTGCCAGTATTTCTTATGAAAACTGTTATTAACAGGTAAAAACCAGCTTTAAACTTCTCATATTGAGTGTAGTCAATTCCCACCCACCCACCCCCACCCAAAAAAAGAGGCAACAAGCATGAGCAAACCTGTAAGAACCAGTATTTAACATTTTGCACTTACCTCTCCGAGCCGGCGAAATGCACCATAAATTCCTCCAAATAAAGTGGAGAATATGGCATACCATATTTGAGTATCCATAAAGTAGACCTAAAGAGAAAAGAAATACATCAAAAATTGGTGGACAAATAAGTTGAACCAGAGTTACGATAATATGCCCAACGGAAAGTAGTATAGCCTGTACCAGGATAACAGGAGCCCAGACTGCAATCACGACACCAATATTGTTTTTTGCTGCAAAGTTAAAAAGTGTACATAAATACTGATTTCTCAGGCTTGTCAAGAAGTATTTACACACAATATGGTAATATTCAGCTTCATTACCTCGAGGAAAGAATTCGTGCCACTGGAATTTAGTTACATGAGCACTCATTATAGCTTTTGTAGGAGCCACCAAAGGCTTTATCTGCAACTCATTTAAAAAGAGAAAAACATGCTTATCAGGAATCTAAACAAATGGCAGCCATTAACATTAGTCATGAATGTCTTCTTGAGTACTCAGGCAATAAGAATGTCAAGTTTGCATTACAGCATTTGCAAACGCCATATAATTGCAAGAATTTATCACAGGGTTTTAATTGCAAGAGAACATTTCCTGATTACTTCTTGGCCCTTGATATTACTTGCTAAGTACCCCAGAGAGTTCAATGACGGACCGATATTTAACATACCTCTATGTAATAGCTGAATGCCAACTTCGTAACTATTAGAAGAACCCAGAACAATGTATACCTGACACAAAGGAGCCATTTAGTAAATGTCAGACTTTGGCCCAAAAAAATTTAGGTGTCAAGTGTGTGTTTTTCAAGAAAGAATACTTACTTGAAGAGAGAAAACGTGCTTTCATGCATTCCCCTCCCAACATAGAGTCGAGGCTGCAATTCATGAGGTAACCATTACAGAGAGACACACAATAAAAAATAAATAGTACTTCACTTAATCCATCATTTGCACAAGCAACTAACTTCTTGTTTCAGCAAGTAATCACAAAATCAGATAAGAAGAATGATCATATTCATACCTGTGACCACCACATCATGAGCATCACAATCTTGAAATGCGACCTCTCCAGGAATCGACGGATCGAAGGGAAGAGAAACAACAATGCAGCAAGCATATTTGGAGAGAGGTAAATTACAACCGCTAAGATAAACAAGGAAGGTGACTTTGAACCATTGCCAAACCAGCTTTTGATAGTTTGAGCGAATCCTGGAGGATTCTCCCAAGTATAAGCATATGTTACCGGCAGAATAATAACCCAAGCAGCAGCCGAAACGACTTTTAAGATATATCTTAGCTTTACAAAATAAGACATGCTCCGTTGTGCCTTCCAGCTAAGAATTACATCAAGCACAGCTGCACCAAAAAAGCCAAAAGATAATTCTTCCATGTAGATATCCTGTTAAGAATTTTGAGTATAACAAAACTCGATCCTATAAGCACTTAAATACAATTATAGCAGACTTAGGCAAGGAGAGCCTGCCTTGAACAACATGATTTTTCTTTATAAAAAGAAACGATAGGCAGCAGTTGTCTACTTCAGCAAATGAACTTCTAAAAGACTAAGAAAGAGAAGAAAGATAATGGCTCCACCTAAATCCAGTAATGTCTCGATAAGAAAGTTGAAATTTGCACACAAGCAGCAAACTCTTCCCTTCTCATCGCCAGTTCACATTTCTTCTCGTCAATTGCACAGAAAAACTCCCTTGCTAACTGGACTTTAACTTATCTAGACTATTCTGCTACTTCTTTAATTCTCGAAAAATCAGGTGCAGTTATAAATAAGCATATGTTTAATGTCCACATGAGTAGCAAAGCTTTGGTTCACAGAACACTGGTAACTACTTCAATATTCGGTATCAATTTGAGTGTACATGCACTCTGGATCATTTCATGATCTAAAGTCGTTTATTTGAAATCATAAAAGAGATTACATGCACTTATAATACACAGAAAACATCCTCCTAACCACATGGTTTCACAATGTTTCCTATTTGGTAATGCTCGTCAAATGCAAAACATGGACTGACCATGTCTAGGCTTGCTGTAGAATTGTGGGCACAATGAATAAAATACAGATAATCAAGTGCAAACAAAGTTCAAGAAGCCCGGGAAAGGGAAAAAGGAAACAAAGGAATTGACACCAGCAAGGTTAAGCTCTCATACCTTGCCCAAGCTTCAGTATCGCAGCAGTTATAAAAATAGACAACACTTTCTTAAAAACATCAGAA
Organism: Rhodamnia rubescens; assembly: GCA_021437795.1. Taxonomy (NCBI): domain Eukaryota; kingdom Viridiplantae; phylum Streptophyta; class Magnoliopsida; order Myrtales; family Myrtaceae; genus Rhodamnia; species Rhodamnia rubescens. The sequence continues at coordinate 888,312 of JAILYA010000021.1, forward strand.
GTAAAGACAGCAGTTGGATCCCCAGAGCCATTCCAAGCAACAATTATCATTGCCTAAGAAAAGTTGAGAGTCAAATTCAGTATTGCCCAAACATAGCAATTTTCTATAGACCAAATTTGAGTGTACCAAGCACCAAGAAAATATAAATATGAACCTGTAAGCATAGAATAAAGAAGCTCCACATCCGATCATAGCTTCTGAAAATGTGCCAGAAAGACCGTATCTCAACAAAATTCACTTTGCCAACCCATCGATCTCGATAAGCAGGTTTTGAATCCTACATATACGAACACAAGAAAGTCAAGATTAACTCATGTGCTTCCAACTTGAACTTCAAAGCTTCATTAAACGAAAAACCAACAACCTTGTTCCCTCACTAAACAAGGAAGATAAAGATTAAGCATGCAATTCAGCTAGCACAGAGAGGAGAGACAAGCCAACCCCCCACCAGAAAAACAGAGAAAAAATAGAGATGAAAATAAATAAGTTAATAAACAAAGACTTCAAAAGCCAAAGTTAACGGGCGGCCAGCAACAACGAGTTGTCCGGCTGCCCCAACCCCCGCCCCCAAACAACAAAAAAAAAAATCCCCTTGTAGAACAAGGGGGCCCTTAAATGGTCAATTGAAGATGATCCTGCATTATGTTTCTAGACATTTTAGTAATGTTAAACATAGAATACTGACACTAATAAGATTTAGAAGTAAAGTATAAGATATTGAGCTACACGTGATTTCTGGATTCTGCATTTGAAAATGCATGATTTTGTCATAGTTTTAGACCATCAAACTTAACGCTCCTTGAGAACTACATTATCATAGTTTTAGGAGGAGGTGCTGATTGCAACATTTGGTTAGATCAAAAAGGGATGGATCACTATGTTAAATAAGGCAGCGATATAAAAGTGCATAATGCAGGGATGGGCTGGCTTCAAAGGAAGATTTCCCATTGGTATGGGCAACGGCCACGAACCTTGCTATAGACTGATAAATGTTGTGGAGATGCTGCGCCCAAAAGGTATTTTGTTCACCTTAGAAACTAACAAGCAAGATAAAGTGGCTGATAGCAGGAACGCTAGCGAGAAAAAGGTTTAACAGATTGATACATCAAGTTGAAGACAGACACTTAGAAGCTTTATAGAATTTCTTCACCGCCATTGAGATATTGTTCTAGCTCCTACTTGGATATCACTTCTGCAGAAGTTACGCAAATAAACAACCGGAGGTCATATGAAGGCTTCATTTTTCTCCTAGGAATTGCCTGGGGAGTGGGGACATAATCTAACTTTCAACAACCTTCAAAAGAAAGGAAAACTTTTGGCGACTCAGATGCGTCTTATGCCAGAAAAATGAAGTGTGTTGCATCATAGTTGCACCAAACAGATTGGACAATAGTTTTGGCGAATGTAGGATTAAAGGGGTTATTCAAAATCAGTGCAAGAAGAACTTTGGCCTCGGGAGGCCATCAATTCATGCTCAGGAAAGACAACGGCTATCAAGATGGCTCCTCTCCTTGTCTCTTGTTTCATCAGGAAAGAAAGAAAGAAACAAGAGGACACTTCAATGAGATGAATCATAATGGGATTCGTTTAGGAATTAGTGGCTTTACACTTGCTTTAGGTATGGTGGAAAAATTTTTTTTCTTTTTACTAAACCCCTCAATTTTGTGGTTTTGCTTTAGGTATGGTGGAAAAATTCAGTGTCATACTTATTGCTTTTTGAAGACGATAGAATCAGTCTCCTCAGAAATTTTGGTAAAGGGTGGCTTCCCTTATAAGTTTCTCCATACACAAGTGGAAACCCTTGGCACCTTCTATGAAAATTCTAATCATCCTTCAAAATAAGAGCTTTTGAAGATCCTTCATTGTGTATGTCGCAATATACAGACTTTGAAATATACAACTTCATGCGTGGCAAGTGACGTAACAAGCATGACATTCTCTCATAGACAGATTTTGTTTTAAAGCAACCAAAAAAAAACCTGCAAGGAAAGAAGATTATATGCACCTCAGTTTTCTCAAAATGTGGCGGCTCAGCAGGAGGGTGAAAGAAATCAGCATCTGCACGCATTGGCCAACCCAACCGGAAACAGTCAACGGACCTGTCAAAAGATAGGAAGTTAATATATCCCTAAAGTGGAAGGGAAAAGCTAGTGAAAAATTGTGAATTACCAAAAGTATTCATTTAAATCGTCATAGTTCCTCCATTGAGAATGCTTTGATCTTCCACACTTGCTCCTTTCCGCTTCCTGGTTGGGAATTAAAGTAGCATAAAAAGACCCAAAGCATGAAGAGATAACACAAAATGTAAATAACTATATATTGCAAAGTACCTTTGCGATCACATCATAAATAGGACTAACAACTTTTTTCAAAAAGGCCTCTTCTTCACCTCCATAGGCGGGCTTTACATTTTCTCCAGTCATGGGGCTGACATTACCTGCTAGCATACCATACAGTTCGAAAGCCATCTACAAGAAGCACAAGCAAATATTAAATAAAGCCACTTAATAAGGAAAGGCAATTAACAGAATGTAGATGCTCCAATATGTGTACAATATCAGCTTGTGTTAAATTATTTCACTTGAAAGGAAAGCTCTTTCTTAGCATGGCCGAGTACCAACACAATCCAGTAATGTCACCACTTAATCATAAACTTACTGTGTCATCCCTATATCAAGAAAAGTTCAGGTTCAGAAGGTTCTTTACAGGATGTATCGTGAAAAACTTAATGTATAAGAAAATTTGCAGAGACTTAGGAATGCCAATTTCAGTTCAGCCATGGCCCTCGACAAGTTCTGTGCTTCCTCTAGTGTAGGACAAAATCCTCCACCTCTGCTTCGCAAAGGAACTAAGTAGTAACTGCACACAACCCCCCCCCCCCCCCACCACCACAAAAAACAAAACCCCACCACCACCGTCTTTTCTTACTTAATGATTTAAGCTTTCATGAAATCTTAAAGCAGACCAACCATTACCAGTCAACAAAATTTTGGGCTGGGAAAAAGGCAGGAACAGATAGATCAACACCTTCCAAAAAATGATAAGAATATTAACAGCCTAACCGTAAGAAACATACATGATGATAAATATAGCAAAGGCATTCCGGCATGAATCTCAGATTTGCTGCTTCCCCCAAATAAGAAGATATAGACCCATGTAGAGAAGTTTACGCTGCTGCACTTCCTGCTGGATTGTCGGTAACCTGCGTATTTAGAACCAAGGTTGCAGATGAAGAAAAACACTACTGATTAGTAATTGAGATTAGATGCACACATAATCGGTGCGAATCAAGAATAGAGAGACCATTCCTCAAATCCATCAAAATACTTTACGACTACAGGAGACAAATAGAATTGTGACAAAGATGACATCAAAATTTGCATAAATCTTCAGGTTTAAAATAATTGACGATAGTGGCTGGCTTCCGCACAATCCGTGGATCAAGCAAGTGTAAGGATGCAATAAATCTGATCCTGTAACTTTTATGATTTGATTTCGTCAATTTTATGCACCCAATCTAGTTCTCTAACTTCCTGAATTTGTGCAACATGAGTCCTATCATGAACACTGTTAAAACTCAACTCATGTGGAAATGCAGCTAACATATGCTAATGTGGTTCATCGGCAATACCACAAAAAAAAGATATCAAAAATGAAAAAGAGAACATGAGAGAGAGTGAAGGGGCAGACAACGCCTCTGCCAGCTACCAGCAAAGGGCCAGAGTAGCAAGATCAATTGGACTGCTAGAGAACCCAGACTATTCTTACAAAAAAAAAAAAAACAGATTATGGCTATTGTTACCCTACTCACCTCAATAGTTGGATCTAAGTCACGAATCTCAATGGCCATCAACCAAATTGCAAAGGGGGGCCTTGGACCTTTGCCATTGGTCAAGGTCCAGCAGACCCCCATTAAACACTTCCAGCTTTCAATTTTGTTAATGTTATTTTAATCAAACAACTTTAAATAATAATTTCAATTTCAATAATTGAAATTATGCTTGTATAACAATTGAAAATGAGTTTTCCTTGCCCCTTTTTAATATATATCCTCTCGTATGAGTTGTACACAGTCATTCACATTTGTTTTGCAACTTTTTTGTTCCATTCACATTATAAAGGGTCTCTGATACCATTGCCTCGAAGGCTGTCTGATAGTACATTCTTATTCAATACACTCACCGCGAGTTATGTTCTCTAGTTCTGTTGAAAACTATCTCTACAGGTTTTATATTGATTTTAAATTCTGTAATGCCCCTTCTTTTATGCATAATATGAACGTTTCCCTCAACATGTTTTCTCTTATTCTCATTAAGTTCAAGTCAGGTCCTCGCATCTAATAAAAAATTATCAAATCTCCACAATTTCTTGTTAATTCAAATTTGTATGGTACTTTTCATGTTTTAAATTTCATGTGAGAAATTTCCCTATTAATACAAGAGTAGATTTTAAAGAAAAATTATTTTCGGATTTTCTTTTCCTAGACAGATAAGCATCCAATGTAGCCAAAATTGCCACATCAGTAGTACCATGTCCCCATACACAAGCAAAAATTGGTTGTCAAACTTAAGTAAAACTTGATTTAAACGCAAGGAAGTTCGAGGATGAAATTTAAGGAACAACACGAAAGGACCAAAGTTGGGGTTCACCCTTTATTATAGGTCCCCACAAACTTATAATCTCATCTTTGCCTAGAGGCATAAACCTAACAAGCACATCCAGAGTCTTCTTTTATGGCTTTAATAGCTCTAGATAACCATCATACTGGCCAGATAAAGTTAGCAGAAGAAGCATTACCAAAGACTGCTCTTCCTATCCAAGAACTTGCACCATTTTTTATAATTCTTGAAAAGTTTCTTCATCACTTCTGTGAGTGCTTGATCATCCAACTAACAAAGAAGATAAACAAGCATGTCAGCACACTACAATTCCCAAAGGCCATAATCAAAATCATGTACATAAATACTCTTAACCAAAACAAAAAGGATAAACGAGTAATTTGTCTAAGAAGGAACAACAAATAAATGTTATTACAGTCCATGACCAATGCAAGCTTATGCTCAAAGTTACATATAATATAGGTGACCACTGTCCACAAAGGGACAACAGTAAAATGTTCCGACAGCCCATGATGGATGCAGCTTATGCTAGTCAGATATCGATAAGCTATAAAGTGGAAAACCAATAGGTTATAAAGTGGACAAAGTATGCAGAACCAAAACAACAAAGAAAACAGCATCATCAACAGCCTCAGAAAGGTTTACTCGTCATATAAGACTAGATCCTTCATTTCATTAGAGCCTATCATTGCTGCAGCTTTTGCTTGAAATCAGATATTGATAAGATAAAGTCGACAGGAAACAGCAGAACCAGAATAACAAAGAATAACATCAACAGCCTCAGCTAGCAGTACTTGTCATATTAGACTGAGACCTCAATGAGGTAGAAACGCAGGCATTCCAATTGTTTGTAGAAATAATTACATTGCCTTCAATATAGCAAGGAAGGAAGCGAAAATTGCCGTCCCAAGCCCAAGCCATGGCAAGAAGAGCACAATATGATTTCTCTTAACTCCAAAGACAGTAGAGATGTCTAACCCTCCCCCCTCAAAACCAATACAAAAACAATCCAGCAAAAGACATCGCATACTGTCGTAAGTCACTTGCAAAAGGACAAAATAGATGCATCTTCTAGGATTAATTGAAGGCAAGACACCTTGGGTGGCTGGTCGGGTTTTGGAAATCTCCGAATGTGCACATTTGCAAGCAATAAAATCAAGTGTTCCCTTTGGTTTGCCACATTATCCTTCTGTAAATAGACAGTCCAAGGAACCAGAATTAGTCTGAACATAACTGCTTATCAGCTACAAAATATAATGAGAAATGAAAGCAAACTAATAGAAGAGTAAATGGAGAAAGTTGCTTAAGTCCACATACCTGAAATCCAAACATTGCCTGAAGCCAATCGAGAATGTCGTCATCCTTCTTCTTTTTGTGGTCCTTTGGCCATGGAAGGCCCCTCGTGTTACGAAGCGCCACAACAGCAGCTTGGATCTATAAAAAAGAATATCACATACGGCAAGATTTTCCTGTGATGCTAAAAAGTAAGGCCATAGCATAACGTTTCAATGTATGGAAGGGAAGCAACCTCAGGATATCTCATGATCGCCTGATTTGCACTATCAGGATCCAAAGGGAGAATGTTGTAAGGAACATAAATTTGCGTTTTTTCCGCTACTTTATTCTGAGCCTCCAAAATCTGTGCAACATAAATGCGAACAGATATTACTCAAGCATATTCTATGAAGAAGACAGAAGAATCGTTTTCCTAAGTGGAATTGGCTATACAGCTCGTTGCACATGCTGTCAGCTAAGAGAAAATTTAGATAATATAACAAAACATCTCATTCCAATCAGCATGCCTCCCATCAGACAAGATATTTATCATATAATAAGTTTCATAATTGTGCAAAGCTTTACCTCCCGATCAACTTCCATGGATTGCGTCATATTAACAGCTTTCAACACCTCAAAAAGTACATTAGCAGTTTGGTAAGCCTTGGTAAGCTGAGCACTGCATTTGAGACCATGTTAACTGCTGAAAACTAGCAAGGTAATAGAAAAATTGTCCAACACATTATGCAAAATAACTATATGGACATACCGATCAGCTTTATCAGCAGCATTTTGCAAAGCTTGAATGTATTTTTTATAATAATGCTGATAAAAACTCTGCATTTCACGCGCATCACTTTTTTTAACCCTTCCCATTAAGGTTGGATCATTTTCCTGGAAATCGATAGAAACAATACAGAATTTCATTAGAAAAGAGGGAACCTGCAAAAGGACCGAGCATGGAAAAAAAAAAAGATCACAAAGAAGTTTAACTTCTAAGACTTAAATACATATATAGTTTCTCCACATGGTTTTTCATTTCCACAGAGAAGAAACATGAAGCAAGTGGGGAATTACGGAGGCCTAGCACTAAATGATTGACCATACATGGAAACGGTCCTCAATTGCAAGTATTAATCTGTATAACACCTTAGACTCAAAAAGCTAATTGAAAGGAATCAAATCACTTAAAAATTTTATACAGCAATGAGCATGTGTTTTCCCAAACAGAACAATGATCCATAGGGAATAAAAAGGGCAAATGCACCTAATGGAGAAACAGTGCTTACCCTTTCAAGACGCTGAAGGAGAGCAGTCTTAAATTGACGAACACCACGTCCACTCGAAGTGGGATCCAACCTATGAGCCTTCTCAAAAGCATAAAATCGACCTACATCATAACAGCCAACAAACATAAATATGTTAAGTAACATTATGCATAAAAAACAGAAGTAATTACCTCAAAGAACAGTATTAAACTGCAAAAGAGAGATGGAAGTGATAATGAAATCAAAACATGTAGGCTTGCTTATGCTTAGTGATTCAAATGGAAAAATTCAATATGTTTTGAGGAGTTATTTATAAATATTATTCACTGGAAGACACGGAATCTATAGTGCACTAAAAGTCAGATCCCAAATGCCAAAACCCCTCCTAAAGTCAAGAGTTAGCGCAACGCCCAAAAACCACTACTCCAAACTCACAATCAGCAACCAGAAAATCAAGAACATCTTCGACATGTACAAGCTTAGATTCTTACATGTGTTAGACAAACTGGAAACAGCTAGACATACTCAGAAAGTAGAGGAATCTGAATAGTCTGCACAAACACAGTATGAAAATTGGAAAGTTAAAGTTATGCGCGGTGCAAAGTAGTCAGCAGGATGCCAAATTTAGGTTTTAGTTCTTCACGCTCGAAGAAACCACTATTCAAGTTTTAAGTTCCCTATGTGCAACAAACCCGTCCAAACAGTTCTCTATAATAAAGAAACAACAGAAATGAATCATCTTTTCTTTGATTGACAGCAACATATCTTCAGGCTGTTTCCCGAAAAATTAAGTGTAGCAGCTAAAAGACCACGATCAGAAGAACCATGAACATCTTTGACCTTCACTAACTTAAACCTTACATTAGTTAAGCAGGTTAAACTGCCACTAGTCAAGTTTTATGTTCCCTTTATAGTACAAAACATTTAATTCTCCGTGACAAAGAAACCACGGATATGAAATGTCGTCTTTCATTGACAACGACGTATCTTCAGGCCGTTAGAGTAGCAGCCAAAAACCACAACGACACCAAAGACACATCATTTAATTAGAAAAATCATGAACATCCTTGCCCTTTACTAACTTAGCATCTTACATCAGTTAGTCTCTCCAAATATAGCTAAGCATACTTGAAACAGAATTGCCGTTACAGAATCATCTGCTCTAACATTAGCTTATAATGTATCTTCAGGGTGTCTCAAGAGTAATTTATGAGAAGCTGCTGCTGCAAACACCAATCGTTGGTTCCCCGCCGATATTTCGGACAAGTTCACCATAACGACAAAATGTAGCTATAAATCCATGCGTCAATTATTAAAATAGGCATTTTTAGTTCTGCAGTAGCAGAACTACCTCGGGATTCAATATTGAAATAATAGAACTATCTGTTAGTCCAATAGCTAACAAAGATTGGGCACATTGCAATGATGGAAATTTCACTCACATGCAAGAACCAGTCTAGAAGGGGATACTTCCATTAGTTCAGGATTAAAGTGCATCTAAAATTCACCACAAGTACAGAGACCCAGTTCTGTTAAAGATATAAAGAGAAAGCATACCCACACAAAACCACCAAGCCTCACACAAATTAGCCAAAACAACCAAACACAGAAACCCACATAAGCCCACATTACTAAAAAGCAACAAAACAAGCATAAAATTGGAAACAAAGGAAAAACCAACATGCAAAAATCCAGGAGCATGGGAGCTATCACAAGAAAGAATATCTGTCAAACTAGAAACTCACAAACCGAAGAAGGTGAAAACAGCATAAACAAGAAACATAATGTCAAAGTTAGAAGGCAGTATCCACTCACAGAGATAAGCCACTCTAGGGTTGCTGGACTCGACTTCATTAGCCACACGCAGAATCGGCGCGATCTCCACCAGCGAAGACGGCACGACCTCACTGTCGAAGATGGACTCTCCGAGGGTACCGGCGGTCTGAGTCCGTATGAGCCGCCGCGGCGGCTGCTGCGGCTGGTCGCCCCCTCCCCGCGAGGTGGACATTTTTCCCCCTCAGAACCCGAAAAGCACCTCTTTTCCACCAGAAAAAAAAAAAATATGTCAAGCTCAGTCAGGCCATACCCTCTCGCATCTCAGTCCAGAAAACAAAATTTACCCAAGGAAACAGAACGCATCAGCTGACCAAATCAAGAAAAAGGAAAAAAGGGAAACAAAAAGCCAAAAGGGAGGAGACGGATCATCAACTGCAGAAAGAGAAGGAGCAAAGAGAGAGACAGAGAGAGCGAGCGAGCAACTACCAGCTAAGTGGACAGAAATGGCGATTCTGAAGCTGAAACCCGAACCATGCGAGAGACCCAAGAAGTTCCGATCGCTGAGCTCCACAGAACGAGCTCCCGCTACTCCTCCAGCCACCAGAAAACCCCCCACGAACCCACTGAAAATCCAACTGCGATCCGCCAAAATCAGCTGCGAAAAGCTCTTCTGAGCATGAAAGAGATACAGAGTAGAGAGAAAGATGCTGCTTTAAGCTACTTAGAAGAGAAGAAAGAAAGTAAAAGTGACATGGAGCAGAGAGAGAAAGAAATGATGACCTTAAACAAAGACGCTACCAAGACCCGGGTCCTTCCCGTAATTTCAGCCTGTACCCCCACGAATTTACCGGGCAGCGACCGCCAGCCGCCCTCTTCTCCGCCGCGGCTTTGCTGGTTTCGTATCCCCAAAATGACCCTGATTCAGTTCGATATCTATGAAGTGAACCGGTCTATCGATAGAAAATGCCCCGACTTTTTTATATTCGAATTTGAATTTTAAACGTCACGCTTTTGATTTTTTTTTTTCCATAACGAAAACGGAAATAGAGTCCAAAAGAGTTTAATTAATGCGTGGCATTTACGTGAATAAATTGGGACATGCGTGGGCATATTTGGAAGTCCGCTGGAAAATTCGAAAAGGCCAAGACGTGAAGCTCCGGGAGCAAAAGTAGCACCACGTACAAAAAGTAGCCGTTCACACAGACGAAATTGCGGTTCTGCCCTCGGGCGTGATCCTCGGTCCCTGTGATGGCCTTCGGCCGATGATGAAACTCGGGGATCGCGTATCCACGGCCGTTGATTGGCACCTGGGCCAGGTGGGGCCGGGCTGGGGCAGTCACGGGATTTCGGGAAATGGGTAGGGGCGGGAAGGGCATTTCGTGGAGATGCGGTACGGGGATAAGAGATGAAATGTCGGCTTGTTTCGTCCAACACGAAACTGGGTTTTTCGTTTTCTTGGAAGGGAAAAGACGTCGATGCCCTCGATGGCGACCGACGTCGACAGCAGTCCAGCCCATTTTGCTTTTAAAGGACGCTCTTCGGTGACGTGTCGAGTGTGGATTGGGCGTCGTCCTTGACAAAGTTTGGATTCCCTATCTGCTAGGTTTATTTTTTATTTTTTATTTTTATCTTTGCCTTCTCCTTTGTTGGGCGGCGATCAAGTGACGAATTAAGAGGAAATGAATTAATTAAGAGGAGGGAATAATATTAATTATACGAGACTAGGAAAGGAATGTATTAGACACGTGCACAGCACGCAGTACTTTAAATTCATTCTTCGTTTAAAATTTTATTAAGGAAAAATCTCTTAATAAGGGCTTCAAGCGCCCTCATTTGAAATAAAAGCCTAAATAATTTTTGTTTTGAATAAAGATCTAAAGTCTTTCTATTTGATTTCAAACAAAGTGCTGAAATAGTGACATAGCGTGTTTCAAATAAGAATTTTCGCTCCGCCTAGTGGCTAGCGGCCGGCCAAATATTTCGGCCGATCAAAAGCATTTTCGTCAAAACATCAATTTAACCTAATTTTTAGTTAAATTATATTAAAAACTAAAAAAAATTAAAAGTAAAAAAAACATATATAGGCGAGAGGGGGCACCGGTGACCCGGCTTATATCTATTTTTATTTTTTACTTTTAATTAAAAAATGGAAAACTACAAAAAAGAAAAAATAAATAATACTAAAAGACTAAAATGCCCCTATTATCGGTGAGTGAGGCCATTTTTTTGAGATTGATAAGATTCTTTTAAGCTCTTATTTGAAATAATATCAACTTCACGCCATTATTTGACATAATGAAAGACTTCACTTTCTTATTTGAAATAAAGTCAACTTTAAACCTTATTTAAAAAAATGAATGCACTTTCGGGCCCTTTTTGAAATATTTCCTTTTATTAATTGACCGTTTCATAACGCTCATTCCATGAAAAAGAGAGGAAAGAAAGGGAGAGAAATTGATGCAAGAAATAGTTTGAAAATGGGGTCACTTCGGATAAATGGCCTATGAATTACAATTAAGATTAGAAAAAAGAAAATAGCGCCTGTAGGATCATTTTACAAATAAATTAAATGAATTTCGCAAAAAAATTCAAGCAATGAAGTTCTATTTTATAGGAAAATTTTTCAATTTCCTAGTTTAATTCAAGTGCGAATTCGAAATCATTTTATACATGTTATTAGAAGCTGCGAGATTTAATTTTTCTCGAGATCACGTGCTCTAACATATGGAATGGACCCTTAATAAGGGCATTTTATCTTATAGAATATAGCGGTCCACATTGATAAAAGAAGATTCGCATGTATAAGAAATTCTATGCTCCCCTAAGTGTTTCAAAAGGATAGGTTCCGATCTAGCATGTAGTGGGCGGGTCTTACGCCTTTCGATTGAACCATCTTGGCATACTTTCAACTTATGAACCCATTTGCATGATATGGCTTTCACCTTCTTGGGCTTGGCCACATATTCTCACTATTGAAAATGGAAGTTCAAGCTAAGAGACAAGATTTCACCTTTTCTTTTAATATGTTCTGTCATGTGGGGGTTTTTATTTTCCTCGTCGGTACACACTAATCCATTCAAGGCTGAAGGAGCGGCATAAGTAGCAATCGGCCTTCTATAAGCAATTTGTAGAATCTAAGAAGCTTTGCTTCTTGTAATCGAGTCATAAGGAATGCCTCCTTTCATTTGCTTGCCAAGTTCCAGCAAAGAATGCCTAACGGCTATTATCTAGTGCTAGAAGCTAACTGCCAAAAGCTCACCCTTCGGGCATCACTTCCAGCATAGGAGGTCAGGCATTTTGCAAAATGTCCTGGCTTGAGAGCCCTTTCGCCTTAACTTTAGTCTTGAGTCGTACTTAAGTAGCTAAATTTACCTCAAGCAAGCAGATTCTTCATAAGATGTTCTTCTAATTTCGTTTGTTGGTCGAACAAAGTTCTTGGGACTTGAGGACGAGGAAATTGAATTCCCGGAGGTGGGTAACATTTTTGGGTCTTTCCATTTACCAAAGTATCTACCAAGATAGAATGAGAAAATGGTAAAAAAACGTGCTTCGTCAGGTCTATTTTCAAAGAGAAACCATTTGTAAAATTGTTGTTTTGTCATATCGCCCATGTCAAGGAAAGTTACACAAAGATAATAAAAAATTTACATTTAATTGATAAAAGTTACGATTAATAAAGAAATCTTTCGAATCATAGTTTGCAAAAAATTACGCAGTGAAAAGGAAAGTTGAGACAATTAGGTTTTATACAAAACAACGAGACAAAAGGCATTTGCTATGGACTTAGATTATTATTTTTGTGGATTATCACGAATCATAGGACCACAAAGCTTACGACTACAAAAGGTAAATACTATTAGTGAGGACAATTACGTAACGATAAAGAAAAGTAATGACCCATCAAGTAGTTTACTAATGATAGGATAAAAGAAAGTAACGAGTAACTTGGGTAAATTAAATTTTACAAATCATAAGACCCACAAAACTTACGATGACAAAATTAAAATTATGTCCATAACAAGAAGCTACGAAAACATATGCACCCGGCAAGTTACTACTAGCGAGGGAATTATGAATGTCAAATGCAAGTTACAATCACGTGGTAGTTAATGAACGATAAGGAAATATACTACTAGCTCCAATACATTGCTATCTTAAACGATAGGATCCAACCAGCCTACAATGATCATAAGAAAATTTCATCTTCTAAAGAAAAGTTACCAAAGATACGTGACATGTAAATCACAAATGACAAGGAAAAGTTACAAATCTCAAAGAAAAGTCAAGATCAATTAGATTAAGGGTACACTTGTGACAAATTTACTTAATAATATTTTTTTTAATTATCAAAACCCCAAACTAGAAAATAAATATACGAGAAGGAAGTTTCCTATCACTTAGAAAATTATGTCCAAAAAATTTTGCAAAGGATATGTGACAGCTAAATTACCATTAGCGAGGACACGACTACATACGTAGAAGGAAAGTTGCCATGGATCGGCAGTTCGCTAACAAAGCTCACGACAACTTGAGAAAACCCACTACCCATTATCATTCCAAGAACGTACATACGGCAGACAAGGATCGCCAAGCTAAGTGTTGGCAAGTGACAAAAAAACCGAACGGGAAAACTTTTTTTTTTTTTTGTGCCCTTTGTTTGGTCGTTCTGATAGGATTCAACAAGTGTTGGTCAGTGAAAAAACAAAAAACGGCCGATGATATAGATTGACCGACGACTTTCTTGTTTTCTTTACAGATAATTTGTTGGTACCTCACAATCCTTTCATGGAGTTATCGACTCCTTCCGAAATTTGCAAGCAATAGTTGTGATAAATTTATCCAAAATTATTTTTTAATAACAAAAAAATCATAAATCGGTACACGTGAGATAAATTTATCCCAAATTATTTTTTTGACTATCAAAAATCTCAAACTGATATACATATAATAAATTAGCCCAAACTAATTTTTTGACCACCAATAATCACAAACTAGTACAATTATGATAAATTTATCCTCCGTTAGTTTTCGTTAAATTTTACTTTTAAATTGTTGAGTTAGATGTCACGCGTCGGTTGACGGGGTGTACCAGTTTAGGATTTTTATCCTTTGTTTATCAAATGTGTATAATTTTGGAATTTTTTTGTATTAATCCAATTTAACATGAGGTAAATTGTTTGCAAGTATACCAATTTGAAATTTTGGCGGTAAAAAATTAATTTATAGTAAATATGTCACTATTGTACCGAGTTTATGATTTTTATGGTAAAAATAGTTTGGGTAAATTTGTCTGAGTTTACTAATTTGGGGTTTATTGTGGTAGAAAATAGTTTGGGCTAAAATTATCACAAATGTACTAGTTTTAGTTTTTTTTGTGGTATTAACCCTTGGTAAAATTTGGACTAAAAAGAACCTTGGTAAAATCAAATTAATATTGGGGCTAGCAATACAATTTTGAGGGATGAATATGTTGTTTGAGAATTATGAAAAACATTTGCGAAATATAACAAGTTTAACTCCAAATATCAACGAAACATATTATAAAAATCATATGCGTGCGATGTTATTTGACATATGGCGATGATTACGAATAGGTAAAGCTAATAGTAAAGAGAGAGAAGATATTGCATATAGATATATAGTGGTTCGACTTTATTCATAAACCTGCATCCATTCTCAGCACTAGCAACCACAACAACGCTGGAATCCACCAATATGCTTCAAGACGAGTTATAACTAGTAAGTATCGCATTTTCAATAGATCACACTATTAGGACTATCGTACTAATATCATTTTTGTACACTTGATCTTTCATGTGAATACAAAAATGAGCACGATCTGACATTGATATCAAGAATAAACAGCAGCTAACAACAAAAAGAGAACAAAGGAGAAGACTCAAAGCACATGACTTTTTTTGTTTGTTTCCACCCAACCAAATTACTTCTCTTGGACTGAATATATAATATCCATCCTTAGATGGCATTTGCCTATCAAAATCCTTAAGTAGCTGTTGGTTCTACCATTATCAACAGCAAGACGTCACTAGAAATCGTTAGAACGTCTTTCTAACAATGGTAGTTTCCCAAAACAGCGTCAGTGTCAAGGTCTGTCCATGCTCATTATTGTCAAACCTACTTATGATCAACGCTAGTGATCTTTCTGCAAATTCCAAGCCTTTGAAATGGCTCTTTTATTCTTTTCTGAAGTTCTAGTCAGTTGATCAAGTGATAAACAATAAACATCTTGTGGGACTAAATATCAGCACGATCATTTACCCATAATCGGGACGTGCGAATTTTTTAGTAATCTGTTGATACTATCCATTGACAAACCGTGGGGACGACTTGGGAGCAATAATCCAATAATCTTATTCGCTTCTTTATCATACAAAGATTTCCAAGGACATCGGTATCACCGCTGATTCCTCGTTTTAGTTGTTAACCATATCAATTTTCAAAGACTTTGAAGGACTCAACTTTCTAGCTGATTTCTCGTTTTTACTAACTTGACTAAGTCAATTTCAAAGATCTTCAAGGACACCACATTAACTTTGAACACACACGCTGGCTCCTTATCTTCACTTGAATTCACAAGAATCATCGGTTTTGTCGCAATTTTTCACTTCATTTGAAATCGGCGGCTGTTCCTGTGCCAACAATCTACTCCTCTGTTAACAATGTGCTACACCCAATAATGATGATAATATTTCTTCTAATCCTTCCAAGACTATTGACAATTTCGACTTTATCGAGCTATTCATATTTATGGTCTTTCCAAGTTTTATAGATGGAAAGTACTCGTTTTAGGCTTGTTCACTATCATCAAGGTCCATCCAACTATCCTACCTTTGCACCTCTAAGATATCATGAACATTCTGATTTTTCTCAATTTGTTCATCCTTGATTAAGGTATTTTCATATGTTTACCTTATGTGAAGATCATTCTTGCTTGTGGACATATGTAATGCCTAATATCTAGTTCATCTTAAATATTGATAACGATAACTTGATATCAATAGAGCACTCTAGACGGTGGCATAGCACTCTTCATACCATAATCATCTAGTGCTTGTTTATGACATCATTTGTATTATCGATTTATGCACATATTACCTGGTAATACTCAAATACACATATTAATAACATTTGTTTGTTTTTGTCATCGTCAAAACAATATAAGGGATTTTCCAACAATCACTTGCATTGGTGATTTTCTAACAATAAATGCTAGTAACTAACTAACTAACTTAATCGTAAAATAAGGTTGGTGAATAAAACAAATATATGTGCGAACCTCACAATAAATTTAGTAAAATTGAAAAAGAAAAGAGTTAAGTTAACATAAAGAAAGTAAACTTACCGGTGTGTTTGTGCGAATGAAAAAATTTTCAAGAAATTAGTTTTCTAGATTTTTACATGTTTGGTTTCTTTGAAATTGATCGATCAATGAATAATTAGTTAGAGTAAAAAAAAACTATGCATACTTAAAGTTAAAAAAATAAATACTCCTGAAAGAAAAAACATTGTTCTTTTTCATGAAATTTTTCTTAAAACAAACACACCATGAGAAAAAAACCAAACGAAAGTAAGCAAGCGAGATTTAATAATTCAAAACTGGTCGGTATCTTTAATAAAAAAAAAGATTAACAAGTCAAATAAATTAAGATTTGTAATTTGATATGGTAGTTGGTTAATTCAAGCCATTGGTCAGATGGGTCAAAATGTCCATCTAGCCTAGCCCACACGTCCCATTTGCACCTCTAGCCTAGTAAGCATTATTTGTCTGCGTGTTGTGTTCGATACTCTCTATCACTCGACACTCTCCAATATGCGATTAATACGTGGTTAGCGCTCTAAACATGCCAGCAAATGCGAATCTAGAATCCCGACACGCCATTTCGATAAGCACATTGTCAATTTTAAGCGTTTTTAATAAATTAGGGATTAAAATATAAATTTATAAAAATTATATACTTAGGTAATATACCCAATCACCTCAAAATTAATATACCCAACCACCTCAAAATTAATATACCCAGCCAATAAAAAAAATATAATCGTGAAACCCTAACAAAAGAAGATGAACAAGAAACTCACCGTTGATGTATTTATATATATATATATTATAAAAATATACCTTTTTATACAAAGTGTCATAACGTATCGAAATTCTTTATTTTTGATAAATGAGATGTCATCATGTCGTATCGTGTTGTATCGTATGTTGATATCGGTGTTACTTAGTAGGAGTGAGCGGTTTTCGGTCCGATCTGGTTCCCATAAAAAATTGAGAACCCAGGCCGGTGATCTCGATTCCCATTTTTCGGAATCCCGGTGGACAGGCCACCATAGGAACCGAACTAGACCGGCCCGGGCTGTTCCAGGGAACCTGTGTTCGTGAAAAAATTATGCACATGTAACATTAAAATCTTAACGGCAATTCAATAACGAGAGAGCACTAAATTCCATAAACAACGAAATATGGAACTATTAAGTCAATACAAAACTAGTGGGGGCAAAGAAAAGAGAGCATTGAGCATTTACCTCGACGAGATGTGATTGCGGCCGCAATCGACTAAAACGAGAGGGAGAGAGGGAGGCGAGAGTCTAGACTCAAGCCGAGATCTTGAGCGAGAGGCATCAAGCAAGAGGAACGCGACGCGGGCAAGAGGGACCGAGTGAGCCGAGTGAGAGACGTACGCGTGAGACGGGGATCGAGCGAGTTGAGTGATCTTTGGAGGCGTCGAGCAGAGGCCCACGCACACGTGAGAGACGAAGGTTGAGTAGTCGGGCTCCTAGGGTGGGGCATAGAGACAGGATCGACTACTAGGACTTGGGAGTCGCGACGGAAGTGGAGACCGGAGAGGCAAGAGAAGAGGTCCCGTGCTTGAAGTGGAACAAAGTAAACCCTAAATCTAAACAAGTAAATATTAGGTTTACTTTTAAAAAAATTTAAAAAAAATCGATCCGATCCGATATGGTCTTGGGCCCTGAGAGCAGAACCGGACCGCCCGGCCACCGGTTCCAATTTTAGGAATCAAGAATGGGACCGAGATCCCTCTAAAATCGAGAGTCGGACCATCGGCCTCGGTTCGATCCTAGCGGTCCCGGTTTGGGTGGTCTTTTTTCTCACTCCTATTACTTTGCCTCTGCCATAGCCACACCACGCCTATAGAAAAATTGCAGGAACCCGAATTCGACAAATCGGGCCCCCGGGTCACCATAATTGGGAATTGCTCGCGATTACGATGGATCCGACCCGGACACGCGTCCTCCTCCGTGGGTGGAGGTTCCAGGGTCAAAGTTTGACCTGGTTGCTTCCATTTGGAGACCAGTTCCCACGTACCCGAGCCAACTCCCATCAGGCGAGACGCGAGAAGCTCTTCCGTTCGGGCGGCAATGGCGACAGCTAAAGAATCAAAACCGCCATTAAAGAATTGGGGGGGACAAAAGCTTCTCCGACATCGCTCTCGATACTGTCGCAGTCTCGCTTGGCACCATCCGCTTCGCCGCCTGCACTGTCCAATCCAGCTCGTTTTATACGAATGTCGCAGGATCAAGACGAGGTCGTATGTCGAAAATTTGTCGGCTTCCTCGTGTCGTCCTCCGCTCCGAGCCCTCGGATTGTCGCCCATTGTCCTTCTCCTCCATCCTTGTCGCTCTCTCATTCCTTCTGTTTGTTCTCTTCTCCTTGTCTCCACCATGCAAAGAAGCCTTCCAATGGCCTTCGCGCGACCGGCGCCTCCATTATTTTCAACGCTTCTCGTGTCGGGACCCTTCGGTAGTCCTCAGAGGATCTCTTCATTCCTCTGTTTTTCTCGTCATAGGTTGAAAGCCTGGTTCCTTTTGGGGTGCATATGGAGCGTCGCTAATTGGCGTTGGAATCAGCGGAGCGTGTGAGTAGAGGCGGAATTAAGTTGATCGCATGCCTGGGTCGTGGAAGCAGATCATAGGTATGATCCCGGACCATCTAATGGAGATTAACGTAGGAAGTCAAGGGAGAAGTGCTGCATGTGCATCGTGTCTGCCAAGGAGACGATGTTTTTCCTTTTAGTAAGGTTTCAGAGTGGGAAAGAAAAGCGTCAGGGCCCTCATTTTTTTCGGTTCGAGTACAATTTATTTAGTGATATTGTCTGGAATCTTAGCAATGGTAGAAGATTGAAACTTTTCTTGGAAAGATTGGATACCTGTGTTTGATGAAGTCTTGGCTATAGGGACTGATGAGTTGCGGTGCTGGCAGCGAAGGCCTCTAGCCCTTGTTTAAGGGCAACGAGCGGAGATTGACGGTGCTAACAGCTGTTGTTTGGTGATTGTGGAGGCAATGGTAAGTTAACCAACTTTCATATAGGAAATCTTATACACACCTTTCCCCACATTACTCGAAAACATGATTTATTAGGTATCTATTGAGATATGCGATCAGCAATTACTTCAAAATCTTTATTTGAGGCATTGACTATATCATTTGCCAAACAAAGTCATGGGCTGAGGGTGAGTGTTTTTAAATTGACAAATGAGGACCTTAATCATCCCTTAAGATTTTCTGTTAATTTTCCAAATGAGATTATATAAGGATTTAAGGGCTTTGAATTTGCTATCCATCATTTTATGTCTTCTTTGTTTTTGAAATCAGGAATGAAAATGTCCATTGCTTCATATTAATGCCTTTCATGATCTGTCAGAACCACGGTGCAGCAAATTTCTGTTTTTAACACAAATGGCATCATCCTTAGAGGAGCTTCTAGCAGAGGAAGGCTTTAGAGGAAGAAGATCAATGACAAGGTCAAGAACTGTCAGTTCAGATACGGCTACCGTGCCTATTTACCCTTTACGTGGTCAACACAGGTTGGATTCTTCATATGGAAATAGAAACAAGACAGAGAGGACAAGGTCTGACGCATCAAGATACAGTTTCAGAAGTAAACTATCAAAAGACGATACTGTCAAGGTTCTGAGGCCAAGGGATAGTCCACTAATTAGAGAGAGAGTGGATGGGGGATCAAGAAAAGAGACTCCTCAGAAAATTGAACATTCCCTTGGTCTACTGGGGGATAGGATATCTAATGCCAGTTCTTCAGATATTGCTGGAAAAGAGATTGGTGACAATGATGTGGACAGTAGTGAGCGGATGAAGAATATATACCTTAATGAAGTGCGGCAGATGAAACCGGATAAGAAGCACGGTAGCAGTTCAAAGATGCATCTACCTGGGCGGACTCAGCCCAAAAATTTCAATGAAAAATCTAATGGAAGCTCATTAAATGGTAAAAGCTTTGAGGACAGTCAGAATCCAGGGCATGTTCATGGGACACTCCCTGAGTTTGTACCTGCGCTTGATGAAGTTGCTGTCCAAGCCACAATCTCCATCGTAACTGGATATAGCAAGCGTTATTTAAAGGACGAGCATTTCCGTACAACCCTTCACAAGAATTGCTTCTCCTGTCTCAATTCCATTGCGCCAGAACAATATCCTAATAATGAGAACAAGGTCATTGCCAATCTAAAGCAAGCAATTGATACGGTAGAAAAAGCTGCAGAGGAGTGTGCAACTGCAAAGGATTTGAAAAGAGCTTCATTGCAGCTCAGCGTTGTTACTGGCTTGAATTCTAATGACTTGAAGGATGGTTTCACTTGTGGGATCCCAAATTATCATTTGTCAGCTTGTGCTCACCTGTATTTGAGTGTGATATATAAGCTACAGAAGAAAGATAGAGCTTCAGCAAAACATCTTTTGCAAGTTTTTTCTGATTCACCTTTCCAAGCTCGGACAACTTTGCTACCTGAACTATGGGAAAATCTGTTCTATCCTCATCTTTCACATTTGAAGCTCTGGCATAGTCAGGAAGCTGATTCTCTTGAGGATACTCCAAACAAGGAAAGGAGACTCAAGCTTCTTGACAAAGTGTATAATGAAATTCTTGATTCGGGTACCTATCAGTTTGCAGTTTATTACAAGGATTGGCTCACGGAGGGCTTTGAATCTCCATCTATTCCCTCCATCAATATTCCTTCATTATCTATTCAGGAGTTCCAGTTTAATGGTCCACGTGGCCATTCTGCCAAGCTACCTAAAGCGGTTGGTCCTTTTTATGCTCAGCCAATGGTGAGTAGGAAATTGTATGAAGATGTGTTTGGCAGCTCAAGTAAACCTGGGCTGGATGATGCTGAAGCTGGACCAGACAACTGTGCAAGTTCTATAAGCTCTGGTAGTTCTAGTATTGAAGTCAAACAGACATTAATATACTCCTCTGAGACAGTAAAACATATGGATCGATGTAGTGTGGAAAGTTACACCAAGAACCCCCAAGACGAAGCACTTGTAAGTTGTAGTGTTCTTCATTTTGAAGCATTTGCAACATATAGCCATAATACTTGGTGGTCTCTTTCAGTGTATATTGAGTTCAGTCTTTCCCATAAATGAAAGGGTTGTCCTTTCAATTTAAAAGGCAAAAGAGAGGTAGGCTTTTTGTGGATCTTCTGATAATCGTGTTGACAGATTAATACTGACCATGAAAAGTTGTTTATTTCACTTATGCACTGGGAGTTGCGTTACCTGAAACAGTGAAACTTGCTTCCACATTTCATTTTTTATGCTCATCCACAGGCTCATATGTATGTAGGAAGATGGGTTTCCTCAGAGTGTTGGGGAAGGAAGGGGCTCAAGAGAAGCTAGCGTTTCACTAGTAGAAGCCAACGATGGCGAAGGCAACAATTCTAGCAGAAGCCAACAAAATGTGGATGGTGCTCAACAAATTCAGTGTTCCTCCACCAATGTGAGTCCATTTTTTGAACCTCGACAAGCTGTGTCTATCTCCTGTTGACTGGTCTTTTCTTCCTTGCTGCCAACAGTCTTTCTTCGGAATTATACTGAACGGGTCGACCCTCCGCTCCCGTTTGTTTTAGCAACAACTCCTAAGTTGATTGCTTAGAAACTGGGACTTGTTATTCCTTCTTCTTTTACTGTTTCCTAGTACTGTCAATGTTTAATTTCCGATGATTATAATAAGTTGGCTCTTGTTTCTCTGCAGACAATCCAAGTGAAGTTCCCCTTAGAAGGTGAGCTATGGAAAACTGCCGTAGATGTATTGAGTTGTTAATCACGATGACTAATGCTATTTTGTATATTTTTCACTTGTAGAAAGTGGAAGTCAAGAAAGCTTCCAAGAGCAGTCCTTCTCAAGCATTTTGAAGCACTTCATTTGTCCACTTACGGGAAAGTTGTTTGAAGACCCTGTGACCCTGGAGACTGGTCAAACATATGAACGAGTGGCAATCAGCAAATGGTTTGACCAGGGGAATAGAACTTGTCCAATGACGGGAAAAACTCTGGGATGCTTAAGTTTGCCTCTTACAAATATTGTCATTCAGCGTGTAATTGATGGTTGGACATCTGAATTCTCCAAAATTCACATCAATTTTGCCTGCCAAAAAGTGGTCAAAAGTGAAGGGCACGAGTTTGAGCACAAAGATACTGGAGCTATCTCTATGTTAGAGCAACTGCTCATAACTTCTGATAAAGAAGCACGAATTGCAAATGCTGGGCAACTTATATCTCTTGGAGGTTTGGAATATCTCATCCAAAGGTTTGAATCAGGACCAACAGAAGAGAGAACGAATGTTCTTGAACTCATGTTGTGTTGTATTGAAGCAGATGCAAGTTGCAGGAACCCGATAGCAGAAGGCATAAGTAGTAAATTCCTTCTTGATTTGCTGCACAGCAAGCAGATCCAAGTGAGAAGAAATGCAGTGTGCTTGCTGATTGAAATTATTTGTCTGAACAGGTACGAAGAATATATGTCGTAGTAGAAAATTGCTCAGGAGATATTCTTGTTACTTCCAGCATTTTAGCATCTGCATTCACATGTAGCAAGTACATAAGAAGCTGCACCGTAGATAACATAGTTTTTTTCAGATTTTCCTCATTTAAATCAAGTGGAGAAGTCATGTGTGGGTAAGTGGGGCTGATTAAATGTGGCCTAAGGAGTAAATGCTCATTAAATGTGAAATGAGGCCAAGGTTTAATTTATGATCTGAAACTTTGTGGTTCTTGCTTGTGAGTAAATCACAAGTCTTTGCATTAAATGAGGTGAAATTTCTGAAAAATAAGATCTCCTACTTGTAGGCCTCTCTGCAAGAATAAAAAGAAAGAATCTTTAATTTTGTTATGGCAATATGATAGAAATCTTGAATGACCGCAGGGCCTAATACATTTGTGGGATTAGCACTTCTGTAAGGCATTCTAAATATGTCACTTTAATCTGTAGAGAAAAAAACAATCAGATTGACAAGGAGGTAAAGAATGAGAATTGGAAAGAAAAGATGAAGCATGCTGGTCATAGGGCTCTGGTTTGAGGGTATCATGTCTGACCTTGAATGTATATACTGGAAAAGACAATGTCAAAATGACATGGCCTGTGTGATTTTAATGGCCTATTATGAGTTGCTTCCTTTAACAGCACGAATTTGCGATTCCAGTGAACTTTGGGCAAGTTATGACGGTCCTTTAAGTTCTGGTATACGAAACATAAACATTGGCCTTAAGATCCGTTATGAGAACTTTATCCATTGAGAGGGTGTTCAACGTTTGTTTTGTATAGGTGTCTGTGCTGTAAGTGTTGTGATTTGTGTTTTTGGCGATTTGTGTTTTAAAGCTACGAAACCTCGAAACTGGGTGAGACAGCTCCTTAAAAGCTGCTGGAGCTTGAAGGTTCTGTAGCTGTGAGGAATTTGCCAAACACTCCATGATAGTTACAACACTCATTTCCACAGCTATAGTTGCTGTGGGAAAACTATATCAAATGAGCACATCGTACAATTTCTCGATAGCAGCTACAATTGTAAAAGTTGTCACTTCAGTTTTTGTAAATTGTTTGGCGAACAATTACAAAAACTACGAGGGTGCTTTATTATTGTATTTTTCCAAAGACACATGTGACAACACAAGACAGGCACAACTACGACACAAGGTTACAACATAGCTATAGCTATGCTAAAGGGATTGAGAGTACAAGGTATGAAGTACCTGTATGTCCTTTTACAATATATGTGTATCTCAAGTACCTTGGTCTCCCCTGATTATGTCGGAGAGTGTGGCTTTTGTTTGAGGAAGCAAGTTAAACATATTGAGAAACTGTAGTAGCAGATTGAACCTAAGCTATTCTACTTTGTTACAGCATGATACTTAGTGTTCTTGTTTGAAATAACAGGAGGAAGGAATTTGTGCCTTTCTTGGGTAACCTACCCAATGAAGAGATGGTCAACACAATGCATGTTCTGCTTTTGTATTTACAAAGTGCTCCAGATGATGCAAAACCTTTGGTTGCCATACTTCTGCTGCACTTTGATCTACTGGTATACTTTCTTGAATATTCATTTTGTAGTTTCAGGGATATTATTGGATCTTGAATTTGATATTTGTAGCTTCTCTTCTTGACCATTCTTGAATCTGAATTGCATCAATAAGACATGCCTCGGTGAGTATGATGGAATTTTATGGTGATTAACTTAGTATTGGAATTTGAAGATGCAGTGTGAATTTGCAGATTTAATGAAGCCTACTGTTATTTTTTGGTTATCCATTCCAGAAAATTATGGCTAAGATAACACTTTGGTGCAGGTAGAACCTCGGAAGTACAGCATATACAGAGAAGAGGCTGTTGATGCAATTTCCTTGGCTCTTGATCTGAGCTTAAATGATGAAAATGTTCGAGAAAGGTGCTGCAAAGCACTTCTAGTTTTTGGGGGACACTTCTCATTTCCTCAAACGTTATCCCCAGAGCATTGGATTTTAAAGCAAGAAAGATGCAGTCAAACCTACAAAGCAATCACTTTTGACAATGAACAGCATGGGTTTCTTGCCGACTATACTTGTTCCTTCGTATGATTGGCTCTATTATTTTCTTCTTACTGTACTTTTGGCTTAGTGATAACTAAAAGTTGTGTGAACCGGAAAGTATTCACATCTGGAAATACATTGTGTGTGCAATGGGGAATTTAGAGATATTCATTGAGATTCTTGTTCATCTTCAATTTGTCATGAAGTATATTGCAATTTGGACAAATGAAACACGGTGAAAGTTTAACAGTCTCGAACAATAGTGAGAATTTAAGGATGGACAAATCTTGGGGGACTAATTCTATTAGTCAGCCACAATATCTATGGGAAGGGAGAAATTTATGGTTCATTATCTCGCAGATGCTCTCATTTTACTCTATTTGTTGGTCGAACCTTCAGTCATGTGAGAAAAGCAGCGTAGTTGCTTCAGAAGTCAATCATGTTGTGGAACATTCTTTGCAAACATTTAGTTCAATCTCTAAAGATTTCTTGCTTGCCCGGCTATCTGCAATACGAAGTCGGCAACCTGATTGCAAGTCTATAATCTCAGCTCTGACAACTTAATGGACTTATCCGTGTTTTATATCTATGTTTCATTTAAATATTTGCTTGAAGAACTTATCTAAGGTTGATTTGACAGGAAAATGAAGATTTGGCTCATCAAGAGTGGCTGAAAAACCTGTTAGGGTCACTTCTTGGCAGTAGAAGGAGATCATTTATAGATGCAATCTCGAGATGTTTGAGCTCAAGGGACTTGAATATGGTTCGAGTGTGTCTTATCACTGTGGCATGGTTGAGTTCTGCTCTTTCTTCACTAAGTGATGCCGAACACCAGCTTTCAGTCTTTTCAGCACTTGTCCCTCAGCTGAAAGAGAAACTGGAAAGTGGTGAACGAATGGAGCACAAGATTCTTGCTTCATTTTCTCTTCTCAATTTCTGCAAAATTCCAGGTTGGTTTCTCCCATGCAAGCAATTGCACTTCCAATTAATTTGACAAAAGAGATTGTGTCTGCATTTTAGAGTCCTCAAATTTGTACTATTGCCTTGGAGAAACTTGCTAATGAGGCGATTTTGATGCATTTTTTTTGTTTGTCAACCTGAAAATAATTGTTTGGTCTGTGGTCCATGAGTCATATTGCAATTGTTTTGCGTCAACAAACCACTCTTGAATTTCTAGTAAACACTCCTGCATTTTGTGCTTCTTTATCCCCACCATCCACACCCTTCATCCTCCGTTGTTATCTTTGGTAACGTGACATCCAAATTTTCTCCTCTTGGCGTTGCCCATTGCTTGGCATTCATGTTCATTGCGAAAAAGCTGATGCAAATGAGTTTATAATAGAGTAATCTAATGAGGATATCTTCCAACTGTTGAGGTACCACTGTAGGAGTAATGCTACAATATTCTAGTAGCAGGGGAAAAGTTTCCATTCTGTATGAAATGATAGAACAACTTCTTTTTTCTGTATCAGAATGCAGGGTCCTACTGGTGGCAATGTCTGAAGAGATCACATCTCCTCTGCGGAGCATCGCTAATGTTTCAGGGACAGCAAAGCAGCTATATTCCCTCATTTGGGGGGATGATATATGATGTAATGGCTAAAGACAACAGTTGCTCTGTAAGAATTATGTCTTTTGTGAGTATCCTCTAGTTTTGAGCTACTTCTGCAAAATTGTTTGAGCATCCTTTTAGTTTAAGAATGTACAGAACTCTTGGTCCATATCTTTCAGTCTGCCAAGCTGATGAAGAAAGGTGTAGGAAACTGTTCCTAAATTAGTTGCATCTTCCTTGCGAATTGTGGAGTGAGTAAAGTACTTTGTGTAATTTTGTCTTCAAGTTTTCCTGATAATTTTCGTGGGAGATGATTCAGTTTGATATGTTCTAGCCCTTACGGTTTATTGAAGGATAAACATATTGGAGAAACGCAAATCATTTTTTCATTTTCTCCATTTCACGCCTTGTTTTACTGTAAGTCTTGAGATTTCTGTCTGGCTTATTTTATTTTATTTTATTTCAGTTTCTGCTCTTTCTTATGCGGACAATTTCAAATCATTTTATTTTCATCTTCTTGTAGAAGAACACAGATAGTATGACGGGGACTAAACTAATTTGTGAATTGCCGTGCAATAAAATGTTTTTTGGTGGCAGAGTGGTTATGCATCGACAATGGGTTGGTCGAAAGATCACCTATTTTACACGTTTTTATAGCTCATAAAGTATCGTTCATGATTTTTGAACAGGCATGTTCTGTAAAGCTTGTTGCTTAAAAACTTTGGAGTGGTAAGTATAATTGAAGGCAGACAGTTCAGTGATCTTAGACTTTTCGCCTAATATTACCAGTTTGGCTGTCCATCTTATGTGGAATGCAAAAAAGTAGGGTCTAAACACGCAACATTAACTCATGGATGGAACTCTATTAATGTGTGATTAGGAAGATTGAGGTAAGCAGATCGATGCATCTGTCAAATTCTTATGGATTAATTACTAATCTGTTTAAGACCAGAAGAAAAATAATCTCAAGAACACAGCCATGGTAATCCACTCTCTTTCACTTTCTCTACTTTGGATTCAAACCTAAGTTAAACCGCAAAACATTTCAGGTGCTTTATCTTACTTATCAATGATACTAGACTAGATGCAAGTACTCGCATCAACGTTTAGGTAAAGAGAAGTAAAACTATTATGCCTCTTTCTTAATGTGAAGTGGGAGAGGAAATGTTTAAATTGCCTAGAGTGAAGATTAAGGCAAGGAAACTTCCGACAACGTCAACATTCGTCATTCTGTACTGTATCATCTGAATTTCATGCTCCGTCTGGATGATCGACTGTCTACATCTAAACAGCCTGTGCAATTTGGAGATCTTCTCTTACGGTCTGGTGAGTTTCCCGCTTTTCATTGATTATGTAGCATGCACAGAGGCATGTTGCACGTACATCCAAATGGATATCTTTGGGGCTTGACATTGATTCATAGAGAAGATACCATGACTCTATGTGCAGAACCCTAATAGCCATGTCTGCACTAATCTGCATATTCTGGTATTTACTGTACAGGATAATCATTTTTCATTCATTCTTCATGAAATGTGTCGGCAATTGCCGTCCACCGCTCAAACGTCAAATATAGAAAGCAAAAGCAAATGGTGAAACAAATCCGCATCATTTGAGCCTCCTACCAAAGAACATCATATTAATAATAAATGATGCTTAGCCTTTTCTTGTTAGACGGGGTGTTTTTCTTGTTAGACAGGGTGTATTGAATTAACTTTTAGCTATTTGAGTGCAAGCTTCTTCAAGCATTAGTTGTAAAGTTACTTAATCTGCATTTACAATTTGAGACAGAGACGACACATTTTTTATTCATGCATGAATGGTAACCCATCTCAGACTTGAGCACGATTAAACTCAACTCAGAAACATGAGCACGCTTAAAACTATGGGTTTGCCACCTATCCCGCAATGAGCATTGTTGAAAGTTGCTAGTTCTAGCAAGATGAAAGTATATGCGATTTGCATGGTTTGTTTTGTGTGTGTGTGTGTGTGTGTTTGGTTTGGGGGAGGGGGTTGGGGGAGTTAAGTTGAAGGCAAAAATTGTCCAAAAAATGATAAACCTGTTGTACTACCGTCAAATTTAGTCATAACTTTTCAATTTGGCCATTTTAGCCTTAAATTTTTTAACGATTTTTCAATGTAGTCTATCCGGCCAATTTAGTTTGGAAATTGCTCACTTGGTGGTTTAATCGGTGTTGGACGTCTTACATGGCACGACCGGTAGCTGATGTGGACGATAAACATCGTTTGAAAAAAAAAAAATCAGTCAATGGTGGACGGTGGGCATAAGATTCCTTAATGCACTGACACTTCCAAAATATTGAATGAAATTTGACAATCAATGGCTTCCCTAGAATTTAATACACAAGAACATTCCAACTTCGAGGATTGACTTGGAATTTGACGATGTTCCTGGACTTTCACTTCAAATGTTGTATGAAAATTGACAAGTAAGACCGAGCATTGTAATGTGCGCATATATCTGATGGACGATGTATAGAATCGGTGTATCCAATTGTAGGCAGCTTCATTATGCGTGGAACGTGCTCCGATATGCTTTTACTACAAAAATTAGTCATGGATTTGATTGGAAAAGCATTTCTGGCCTTGATTGTGGCTGGCGATCCTCGCCGGCTCTAAGCTAGAAAAAAGAAAAAGTAAAGTAAAGAAAAGAAAATAAGAAAAAATTATAATACTATTAAAAATTGCTATGTGAGTGCCGGCGGGCTAAAGTTGGGCGGAAGAACCGAATTGACACAAATGCAAAAGGTTTAGGACTGAATTGACAAGAAAAAAAAAGGTTAGGATTAAATTGATAAAATTACAATAGGTTTATGACTCTTTTGATAATTTTCTTCCGACAAATGCTTACATTACTAGATAATCGCCTCTCCGAATTAGAACTTGACTAACAAGGCCTTTTAAAACCTTGACCAACATGATCCACAACTCCTAGACCTCACATCATAGGCTTTTCCTTAGTCTCCCAATTCCCTTGAGCACTTCCAATGCCTTGAACGTTGGCGATCTCCTTCTCTTGTACTTCAACATTTTTTTGTTTTCACATCCATGTGCGCATTCCATTCGTAGTTTAAGCCCGCGAATGAAACTTGATCCGAGATGAATTTTAATTGACGTGGATGTTCAAGTATTTAGCAAAGAAAGATGGGCATATAATATACTCTTTGCTATTTAAGTCGGTAAAGAAAAAGAGGAGATTAAATTTCAAATATCCACTATCCTGATCAACAAGGGAAAAGTCCAAGCTGCAGTTGGTTGACCGTATCCCACGAATGTCCTGTCCAAGTGGAAGTCGGTCTCATTATCCTTTTGGGAAAAATATGTATAGCTGCGGTTCTTCGCCATTGGGTAGGGCGTGCAATACACGTATTGATTAATAAAGCGCCGTTTCTGAACAAGTGCTTGGCGCAAAGGGCTTTTACTCGTGAATTACTCCAACAGGAATCAGTGTTCAAGCAACAAAATTTTGAAGTAAGGTTTGTGTAATTCCTTTGTGAGATTGAGAGATTATTTCTTTAGAAATTGGGGCTAAAACATTGTGTGCGTTGTTGGATGTAATTGGTGTGAAACATGAGTGTTTGAATGACTTCAACATTTTTTGTTTTCACATCCATGCCACGCATTCCCTGCTAGGGTTTCAACCTCAGCCTTATAACTTTCATGGGTTGAAAATCATCGTGACCATTGGGCCCGCTGTCGGCCAGGCAGCGGTTTGCACGGTAATGACTGCAGTTCGTTTCTAGCCTCCTGCTCTTCTTTCTTCTCTGTCGGACCTGTAATGAGACCTCATATGGGAGGCAAAGAATGTTGAAGCCCGAAGAAGATTTCACATCTCGGGCATTGGTATGGCCCGCCCCTTGGGTGAGGGAGGCTGTGGTTCTTCCCATCAGAATCGTCTTCTGGGCTTCTCGGTACAATGTTGTTAGAGGAGCCGCCCAGAGAGAGAGAGAGAGAGTCTGCATCACTTGGGTCCCTGATAATAAGATTGAACTGGCAAAATAGAGAGAAACCGGGTGTATGTGGGTTTTGTTTTGTGGGGATAGGAGTTTGCATTTCATGCCTTTTATAAGGGGATTGTCAAGATTTACGTGGAAGGTTACTCTTGTTACACAAGGAGTTGGCCCTCATTATTGCCAAAGTCTAAGATGTGATACTTTGCATACATATAAGCAAAACCATTTACGTTCTGATAAGGACCAATCCCTTTTAAGGCAGGCGAAAGGATGAGATGCATTAATGGAGATTAGCAATGACATGATTTCTTTCCCAGAATTTAGTGCATGAGAAGATCCCAACTTTAAATCAGCGAGGACCTTAAAAAATGAAGTTGTTGGCTATTATGGGTGTGTGCTAGTACATGTGAAGTATGATGAATTCCATTGAACATTTTTGATATTTCGGTAAGAAAAAAAATTACTTTCACAATTCAATGTCCCGACATTTATTTTCGACAAACAGTTGAAGACAATCCATGGAAACTATTTGCATTACTTACAGAGAAAAAAAGTGAATCCAATGGTCACTTATGATATGGCAAACATTTCCCATCTAATTACCGGTATGCGTCTATGGAAAGCCTCCTAATAAAAAGAGTAAGTATAACAGCCGGTAACAATATATCTCATTTAATTAAAAATTTCGGATAGTCAATGTGCAGTAAAAGAAATAATAATTTACGAATTACTATAATCACCGTATACTATAAACACCACTTCGGAGTTGAGCTACCGAGTTAAGAAGATTATTAAAATAAGGTCAATAGAAAGTGAAGGTCATTTATAGATTTAGCTACAAAGCAGTAATAATGTGAAACTCTTTTAACTTTTTGACCAACAGAAAAGAAGAAGTAAAGGTGGAAGGTGAAACTATGTAAAATTGACTTTGCACAAAGGTAAAATTCTGTAATTCTTCCGGCCAAACTATTTAGTGGTTGAATAAATTGTTAATGACAAGGTAAAATAAACTTCCACTTATAATTCATCGTTGACTGATGTCAGACATCGCTCATTTGATGAAGGTAAAATAATGAAATTCGCCTATTTGCAATGAAATCGAAAGTTCTCCAAATCCTTTACTTTGCTACTAAGATTCATCTTTTTACATATAAATCACATGCATTTACATGGTACCGATAATATTTTCCAGTCTCTGTACTTTATTCCAACTACAATAGGAATATGTGAACAATATTTTTGGTAAAACAACGACACTTAGATAGGTATTATAATTGTCCGTACTTAGCTAAAACTATATATTATGTAACTGCCGGAACTCATTTTTCTCAATATTCTCTTTTGCTAAACTGTTCAATGAGAAATTTGCCGGTCTTTAATTTTATTTTATCTTTTGGTAAAAAGGAGGCATGTCAAACTTTCATGTAAGATCAGTCATGTATTCGATTGGAAAAGTACTTCATGCATTATGAGGAATTTGTTTTGCTATTGTTTTATTCCATTCAACCCTATAGTGAGGATTGCATTTGTAATTCAATGTTTTATTATATCTTTTTCGATAATTTCCTGAAGATAGCCTAATTGTCAGGAACGATAAACCATGAACAGAAATTATTTGTGTTATCCACAAGTGATCAGAGTAAGTGCAACTCTCCATAATGACATTCTATATACATAAGTTTTTGAATTGTGGAAAATTGCTTGCATTAGATAACACTACTGAGTAAGTGTAACGATTAATGAAAATACGACAATTACGGAAAATTACTTGCTTTAGATTATATTAAAAGAGAAAGACTAATGGTAATGACGGTATGCAATCTAAATAAAACTTTTTCGATACAACAATTACTGACAATAAGTCAAGTTTGTTTGAAAGGCAAATAACGATCATCACGACTAATATGTCCTTTAAATCAAAATTTTTGGATTGCAAGTCCCAGAACGTCGTTCATTTTCAACAAATAAATTCTAATCCAACTTAAGAAGAACTTTTCTTTTAAAAACGCGTTAAATAGAAACTTCGGCATAGTTGTTCATAATACAAGATGGTCAAGCATAAAATTTGTAGTTAAATTGTTGGATTCGGTGTGTATCAACGCCATGTTAAAGACGTGTAATGCAATTTTATTTTTGGTCGAAAGGATGTGTAACTCTTCAATTTAGTACTTCTAGCAATTGGTGGAGTCCTCGGTCATAAAAAAAAAAACTCAATTTAGTACTTTAGCAATTGTGCAAAACTTGAGAAATGTCGAGGCATGCTCGGCTTTGCACTAGTTAGAAAAGTATATAGAACTATATACTTGTCACTCATTGCCTCAATTTGTTTATAGACGTGCTCTATGGGCCATATGGTGGGTGGTGGGCCGCATGTTGTGAAATCTCATCAATTGTCCATCTTCTTCCCTTTGGAATACGTGGGTTCACAACACCAAATACAGAGACACCTCATTTATGCCACTCGACATTAGGGGCAGTATGACTTGGAGCTGGCAATGTCTCCTTAAATTGTGACTCGTTCTAACGTCGGTTACCCCGAGCTCAATGTACTATTATCGAGATATATATGACGAGCTCGGACAAGTGACACCCCCTGTGGAGTGGTGTAACCTTATTTGGACTAGCGGCATTAGCAAACACAATTTTATTGGATGGCTAGTATGCAGAGATAGACTACCGACAGTTGAGATCATTGCACGATGGCTATCTATAGTAGATATCTAGTGTAAATCAGCAGGGCTTGTATGGAAGACATATCACATTTGTTCGTCCCGTGTGAGTGGATAAGTTGTATATGGCACCGTATCATATCACAAAAGGGATTAGGTGCCCTATAGGAGGATGGAACTAGGAGCTCAAATGTTTGATTAGGGCAACAGAGGCAAAGACTTGACGGCCGGACTCTTCAAGTTATCCTTCCTAGCAATCATATATAGCATTTGGATGGAGTGTAATATAAGACAGGTTTCACAGCAAGTCAACTGACTTCTATATTATTTTAGCTAAGGTATGTAAAAATATAAGAGGTCAAGCTTCGCTCCACCAAAAAATCAGACTTTCCCTGACGAAAGCTGTGTTGGCTAGTACATGGAGACTTCCTACCTCCATCTTTTCAAATTATTAGCTCTTTTTATATTGCTGGGGGATGCCCCCAAGTTGCCGTACTTCATCTACTTTATAATATTTATAATTCACACGAAAAGAATATGATGGACAAAACCAATCAAGATGCAGTATTTGTCGGGGAATCTTATGACTGTAGTGGGACTTAGTATGGGTCCCGTAAAGATTTGATCTCGTAGACATAAACCTTGCAAACAATCTCAATAACGATTTTGATAAGTCTACTGCGCCCCCGCTTCTCTCTCTCTCCCTCTCTATTCTTCCATCTTTGAAATTCAGGATTGAATCTGTTTAGCTCTTGGGAAAATTCATGTGTAGTTATATCTGTTTAGCATTATACATTGAGTCAAGCATTTGTCATTATTCTGTTAATTCTAATTTTGAATCTCTCTTCTGGGCGCGAGAATAGTCATGCATAAATGCTCGCTTGCTTAATACTTTGGAGAGTGGCAAATACCATCCAGACTAAAACTTGCCCATAGACCAAGCCCCTTTTCTCTACAAAAAAGAAAGCCTATTGAAGTATATACATTGTTGCACAAATATTCAGAAAAAAAAACCAAATTCTTCTCCATACATGCATCAAATTTATCATCCATTGGTTGCAAATACTTATTACATCACTAGATATCGCCTTTTTGAACCAGAAATTGACTCACAAAGCCCTTTAAAACCTTAACCAACATACGCCTAGACCTCACATCACAGGTTGTTCCTCAATCTAAAAATCCCTTCGGCACTTCCAATGCCCTGGACGTTCTCCATCTCCTTCTCTAGCACTTCATTAATTTTTATTTTCAAATTCCTATGTGCTTTCCTTGCTAGAGTTTTCAACTTCAGACACCTCATTTTCCTGGGTCGAACCGTCATCACAGGAAGGCTCGCCGCCAGCCTGGATTCGGTTTGCGCGGTAGGGCCTGCGCTTCACTTCTAGCTTCCTCCTCTTATTGTCTTCCCTCTCCAACCTGCAATGATACTTCTTGTGTGCCGCCAATGCTTGTGAGGTGCCAAACGAGCCTTGGCATCGTGGGCACTGGTATGGTCCGCCCTTTGGGTGGGGGAGGCTGTGGTTCTTCCCATAAGAATCGGCTTCAGGTTTTCTCGCCCTAGTTCTGTTAGAGGAGCCGCCTGGAGAGACAGAGTTTGCTTTGCTCGAGGCCATGATAAGAGAATCGAATTGGCAAAATGAGAGAAATGGGAGATTCAGAAGTGGGATTTTGTTTGTGGCGAGACAAAGTATGCATTTCATTGCCTTTTTATAATGGAAGATTCAACATTCTTATGGAACGTTACTGCACAAGGAGTTGGCCCTCCTTACTGCCAAAACTTCAAATCTGACATATAAGCCAAGTCATTTAACTTATGATAAGAACGAATCCCATTCAAGGCAAGCAAAAATATGGCAACAAACACGAGTGAAATGCATTAATGGAGACTCATTGACCGGATACGCATCCAGATTTACTTTCCCAGAAATGAGTCCATGAGAACATCCCAACTTTAAATCAGTGAGGACCTTAAAAAGTGAAGTTGTTGGTTATTATGGGTGTTTGCTTGTACACGTGATGTAAGATGAATTCTGTCACTGTACACTCTTGCGATGCCATGTTATTATGTAGCAGTTTTGGATATATTGGCAATTTTGATACGAACTAAAATCACTTTCGCAATCTAATGTGCCGGCATTCCTTTCTGACAAATAGTTGAAGACAATCCCATAGTTGATAACGATATGGTAGAGATGTAAATTCTTTGCATTACATATGAAGCGAAAAAAGTGAGTCCGATGATCATTAACGGTACGTCGAAGTTTCTTTACCAAAAAAAAAAAAGGTATGTCAAAAGTTTTCAGATGGATTAACGGTATGCCATCTCTGGAAAAATATGTCATTACCTACTAAAAGAAAGAGTATAACGGCCAATAACGATATATCTTATTTGATTAAATTTTTTGGATAGGACAACAATAAATTCGCAGTAAAAGAAATCATTACTTACAAATTATTATAATCACCGCATACTATCCACACTGTTTTCAAAATTGAGCTAGCAAGCTAAAAAGTTTATCTAAATGAGGTCAATAGTAACGAGAGGTGGACAGATTTAGTGATTAAGCAATAACAAGGTGAATACCTTAAATCCTTAGTAAACAAAAGAAAAACAAAAACAAAAAGTGAAAGAAAGAGGTGAAACTATTTAAAATTGTCACAGCACAAAAGGAGTGAAAATTGTCCAAAAAGTTCTAAATTTATTTCATTTTTGTCAATTGAGTTCTAAACTTTTTTTCACGTTTTGCCAACTGAATTCATTTGGCAAATTTTGGCCGAATATCGTTGATGTGGAAGCCAGCAATCCTATGTGCCATGGTCGCGCCGACGTGGAGCATTATTAGTAATATTTTAATATTTTTCTAATACTTTTTATTAATATTTTTCTTATTATTTTTTTTACCATTGTGGTGCAAGGTCGTCGTCGGCTGACCATTGCCGCCACAAGTGAGGGGGTCGAGTCCACGTTGGTACCGATCGTGCCACGTAGAACTATCTGCGTTCATGTCAACGTTTTCCAGTTAAAACTACCATTATCAATTGGCAAAACATGAAAAAGTTTAGGACTCAATTAACACATAAAAGGTTTATGACTAAATTGGCAACAATGCAATACGTTTAGCATTTTTGTAATAGTTCTCCCCCCAAAAGTAGAATTGAGTAATCCTTCCGGCCAAAACTATTTAGTTGTTTGATGTAGATAAACAATGGATTTACTCTGCACGGGTCATAATCCTGACTAGAATTTGGCAAATCTGCTATAAAATGGATATATTAGAATTTGTCTGTTTGTGAATCCTTTATCTATTAAAACTTCTCCAAATCCTTTACTCTGCTACTAAAATATATTAACATTATTTTTAGAAAAACAATGCACCCATAAGGCTGTTATGTATTATAATGTATGTACTTAGTTAAAAGTATATATTACGTAATTTCTAGAACCCGTTTTCTCGGGATAAATGACACAAATAGTCCTTGAACTTTGGCATAGTATGCAAAGTGATCCATGACTTTACCCCAGTAGAAAATGTGGTCCTAAACTTTTAATGGAATCCTAGACTTTTGAATTAATCGAATGACAGGACAACATTGAATAGTTTCATATAATTCATGGACTAAATTGAATATGTACTAAAAGTCAATGGACCGCATTGAACAAATTAAAACTTCACAGACAATATTGCACATTGAGGTAAAGTTTAAGAACCACATTGAGTAAATTTAAAGTTTGGGGACATATCGCACATTGGGCAAAAGTTCATGGACCATTTGTGTCGTTATCCACATTTTCTCAATGTAGTCTTTCAATTAAAAGCTTTAATGAGACATTTGTTATTTTGAAGATTAGTCTTGTATTCGATTAGAAAAGTACTTCATGTATTGTGTTTGAAGATGCTTTGTTAATGCGTGGTCTTTAAGTAACTGGTTGTCAAGAATTTGATTTGCAATGGTTTCTTTCTAGTAATTAAAACAGTGAGGTTGCTTTGCAATCTAGTGTCTTCTTATTATTTTTCGATAATCAGTTGAATATATCATAAGAGTCGGTATTTGCGTCACCCACAAGTGAATAGAATAAGTCTAATGCTCATAACGATATACCATTTAAGTTAGAGTTTTTGAAGGGAATAACGATGTGCCATTTGAGAATAATTGCTTGCATTATATTAAATAAAAAGAATAAGACTAATGGTCAATAACAGTGTGCTATCTAAATCAAATATTTTGGATACAATAATTACTAACGAGAAGCCAAAGTTAGTTTAAAAGGATGTTTAACTATATTGATAATAGAAATTATCTTCGTTACCCTTAAGTGAAGAGAGTAAGTATAATGCTCGAGAATGATATTCCATTTAAAGAACTCTTTGGATGGAACAATGATGTCATTTGCAGAAAATTGCTTGCCTTACTTTAAATAGAAATTATAGAATTAACGGTCAATAGCGGTATGCTATCTAAATCAAATTTTACTGGTACATTAATTATTGACAAGAAGTCAAAGTTAGTCTGAAAGGATGTCTAACGGTCATTAATCATCGAAGCTGTTTGCATTTCCCACAACTGTAATGCTCAATAACGGTATTCCTTATACAATAACAATACGCCATTTACAGAAAATTGCTTGGATTAGATTAAATAAAAAAGGTAAGACTTGCGGTCACTAACGGTACACTATCTAAATTAAAGTTCATTGATACAACAACTATTGAAAAGAAGTCAAAGTAAATATGAAAGGACGTCCGACATTGTCATGATAGGTCTCTTAAATAAAATTTTTTAAATTGAAAGTCCAAGAACATCGTCTATTTTTAATTCTATCCAAGCCAAGAAAAAAATTGTTTGTAAAAACATGTCAAATAGAAATTCTGGCATAACTGTTGATAACACAATATGATCAAGCATGAAACTTGCAGCTAAATTGTTAGATTCATTGTTCGTCAGCGACATGTTAAAGATGTATAATACCGTATAATACTATGCAAAACTAGAGAGTTGCTAATATATGCTTGGCTTTGCACTAGTTACGTAAGTACATAGAACTTTATCCTTGTCACTCACTGTCTTGATTTGTTTTAAATTTAGTCCGTGGGTGAAGTGGTGAATAGACCAAGCATGATGCAATGATGTCAAGAGACATTATAATTTCTAGTGGAACTTAGTATGGACCTTGTGGACTTTTAAAATACGATTGGCTTGTCTTTTCAAGAAACCGCTCGATTTTTAGCCAAAATTGCTCTCCGAGGTTGTATCGATTTTGAATTTTCTATTTTTGATACGAACTAATAAATAACTTTTGCATATATGAGAGAGAGAGAGAGAGAGAGAGAGAGAGAGAGAGAGAGAGAGAGAGAGAGAGAGAGAGAGAGAGAGAGAGAGAGAGAGAGAGAGAGAGAGAGAGAGAGAGAGTTTACAGAGCTGTTGTTGAGAAAGCCTTTCTCCGAATATTTTGATTTTGACAAAACTATCCTTCTTAAGAGAGAATTTGGTTAATGCTTTGAAATACTTTGCGGGTATAACACGTGAATAAAAAGCTTATATTGTTTCAAACCCGATGTTCGGACTTAAGATGAAGTCGTCACATATTTGCTTCTAAGTGAGTTGAATCTTATTATTCGGATGGAGGGAGATGTCGCCTTTAAAGACTCAATCTGGAGAAGACTTATGTGACGCATCGGCAAGGACTTTACTAAAGCTCAAAGTCATTGTTCTAGTCGATCGATTCAAAGAGTTTTTTTCTACTTCCGAATTATGTTTAGATTACGCAATATCTTCGACCAGATTTTGAAGACCTATGTTTGATGGTTTTGTTTTGGTTGTGATATTTATTAGGGGTGAGCAAATCGAACCACCCGGACCGAACCGAAATCGGTGGTCCAGTTCTCGATTCTAGAGGGAGCGGTCCGGTTCCGGGTTCTAGGGTCCTAGGACCGGACCGCCCGAACCGAACCGATCGAATTTTTTTTTATTTAAAAAAAACTACCCTCTCTTTACTTGTTAAAGGTGTCCAAGAAATTTTACCAAATTGAGCAGTTATTGGCACTCTCTATTTTTTATTCTCATATGTAGAAGTCTTTTTAGTTACACTCATTTTATTTTTTTCAAAATAACCAAGCTCATGTGCTCCATGTCGGGAATGGTGCATATTTTTTTTTGCATATGTCTAGTCCAATGGAACCGCTCGGGAACCGGACCGGACCGGTGGTCCGGTTCTCGGTTCGAAAAATTGAGAACCGAGACCACCGGTCCAGTTCTCGGTTCTTGAGGCGAACCGGATCGGACCGGGAGTCGATCACCCCTAATATTTATGGAAGTCTCGTGATCTTTGATTGACATGATTATTTTCCATATAGATTGGGAAAATATTTTTGATTGGATATTACCTTCCATGGGACAAAAAAGCTTGCGTATTTGAATAAAATCTACATTTGAAAATTGAGGATTTAGTTGTATGGGTGATTAAATCTAAAGGGCTATGATTTTACTCCAACCGCTACCAAATCTTCCTAGATACGGTCTCGTTCAATCAAGATTGATGGTGTCCAATCAACGATTGAAGAGCGATCATTTGAAGATTTGTCTAAAGGCTAGTTTGGAGGTGAAGGAGAATAAAAGGGAGATCAATGGTGATCAATAAAAGAGAGATTATAACTTACAAATTCACAAGCGCTTGAGTTGTTTAGATTCATATACTTATTCTTAGGAGAGAAATACTGACATAAAAAAAGAACTGAATTATTCTCCATACATACATCACATTCATCATCCATTGGTTGCAAATGCTTATTACATCACTAGATATCACCTCTTTGAACGAGAAATTGATACACAAAGCCTTTTGAAACCTTAACCAACATAATGCCTAACGCCTAGACCTCACATCACAGGTTGTTCCTCAATCTCAAAATCCCTTCAGCACTGCCAATGCCCTGGACGTTCTCCATCTCCTTCTCTAGCACTTCAACATTTTCTGTTTTCAAATTCCTGGGTTCATTCCTTGCTAGAGTTTTCAACTTCAGCCTCCTCATTTTCATGGGTAGAACCGCCATCCCAGTGAGGCTCACCGCCGGCCTGGATTCGGTTCGCGCGGTAGGGTATGCGCTTCACTTCTAGCTTCCTCCTCTTTTTGCCTTCTCTCTCCAACCTGCAATGATACTTCTTGTGTGCCGCCAACGCTTGTGAAGTGCCAACCGAGTATTGGCATCGTGGGCACTGGTATGACCCACCCTTTGGGTGAGGGAGGCTCTGGTTCATCCCATCAGAATCGGCTTCAAAGCTTCTCACCCTAATTTTGTTAGAGGAGCCGCCCACAGAGACAGAGTTTGCTTTGCTCGAGGCCATGATAAGAGAATCGAATTTGCAAAATGAGAGAAATGGGAGATTCAGAAATGAGATTTTGTTTGTGGCGAGAGAAAGTATGCATTTCCTTGCCTTTTTATAATGGAAGTTTGGAGATTCTTATCGAACGTTCTTGCACAAGGGGTTGGCCCTCCTTACTGCAAAAACGTACAAATCTGACATATAAGCAAAGTCATTTAACTTATGATAAGAATGAATCCATTCAAGGCAGGCAAAAATATGGCAATAAACATGAGGGAAATGTGTTAATGGAGACTCATTGACCGGATACGCATCTAGATTTTCTTTCCCAGAATTTAGTGCATGAGAATATCCCAACTTTAAATCAGT
Source organism: Rhodamnia rubescens (assembly GCA_021437795.1). Taxonomy (NCBI): domain Eukaryota; kingdom Viridiplantae; phylum Streptophyta; class Magnoliopsida; order Myrtales; family Myrtaceae; genus Rhodamnia; species Rhodamnia rubescens. Next base: position 928,975 of record JAILYA010000021.1, read on the forward strand.
GAGGACCTTAAAAAGTGAAGGTGTTGGATGTTGTGGGTGTTTGCTTGGACATGTGATGTAAGATGAATTCTGTCACTGTACGCTCTTGAGATGCCATGTTATTGTGTAGCAGTCTTGGATATATTGAGAATTTAGATACCAACTAAAATCACTTTGGCAATCTAATGTGCCGGCATTCCTTTCTGACAAACAGTTGAAGACAACCCCACAGTTGATAACCATATGCTACCTATGTAAATTATTCGCATTACGTATGGAGCGAAAAAAGTGAGTCCACTGCTCATTAAGGGCATATCCAAAGTTTTCAGGTATATTAACTAGGGGTGAGCATGATTCTAGGGTAGAACCGAAAACCGGAGAACCAAATCGGCGGTTCCGGTTTGGTTCCAAGTTCCTGTAAACTAGAATCCGGTTCTCGGTTCCACATTTTTAGGAACCGCGGGTTCCGGTTCCGGTTCTCGGTTCTCGATGGAACCGAACCGGAATCGGATCCGGAATCGGAACCCGAGTGTCCAAAGTTCTAAACTCTAGTTTCAGCTTTCTAGTTTCTATTTTCATTTGTCGCCGTCTCTTAGTTCACTTTTTCCTCTCAACTCAGCACGCTTGGTTTTCGGATCTCAAATTCTTGCTCCCTTGGCTATCATTGTCTCCCAAGTATCCTCTGTTTCTTAATTCCTTGCCGACTATCACTTCGTGGCCTACCGTGTGAAGGCGCAAGTGACGAGCTCATTTGCAACGATTTTGCTAAAAGACGGTTCAATAAAAAGAAAAAAAAATAAACCATCTCGATTTGCTTCTGAAAATTGAAAGGCAAGCTCAAGGAATAGGTATAAATCTGCGACCACGACCGATTTCAAGCCCTTGGGGAAACAGAAAACTTGCTATCTCTCTCCCTTTATCAAGCCATTGAAGATTTGAACTTCGAAGGTACTTTAGAGAGAGTAACAAAAATGATATTTGATGTAATCTAATTATATTAATTTGTTGTTTCATTTAATTTTAGGTCGTTAAATTTCGAGTCTCATGCGATCATAAGGGAGGCTTGGGATAAGTCGTATGCATGTGATTTTTCAATTGGCAATTTGTGTTTGCTTCATCACGTCATGATTTGTGATTATGATGATTGACTTATTGTGAGAATGATGGAATTCGTGTTTATGGGTTATAAAAATATCAAGGTCGAGTTTGGGTTCGTTGGTACCTTGGAACCGGACCCTGGAACCTGTTATAGGATAGGTTCCAGGTTTCGGGGTATGCAGCGAGGGTAGGTTCTAGGTTCTGAAAATTAAGAAACTTGTACTAATAGGTAGATTCTAGGTTTTAGGTGGAACCTACTCAAAACCTAGAACCGCTCACCCCTAATATTAACGGTATGCCATCTCTAGAAAAATATGTCATTACCTACTAAATAGAAAGAGTAAGTATAATGGCCAATAACGATATATCTAGGATAATAACCAATGCGCAGTAAAGAAATCATCACTTACAAAATTCTGCATTCAACCCATCCTATCGGCACTGTCGTCAATAGTGATCTACCAAGTTAAGAAGATTATCAAAATAAGGTCAATAATAATGAGAGGTCGATAGATTTAGTGATTAAGCAATAACAAGGTGAATATCTTAAATCGTTAGTAAACAAAAGAAAAAGAACAAAGTGAAAGAAAGATGTGCAACTATTTAAAATTGACATAGCACAAAAGTGGGGAAAATTGTCCAAAAAAGTTCTAAATCTGTTTCATTTTTGCCAATTGAGTCCTAAACATTTTCATATTTTTGCCAACTCAGCTCATCCGGCTAAAATAGAAATCATTGACGCGAAAGCTGACCATCCTATGTGGCGGGGCCATGACGACGTGCAGCATTTTTAGTAGAATTTTAATATTTTTTGAATTCTTCTTAATAATGTTTTCTTATCTTTTTTTTTTTACAAGTGTGGCGGCGAGGTCATCGTCGGATGACCATTGCTGGCCATAAGCGAGGAGGTTGAGTCCACGTTAGTGCCGCCTGTGCCACGTAGAATGACTTGCGTCCATGTTAGCATTTTACAGCTAAAATTGGTTTGAGTAATGGACAAAACGTGAAAAAGTTTAGGACTTAGCTAGCACGTATAAAAGGTTTATGACTGAATTGGCAAAAATACTTTTAGCACTTTATAAATAATTCTCCTCCCAAAAGTAGAATTGAGTAATCATTCTAGTCAAAACTATTTAGCAGTTGTTTATTTTCTGTGAATAAATCGCTAAATAACATAAGCTAATAGAGATTTCTAAATAAATTATTGATGTCGGACATCATTCATTTGATGTAAACGATGGATTTACTTTGCATGGGTCATAAACCTAATACCTAATATCCCACTATAATTTAGCGATCTGCTAATACGATGAATATATTAAAATTTGTCTGTTTACGAATCCTTTGTCTACTAAAAGTTCTCCAAATTCCATACTATGCTACTTGTTAGGTAAAATCCCTTACGATGTTTTGAAGAACAAAATAATCAAATGCTACTAGTATATTTATTGGTTGAGTAGAACCAAGTGCATGACGCACAAGACGCACAAGCTTTTATGCATATGCTGTCTTGTTAGAAAGTCTAAAGATTATGAGTTCTCTATCAATGGTGAACAAGGCATTGGGCATAGAGGTGTTTACAAGTTGGAGGTACTTGAATAGAAGGTAAATAAGCCTAGAACGGGAAGTTTGGGAAAGCTTGGAAGGACTTTGGATAGGTGAATAGTACGATAGAGTCGTGATTGCCTATACGCTTGGAAGGACTAGAAGATGGAAGCTCAAGTGAAGTTCTGGATATTGCATTTGAAGTTTGGATATCGCATCCGAAGGTCTCGGATCTTTGTTGAAAGAGCTCGGACGTTATTACGTAGCGCAAGTTCGAAGAAGCATTTCATATGCAATGACCAAAATATCATGAAATATATCCGAGATGATTTAATTGAGATTATATATCATCACGACGGCTATCAAATCAAGTTGGATTCGTTCTTGAAGATTATCAATCATGAAGATCAATCAAGGATGTGAATTAAGGAAGATGAAGATGACTCATCTAATAAAAAACTCTATCTATGAAAATCCAAGATCATAATTGTATGGGCGATTTGATCTAACGGGAGATTCTTTATTTGCTTAACCTCAACGGGTACGAGATCCTTTGTATACAATCTCGTTTAAACGGGAAGTTTGAAGAGTGATTTTTGGAAATCTTGCAACGGACAGTTGGAGATGAAGAAGTATAAAAGGAGACATCAATGCTGAAGAACGTAAGACGAGAGAGTAGGATCTTAAATTTCAACATCAAGCGAGCTTCATATCCTTCATATATTTTTTATCCAAACACTATAATACTTAGAGGCTCTCATCAAAGTGAGAGAGTGTTAGATGGGAAGTCCATCGACTCGGGAATTGTCACAGTGTTGTAACCTCTAAGATATTCACTAGCGCAATCCTTTGTATACAATCTCGTTCAAACGGGAAGTTTGAAGAGTGATTTTCTGGAAATCTTGCAACGGACAGTTGGAGATGAAGAAGTATAAAAGGAGACGTCAATGCTGAAGAACGTAAGACGAGAGAGTAAGATCTTAAATTTCAAGATCAAGCGAGCTTTATATCCTTCATATATTCTTGATCCAAACACTATAATACTTAGAGGCTCTCATCAAGGTGAGAGAGTGTTAGATGGGAAGTCCATCGACTCGGGAATTGTCACCGTGTTGTAACCTCTAAGATATTCATTAGCGCAATCCTTTGTATACAATCTCGTTCAAACGGGAAGTTTGAAGAGTGATTTTTTGGAAATCTTGCAACGGACAGTTGGAGATGAAGAAGTATAAAAGGAGACCTCAATGCTGAAGAACGTAAGACGAGAGAGTAAGATCTTAAATTTCAAGATCAAGCGAGCTTCATATCCTTCATATATTCTTGATCCAAACACTATAATACTTAGAGGCTCTCATCAAAGTGAGAGAGTGTTAGATGGGAAGTCCATCGACTCGGGAATCGTCACCGTGTTGTAACCTCTAAGATATTCACTAGTACAATCCAATCTAGCCAATTAGGCGTCGGCGTGAAGAAGTGGACATGGACTTGAATAAAGCCGAACTATTATAAACTCTATGCACAAATTCTTTATCCTTTAAACTCTTTGTTATTATATTGTGATAGTTGAATTGTACACGCTACTACATCTAAGGACACCTCAGGTCTTGTTAGCGATCATCATCTAAACTAAGCTCCGAGCTTACCGTTCAAATTTCGCATTGATTTCTGTAATTTTTTGAAATTACCTCTAGATGATAAGGTTACCACCAACATTGCTAAAATGCATTTGTGCACTTATAACTCTATACGTGTATTGCGTGGTTTTCAATACTACTTGAACTTTTAATTCATTTTTCTGGATCTTTGCCGATATATTTAACATTTTTTTTAGAAAACCAATGATACCCACGAGGGTGTTATTTATTATAATGTATGTACTCGGGTAAAAGTGATGTAGAACAGCGGCGTGTGATTTCTTGAAAAACGTGATCGCTAGAAATCGGGTAGATTTCATCGATTTGGGGTTTGGCGAGCTCGGATTGCGCTTAAATTCGGTCGGTGAAGCGAAACGGCCTTCGATCAATAATCACGCTTTGCCGTAATGTACGATAGATTTTCGCGTTTTAGAGTCGTTTAGATAGGTTTTCGAGCAGTTTTTTATTTCGGGCAACTTTGTGATATATTTGATTTGAATTTCTGTTTGATTTGATTCGATCACAAGTGTACTAATTTAGAGTTTTTGGTGGTAAAAAAGTTTTAGTTTTAGGTAAATTTGTCATAGGTGTATCAGCTTGGAGTTTTTTGTGGTAAAAAAAATAGTTCGGGATAAATTTATCATATACGTACCAATTTCGGGTTTTTTACGATAAAAAAATAGTTTGAGAAAAATTTGTCACGGATATATCGGTTTGGGGTTTTTAGTAGTAAAAAAATAGTTTGGAGTAAATTGATTACAAATGTACCAATTTGGGATTTTTCATAGTATTAACCGTACCTTTTTCGATAATCAATTGAATATATCCTAAGGTTCGGTAACGAGAAAATATTAGTAAAAATCATTTGCATCACCCACATGTGAATGGAATAAGTCTAATGCTCATAACATTATGCCATATAAGTAAAAGCTTTTGAAGGGAATAACAATGTGCCATTTGAGAATAACTCCTTGCATTATATTAAATAAAAAGAGTAAGACTAACCATCAATAATAATATGCTATCTAAATCAGACATTTTGGATACAGAAATTATTGAGGGGAAGCCAAACTTAGTTTGAAAGGATTTTTAACAATCATTTAAACAGAAATTATCTTCGCTACCCTCAAGTGAAGAGAGTAAGTATAATGCTCAAGAATGATATTCCATTTAAAAAACTCTTTGGATGGAACAAGGATGCCATTTGCGTAAATTTGGTTGCCTTAGATTAAATATAAATAATAGGACTAGCGGTCAATAGCGATATGCTATCTAAATCAAATTTTACTGATACAGTAATCACTAACAAGAAGTCAAAGTTGGTTTGAAAGGATGTCTAACGGTCATAAATAATGGAAGCTATTTGCATTTCCCACAACTGTAAAGCTCAATAACGGTATTCCTTATAAAATAACGATATGCATTTACGGAAAATTATTTGCATCAGATTAAATAAAAAGAGTAAGACTAGCAGTCACTAACGGTATGCTATTTAAATTAAACTTCATGGATACACCAATTACTGACAAAAAGTTAAAGTAATTATGAAAGAACGTCTAACATTGATCTGATAGGTCATTTAAATAAAAGTTTTTAAATTGAAAGTCCAAGAACGTCGTCTATTTTCAACAAGTCAATTCTACCCAAGCCAAGAAAAAAATTGGTTGTAAAAACATGCCAGATAGAAATTCTGACACAACTGTTAATAACACAATATGATCAGGCATGAAACTTGCAGCTAAATTGTTAGATTCATTGTTCATCAGCGACGTGTTAAAGATGTATATTACCGTATAATACTATGCAAAACTGAAGAGTTGCCAATGTATGCTTGGCTTTGCACCAGTTACGTACGTACATAGAACTTTATCCTCGTCACTCACTGTATTGATTTGTTTTAGTCTTTGGGTGAAGTGGTGAATAGACCCAAGCATGATGCGATGTTGTCAAGAGATATTGTGATTTCTAGTGGGACTTAGTATGGACCTTGTGGACTTTCAAAATACTACTGGCTTGATTTAGTATTATAATCTATACAGATATCTCAATAACAGCTTAGGTAAACTCTTTCTCTCCATCATCTGGGAAAGTTGCTTCGTGTAGTTATCTCTAAATTATCATGATATGATAAATTGATCCAAGCATTTGTTAGTCATTTTGTTAATTCTTATTTCTAATCTCTCTCGGGCACTTGTAAGAATAGTCATGCAGGCACGCTTGCTTGCTTAATACTTAGGAAGAGAGTGGCAAATATGCATCCAAACTAAAACTTGCCCATAAACCGAGTCCATTTTCTCCACAAAAAGAAAGACTATTAAAGGCCCATTATTGCACAAATATTCAGAAAAAAAAAAAACAACCAAATCCTTCTCAATATATACATCAAATTCATCATCCATTGGCTGCAAATACTTATTACATTACTAGATATCACCTCTTTGAACGAGAAATTGACACACAAAGCCTTTTAAAACCTTAACCAACATAATGCCCAACGCCTAGACCTCACATCACAGGTTGTTCCTCAATCTCAAAGTCCCTTCAGCAATTCCAATGCCCATGACGTTCTCCACCTCCTTCTCTTGCACTTCAACATTTTTTGCTTTCAAATTCTTGTGTGCACTCCTTGCTAGAGTTTTCAACTTCAGCCTCCCCATTTTCTTGGGTTGAACCGCCATGACCTTGAGGCTCGCAGCCAGCCTGGATTCGTTTCGCACGGTAGGGCTTGCACTTCACTTCTAGCTTCCTCCTCTTGTTGTTTTCCCTCTCCAACCTGCAATGATACTTCTTGTGTGCCACCAACACTTGTGAAGTGCCAAACGAACTTTGGCATCGTGGGCACTGGTACGGCCCGCCGTTTGGGTGAGGGAGACTGTGGTTCTTCCCAGAGGAATCGGCTTCAGGGCTTCTCTCCCTAGTGTCGTTAGAGGAGCCGCCTGGAGAGATAGAGTTTGCTTTGCTTGAGGCCTGATAAGAGAATTGAATTTGCAAAATTAGAGAAATGGGAGATTTAGCAATGGGATTTTGTTTGTGGCAAGAGAAAGTATGCATTTTGTTGCGCGGAACAAGCGATCGAACAATAATTAAATAGAACAAGAAAATAAATCGGATACCGGATGTACGTGGTTCGATCGTAGAGACTAACATTTACGGGGAGAGTAGCAACAAATTCTACCATAGAATAAGCGATACATGGAGATTACAAACCACACTTGAGTTATTCAAATACTCTCAATGTTTCCCAGCTCAATTACATCTAATAACGCCATATAAGTAAGAGTTTTTTAAAGGAAAAAAGATATGCCATTTGAGAATAATTGCTTGCATTACATTAATAAAGAGAGCAACACTAATGATCAAAGACAGGACGCTATCTAAATCAAACATTTTGGATGCAATAATTACTGACGAGAAGCCAAAGTTAATTTGAAAGGGTCAATACCGGTACATTATCTAAATAAAATCTTACTAATACAGTGATTACTGACAAGAAGTCGAAGTTAGTCTAAAAAGGATGTCTAACGGTCATAATAATGGAATCTATTTGCGTTTCCCACAACCGTAATGCTTAATAACGGTATTCCTTATACAACAACGATGTGCCATGTACGGAAAATTGCTTGCATCAGATTAAATAAAAACGGTAAGGCTAACAGTCACTAACAGTATGCTATCTAAATTAAACTTCATGGATATAGTAACTACTGATGAGAAGTCAAAGTAAATATGAAAGGATCTAATAGTTAATTTAAATAAAATTTTTTAAATTGGAAGTCCAAGAACGACGTCCATTTTCAACAAGTTGATTCTATGCAAGTCAAGAAAAAATTCGTTTGTAAACACACGCATAATAGAAGCTCCGACATAAATGCTATAATTGAGTAGGTTCATACAGTGCATAAGTTGCCGATAATCAGTGTGTACTATAAGAATTAGCAATGTCTTTTTTCAGTTAAACATAAATCGTCCATGATTCTGCAGTTCGATGTCCTTGCATTCCTTTTCGATAAACAATTGAAGATAATCTGATGATCGCATAACGACATATTATCCAGATAAACTCTTTGTATTATCTGTGGAAAATACGTCATTACCTACTAAACAAAAAGAGTAATATAACGTTCGGTAATGAGATATCATAGTTAATTAAAAGTTTTGATAGAATAATAATTGATGCGCAGCAAAAGAAACTATCATTTACAAATTACATAATCACCGCTTGCAATTAATTAACACATCTTCGGGATTAGGCTACTGAGTTAAGAAGAATATAAAAATAGGGTCAATTATAACGAGAGGTTACTTATAGATTTTGTGATTAAGGAATAACAAGGGGAAACTCTAAAAAGTTTTCCCAACAAAAGTACAAGAAAAAGGCGAATCTATTTATAATTGAAACAGCACAAAAGTAAACTTCAGTAATTCTACCAAGCAAAACTATCTTTAACGTTTTATATATTAGCGGTTTAATTTTAATTTTTAGGTGCAATTGCTGTTGCTCGTAAATGATAAGACACAAATCGACACAATCAAAAGACTCCTAGTAGAGGGAGTTATATATTTATTTATTTATTTATTTCGTGTTTGTGTCAAAAGTAAATTAGTTTTCATGTGTGGGACTAAATCCACATCTATAGTTGCATCATAGACTAACGATCAATTCCTACTTTTTTCGATTTTTTTCCTTTGGTCGTCAGTCTTATGGAACATGTATCTAACTGCTAGAATCCATTTTTCTCAAATATTGCCTTCTAACTACAACGTTTAATGAGAAATTTGTTGGTGTTTATTTATTTGTTTGATATTAAAGGAGGCCGCAATCATGTTAAAATTACCATGAAGAATACTTCATGTATGATTAGTCCAATATTCGTTGGAATTTCTATTATAGTATTGTATTTAACAAGAAAATATTTAATCGGAAAATTTTCCCCATGCGCAAGTCCCTTTCTTTGCCTAGAATCTCATTTCGAAGCATATGAATTGTGTTTAATAAAAAAAATTATAAATTTTTCTATCTAGGTGGGCGGTCCATCGGTCCCGGCTCCCCTAGGACCGAGAACCGGACCTTCCGGACACCGGTTCCACCTCGAGGAATTGAGGACCAGATCGGTGACCTCTAGAATCATACCAAACCCGTCGGTTTGGGCGATTCCAGTGTCCGGTCAATCCATGTTGCTCACCCCTATTGGATACAATAGCCGGAATACATGCAAATAATCTATATAAGAAGTTTTGATAACCCCCCTCCCCCCAAATTACTATAGTCTTTCGATTAAAAGCTTTAACGAGAAATTTTTTCATGTTTTTTTATTTATTTAGATTTATAAAGAGGAGGTGGCAATCATGTTAAAACTAACTTGCAGAAAATTTTCATGCAAAAAAATTTCATGTAAGCTCAGTCCTCTATTCGATTAGAAAAGTACTTCATGCATTGGGTTTGACGATGCGTTTTTTATGCTTTTCCTTTAGACAGAGCGTTTTTAGGAATTTGATTTGCAATTGTTGCTTTCTAGTAATCCAAACAGTGAGGATTGCTTTTGTAATTCAATGTCTTCTTATACCTTCTTCGATAATCAGTTGAAGATATCCTAACGGTTGGTAACGATAAACCATTAACAGAAATCAACTGCATTACCTACAAGTGAATAGATTAAGAATAGCTCTCAAGATTGATATTCCATATAAAGAAATCTTTGGATAGAACAACGATATATCATTTGCGGCAAATCGCTTGCATTAGATTACATAAACATAATAGGACAAACGAACGCTAATGATATGCTATCTAAATCAAACGTTTTGGATACAATAATCACAGACGAGTCATCAAAGTTAGTCTAAGACGATGTTTAACAATCATAAACCATAGGATCTATATGTGTTTGCCACAAATAAATAAAGTTAAAGTAACGCTCAATAACGATATTTCTTATATGATTACGATATGCCATTTACGGAAAATTGCTTGCATTAGATTAAATAAGAAGAGTAAGACTAACGGTTACCAACGGTATGCTATCTAAATCAATTTTTTTGCATACAATAACTACGACGACAAGTCAAAGTAAATCGAAAGGGCGTCATATTGATCAAGACCGACAAGTCTTTTAAATCATTTCGAATTGGAAGTCCAAGAACACCGTCAATTTTCAACAAATCATTTCTATCCAAGTTTAGAAAAAAATTCATTTGCAAGAATGTGTCAAATAGAAAACGCTGACATAGCTGGTCATAATACAAGATGGTCAAACATGAAACTTGCAGCTAAATTGTTACCGTCAATATATGCTTGGTTTTGCACTAGTTCAGGTAAGTACATAGAACTTTATCCTTGTCACTCACTGCCTTGATTTGTTCATGAACTTAGTCTATAGGTGATGTGAATGTGTAGAGCCTAGCATAGTGAAGTAATTATCAAGAGACGTTGTGATATTTAGGATGACTTAATTCGGATCTTGAGGACATAACCTACACAAACCATCTCCTCTCTCTCTCTCTCTCTTACTCTCTCACGTTTGGGAAAGTTGCGCTGCGATAATAGTCATGGAGGCACGCTGGCTCGTTTAATACTTTGGAGTGTGGCAAGTTTGCATCCAAACCGAAACTTGCTTATAAATATGAAAAAAACAAAGACCCAAATCATTTTCCATACATGCATCAAATTCATCATTAACTGGTCGCAAATACTTATTACATTACTAGATAATCACTTCTTTGAACTAAAACTTCACAACCAAAGCTTTTTAAATTGTTGTAACAAATGCGAAAAGTAATCACGGAACACAAGGATTTACGTGGTTCGATCAAGGTGATCTATGTCCACGGGCGAGGCAAAAACAGAATTCCACTATAATCAAAGAGAGTACGGATTACAAAGTCGATCAATTCGATTGTCAAAAGCACACAACTCACAAATCTCTTAACTCACGAAAAAACCCTAGCTGCAGTATAAAAAATAGAGCCCAAAAATTTTCCGCGTCACGAACTAAATCTCCACTTTTTCTCCACTTTTGAGCCGCACAAAATATATGTCGGGTCGGGTGATGAACCGAACCGAGTACATAAAATTCATGACATATTTAACAAAAACCATGACCCGGATAATCCGCAACTCCTAAACCTCACATCACTGGCTCTTGCTTAACTTCCCGGAGCCCTAGAGCTCTTCCAATGCCATGGACGTCCTCCATCTCATGTACTTCAACATTTTCTGCTTTCACCGGCATGGGTACATCCCTTGCTAGGGTATTCAGTGTTTGCCGGCTCAATGGGAAAAGTGTTAAAAGTTCTAAACCTATTACATTGGTGCCAATTCAATCCTAAACCTTTTATTGATGTCAATTTAGTTATAAACATTTTGCATTTGTGCCAATTGAGTCCTTCCGGTCAATGTTAGCCAGAATTGGCTGACGTGGATGCCGGTTGTCTCACGTGGCATGGCCGCGCTGACGTGTACATTTCAAAATATCTTTTTAATGTTTTTTTGAATTTTTTAATAGTTTTTATACTCTGTTTTCTTTTTCTTTCTTTTTTTCCCTTTCTTCTTCTTTCTTCTTCGTTCTTTTTTCCTCCCCTTTGCTACTTCTGCGTTCCAGGCTTCTGCACCGGCCAACCAGCGCTCATCCGTAAGTTGCAGGCCCCACGCCGGGACGATTGGCCTGGCCGGGCCTAGGGCAGGCCTCACCACGGCCAACCCTTGCCCAGACAGGGTGGCCTCGGCCGGCGTCGCTCGGGCGAGGACGAGGCCCCACGAGGTTGTCCTCACATGGTCAAGGTTGCAACGACACCTCGCCATCGCGCCTCCAGCCTTCGTCAAACACCTGCCCCTCGCCACTAGAGTCGTCGCTTCCATCCCTTTCTGTCTTTCACCATTCACAAAGGTCGTGAGTTGGCATCGGCGGCGGCAATGGAGGTCACATGGGTCGGCGTCGCTAAATCTGGCCTGGGTGAGGCTCGCCCAGGTCAAATCCGGCTACGCTGATGCTTGCCGGGCGTCACCTTCTCCCAGGCGACGCGGCAAAGGTCAAGCGTGGTGAGGCTCACTCTCGCCGATGCTCGCCCTCAGTCTGGTGAGGCCAGTCGTCGCGGCGTGGGGCTTGCAACCAGACGATGGCCGGCCGTTGTAGCAGGGTGGTGGCCGACCGTTGTGGAAACCTGCAACGCAGAAGTTGCAGAAGAGGGGAGGAGAAAAGAACGAAGAAGGAAGTAGAAGAAAGGGGAAAAAAAGAGAGAAAAAGGAAACAAAGTATAAAAACTATTAAAAAATTCAAAATAACATTAAAAAAATATTTTAAAATGTACAGCGTCAACATCGGTCGTCTTACGTGGGACAACCTGGCATCCACGTCAGCGAATTCCGGTTAAAATTGATCGGAAAGACTCAATTGGCACAAATGCAAAAGGTTTAGGACTAAATTGACACAAATAAAAAGTTTAGAACCGAATTGACACTAATATAATAGGTTCAAGACTTTTTTGACACTTTTCCGCCGGCTCAATTGTATGGGTTGAAAGGCCATGACAATGGGCCCTGCAGCTGCCCTTGCCGGCCCCCGACGGTTCCCACGGCGCCTGTGCTTCTCTTCCAGCCTCATCCTCCTCTCTTCTTCGCTCTCCGACCTGTAATGGGACCTCATGTGAGCAGCAAAGGTCTGGGAGGTCCTAAACAACCCTTCGCACCTGGGGCACGCGTAGGGCTCGTACTTTGGGTGAGCGAGGCTGCGGTTCCTCCTGTCATATTCGGCCCTAGCGCTCCTCGCCATAGCATCGTCAGAGGAGCCGCCAAGAGCGACCGCGCTTGCATTGCTCAAGGCCATGATAAAAAGATTGAATTGGCAAAGACGAGAGAAATGGGAAGAGCAAGGGCTTTTGTTTGTGGTGAGAGACGTCCGCATTGCCTATTCTTTTTATTTTGGCGGTCTCACGATTTTTTATGTAACGTTATAATGGGCCCTCCTTATTACCAAAGTCTAAAATCTGATGTTTTGCAAAATATAAAGCAAGTTATTTATTCTTCTATAAGAATGACACCATTTAAGGCAAGCAAAAAATAAGATAGTAACAAACATGAATGAATTGCATTAATAGGGACTAGGATTCTGGATACGCAACGAGATTTGATAGAATAACATTCCAAAATCATCTCCGTTGACTTTCATCTGCTCCGGAATTATTTACTGGCCTCTAATTGATGCACAGTAAAAGAAATTATCATTTACAAATTACATAATCACCGCTTGCTATTAGCACATCTTCAAAATTAGGCTACCGAGTTAAGAAGAATATAAAAGTGGGGTCAATTATAACAAGAGGTCACTTATCGATTTTTTTTTTTAATTAAGGAATAACAAGGGGAAACTCTAAAAAGTTTTCCCCAACAAAAGAAAAGAAAAAGAAAAAGGTGAACCTTTTTATAATTGAAATAGCACAAAAGTAAAATTCAGTAATTCCACCAGCTAAAACTATCTTTAATGTTTTATATATTAGCGGTTTAGTTTTGATGTTTAGGTGCAATTGCTGTTGCTCGTCAATGACAAGACACAAATTGACACAATCAATAGAGTAAATCCACATCTACCGTTGCATAATAATATAATGATCAATTCCTTTTTAATATATATATCCTTTGGTCATCATTCTTATGGAACACATCCAATAAATGAAAGGATCATCATTTGATTGTTTTCTGCTAATAAATTGCCGATGACATAGGCTAATACAAACTTTCACTTAGCAATTGTTGCAAAACTATTTTTTCGATCACTTGAGTGCCATAACTTGTATACAGCTTTCATTTAAGTATTATAATTTTTTTTTTCGATCACTTGAGTGTCATATAACTTTTCAATCGATCACATAGGATTTACGTCACTTGGGTGAATGTTTTAAATAAATAAAAATTAGCATTTAAGTGATTGATTGAAAGCTATGGCACTCAACCTGTACTTTTTAGAAGTTATGGTACTTAATTGATTAAAAAAAAGGTTATGGTACTCAAGTGAGCACCGCACGAAAGTCATGGCATTTGTTTCGTACTTATCCCCTTTTTATATATATTAAATCCAATCTCTTTTCCTAATTTGCAAATTAATAATAAGAATAAGGCAAACATCCTTTCTACATTTTCCTTTTAAAGGAAAAACAAATTAAATTCAAATGGGGATTGACAAAAGTTAGGGGTTAACTATTACGATTTGGCACACGATCACAACCTAATAAAGCGAAACGAGAAAGAGAATCAAGACACACGAGATTTTTATATTGGTTCACCCTTAAATTAGGCCTACGTCCAACAGAGGATTCCACTATAATTAGCACATCGCACCTCTCATTATATCATTCAATTACAAGTGAAAAAAGAGTACATATAACAATAGCTACTCACGGGACGATGCATTGTGTTTGACAATGCTTTTTTAATGCATCGTCTTTAGATAGAGCGTTGGTGGGAATTTGATTTGCAAACTTTGTTTTCTAGTAATCCTAATAATGATGATTGCTTTTCCATTTCAATGTCTGCTTACATCTTCTTCGATAATCAGTTGACGATATCCTAACGGTTGGTAATGCTAAACCATTAATAGAAATCATTTGCGTTACCTACAAGTGAATAGAGTAAATCTAACCCTCAATAATGATATCCATATAAATAAAAGTTTTCGAATGGAAAAGCGACATGCCATATGAGGATAATTGATTGCATTAGATTAAATAAAAAGAGTGAGATTAACGGTCAATAATTGTATGCCATATAAATCAAAATTTTATTGATACAACAATTACTAACAAGAAATTATCTTTCGTACCTGCAAGTGAATAGAGTAAGAATAACGCTCACGAACAATATTCCATATAAAGAAGTCTCCGGATAGACCAACGAAATGCCAATGCGAAAATTCGCTTGCATTAGATTACATAAACATAACAGGACAAACGATCACTAACTATGTGCTATCTAAATCAAACGTTTTGGATATAATAATTACTGACAAGAAGTCAAAGTTAGTCTAAAAGGATGTTTAACGATGATAAACCTATAGAATCTATTTGGATTTTCCACAAATAAATAAAGTTAAATTAATGCTCAATAACGATATTTCTTATATGATTGCGCTATGCAATTTATAGAAAATTGCTTGCATTAGATTAAATAAGAAGAGTAAGACTAACGGTCACTAACGGTATGCTATCTAAATCAAACTATTTTGGTACAATAACTACTAACGACAAGTCAAAGTAAATACGAAAGGGCATCTAAAACCGACAAGTTTCTTAAATCAAAGTTTTTGAATTGGAAGTCCAAGAACGCCGCCAATTTTTAACAAATCATTTCAATCCAAGTTTGGAACAAACTTGTCACTCATTGCCTTTATTTGTTTATAGGTGATTTTGTATAATGCCAAGCATTGGGTTAAGTACACTACAAATGCCAAAACTTGTGTACGACACTCGCTTTAGTGCCAAAACTTTCAAAACGATCACTTAAATGCCAAAGTTTTTGAAAAATGATCACTCAATGTCAAAAATCATTTAAGTGCCAAATTTTTTAAAAACGCTCACTTCAAGACTAACTCCATTTAGCTATGCCAGCTCAAATATTAATAAAAAAAAATAGACCGCGTCGATTTCCAACAAGCCACATCGGCTCAAACGGAGTTGGCTGAAGTGCGGATTTTTCAAAAAATTTGGCTTGAAGTGATCGTTTTGAAAGTTTTGATACTAAAGTGAGTGTCGTACACAAGTTTTGACATTTCTAGTGTACTTTAACCGCCAAGCATTTGTTAATTATCAATAGACAAATATTTCATTCTCTCTCACGTTTGGGAATGTTGTGCTGTGAAGTTATCGCTCAATTATCATGTTATGATAAATTGAGCCAAGCATTTGTTAGACACTTTGTTAATTCTTACTTCAAATTTCTCTCGGGCGCGTGCGAGAATAGTCATGGAGGCACGCTGGCTTGTTTAATACTTTGCATCCAAACTAAAACTTGCCCATAAATATGAAAAAAAACAAAGACCCAAATTATTTTCCAAACACGCATCAAATTCATCATTCGCTGGTCGCAAATACTTATTGAACTAAAAGCTGACAATCAAAGCTTTTTGAAACCATGACCCAGATAATCCGCCACTCCTAGACCTCACATCACGGGCTCTTGCTTAACCTCCCGGAGCCCTAGAGCACTTCCAATGCCTTGGACGTCCTCCATCTCATGTACTTCAACATTTTCGGTTTTCACAGGCATGGGTACATTCCTTGCTAGGGTATTCAATGTTTGCCGGCTCAATTGTATGGGTTGAACGGCCACGGCCATGGGCCTTGCTGCAGCCCTCGCCGGCCGCCCGCGACGGTTCCCTCGGCGCCTATGCTTCTCTTCCAGCCTCAGCCTCCTCTCTTCCTCGCTCTCCGACCTGTAATGGGACCTCATGTGGGCAGCGAAAGTCTGGGAGGTCCCAAACAACCCTTCGCACCTGGGGCACGTGTAGGGCCCGTACTTTGGGTGAGGGAGGCTGCTGTTCCTCCTGTCATATTCTGCTCTAGCGCTTCTCGCCATAGCATCGCCAGAGAAGCCGCCAAGAGGGAGAGCGTTTGCATTGCTCAGGGCCATGATAAGAAGATTGAATTGGCAAAGATGAGGGAAATGGGAAGAGCAAGGGCTTTTGTTTGTCGTGAGAGACGTCTGCGTTGTCTATTCTTTTTATATTGGTTGTCTCATGATTTTTGTGCAACGTTATATGGGCCGTCATTATTGCCAAAGTCTAAAATCTGATATTTTACAAAATATAAGGTAAGTTATTAATTTTTCGATAAGAACGACATCATTTAAGGCAAGCAAAAAATAAGAAGACAATATACATGAATGAGTTGCATTAGTAGAGACAAGGATAGACGTAATAGGCAATGAGATTTTCCTTTCCAGATCTTCTGGCATGAGAAGATCCCAAACTTGGAATCTGTGAGGACCCAAAAAGATAAAGTGGTTAGTTCTTTTGGTTGTGTACCTGTACATGTGAAGCAAGATGAATTCCATCGGTGTACTCGGCTGTAATTGAGTAGGTTCATACAGGGCATAAGTTGCCGATAATCAGTTTGCACTATAAGAATTGGCAACGTCTTCGTTTTAGGTAAGTAAAAGTCGTCCATGATTCCAGAGTTCTATGTCCTACCAGTCCTTTTCAACAAATATTTGACGACAATCTGATGGCCGCATAACGATCAACGTAAATTCTTTGTATTATGTATTGAAAATATGTCATTACCGACTAAACAAAAGAAGTAATATAACACTCAGTAACAAAATATCTTAGTTAATTAAAATTTTTGATAGAATAGTACTTGATACACGGTAAAAGAAACTATCATTTGAAAAATACATGATCACAGCTCGCTAGTAACACATCTTCGAAATTAGGCTACAGAGTTAAAAAGACTATAAAAATATGGTCAATTATAACGAAAGGTCGCTTGTAGATTTTGCGCTATTAACACATCCTCTATTTCGTGTTTGTGTCAAAAGTAAATTAGTTTTCATGCATGGGACTAAATCCACATCTATAGTTGCATCATAGACTAACGATCAATTCCTTTTTTTTTTCAATTTTTTTTCTTTGGTCATCATTCTTATGGAACATATCCAACGCATGAAAGGAACATTAATTGATTGTTTTCTGCTAATAAATTGCCAATGACATAAGCTAATACAAACTTTCATTTAAAATGACTACTAAAGTACGTCAAAAGTTCTCCAAATCCTTTACTTTAATACTAAAATTTGTCGATTTAAATATAACTCAAATGCACTTGCATGGTTTCGATAACACTTCCATTCTTTCTACATTTTTCTGAACTTCTTAAAAGCACGTACACATTATTTTTAGGAAGACAATTATCCTCAACATGGGTTATATGTGTTACAATGTATGTACTCAGCTAAAAGTATATACAACGTAACTGCTAGAACCAATTTTTCTCGTTATCGTCTTTTAATCACAACACTTGATGAGAATTTGTTGGTATCTATTTATTTATTTGATAAAAAAAGAGGCCGCAATCATATTAAAATTAACAAGCAAAATAGTATCATGTAAGATTGGTAGTGTATCCTATTGGAAGAGTACTCCATCCATTGTGTTTCACGAAGCTTTGCTAATATATATCCTTTAATTAGTGCGTTGTTAGAAATTTGATTTGCGCGTTGAGGTAATCCAAACAGGATGGGTTGCTTTTGCAATTCAATGTATGATTACACATTTTTCGATAATCCAGTGAAAAGGGAATATTACCACAATCATAAATTTGTTACACTCGTACTAATTCAGTCTTAAATATTTTAATTTAGCCAATTTAGTACTAAACTTTTTGATGATTTGTAAACTTAGACATTCTTGCCAATTTTGGCTGGAAATCTCTAACGTACATGGCGGAAGTCCTACGTTATATAGACGGCGACGATTGGCGTGACATGGGCAATTTTTATTTTTTTAATTATTTATTTATGTAGTTTCCTTTTCCTTTTCTTTTTCCCTTTCTTTGTATTTTCATTTATTTTCTTTGTGTGACAAGGGTTGTCGGGGGCTCGTCGGCCACCGGGCAAGGGCCAAAAAGCCCTCGCCTAACTTGGCAAAGGCCCACGAAGCCCTCACTAGGCCGCCGGCATGGATCACGTCCCTTACCCGCCCTCGATCCGGGTGATAGCATCCTCGCTTATAGTCGGTGAGGCCGCGACCTCACCTAGTGGCCGACTGAGCTCCAAGCAATCTCAAGTTGTAGTGCAAAAATAAATGGAAGAAAAGAAATGAAATAAAAAAAATTGAGAAAAATATCAACATCGGTGCCGGATTTGCCATGTAGAACAACCGGTGTCTATGTCGATTGATTTCAACCAAAATTGGCCGAAATGTTCACATAATCAAATTGTCAAAATATTCATGACTAAAATTGGTAAAATTGAAAAGTTTAGAACTGAATTGACATTCATACAATAGGTTAAGAATTGTTTTGGTAATTATCCCTTCTAACTTGGAATCACTGAGGACCTAAAAAACTAAAGTGATTAGTTCTTATTTAAGTGTGTCTGTACATGTGATATATGATGAATGCCATCGGTGTACACGGTTGTAACCAAGTTGGTTCATACAGTGCATTACATGCCGCTAATCAACTTGTGTTATAAGAATGAGCAACCTCTTTTTTAGGTACATGTCAATCGTCCATAGTTTTAATATCATTTAACCGTCATCAAAATTAGAAATTATTTGCGTGAACAGAGTAAGTAGAATGCTCGATAACGATATCCTATATAAGTAATAGTCATGGGATGGAATATCGATATGCCATTTGCAAATAAAAAACTTGCATTAGATTAAATAAAGAGAGTCGAACTAACGGTAATTAATGGTATGTTATCTAAATCAAACTTCTTGGATACAATAATAATTGACAAGAAATCAAAGTTAGTCTGAAATGATGTATAACGGTCATAAATAATAAGACTATTTGCATTATCCATAAGTGAATAAAGTAAGTATAATGCTCTATAACGGTATTCCTATAAATGAAATTTTATGAATGGAATAATGATATGCCATTTGTGAAAAATTACTAGCATTAGAATAAATAAATAAATAAATAAAGAGTAAGACTTACAATCAAACTTTTTGGATATGGTAATCAATAACAAGAAGTCAAAGTTAATCCAAGGTTCCGTTTGTTTCGTGAAAAATAAGTTGTTTTTGAAAAATATTTTTCAGGAAGTCAATTTCCAAGAAAATGACTATATTTTTCAGTATTTGCCTCAAATATGAAAAACACTCGGAAAATATCTTTTGATGTTTGGTATGTAAAATTGGATTTTGTTTACTCCATGCACTCCTTTCAATATTTTTTTTCTATTTTCTTCTTTTTTTAAAAAAATTCAAATCTTTAATTATTTATCTTTTTTCTCCCTTTTTCTATTTTATTTTCTTTCATTTTTATGTTTTTCTTTTTTTCCCTACTCCGATTTTTCTGTCGATTGCCGACCACGGCGGGAAAGAAAGTAAATTTTTTTAAAAAAAATAAAATAAAATGTGAAAGAGAGGAGAAAGGAAACATAAGAAAAATATTTTCCTCTTTTCAAAAAGAGAAAAATATTTTTCCCACTTTTTAAGGAGTTTTTTCCATGGGGGAAAATGTTTTCCTGGACTAGTTTATTTTTTCGCTAACCAAACGCTAGAAAATCTGGAAAATATTTTTTAGGAAAGCTATTTTTTGCGAAACAAACGGAGCCTAAAAAGACGGCTAACGATCATCAAGGCTAATATGTCATTCAAATAATAGTTTTTGAATTGGAAGTCAACTAACGTAGTTCATTTTAAACAAATGAATTCTATATCAAGAAGAAATTGGTTCGTAAAGACATGTTAATAGAAACTCCGACATAAATATTCGTGATACCATATGGTCAAGTATGAAATTTGCAGCTAAATTGTTAGATTTAATGTGCATTAGTGACATGCTAAAGGTATATAATGGGATTAAATACAATGCGAAACTTGAGAGTTGCCAATGTATGCTTGGCATTGTAGTATTTAAAAGTACATCGAATTATATCTACAAAAAGTGCACAAAGCAAAAGTTCGATATCTTGGCTTAGGAGATCACTAAGAGGGAAGCGAGTTCGAGCCTGTCAATATATCCAATTGGACCTTCCTTTACTCAAAAGCTTAAACCAATGAGCTAATTAGAATATATTAACTGCTTTATACCACACCAATTTTCAATGTGGGATTTCCCTAACATAATTCATAAGTACATCCTAACAATATATCTCTCACGTGTGAGCTTAAAGTTAGTTTCTAACCAACCATGATGGTAGTTTTCACCCGAAATAAGAGTAAACTATGAGATTTCTTTCTTGAGATATTCACCAAACATCAAACCCAATCAACAATCGACTTTAATACCATTTGGTAGGAGAATACAGCAGAAGTTCAATACCTTCACCTAGGAGATCGCCAAGAGAGAGTCCAAGTCCAAGCATGTCAAAAGCTTAAACCAATGAACCAACTAGTTTGACCCACCTTCATTCAAAATTTTAAACCTATGAGCTAACTATGATATATTTACTGCTCCACACCACACCAATGTTTCAATGTGAGATTTCTTTAACACAACTTACATGTGCATCCTAACAATCTATCTCTCACGTGTGAGCTCAATGTTAGGTTCTTGACCAACCGTGATGACAATTTTCACTTGAAACAATCGTCCATCATGAGATTTCTTTCTTAAGATATTCACCAAACATCTGAATAGATTGGAGTGGAGCACCAATCAATCAATGGCTCTAATACCATTTGTTAGAAGTGTGTAATAGAAGTACAATACATTCACCTCGGAGATCACTAAAAGAGACCTCAAGTTCGAACCTGTCAACATATCTTGTTAGACTCACATTCACTTTAAAACTTAAATCAATGAGTTATGGGTCAATTATAATATATTAACTGCTCTACATCACATATCAATTATTCGATATGAGATTTCTCTAACACAACTCACACGTACATCCTAACAAGTATCATTGTCGATCACCGATCGATTTGCTTATAGACTTATTCAATGGGTGATGCAGTGGATGGAGCCAAGTATGGTGCAGTTTGTCAGGAGATCTTGCAATTTTTTATGAGCGTTAATGTAGGTCTCGCAGACTCATAAAATGTGATTGACATGATATAGTATTCTTCCATCTTTGAAATCCATTATCTGAGTATGTTTGGCTTCTCTGATTTGGGAAAATTGCTGTGTGTAGTTATCTCTCATTTGTCATGATAAATCGAGCCAAGCATTTATCAGGTCATTCTATTATTCTTATCTCAAATCTCTTTCTCTCGCGTGCGTACGAGAATACTCATGCCTTGTATGCGTGATTATTTAATACTTCGGAGAGTGGCAAATGTGCATCCAAACGAAAACTTGCCCATAAATCAAATCCATTTTCTTGGGATAAAAAAAGGGTATATTGATGCATAAATATGAAGGAAAAAAAAACCCAAATTCTTCTCCAGACATGCATCAAATTGACCATCCCCGATCGGAAACACTTATTACATTTGCAAGATAATCCACAACTTCTACACCTCAAATCACAGGCTCTACCTTAGTCTCCCCAATCCCCAGAGCACTTGCAATGCCTTGGACGTCCTCCATCTCCATCTCCATCTCCATCTCTAGCTCCATCTCTTGTAGTTCAACCCTTTCTGTCTTCACAGGCTTGGGTCCATTCCTTGCTAGGGTTTTCAATCTTAGCCTCCTGACCCGAATGGGTCGAACTGCCCCCAACACGGGCCCTGCCGCAGCCCTCGCCAGCAGCCCCGACAGTTCCCATGGCGCCTGTTCTTCTCTTCCAGCCTGATCCACTTCTCCTCTTCGCTCTCCCACCTGTAATGGGACCTCATGTGGCCAGCGAAAGCCTGGGAGGTCCCAAACAACCTTTCGCACCTGGGGCACGTGTAGGGCCCGTACTTTGGGTGAGGGAGGCTGCGGTTCCTCCTGTTGTATTCAGCTCTAGCGCTTCTCCCCATAGCGTCGTCAGAGGAGCCGCCAAGAAGGAGAGCGTTTGCATTGCTCAGGGCCATGATAAGAAGATCGAATTGGCAAAAAAGAGAGAAATGGGAAGAGTAAGGGTTTCTGCCTGCGGTGAGAGACGTCCACATCGCACCCCTTTTTATATTGGCAGTTCCCGAGCTTTTTACGGAAGGTGGTCGCACATGGAGTTGGCGTTCATTATTGCCAAAGTACAGAATGTGATTATTTGCATAAATATAGGCAAGTTATTTACTTCTCGGATAGGAACGACTTATACAAGGCAAGCGATAATTAGCAACAAACATAAATAAGTTGCTTTAACGGAGACTAGGATTGACCAGATATGCAATCAGATTTTCCTTCTCCATAATTTAGTGCATGAGAAGATTCCCAACCTGAAATCCGCGAGGACCCGAAAAAGTAAAACTGTTAGTTCTAGTAGGGGTGAATGCCTAGTAAAGTGCACAACATGCCGGTAATAAGTTTGTACTATATGAAATAGCAACAACACATTTTTAGGTAAATGTAAGCCCTCCGTACTTCCGTAACTCGATGTCCTAGCATTCCTTTGGACAGACAGTTGAAGACAATCCAATGATTGCACAACGATGTGCTACGTAGGTAAACTATTAGTATTACGTACGGAGCGAAAAGAGTGAGTCTAACTGTCATCAACGGTATGTAACTTAATTTTAGGCAAATTCAAAATGCCATTTGTGGAAAATATCTCATTACATACCGAATAATCCTTTTGGGCAGAGTCATAATTCAGGCATGGTAAAAGAATTTGACACTTTCAAATTACTATTACCACTGCATACAATTAGCACCCTCTTCGGAATTGAGCTACCTAGTTAAGAAAAAAATTACAAAGTGCTACTTGTAAACGGTTTTCAGCATCAAGAAAAGAGAAAGGAAAAGAAAAGGACAAATAAAAGAAGCAAATGTCCACACTGTGCCACACCTGACAAGCATGCACGATTAATGGAAGTAATCATCGGTACAGCAAATTGAAAAATAAATGTGGGTTCGGTTAGGAGGAAAATAAGGGGAAGTTGCAAGCCTCATGACGCACAAGTTAGAAAACGGGCGATTCGGATTTATTAAGTGCATAGCTAACATTTTAATCCCGAGTTAATTTAGGGTCCGAAACGCATCCAAAGATTCAATTTGTGTGTGTATACATATATATATATATATATATATATATTATGTATGTATATGTATATGTATATATATTATATCAAATTGATAGGTACAAAATAATTGGAAGTAGCCCTTCGCCATACAATGACACATAAAATGAGACATAAATATTTGTGATTCATACTGGAATGTAACCCTTGTAATAATATGTTAATTGAGTCATTTCTCTCCTTGTGCATAGGAATCATCAATTTCGTAAGTCATAAATCTTACACAACATTTCATGTTTTATAATACTGTTTACACAATTTGCAAATGTCCATGACACAGAAAAACTAATTTTAGGTGGGAAAGTTGCCCAAAAAAATCCTAAACCTATCGTAAGGTTAATTCAGTCATAAAATTTTTTAACGGGCCAATTTAGTCTTGAAACTTTAAACGATTTGCCAATATCGTCCTTCCGGCTAATGATGGTAGGATATCATTGACATGGCGATCCAATGGCGTTGGCTAGAAGCGTCAGCCATTTTATGTGGCCCGACCAATGCTAGCTCTAGCGTGGACTATTTTTGAGTTATTTTTAAGAAAATTTGAATTTTCTCTCTTTTCTTTCAATTTTCTTTGTTCTGTCTTCTCTATGTCCCTTTGCCCGTCATTGGGGTGGTGGCGGAGGTCACTAGCCTTTGTCGGCCAATGGGCGAGGGATTACGGGCCCTTGTCGGTGACCTTCCCGGGGCCATCATCACGGCCCCGACAACCATGGAAGGAAATAGAAAAAAAAATAGAAGGAAGATTCATAAAATCTAAAAAAATTGGAAAAAAAAAATCATCCACATTAGTGATGTACGTCTCGGCCGTGTCACGCAGACGGCAGATATCTACATTAACTATTTCTAGCCTAAATTGGCCGGATTGACTACATCGGCAAATTATTAAACTGTTTAATATTGAGAAAACTTCCTAATATATTTTGAAGTCGACAATACAATCCTTAATATATATGAATCGATAAATGCATTTAAGTATTCGTGCAAGTGATGCTTAAGGAAAGATGTATATATCGATGATGCTTATGCTTTTGATCCTTGAATTATGCAATTACGGTCTAAAGCAATAACTTCGTGCATGTTATCTTAAATATCGCATGGATATTTTCATTAGTCGGGTCCTAATATGATAAGAAACTAGAACACGAGTATTTTCAAGGCATTTGATAACCTCATATTCTATTTTGAGTATCGGACTCATATTCAAATTCATACGCGGACTGCTATGTATCGGACTTAGATTGAGACGCAAATTATTTCTATCATAACGGCCAATGATCTTGCTTGGATTCCATTTTGGGAAAATATCAATCTTGAAGATTGTCTCGCATGTAAATATTACTGCATGACATCCTAATTGATTGGAATAGACAAGATTTATTTCCAACTACTTACGGAAAACTAGATTTGGTTGCATGGGCGACTGAATGAGATTCTAATCTTATCTCTCAACGGCTACTTAATCTTCGTTTGGCAATTCTTTCCCATGAGCAGATTGGAGATTGATCCTCCGAAAGACTGTCCAACGGCTAGATTGGAAATGGAGGAGTATAAAAAAAGAGAACTCGAGAATCTGAAAATCCAAAGTTACGTTCTTGTCTTTGTTCAACTACAAACTATAATCTTTGAGAGACTTTGTTAGAGTGACTAAGTGGGAGATAGTGTGGTCTATCAATTCGAGTATCATCACTTGTTGTAACATATGATCGATGGACTAGTGAAATCTAGGTTAGCGTGGAGAGTGGACGCAGATTTGATCTAAGTAGAACCACTATAAATGGTGTGTGCAATTTTCTCTATCCCTTAATTTTCAAGCATTCTCTTTGATAGTGTGTTGTGCACCAACTGAATCCGGTCACTCTTTATATTCATACTCTAACTTGATTCTGAACTTGATAATTTAAATTTCGCATTAGTTAATCAAGTTGTTTAAAATAACTTATTCACTCACTCTAGGTGATATTGCTAGTTATAGCATTTAAGATTAAATTGATCAAATTGAAAAGTATAGAACTGAATTGATCGATGTACACTAGGTTTAACACTTCTTGGACAATTATCTCAATTTTAGATATGTCACCGAATCTTGCATTCAATTCGATTCGATCCCATCCTACTTAGGATCTATGAATTTGAGATTTCAAGTCATGATATGCATCTCGATGTAACAACGGCGCTACATCAAAAGTTCATCATTCAATTTATTTGTATTGTAGTTTCCTTGCACGTTTCAATTTCTTGTAATTTAGTTTCATGCACAATACCTTCTATATACTTCGTGGACTTTGTGTGCTGAGGGTAAAATCGTTCAATCTTTTCGTTCGCTCTGTATTGTTTGAAGGTCGAATCGACTCAAAAGCACAACCTTTTCCGGCAACAGTAATATAATCACGTACGTAAACAAGCTAATCCTCACAACCAAATATTTGATGCGATGTGAATCACATTAAGTTGTTACGATCTGAACTCAATTTATTTAAATTCTTTGATTTCTTTTCGAAGAGTAACAAGTAGCAAAATTCAGGTGCTAAATATTGACATTTTTCGTAAGCTTATTAATATACAAGGTTACATCCTAACCTTTTCCCAACGAAAACATTAGTTGTCCCAATTCACGGTAAGATTCATATTATTACATCGTGTTAGAATAAACACGACATAAGTCGGATACCTTCATAATAAATCCAACAAGGAGCCCATAACTTAAGCCCATCGACAACCTAATTGAACCCATAATCACCAAAAGAATTTATACCATTGAGTTATGGTCCATAATATATTGTCAATTGCTTTTTTTGACACAAAATATTCAATGTACGACTTTTTTTGTTTAATGCTACTCACATGTGCAGTCAACACTCCTCCACACATGTGAGTCTCGATCATATTGGGCCGACTCACCTCGATCCTCAATCCGAACCTATTATTCTTCAGTACTAGCAAATCTTAACTCGAATCACCAATGCTCCCAACCAGTACAAACATGCCTTTCACCCATGGTCTCTTCCTATATCGAAACGTGATGGAAAACTACCCTCGGAAACCGCAACGATCTGTGACATTTCTTGTCGAGTCCAGAATATGATTTGCATTATGGGCTCACCAATCAACCATCAGCTTTAATACGGTTGTTGAGGAAAGTATCACGGAAGCCCAATACCTTCATCACATGGAGAACCCGGAGGAAGCTCATAACTTGAGCGCTAGTTGGACCCACCTCCACATAAGCCATTGAGTTAGGGAAAATATAAGCTATTGAGTAAAGGGCTAACTAAGCATCATCGGTTGCTTCTTTTATCTCTACACATTCAATTCGGGATGTCTTTCTTTCGGAATACCACTCACGTGCGCATTATAACCAGGCTTAGGAAACATTTGTCGGCGAGGGTGATTGAGCATCTATATTCACTTTTTTGTGGGGAAAATTGTCCAAACAGTTCTATATTTATAATATTTTGGCCAATTTAGTCCTAAAACTTTCAATTTTTTCTATTGAATCATAAATATGTTTGACATCTTTTTCCATTGTTATTGAAACTACAATTTCATAGTTTGATTGTTTGAAAGATACCTGCCCAGCAACAATACCAGAAAAACATTTTATTTTTCAACAACTATAATCCAGCGTAATTTCACTCTTTTCTTATTATATATGCTTAACAAGGACACTTTAGCATACTTGTGAACATGATCATATACACAACTCGTATCTTGTTCTTGAACCAGAAAACGCCTTTTTGGGACCCGCCATCGCCATCGTCGTCGTCCTGCTCCACATACAGGCACTCCCTAGCCTCCCTCCAGATGGCCTTGAGGATCGGGGTCGCGTCGGCCTGGTAGTACTAGCCCAGGACGGGCTTGAGGGCTCGGGTCGCCTCCACCACGTGATAGTGAGGCACGGTGGGGAAGAGGTGGTGGACGACATGGGTGTCGGTGATGTGCCCGAAGACCTTGTTGAGGACGCCATAGTCACGGTCCACCGTGGCAAGCGCTCCCTAGAGCCAGTCCCACTCCGACACGTCGTAGTGGGGGAGGTTGGGGTGGGTGTGGTTCAGGCAGCTGATCAAGATGGCAAAGCAATTGACCACCATCATCGGTAGGGGTGAGTAAATTGGACCGACCGAACAGGGATCGATGATCCGGTTCCAAATTCTAAAGGGTCCGGTCCGATTCTAGGTTCCTAAAATTGAAACCGATGACCGAGTGGTCCTGGTTCCCCGTTCCAGAGACAGGGACCGGACCGGACTGGACCACCCAGATTGATCAATTTTTTTAAAAAAAATTTTAAAAATTGACCTAATGTTACTTTTAGGGTTTGCTTGCTCCACTTTGCTCGCAACCCTCTTTTCTAGTTTTCTTGCCTCTCCACTTCGCTCGCACCCCTCTTTGCTAGAGACGTTCTCCTGCAAGTCCCAAGCTCCCAGGAGCAGATCCTATCTTTGTGCCTCGCCCTGGGAGCTCAACTGCTCAGCCTTCGCCTCTCACGTTGCTTGTGCCTCTCGCTCAACGCCTCTACCGTCGCTCAGCTTGCTCAGTCTCCTCTCACGTGTGCGCCTCTCGCTCGGCTCGCTTAGTCCCTCTCGTCTGCGTCGCGTCCCTCTCGCTCGACGCCTCCCCCTCAAAATCTCAGCTCGATTGTGGAATCTCGCCTCCATCTCTCGCTCTGTTTTAACCAATCACGACCGCAATTGTGTCTCGTCAAGGTAAATACTCAATGCTCTCTTTTTGGTCGAAATCCAAGATTCGCAGTGTCGATGCAGAGTCTCTTCTTTTATCAGTACTGTGATGAACTTGCAACATCCTAGATAGTGATTGTTCTAGGGAACGTGTGTCCAAAAACTCTGTTTCTCACCTTCAAATGGCAGCCTAGATAGTCACTGTTCTGGCTATTGTTGTCTCCTGTTTGTCCGATGCACAACTCTTGAGTTCAACGATCGAGAGCACTTGTGGTCACTGTTCTGGTATTTTTACGGTTTTCTTTTCTTGGCCCCTGCTAATGTTGTATTGACTCACACGGGTTCCTTGGAACCGATTGGGAACCGGATCGAACCGATGGTCTAATTTGGTTTCCTGGGTGGCCGGTTCGTCCCCGGTTCCAGAAAAATGGGAACCGGGATCACCGATCCAGTTCTCGATTTTTTAGAGAACCGAACCGGATCGGGAACCGACCACCCCTAATCATCGGTCCTCCGTATATACACATTAGCCATAATACTCCTGCGTACAATGAATAACACAGGATTAATTCCTAATATATATAAATAAAATTTTTATTTAAATTTTAAAGCACCTAATAGAAATTTTCTAACTCGCACTTGTATCTACCTTTCGCCATGGCGACGTCGTAGGGGGCATGTAGGTGGCGGCCATCACCACCAAGTCCGAGACCACGACATGGACCCTCTCCTTGTAGGAGAACATCTCGCAGAACGGGTCCAAGTGGCTGGCGAACAGGTCGTACGGCCTTGATGTGATGCGTTCACGCTCACGTATAGGGGGCCAACCGGCAAGCAACACGGCCACGATAGTGAAGACCCAGCCGGACGGGTTGTTGAAACGCTTATAGTACCACAGAACATTCTCCTTGAGGCGGGGCACGAACACCTCGCCGTGACCAAGCGAGCCGGTGTTGGCATGGTGGCGGCGGTGGCTGTACTTCCAGGAGAAGTACAAAACGAGGAGGAAAGTGTAGAGAAGGAACCCAACGGCATCGTTCACAAGGCGATGGTCACTGAATGCTCCGTGGCCGCACTCGTGGGCAATGACCCAGACGCCGATGAGGAGGCAGCCCTGGAGGAAGAAGTAGGATGGCTAAGCAGCGAGGCGCTAGGCCATCGGCAAGAGGAGGGGGAAAAGGGAGGAGGCGGCAAGGCAGAGGAGGAGGTAGGCGGAGGATCGGAGGAGGGAGCGGCAGAAGCAGTGGGGAGGGATGGCTCTCTTCAGATCACTGAGGGTGAACGGCGGCTTTTCATGAGGGACGCGGTGGAGATGGCCGCGAAGGGCCGACATGCCCTTGTCGTCAGTATCGGCTGCGGCGACGATCGGCTTGGACTTTATGTTGACGCGCATTTTACATTCGACACCCCTAGATTAAAAAAAAACTGAGGAAAATTAGAGTTCAAAATTTATGTTAGAAAAGTTCGAAAATAAACTTTTTTTGGGTGGCAAATTAAATGACAAAGAGATTAACCATTAGCAAATTTAATGATTAATCTGTACATTTTGTATTTCTTTCCCACAAAACAAAAATCTTACAATCAATATATCTATATATTCAAGGTAAAACAGCTAATTATCTCATTTTTTTTTTCCCATTATTCCCTCATAAAATTATTTCCCTTATTGTCAATCAAGGAGAAAAAAGGGGAAATTGACAAAAGCGAAAGGACAAAAAGGTAAAATAAAGAAACTAACTACCTACTTTGTAGTTTCTATTGAAAATGGGACTTGGAAAATTACTTAATTGTCCTTATACTGCAATCTGCCCCATCCTTGCACTCTATGTGAGATACTAAGAATGTGTTTTTTCTTCTTTTCTTTTAGATTTTTTAATTTTTAATAAATGTTTGTTCTCCATTACTGAAAAATAGCAAAATGTCCATCTAGTGTTTTCTTTACGGAAAAGATAGCGAAAAAATTATGTCAAATTTAAATGTCTTCGTGCAATTAAAGTTGTAAATTCGAATTGTTGAATTACACCGCCGCACTGAAAATGGAAAACTATCACGCACCCACCCAGCGCGAGCAAATTTGAACATGCATTCTATCATTGCATGTTTTACGTTAAACAAATTTTATCGATCATCTCGTGCTCTGTCACGTGATGACAAATCGTCGATGAAATCTTTACCGACACGTTAAATCCAAATCGAGCCTCGCAAATCATGTGACCAGAAGTGTTAAGAAATGCTAAGAAATGCAGAGAGCAAAGCTATATCAGATTACATTCGACGAGGAAAAGGTTATGAACTATTTAAGTAAAAGAAAGATCGCGGAAATGCTAAATGAAAAGAAATAATTCCGAACATGTATATACATCAAAGGAGGGAAAATTAGAAGGAGGAGGAGGAGGAGGGAGGCTGTCTCACTCTGTTCCTTTTGGAGCTGCTTCTTCCTCTCAAGTCTCACCCTCTCTCTCTCTCTCCTACATGCAATCCTTAGCAGTGGGGAGGGCATATTTATATGTAAAGCACTCTCGTGAGTCCGTGCGAACGCCTAGACTTCGTTGCCCTCTCCCTTTGACACGAATTCTAGTCAAATCATTTTATTTTCTTTTATTTTTTTTGTTTGGGTAAGAAATGTAAATCTGGTAAGAGCATAATTAGAACATTTCCCAATGTGGAACTAAATCGATGACAAATAATCCCGAATTAATTAGAGTGAAGGTTGATTTTAGCCCCACAAGAGATGCTTATTTTGTCATTACTGGTTGGGCTATTGTAGGACTTTGCTAGTATAAATAGCTTTTCGGCGACTGTGAAAATAACAACATCTTGTGGCCCATAAATTCTTGAAAAAATGAGCCTCATAATAATTTTTAATCATTTGTTATTCATTTTTTGTGGCTCACAATACATTCTCAATCTCCTAGTAGATAAAAAAAAAAAACTTTCACATAAGCATATCACGTCATTGTAAGAATTGAATCTGTCCCACCATCCATCGACTCCGCATCATAATTGTGTCCTTATATTATAATAGGAAAAATTTTTTTTTTTGTTAGATAACAGGAAAATATGAGGTCAACCTTTTTTTGCCTTCCATGTAACGTAAATCGATGCTTCAATCCTAAATATCTAAGGGATAAATACATTAGAAGTCCTAAAACTTGTCACCAAAGTGCAATCAAGTCTTAAAAATTTCGAATAGTGTAATTAAGTCCTAAAACTTAATCATGAAATGCAATTGAATCTTAAAACTTTCAAATAGTGCAATCAAATCCTAAAATTTATTAAATTGATCCAATTAATTCTTTCCGTTGATTGCACTTTTCGAAAATTTTAGGATACAATTGCATTTTCGTAACAAGTTTTAGGACTTGATTGCAATTTCTGAAAAGTTTTAGGATTCAATTGCACTTTTGTGACAAATTGTAAAACTTCCAATGCACATCTCGAGTCTCCAAATACAAAATCCACCCCATGGTGATTGAAATTGTTAAAAATATTTTTAAATGTCAAAACCATGACTTCATCTAAAAAGAGAAGTCCGTATTAATCTTTTAGAATAATTGACTATAACCTCACAAAGTTTTCGCATATGAAGTACCCCCACATTTGGATGCACGGGTCAGGGATCAACTAGCAAAATTATGTTGGGAGAAGTGTCAATTTTAAGTCCTAAACCTATTATATTGGCACTAATTCAGTCTTAAATTTTTTTTGTGCTAATTCAGTCCTAAACTTTTTGCATTAGTGCCAATTCAATCCTAAACCTTTTATTGATATCAATTCGGTCCTAAACATTTTTCATTGGTACCTATTCGGTTCTAAATCTTTTGCATTTATTTCAATTTATTCAATTCTACTAATTTGGGCCCAAAATCGTTGACGTGGATATCAATTGTCATACATGGCACGGCTGGCACGGATGTAGACATTTTTAAAATATTATTTTAATATTATTTTAATTTTTTATTTGTATTTTAAAAAATATTTTAAAATAACCAAAAAATGCTTTAAAATATTATTAAAAATATTAGAATAATATTAAAGCATATCCAAATCAGCACCAACCGTGTCACGTAGGACAATCGACATCCGCATTAGAAATTTCAAGTCAAAATAGGCCGGATTGACATAATTGGCGTAAATACAAAAAATTTAGGACTGAATTGGCACCAATGCAAAAGTTTTAAAACCGAGTTGGCACCAATAAAAGATTTGTGAATGAATTGGTACAAAAAAAGGTTTAGGACTTAATTGGTACTAATGCAATAGGTTTTAGACTTTTTTTACACTTTTTCCCAAGTTAGGCTTTATAATATAGATCGATTTGCTTGCGTCGTCATCCACAAGAATCTCATTTCTAGGCCATTCAATCAAATTCCGGCTCGCTATTCATTTCATCCATAAAGCGAATAATTTATGGATGCAAACATTGCTCATATCTAAAGTGCAATTTGCTTTCTTTGTCCCGTGAAGAAGTTAGATAAAAACTCGACCCCCACAAATATGTTATCACACGTTCTTTTCCAGTGCATTTGACACCTAGAGACACTATTAATTACACGAACCGTATGTTTCGATATCTTAATTTGTGATGTTTATAATCAGTGCACTTTACTCATCAGCGATGTACTTGTTGAAAAATGTAGACACGAGCATTTTAACAAGTGTTCTTAGACCAAGAGATGGCGTAACGATGTGTATTTAAAATGCTAAAATACTGAAATATTTTAATGATTATCCTCTTGCGTAAGCCAAGTTTTCATACAACACTGAAACGTAAAAATATACAATAAATAAGGTAAATAGAGATAAAAAAACAGGATTTAAATTCAAGGGTTCCTATTATAATACCATTTAAAATTATGGGGGCCATTACCTACGTTAAAAAACTAAAGAATAGGGTTGGCGATTTTCTGAAATGAGCTAACGCGTTTATACTTCATTATTTGGCAAACATGAAGGTGACAATATTGACGTGGATTTAATAACACAAGTTCCATAACATAACTAATAGAAATACGTACGGTATTCTTCAGTGAGTTAATTACAAAATCCGATTATAACACGTGAATAAGAATTGTCGGCCTTATCTAAGAGTTTGAATTACTGGATGAATGTGTTGTGATATTTAACCATTCCAATACGTGCATAGATTTGTTCAAAAAGGGGAAAAAAAAATAACATGCATAGTAAATGAGAAATTTCTTAGGTCTGCTAGCAAGGTATATATAGTTTGGTATATATAGTTTGGAAACTCAGACGAATTAGCTTTGTAGGTTTCGAACAAAGGGCGGCTAAAGTAATTTAGGCGTGTTTGGGAGAGCATTTGCCTAAAGACTTTGCCTAAAAGGCCTTAACTGTTTTCGAGATGCAAATAGTGTTTGAAAAATAGTGTTTTTTTTTTAAGGATTTTCACGAAATGTAAAGGATATTTTATTACTCACCTTATTTGTATAAAGGGCATTTTTTTAAAACTAAAAAGAAAAAATAGAAAAACGAAAACTGCAATAATGACCCCTCGTCGACTACTCATGCGAGATTGGAAGCTAAAGCAAAGGACGTCACCCTGGCTGGCACAACCTCAACGATGGGCC
This sequence comes from Rhodamnia rubescens, assembly GCA_021437795.1. Classification (NCBI taxonomy): domain Eukaryota; kingdom Viridiplantae; phylum Streptophyta; class Magnoliopsida; order Myrtales; family Myrtaceae; genus Rhodamnia; species Rhodamnia rubescens. The sequence continues at coordinate 963,261 of JAILYA010000021.1, forward strand.
GCCAAGGTTGTCGACCCCACATGAGGCGACGCCGAACTCGCATGACCTCAGGCAAGCCAAATCTAGACTCATGCGTCATGCGAGCTAGGCAATAGGTCGCCGAGGTCGCGCAATTCTGGGCAACCCTAGCTGGCGTCCGTCGAGCTCCTCCAAGCCACCTTCGCGAATCCCAAATTTGTAGGAGAGAGATGATCTCTATTTCGAAATTCATTTAACAAACATCTTAACATTTGCAAAGGGCCTTTAAAGTCCGGAGGACTTTAGGAATGTGTTTGCAAACGCACCCTAATATGGTCGATGTCCATCTTTGTAACACGTCAACCATAAATTGTGTTAGAGGAAAGCTTTGGACCTCAGAGAATATGAAGAGAGAGAGAGAGAGAGAGAGAGAGAGAGAGAGGGGGGAGATGAAAATGCAAAGCAAGGGTGTTCATGTAATTAGAGTAAAAGTGAAGGACAGTCAAATTAATATCTAAAAAATACAGACATGCTCAAATGATGTAATTTTAAATGAACATAATTTGCATAATATTTTACGGGCCGTATTTCCTTCAATTACGGTCGAAGAGCTTAGAGAAAACTCCCTCCGACCATACATTCGGCCGGTGGATTATAAGTATGGATGTCACTTATGCTTTAACTTGATTAAGGGTGTGTTTATTTCAAAAAGTTTCTTAATAAAGGACAGTGTTTTTTGGAAAAAATTTAATTTTGAGCATTCTTATTTTTTTATATCATAAATATTTTTTTATTGATTGATCGTTCTCAGCCAGGAAATGCATAAAAGTTTATAAAACTAGTGCACACGAAAAACTGCTTTTATTCAAACAAGTATTTGGATGCATTTATAACTTGTAATTCACGAAATCGTACCTATGTTTCGCCCAAAAAAAAAAAAACATTTCCTGCAATTTATTGAGTCCAACCATATGATTGTCAAACGAAAATATGCATGTTGTACACTTGGTGTGGGGAAAGTGACACTTCATAACAGGCTTAGTTCGGGCGCTCTAGTGATCCAAAGGAAGCCCGAGTCGCCGCACAGGTCGATCGACATCTCTCGGCCCGTGACACATGCATGCAGGGTTTGGACTTGCAAATATGCTAACAGGAATTTTAAAAAAAAGGACCCAAAATACGTTTAATAATGAAGTCATAAAAAAGAAACTGAAGCCCCAAATTAAGTAAATAAAAATATTTTTTATTTAAAATAAAAATAAGAAGCAACTGATGGTATGCATGGTGTCCATTTGGTGGGTGATGGGGGAAGTTGACCATACATTTGTCATGTGATTTCGGGGGATGCGTAAGGTGAGGGACGTTGCATGCATTTTCTTTCTCTAATTTTGTCTGACCATGCGTGTATATATTGTCTCTACATTTCCACCAGTCAGTCTTGAAGGGCTTTGCGGCATTTCTTGAGGAGCACCTTGCATGTTTCTTGATACGCATTGACAGTGTCTTACGTAAGATTGGGGATTGCTCGTAACTAAAGGGCCGTTTTCTAAAATTAAAAAAATATATTTTTTGTTGCTGAAAAATTATTTTTTCGACAGTTGGATGATGAAAAGCTAATCGATTTATGCAAAATATTTTTCATGAATCGAAAACAAGAAGCTTAAATCAAAGGAAAAAAACTTCCCCTTCTATTAAAAAAGAAATCACTTTTCTTAAAACACCAAATAAAGAAAATGATTTCCACGGAAAACATTATCCTTGGGTCATGAAAGTTTCTCTGTACAACAAATGATCTGCACCCCAGATATATCGCCCTCAAGAAATGTTTTTACTATCGAGAACAATTTATATCTAGATATCTATATGAGCAATAAAAATATATTTTTCGTTTATTCATTTTTGTGAGCTATACAACGACTATTATTTTTAAAAAGATATCTTTTCGAATCATGCTTTTTCCGTAAAACAATCGGGGCCTCAAAGGGAAGTGGGGTTATAGTTGATGGTTCTTTCTTAATTCCATCTCTATTACGGAACCGGACATGAGAGTTTCCTCTCATCCGCCTCCTCACGAATGAAACAATTCAAATTTTATAATTATATGAAAATATACTAAATCTTGGATTCTTTGAGATTTCATCTAATCTATTAGAAATTTCTATATCTTGTTTGGATATATACTTAAAACATGTACTTTTTTTCTAGATAATTATTTCTATTTCTAGATAATGAGATAATGTCATTTTTTTAATAACGAATCTTTATTTTGTTTTGCCTTTGATCATAGTATCATATTGGATCGAACAAGATTGCGTAATGTAAAAGAAGATTGAGTAATCTAATAAAAACTTTCGCAGGCGAATATTTACTCTTTGAATATCTATTTTAGTTGCGGGGTTAGCTCATGAATTCTCGGAATAAATGAATTGGTCCTTAATTCGTTCCACCATCCCACCTAATGAATTATTGTGATTAATTTTTCAATAGAATCTTACGTAGTCATAGGGTCCATCGTTCCCATCGCTTGGCAATTGATTGTTAGGTTTGAATTCTACAATGGAGCCCCTTGTGAAATTTTTTCTTGAGTCAATTTTCTCTGTCTTTATTAGCTCAAGGCTCTTGATTTTTCATTTCTATGAATAGGTTCATATAGTTATGGATGAATCAATATTGATGCTTTATTCCACTACCTTTTATGAAATGACCGATAAAACCTTTTATATATATATATATATATATTTTTTCAATCCTATATCATGGATATTCTTTTTCTTTCTTTCTCTCAACCTTCCCTTTATCCACATACTTTTTTTTATATCATAATCAGAATTTTTTTATGCAAGAAAGATTTCAGTTGCTACAACGATATGACCAATATATCATATCTTGACTACTTTTTTGTATACAAATAATGTGAAACGATGAGTTGGTTAGTAGTTATATAGTTAGTAGTTCACAGTAGGAGTCTGTCCATTTTTTTGGAACTCTATCCTATAAAAAAACCAACGAGTCACACACCAAGCATAGCAATTATATGAATTCATCAATCAAATTTTTATTTAACCCTATAGAATTGCTTTTTTTTATTTAAGAGAAAAAGCGTAAAAAGAAAAGTTTTTTTTTTTGTCAATGTATATAGTGTAAAGAGTAAAGACAATGAAAGTATTCTTATTTCCAAAATATCCAAATTTTGATGACTAATACTCCATAGACAGTTCGGGCTCCATTTTGTAACTGCATGTTCAGTTAATTCAATAGCCTTTTTTATTGCTTTGCGAAATAAAACTCTATTCTTTAATTGTCCGGCTATAAATTCTGCAAGAGGCGGCTGAATCAATGGTAAGATCAATAACTTTGATAGGACAGACAAATAATAATAATTAATATTTTTTTAACCAATAGACAGATTCTTTATAAAAAGAAAAACATTGATTGAACATCGCTATAATTTTCAATAACAGAAAACATGCAGTTGTTCGAAATCTAGAAAAAAAAATGGATAGAACCAAGAAGTTGCTTATTACACCACAAGAACGACTAGAAAAAATTTATGAATGTTTCGTTTATTCCGTGAAAAATAAATAATTTTAAAAATATTTTCTTAAAAAAATTCTTTTGTATTGCTTAAAAAAATGAATGAACAAAAAATATTATTAATTTTCACAAAATAAATTATTACCAATAATGACTAATTATATCAAGCAATAAAAAGCAATCATATTTAAAAATATATATAGTTCCAATAACTCATTTTTTTGTGAAACAAACGAAGCATAAATATAACTTTTTTTTAATACTTTTATCCTTCTACTAGCCAATTAAGAATTCTTACATGTACTAGTACTAGTAAGTGCATCTTATGCGCTTATCGATTCTCTCGAGAGGCCAAGCAACCATATTAATGATGAGAAACGCGAAACAAATGGAGCACAAGTGTAACTTTTTTTAATCCTTTTTCTTTGGCCAATTTAACTTTTCTCTCTTTAAAGTTAAATTGCACTACAACATGAATGTAACATGAAAAAGAGGGCAAAATAAGAAATTTAAAAATGAGAGAAAACCCACTTTTGGTTTAAACATACAGATATATGCTATATATCCTCCAACAAAAACCAGAAGTACAAAATACGAAACTAAATCCAAGTTGAGTTGCATTTGCACCATCCTACAATTGGCCACACTACCACCTCTTTCGATTTTCACTTGATATCCAATGTTTCTATAGTCAGTTGGAAACGCAAACTCAAATTGAAGAGATTTATCTAATCACAAAAATTGAACACAAGCATTCCATTTCATGATATTTAGTCATATATTTATGAAGCATCGCATCGAGCGACAAGCGCTTCACACAGGTATGCCGCAAAGAACGACTTTCCTTCGTGCTACACCGCAACGCACGACCACTAAATCTACATCTGACTAATGTAACACCTAAAGAGCTATCTTTCCTCTGGTAAACCTACAGATACATGTGACAGGAATATACAAACATCTGATATGAGTTCTCGGCTTCAGATGACCTTTTTCCTCTGGCAAAACATACGGGCAACACGAAATACATTTGACATACGTGAAGCAGATCGCATATTCTCCCTACATGACCTATTTAAAAATCTATGCGCTATAGGAATCCAAACTCTAATAGGACCTACAGAAGTTTCAGAGTTAAAAGAATTGACCCACCATTCTGAATCATCGTAGAGGAACAGACGTCATCATCAAAGCTTGACCTTCAGGATCTTTCCAGGATGGAATCGCAGGCCAAAACTTTGCTCTACTTCTTGGAATCTTTACCAAGCACCTGAAGAAGATGGATCATAATAAAGATCCATCACATTGGATAAGTGAAAATCAGTGACCTGTCCGTGGGCTCCAACTCTGAAAATTAAGTCTTGAGAATTGATTGTGCGAGACATGGAATATAAGCGCTACTCGTCAAGTCTAAGCTGAGCTCTTGATAAAATTGCCTATCAACACAACTACTATTAGGTTCGGAAAATTGCTGAATCTGGAGATTGGCGTTACATATTATTGGCCTCCAACTGGTGCAATAATTGAAAAGAATATGAAACTTAAAAGAAAAAAACAGATGTAGTGACTGCCCGTATGTATTCAAGTTAGCTTTCAGGATGAGAAGTGGCAAACACATAATCTCTCTCATGAAAGTTGAAGGACAAAAAGTTAGGGCAGCACAGTCAGACAACGGCAGATCAGATAAGCAAGACCTGCCCATGGATGGAGAGAGACGCATATGGACAGATAGACAGACAGATGGACGGACGGACACAAGGGGATTTTAAGTTCCAGGGAATACTTATACATGAAAGTGATTTCAAACTAGAGGCAAGCCTCAGAGAATCAAAAGATCGCAAAATTAGAAGGCAATTTCCTAATTGAACTTTCAGGACAATTTTAATTAAAGGCACCTCAGGTCAACAAAACCCAGAAAACAAAATACTGGTATTCTCACAGGAAGTACTATGTTTTGCTCTCCCAAAGAAGTAATGTTTGACAAACCTGATACAGAGAAATTATGAGCTGCCATTCTGAACCTGAGATGGACATCTTTCATCAATGGAATTAGAGTTTGGGATCTTCTCAAGAGAACGGTATTGGAGACGGACATTTTCTCCATTTTCAATAATCTTCAGCAAGTACCTACACCAAAGTTCTTACAATTCAGTAGAGAGAAAAAAGAATCCCGCTAACCCTTTATCAGTACTAGACACTCCCCCAATTGTTTTCTTCTGTCACAAAGATTAGGTTTCTTCCCATTGAGAAGAACAGTCATACATTGCCTACAATAATCAGACTAAGGGTCACTCGCATACAAGCAAAATCTCATGAAGGAAATAAAATAACCCACTGCCCCCAGGGCATAGGCCAGCCAATTCACTTGCCTTAGAAGACGAGACCTACCACAAAAAATTCATTGAGCTAGGCCACAATAATCTGCGGCCACATTATTATTCTAAACCTTTTTAGAACTTACTACACCAAGGATAAGAAAGCGGCTGCTTCTCTATACTATTTGCTGCCGATTGGAGTTGCCATTTCATCGTTTCAGACAACCATCAAACTGGGGTCTTTAACTGGTGGTATTAGAGAATTGACCAGAAAAGCTGGCATATTAGAGACTGAAAGCTTCTTGCTCATGTCTTTAACACAATATTGAGATATAGCAAGCATTTCGCTGAAGATATGATATAATCTTAGTTCAGGAAGACTTTAAAAAACGAGAAAAAGAACTGAGCAGTGCTCATCAAAGCACCTCTGACATTACTAGCTTGAAGGCACACTAATCTACACAGAATAAGAATCAGTTTTAATAAATACTGACCACACTTGAAAGAGTCAAAGAAAAAATCAAATTCACGAGCATCCAGCACTTACCAGCCATTAAGGCATTGGGATGTGATGATTGCTTCCTTACCAACAAATTTTTCCGGTGTCCTCTTATTCCCCTGCACAATTTGGAGCGCCACCTCAGCATCTCCTTGTCAATTAATGCATCTAATGTTCATCCTATAACGCAATGAACATCCGTTTGTGCCTCACAGGTGGGAGTAACTAACCTTTATCAAAACTTTCTCGTTTACAGTAAATGGATATTGGACCCCTTTATGCAGCCCATTATCAGCACCACTCTCCCCATTTTCCTGGTGTCCACATTAGCAGTCATCATCAATGTCATATGGAGAATATATTCTGTTAAGTGAAGGGGAAAGGAAAACCTGACTCCAAGCAAGAAGAGAGAGAGGAGAAGAGAGAAAGGGAGAAAAGAACTGGCAAAGGTTGCTCTACGAATACATACAATCCACTAAGATTAACAATGAAGGGGGAACAGTCTAAGTACTGCTATTAGTAACCATGTTACTAATTTATCATGGAAATGGACATTTCGCATTTGTTATGTCAGAAAATAAATTAAAGCGTATAATCATCTATCTGATAAAAGAAACATAAGTCTTCATTTTCTCAAACTCCCCTAATTTTTAGGAATCAAATCCCTTCTTGAAGACAATGAATCCCTGCGAATCTATTGTCTACTACTAGCATCCACGGTAACGGTCATATAATTGACGAGGGCTCGTTCGGAAAGTACCCTGTGAGATCTTCTTGTAGGATCAGCTTGATCACCCATCTCTTTTCTTCTCTTGCGGAGATGTGCATTATGAAAGAGTCTTCTATCATCCTCAAGCCTTACAGCTGCAGCTGCAGCTCTAAGAGCTGCTTAACAAAAAGAGTTTACAACTTCTTAGAAAACTTCATTTTTAATGGGCCAGACAATTAAGTCTGATGCATCAAGCTCGCTGCAAAGAAGCAACAGAATAAACTTCTATGCAAGATTGCGACCAAAAAAATCTTATATGCAAGACATTGTGCCAACTCAAGGGGCACGAGTGTCCATTAGATGGAAGATGAAGAAATCCCAGAGGACAATATGACAAACTTAAATGAAAGAATGAACTTGAAAGTACCATGATTCGGAATCAAAGAATTCCCCTTAATTTCTGCACTGCAGAGTGTACATCTTGACTGCCAAAAGGAATACAACTGCAGTTAGTATTCTTCTGCATTCCATTAAAAAGTAGTAATTCCATCCAGCATAGTGGTGAAGAGGACATTTCAGATAAAAATTTGACACCATAAGGGATGATATGCCCCAGGAAACAAAACTTCTGAAGCTTTTCTCACATATAACAAGTGAAAAAAGCTCATGATTGTAGTTGGCACCCCCCACGGTGCCTTTTCAATGAATTTCACTTTACCGAAAGGCAGAAATCGGGAAAAATCGACTGATGTCCATCTAATATAGCTATTAAAACTATTTATCTGCTTCAAATTCCATTGAGATGTTCTCGACAAGTTTTAAAAATAATTTATTTTAATGAGAGCAAAAAATATTCCCTAGCTTCAATGACAGAATGCTCTTTTTGGGAAATATATACCCCATTCGAGAACTCTCATATCCTCAATTAATAGTGTTCCCGCAGGCTATCGTCATTACATACAATGATTAGGTCAAAAGACATAAAGCAGCATCTGTTGATTTCTGAACCAAGTTTATTTTCTGAGAAAATAGTTCAAAAGCACCAGTAGAGAAAACACATCATCACAACTTTGGAAGCCAATGTTCATAAAATAATTTGCTTAGGAAGATTTACAGCATTAAATTTAAAGTACATATTGGAGTTCCTCACCGTCTCAATTACTCTTTTCAGCATGAAACCACCAAATGAATGGCCGCACGAGACAACCAGAGCATCTTCAAGGAATGCACCACTACGATTTTGATAGATCGACATGAGAAAAAACAGAAAGCAAATAAAAAATGAGCAATCAACTGTTAACTTTCATCCAGAATAAACCAGGAATCAATGAGTGAAACTACAAGCAGCCAGCAGTAGAACCAATAAAAGAGCAGAACAAGCTCCGACCAAAAAAAGGTAGAACAAGCAATTTGAGACGTACAAAAGCAAATAAAATAAAAGATGAACACAAACTTAACAGAGTAATCATGAACGAATCTTAATGAGTTTTATGAACCAGGAACAAGACTTTCACGAGCACCAAGAGCGCCATAGAGAAGGAAAAAAAATCAGTCCGGAAAAGAAACTAAGTTGTCAGGCAGACAGAGTAATACCGCAATTAACTAAACTAAGAAAAGGAAAATAACCAAGATAGAGCAATAACTCACGATAAAGGATCAGAGAGGACACTTCTTAATGTTGGTTCCTTATTTGAATTATTTCCAAGTACCTGTGAATTTACACATCCGGCTAAGAACACATCCATTTCAACAAAACTCCAATTAAAGGGAATATCATCACATACAAATAAGCAGAAAGAACTGTTTTTGAGTTTAATTTACTGAAGAACCACAAGGTGAATCAATACAAATTTCGAAAAAAAGTCCTCAGTCAAGCAAACTGTTGTTCCTACTTATTAGAATATTTACAAAACCTAAAAACTACTATAGGAAGCAATTTATCTGGCTTCAGTAAAGCCAGCTATGATATCTCAGGCAACAGATGAAGCAAGTTACCATTTCTTCTTCAACAAAACTCTTCTCTTGACCATCAATGAGAGGGGTATCTAGTTTTTTAATCCCATCGGGGCTAATGTTGCCTATATTCTATCTTAAGTAGCCTGTGTGTGAGGAAGGAACCTCTCTAGTGCTTTAAACAGCACAAGTGGAATGGATGGCCAGTTTATGAAATCCCATGAACAGGAACGACGAGCTTGAATCAAAAACGCCTAGGCAAAAGTTTTAGATCCTCTGATCTTCTTCACCAAAAGTAATGCTGCGTTAATCTTGAGCAGATGATCAAAGGGCCATTTACTAACAAGTGCAGGCCATAACAATTGAAAAGCACCTCCGTAAGTTTACTATGTTGCATCCTTTGTTTTTGCTCCTCTTTTCTCGCTATATACCTGGGCAATGATTACCTTCTTATAAGCATGCAAAGGCTCAATAAATCAACGCATTTATCCATCATTACATAGGATAGTCTCATGACTCTCATCAAGAAAACCATTAATCTAACGTGGCTCTTCCACATTTCTTTTATCTTAAAGTATGAACTCTATTTCAACTTAGACCTATTTCGGTTCTAGGAATCCCAATGCCACAGGACAATCACAACTTCAAAGAGGAAAATTCTCCTCAAATGGAGCCCGCCATGTTGATCTTAGTTTCGCATTGTGCTCAACCAAATGCCGACCATGTATGCAAGATGCATACATTCAAGGTCTTTCTTTGAGAGAATAAGCCCAACGCCAACTCTAACAGCATTTCAAGCTCGTCATTCTACATTTGAGCACTTGTACAAGATATTTTGATGTTATCATCAATCAAGAGAACACCAACTTCTCAGACGTACTTTCTAGTCACTTCTTTTTCCAGTAACCATACATTCCTCAAAGCATCAGCACGACTGTACTCAATGTTCAAGCGAGGTGACATTTAACTGTGTCAAGTTCCATCATTACTGGCCTTTACAGGATGCTTTGAGGGGAAAAAAAAGTGGGAAAGTGAAGGAATGAACTTTAAAAAAAAAAAAGGGAAAGGAAGGAAAAAAGTGAACCAGAAATTGATATGAGAAGCATTACTTTAAAAATCCAATCCTCAAACCATTTTAGCGTCACATCGAGCACATATGTGTAATTTGAAGCATACTTCACATTCTTTGCTTATCTGACGGAATGACATTAAGTCCATATCATGGAACTTTGCCTCCAGTTTTTATTCTTTCCGTTTACTCTCTCTTCCAAATCACAGAGAACTACAATGACATCTCGTGTTTTCTTCCCTATTCTTCCTCTCTTTTTTTCATCCATATTTCCATCTGCCGAACCACAAAATTTCCATTTTGCTTGAGCCTATTAAAGTCACGCCAGACTCAAAAAGGTACTTTGTGCTACAGAGTACTTGCTCTACAAAGTACTTGCTTTTTTGTATGTCTTTCCCAATGTCACGAATAACTCACTCACTCCTTTGAATTGCTAAATCAGCATTCCAGGCACTCATACCTACTCAACTAAGATGCTTATACCCTACAGTGTCAACACTACGAGCTTTGCAAGCAATTTCTCTTTATCCAACCAAGACTCCATCGTCAACCAAAATGCACTCGCCAAGCGATAATATAAAATAGTTACTGCTAATAGTTGGAAAAACAAGATCTCTGAGCAGAGTACTCGATTAAGCTCATAGCTACATCTGTTTCCCCTTATCCATCTCAACCAAGGTAACTGGAATTCGTCATTGTACTGATAAAATAGTTCAAAAGCAAATGTTCAGACAGTTTCAGTTTGTCTCGAGGACACTGTCTTTAGGGAAAACAACCAAAAAACAACAGCCCTCAGTAGAGATGTCTTACACAAACATTCTCGGGGTTGGGGCACAATGCATCCTCCTCAGCAGAAAGGTCATCCATAAACTGGCTGACTGATACCGGTACATAGCTCTGAGGAATGACATGACCTGCGGCTGCTATGGGAGAACAATCTAATACAGCATTGCTCTGAGGCATAAGCCTAAAAGCCAATGATGTCCTGCAAAACATAAGGCATCACTGATAATCAAGGACACTGGTATGAAAAAGACTGACTATAGCATCATGCAGCCATGAAAAATTGGGCAAAACATATTCATACCTCCCACCACCAGTAGAGCCAGCAAAGTAATCTGTTGCAGCCCTGTGCAATGCCACAGGACGAAGGCCAGCAGTAACATGACTAAGTGCCTTCCCTGTCACCAGTAACAGATCTCCAAAAGACGCCCCACCATCTGCCAGGTACCAACGGCCATTGGGGTCAAAAACCTAACAGGTGAAGAGGGATAAAACCCAATGAGCACCAACATAGAGATATCTATATACATACCCCGGAAGTATGATAAGCAGTTGACATATGAAACGGAAACAGGGAAAAACACATGGATGTTACAATGAAGTATTGTCTCCCAAGACCAAGGCAGAGCTAGAGATCCAACGTGCTAAATTTTTCCGCAATAGAATGAAGTTACCTGTACACCAGGACTATCAGAGGAAATCAATGTCAGAAGTCCCTTCTCAACCTCCGCATTGACACTCAGCTTCCCTCCGCCAATGGTGACTTTCCCATTTTGCAATGTGTTGGGTGAGTATGATGCAACAAGCACTGATGAAGACACCTCATTAGCAGGCAATGGGATATCATCCAGTAAATGAGTAAATACACTGCACAATATTTGTTCAGTAATTACACACCATTAAAAAGAACCAGAGTGCAATGAGAAAAGGAAATTAATAAAGCCATGTACAAGCAAACTATCCCTTCAATCCCCTTCTTACTCAGCTTCGCAACCGGAGATGTCTAGCTATCGCACAAAGGGCAGCCCGAGCAACTTTCCCCATGCACTTAAAAATTTCACCCATGCAAGGGGGAGATGAATCCCAATCCTCTATAGGCCTGCAACTAAGAAATTCAGTCAGGGCTACATTAAATGCCAAACAGACTAAGGATAGCAATCTCCATCCACCATTGCAGCAGGAAGAAAAGTTTCAGAAGAACTAGCCACAATCATTCAAGAAGTTAGTTTATATAGACGGCCCAATAAAGCACACATGTACTGCAGCGATATGCAAAACAACCATTGACAGGGGTCTGAAATGCTTCAGTCTATTTTGAAAACTGGAAGTTTACCTAAGAATGTAATAGTAGTTAATCATCAAGAGACGTCTGAGAAAACAACCTACGTGTGGACGTCCATGTGTCCCTCAAAATTTTGAACACTGAAGACCAAACCAGAGTGGGGAGTCACTCAAAGGTTTTATATAAAGTACCAGTCAACCAAATTTATATCTACACCATCCTGCTAAAAAAAAGTGTCTGGGAACTGGTATGGGAACCAAAGATGGCATTTTGCACAATGACAAGAAACAGGAGGAACCGCACAGTGGAACCATCGATACACATGGAGAACTACAAAGTGAGAAACCATCAATATATACGGATAACTTGGTCCAGATAAATTTCATTTGCGGCATTTATTGTCCTTAAAAACAAAGTCAAAAACATGCCAAAGGAACCATAGATTAAATGCAAGTCCATAAGAAACAAATAGACCACAAAATGCCTTAAAGGATAGAACTTGATTAAAAAAGCTTGATCACAGTGCCAATTCAGAACCAGCATCTCGTTCCTTCAAAGTCTATGCATGGCCAATCAGGATCACACATATCCCATTTTCTGCCCCTTCCTAACAACTAGAACTTCAAGTATCTGTAAAAACAAATTGGAGAACCGTCCGTCAACCTTCTATAAGCATGAAGCCTCCATTTCAATTTCACCCGACCTGCCACCTCGTAACTAATTCTACTAAAACCAGACCACGCAACAAACACAAACTCCGAACTCTCAGAAACCAAGCAAATAAAAGTCGCACCCACCTCCCAGCTCTGTACAAGCAACCCCCGCGAGGACTCCCTTTACCGGCCGCCGGAGCCTGGGACCTCGTCCTCAAGTACAACTTTGCGGCCTCCAAGCCGCAACGCATCAGCGCAGCATCCTCCGGTCCCAGCTCGATCACTGCTGCGTTGTGACGCGTGAGCGACCCGGACAGCTGCTCCACTGCCCTGAGGTAGGGGCCCGCCGGGGCCCCATCATAGGGCGCGATGTCGGAGAGCCGTACCCTCGCCATGGCACAGCTCAGAGCGGCCTCGGCCCCTGGGGGAGGAGGGTGCGCTGCCGCAAGCGGCGGCAGAGGCCCAACGGCATCGCGGCGGTGCACAGCAGAGGACAGAGGGGCCAGAGACGGCGGCGCGGTGGCCGGGGATCGCTTGAGGGACGAGGTGGACGAAGGAGGAGGAGGAGGAGGAGGATTGTTAGGATGCGAGGTGGGTGCAGAGGAAGCCTGCTGCTGCATCTCCGTCAGGACCGTTGATCATTCTGAAAGTAAAAATTCGAGATTTTTGTTGTGGGTTCCCCTCGTTTGGTTTTTCAAGATTCCACCATAAATACAAAGCGATCGAGCTGAGATTGCTCCCTCGATTTCTAGTTCATGCGCATCACCATTTTTGCGAAGTGGGTTTCGGGTTTCATCATCAAATTCACACTTCCTTATGCAGAAAAATTTCAAATTTATGGCAAGAAAGGAGGAGACAGAGACAGAGACAGAGACAGAGGTTTGGATATAGAATAGGGTTTAGCAGTAGAGAAGGTGGAACAAGAGTGGAAGGTAGAGGAGTACCCTGCGTCTTCCTCTTTAACTTCTTCTCTTTCACTCTTTTCGGCGAGGCTATGATTGAAAATTCCTCCCCGGAGATTTTCCTCCTCCTTTGTTTTCCCAATTTCTCCTCTCATAGCTTTGAAGGTGAAAATTTTTCTATACTTGTTGAAGGATGAAAATGATTTCTAACAAATAAAAAACAAGATAAAAAACGAAGGACCAACATCAATTAAGAATGGATATTAGGCACGCATGACAACACTTATGGAATAGAATTCTGCTTTAAAAGTATTTTAGAGTAGAAATTCGTTTCTTCTGCAATTTCATTTTTTTCATTTGAAGAAGTAATCTGAAACAGAGGTTAAAAAATCAACATCTAACTAGAAGTTGATTTTAGGGTAGAAGTATCGCTATGTGCCACCGTAATATCCAATCTTAAACGGAATAAATTTTCCTCGAAAAATATGAGGATGGGGCGAGAAAATAGTGTAACGAGGTGAGATTATTGTAGAATCTGTTTCAATAAAGGTAAGAAATATATAATATATTTAAAATTTGTAATTTACGAATTATTTACATTTTCAATATAGCTTATCACATTTCTTTATTGGGAGTGAGAGAAGAAAATTTATTTTTTAAACTTTGGGATATAGCTTATAATTTTCATTATTCCCTCGAACAATATAGGACATCGTTTTTGAGATATTCTCATCTTCTTCTTCTTTTTTGGTCTAAGAGATATTCTCATCTACAACTCCTACTTTTATATGTGATACAAGCTTGGAAAGCTCCTTGGGGTAAACAATGCGAGACAGTTTTTTTTTTTTTCACGAATGTCGTCTTTTTCTTTCCTTTTTTTTTTTTTTTTTTTTTTGGGGAGGTGGGGTCATGTTGGGACCTAAATAGTTTGAGAAGGTGAAAGCATGTTGAGCTCCCCCTTCTTGAATTCTCCGAAGAGTCTTCCGTGTCTAGCACGGCATTCGGCAAGGCAGCGCTATTTCATAGTTACTATTCATCTTAACTGAGCTCGAGATAAGCAATTGATCTCGATTGAGTAAAGTGTTCAAAAAGTTTCAAATATTTTGTATTTATGTTAATTCGAGTTATAAACATTTCAATTTTATCGATTTAATCCTAAACATTTGACATTTATGTCAATTGAGTTCATCCGATCAATTTCCGCCGGAAATCACCGAGACGGACCTCGGTCATCCTACGCGAGCACGATCGATGCTAAAATGAATAATTTTTAATTTTTTTTGAATTTTTTTTCTTTACTTTTTTTTTTTTTTGGGTTTGGGTAAGGGCGCCGTGGCCCTCGCCGCCCCAGGCAAGGGCGTTGGCTCGGGCCGGGCCGCCGTGCCCCCTCTCGGCTAGAAATCACTCACGTTGGCCGGTGAGGGCGTCGCGGCCTTCTGTTCAAAAGAACAAAACAAAGGGAAAAAAAAAACAAAAACTACTGAAAAAATATTTGAAAATGGCCATATCAACGTCGGCCGTGCCACGTAAGACGATCGACGTCCACGTTAGCGATTTTCGACAAAAACTAGCTTAATAGACTCAATTGGCATAAATATAAAAGACTTAAGACTAAATTAACATAATTGGTATCAATGCAAAAGGTTTATGACTTTTTGGACACTTTTTCGATCTCGATGTATTAGAAAGTATTTTTTATTCAAAAATCCAACAAGCCCCCTGTAATGAGGAATTAGTTGAAAATGCCTCATTAAAGATGTTTGTTGTGTCGGTTTGCTGTTGAACAAATTTTAAGTGCACAAGATCGCTTCAGTGACAGTGATCCATTAATCTTATGTCTTTGTTAATCAATAATTGGTCATTAAATGATCAATCCCGCCATCCGTCAATCACTCTAAATCACTTTCCAATCCAAATGGCTCGCGGGAAAAAATATGACGTGGATATGAATACGAGACTTATCTCATACGAAAGCTAAACAAAGATTTAATGATCTCAAGTGGGGAAAGCATAAAGGAGCTATATGCTAAGTAGGGGCGATCGGTTCCAGGATGGGTGGTTCCCATCCCCGGGAGCCGAGAACCGCTCATTAGGGACCGATTCTACAAAATGCAGACCGTGAACCATCCGTTCGTTCCATAGATCCACCCAAGAGCCGAACCACCGCCCTGGTTAGATCCCTAATTACGGTCCTACCGAGCACCAACATTAATTTAAAAAAAAAAAAAAAAGAGGGAACCACCCGAAACCAGGAGGTGGCTTTTGAGGATGTATCAATAATCAACGGTTACAGCACTAGCCTACATTACCACAACAATCAAAATCTCACTAACTTTCTATTACCTTGGCTTCTTAATGGTGTGCCTATTGCCTCATATATGGCATCAACGCTAGTCTTAAATCGCACATTCTTACATATGCATGACATTAGATTGCAAAGTTCATGAAAAAACCACGGTCAAGGTTTTTATCAAAGAGTTTTCTCATCTATGGCTAGTAAGAATAATTATCAATGGATTGCATTTTAATTCCTAGGTCTTCATCTTTCTCATAATCTCTATTGTATCAACCAAATTACATAAAATAGGTATTAGAATAGAGGCCTCTCCAAGCTTGTAGCATTCACTGATAAAAGACATTCAACCACAAATATGAGGATATAATGGGATGAAATTCATCCTTATAAGCCTTGGCAAATTAGAGTTTTGCAGTAGAATTGAATCACACTATCACTCGAAATCGGGAGATGTCATCAACATAAATTTCTCCACTTTATGGACTCTAGACTATGGGTTTTTGAGGAAGATGGCTTCAAAGCCCTCAATTAAAAGATAATACATTTATATTATATAAAAGGATCGGACCGATTGGATGGTTCCCACCCCAAACCGGAACCGAACCGATACTTGCCGGTTCTAGAAAATTGGAACCGGGAATTGGACCCATACCCGTCGGTTACCATCCAAAATGACCCAATGAGGTATGGTCCGATCCGGTTTGGTATGGTTTTTTGCTTACCTCTAATGCTGAGGATGTGAAGCTGGTAATTTAATTGAAAATGCTATGAAACTTTAGTGACTTTATTTGTATTTTCACAAACATGATGACCATTATAAGAAAGTACAAGTCTTGCATAGGTGAGAGCATGATTTCAAGGTTTGCAAGGTAGGTTCAAAGTTCTAAAAATTGAGAAACATTTTTCAATGGGTAAGTAGATTCTAGGTTCCAGGACGGATGGAACCTAAAACCCAAAACAAGTTTTTGTGTTGCTTTTTTGTATATATCTTTGCACGATTCCGTAGTATTCTATAACATCCAATTATTAGTATGTAATCTATAACCACTAATATGAGTTTTCATTTCCAATAATATTTTTTATTGAAATTTTACTTTGTTAATGTTTCATATGTATTCATGTGTCTAAATATGAGTCGTGATCTAGTTGATTGTAGCAGCAAGTACTTGGTTATTAAAGGTAATAATTCACTATAATTGTTCAATTAAAAATACATGAAGAACCTGGATAGACATTAGAATCGACTTAGGAACCTGTGACAATGTAGATTCCAGGGTTCCAAAATTTGATGAACTTGTTACGAGTAGGTTTCCGGGTTAAAAAATTGAGGGACTTGTTCGACAAGTAGGTTTCGGGTTTTAGATTGAACATGTACGAAATCTGGAACCGCTCACCCTTAGTGATTCTTGTAGTCTTCCTCTTCTTCATCTTCGTTGTCTAACCTCCCTCAGCTGTACTTCCAATTGAGTGGAAAGATATCCCAAATGCTTTGCCTTCTCCTCCTCCTCCACCACAGTTGCAGACCTGAGAAGATAAAACCCCAAGCAGCCTTCCCCTAGTTTGAGCTTCACTGAATCTCAAACAAAATGTTGCGGTTTGCGCTTAGAATTTATCTCTTTATCAAGGTCATGGTCGTTGTGGTCGGCTTCTCTCTCCACAAACAGCGCAAAATTGATCGAAATAACTAATTTGACGAATTGTTAAAAATTTTAGTACTAAGTTGGCAATTTGCAAAAGATTTATGACTAACTTACATAATTAAAAATTTTAGGACTGAATTGGCCGTCATATAATAAGTTTAGGTCTTTATGAACAATTTTCTCAAACCAATAATAGTTTAGTTAATTTAGCGTCTCGCCTTAAATATTTATATTTCATTTTTCTATGGCAATTAAGTACAAAAGAGAGATTTCCCTAAAAAGAAAAGAAAAAGATAAACATTGCTTTTCCGTCTCATGTCTATTGCAATTGAAGGTCTAATGGTTATAAACAAGTAATAAAAGTTGACACATTGTATAATGGTTGAGAGTTTGGGGGGGAAATGTGTACTTTCCCCAAGTTGAGGGGTTTGATGTAATTTTCCTTAAAATTACGTCCAAAAATGAAAAAAAAAAAAAAAAGTGAAAATTTTCCCCTCAAATTGCCTTGTTCAGCGAGATCAAATCAACAGATTTTTGCAGTCAACTTACTCTTCCTTCTGCATCATCATCTTCTTCTTCTTCTTCTTCTTCTTGTTTCAGTTCAGTTGAAAGATGTTAGCATCATTCGCTCCTCACCCCATATGCCTCGCCGCCTCCTCCTCCATTGTCGTTCCAGACGCGAGAGGACGAGTCCCAAGCACTCGAGCTTCGCTGAATCGCGAACGAGAGGCTCCTAAACACCAGTCGCAATCGGCTTCATCTTTCTCGTTGTCCTCGTCCTCGTCCTCGTCTCCTCCCTCTTCCGGACAGCGCAGGCGGAGGCGGCCCCAGAACGTGGACGGCGATTTCTTCGTAGGTAGCATCATCTAGCTCTCTTATTACATGGTCCGATGATATGCACAGGACAATCTGTTGTTCGTTGCCCTCGATCTGCATTAGTGTAGTGACGACGAATGCTACCGGCTTGCAGATGGTTCGTGCATAGATTGCGATACTTGCCGTTGGATGGCTCCGGTTATCAGTTCAACTCATTATCTGATGTTGTGATCTTGCTCCTGCTTAGAGCACTAGAAATACGTGGTCTGATTTAGTAGGTCGCCCTGCTGCGGAAAGACTTCGGGGGCTTGCCCAATTGGGCATTCAATCGAACTTCGAGTCGTCTCCAACTAGGGGTGTTTGGCCAGTGAATTTTCAGAATTTGCCCTCCTGTTTCCATGTGATGATATGATGAACCAGAATTATATACATATTTCCATACTCGTTTCTTAGTTTTACGGACTGTGGAATATTCCCATTCTCTTGTACAAAGCACGTTCACTGCAAATAGGAAAATGGGACTGAAGATAGTTTTCGTTAAGCTCGTAATGATCATCCCAATCATATTTCCTCTGTTGTATGGTTAATATCCTATATTCATCCATGCACGGAAATATGTCCCACTAGTCTACTATGGTACTTTATGAGTTCTATATGTACTGTTCCACTTAGAAATTTGTCTTCATGTATTCTTCCAGCAAATTTTTACAAGGGTTGATGAGATGTCTGCAGTTTTCAAACAGCCGGCCAACAAGGAGGAACGGCTACAGGCTCTACAGGTGCATCGCCGCATTTCCTTATCCATTTTTTTGTTAGTTTCATATTATCAAATCTCTGTTCCTGTTTTAGACCCCAAAAAAAAAAATTCTCTGTTCCTGTGTATAACCTGCATAATGGAGGTTGAGTATTATGAATAGCATGAGCATGCACTTCATGTGCATCGGTGCATTATTGCCAGTTCGATGGTGTTGTTTCTGAATATCAGTAGACTACGTAGTTGATGCAAGGGGACGTTGGTGACTTGAGATATAGGAAACTTGAACATGGACACGTCTCTGAAAATGTCACTACATTCAGGACTGTGAGAAAATAAGTTGAGCTTTTGAACCGAGAAATGAAATATCAATCTGCATTGGCAAAAATGAGTTAGTGGACTCGGCAAATGTGTCAAAGCCATTCTTTTTCCCTTGTGAAGGATGGGCTTTATAGGCGTCAGCCATTTTCTTTTGTGACATGCTCTGAACTTGTTTCGGGCATGGAAACTATTCCATGTGTTCTGAGACAATTTTCCTTTCTAATAGATGGTTGAGTTCCTTTTCTTGAGTAAATCACAAAGCACACATGATTTTGCCCGTGCTGAATGCTATCTCATTTGAGACTATTCTTGATATTTGGTTTGTCTCATCCATGTAGGCCTTAATTTCATGTCCAACAAGTTCAATTCGCACAGACAAGCCAGCTCCTGATGTTTTAATGGCCCATGATACTTTTCCGATCCCTATTGATGAGCAAAAGCTGCTGGTATGATTATCTAAATAATCTTGACGATAGGGGTCACGTGCCCACTAAATTTTATAATTGATTGATAGTTCTGTCCTCGTGGCCATGATTCTCCTTGTCGAAGGATAAGGAAACACAGAAAAAGAGACTCACATTTAGTATTCCTGGTTGAAACAAGCCTAGTAACTGATTTACATTTGTAAAAATTGCAAAATGCTCTAAAAACTTAACCTGATGGATCGAGGTGTGGTTTACGCTAATACTCACCCTCACACAAGGCTGACCTTTGGCCTAAGATTGAAGGGGAGAAGTACACGATAGGGGATGTCAATAGGGGCCTGGATAGATTTAAATTCAAGACCTCATCTTGTGATACCATAGAAATTTTGTTTTTGGATTATTTCCAATTGCTCTAAAAGCTTAAACAGATAGATGAAGGCATGACTTAATATTTACGTATCTAACAAAATTGATAGTATGTGCTGTGAAATGCTATTTGTGTCCTATTAATGGTAGAAGATACACTGAACTTCATCTACTGCTGAGCTCATGTTCGTGTGGACTTCAACTCCATCTCCCTTTATCTGCTTCTGGGTACAAGGACAATGCCCATTTCGCATAATCATTGCTGTATTTATGGTCCTTCTAGTTGCTTCTTTGCAGCTCCTGCAATTTCTAGGTGAAGCATGAATTGAGGTTGTTTCGAAAGTTACTGGTTACAAAGGTCGTGACCAACCTTAATTAAAAAAGTAATGAAAATGATGCATTTCGACCTAAGGATACATTTGTGCATGAGCGTGTGGCCTCTAATTTCTGTTCTATATTTGAGTATTTCTAGTCTACACAACCAGAGAATAATATGCACTGCTTTGAAGAACTTTTTGGTGTTATGAACAGTTGCTCTCTGGGGATATGACTTGGTCTTACCTGCAACCTTCATCCAAAGTTTGCTAATGTGTCATTGATTGAAATGCTTTCAGGGAGTGTATCACTGCGGGTATCATTCAGAGAAATCTTATGGAGCTTCTTCATACTTGATTCTCCGTGCTGAAGGAAACATTCTTATAGATAGGTATTGTACGCTTGATATGGATCTGTGGACTGGTAATTTTGGTCATACTACTTTAGAAGAGTTTAATGGGAAGAAATTGGCCGAGCTATCAATGCACTATATAGCCTCTCTCTTTTCACTTCATTCCAGCTGTTAGCGAACTACGATTACTTTTTTGTCCTTTACTGTAGTCCCAGGTATACCGAGAGACTTGCACGTAAGATTGAGATGCTTGGTGGCGTGCACACAATGTTTCTAACCCACAAGTAAGATGACTTCTCCTGAAAATATAAATGACGTCTTCTGAAACTTTTCACGACCCAAACCTGAGTTTATTCCGGTTTTTTTTACTAGGGATGACATCGCAGATCACAAAAAGTGGAGGGAGCGGTTAGGTTGTGACAGGATTTTGCACTCTGATGATGTAATCTCACTTTTCTTCTGCCTAATTCCCCTTTAATATGTAACCATGTTCTTGTTCTCTTGGTCCCCATAGTTTGTTTCTTAATAGCGTTGTGTGAAATGTTAAGCTTCAACTGTTAATTAGTTGGGAAAAGAAGCATGCTTTGTTGATGAACAAATGGGGAAATAGGACAACATATGGAATTTACCTTGGCAGGATGTATGGAAGAGTTGAACAAATATTTTTCTAATCAGTTATAAACATTGGTATACTCCTCATAAAAATGACAAACGATGGTCGTAGTAAAACCTACTTGCTGGATCGAGAGTTCTGATCCAGAATTGGACTTCAGGTAACGTCTTTAAGGTGATAGGATGTTTGGGTGAATGTCATTGCATCATGTTATTCTGATGTTAATGATAACTAAGCACCTTAGCTGGAGCATGCGGAATGATGAGATTGAAGGCGAGTCTGCTTACATAGATGTAATGATCTTGTTTATTTAAGATTGGCAACAAAGTTTGATTGTCCTGATCTTTACAGCTTGAAGTTTCAACTGCTGAGGTAGAGATAAAATTGGAAGGAAGGGGGCCCTGGAATCTCGGACAGGACATAGAGCTTATTCACACTCCAGGACACACGGAAGTGAGATGCTTGATCTGATGCTCATTTTCGTCATTTGAATGTATATGTACATTCTATGTTATGGAACTTTGCATTTTATCAAGAACTTTTAGGACCAAAAGTTTATGAAAGCTTGATCCCTTTGAATTTCTTAGATTTATGATGAAGAGTCAACATTTTATACAGGGATCAGTTTGCTTGCTGTACAAACCACTGGAAGTAATATTCACGGGAGATCATTTAATAATGACACTGACGGGATTAAGCATGCTGGAACAGTACAACAGATGTTCAGGTAACCGTTGGTTGGAGTGTGGTCCATGTCCAGGCCTGCAATATTAATTGCCCATTTTGATACTTCTAGTTCTTGGTGGCTCTCTTGCTCATTGACTATTGGTACTGATATGTTTTACTCGTATGAATGTCCGTATGCATGTATTGCTGAGATGGGGGGATTCTATTGCAATGTATCTTGCTGTTTCACATGAGAGTTTAGAAGTTCCTTGCAATCCACTTAAAGTCGTTGCCTTCTGTGTTATAATGTGACCACATCGTACCATTTCTAGTAGGACTTGGTCCAGTAACTGTGTTTGTACATCATAGGGAATAGAATTTGCTCATTAATCTCTGATTATGTCTATCTACAATTACTTCATTTCCTCTGCATATCTGCGAGAGATGAGGAGGTTATATAGAAAGGGAGAGATTCCCGAATCCGGGAGACTCTTGGAGAGACGTTTTGGGGGTGCTAGTTCGTTACCTGAAGTAGCAGCCACTTCCCCACCAACCAAGAGAAACGGCAGCTACACGAGTGGCAACGTTCTATGACCAATTTGTAACAAATGTTTTTCTCTAATTGCCAGAATGCTGACGCTTAACTCGAAAGATGGCTTTGTAGAAAGAGAGGCAACTCATCATCAAATTTCTGTGTCTACAAGTGTTTCCGGTGCATGTTTTCCTGCTAATTTCACCAAGTTACTTTTGCAGTTACTGCACAATTAAATAGCGTCAAGAAGTTAGTTGACTTGGACTTCAGGTGGATAGTACCAGGTTGGTACATTTCCTCACTATTCCCCTTGTGATGTTAGAAATTGCTATACTCAAGCTATGGTAGTGTTGATTCCTACTGGCAGCTAAATGATTGGTTCAGAACCCTTATGCTTTAGGCAAAGAGAAGAGAAAGAATATGTATCACCCCAACTAACGCCGCTCGCTTCTGCCACTTTAAAGTACAAGGACCAAAATGAAAACTAGCCTAAAGTACAGGATCGACAGTTTTCCTTTTCTAAACACTAGGAAAGAAACCACGTTGACCAGCTACGCAAGTGATTTTAAAAGTAACTGGTATGGTTAGAAATTTAGAAGTCTCTGTTCCACTTTGATTTTCAGTTTGACTTCAACTTGCAGGCCATGGTAGGAGGATTGAATTCAAAAGCTCACTTGAGAAAGATCTGGTTCTGAAAGAATTTGTTCAGCAAAAGTCGAGTCAGTTTGCTTATATCTAAGCAAGAATTTCAAGACAGTGGATGCACATGGGGATTTTCAACTTGTGAAGCGATGACACCATCGGCAAATGTGTTGACATACCTTGTGACTAGGAGATTTATTCATCTGTGTATATTGGAGGCGAATGCAGAACTCAGAATTTTGGTTTGCTTGCTTGTATTCCAAATAACACGTTGAACTCACTGACTGTTGTCCAATTGCTCAGGAATTTTTCTGTACCATCTGATAACTGTTTTGGCCCCTTTAACATTCCTCTCTCTATTGAGAGTGTGCATCCAAAGTTTGTTTAGATGTCATTAGCCTGACATTGAGCCTGAAAAGCTGTGTAAAAAGTCGTCACCATTTCCGATGACACTCAGTAATCAGAAAATAGAAGTTAGAGAGAAAAATGCCACTCTTGACAGCTTAACTTGTTGATGTTATGATCAGTTGATTCTACAAATTAACAATAACCTGCACATATTTGAGATGTCCAACTTGGCGACTGATTCCATAAACGAAACATACCTGATCCTGCCATGTTCTATTACCATTCCTGAATCTAGTTATCTCATCCTCTCAAATGTTCTACGATTACCATAGGGATATCCCCTTACCTTCAGTGTGGCTGTAACGTACTCTGTTTTCATGCACCACGAAATTGTCATGCAGCTAACTTATACATTGGGCATAGACATGGCTTCTCGAGTTTCGGTTTATCGACAAATTTTGTAGAAGAAACCTTAAAAAACACGAGATGGGCTTCACATGGCAAGTCACTTCATTTAGGCCTTCAATTTTCCCATGATGCTGAACACCAGCAAAATGAGCTGTTCTGGCAGTTCTAATAGACTCGTCCCTTCCCAGGCTTTCTACTTCCTACATACATACAAATGCTCCCAGAATATAAATTAACTACGAGGGTAGGCCTGCGGCTGTGTCAATAAAGTGCCCATCTCCATATAGCATGTGGAGCTAACACCAGAAAATAACAATCACCCGCAAAAAAGGACATCATTCCAAGCCCATCTCCTTGTCGTAATTGCCAATCTATGGGACCAGCGGCTCCGTGTCAGTAAAGTGCCCATCTCCATATGGCATGTGAAGCTAACACCAGAAAATAACAATCACCCGCAAAAAGGACGTCATTCCAACCCCATCCCCCTTTCATAATTGCCAATCTATGGGATCAAGTCCCATGTTCTCCAATATCTGGTTTGTGCGAGAAAAATGCCTGTTTGATTTGTAAGATCTGGTTATTATCTCAAGTAACATTTGACTGCTTGAAAATTGTATCTAAAGGAAGAAAAGGATATGAAGAAATGCTGCATCTGAAGCCACTTCAACAGCTTTCAAGTTATTCAAAAGAGATTGCACGGTCTGGTCTTCGTGTGCACACAGGCAGACATCCTTTAACTCAGTGCTAAACACAGTCTAATTACATGAAGATCGATGATATTTGCACAAATCCATGCCATCTAAATGCATGAAATCAGCCCCAGCAAGCTTTACTAATAATATGCATGGTTCCCTTGACATTTAGCGGCACAAACTTAGTTCTAGTAAGTGAACAACTCTTCAGTTAAAGTCACTGGATGTCAAACCTGACCAGAAGTGAGATGGTTTTCTATTACCCTATAAAGCCATCCGGCACACACTACAAATTGCGCAATGCATGTGAACATTAGTTGTTTCCTAACAAGGTTCGATATGGAAACGTGCTTATCTTCTTTTCAAATATTAATAGCATATCATCTCAGGGTACTTAAGCATTTAGCAAGGTGTTGAATTTGAAGTGTTTGGAGCAATAACTAATAATTATACACAGCCCACCATCTACCATGAAATGTTTCTAGATAGACCTTAAGATCTAATGACTACATGGGAAAGCAAAAGTTACCTGCAACCAAAAAAGCCTCTGTTTGCAGACAAACCAGACGGATGTGCTGCTTTCAGTATGTGATGCTTTGTCTCATCAATCAACCTGCGTTGCAACTGTCATAAGCAAAAAGAGAAGAAAACGAAGTCTTCCTATACTCAATATTTCAACTGCATTCTTATGGAAATTCACTTTACCACAATGCTGATGCCTATACTACGGCTATTGTAACGTTTAAAACAGCATCAGTTCTGATTATCTATCTACTACATGAAGAAGAGGGGTGTAGCTCGTGATTGTGTGTTGGATCTCATGAGGAGCCTCTCCAAATACAACGAAATTGAGACAAACATTTCTAAGCGCAAACATGACATGCTATGACCAATTTGGTAACCCTGACACGTAGGAGCCACATTAGAGCTATGTTGGACATAACCAATAAAGATTTAATTTTGTTGCTCCCAATAAAGCTATTAGGTGTTTCCGCTCTTCATCACACCTCATGACATATCAAGGTTGGTTTTCTTCGAAATGTTCAATTTTGTTGGCCTTCAAACTGTCATTTTTCGTCCAAAAAAAAAACAACAGACCATCATTAGACTTAGGACAATAGATTGGACTTACATATTTCAATTGGTTAATCTTGAAGCTCAAAATGAAGCTATCAGGTAATGCCTCTCTTCATGATAACTCATCACATGTTGAGGTTGGTCTTTGTAAAAATAGAGCATTTCTTTGACCTAGGAAATGTCCATGTTTTGAAGAAACCATTTTTGAGACCTAGGAACACTACATTCATATAATAAAGATTTGCCTGCCGTCAAACCTTCTGAATAACAAGTTTGCTTTCTGTCCATATGTGAGATTTCATTGACTTACCATGTGTTAAGAACGATAACAAGTTTGCTTTCTGTGCATATGTGAGATTTCATTGACTTACAATGTATTAAGTAATCCAAGAATAATGAAGAAACTTTTGTCGTTCTTATTTTAGAAAATTCAGAGTGAAGGTCTTTTCTCTTAGGATTATTGAAAATATCAGTCAATACTCAAATATATGAGCCTATGCAGTCAGCATTTTGCCCATCAATATGCTTAAGCATGTGTACACATGATCCTAGAAAGAGAATGCAGCGTTATTTTCTTGGGGAAGCCTTTTATAATAACAGAGCTATCAAGACAAAAATTGCAAAAGCACCTTCTTTTCTCTTGAGCAGAATTTCCCCAGAGCAGAAAAACTACTCCTTTCTTCTCATGAGAAATTGTTTTAATAACAGCATCGGTAAATTGCTCCCATCCTTTCTTTGCATGCGAGTTAGCTTGATGACTTCTGACTGCAAGAAAGCATGCGGGTCATGTGACTCAGATAATAAATATGCAGCTTAGATTTTTCTTGTGTGTGAAATCCATACCATGCGCTTCTTTAAGTGTCGACAGCTATCACAACCATCAGTAAAAACTTCTCAAAGTCATCAAAATAAAGTATTTCCCAGCCTTAAAATGTTAACCAAAAGAAAAGATATTTTCTTAGTTAGCTTGACAATGCTGATTGGATTGGTTAGTAGAAGGTTTATATGCATTCTCAGAGCACAACTCGTCACATTACTTACTTGACATACTCATGCCAGTCCAAAAATTATAACTTTTCTATAGATATGGGTAACCCCTCTTTGGAGAGAACTGATGGTAGGAAGATCTGATTTTTGTCTTTCAGGATAGCACGGTTATATGGAAAGTAAGCATCATAATAAAGTATGATATCCGTCAGAATTGATCTCGTTGCAAAATTTCCAACACATAATAAATCGTCCTTTACTATTTAAATTTAAACTCATTTTGGTGTTCGACACAATAATTTTGGTTTGTGTACAAAAAAAGAATAGATATGCATGGTTTTATTGAAAAGTATGAATCATTTTACCAAGAGCAACACGTGATCCTACTGCCTCAATAATCATCTTTACTGTTCAAATCCCTGTTTCTTAATATCAATAATTCGAATATAACTTTTAGGAGAGGTAAAACATAGATATGACCAATGTAAAATGCATGCCTAGAGAAACAGACCGCACAACTTCATCAATATTTATAAAAAAAAAGCTTATCAATATTTAAAATCAGTGCCTTTTATTACGTATGTATATTCATATTGTCAGTGAAAATTAAGATTGTACATAGTTAAAGGGTAAGATTAGGGAAAAAATCAAAACCAATAAAGAATCCTCAAAAGCCTCACCGCCTCTTCACTACACTTTACTCGATATACTATATTTCGCTAGATGTTAAATATTTTTTGGAAGACAACAGTAATGTTGGTTAGGTGAAAAGTAGTAGAGTGTGCCAAAGAAATCAAGATTCATTAAAAGTTCCTCTAGCAGACACGTCACCCCATTACTATTCTCCACCCAATATTTTACAAAGAATATGCATTCGTAATAGGGTGCCAACCCTGACTGCTCTCATATTTAAACAAACTTCATTACTCATATCTATCATGGTCAAGTTGATGTCTCTAAGGGTCTTCAACCTTACTGAGTTTTCATCTCCATTTCAAAGGAACTTGAAAGCCAAGGTCAAATTAGAAAAGATTGAGCTCTATAAAGTTACTGAGCATGTGCTCTTGTGTGTTTACTATGAAGGGAGTACGCTGGATTGCTTCAAGCATCGTGTGACATGAATGATAGGCTTGGCACGGCATAAACAGCTATACAAATACATATACTATTACCTAGTGCTATGAAAATATTATGCCTTCTCTAGTCATTTTACCTTCTTAGAACATTTTCTCTCTAGAATACTTTAAATTCATAGAATTTCAAGCTCAAATAGCCATATTGAGGAGTAGAAGCAGTTGCACCCTAAATAGATAGGAATATCCAGATCTAAATAGCAACTCTACGGACTTTTCTCTTTGCTAATGAATAACTTCATGGACAAGTTTTCTATTTGACTGATAATGTAATTATCCTCATGACAAGCGAATTCATTGGATGTTCAGCTTGCACGATAAACTTACCAGTGAGAACAGCATTGAGCAATAAAACACCCTACAAAAAACATAAGAATCACAGTTAAGCGAATATATTCAGAAGACACATGACAGAGCAAGAGCCTTTAAATTCACTCCATTAAGGGGAATCATTGGATGCAATTAGCTTTTCCATCCACCTTACCCCCACTTCATCCAATTAATTGTTTATGAACAATTTTTTTATGAGCCAAATATACTTTTATTAAAAGACACGTCATTCCAGTACATCAGCAATAACAAGAACGGAATACAAGAAACAGAAAACTCAAAGCAAAGCTATAGCTTAGAAGCGTTAGAGCAAGAAGCCCAAAGATGATCACAAGTGAAGCCAATTATTTCTTTAAGAACTAGTGATTCGTGGTCATAACAACAAAATATAGAAGATATCTTCACTGCAGAAAGAACCACTCGGATACATATTTAATCTGAGCCCTAACTTAAGAAGATACAAAGCTATAAAACTGTTAATCTCCCAAAGAGACAAGCCAGTCACCTCATTGAATCCCATTATAAGCTAGTCCAAGCAAGTGATTTAAGATATAGTCTTTGAAGAAGGGACTGGGAAAGTTGCAACATTGATTGAAAAGGATATGTTTTATAGGCTCATGAGTTTGAGTTCTCGAGACACTAAGAAGTCAGGACTAGGAGGACAAAGTTGAGCACCATGAAAATTGGACTCGACAAAATTATGGCAGAAAGTGGGACAGCAACTATATAAAGCTGGAAATGTAATCCAGCCTCATTTGTACATAAATACAAAACAAAAGGTGAGGAATTAGATATATGTTGATAGTTGTTTGATCAGAAACTATTCATATTTGAGATGCTTATTTTAAAACCAGAATAGGCATACATCCCAAATCATATTTTTTACATTAGTATCAGTACCTGAGCAGACCATCTCTCGAGATTCCCATGAGAAGGAATCGAGCAGCCAAGATCTTGTTTTAGCTCCTTAAAAATGTTGGCAAGACTCGAGGGAAGCTTAATGCCCTCAGGGACAGAGAAGGCGAGTCCCATGGCTTGACCAGGTCCATGGTAAGGGTCCTGCCCAAGAATCACAGCCTTCACTCTATCGAATGCGGTCGAGTTCAGTGCATTAAAGATCAAATGCTGAGGCGGATATATAACAGGTCCCTTAACATTGCCAGCAGCGCAAGACGTCTCAACTTGGAGAAACTTGCACAGATTCTTCGCATACGGCTTCTGAAGCTCACCCGGAAGAGCCTCGAGCCACGTCTTCTCCACCAACAGCTCCTCCAGGTTCACATAACCCCCGCCTTCAGCTGCAAATTTTTTCCCCACATTTTCAAAATATCAAACCTAAAAAGAGAGGACATCTACTCAAAAACCAACAGCTTTATCTTCTAAAAAATCCAACTTAACGTTACACTCGCATGTTTAAGCATCAAATGTGACCATCACACGGACTAAACAGGTACTTCCAAACAAAGACAAGAGTAGGTCAAGTTGAACATTTTCAAGCACGTTCCCTGAAAACTGACTACTTTTTTTCCGACAGCAATTAACAAAATCGCCTTAAAAGCAAACCTCCGAAACAGGGCTAGATGCAGTTCAATCGATGCAATGCGAGACAAGCCTAAACCAAAAACAACCCGCCGAAATTAATCGTTTATTTTAAATAAATTAAAAAAAAAAAAAAAAACCTTGAACTCCGGAGAGAGTTTCACACCTTTGGAGCGGGAGATTTTATCGGAGCAGATTTTGAGGTTACGGCGAGACTTGGCGAGGAGCTTGTTGAGTTCGATGCGGGATTTCTGAGCAGGCGTGAGATCGGAGGAGGAGGTTCCGTCGCCGTCGGGGACGGTGGAGAGGGGCTTGGCGACGAGTTGGGCAGGGGAAGAGGAGGAGGGAGAGACTCTGAGACGCTTCGACGGCGGCCGCTGGAAGAAATCGATCAGGGTCTTCGACGGCGCCATTTCCATTCGGCCCCGTTTTCCCGGCAAAATCACTTGTGGAAGATGGGGGAGCGAGTGTCGACTTCTGAGTCAGCGCGCGAGGAGGACGGAGAAGCCCGCGCTTTTGGCTATTATA
Source organism: Rhodamnia rubescens (assembly GCA_021437795.1). NCBI lineage: Eukaryota > Viridiplantae > Streptophyta > Magnoliopsida > Myrtales > Myrtaceae > Rhodamnia > Rhodamnia rubescens. The sequence continues at coordinate 993,698 of JAILYA010000021.1, forward strand.
TATATATAGGTATATATGTATATATGGTCGTATTTACGAGCAAAATTTACGGGAATTAATTTTTTCAAATTAATTTTATCAATGCCCTTTTTATTTGAAAAAAATAATAATGATCAAATGGTATTTTCGTCTTTTTCTTTTGCAAGTTTTTTCTGTGTTTTTTTTTCTTTTTTCGTTTTTCTTTTATCCTACTTTCTTTCCTTGATCATCGCCGGATTCAAGCTGGGGCCGCACTCGCCAGCGTTGGGCGAGGGCTAGGTGGGCAATTGTAGCCCTTGCTAGGCCCGGGCTTTCCTTGCTCGACGTTGGCCCAGGCGAGGGTGAGGGCCATTGGAAAATAAATTTTGTCATCAACCGTTACGTGAAGTAGATTGATGTGTGCATCACGGATATGACCTCCTCGATGGAAGTGGTGACAAGGGCATTGATCCCATCGTTGGGATGAGGGTGACGCTGCACGGCGCCGCATCACCTGGTCAGGGCATGTAGGTGACGGATCAGGAGGAGACGACGCGGGGGGGGGGGGGGGGGGCACGCGGGGGAAGAGCTGGATCCAAAGAGGAGGCGCCTAAGGGATGACGCGATTCAAGTTTGAGCCATCGTTCCAGCGTAGACGAAGAGTGCCTTCTTTTTTGGAGGATTGAGCTCCGCAGTCGACGTCATAGACGGTGGATCGTGGCTGGGAGGGGGGAGGGGAAAAAGAAAAGAAAGAAAGAAAAGGAAAGTAGAAAAAAAAAAGAAAAAAATTATAAAAAAAAATAAATGACAAAAATGCCATTCGGCCAGACTATTCTTTAAAACGAAGGGACATTCAAGCCGTTATTTGAAATAATGACTACTTTGAGCCCTTATTCCAGGACAATTGATATAAGGCTCCATTTACTACTCGATAAATAAATAATTTAGAAAAATATCTTTTTAAAGATGGATCGTTTATTATTCTTAGATATTTACCAAATTGAATGAAGGAAAGCTATTTTTATCGTTCATAAAAATATTTAAACAATAATTATTATCGATAGCAAAAATATTTTTCATCAACTAATTATTTCAAATCAATCGTTTTAAGTAAATATTTTTTTAATCATTCGTTCTTCGTGAAACAAACAAAATCTATGTATAAAGAGAATATAGGAAGATGGCATGGTACAATGCATGGTGTCCTCGATGGGATCCGTTATGTTGTGGCATTACAATTGCATTTGGGTTTTTGTGCCGAGGAGCAAAAATTTAGGGATACCACGATTATCATTATCTTTAGGATTTACGAAGGTGATGTCTAAGGGCACGCATGATAACTATTTTATTTTTAAAATCAATTTCGACTAGAAATAGATTTTCTATTTTTAGTTTCTAAATGAGCTTTTGAGCAAAAAAACGCGTTTGATAATAATATAAAATTTATATTCTTGAAACATAAGTTTATTTGATAACTATTAAAATTTTCTATTTCTGGAATATTATTAACACAAAATCTTCCACAAAAATTTTTTACTTCATTTTTAATTTTTTTAAAATTTCTTTTAAAAAATAATTTTTATTATTAGAAAATATTATTTTCTATCTAAAAATAAAAAATTATTATTTATTTTTTACTCCGGAGACTACGGTGGTTGTGGTGACCAACGGAGGGTGGCAATGGGCGGTAGAGGTTGGTGGTCGGCGGCGGCAGGTGGTGATCGGTGCTTGACGTCATTTATAAGTTTGCTTGCATTTTTTTTTTCTTTTTTGTCCTTAACTTTTCTTTTCTTTTTTGGGTCCTTGACTATTGAAATGGGAAAAATATACAAGGGGGCCTTCTCTTCCGATTCACACGGATAACCGCATCCGTAGAAGGATAAAGCCCCGTATTTACCAGTCGCATTTTTCTTTCCCCCTTAAAGGAGAGCTCTTAGGTGGTACTAGCTTCCATCCAGGTATTTCTACCAGCTTGGAAGATTGCCAGGCATTTCCTAGTGAATTCCTCCGATAGACGCCAGACAATAACATCGTGGTTATGTTCATTTTTTTTATCTCTGTCCTAATCAAGTACCCAGTTTTCTTTTCGAACATGGCAATCTAGTGGGCAAGCAAGAAGAAGAAGGGAAAAAGAAAAGAAGCACAATAGTTATATTTAGATTCGAGATGGCAATCTCAGTTGGCATGTTTCCATAATTTTTGCTAAGGAAGCACCGCCAACGAAACGAGAAATACGACACACGGCACTTCCCTTTACCGACGCCCCACATTGAGCCAGATCAGAAAAAGTTGAGATACATAATTGACTAAAATGAAGTTTAGGTACTCAACTGAACACCGAGGAAAGTATGTGACCACCGATGTGTTCACTTTTTCTTTCCATGTTTAGCTAACAACATAGGTTCTTTAATTTTTCCTCACCTACGTATTAAAGGATACAAGGCGAGCAACCCATAGATTTGAGCTCAGTATGTCGACTTCAAAGGACCAAACGCTACCAGATCATTACCGGCAGTCACCGTGCATGTAATTGTCCCTTCACGGCTAATATTGACCCGATGACGCTTGCAGCGCCGCTCAGAAACTATGATAAATTAGGAAAGACAATCCACATGCATTGTCCAACTTCATCAAATGCATTCAGATCTCTCACTATACTTGCTCCATCTGCTGAATAATAAATACTAATTAAAGGAAAATGATCCATAACTTGACTATACACATATGCGGCCGTGAGATGAGCTTCAACTTGAATCCTAAAAGAGAAAGAAGAGCCACGACATGTAAGAAGATCAACATATACTCATCCACATGGGCAACATCGCAATGCCATTGACATGAAGCTTATCCAAAGTGCCAATGTGGATATTGACAAGAACCAAATAGAGTGAAACTGAAGGACAATACAACACTAGAATATATCATCGAACAGTGTTGACCTTGCTTGTGTGCAGATGTCAATCATGTAAAACAGACCCACATGTTTCATGATGCCCTAGAATATAACGAAGAACATTCTTGACCTTGCATGTGTGCGGATGTCCATCATGTAAAACAGATCCAGATGTTATACTTCATGAAACAAGGAAAACACCAGCCTGCAAGTCATAGAGTTCATCAGAAATGTCCAGGGGATCAAACCGAAAATTTGATACCATTACGAATTCAATGAGAAGCTTTTGGATTGTCTTACATCTCTAACCACAAATTTGTCCAAAAAATTCAGACGTGGTAGTAACCATTCTGACACATAAGCTAGGTCACTTTCTTGAGATTTTGGCATGGCAAGATGATCATCTGCAGGACAAAGAATGTCATACCTTAGTGCCGTAAAATACTAATTGTCCAAGTCAGTATAATTAGCCAACAACTTTCAGCAGAAGAAAATTTCACAAACCTGAACCTTGCACGAGTATCTTATGCGTAACAAAGGACTGGCACCAGAAAAGAAAAAGGCAACATTTCAGTCTTATGCAACAAAACATTCAAAAGCTCCAGTGCATCGGGTTACTGGTATAATATTCATCAATCAAAAGAACGACCACAAGAAGGATCAAAGAGAGAGAGAGACTGGTGCTACAGTGCAATTGTCAACATTTGTACTTGTGCTTTGAAGCAACAATTCACTGAGTAATAACTAAGTTACAAGAACATATCTGCAAAAAAAAAAAAAAACAAAAAAAAAAACAAAGTTACAGGGTAAAAGAAGAAATAATAGAAAAAAACGAATATGTGGCACTCAAATAAGTGCCACACATCCATTAAAATTATGAAGAAGTGATGTTGGAGAATACATCCTGAGAGAAGATGAGTAAAAAGCATGACATTTAAGAAAAGTTCAAGCTTCCATTTTCTTCACCATATTCGCTCAGAAAGTATGCCAAATAAGTGTTATAAAGAGGGCCATTCACCGAGATATAGGATGTATAAATATGTCGACAATCAGTGAAAACCCCACATAAGGGTATACTCATGCAGACTCTCAAAGTCCAGAAGATTCCTCAGCACAAAAGAATAGAGAACAATTCAGAAACGACCTGCCAGATAGATGGCATATAGTCACGGAAATAAGGTTTCTGAAGCCTTTCTAATTCACTGCTTGTGTCAGGAGTTCCTGAGGAATGGCCATCTTTTGAAATTCCTGTAAGAAAAGGCATTGTAATACAAAAGTCAAAGAGTAATTCCTTATATTGAAGAAACCAAAATAACATAAACCAGAGTCCCAGATTAAAGCAGTAAACACTTTCAAATTAATGGTTTCGGATTTCAATTGGCCAGTGAATCGAAGAAGCAATAGAGAAATAAAGATCAAACTTTCAACCAGGGTTTTGCAAAGCAAGTTTCCATAGTAGATAACATGAAGCAAAGTATTTGTCCCACAGAATAAAATGCAAAACCTAACCTACAACTCTCTGCAGTTGTGAATGATGAAGACATTGACGTAGTAAATACAAAGGACAGGAGCTAAGGAGGGCCTTGAATCAAATAGACAGGAAGCTATGGTACATGTTTTAGGCCATGTAGTTGAAACTCTTAACAGTTAACACTTTGGATGGAGTTAACAATCATAGTGTATAACTGTGGTTAACAATTGAATAGATGACGTAAAATATCTGTGCTCTTGCACATGGTTTTCTCCATATGCATTCACATGCAGAATATTACCATGTCTCTAAACTCTTACCTCTTGATCTCATTCCCAGTTGTCCCTACAATGGCAGTTTTTGTAACAATAACAAGCATGGGATGGATCAACAACAGCTTTCTCAGATCTTCCACTACGATCTCCAATACATTCTGCAAAGAGAGGCATTTCCTAGACATTACAAATTTCTACAATATCAGGTAAACCCGGAAAAGAGAGGAAAAGAATTTGAAAATGGTTGTGCAACAAAATTTAGTGCAGTACCAAAAACTGAATAACATCATTTTTGTACAATGTATGAATAAATAAATTTGGATCTAACACAGATTCAATGAAGACAACTATAAGAGAAAGCTATGCAAAAGGAGAAAAAATTCACACCTTTGTAGAGCTGATTATATGGCAAGATAGCCCAGCAATGTCTAATTTGAAAAGAAAAGCAAGCAGAATAATGTATAAACCAGGGACGATGATCCACTTAACCGTTCACCATAACGTCCAATTAATAACTGTATTCACGATTGCTTGCCAGGCTATTGTTGTCATGACTATGTATTACCCTTTTTCTTTCTATGATTCCTATTTATTGTTGTTAAACATCCATATGTTTGGTTTTTGACTATATCTGAAATAGAGAAATATTTCACAGAATCAAATGATTGAATTTCGCATTTGTGAGGGCTGTGTTTGTGTCGTGTCAAACCCAAATGATAAGACTGAAGGTCATTACCTGTTCTTACCCCCAAGAGGCAATGTCGTGGAAGCACGATCAACCCAATGAAATGCACCAATACTGTCAAATAAAGTTGCAAATGAATGGTAAGCACCTAACAATTGCATGACGTAAGGGTGTATGAGCAAGGAGAGAGAGGGCTATTAGTTATATCAGCCAGTTGTTGCTGTGTGGATTGGGGCTGCATTCTTCTTGCTTGCTACATGGATCTCAGTAAAATTCTATTGGTGATTTGGAACTTAATATTGCAAAAGAATACATGATTGGATGTTACTCCACTATGCTTGGGAAGAACAGTGAGATGGCTTTGAAGGAGTTGAGTTTGCCCCAGACCGAAGTCCATTCAATTGGCAATATTTGCTGAGATCCATGATAAATAGCAGCCTCAGTCTCTTAAATTTACCACGGTACATCTTTCTTTTTTCCTTCGTTAGAAGCTTCTACAAGTATGCATTGTACTGTCAAAGGAAAAAACCAATTATTTTACCTGAAAAAGTTCCACCGTCTACTTAGGAAATGATTCTAGTCCATGTATTCCACTAATCTATTTAAACACATGAAAGCTAGAAATGGACTAAATTCAAAAGATTTATGCCAAAAAAAATTGAGTACAATGATGCGACTTGACTTCATCAGATTCCATGACAAACCTGTCAATCATGAGCAAATGAGCACCGATACCATTGGATTCCTTTTCTTTTTGAAGCCGGTGATGCAGTGTCTGAAACAATAAGCACCTGTGAGACCAACGCTACTTTCGTGAAGTGCAGAAACTATATTTAAAAGGTTTGCCAAGGCATCAGTGGGTATCTGAGTAAATATTTTGGGGAACACATACATAATGTATGAATATGTCAGGATCTCAGTTAAGAGTAACCTATTGTCAAATAAAATCAAGTGATGCTTGTTTAATTCACAATCAATGCTTGGAGAGTTAATTAGTCGGTACTTTTGAAACATCCAAAAAAAAATTTGCAGATTTAGTTTAAGTATTTAACTATCTGTGAGAAATAATATTCGTTTTTCTGGTAAAAATAAGGTGGAAATACATTTGTAGAAAGGAATGATAGGTAAGTGGTCTGACTGATCAAAACCTAGATATACACTTACTATTTATATCATAGATGACTATGTACCAGATATCCAGACATACTTGATTTTTTAGCCTATGCTCCACACATCCTTCTGCTTCTTCTAATTCTCATTCATGTTTTTCCCTTTTTATTTAAGTTTCACTAACTTCAATGAAAACTATCATTATTAAAATTTCTCGAAAACACCGATCAGTACATAACATGAAAGCTGCCCCCTGAAGAGAACTAATCAGCTAAGGATCAACCCGGTGGGCAGAATGGTTTGAAACTCTATATCAAGGATATGACCTCTTACTTTTAGAGTCGCAAGCAGCTCAAAACTATCATAGCAGCGAATGTAGGAGAATTGTCTCAAGGACATCTTAAGGATTTCCTCATTGCCGGCAGTAGATGAGCACCCTGCCCAAGAAAAGCAACGCACTGAGTCCCATAACTTCGAACAATTTCACCAAAGCCTTAAATAGTTCAATATCATGAGCTCATCATTGCTTATTCGAAAGAGGTGGTCTTGGCTCACCATTAACTTGCGCGATCCGGTGTCTGAGCATTTCCACTAGCCTCAAGACATCAAATCGACAATCCAAGTCGATGTAGAGCACCGAAAGGCCAAGTCCGCCGTAGTGCACCCCATTCCACACTTTCGGGAGAATGCAGCTCACTGCAGTCTAGATAGGCGTTGCAGCGAAGTTTCAGCAATCAGCACTTGCTACTACTAACAGGCGAAACAGTCGCTACTCGCCGTCCCACGAGTGCAAGCGATTTCGATGCCACCAACGATATTCTTGCTTAGGAGCACTAATTTCACGCCGGAAATCCGGCGAAAAGGGAAGAAAAGGAATGACCTGAGTGAGGATTTGGGTTTTGGCGGAAGGAGAGGGACCAGCGATTTCGACGACGTTGGCGACGCGGAGAGGGATCCTGTGGAGCGGAGGAGGGAGCGAGAACGACGGACGCGACGTCAGGACTCGATCGAGCATCCGCTTCGCGCTCTCGTCGCCACTGATCCAGCTCTTTACGTCTGCTTCGCTCATTCTTCTCGCAGGCCTTCTCTGAAGCTGGTGAAGAGGAGAGAACTGAGGGGGGAGTAGAAGTTTGAAATTCCAGTCCCTACGCTTCGTGATAACATCACTCGCGTCCTCCTACGCCCATTAAAAAAAAAAGAACATATATAAATTACACAAACATTTTTATGATTATGGTAATAAATATTTTGAAAGCACGTGTTAATAAGATGTTTTTTTCGTTTTCCGCTTTTCGTTTTCAATTCTTTGAGTTCGCGAAATAATTCAAACCGAGCCCAACTTTTATATCAACTAAATTAAGCATTGAACTCCGATGCCATTGACAATTTCAGCCCTCTAAAGTTTCTTGAGTAAAAGTTGTAAAACCTTTTTTGGGCTCCATTAAAGTTGAATAAAGCCCACAGTCGGAGGCAGGTATCGTTTGCTTTGGCTGTAATGCAATTTCGAAAAGCAGAGGAATTAGAAGACAACAATATTTGCGTTAAGTGAAAATCATGTTTTCTGTGTGCAAACTTTTTTTTTTTTTTTTTGGGGTCAGAATAGACGCAAATTTATAAAATCATAGCCCTACCAAACAACCCTCAAAGTAACATTCTGAAAATGCGGGGCACTTGTCTTTGAGTTTTGAGCTCTTTCGAAGCCAAGACTTTGCATCGATATCTTTAAAATTGTGTAATCAAATACCAAGATTGTGACTCGAGGGCTATTAGCTCCAAACGCACCCATAGTCCCAAAAAACGCATATCAACATTCAAAGTTTTTCAAGTAAAGTGATACTTTTTCAACAATGTTAAAAAATTCAAAATATCACAAAAATTATCTTTGTCAACACCGACCACGCCACGTCAAATGACCAACGTCCACGTTACCAATTTCCATCCAAAATTAACCAAATGGACTCAATTGACAAAATATGAAAAATTTTAAAACTAAATTGACACAATTAAAAGTTCTAATATTGAATTAGCACAAATGCAATAAATGCAAGACTTTTTTGATAATTTTTCCACTGAAAATCACCTACTACTTTTAGGTTATGAAGATATCACTTACAAGGTCAAGGACTGGTAGAGTTCTTTCCACTGGCATCAGAACTGCTATATGTCTTACTAACAGCTTTGATCACCTATGGTATCGTATAAAGCTTCTAAACAGCATGTATTGCTGCTACAGAAATCGGTGCCATCAAGACACCATGATATTACAGACGCTCAAATATTTCAACCTTCTTCACAGCAAGACCTCATAATTGACCACCAATCAAAACACTTTTCTACTTCCTCCAATTCATAAATTTCAAGCGAAGTTGAATATTCCCAGGCGGCATCCAAATCGAGGCGAGAATACTGCAAGTGATAAAGTTAAGGCATAGGTCATTAGGTAGCTCCACTTGATTTAATCCTATTGCGCATCAATCTGAATCAACGATGCCCCCCTAAGTTTTGGCTAAAAAGTCCATAAATATTGTCCACTCCTCTTTTCAGCAGATACAATTGAGGTTAAAGATAAGATGCGCCGAACAAAGAAAGTAGTGTCAGTTGCATTCAGAGAGCAAAATGAATAAGTCCTCGTCAGTAATTGCTCCCATCTCCATTGCTCTTTCCAGGGCACTGAATCCCCCGCCATCCTTGATAGATGGCCGTGCTCCTCTGCATAATTAACACACTAGTTAATACAACAAGTCATGGACATGGTAGACCCAGTTTCTCTCAATTAGCCTTCAGTTTCTCCAAAAGATGCCACAAGTAATAAGGCCATCTACTATTTCCATCCGAAATTAAAAATGAAGCTCCACTGCTACGGGGTGATCTAGTGAGATTCAACAAGACAATTCAAGATCCTTGAGAATGGTGAACAAACCTTTGCCTAACAAAATGACTATCCAAATCTGGCAATAGTCTGTCCAAATGTATAGGCAACCTTTGTGATAAGTTGTGGAGAGCAAAATGATTTTTTGTCTTTTATCTTTGTCTTGTGAGAGAAGGCATTGAGTTTTCTACACACATTGATATGAAACTGAATTACCTTTTGAGAAGAAACTTTGACAACGAGTTGTTTCCCATGGATATGCAGTGGTGCAAAGGAGTCCTTCCATGGTAATCTCGCATATTTACATCAGCACCGAATTGCAGCAGCAGCTCAAGCATCACTGGATCTCCTTGATGACATGCCAAATGCAATAGCGAACAACCTTGAAGACAATTTGCAGGTTCTCTGGGATCGTTCATTCGCAGGCAGTTGGCTGGATCATTCTGATTTATGTCAATTGAATTTGAAACAAAGTTGTGATAGGCCTCAGTTCCATCGACTTCATCAAAGATGGTATTAACGATATTCATATCTGATGTCACCACAAGCCGATATACATCTCGCAAATCGTTGGTCTTGACTGCTTGCCAGATACTCTTGGCGTGCAAATTCCCAGAAGATTGGGAGTCTTTGACGACGAGCAGCTTTTCGACATACTAAAAATAAGAAACAAAAATGAATTTATTTTGCAACTTCAAGATTATGTACATTATTTTTCCAACACAAGGAAGGAAGATGCAAGTAAGCAATTGCTCTTGATAATCCGCGCATGAGCACACACACAAAAAATTGTTCCCAGCTAAAAAGTGAGCCACAAATGACATGGATATCAAGACGCATCGATGAGACATATTTAACCTCCGGACTTTTCTTTTTATCTAGAGGTGTTGACACAGTCTCTGAGGACAATTGTATGTATACATCTGTCTTGGAGATCTATTTAATGAAGAAGAAGAAGAAGAAGAAGAAGAAGAAGAAGAAGAAAAGGTTAAGAGCTAATAAACCCTTGTTTACCATCAAAGGAATTTACATCATGGGAGGCTGTTATTAGTGGAATCTGAGAGCCTTTAAATTAATCAGAAACATGCATTCATTAAGACTAATATCAGAATTAAAATTAAAAGTACGGATCCGCACTATGTTATCAAGCCCTGAACATAAAACAAGAGAGGCTGCAAAAGACATGAATGAAACCTTACAACTAAGTCTGAACTACTACTGAACAGGTCGACAATTGTCTTATGCAGCATTGGATGTGGATAAGATCCACCATAGAGAGAATGCGTTAAAAATGCTATCAAGTTAAAAGCTAATTGTAACTTTCAAGAACTTAACATTTAACCGATGGTAAGTCCATCCTCATACTATCTACATAGTTTGATAGAAATATAAAGTGAATAGTACCTTAGCATGTATGTACTTCTCCTTATAAGATACCACGTCATTTGGGCAAGGTTTACTCATTGAAGGGACAGCACCATCTGGTGCTTCTCTGCAGAGGATTTTCACTTTCAAATATAGAAGTAACAAAGATCAAGAACTGCCAGAAAAACCAATTAATTTATCACTATAGTCAATAAAGATACCAAACCCCCTAAAAAATGAAACCCACATGATTAGCAGATCACTCATCAAGTGTCTACAGAAGCAGCAGGCCAGTCGAGCTGATAGAAGAAGCATGACAAAATAGTCTATATGCAAGGATATTGGACACCTTTTAAGCTTATCAATCACGGATCATCTATTTTTCATGTCAGCTTCTCTGTACAAGAGGCTTGAGGGCCAGTATCCTAAAATGATTTTTTTTTCTTTTGGTCCAAATGCTAAAAAGATTAAAAGGTTCTTGATGAAAGTGTCAAATACAATTTACCCTTTGTTGAAGGTTGCTTGAGCTAACCATGGGAGTATGGCATGGGTTATTTCAACGGGCTTTAGCCCGGTACTCTGCTTGGGGCATTTTCTCATTAAAGTTAATCGTTTTGGAGATAGAACAAGATGTTTTTCTTTTGTTCATGCTAATAAGTTTTGTTCTGCTTGCAAAACTCGCTTTCCCTCCAAAATTTGAAAAAGAGAAAGAAATGTTTTAAGTTAGACAAAATTATCAAACAAATAATCTGAGTCTAGATGCTACTATTTATATGTTTAGAAAGGTTGCGAGTGTTCAGTATAAAATAAAAGTTGAACTATGAGAGCTGCAAGAAAAGGAAAGAGCAATTCTTGGATGTGTTATCGTGCATCAGGGAAACAAAATAAAATAAGAAGGGAGACAAAGTGGAGAACATCTATACATCTTGACAAATGACATACACAATGGCAAGAGAACACCTGAAGTGCCAAAGTTTGTGTATGCCGCTCATTTTGGTGCCAATATTTTTCGCCCGCTAATTTAAGTTCGGAGGAAAAAGATCACTTAAGTGCCAATAGCTAAAGATTCCGGTCAAATAGTCCATGTGGCATTTTTTCACTAATTTTTTAATATTACGCGGATTTTTTTAAGTCAGTCCACATGGCAATTTTATTTAAAAATAAGAGTCCAAGTGGACTGACTTTTTACAAAATAAGCTTTTTTTTTTTAAAGTTAAATTAAATTTAAAAAATAAGCTAAAAACTTTAAAAGAAAAACAAGAAAAGCAAGTTGCAGCGACGAGGGCTTGCACAGCCCTGGCAGCCACCCTGGCCTGGCCATCACTGGGCAAGCTAGGCCTTGCTGGCACTTGCAATGTCCTTCTGCGCATACAAAATTAAGAAGCAAAAAGCAAAGGAAAAACTCGATTTATCTAATTTGATGAGAAAATCAATTCTGTTCCTAACCATCCACTGACTTTTGCTAAGGAAGAACTATATTCATCTAGTTTATCTCATTTCATGAGAAAATCAATTCTTGTAAACAATAGACAAATTCACTTCTCTATATGAATGGTATGTACCACTGCAGAAAACCATGAATTACATCAGTGAACTGCAGTGTTTAGACTAAAATCATCTCCATCTATTCAATATCCGCACATTGCTCCAAAGTGAGGATACACATTATTTCTTGATTGAAGAAGGGAAAACCTTTCATCTTCCAGGATAATTCAACTACATGGTTATGATCTGATACAGGGCTTTCCTAAGAAAATTTTCCATCGGGCATATGTTCATGGCAACTTTGATTCTAAGTTTGAGCAGCAACTGAACACACATATTATACTCTCGACAGAATACCTTCTTTTCCACGGAAACAAGTTGAAATCCTATAAATGCCATTAGGTAGTTAAGTTAATGCTGAACAAAAAAGTGACTTCAAAATCCAACCAATCTACACCAGCAGTACTGCACAGCCACATGACTAGCAATCAAAACCCTAGGGGATAATTCAACAGTGAGCTTTGAAATTAATCAGAAAAAAAAATCTTACTTTACTGTTTCATCTTGTAGCATCCCCTCCCATATAGAGTTGCAGTAACTGTTACCCAATGCACGGAAGAGATCCAAAACAGAAGTTTCCCATACTTTGACATCTAACGTTAGAGATCGAACCTGCAATGCATCAAAATGAGACCTTTCAAATTATTTCATTTTACCAGCAACCCCAGGTGCAGGCTACCAATAACTGTTAGAAACTAGTCACACTAAACTAAAAGTCAGAACATCATGTACAAGGATACACTATGAATAACCAAATATAAACATTTTTTTTTTTTTTAAAAAATATAAACATTTTCAGTCACGTATAGATGTATAGTTTTTTCTCTTCCTAGTATGATTTATTTAAGACAGTGTACTGACAGAATAAGGCATGCTTGCAAGGCCTTCTACACTGAAATGTCCTGCATAGATGTTCTAATCACTAAAACTGTACTTTGCGCTGTACCATATCTTACTTATATCCAATAGCCACCTCACCCGCTAACTCTCAACCAAAATATCTCCCCATCTCCAGAGAATAATTACTTGACAGGCCAATGAATGGAGGAACATAAATACTCATTTTGCCAGTGAGAGAACCAGAGGTTTGTAAAATAATCAAGTGGTTTGAGTTCTTCGTACTCATGGTTCAACTACTAAGTCAGAACATTTGCTCCTCCAAAATGGTAAATCTAATCAACAAAGAAGCACTTCAAAATGAATAGACCAAGAAACCTAAGAATGCAGCCCCATGGTGGCACTCCTCGATTCAAATCTGAGCATTTAAGGGTTAAGATGGGCACCATCTATGAAAACATGACAAGCTTATGATAATAAAGCTCTTATATCAATTTCACTAGCAATGAAGCTGCCACAGCAAGCATCTATGGTTAGTGAAAACATCATGATCATCTATTGCATTGTTTTTTGTCTTTAAGAACAGAAAACTTCCACAGGCACTACACACAGAGGCGGATAAATATTAAACCAGGCTATTGAGTTTCAAAAGGAGCGAACCTTGGAAATATGAACACCAAGATTGCGGTGGACGCCAGAGCATTTGATGCATAATAAAATACCAAGGTTGAGTGAGGCCCAATCTGGTTCAGGTGAACCACATTCTGCACAAAGGTCATTTCCAGGTATACTCCTTAGAATCGTAGCCACAGTGTCTTGTCCATCAAGCTTGATCATATCTTCGGAGCTATTATTTGTGTCCATTGATCTAAAACCACGAGAAGCACTGTTCTTAGTAGTTTCTGCACTGAGATTTGGCTGCAAGAAAAAACAAATTAATTTGTCTTTAGCAGCAGCTCTATATTAAACGAGTGGAAACCCTTTTCCAAAGGGACAAACCTGTTGAAGAAAATGCGAATTGAAAAGAGAAGCAATTGCTCCCTTGATTTTGTTTACCCAATCCATCCTATCTGTTTCATTTTCAGCCTGAAAAAAAAAGTAAGATAAAGGTGGAAAATTCTTGTAGATGTTTTCCTTTTGGTAAGGAAAAACCACATGAGTTATTGACAAATATTGAGCAAGTACAGGAAAACAGTACTTAGAGTTCAGAGCATTACCAGCCTTGCTAATTGTCTACCAAGCGCCTCCTATTGAAAGGTCTAGATGTCGGATTCTGGATAACTACTTTATTCTTAAATAGACATGAATATGTGGTAGACGTTGTCTCATGGGAACTAAAATCCCCACAATTTAAATAACTACGAGTGATATCACCAAGTACCTATTTTCATTTCTTTTCTATCCAGCAAATGACCAGAAATATATTCCTTATTCAGTTCCAGCCAAGAAATTCCAAGAAAAAAATGAGCATTGACCTCTCTGCTAAGGGAGAGCACTGTCCGGTTTCGACAAGGGAACTGGACCAAACCAGCGGGTTCTAGGCAGTTCCCAAGGGAACCAGTCCGGTTCTCGGTTTCTAAAGTTTGGAACCAATGATAATCAGTCCGGTACCCCCGATTCCTGATTCCTTGTTCCAGGTGCTGACCAAAACGCCTGGACCAGACCGATAGTTTTTTTCATTTTTACAATTCTTATTAAATACAATTCCCAAAAGATGATTGGGGACAGAAGCCTCAAAACCCAGAGAAAAGCAACATCCTTTTGGATATCCGTGAGTTTATAGGAAATGAACTCGAGACCCTGCTAGGCTTGCACAACTAATTCCTCTTTTAAGGCTTACTTCAGGTCATATGTTAAGTTCTACAATCATTTTGCTGAGGTTTACTTCCAAACAAGTGTGAAACATCATGATTGCATAGGCAGGATAACTACTCCGAGGATGAAAACTAGCATAGAGCAACACACTTGCAGCCTTGCAGAGAATAGAAGGCAAAGGAAAATTATCCGCCGGTTCTTGGACCCACCCTAGAACCGTGTCCGGTCCAGTTCCAAGACAAGGTGGGCCAGTTCCTGGTTCCACAAACCTGGAACCGACCCTGCCCGGTGTGGTTCTAGGGTAGGAACCAACCCACCATGAAACTGATCACCCCTACTCTCTACTCAAGGGTTGTGTGCACAAACTTTTGTCCTAAAAGCTTAAGCTGTCAGAAGACCAGCTCACAATGTATATCAAAAGGGTGCTAAGGTAGTGTTGGAGGAGAATCTTTACTGGGACATGACTTCTGATTCTATCTCTAACTCAGGTTGTTTTGATCTCTGCATGCCCATGAAACATGAGCGTCCTCTTCTCTTTCACCCTTAATTTTCTCCACTCGTCTTATAACAAAACCTGTTAGCCAAATACAGTAAACTTTTACTAGTCGACATATGAACTACTTCATCCACTAATCAAATAAAGATTACTCTTTGACCTTTTATGTGTTGATCTGGTCTTGATAGTCTTATTCAACATTCGAATTATTTCATCCGTAAGATTAACTCTTCTTTGACTAATCATTAGTTACTCGGTCAACAAAAAATTCTGCCGAAATAAAAATTACACATAACCATCTCTAACCTTAATCTTTCTGATATTACATGGCAGACCAAAAAATCCAACCTTATAATGGTCCTATACAAGAACAACTGATTGCATTTTTCCATATCAACTAATTAGATCCAGTTTCATACCATCAGACAAGGTAATTCGCTCATGCCAACAGAACATGCAAGGTGAGTCATGCAAAAAGACATGCTAATTCACGGGTTGAATCATGCACAGAAGTTATGTCTAATTAGCCTGGTTGATAGGCTATAGGCTGATCAATTGCCCCACCTGCAATGTGTAGGTTTTTGATGGAGAAATAATTCTGAAGCAAAGTCGTAGATCTGTGTCCTCTGCATCAATCTTTATCGTGGACGTATGAAGATCAACAATACGGTAACCAAGAGTTTCTTCTCCAAAAGATGAACCTCTATTGTGCTTTGAAAGAAATATGCTGAAAACGCTGCTGTTATGTTCAGCCGACAAGCTGGAACGATGTGATTGAGTACCCTGGAACAGAACACACTCAAAATGTTGGCCATGATAGGTATTCAATTTCAATGTAACTCCCATGAGCTTGACACTTACCCATCACCCAACTTTGTAGTAAATGAACCCAATCAGCAATAAAACCGTACATCATCCAATTGAATATGCGATTCTTTCCAACTTCCAAGGATTCTAACAAGATGGAATATACAATTTTGACACCTATGGACTTACTCTACCAATTTTGTCGGTAGAACATGGAAAAGTACACTGAAGTTTCTCCTTAACATAGAACTCGCAGTAACAGGCTAGGAAATTTTATAGTTTTGAAAATCAAATCTAATTTTGAACTGAAGAAAATTTTGCATCAACCCAAAACCTGGCAAAAATGTGATTGGAGGCAATATAATGCCAAACTGATATTTCAAACTCACAATAACACAGACGTACCACTGATTTGGAACTTTTGTTTCTGTAGTAATACAAAGTCCCGAGGTTGTCAAGTACAAAAAATCTCCTTTTCCAATCACCTCTCAAACTCGACGACCTTTTCAACAAATATCCCTGCTTCAAAGTCTGGACCTGTAAAAAAAAAAAAAAAAAGGAACTCAAATGAGTGACGTGGACCTTCCCCTGTCAATATCTCTTCAGGAATTGATATTCTCAGAGTTGAGAGAATGTTCACTGATGACAACAGAGAAGATTCTAACAGTAACAATTATATTGTACCAAGCATCATAATCTTCAATCGACTAACATTTCATTGATAATTACTTGAAGCGTTATTGATCAAGAAAACTATGAGACAAGTAGATAAGAAAAATCTAAATATTCATCTATAGTTCAATAAGCAGCATCATAAGGGTTGGAGAGTGACTACTCAACAAGTAGATATGAATGTGGAGAGTTTTCTTCCTCGCCCTGCTAACACCAGATCTGCTCCTTCTTACTGGCTAAAATGGTGACGAAATATCATAATGAACGGTCCCTTCGTTCAGACCTTTCGGAAAGATGCCAAAAGCTTTGGGGTAGCTGCTAACTCTAATGATAAAAATGTATAATGGTGTTTCAGAGACGTTCTCTTAGAGGAACTTGGAGTGGTAATCTGTTGCATAATTCACACTATAGAGATATGTAAACTAGAATCAGAACTGTACTAATGCAAGGAAACATGAAGGGACAATTGCATAGTAATAAGAAGAGGTTTTGCTTTGAGCCCTTATCTTGTTAGTACAGTATAAGGGACAAGCTTATTAGCACATTCAAGATGTTACATCAGTATATGGTTTCAAGTAGAGATGGCAAATGCTTGGATGGGGAATGCGTAGGTTTAGAGATGGTTCAAAAAAAAAAAAAAAAAAGGGCCAAACCTCCTCTATCCTTTTTGCATTTTGAGGATAAACAACATTCTACTAAAAAAGATACTAAGTGGATACCTACCCTATACAAAATGACAGTGGGAGAGGAAGCCACCCCTATAAAAAAAATTTAAGAACAAAAGCCTGTTTCTATCATTTCCCCACTTTATGTAATGCAACATGCACAACCCATAGCAGCCCGATTGATTCCCATATTCAGCACACTGATATAGAAATAGAACTGCCATGAAATGATATCCCACTTGGCTGAGTGGAATCTTGGCTGTTGTTAGAATATTCAACCCAAAAGCTTCAGCTCCCAAGATACAAAAAACCCACAAACAAGCGATCAGAGATACTTTAATGGCTATTAACAAATTCATCATGCAGCATACCTGTCTTTTGTAGTTCGAATAAATGTGAGTACAAAGATGATGAATTTGCCAACATGGTCGCCAGCTCTAGCTAAGAAATGTAGATTTCGAATGCTAAAGTAAAGCATCAACCTTGCTTTATCTTTAGATAGCGTGCAATAAACTTAAACATGAAGGGAAGAAACTTGATTCAATCAAAATCTCACCACGTTAAATAATTTGATAGTAGTTCTTCAACCTCCAAACTTAAATGACAAGCCCAGCAAAACAACACTCCTATATTCAGTATCTCTTAGGGTAAAGATAAGGGTCAGGGTATATCGTTAGCACTAACATGGAATTAGTAACTTGTAATCATATGCTCACATACATTTCAATATAGTCGACAACATAAATTACACAAAATCATGACAACACATGCACAAATGTACGTACTGAACAATGCAATTCGATTACCTCTCCACCTGTGGTGGATGCAGTGATTGTTTCAATGTCTCTGTAAGAATTTGCGCCAGCAGTATTCATGCTAACATCACGGGGTTCAATACCACTTGAAGCACGTAAGGTGTCCAATTCAGCTTGGGTACGAAATTCCTGAATCCTTTTTGCAAGTCTGTCCTGTTCGACATTAGCCATCTCTTTCGATTGTTGAGCATATGTCAATACCTGATTTTAGAGGGAGCCATCATTTCATCCACTAATATCTGTTTATAACGTGGGAACATATCTATAGAAAGGGGAAGAGTTGAATTTTGGTCATGGCATTCATCTACCATTGTAAGCCCTAACTTCCGAATTTGAGTATGAATCCGCATAGTTCCTCCAGTTTCTTCGAAGTACAGTACATCGCCTAAGATAAGTTAAACCAGACTCTTTTTGAACTTCCGCCTGTAATGCGTTCTTTGTAATAAAATTATTACAGAACTTGTGAACTAATCTGAGGGCTAAGGCTCTAAATTATCTCCCTTCTAGGGGAAAAAAAAACCAGAGAGAATTTTCTAACTTGTGCAGAAAAGGGTTCTCTGAGGGTTAGATTGTAGCATTTGTAGTCTTAGGTTTAAGGAGAACAATAGGGCAGCACTATAGGGAAAATAGATTTAAGGTGTGTTAGAAAGTCAAACCCAAACGCTTAAGCAGATAGGTAGAGGGAGACCATATGAATATAAAGAGCATTTATGACCTATTGTCAACCGATGTGGGACATACTTCAATACCCCCTCTCACGTGCAAGCCGGATTACAAGCTGCACGTGGAATCTTGAACACGCGCATTCGTGAAAGGGATAACCTTGCTCGATAACATGTTAGAAAGTCCAGCCTTGAAACTTAAGATGATGGGCGGAAGGAAAACACATGAATATAAAGAGCATTTAGGATCCATTGTCAAAAGCTGTGGGACATACTTCAACAAGGTGATACCTCAAACTAGTAGGCTCTAAATAAAGCATTTAGTAGATTCAAGAATACACACAACTAGTGGGAGTAATTACAAGAATCACTTGTCTAAAGGTAAAAAAGCTTTTACCTTTTGGCCACCCAATAAGTAGATCAGGAGAAGTCATTGACACTCAATTCTTTGTTTCTGTACTCCCCATTTTGGATTGTGTTTACTTTAACTAACATGTCCTTCTTTTTCTTTAGATTTATTTAAATATAGATCTACACGTGAATGCCACACAACGACATTTAGATTACAGAATGATAGATTCAAGAGAGCACCAAAGTAGACATAGACCCCCTTATTTCCTTCCCCCTTTTTAAATCCATTCTTCATTTCTTCCACGGGCATCTCTATATCTATGTCACATAATGCAGCCAACCAATAATGATTGAATTACAATCTCTAATTAAAAGGCTATTAGGGGAAAGGCCCAATACCACTCAACAAAATGAGTACGACTCTATACTTCAATCTATAATCAAAATGAGATATTTGAATAATATAAGATGAAGGGCTAGGAAAGATCATTTGGATGGAGACGGTTACAGTGAAACCATATTTCGAAAGACTACGCTATACTCAAGGATGAGTTTGACATTTGCCTTTTTTATCAGCAGATCTGTAGTGCAAACAATTTTGACAGACAAAGACCCCATTTCACATGGCAAGCAAAGCCATTTGAAGATGATAGACAAGCCACAAACTTCCAATTCATATGAAGGCAAAATTGGGGAAATATAATTTGATTTTGAAAAAGTTTCAATTGTGACTGTACCTGGTGGATAAATGGCTCCAATTGACTCAATAACTCGTAACCCTGAAGCATGAACAGCACAAAAGAATGAATGCCAACAAGTGCTGGTCAAAACATGGCATATAGTAAAAACAAAATGCACCCCACAAAAGCTGAAGAACCAAACCTGCTTGAAATATCTCAGATGCGCATCCATGATTGCACTTATAGATTCCAAAAATTCATGCTTCTTTTTCGTTTCAATATTCATGAGCGCACTCACCTGCATTCCTTGAAATAATGATGCAATAACAATCAGAAGCAATAATGTTGGCCAAATGAGATAATTTCCAAGAAGAAAACAAACAAATATGACATAAAGTAAACTTACTAGATTGAAGCGGCTTCTCTCAAATGCTGATTTAGAGTTCTGTAGATCCTGTCATCACTAAGAAATGTAATAAATACCATTACCCCAGTAATCTAATCACTAGATCATGTGACCAACAGTTGAAAGAGGCCATCTCCACAAGAAATAAGGTCACTCTTATTGACAACAATGATGACAACAAATGGAGACAGAAAGCCTTTTAGATAGGGAGGGCCATCCAAGAATTCTTCCAGATAGTATACAGAAATTAAGCATTCAATACTTCCTTTTTTTCTCTTTTTTCAACAATACAAAGTGCCAATCATTCTCAGATTTACTGAAACATTTGATAAGCAGAATAAACAATTCAGGGATATCAAAGATCCTATATCAAGAATTACCTCTTCTAGTTCAGCAACAATGTCTCCTCTTGTACTCCTCTTCAAGGACACAAACTTTTCACGGGCCTGCGAATTATAATATACTGTTAAAAAGTCCAACCCAAAATCTTAAGCTAATAGGTAGAGGGAGACTACATGAATATAAAAAGCATATAACATCGGTTGTCAAGCGATGTAGGACAACAACTTCAACACCCCCTCTCACGTGCAAGCCGAATTACAAGCGGGGCACGTGGAATTTGACTAATGGGGGATGAACGCATATTCAAGAAAGGGATAACACCGGCTCTGATACCATGTTAGAAAGTTCAACCCAAAAGCTTAAGCTAATAGATTAAGGGAGACTACATGAGTATAAAGAGCATATATGACCGGTTGTCAAGCAATGTGGGACAACAAATTCAACATATACATAATCCAAACTTTCATGACAAATGAGAACAGATTTCTAGAAAGAGAATAAAAGGCATCTATATATACAACATCAACATCACCTTTAACCCAAACTGTTTATAAATTGAACAAATTCAATTATCGTTCTCATATGATGGCATCTTGTGCACCATCAGTTCCTTCTTATAAAACCCCACCAACAAGCTAAGCTCCAAACTAAATGAGAAAAAGCGAGAGACAAAGGGACTGACCAATACATGATACATCCATTGACAGAAATCACCTTCGAGGACACTGAAGTATCAAAACATAGATTCCAACTGTTTTTTGTAGTTTGTGTAGTGCTACTATTATACCATACATTATGGGCCTCAAAATATACCAAATAACCGATGGGACTCAAAGCCACCTACATTAGGTCCATGGCAATGGGTTGGTTCCTAATAACACCACAAGTACCCAGGCCATAACGACACCCGAATTCAGTATAGTCTTGAGAGGAACCTTTTTAAAAATGTTTAGGCCAAATGATGATGTATAGAACATCTTGTCACCCAAAAGTAATATCCAACCATGATTGTCCATTGATAACTATCTCTAAGAAGTGGTAAACCACATTAACTATGCAAGATGCCCAAAAAGTTACCACAATACAACCCGTAAAACACGCCAGGCTCGTGTGTCCCACTAGCAGGGACTTTAAGCAGCACAAGGCATCCGTGAGTCACTCCTTTTGACGCACAAACAAGAATCACAAATAAGCCCTAGCATAACCCTTTTATGGGTAAAAAGATCAACTGGGCGCAAAACCATATACAAGAAGAGGTCGCAAAACCAAAAGGAAGCTCAATTACAGGCAAAGCATCTATTATACCAAGCAAAGCATTTACATCCATATGCAAGTTTCCACTTCTTAAAAAGTGTAACTTTAATGCAATTTTCCATTAAAAAAACGAAAGACTCCTCTACACCAAAAGCTCTTTTGTTCCTCTCCTTCCAAATCAACCAAGAAACTGAGAAGAATTGAGGTAATCCTTCTTTTCTTGTTGCTCTGCAAGTGAACGCCCTGCCAGACCCATAATTCTAGCTCAATAGAACTTTTGTATCCCAAGATAAACCAATACAAGCATGGGAAGCTGTCCAAACTATTCTAGTTCAAGAACAATAAAGGAGGAGAAAACTCATGGTCCCCGACTCCTTTATGCAGAGGAAACACCTACGAACCAGTACTTTGCCTCTTTGTTGTAGGTCATCCAAAGTAATGATTCATTACTGTTAGAGATATAAATAGGGTAAAATGGTCTTTGGGTTATCTAGGGTTGTTCATGTATGTGTGTGTGTGTATATATATCTTACCAATAAAATATCACATATTCTCTCTCTCTTTACATGGTATCAGAGCATTGAATTGCTTGAAGAAAACCATTGTAGTAGTTTTCTTGTTATTATTGGAGAATGGGTGATGGTGAGAATAGTAATGTTGAGAAGGGCGGTAATGTGACTGAGGTGATTTCCTCTTCTTCTAGTCGAATTACTGATAAAAAGCTTGAGGATATTACCAACTTTCAGCAATGGAAAAAGATTGTTAAGTTCAGTTTTCATAGGTAGAAATCAGCATATGCACTTGACTAGAACTAAACCCGCTAATGATGCGAATTGGGATGTTATTGATGCATTTCTTATGGGTCGGCTTTTGAACTCTATGGAGAGTAATATCATAGACTTGGTGACTCATATTGATATAGTCAAGGAATTGTGGGAGTATTTAGATGTATTGTATTTTGGCTAGAACAATATCTCTAGGATATATGAACTATCATAGGAGTTTCACCGATATGAGAGCAAGGGGCGTTCCATTGATCAATACTTTGCTGATTTTAATAGAATGTATGAAGAGTTGAATGCTCTTCTTCCTATTTCTTCTGATGCGGAACAAATGCGACTTCAAAGAGAGCAGTTGGCTGTAATGAATTTTCTATGAGGTCTTGATCCAGCCTATGATGTTGTTAGGTCTCAAATTCTTGGAGGAGAGACTTTGCATCACTTAGGAATACATATGCTCGGGTTCTTTTGGTATCCCGTGGCTCTTCTCAAAGCATCACAGCTGCAATTAATAGTTCAGCTCTTGTCTCTCAATATCGGACTGGTGGAGGTGGGGGTGATGAAGGAAATCCTAGAGGATATAATGGTCCTGGTGGCCGTGGTAGCCGTGGCGGTCAAAGCACATGAATAGGAAGAGGTCAAGGACAAAGACAGCTTCATGGATAGCTCCAAACTTCTACTGAGAGCTCAGGAGCTATTTGAACTTGTCATTATTGTGGAAAACCTGGCCATATTCAAAAAATTTTGCTACAAGTCACATGGTAGGATAGGACAACAACAATAATTTGCAAATGCTGCATCTGGCAATGATTCTTTGTCTCTACCACAGTCTTCCCAAGGCAATGTAGTGTTTATGTTTGACGAGGAGTTTGCACGATACAACCAATCTCAGATTTCACAGCCTACTTCTTCTTCCACTGCTACTCTAGTCCAGACAGATAATGCTACTGTGTGTATTTCAGCTAGTTCTCGCCCTTGGGTCATTGATTCGGGGGCATCCAATCATATGTCGGGTCTTCAGGTATATTTTCCCTCTCATTTCATCATCATCCATTGTTACTTTAGCTAATGGTTCATCTTCTCAAGTTAAGGGAGTTGGTATCGTTCATCCAACCCCTTCTTTACCATTATCCTCAGTACTTTACATTCCAAAATTTCCTTTCAATCACATGTCTATTAGCGAATTAACCAAACACTTTTAGTGTTCGGCAACTTTGTACCCTCATTTTTGCTTTTTCAGGATCTAGCTATGAAGAAGACGATTGGTAGAGGACGAGAGACGGAGGGGACTATATGTGCTTGAAGATGCTCCTTACATTGCTTGCCCCAAGTATTGGTTATCTACATCAAACTCATTGTCGTCTTGGACATCCATCACTACATAGTCTTCACAAGTTGGATTCTAGCTTTCAGTCTCTTTCTAGTTTAGTGTGTGAATCATGGCAACTTGGCAAGTTGCATCGTATCAATTACCCGCCTCGAGTCAATAAAAGAGCAGTGTCTCCTTTTTCATTAGTTCATTCAGATATTTGGGGTCCTTGTCATTTGGTTTCCAATTTGGGTTTTAGATACTTCGTTACTTTTGTTGATTATTATTCCA
Source organism: Rhodamnia rubescens (assembly GCA_021437795.1). Classification (NCBI taxonomy): domain Eukaryota; kingdom Viridiplantae; phylum Streptophyta; class Magnoliopsida; order Myrtales; family Myrtaceae; genus Rhodamnia; species Rhodamnia rubescens. Next base: position 1,018,050 of record JAILYA010000021.1, read on the forward strand.
AAGTTACTTGGTTATATTTAATGAAAAGTCGTTCATAATTGTTTTCTATATTTCGAGCATTTATTTCTGAAATTTATACTCAGTTTGGTGTGCAGGTCAAAGTTTTACGTTCTAATAACACTAAAGAGTACTTTTCTGCACCTTTTTCTGACTTTATGACTCAGCGTGGTATGATTCACGAATCTTCATGTGCCGATACCCCCTCAACAAAATGGCGTAGCTGAAAGGAAGAATAGACATTTATTGGAAGTCACCAGGTAATATTATTTGAAATGAAGGTTCCTAAAACCGTTTGGTTTGATGTTGTTCTTACGACATGCTATCTTATTAATCATATGCCTTCTTCTATTTTACAAGGTGGTATTCCTTTCTCCACTTTGTTTCCCAATCAGCCTTTGTTTGCCTTACCACCCCGTACTTTTGGTTGTGCCCGTTTTGTTCGTGATCATCGAGCTAGAGTATCAAAACTTGATCCCAGGGCCATTAAGTGTATGTTTTTGGGCTATTCTCGTACTAAAAAAGGCTATTGTTGCTATTCCCCAACTTCAGAGGAAATACTTTATAACTGCTGATGTTTCATTCTGAGTCTACACCATATCATGGAGTTCCAATCACTGTTTTCGAGATGGATGAAGACTTACATGTCACTATCATTCAGTCAGCTGCTTTAGCTGTTTCACCAATGTTTGCACAGGAATCTCCTCCTCTCAAAGTTTATACTCGGCGTTCTCGAGCAGCTACAGACCCCCCCAAATCCTCCTGTCACTACTGCGTCATCTTCAGCTCCAGATCTACCTTTTGCTGATCCTTAGGTAATATCTAATCTTGATCTTCCTATTGCTCACCACAAAGGTATACGTGCCTGCACTCAACACTCTATTGCAAACTTTGTCTCATACATTTCTGTGTCTTTTTCTTTTCGATCTTTTTACCCACGGTTGATCAATATCTTGTCGCCAAGTCTGCAGCTAAGGCATTACAATGCCCTGGCTAGAAAATAGCTATGGAAGAAGAACTAAAGGCATTACAGGTTAATGAAACTTGGGACTTGGTACCTCTACCGTCAGACAAAACTGCTATTGGTTGTCGATGTTGTATACTGTGAAAGTCAATCCCAATGATTCTCTTGCTCGCTTGAAAGCAAGACTTGTTGCGAAAGGGTATGCTCGGGTGTATGGGGTTGACTATCTGGAAACTTTTTCTCCTATTGCTAAGTTTATATCTGTTCGTATTTTGATCTCTTTTGCTGCTACATATAACTGATCCTTGTTTCAGCTTGATGTAAAGAATGCTTTCTTGCATGGTACTCTTGATGAGGAGGTGGATATGGAGCATCCTCCCGGATTTGTTGCTCAGGGGGAGTCTGGTGGATTGGTTTGTAAGATAAAGAAGTCCTTATATGGTTTGAAGCAGTCTCCACAAGCATGGTTTGGAAGATTCTCTTAAGTTTTACTCTTATTTGGATTGTTTAGATGTGAAAATGATCATTCTTTCTTTTATAAACAGTCAGAAAGAGGCAGACTGTTCTTGATTGTGTATGTTGATGATATTATCATCACAGGAGATGACTTTACTGATATAGCTGAACTAAAACTTTATCTTCAGCAATAATTTCAGACCAAGGACTTAGGAAAGTTAAAGTATTTCCTAAGAATTGAGGTGGCTCAGTCAAAGAAAGGTATTGTCCTTTCACAGCGGAAGTATGTCCTGGATTTGCTCACTAAAATAGGTATGTTGGGGTCTAAGCCCCTTGATTCACCTATGGAACAAGGAGTTAAACTGGTAGATGATGGAGGAGAAATTCTTGATAATCCTAAGAGATACAGAAAACTGGTAGGTAAACTGAATTATCTGACAGTTACTTGACTAGATATTGCCTTTCCAATTAGTGTAGCAAGTCAGTTCCCGTCTTCCCCTTGTACTCCTATGCAATTATTCGACATCTCACTAGGATGCAGTTATTCGAATTTTGAGATCCTTGAAGAAGACTCCAGGGAAAGGAATTGTTTATCAAAATCATGGTCATAGTAGAGTTGAAGGATTCTCTGATGCTAATTAGGCGGGATCTCCAGATGATAGAAGATCAACTACTGGCTACTGTACCTTGGTTGGAGGAAATCTAGTGTCATGGAAGAGTAAGAAGCAGAATGTTATTGCCCGTTCCAAGGCTGAGTCAGAATATAGAGCCATGGCACAAGTGACATGTGAATTAATGTGGATTCAGCAACTCCTAACTGAATTAAGCTTTAAACCTTCGGCTCCTATGGTTCTATGGTGTGACAACAAGGCAGCAATACATATAGCTTCCAATCTTGTGTTTCATGAAAGAACAAAACACATCAAATTTGACTGTCATTTTATTCAAGAAAAGCTCCAGAGTGGAATGATTGTTCTCAATTATATTAGAACTGGTGAACAACGTGTAGATGTTTTTACTAAACCTCTGGGTAATGGGAGAATAGGATATATTTGTAACAAGCTGGGCATGATTGATATTTATGCTCCAGCTTGAGGGGGAGTGTTAGAGATATAAAAAGGGTAAAATGGTCTTTGGGTTATCGAGGGTTGTTCATGTATATATATACATTGAGTTTTATCAATAAAATATAAGATATTCTCTCTCTCTTTACAATTACCAAGTTGCTTCCCAAGCAAAAAAGAAACTCTTGTTGAAACCCTCATTTTCCAAATAGCTTTCCAGGGAAAATTTATTCTACCACCAATAACGTCCCCACATAGCAAGTATCACTTGAGCTCCAATACTAATTCCAGTCGGCCACGGACACTTGAATATCTTGTGAGTAGTCGAGTAGCTCAATTTCAAATAAAATGTATTCAGATGCACAGCAACTTCTTATAAACCATTTTGCATTAAATAAATTCTCGACTGTGAATGTTTTCTCCAAGTACAGCAAGAAAAGGCTTCAATTTTGAATTCAATGCGGATTGCAGGTTTAATCCTAAGTTATAACTGTAAATTCTAGATTTAATGATAAGCAATTTGTTCCTGTGATCTTGAAAGTTAGACCATGTTTTTGGGGTTTAGTTTCTGATTTGAAAAAAAAATGAGGTTTTATTCTTAAAACTTCCATTTAAGTCCTAGACTGTCATTTTTGTCAAATCTGGGCCACAAATCTTAATAGAGAGTTTAACATGCGTAACAACAATTGGCAAAAGAAGGTATATAGGTCATAACCAACACAGAGAGTCAAAGGTGACCTAAGAATACCCTCAAAACTTTTGTCATGTCCAAAAACCACGTCCCAAATCCATGGTCAACAACCAAAGATTGCCCAAAAAATGACACTTCGGGGAATAAAAGCTTTGTTTTAAATATTAGGGACCAAGCTATACAAGATGGTCAAGTATTGGGGACCAAAGTGTTGCTTTCCCTACCTTTGAAGTCTAAATCTGAATAATTTTGTGTTCTCCTAGTTTAATTGTTTCTCTTTTTTATTTAGTTTTTTTCATGTTACTCAGTCTCCTTTTCATTAGACATTAATGGTTTCTCCAACCCTAGAATTTTTATCTCCGCTCCAGCTTGAATTGCTACTAATTTAGCCCTTGTTTTGGTTCTGTTTTTACATCTCTAATCACATCATATTAGTTAGCCAGTAGTTTCATAATCAATATTTTGTTCCTAGTTTTTCTAATATAAACTTTTCCAAGATATCAAGAACTTTTGTAATTAAGTCTCAGCATTTGTCATGCGTTATTCACATATAAGCAGCATCATATTTTCTGAGAGATGATCAGGTTTGTTGGAAAACCGTCGTGCTGCTATTTTTCAAGCAAGGCAGGCTAGTCAGGTAGGGTGTTTCACATGGGTGTGTGCATGTGTGCCGGCGCATATGTGCGTGTCAGAGAGAGAGAGAGAGAGAGAGGCAATTACAAAAATTGTCAATATAGTAACAAGACTTTTGAAATATATATATAGTCAATCTCAATACCTGATCATAAGAATATCCGGCTTTGTCAAAGCGTCGTCGGGATTCCTGTGAAACAATTTCACATGCAAGCAACATAAGCAAGAGCATAAAAGTTTCATTGCAACTGGTGTCTCACATTTTTATACAATAAAAGTAAACCAATGGATGAATAATGGTGATGAGATGTAACTGTAATGTTCAATTTGACATTTTAAAGTAAACCTGTCTACTGAGTCCAAACAATTTCAAATTGCACCGCTTTTCATATAGTCAATAAGAACCGAGGACTCCAGCACATTTTGAGAACAGACTAAAGAAAATTCTCAAAAATACTGCTGGGATTACTATATTTGACAGCTATTACTGCGACAAACAAGTGTTTGGATTGCTTATCCACTTTGGGCATGGGAAGGTTTTCGACAACAAGCATAAGAGTAGCAAATAACATTCTACAGCCCCATGGCGATGCATTTTAAAAAAAAAAAAAAAAGAAGTTGTTTGGAAGGACCAGTACTAGATCTTCTTTTCATCAATCATAAATGGCTTTAAGCTCTCTATTCGTGATTAACTGAGCAGCTTCCAGTTAATGGTTGCTCTCATGTGCATATTATTGACTGTATTTGGCTTTTTATTTAATATAGGTAAAAAATAATCTACTATAGGGCACCAAGGGGATGCAAACCTTAAAAGATCTCACAAACCCAAAAAGAGATCAGTTACGAGACAAAGCATCTACAACGTCGAAGAAAGCATTTACATCCCCAAGTAAGTTTCCACTCAAAAATTGTAAGAGTCAACCAATTTTCAATAGATGTTATTGACTATCCTATATCTGATATTGTGCATGGGTTAGCACCCCCTCCCTGCCAACTGATAATTCCCTTCTACTGAAAAATTTAAACAAGAAAGGATGCACCAAGGGAGAAAAAAATATATATATATATACCTTCGCCTCTTGCACATCCTCGTTTATAAAGTGCGTCAAGCGATCAACCAATACATGCTCCACCTATAAAGAAACTTGATTTTATATCCAACCTTTCTTTATTTTTTTCCCAAGAGTAAATTATATCATATCAAATTCTGACAAGCTATTTCAAGCAACTGAAATTGGCCACCAACCACTGTGACGTGGATATTGCTACAGAAAAGCCCAGAATAGATGTAGCATGCAGATAATAACACAAGACTAACCAAAAGCCATCTAGATCTATACTTAACGTATAGACCCCCATCATATAATGGTTAATGACTAGTGGCCATCCATATTTATTGATTACTAATGCACTTGGCTTCTTCATGCACCCACTTATGCTCTATGCTTGAATAAGAAACTACAACTAAGGGGAAGATGAAGGCTACATCAATTACTGATGATGATGATGAATTTAGGAACTCATCAGTCACACATCTCCAACATCACCGGCACTGCCTCACCGGGTTTCTCTCTCTCCCAGCTACTCTCTGCTCGTCCTCAGCCTCTGATAACCTTACATCTTGTTTTTTCTTCTCTACCCACCTTTCTTCATTAAGAAAAAGTGATCTGATGGAAGTGAGAGCATCCAAAAACTATCCAAAATGAAGAAATCATGTTCAGCAGAAGATGGAGGTGGCCAATCAGCATAGAATGAGTTGCATGGGCTTCAAAAGGCAGGAAGATACCTTACATTACATGGCAATTAGATCAATTAGAGAAGTTTGGAGGGACTTCCAAAGCCATATGATATTTAAGCTGGGACATGATAGGTGAATTTGCTTTTGGCATGACATTGGGTCTCCCAAGAAACATATCCGTAATTTCTTCCACAGAGAGGGGAAATTGTCCTATGGAAAAGGACTAAAGCAGTGATTCCATAGTGAAATCTTTCTCAAGATATTCAACCTCAAGGTCAAAGGTTCAAGGCAAGGTAAGACAGGAAAGAAATCTTTCTACGGAACTTGGCAAATACTGATTCTTTGTGTTATAGACCAGATTTTCCTTGGAAAACAGTTTGGAAAGGAAAGGTTTCGTTGAAAATCTCTCTGACAGGGAAAGCATGTGGGGATGGATTCTCACCTTGGAGAACTGTAAAATAGACGAGCTTTGCCAAGCCACCAAGTTTTGTAGAGGAGGGAACAGAAAGCGGTGCCTCACATATTTCCGCCCAGCTCTTGGACGTGACAGTTTCGGACTACATCTCATGCTTCTAAAGGAATGAACCATTCTATGACAGGTTCAATGGAGCAAGAGATTTGGGCCTGGCAAGGCCTAAACCTTTAAGGAGAGAGAGTTCATCTCTGCTAATCCTCTTTCATTTATGCTAGTTTGCAAATTCAGAAGTCTAAATAATTTTTTCCGGGATAGACATTTTAAGGTTTCAGATTTTCAGCATAATGAAAAACTTTCGAGGTTGAAATGCTCCAACAAAATAAAGATATTCTCTCTATTTTTGTTGACCTTTTCTTCTGAACATGAATCAGCACCTTCTTCATGCCTCTTTAGTGAATCTTTCAGTTTCACTGACCAAAAGAATCATCCTTCAAAGATGTCTTTCTTAGTAGTATTAGAAATGCTATCTATTACAGCATATTAAGCTATCTTACTAGATGCAATGCAAGCAAATTACCTGAGAACGCAAAAGCTCTTTGTAAGAAGCAAGCTCATGAAATGCTGATATGAACTTGGATATGACAGGACCTGAGACAAGTAGCAGATGGAACAAAAGTTTAATGTCTCCTCCAAAACCATCTGGAACAGGGATTTTACCAGTTGATCTACTTCATTTGTTTTGACAAAAAATTCAGCACAAGAAACCTAGAATAAAGGACCGACCAAACTCAAGCATTGGGGAAAAAAAAAGTAGTCTGAAAAAAGCACTAGCTTATTAACACATTTGCTGTCATATCCCACCATAACAGTTGTATTGAAGATAACAATGTTACAGCGGGACTCGTAGAGTAAATGGAAAAACAACTCAGCTAATTATATCAAGTGAATGATGCCTTATGTCTTCACACAGTTGTCACCTCTCATTCCTGTAATTAATTGTACGAAAAAGTAGGATGCTCACTTCATTAGTTTTAAGGTACAAAACAGGAAGATTGAGCAGTAAATGAAGGACGTTTTTATTATTTCCTAACAGCAATCAACTACATACCCATTTAAGAAGAGCCAACCTGGAAACGAGCAGATATTGCAAATACAATGCACAGTTTTTAAATTGTCCACAAGAAGGCTAGAGTTGTTATTGTACATCTCAAAATTCATCAACAGAAATACAAGCAAAAATACAATCGGGCTTCGGGTTTTAAATGTTTTTTTTTTTTGTCGGATGGGTTTTAAATGGTTCACTCGATGAAGTAAAGCAGAAAATTTGCTGACTTATATTGACAACCTCCTATTGATACACTAACTGGATCATCCTGTCCACCACCAAATGCTTCCAAGGAATCTGCGAATGTTGTGTCCGCGATACACGCTTCTCCAAGAGATGCCCTGAAGAGCAGACATTAAACATTACTCTAATGCATGGCCTAGTACTCTAGCTTTGAGTAAACATATGGGAGGGTAAAGTCGATTTGAGAATAACATTAGAAACATCATGGAGGTTCCTGATAAGGTACTTTACACAGTTAGAATACCAAAATGGTGGTTGTGTTATATTTAGAACTTCTAAATCTAGTTCACAAATGAGGGAAAGCTAGAAAATAGGGCAGATTGCCATGAAAGCCGTCATGTTTTATTGTATATGCATGACAACCCCAGTTCTATTTAAATATGCACTGATTCCCATCAAAATATGATGGAGGTTTAAGTATCCTTGACCAATGACTTAGGAGGTTTTCATCAACTGTTTTTATTGCCAAGTGGGGCTACATAATACCAGAATAGTTCTTTTGATGTAACAGAACAAATCACAATGCAATCATCATGTCTGTCAGAAAATTATAAACCAAAAGCCAAATCCTCCTAAAAGCTTCCAATTGTATTCGTTCATATTCTATATTTCTAGCTGATATTGCTCATCTCTTTAGTAACTACTTTAGAATAACAGTTTTTCCCTTCATGTTCCAGCCGCATAAGTTAGGTCGAAGCAGCTGAAAATCCAAATCCCTCGGTGGGGCAACTTAATCATATGTATTGAAGATACTCCATGGGGCCACTTAATGATACGATTCCCAAGCCAATTACGAGAAATCACCACTTAACAACCCACTAGCATCAGACAATGTATAGAGAAAAGTGCCACAAAGTAAATTTTGTGAAACCAACAAAACTCCTAGGGGCAGTAAGGAAGTTCTTCCCTGGTCATACGTGAAAGATCCTAGAGCTGGTTATCTGTATTCCATAGAGATAGCAAGAACAGACAATTGCCCACATAAGGCATATGGCTTTAAGTCATAATTTTAAAGACATAGAAAAGTTTTGGAGGCAGGGGTTGCAAGGAGAGAGAGCGTACTACTGCAGGAAGTCCATAGTATACAGTAGCAGATATGACAGGATGTACTTTCCATTAAAATGCACGTAAGTATCCTCATACTGAAGTACCAGTATAAGCCACTTACATGAATTTTGCGGAGCCTCTGTATAATCTCTGGCAGCGCTCTTTCAACTCCTCCGCCGTTTGTTCTAGAGAAAAAATCTGTTTTTCCATTTCAGCATAGCGTTGCGGTTAGCATAACAATAAGACTTCTGACACAGAAACTAAAAGTTCATTGCCAGATCACCGAACAGATAATCCAATGTGAGGAGAAAAAAGAAAGACGTGCACGAGTCACATTAAGAGTAGAATCAATGCTTCAACATGTGAAACCAATCAAGATCGGGCCATGCCACTTAATTGCGCTCTTTCAACGAATCACAAAGGGAGGGGGAAAAAACAGCTGAACCGACAACTACCTAAAACGGCGGTGCGAAACTCGGAAAAAGCAAAGACCAAGGAGCAACTCTCGAAAGATGCGACCAGGCATGTACGTTACAACGTAATAGAAAAAAAAATCCACCTACTTCTCAAATGCATCGAGCAAACAACTAATCGCTCCATCGAGGTCGTGCAATGGTCTCCGCGAGGAAGCGCGGAGCACGAGAACAACGACGAGTCGATCGAAATCGAGAAAGACGAGAAAGGGGACGACGAGGTGAAATCGAGCGATCGAGCGAGATGATGACCTGCTTGTGGAACATGGGCGAGTCGTCGAGCTTCATGTATGCCGCCATCTCTCTCTCTCTCTCTCTCTCTCTCTCTCTCTCTCTGCGTGCGAGAATGCTGGTCGAGCAGAGGAAGACTGAGATCTGAGTTGAGAAGCTACAGAGATCGCAATCGGAGCAAACTCAGAGGAGGATGAGGAGGAGGTGGATGAATTCTGTTTACTTATCTGTTCTTTTTTCTTTTTTCTCTATTTATTTATTTTTCAATCTTATTTTGGATTTTGGTGGTCTGTTCTGTTGTGGAGACAAATTGCAATGTCATCTTCCGGTGAGAACGCAATGGGAAGCCACAAGTCAATATCGCCGCGCAACCCCGCGCAATCCCCGAGACGCAAAAAGTTTTTTTTTTTTCCTTTGCTCCTCTAATTTATGTCAAATTGTACAACCTTTTTATTTCTTTTTAAGTCCTTGATTTGGGTAATTCATGCAATCGAGTCCTCCACTTAATATGACTGCAAAAAGGGGCGGTTTATAATATATAGGAAGAAGAAAACAAATCACAGGCTTTTTTTTTTTTAATTGCAATTGAATTGTTTTGGTCCCAACCTGAAATTCAAGTTTTACAAATGAGAAAATTCTACAAAATAACAAAATTGTATGAAAAAATGGAAGGTGGAAGAACAAATGAGAGAGAGGGGGCGACCCCCGTTGCGGCCGAACCAACGTCCCTCCGCAACGTCAATGTTTGGTAAATAATCTTTTAAGCCCAATACTAAAAAAATCTCCAATTTTAGCATTTGTAACAATTCTACCCAAAATATTTTTTTATCTCTTAAAAAACTTTCAACTTTTACATTTGTCTCAATTCTACCCCAAACTTTTACTTTTGTCTCAATTCCATCAACCTAGTACCAAAAAAACCCTCATCTTTAGCCTATGTTCCAATTATATCCTAAATTCTTTTTTTTCCTCATAAAAACCTCCAATTGTTATTTTTATCTCAATTCTACTATCGTTAGCCCTCCGTCCATAATTACTATTGGCTAATCTTATGTGGCATTTCCACGTCATTAATAAACTATACCTCGCAAACCCGACATGAAAAAACTCATGAACTTCGCTTTTGTTGTTTGTTATCCCTACATATTACCAAGAAATATATAATCACTCAGGATGGCGTGTTTCAGTATTCTCTTCAAAGACTCACCCAAAAAACGACTAGACATTGAGATATTTGGACTAACGATCTAAAATCTCGTTGTATCTAAAATCTACTATTTCTAAATTTCAAAAATTCATTGATAAATTCAGCAAGAAAACTCAAGCCATATAAGAGTAACTAATGGTGATTATGAACGGAAGACCGACGGTGGTAAAATTGGGATAAAATTAAAAGTTAAAGGTTTTTTATGAGATAAAAAAAAAGTTTTGAATATAATTAGGATAAATACTAAAGTGGAGGTTTTTTGGATATTAGTCCTGGTAGAATTATGACAAAAGTAAAAGTTGATGATTTTTTATGAGAAAAAAAAAAATTGAATATAATTATCACAAATGCTAAAGTTTGAGGTTTTTTTTTGGTATTTGGCCCAATCTTTTAGGTTTAGCTCGTTTTACCAAAAATGCATTGAAATATATTTTTTCAAAGGTGATTGGTTGTATCGTTTACAAAAAAATGATAAACAAAAAATATGTTCATCATCGTTCACAAAAACACTTAGATTTAATTTATCGTTGACAATAAAAACGTTTTCCACCAAACTAGAGCAATCGTTTTTGGGAAAATGTCATTCGAATCATTCATTTTTTGCAAAAGAAACGAAACCTTAGAGTATGCAAAGAAGAAATCTATAAATGTATAACTTATCACGAAAGTGTAATTAAATTAAAATATACAAATATCAATGATGTTCTAATGCCAAACAATATAGGTTGTATTTCTTCGGACCTTGAAAATGGGCTTTGGGCCTCAAAAGGCCTTTGAACTAAAGTTAATATACTTGATGAAGAAAGTTTCAAAGGCCTTTAATATCCTTAATTACACTTTACTCAACACCATTTATATTTTGAATAAACTCTTTAACCTAAAATCATTTACATCGAGGTAATTTTGTTTTATATTCTCATATTAGATGAATGGTATGTGGATGAATTCTCTTACAAAACTTACTCTAAATACACGTACGATCCATTACGATGATTGAGAAAAAATCAACGTGGATGAAATAACCATCCATTCTTTTTTGTTTAACACCATAAAAAAAAATGTTAAATCCATACAATCATGTTACATTTGTCAAACTGATTTTCATGTCACTAAAAATCTAAATTGATATACTTGTGTTGCATTTATCCCAAATTAATTTCCACGCCATAAATAAAAATTTCGAACTACTACACGTGAGTGACGATAATCCAATGTGAAAATTCAACTTAAAATAGATCTTTTAAGCGGTCGGACTTGAAAAAAGAATGGATTGAGATTGACTAGGCTCAGTATATTTTATGAAAAATGATTATTTTATAAAATATTTTTCTACAAAATGAGACTTGCATTGTTTACAAAAATAAAAGAGCGAATCTTTTTTCATTGCCTGGGAACATGTTCATACATAAATTACTGTTCGATAGTGAAATCATTTTACACGAACTAATTATTTCAAGCGATTTTTTAGTTTAATATTTTTTTCAAATCATCTATTTTGCACGAAATAAATGAGAACTCATCATGTTTTGAAAATTTGTTAGAATTCCTAAATTTGTCTCAATTTTGCCCTAAAATCTTGATAGATTCATCACGTGTGTATCAATTCGAAATTTTTGAAAAATGGTTTTAATTATTATTGGTTTCTTACCTACCGTTTTTTGTTTTTTTTTATTTAATTTCAACGAGAGAAACCATGGTGAAGGAGCATGTACACAGGATTTCGGTCTCCCTTTCTCTCTGCAACCTCCATGCTCGTTGCGCAGCTTCATCTCCTTGCAATTTCCTCTCTCTCTCTCTCTCTCTCCTCTCTCTCTCTCTGATGAGACGCTAGGTCTCTAGGGCTCTCTTCCATCGGCGACCATGTCCGCCGACAAGCCGCCGTTGAAGCCCCTCTCCGCGCAAGAGTGGGAGTCCCTGATCGAAGACTTCCAGCACGGCCGCGAGACCTGGACCTCCGCCCACCCCGCCGGCTCCATCGCCGACCTCGCCATCTCCTCCCTCCTCAGGCGAGACCTCCCTCTCGCCCTCAAGCACGCCCTCCTCGTCTTCCTCGAGGAGTTCGCCGACGCCCTCTTCAGCCCCGCCTTGCGGCCTCAGCTCCTCCTGGGCCACCTCGCGGAGGCCCTCCGCTCCGTCGTCCAGTCGCCGCCCGATCCGGCCTTCGCCACGTACGCGCTCAAGGAGCAGATGATGGTGTCCGCCACCTCGATCTTCGTTTCCGTGGTGGGCGGTTTCGACGAGGAGCATTGCGCCCGCGACGTCGCCAGTTTGGTTGAATTGCTGCTGGCTATCGTCAATCGGCCGAATCACGGGCCGGACCGGCAGACGAGGGCGATTGCCTGCGAGTGCTTGAGGCAGCTGGAGAGAAATTGGCCTTGCTTGTTGGCCGAGATCGCGGGGCACCTGTGGAGCTTGTGTCAGAGCGAGCGCACGCACGCTTCGCAGAGCTATATTCTGCTCTTCACTCAGGTAATCCACGATATCGTGGTTCGTAAGGTCGATGTGTCGATCTTGAACACTTCGATCCCTTTGGTTCCGTTTAACTTGCCTCAATGGGTGTTGGGTCCGACGAAGGAGGTTTCGGCTTTGAATTACAAGGAACTGAGGAGGGCCATGGCGTTTTTACTTGAATGGCCGCAGGTTCTCACCCCTTGGGGAATGATGGAGTTTATGCATATGATAATACCCGTGGCAGTTGCTTTGGAGTTGCAGGCTTCAATGTTGAAGGTCCAGTTCTTCAGCATGATTTATTCCTATGATCCTGTGCTTTGCCACATGGTTTTGATGTTGTATTTACGTTTCTTAGATGCTTTTGATGGAGAAGAGCATAAGATTGCTCGGCGGCTTGTCTCAGTTTCAAGGGAAGCACAAGGTCATCCGGTGTTTCGGATGCTTGCCCTTCATTGGTTATTGGGGTTTTTCAGTGGCATGTCAAGTCGCGTAGTTGAGAGAAAGAACATGGTTGTTGATATGGCTTCGAGCTTCTATCCAACTGTTTTTGATCCTCTTGCCGTGAAGGCTCTGAAGCTCGACCTTGTTGCCTTGTGCTCGTTGTGTCTTGGAAGCCAAAAGCCTGAGGATGTCTCACAAGCGGATTCCTTGTCTGTGGTGAATCTATTCAAGGATGGTCTTGTCTCCGTGTCTGCTTTTAAATGGATGCCTCCATGGAGCTCAGAAACTGCGGTGGCATTTCGCACCTTCTATAAGTTCTTAATAGGCACGCTCTCCCATTCTGTTGATGATTCCATCAAAACGAAAATGCTTATGGACTCCACAATCTTCCGTTTTCTGCAGGTATATAATGCTTCAGATTCCCCACTTCATCCCATTTCCTTCTTTCCTTGTGTTATGGCCATACTCTGCCTCTACGTCTGTTTATCGTGCATAACTCATATAAGCTGGATTTCATACAACAGGGTTATATTAAAGCAAATTTCAAGTATTTGCATAGGAAAAACTAAAAGGGAAAAAGAAACCTCAAGTGGATTCCTGTTGTTACTAATTGAGGGTGGTCAATTCTATGTGATGATTTTTATCTTGCATATTAGTATATCACTAATTGCCTCAAAGAGTGCATATTTCATGAAACTATCTTTTCTTGGAGATGACTATGCTTGTAGTTGAAAGGAGTTTTGAAACCATTAGTAAATTGCAGCTTCTAGTTTTAGAAAGGTACTACTAGCTTAGAACATGCGCTCTACTCTTTCCTTCTTTGAAAAGGGAAGAATAACATGCTGAGTTACTCTCTTTGAAGAGTTTTGGTTTCGAGGCTACTAATTCTAGTGCTTTGCATGCACTACTTAGTAAGTTACGGGCAGTCAATAGAATTGCTTAGTGGTTGTAAAGTAAAGATGACTGATGAGTTTAAGATATATGAATGATGAATAACTATTTGTATTAGCAATCTTATGATACAATTTGATTTGGTGTTGTCTATCTTCGTTTGATTTTTCTTCTTACTCAATCCCCTTTGGGCAGCATAATATCTCATGGTGGTGATAAGTTTTCATCTGTTCACATTGTTTTAATGCTTTCTTATGTTTTAGGGGATGATCGTGGAGATGACTATGGAATTTCAACAGTTAGTTCCCACTGTTGTTTCCTTCGTCAACAGATTCTTGGGCTGTAATAAGCACTGTTGGTTGGGAGAGGGACTGCTCCAGACACTAGATGAGCATTTGCTTCCAAAAGTCAGTGTAGATTATAAACTAGTCGCCTACTTTGCGGTATTTGATAAAATTGCTGAAAACGTCACAATTCCCCCTCGTGGACTTCTAGAACTTCTTACCAACTTAGTCATTTTCCTTGTCAAGAAACATGGCCCTGACACTGACTTAAGATCTTGGTCACAAGGAATTAAGGTTCTTGGAATATGTAGGACAATGATGATGCATCACCACAGTTCTAGATTGTTCCTCAGACTATCTCGTCTCCTTGCATTTACCTGCCTTTATTTCCCCGATTTGGAGGTTCGTGATAATGCAAGGTATGGGGATAAAATAAAGATGCATTCTTTTCCTTTTCTGTGCTTCCAGCTCTGTCAGTTTTGTTTACTGTACTGTGCGCTATAAATTGTGATTGGGATCAATACATGTTATTTTCATGTTCTTAGCTTCAGTCAATATATTTTGGGCTCATGGTGCGATGGGCATTGTGCAGGATCTATCTCAGAATGTTGGTATGTGTACCTGGTAAGAAGCTCAGAGAACTGCTGAAACTTGGGGAGCAGCTACCTACCATGGCTCCATCTGGAGAATCTGACACATTTTTCAATATGCAGGCTCCGAGACTTTCTCATGACCCTAGGAAATCCAGAAATATCTCTGCTTACATACACCTTGAGCGCGTGGTACCTTTACTTGTAAAGCAATCGTGGTCATTGTCTTTGGCTAATTTGGGCTTTGGAAATGCAAAAGCTGATTCTATAGAAGGCATTAAGGATAGCGAACCAAAATTTGATGACGCAGTGATTGGGATCTCTTCTGATCTACCACTTTCTTCAGAAAGCTTAAGCGTTGAACAGCAGCTGGAACCACTACGTGTTATGGATGCCAGGATCTCAGAAATGTTAGGAACTCTGAGGAGGCATTTCTTAAGTATTCCTGATTTTAGACATACGCCAGGGATTAAGGTCAAAATTTCATGTTATTTGAGATTTGAATCTGATCCCTTCATTAGAACATGGGGATTTAGTTCTCCTTCAGATAATCCTAATGCAACAGATGCACTTCCGGCAATATATGCAACTGTGCTCAAGTTTTCTTCTTCAGCACCATATGGGTCTATTCCATTATACCGCATACCATTCCTTCTTGGTGAGCCTCCAAAGAAAAGTGATTCTTCTATCCAGAAAGTTAACTCAGACATTCATGCCGTAGAAAATGGTGCCCATGAAGACGATAGCTTTAGAGCTTCTGTTACAATAGAACTAGAACCTCGAGATCCGACTCCTGGGATGGTGGAGGTTTCTCTTGAAACAAATTCAGAAAATGGTCAAATCATTCAGGGACAGCTGCAAAGTATCTCTGTGGGCATAGAAGACATGTTTCTCAAGGCTATTGTCCCATCTGACATCCCCGACAGCTCAGTTCCTCTTTATTACTCTGACTTGTTCACCTCCCTCTGGGAGGCATGTGATGGTACTTCCAACTTTGGACGGGAGACCTTTCCTCTTAAAGGAGGTAAAGGCGTTGCTGCAATCAGTGGAACCCGATCGGTCAAGCTACTGGAGGTCCCTGCATCCTCTGTGATCCAATCCACGGAACGGTACCTCTCTCCTTTTGTTGTAAAAGTAACCGGTGAACCGCTTTCAGATCTTGTGAAAGACGGCGGAGTTATTAAAGATATCATCTGGAAGGATTCTGTTCCAGATATTCCCGATGACGCTACCTGTGCGGGTGCCAATTTTCAGGTTCCACTTCAACTCAAGTACACTGACGAGGAGGATGACACAGAAATCTATGCCAACTATAGCAGCAGAAACATGGGCTGCATCCATATCCTCATATTTCTTCCACCAAGGTACCATCTCCTTTTGCAAATGGAAGTATCCGATGCTTCGACTTTAGTTAGAATAAGAACCGATCACTGGCCATGCCTAGCTTACATTGATGATTATTTGGAAGCTCTCTATTTGGTGTAGAAAGATAAGTTTTGTCATAAATGGCGAGTTCGTCTAGATTCTTGACGGCTCTCCACTGTAAGATCATCCGCCTGTTGTTGTAAATACCTTCTGCCAATTTTTCCGTTCCTTTATTTATAAGAAAGGAGGGTACTTTTGGTCACCCTGAATAATCTGTCCTGTAAATACTACAGCAAGGTTGAGATCCTCGAGTTCTTTTTCTTTTGATGGATTCAAACTCAAAGTCCGAAGTGATCTTTGTTTTCGGTTCTTTCAATTCTTCTGGCCGTGATTACCTCGAGGTCAATCTTGTTTAATTCTTTACGAGGCCCTTGTATCTCTTATTTATGACTTCTGTTCTTTCACTGTCTGGTGACAACATTCAGAAACGAAATACCTGATGATATGTGTGTTTAATCGCAATTATGATTGATCGTCACATATTGTCATGGCTATGTGGATACACTTCCATCCTATTGGTAAGTTTGGTGTCACTTCAAATTCGGTTTAGTTCCTTGCAGATGTATCTTACGGATTCGTATTATTCGGATTATACATCATGATTTCTGGAAAAGCAGGATATTATATGTGGGGATTTGAGAATGCAATTGGGAGCAGAAACTCTGCTTTTGAGATAATTGGATGATAGTTTGAGGGAGATGAAACCATGGAAGCCAAATTCAGTTACTCAAATACCAAAATGGACCGCATGAGATCCAGTTCGAATCGAGAGGCGATGTCTTCTGGTAGCTGCCCATCACCTCGACCTTGGAATTAGGTGGTTGTGACAGTGCCGACTGCCGGCGATATCATCATGAGCGATGGTATTTTAGTGTAACGCGGGAATGAAAATGAGGAGATTGCACAGGTCTTCGGTATTAACTATTAAGTAGGATGGTAAATCCTAGGTTGACTCCGTCCAAAAAAAAATAATCCTTGGTTGACCGAGTGGTCAAACATTTTGGTTTGAATACGATGAGGTTTTCAAGTTAACAGTGTCTCTCACGTACATAACTTTTCTGCTTTTTTTTTTTTTGGGGGCGAAATTAGTTTGATAGAAGGTAAATCAAGTGTCCTTACAAGGAAAGCCCAGCATCAACACAAAATAAATTCCATAGATGAAGAGGAGGTTTAGAAACCCAAAAAGGCAGGACTTTGTTGACCATATTATTTTCTCGTCGAGCGACTCCTCCATGTTTTGTTGCCTTGCTGCGGCAAACCGAACATGGCTATTCGGAACAAGGCGATGAATATGGAAACTCGCTCGCTCCGTCGGATTTAGCTGCTCTATAGTCCTACATCACGTTATTTCTAGTGTATTTCCCCAAGTGATTCTTGTACATCCACAGCGGGTCTGCTCATTCGATGGCGTTGCGTGGGTTTTACATGAGACTTGTGATAGCAAATGAGGCGAATTGGGTAGAGGCGTGTCCATCCAAAGAAAGATTTGGAGTGATTTTTCGAATAAAGGCGCCAAGTCTTTTATTGTTTCAAAGAAGAGCTGATCTAATAAGCATTTTCATTCTTTATTTATTTTTTTCTTTTTTCTTTGTCTTTTCTTTTTTTTTTTTTTTTTTCTCTTCCCTCCTCTAGCCATCACCGGCCCGATGCCTGGCCTCGCCCTCACTTGGATTGGCGTGGGCAAGGGCTTTCCTCTCCGGCCTAGGTGAGGAAAGGTGCCTTGGGGAGGGGAGAGAAAAGAAAAAAAAAAACAGAAAAAAAGAAAGGCAAAGGACAAAATGCTCTTATATTAGGCTTTTCTTTGAAATAATTAGAAGTGGGCGGTTCCAGATTCCGAAGTAGGTTCTACCTAAAATCTGGAACCTTACCTACTAGTACGGGTTTTTCATTTTTTAAACCTAAAACTTACTTTGCGTATTTTGAAACCTCCGAAATCTATCCCGTCACGGGTTTTTGAGGGTCTGGCTCCAGGATGCCCGGGGACCTGTCAATTTTTTTTAAGAACACTTAAGAAAAGCAAATCCAACATCCACATAATTATTTGTAACAAGAGAGTAATTAGCGGTTGATAGAAAAAAGCTAGTGCATTATCCAAATAAATGAATAAAATAAAAGGCGTGAACGAAGAGAACTCTAGAGCAACTTAAACGAAACTTCTTCAGCAATCACCCCGATTTTAAACACATCAAAAGCATGAATGCAAACAAGGAACACCCAAAATCTAAAACCGCGTTTTAATTCTGAAAAGATGGAATTGCTCTTCACTTTCTGCATAAAATTCAAGGAGGAAAACAAGGGGAAAAAAAAAACGGCACCTTATGGCCACTTGGGAAGAGGCGAAGGCAGAGAGAAGGGGTCTGGCTCCAGAGGATAGAATTCGGAGACATCTTCCCAGCAAATACACTCGCAACCCGAAATTCTTCGTTTGCCAGGTCAAACCCACAATAGAAATTTCAGAAACTTTCTGACAGATTAGCGCGAATCGACCCAAAGTCGAAGTTAAGGTTTAAACATAACGGTTTCGATTTCGATTTCGATTTCATAAAGAATTGAGAATAGGAATCGGAACCGGCGATTGCTCAAAATGCGGAATCGAGAATTGGACCCTAATTTATTAGAACTTGGAACCGGACTGGAAATCATAGATTCGGTTCTCCGATTCTCGATTCTACCTGGAATCATATTCATTCAAAAAAAATAACGGAATATTTTAGGTCTTTATTTGTTATAAAATTCATTTTATATTTTTATTTAGAATTATCCTATAAAGATATTACATTGAAGGATATACGTTACAGAGTTTTGATCGGTCCACATGCAAAAAAGAAGAGGAGGGAGGGGAGAGGAGAAGAACGAGGAGAAGAAGCGCGTCTGGTGCTCCGACCCACGTGTACAATTGTCCAAAAAGGCAAAACCAAAAGCAAAAGCAAAAGGATCACTTATAAAAATCAGCATCTCTGAATGAATGGGGAGTGGCTTTTGATATGTGCACGAGGCACTTCTTCTCTCCCTCCCTCCCTCCCTCCCTCTCCATTGGTCTGGTTTTGAGGCCTGCGTTGGATGAGCCATCGCGAAGGTAATGCGCTCCATTGTCCCACCCACCTCCTTTTCTTGTTGAGTTCCATTCAGAGCTGTCGCCACAGCACGAGCTTCCCGTTCCATACACCCTTCTCTCTCTTCTCTCTCTCTCTCTCTCTCTCTCTCTGTATGGATTTTGACTTCCTGAGTCGCCTCAAGCTATCCAGAATCCGCTCCTGACTCCCACTCTCCTCCTCCGCCCGACCTCGTCGCCGGCCCACTTCCTGTGATAAGCGGGACCGGCCCGAATCTCGGATTCGGTGTCCCATAGCGCTGTCGGGGATAATTCATGTCCCTGGCCAATGCCGCCCCTCCCGCCGCCCGCACTTCGCTCGGGGCTCTGAGGTCGTTCGCCGCCGCCGCTCAATGATTCCGCAACCGTCGTCCTCCGCGAGCTTCGACTTCGCACAGGCCTCCTCCAAGTTCTGCCCCTGCGGCGGTGAGGCCCTCTGCTCCCGCTCCCCGCTCGTTGCTTTCTCTAAGAGAAGGAAGAAGAGATTCCTTTCCAGTTCGTTGAGCAGGAGGAGATGGAGTTTCGGGGCTTGCATGATACCCTCTGACGGTGGGAACCGCGGGTTCAATGTGGAAATTGCCAGTTCGGCCAGGAAGGGTGCCAAGACTCTCGTGGTCAAGAGGTTGGCCAATGAGTTGCACAGCGAGGAGTTGCCCGGAGAGGCGTCCATCCAGATGGGTTCGAATTTCACCAACTTCCGGGAGGACCCCATTGTGGATAAGCTTCGGACGCAGCTCGGAGTGATACACCCCATACCTTCGCCTCCGATTAATAGGAATATAGCGGGCTTATTTGTTTTCTTTTTCTTTGTTGGTGTTGCTTTCGATAAGCTATGGACCTCGAGAAGAAGGAATAAAGCGGGGGGCGATGAGATCAGGCGTGGCGTGTGGCCGCAGGTGCCCACGAGCTTTTCCTTGTTCCTGGAGAAGGATTTGCAGAGGAAAGAATCCGTTGAGTGGGTGAACATGGTGTTGGGGAAGCTTTGGAAGGTTTATAGAGGTGGGATTGAGAATTGGCTTATTGGGCTGCTTCAACCTGTCATTGATAACTTGAAGAAGCCTGATTATGTCGAAAGGGTTGAAATTAAGCAGTTCTCACTGGGGGATGAGCCATTGTCGGTCAGAAATGTCGAACGTAGGACTTCACGACGAGTTAATGACTTGCAGTAAGTGTTACGAGACTTAAATCTATTAATGAACATTTGTTACCATGTGTATGTTGTTTGAGTTAATCATGCCTTTAGCTTGATAGAGAAGTTGTGTCTTCTTTTCATATCCTTTCAACGGTCGTGATTATAATCTCTCGTATTAAAACTAGATATGTCAGAGCACTTTATATTTATGTTACATATATTCTCTTGGAAACGCCTTTTGGATCAAGGATCCGAACTATTTCAGCCATACATGTGCCTTTAGCAATTCATGAACATTCTGTTTTTTTCCCACGAGTTCCATCCAATTTCATGTCCTTCATTGGTCTTGAACCATCTTATTTGAAATTTGAGTTCCTTGATATTTAGTCTTCTCATTGGTCATAGTCAAATTTAAATTCACTTGAATATTGTTCTCTACTGGCCTGCCAAGGCATGAAGAGTTTTTCGCTATCGGACAGAACTTTCTTGGGTCAGAAATGATGTCGGTGGAGGCTCTCATCTTAATGAGTTTTGAATGCTGGCAATTTATTTGATCACTTCGTTTTCATGCTGTGATAGAAGTCTCAAGCTGCATGAGTTTAATCATGTGCTGAACATCGCCAACTTTGACATCTTAAATGAAAAGAAATAGCGTAACAGGTGGTGAGCCCATGTAGACATCCCTCTGAGGATCCTTCTGAAGCTTGGAAAAATTAATTAATCATCTCTTCCTTAACTGACCTGGACGAATGCAGAGACAGATTTATTTAGGTTTATATGTTATTAGAACATGACGTGAAACATTAAAGGCTTGAGTTCAGTTTTTAGAGCCTTGTCAGACTCTTAAAATGGAGAATATTTTCCATTCAATTGTTGTACAAGAATTTGCCAGACTGCCGTGTGAAGAGAACATTAGAAGCCTGTTGCTTGTATATATCATAGAAGCAAGTAGCTGTTGAATTAACGGTTGGTTAACTAACATGCTGATAGATTTGCAAGATCATTGATAGATATGGGATGGTGATAGCTGAATGCTACATTCATCTCACTTATGTTTTGCCCTTAGAAATCTGAGGTTGTTTCAAGGACAGGTTTAGTACCCATTAATATCCGAGTGGTTGTTTCATATTCTACTGCTTATAAAACAGGAGCATAGCATCCACTATTCGATTAGCTAATATTTACAATTTATATTTCTATATTACAAGGACAGAGTATGGAAATAGAGGAGTTGTCAATGTATTCCAGGAGCCTTTAGGTCTACGGGAAGGGCAAATATCAGGGAGAAGTCACTTTGACTGAGAGTATTATGATTTCTTGACTTATCATTATTTTCTTTCTGCTAACTTAAATGCAAAACCTCGAGAGTGTCAAAGGGATTTTGAGGTGTTGAAGTATAGTTTTGAAGCAATCTTGGCTTGTTCATGTGCATCGCTTACGTGCTACACGTGGCATAGTGGAAGTCAGTTATCTAACATTAAGTTGTGCATATCACTGAGTTACTGTTTGAGACATTGAAGATCTAGAGTTTGGTTTATCTTCACATGCATCCCTGTTTCATTAGACGGGAGGCTGATGCTTATTGCTTGATATGTCTATGAAGAATGGAATGCTGGAGAATCTCCAGGATAAGCTTTACATGCCCCTGCCATGTATTGGTCATCCTTACATCCTCTAAAGTTTGTGGTAATTTGTCAGTTCTGGTTGTTTTGAAACCTAATCAATGAGAGCCAAGAGCCCTTTGCTACTTTTTATCAACTTCACCAGATCCCATTTTGTGATCTTGAACCTTCATAAAGAGAAGTTTAGTTCTTAAGATGATTGCTGATATAGCTGCCGTAATAGAGGACAAGTACGTCAGCGGATTAGATTTTGAAAGACGAGTCTTGACTATTTAGTTAATTGGGTCATGACTACTAGTTTCCCTTTAGATTTGTCCTTACTGGGTTAGAATTTATTCCTGTACGACATTGTTATTTTATGGCAAATACTATCTAGTCCTATGACATTTCTCGTTACACTTAAAATTTTTAGCTAAAATGAAAGTAAAGGAATTCTGGTGAGTATTTTCCTGTAACATGGAATTAACTTTTTTTTGGCGAATCGATCCACATGTATATTTGCTTTGTCTTTTGGATTCGAGCATGTAATTCCTTTTTTCTCAATAATGTTTTAATATCTAATAGAAGTGATTTTGTATGACCATTATTTGTCATGCAGGTACCAAATAGGCCTTCGCTATACTGGTGGTGCCCGCATGCTTTTAATGCTCTCCCTGAAATTTGGTATCATCCCAATCGTTGTGCCAGTTGGCGTTCGGGACTTTGATATTGATGGGGAACTTTGGGTTAAGTTGCGATTGATACCAACGGAACCTTGGGTGGGAGCTGTTTCATGGGCTTTTGTTTCACTTCCAAAGATCAAATTTGAACTTTCACCATTCCGCTTGTTCAATCTGATGGGTATGTTGCAACTTTTAATGCCCGTAGGTGTTGCCTGATCATTAAGTATGGGGATGCATGTTGCATTTATGATCATATTCCTGATGTGTTGATGTTGAACACAACCAAGGCTGATCGGTTCATGAATTACATCGAGAACGAAAAGGTCAAGATATATTAGGATTTGTATATTTGTGAATGTTTGTCTCATTCCTGCTGTCCCAGTTGGGGCTGGTGTTTTTTTTTTTTTTTTTTGTGGCCCCACTAGCCGGTGCTTGGATTTGGAATTCTGTTCTTATAGCTTGAGACTGATCTTGGGACCATGCTAATCCATAAAAGGGTACATCAGCCATATCTAAGACGCTGACCAAACACATGCTAACAGTCCAAATATCATCAGTGATTTTATAGTGAAAGGACTTACACTTGGGAGGGTCACATTCCAAAAGCTAGAAAAAGTGAAATGCGTTATAGTTATTTGTCACATTAGTTAATTTTCTTCAATAGGCCATGCCTTTACTGTTGTTTGAACTTCACAGAAAACCTATTATTATATAAACCTGCTGATTCTTCTCTGTTGTATTGCCAATGGGAGCTACACAGGGACTAAATGTTTCTGACTTACAACAATGATCCAGATCATAGTTCACAATACAATAACAATTGGTTTTAAGAGCAGGAATTTCAATTAGCCTCTTATAGTTGAAAATTTTTCCATGAGTATTCTGGAGTCATTGGTTTAGAATTGGAATTGGGCATCGATACTTAACTGGCCCCTAAGGTGCTTCACAATTGTGATCGGAAAAAACATTATTGTAGTTCCAAATCACAGCCAGCCATGATGCACTATTAGTACAGGCTGCGAGGAGGCACATTTTGGTATTAAAGACATCTTCCTTTTAGCTTGAGACTGTCTCTCTAGATAGGATACATTCACAATGCAAATAAATAAATAAATCTACTTTGTTTGGTGTAAAATGAAGCAAATATTTAATTCTGTATTTGACTGTTCTCTTATTGATGACTTTTTAAAGAAAAGCTATGCACATTCAGATTGCCTCTCCTTCAGTGTTAAATGGTTCCTTTCACAATTTGCTACTGCTCGTGTTATTGAAACTGAGATCAATAATCGGTTTTGTTTTTTGAGCTAGACACCTGGTGCACTGCAAGTAAGATGATGGGCATGATAGGATAACCATTCAAAAGAAGCCACATGAAGCTACTTTCTTTGATAATTTGTGGATTCCTTGATATAAATTTTCTTCTAATCTGGCTTGCAACTCCATGGTGCACTTTTTTGAAGATATACTTATTTATCAAGGGAAAGGTCCTGATTTGCTGATGCTCTTTTCTTGGCGACTCTGGTTCTGCTGGCATTTGATGACAGTTAGGAGTTTTATTACATGCTGAGCTTGCATTCCTTTGATATCTGTTTATATTACAAAGACTTCCCTTTTTCTCCGGGGAGTTCAGACAAAATTATCTGTAGTAGTAGATTGCTTCCTGTTATTCTCTTGTTGCAGTAGGATTGCATAGATGTAATAAAAACTTTATAATATGATTGCTTGAATCTTGTGGACACTGTACAGACATGGTATTTGTCAAACTTACCCTGCTGTGATGATGTTAAATTTGCATTTTACAAGGAAATTCTGCTTTACTCTTGCATAATGAAAAGTTGGCAGGTTTACAGACACTGATTTATTTTCTTTTTGTCTTTTCTTTTCTGCATGGGTGGTGCAAAAACCAGCAATTCCTGTTCTTTCCATGTAAGTTGAATCTCAACTTTAACCACCGCATTCTGTTGTATAATCTGTGAAGGGATTGATTTTCTTTTTATTTTATGTTTTTCAACTGGGCATTTTCCTTTTTGGCTGAATGTTTGTCAACTGGATTTAGAGTCAAGGTGGATGTGACATGTCCGTAGAATGATTTATGGTATTAAACAAGTTTAAATGGGATTATTAAGAACTTGGGGATTTTCTTTGGTATTACCTGATCAAGGCTCGTCGACTATGTGGAACGTTGGTCGTCGGGCATCTTCACCTCTTTTCATGTTATTGAATGTCAAAACAACCAATGACTGCATCTCAATCTGCGAGTTCAGTACATGCTAGCACGTAGATTTGTCATAAGATTGATATTCCCCCAGATTTTTATGGGGTTTATATAAACTAGTAATGGTTGTAAAACTAAATTATGACTTATGTTTTCCTGAATCATGATACTCCTCCATCTTGATTAGGAGCAGGATATAGGTGGAAGAGAACATATGGTGCTCAACAACTAAGAGTTTGATATTATTTCTGTTCTTAGCAGAACAGTATCAGAAAAGGCATGGTCAAAAAGGGGATACTTGAGAATTTGGCCCCATAAAAGAGTAAGAGGAAGGGGGACACTGTATAGTCTTAGAGCTGGAGCAACCTATAGGGTTTTGTTTATGCTAGCTTTGATTTGATTTACTTATTTGTTTTGGTTCCCTTGGTGTGTACTTGAAGATATGTTGAGCTTTGGACTAATAATATGTGTGTGCACTTGTTTTAGGTTTTTAACAAAGCTTCTCACTGAGGATTTGCCTAATCTATTTGTAAGACCGAAGAAGATTGTTTTAGATTTTCAGAAAGGAAAAGCAGTTGGTCCAGTCACAAATGATTTCAGATCTGGAGAGATGAATGAAGGAAACAGGGATTATGTTGGAGAGTTATCTGTGACTCTGGTTGATGCTCGGAAACTTAGTTATTTCTATGGTAATTGTTTCCTGAAACTTGCTATTTGTAATGTATATAACTGCTGGTATGGGCAGTAAGAGAATTTTCTAATTGCAATTGTGCATTGAACTCACTCCGTTAGTATGTTATACAAGATTGGACCTCTTCATTGTCATTTGTGCCATTCTTTACTGCATCAGAAATGTTACTGTTTTCCTTCCGGTGGCAGGCAAAACTGATCCATATGTTATCCTAAGCTTGGGGGATCAAATAATTAGAAGTAAAAAGAACAGCCAGACCACTGTCATTGGGCCTCCTGGAGAGCCAATCTGGAATCAGGTAAAGCTGTATGCGCTGGTTTGCTAGTTTTGCATGATACTCGTACATGCAATGTATGTCTCATTCTAATCGCATCATTTGGCAGGATTTTCACATGCTCGTTGCAAATCCTAGAAAGCAAAAGCTGCACATTCAAGTGAAAGATGCTCTTGGATTTGCAGATCTGACTATTGGTACAGCTGAGGTATAATAACCATAAAAGCAGTATCACTATGATAATTTTGCAGATCATTGTGGAAATGTTTGATGGGACTGCGCAAGAAAAATTGAATATTATGATGCAGTTTGATGTCCTTTGTCATCACGTTGTTTTATGCATCTGAGGAAAAAAGTTCCTAAGGGTCCTACTCAACTTGGTCCGCCTTCTTTCTAATGCATGCTGTTTAGCTTAGTTCTTCTTGGGTCTATTCCATCCTTGGAACGATCTGAGCTTCACCTTAACTTTTAGCTATATCTACAGTTTTAGACATTTATCTCACAGTGCCTTTGAACTTCGTAGTAACTGGTTAACAAATTGCTGCATTGTTATTGCGCTTTCTTCCTAAGTCATGCAAAATTGTTTTGGTTTTAAATTGTTAAAGTGTCTCATATCACTTATCAATAAGGTTTCAATGGGCCTTATATTCATATAGTCTCTCTCCCTATCAACTTAAGTTTTTAGGCTGAACTTTCTAATATGTATTAGGGCCCTGGATTTATTTCACTTGCGCGGGGTTTATATGCTTTATTTGTGTGTGTGTAGTCTTTCCTCACCTAATTGATTAAGCTTTTGGTTTGGATTCCCGCGTGGTATCAGAGCAAGGTTCCACCCCAAATTTATTTCGCTTCTTAGACCTGTATTTGTCAATTCCACATGCCTCTTTCAATCCGCTTTGCACATCAAAGTGGGCGTCAAAGTATCTCACTTCACTTATCTATGGGATTTCAATGGGTTCTATGTCCATGTAGTCTCCCTCCACTTATTAGCTTACACTCAGCTTGGATGAAGTGATAAAGAAATAAAGAAGAAGAGATTCAAATAACTATGAGAGAAAAGAAGAGGATTTAGAGGGAATTATAATATTATTTGGATGCTAGCGAGATAAAGAATGTATTATATAACATAAGTATCATTTTATGTACTTGTAAATAGATGTAAAAGGAGGGTATAAGTGAGAGTGAAGAGTAATTTTATTTGTTAATACGCAGGGCTCTCCAAATCCCTCCAAAACCCTCCATAGTTGGACAGATTTGTAGGGATTTAAATGTACATAAATTTAACTGGACTGATCCCTCCTAGGCTCTCTTAATCCATCCTAACCCTTACCCTCCGTTACTTTCCCTCCATCCAAACACTATCATACTTTCAGAACCTTTTCTCTTCACTCCTTACCCCTTCCAACAAACAAAATGTTGATCGCTTATATTGGACTTTCTAACATAAATAATGGATGAACTGGATAACTTTTGGGAGAGTATTTTAAATAATTTGTGCTACCTGTTCTGCTTTAATTATATCATGTCATTGTCTCCTCTGCATAACTGCTTCCAGTTTATTTCCCCTTAACAGTTCCTTTGAGCTTGGCGTCTGCTGTTTGTGTCAAAGGTTAAATTTTCGCTCCTTTTAAGCCAATGTTCAACTCTATGCTATGAAAGATTGTTTAAGTTGGTTTAAACTTGATGCATAGAGCCTAAAAAATGAAAATTGTGGGCGTGTTTTTGCTGCCATTTTGTCTTGTATGCACACCTAAATCTTTAATGATTTTTCTCATGACAGATGCCGAATTACATATCAATGTAATTATTTTGTTACGGTCTTTAATTTTTTTTTTTGTGAGTTATGCCCTGATTATAGTTCAGTTAAGTACGGGTAATTCTGGTATGCACTTGACAAGTGATGGGGGCGTTGATTCTGTTCTTCGACACTAAATAAGAGGTGGTATTGGTGAAGAACAAGTTGTGGGGATTCCTGTACCTGTCCTCTCAACTCAAAGTAAAATATGTGTATGGATCATCATTCTGGGTTGACACCTTAGTTATGACCAATGAAAAAGAATTGGAACAGAAACAGCTGGTTCGTGTTGATTTGCTAATTGATAGCATATGGACTTCATATCGATATTTGCTATATTTGCCAAGACATCTCCACCTGAAAGATGTGATGCTCATAATCCTTTGACCAAATCTGGATAGAAATGTAGAAACTGATCCTAGTAAGCTGGAGAGACACCCAAATTTACACAAGTGATGGGCACAAAAGTCAAGATTCAACAGTGATTATCAAATCCTGCCCTGAGTCTATTTTTGCTCGAACTTCAAAATGGATTTGGATGTGGAATCCTCTGTAAATCCTGTTGAGGATATTGATATGTTAGTCTATTGTGGGTAATTCAGAGTTTTGGTTTATCTTTTCTTTTCTTGTGAGAATGCTCTTTGGTGACATTTATGACCTTACTAGAGAGTCAAGAGACAGGAAGAGAAAAATGTCTTTGGGGTATGAAGTTCATGTTGCTTTAGGAAAGATCCCTGATCTTACCTCTAAATAGATCCTAAGGGGCTAAAAATTGGGCTGGGTTTCTGCCTAGCTCTTTCTTCTTCTGGACCGAGGCATTCATAATGCCTCTATCAAACACTCGAGATCTTAAAGTTAGGCATGTAATACAGGTAATCATGCTCGATTATTACTCTGTCCTCCACATGTCCTCCACAATGCTTCCCATGTTTAGCTTTGCTAAACATTAGTGGGATTAACAAGTTGTACGTGATGTGAAAACGCTACCATCAAGCTTCAAATGTGTAAAATCTTCTGATGTGACAGCCAAGTTACACCTTTTTCTCATCCACCAGATAGTAATTTTCTTGTTCATAGCATTCATAGCTAAAGTTGAATAATGTGGTGGCAAATTAGTGACTTGCTAATAAGGTCGAGTTAGTCAGTTTCATGTACTGAGGCATTCCTCGATTGTATCAAATTTTCATCCGGAGGATCTTTCTGAATTTGGATTACATTTGTAGGTTGATTTGGGGTCTCTACAAGATACTGTACCCACAGATAGAGTGGTGGTCTTGCAAGGAGGTTGGGCAGTGTTTAGAAGGGGATCCTCGGGGGAGCTCCTACTTCGACTTACATATAAAGGTTATGTTGAAGATGAAGAAGATGACAGAGCCATGTTAGAATCTATGGAAATAGATGTCTCGGATGATGAGTCCGATTACGATGAGTCAAGTAGTACTTATGGACAGGGGGTAACCACTTCAAGTGGAACAGATAAGGAATCATTCATGGATGTGTTAGCAGCACTAATTGTGAGTGAAGAATTTCAAGGAATTGTAGCATCTGAAACTGCAAACAGTAGATTTCCAGATCAAGCCTCCAAAACCGGGTCTAGGGTACCATCAGGAGGTGTTAATGCCAAATCCTCCTCATCTTCTGATGCTGGCAGTGCTTCTGGAGGTATTGCATTTGGATATTGTACTCAAGTGCAACCTTTACTTGCATTGGCTAATTAATGATTTTCCCCAAATCTTTTACTGCAGGATCAGTTTTACTTTGGCTTGCAGTCATATCAAGTATATCAGTGTTAATTGCTCTAAACATGGGTGGTTCTGGTTTCTTTAATCCTTGATTGTGCAGCTACACCAATAAGGTAATATTTTCTAGTTCATTTTGATTAGGTAAATCTCCTTTCAGCAACCTGCCAACAACTTTGCATGTGCTATGTCCTTTACTGCAATTACTGCAATATAATGGTATGTCGGATGTATGTTCTTTAAACAAGAACAGCGATTTGTTGTAGCTTTGATGTTCTTTACTCACTTCTTTTATAGGACAGTTAGGTCTGCTGTTTTAGATTCAAAACCCGCCTAATATGGGTGTCGGACTAGATGTTTTCATGGATGTGAAAGGAATCCATCCTCTTACTAGCATTGTATCTACAGGCTGATCATCCAAAGAATATGCATATCATGTTTGTCACATAAAACGGTTCGTCTTCTTGTTTAAAGAAGATGCTTAGAAACTGAACTTTTTTTGTGGCAGGTGGTCGATGGTCCACTTGTTTTTACCTCCCAATGATGGAGTTGGCTAAGTACATTCTTTTCTCATGGTGTCTTCTACTCTCACATTATGTAAATTCATGGCTGTTAGCAGAGGAGTATCCTGATGGCGGCGGAAAAATTTTGTCTACAACTTTGTGCGACTTAAAGATTCACCTGCATTCATTGTTCATATGACAAGGTGACAGTCTTTTTTTCTGAAACTCAATTACTAGCGCATTAGTAGCTAAGGAAGATCATAATCTGCAATCGGCGGAGTCGGTGTTTTACACATTCTTAGGAAGATTTATTGTGTTTCCTTGCATGAGGTGAGAAGGTGGTAACACCTGAGATGTAGGCCAGGCAATTGTATGGTAATAAAAATTCAGCATTTGAAGAATCTAAAGCTTCATGAAATTTCACACGTACTCGCTTTCTCTCGAGCTTTCGAGAAATTATTACATTAGATTATTGTATGTACTAAACCTGAACTTGAACCATTGGAAATGCTGGGTCCAACGCGGTTCTCGCGTGGGTATTTTAGACAGGACTGTTCATATTCAATGTAGTAAATGTACTAAACTCTTTTTGAGTAACTTTTTTCGAGTTTAAGGTGTCCATCTACGGTCCCCCATCGCGAATTTTTTCATTTGCTTATTGTTCCGAATCATTTATTCGTGAATTTGTTGATTTGCTTATTGTTCCGATCGCTGGAACTTGAACAAACGAAACAATTTAAATGGAAAAGAAGTTGCAGATATAGAACTTGAACATGGTGGATTTATGTGATTCGACTTTACGAGGAGGGAGAGATGAAATGGTTTAACCGTAATCAACAAGACAATATTATGATTGCTCGAGATTCTCATGCTCGAATGTCTAGACAACACTTGAATGTGCAAGAATTAATCACAAGAAAGGAGATTTTGACACGCTCTCAATTCCTTTTGAACACGACTTCCAAAAGCATTTTAGGGTTCTCGTGAATATTTTATTTTACAATTGAGTTTTTTTTTTTTTTTTTTGGGTCGAAGCATTTGAGTTTTTTTTTTTTTTGGAAAACGAAGCATTTGAGTTCAAATGTAGGGTTTTGACAAATCTAGATTGGCTTTGCCGGGGCCAGGTGCTCTCCAAAATAGGCCCGGGTGCCTGTCTATTGCGCTGGAAAGAACGAGAACCTTAATTTCGAGGGCCACCTTCAGCTGCATCGCGCGATTTCTCATTTGAGAAAAATATATCTTTACTATATATATATATATATATATATTTATTTATTTATATAGCAAAGAATCGAGTACTCGGCGAGAAAGAAAATAGCGAACGAGTTAGACGTGCGTGACTACAGTTACGACGGCTCGACATGATCAAGACATCGTCCGCACGAACTTTGGTTCCAACCCCCTGCTTGATTTTCTTGATTCTATAGCTTTTTCTTTTCTTTTCGGATGTGCTTGTTTCGAAAAAAAACAATTCATAACAAAAGAAAATACTTCTCGAGAAATCATTTTTAAGGAGAATGTTTTCCTCTTTCTCGAGTTAAGGAATTCTTTTTCCTAATATTTTTGGAGAAGAAGATGAGCCAATTACTCTTAACAAGCCGAGTAAAACCCTCTAAGATCTGCGTTACTAAACAAGGTTCAAGAAGATCTCTGAACTCAACAGTTCGAGCCGTAGCTACTAGCTAACCTATTCAAATCTCACCAATTGAGGGTAAATTGCTCTGGTTGAGATCATCAGCACATATCAAAGATCCAAACTTAACAAATGTATCAAGAAAAGGACGAATACTCTAATAACAAAAAAAGCGCCTTTAATAAGCGTCTTAGGACACAGCTTTACTAAATTCACCCGAGGGGATAGAGAGACGGGCTCCTCGATGCAAAAAAGTCTGAACTCTTTGCCTAACTTCATGTCAAATTCAGAAGAGTTAATAAAATTGCGAAAATCGTCAAAGTCAACATTGGTCGTGTCGCATAAGATAGCCAGCATCCACGTCAATAATTGCCGGCCAAACTTAGTCGAAAAGACTATATCGACAAATCGTCAAAGGGTATGAAGTTAAATTCGCTAAATCAAAAAATTTATAATTGAACAAACAACTGTTATAATAAGTTTAGGATTTTTTGAACAAGCCAGCTAATTCGAACCATGACCCATGAGAGGAGGCACTAGTGAGCTTGAAGCCTCACTAATTTGGATCCAATCCCTACTTGATTCCTTTGATTTTCACAGCGTTTCTTTTGGATAGATAAAAGAAAATTGTGGGCTACTGGAATTAAATAAAAAAATCTTATTGTTCTCTCTTATTTACTCAATATATAATAATGTGACTGAACCTACGATATCCGTATCCTCCCCCACAAGATCTTATTACAACAACAACAATAACATAGTATTCATAAGAATAATGGATATTATTATGAACAATAGTAATAATATTCTGCTCTTAAATATCCTATATTATTTGTACACAAGCTTCCACTCAAAGATTTCACTTGTTTTAAATTAAGATTCAGTGTCACAGTTGGGTCGCGTGATGTGGTAGGTCCACCCATGAAGTACATGATATACACATATTTTCACCACAAAAAAATTATCAAACTAGTATATTTGTGACAAATTAACTCCAAACTAATTTTTTACCACAAAAAATTCTAAACTAGTAACCTATGACAAATTTACTCTCCGTTACATTATGATAAATCACGTTGATACCACGAAAAATCCAAACCCGGTACACCTATTATAAAGAGAAGATAGAAACCACAAATTGGTACATCTTTCAACTAATGCATGTCGCATTACTCAGTAATTTGACGGTAAAATTTAACGGAAAATAACGGAAGGGCAAATTTATCGCAAGTGTACTAGCTTAAGATTTTTTATGATCAAAAAATTATTTTTAAATAAATTTGTCACAAATATATTAATTTTTCATGGTATTAACCCTCACATCTATATATATCGCTCGCACACCAGCCCCCACATAAATAAAATCTACATAATTGCATAAGCAATAAGACACTAATGCCGGC
Organism: Rhodamnia rubescens; assembly: GCA_021437795.1. NCBI lineage: Eukaryota > Viridiplantae > Streptophyta > Magnoliopsida > Myrtales > Myrtaceae > Rhodamnia > Rhodamnia rubescens. Next base: position 1,051,156 of record JAILYA010000021.1, read on the forward strand.
GTGCCGAAGGACAAGCAACCCACTACGAGGGAGGGACAAATTAATATGTCATTATCTCTAATTAAATTGCGTTAGTACATGGCGGTTGAACAGTGACGTTAAAGTAACATTAATTTCATTTACTCAACAACAAAATTAAGAAAAATTTAGGGTGCGCATGATAACACTTTTGAAAGTAGATTTCCGCTCCATAAGCTATTTCTACTCCAAAAGTGATTCTGGAGCAGAAATTTGTTTGATAATGTAACTTCTAAAGTAGAAATCCGTTTGGCAAAATTTTTTACTTCGAAAGAAATTTTCACTTCAAGTGAATTTTAATTTTTGAAGTTGTTTTTCCCTCAATTTAAGAAGTTAAAAAAATAACTTCTCCAACTCAAGAAGTATTTCTCGCTCACCCTCTTTTTATTACGCTTTCACCCTCTTTTTTATCATATCTACATCCGTCAACCTCCGCCGCCGCAGACCGTCGCCGGCCGCCGCCATCGTCGACCTCCACCGGTCGCTGTCTATGATCACCGCAACCGACCATCGCTTGCCCTTACCCATCGCAGAGCTTCACCGGCGGCCACCCACCAATCGTCCCTCGGTAGCCAACTACCGCAATTAGCGACCACCGACCACCGTCCACTACCAACCTTCGCTAACGCCGACCACCGCCAATCACCCCCCCGCTCCAACCATCGCACCGGCCACCACCGCCTAGTCGCCGTCTCCGGCCGCCGGAGTAAAAAATAAATAATAAATTTTTTTTTTAAAAAATTAATATAAAATTTTAATAATAAAATTTATTTTTAAGGAAATTTAAAAAGTTCAAAAATGAAATAAAATTTTTTCGGCCTCCGATAATAATTTTTCATAGAATATTTTGTGTTAATAATGTTTTAAAAGTATAAATTTTCAACCGATACCAAACGAATTTTTTTAATTAGAAATAACTTGTAGAGCGTGAAGTAGAAAAATCAACTTATGCTTTTGAGGAAAAAGTGAAAAAATCAACTTCTACTCGGAAGTTGATTTTAAACAAAAATGTTACCATGCGCGCCTTTAGTTGCGAGGTGTCCAATCCAATGGCTTGTGTAAGATGTAAGTTTGCGTCTTGGGCTCTTGTATCGTGGTCGAGCCCTCGCCTTCACATAAATGATTAAATGATTGATAATAGTCACGCAACTTGAAATCATAGTCATTAACTACCTAAATCGCGTGTAATTTGAGGCAACATAATCATCCATTGTTTCTTCTGACGGCTGATCACATTCGGGTCCTATCTTTCCTCCCCTTGTCGATCAAAATTTGAGATCCGAATTTATATCCATTTTGCAATTAACTAAGTATGCCCACTGCTAATTTTTATTTAAAAAGGGATAAAAATCCCCATAAGGAAGGGAAGACGAGTACAAGTTTATATTGTTTTGAATTTAGGAAACCTCGTTAAAATTTAATCCACAAATTGCCTCCCAATGAACTTACATATCATGTTTGTTGTATAAAATGTTTCATAGTCTCCGATTTACACGTTCTTAGGTAGATTTATTGTATTACCTGCGAGAGACGGGGAGGTTCTAACAATTGAGACTTGTACGATGAAAAACTTTCGATATTTGAAAAATATAAAGACTGCAATTATTTCACGAAAAATTCAAAAGATTTGAAAAATATTTTCCAATAAATAATAGTTTTTATCGCTTATAAACATTAGATGAATACAAGATATTTTCATAATTCACGAAAATAATTATGCATATAATGTTGTTAATGGTAAAAACATTTTTCGTAGACTTTTTTCTAGTTGATATGACCAATCACTTTTTGGAAAATGTTTTGCAAATCTTTATCTTTTGGTGAAACAAACGCACCTTAAGTTTCTCATAGTCTCACGAGAAATCCGAATAGCACTAATTTTTTTATCAGCAAAAATTCCAAACTAGTACACAAGCGACAATTTTACTCTCCGTTAGTTTTCGTAAAATTTTACCATCAAATGTTGAGATGGATGACATGTTAGAGTTGGCAAGTATATCGATTTGGGATTTTATCCTCCTTTTGTCACATGTGTATCGATTAGGGGTGTGCAACCGGATCGGGTTTAACCCGGATCGGGCCACCCGAAAAATAGGGTTGGGAATCGGTTCCTACTCAAATCGGTCCGGGAATCGGTTCTATTTTTGAGAACCGATTGAAACCGGTATCTGGTTTCCGGTTCTAGGTGAAGACCCACCTAGACCGTTTTAGAATCGATTTTAGCTACTATTTAAAAAAAGAAAAAACTATCTCCCTTCTTTTGCCAACCTTGCAAGTTTCAAAGTGGGCTTCGAGTCTTTTGACTTGCAAGACAAAAAGGAGAGATTATTAGCGGATTTTGGTGGTAATGTGATAGGAAGAATTACACTTGTTAATTCAACGTTTTGTAGGATCATCATTGCTTTTGGTGGATTGTAACTTCTATTATTATATTTTGGATTGTTGCTTTTGATAGATTGTCATTTTTATCGCTCATATAAGGGATTGTTACTTTTGGCGGATAATGAGTTTCATTATTTACCTTTTACTTTGGATCATTTCATCGATATCCATATTATTTTGATGGAAAAAATGAAATCAGAAAAAGAAACAAAAGGACAACGGGTTTCGTGGAACCGATTAAAAATAGGGCGATTCCAAAATAGTTTCTGAATAAACGGTCGGTTCATTCCAAAAATTGGAAACCTTATAATAGGATCGGTTTCGGGATTTAGGTCCGGACTCTACCCACCGGGCCCATGCTCACCCTTAGTACCAATTTGGATTTTTCGTAATATTAACCTAAAATAAATGAGGAAGGACTTGGCTTGCCCGTTATTATCTCTCTCTAAGCAGGGATATTTGGAATTTCTCTTGAAACTCAATTTCAAACGATGTGAAAAGGTTATACATGTTACATGATAAAAATAGAAATTCAAAACCCACTACCTTGCACTTACAAAAGTTGACAATCCAGACTCAATTTCAATCGATGGATATTTCTTGTTAAGAAAGAAGTTATATTAAAAGCCAGGACAAGTGAAAATACTATAAGGTGACAACAACACTGGAAAGGCCAGTCATGGAACACATATTATATTTTGCATGTCTTACAAGAGACGATTTGGTTCACAATTCAACATACGATCTACCACTTTCTTTCTCTATATTTAGCTATGTAATTTCCCCTATTTAACGACGAACGGAGAACTAAGGAAGTGTAGTGCCATTAGTGAGCTCGAACACCACTCTACGCAATTTCATTTGCGAAGAAAATAAATGAATGGGATTATATATAATCAACCATTCATTCTATCTTATCTTGATTTGATTGCACTTTTTTCGTACTTAAGAGAGCTATTGAATTAAGAGCTTTCTTTTCTACACAGCTCGAGTCGTAAGTTAGCCGGCCATACCACTTACATGCTATTATAATCGACTAGCCTTCCTTTTAGGGTTGGGAATCTGTCCATAGCTCTAACTGGTATTAGTGATCTTCCTTCCCATCTTCTCTTAGCCCTCATACGAGGCCCTTTTAAAAGTCACAATCTAAATAAAACGAAGTTTGATGGTTCTTTCTTTTGATCCCATTGGAAAGAAAGCTCTTAATATAATAGCTCTTCTAAGTGTGAAAAGAGTGCAATCAAAATGGATGACACGTGATAGATGATCGATGTATCGGTTTGGGGTTTTAACCCTCCGTTTATGACAAGGGTATCAGTTTGAGGTTTTTCATGATACTAATCCAATTTAAAAGAAACTACCGAAAGCGAGTAAATTTTACCACAAGTGTAGCAGTTGGGTTTTTGGTGGCATTAACCCTCTATTTTTTTGTGTTATAAGATACTGATCACATTCAGTCATCAATTTTTTGTTATCGGACACAACTTTTCAATTCTATTTTCAGCACTTAAGATCATTAACGTCTAAAATTAAATACTTAAACTTTCAACGCATAATTTTCTGTTTTACCAATAGGCCCTTTGCGTAAGCATAGTATAGGCTAGTAAGCCAATCAGAAACGGCAAGACCCACTTTAAATCTCACTATAAAAAAATGAATTTTCTGCGCTTATTCTGAATTTCGATGGTATGTGCCCACTGCACCATCTATAAAATGAGCTTGCACGATATTTACTAGAAGAAGACGAGCCAAATCATTGTTGACAAGGAGACTAAGGGCGCGCATGACAACAATTCTGTTTCTGAAATCAATTTCTAGCCGGAAATAATTTTTTCTATTTCTATTTCTGAATGAGTTTGAGCCGAAAAACGCGTTTGATAACGACATAAAATTTTTGTTCCCGAAACAGAAATTCGTTTGATAACGACATAAAATTTCTACTTCGAAACAAAATTTTATTTATTTTCTATTTCCAAAATTTTATTTCCAAGGACCTTTCTTTGAAAAATTCACAATCTCTCAATTTGCATAAACATGAGCTTTTTCTTACGGTAAGTTTCAATTGCAAAACCACCTGAAACATGAACTTCACTTTGTTTGTATGACCAACATACAAAATAAAAAAAAATCCAATTAATTAACCAACATCATACCCAAAAAAAAAAAAATAACAAGCAAAGACGAAGTTTTGATAGAGTCCCAAGATTCATACCCTATTGGAAAACTCCTCCAAAAATTCTCTGCGTCCCGCAACAAAGAACGGATTCAAACAAAAACAATCCACGATCAATCCTCGACTTAAAAACAAAAAACCAAACCACTCGAAACTAAGATCGTAACCAAGACCAATGCCATGCCTCATGAGAGACACGACCACAAGTACTGTCGAGGAAATGTGCTTGAGCCGAAAGGAAATGAGAACGACGGGGAGCGAAGAGGGATTTATAACGGTTTCATAAATACCTTGCGAGAGACGCGACCATAAAATTTGGATTTATACTATCTGAAGTTCTATCCATGGCAAAAGAGGGATTCGCTCACCTCATCTTAGAACAGAATATCAACACAAATCATATATGAGCCATAGACAAGATACTAATTCCTTTATTGAATCGGACGGAAATTGGTGGTCTGCAAGTCCACATCAACCCCTACTATAACGGCCAAGAAAGAAAGTAAATCTTCGGGTAGACAAATTAATGAATCACCGGACAAACCTAAACTCTACCTCAATAATCACAAGAAACGTACCCTTTCCAAAAATCCATCCTGTTACATATCGCACATTGACTACAAAAGGCCAGCATATGCTCCAAGCAAGAATTGAGTAAGAAGGTAGCTAAAAAGATCCCGCATAAGAATAAATAAGACTAGAGTAAAATGGCCAAATTCACCACATATTTTACAAATCACCATAATAGCAGCTCCAACTCCAAAAAATAGTACGTTTCAAAATTCCTATGTTAATATGAGCTAGTTCCAACTACAAAATGAACACAATTTCAAATTTCTCGCCTGGGACCATAATATCGGCTCCAACTCCAGCTTTGCTTGCAAAAGACGTGCTCTCAAATTTCGATATTCTCCGTAGACTCCCTATTTTCTATGGAGAAAGAAAATATGCTCCAACTCCAAAAAAGTAGCTCCTGCGAAAGTTTCACAAGTCTGTCTTAATAAAAGCATCTTCCAATAAAATAGAAAGACTAAGGGATGAATTGCAATTGATTTAGTAAAGAAATATATGAATACCTGGGAGCTACATGACAATGCGTTACAAAAGTTAAGAACACAATTTCAAGAAATCTCTTCCATATTATGATCTCTCGCCATTTGATTGGCAATATCTATCTTAAGCATATTCATCTCGGTTCCCTCCGTAGTCAATGCATCGATATAACCTCATCTTGTGTAGATCCAAACAAGTACCCTGGATTTCCATATAGTGAAAAGTTCTTATCCATCTTGTCTTGATCATGAATGTAATTATGGATAGCGCAACATGCAATTACGACACATGCTTGCTTTCGAATTGCAAATGAAGGCATATGTCTCAAAATGAAGAAGCGATTTTTTAATGCCGCAAATGATCTCTCAATGACATTTCTTAATGAAGAATGTCTATATTTGAACAATTCTCTTGCCGTTCTTGGCTGTCTCGATGCACCCCTATAATCATTTAGGTGATACCGTTCACCTTTAAAATGAGTTAAAAATCCTGGAGTCGTTGCATAGCCGGAATTTACCACGTAGTATTTGCCTATAACAAGATATTAATAAATTGGTCATGATACGAACCGCAATACATTCACATAAATCAAATTACTCCTTATAGAATGAGCAAATACCTGGTGGTGGTCGAGGAAATTCCAAGCGAGGAGTCTCGAGTGCCGCCGAAAGCACCCGACAATCATTCGCCGATCCTTCCCAACCAAAGCATACACAAAAGTAAATTTCATATCGAACGAACAAGCACACATCACATTTCGAGTGGTAATTCCTTTTCGGCCTCTAAATGGGATCCGCTTAGCCACAGTACGAAGCATGCACATGGGTGCCATCAATAGCGCCTACGCAACCCCGTCATTTTTATCAAAGACTAGTATTAGACAAGATTATCAACAAAATGAGAACCGATAGTGTAAAGAAATGTATGAAAATCGTACCTTGAAGTAAGGCTCATGTTGAGGATTCATCGGAATCTCCTCCGGGACGGCATCAAAGGAAGGTGGTACGATAATCTCTTTAGCCAATTTGAGAACCGCATTTAACACTTTAGTGAAGTACTTGCTAATAGTTTGTCCCGAACGTTGAAATCTCTCGCATAAATCTCTATTGGACTTCTTGTGACAAATCATAGATAAGAATATCGCGACTTGTTCATCTACCTTAATGTATCGACTATCTTTCAACCAACCTCTTTCTATCATCAAACCACAAAGATTGAGAAGGACATGTCTCTCCATTGTAAAAGCTTCATATACTCTATCCGAATGTCCACAAAGAACCTCCCTTACCCATTCGGGTCCCGATAATCTTTGTCTCTAATTGGTTCTCTTGTGTTCATGGACATATCCACCACGACAATCCACAACCATGCTATCATTATATCTATATCAAGATCATCAAACTCCTCTTGAACCGATTGAACTGATGTTACCTCGATCATTATTCACGCTATTCCCATCCCCCTCCTTATTACCTATGCCATCACATGAAAGAAGAACATAAACACAACAGATGAGTAAGGAATTCAATAGCATTCAACAATAGTCATGAGTTAAGCCAAATACAAATCCAAAATACATAAGTCATAATGTCATGATAATTGCATCATAAGAAAAACCACAGCATTCCAAATACATAAGACATATCATCAAGTTAAGCCAAATACAAATCCACAACATCTCAAGTACTTAAGTCATAGAGTGAAATTAAGCCAAATACAAATCCATAGCATATTTCGCAATATCTACTTAAAGTGACTCAATAAGTCCGCGTCTCCTTTCTGGTAGAGCTATCATGAAAGCCTCTCTCCAATTGGCACTAAGGCATGCTTGGTTCACGGCTTTGTTGTAAAGATTTTGGTCCAAGTCGGACATGCCATTTAACACATCAACCACTACTCCAATAGAGTAGGGGTTTACAGTGGTGGGGCCTGTGAGGTGACAGAGCCACTTGTTGATTGAGCCGTCCTTGCTTTGATCATTTCTTGAAGGGCTTTGCAAGTGACGAAACATCAAATGTGTTACTCTTTCTCCTCCTCTTGGAATTTGGAGTCCTATCTAACTTGTGCTTCTCACGAAGTGGGGTGGAAGACACTCCAGTGTAAAGGTTTCCTCATTAATATGTTGCTCATTAAATTCTTCCCGATTATCTTCTCGCATCACTACCACCATCGTAACCACCACCACCACCGTTGTCATCTCCCTCCGACATCACCAAGCCTTCGCATTTCCGGATGCATAATCCCCAATAGCATAGGTATCACCAAATAGAATACATAGTGGATACCGAGGAAACCCATCATACCTAAATCTAGCCCAATCTTTATTTTCCCGCAATTTTCACAATTGACATATCTCAACAACATAATCAAAGCTTGCATCCACAATATGAACAAAATGACGTAAGTAAAGAGATACCTTGATGTGAGACTCCCATATTGTTGGATCATCCACGACGACCTTGTTGTTTACATAATCCCATCCAAATCCAGATCGTGAGAGAAGTTTCTTAAAACTACTATATAGTGTCCCGAGTTTATTTGCCCTATTCTTCAACCGAATTAAAGTCAACTTGAGTCCTGTCCGTTTATTGAATTCAACGTGTATGTTGTAGGTAGTGGTGGTGCGATTTCCCTTTTTCATCTCTTCTACTAACACACTTACAAAAATACCGGTCAAAGGCTCAGTCCACTTTACCATAACAGTCTCTTTTTGGGATTCCATCTAACCTTAACCGATTGATCATCAAAAGTAGACAACATCAAAATTAGTTGAGCATTACTTCATCAAAAGTAAGGGAAAAGGCCACAAAATCATTAAATCAATAGATTTGTACTTGAAAGAAAACTATTAGGATCATGAGTTCTTGGGCAACAAAAGGAAACTAGTAGGATATCAACTTATTTCAAGCCTTATCGGTTGAAGATTCCCTTAAAAATTGAAGAAGAAAACCATTTGGGATTATTCGGCAACACAATGGTCAGCCATAAATCACGAACAATGGGTAAAGATTTTTGCTACTATGCAAAGGAACAATCGGACAAAATCCAGCTAACCACAACTCAAATGGACCAAAAAAAAAAAGTCCAAACCACACTAATTCAAGTTTGTAATTCCATGCCGTAACCCTTTTCCTAAAAAATGGAAAATTCCTCAAGCTAACCAACTTTGAAAAAGTTCTTGAGCAGAAAAGTTACACTACCCTACCATCAACCCTAGGATCAATTTTTCTTTCTCATTTAAACATGACATTCCGCCACTCTGGTGGTTCTAGAATTATAAAATTTCAATGACAAACTCATTCCGGTGGTTCCGAACTCATGACAAGTAATGCGAAAAATCAATAAATTACAATGACAAACTCCGAAAAATTTTGCTAGCGAGTAGAATCTAGCACGATCAACACCGAATTATGCAAAGGAACAATCGGACATAATCCACCCACCCACATTTCCAATAGACAAAAAAGTCCAAACCACACTAATTCAACCGATGAACACTTTAGCCGATGATTTCGACAATAAATCAAAGAATCAATAGAGACACGCTACCGAGAGGTGGGAGAAGCGATTACCTTGCGCGAGCTGAGATGCAAAGAGAGACGCGAGATCGGACAGAGAAGAACTCAAACACGCCCGAGACAAGAAGTGTATTCAGCCGATGATTTCAACAATAAATCAAAGAATTTCAAGAAACAACACGCTATTTAGAGTTGGGAAAAGTGATTACCTTCCGCGAGCTAAGATGCGAAGAGAGGTGCGAGATCAAAGAGAAACCCAAATAGCCTGAGCCGAGAAGTGCATTTTAGCCGATGATTCCGACAAGCCACCGCGAGGGGGAGAGCGATTACCTTCTACGAGATGACATGCGAAGAGAGGCGCAGGATCGAGAAAGAAGAACCCAAACGGCCCGAGGCGAGAAGCCCTAATCGAGTTGACCTCGAATCGGAGCCAAACCCCTAGAATCGTGATTATCTTCCGTGAAGAGGACTTCCCGAAGATGTTATAAAACCCTAGAAATCGCGAGCTTCCTCGAATCGGACCCAAAATGTGAGCTAAAAAGCAAAATGGGGAGGAAACAAGGAGGCAAGAGAGGATTCGGTCCCCGAACTTGAATCGAAGTTGAGATTTGCGGGGAGAGTGAGACCTGGATGTACCCACTTCTCTTCAAAGAGAACGAAACAGAGAGAGACGGCTAATGAAAAGAAGAGGACTTGAGACAACTTATTTCTGTTTCACCGAAAAATAGAAAATTGTTGTTTCGATTTGGGTTGCAAATCTATTTCGAAACAAGTTTTTGTTTCGGAAATAGAAAAACGTAAATGCACTACCAAACAAGTTTCTATTCCAGAAATAAGTTTGGAATAGAAACTCGAGAAATTGAATGGTTTTCATGCACCCCCTAAGCGTGCAAATGAACCTTGAGCCAATTTCTTCAAATCTATTCCAAAAGCAAATGCCCTCTCGGGATTGTCGAACGATTGGGTCCTCCAATTCAAATCTCATCAACCGAGTGTAAATTGCTGTGCACAAGTCTACAAAGAAAAAAGAGAGAGAGAAAAAGAAAGAACAATATCCAATTGGAAAGCTAGGGGTACGTCGCCGATAAGTCGATTCAAAGACATTGCGCGAAGCACAAGTCGACGACGCAGAGCTGAAGTTTCGATGATTCACCCCAAGTGCGGGACGCTACTATACGATCATATCCGGCGATAGCCATCGAATATGATGTAGAGTCTACCTTCCTCACTTTCTCCCTCCAAAGTTGAAAGAAAATATTTTTCTTCCTTTCATCCTAGAAAATACCTTCGGATTTTACGTCTCGTAGTTCGGATGAAGCGGTTTAAGGATTTTACTCAGGCCGACACTCTTTTTTTTTTTTTTTTTTTAAGGTCCTCACTCTTAATGATTGTGTTAGGAAACGGTTTTAACAAGTTTTTTTAATAATAAATTCACCAAAAGGAGACAGACAGACAGTATCTTCGGTGTAAAGACGTCACCTCTTTTGGCCCCACTCGCCGTGCACATCGCTGCACCTTTCTCACGTTTCTCCACTTTTAAATAGGGACATTGGAGGAAGATGATGGTCCGTCCACATTTAGACATGAACCTTAATTGTTCAAGGCCAATCCCAAATTGTGAAATTCTTGATTTTTCATATGTGGGAAAAGTTTACTTTTAACGTGGTGGGAAATATTTGTGTCTTTCTCGTGTCCTGTTCATTCGAATAAACGTAAATCTCAATTTTAGGGATTGCCTTCCGTCGCGTTCGAAATTTCTTATTTGCCTTATCACGGAGAAAGTGATGAAAAAAGAAAGGTCTTGTTTAATTGCAATAATGACCCCTTAATATGATCAAGCCGTTCGAATCGAAAAGGGTCATGAATTGAAGTTTAAGACCTTTGTGGATTGTGAAAAATTAACGGTTCGATCCTAAATCTATTGTACGAACGTCAATTCATCGATTTTCGAGTGATATTCCAAAGTTGTCCTCCCGCTTCATTATCGTCGGACGGCACGCTACTTATGACGGCCGGCTATAATTAGACGACAAGCAATTGACCCGAAGGATCACATTGGAATGCCATGAAGACGTTCATGATCTGTATCGACAAAATCAAAAAATTAAACATTAAATTGCCATCCGTATAATAATTTCAGAATTGATTAAGTAATTTGTCCCCCATCGGTCAATCGAGGACCATAAACACCGTCGATTATATCTCTCTCTTTTTCCGATAGTTAAAGCCAAAATCTCTTGAGGCTTCCTAACTTTTCTACTAATTACAATAATGCTACTTTATCTACGATATCACCTCCCCCAGATCTTATCACATGACAAGATCAATAAATAACAATAATAATATAGTCTGATCTGGAATCGCATATTTTATTTATGCACGTGCTTCCACCCAAAGATTCACTGTTCACTCGTTTTAAATTGAGTTGAGCCACGTGATGCGGTAGGTCCCACGCACTCATACATAAAATTAATTATTTGTTTATTTAGTTTTCTTTTTTTTTTTGGTTTGGGGGTTGGGGTGGGGGGAAGATATTTAGTTATTTATTCGACAGCCCTAAATTAGATAAATCTACATAAATGTGCAGTTATAAATTAATGCTTGGGGGTGCCGAAGAACAATCCAGTTGATAATGATTTTTGTTTTCCTCATCTATAACGATTCAACAGAAACGTTAAGGCAAACATTAAATTTTGTGCATAGTCCGAGGCGAATTTTCTGCTGTGGTTGTTCGCATTTTGGTCCTCGATCTTATTGTTTTGTGCGAGTTTGGTTCTTGATCTCGTACGAATTCGAGCTAAGGCTCTTGATCCTCTTAATGATTTCTCTCGAGTGTTGAATTGGTGTCATGTCTCGAGAGGTGAGTCTCGAACTTGATTTTTGTCAATTGCGGTCAATTGAGATATGACCATGATGATATAATTATCTGTGTATCTCTAGTCTCGATGCCCCATAAAAAAAGGGTAGAGTCATGACCATTATTTGAAAAAAAAAACGAAAGTTAAGGACAATGTGGGTTCGTTATGTCATAATGGCATCATTTTGGATTCCGTCATGTCTAGATTGAGATCTACCTTTTTTTTTTTCTTCACTTTTTGTTTTGTTTGGATAACATGAAACATTTCAATCGACTTAACTAAATTCAAGAAATGCGCATAAACCGCATCATTCGCACGTGTCAGGTAAGGCTTAAAGGCTGTGTTTGGTGGACCAAATATAACTCCGATTATCCTAATCAATGTTTGGAAGAACACTGGATTCGGATATGTCTAGATATAATTCATATACAAGCCGGATAAAAAAATCGATAAAGCCGAATAGGATGTCTAATGTGAAAAGTTGAGAAAAAAAATAGAAAAAAGAAGAAGAAGGAGAAAACGCTTCCTTTGCTCGGTTCAACATCGTCCTCGTTGCACCTCTCAATCAATCTCTCTTCTCGACGACCGCCCTCGAGGACGATTTTTTGAAAATCTCCGGCGAAGGAGTTCATCCTCTTCTTCACTTTCAAGGTCGAGGAGATCGCTCTCTTTCTTCTTTTCTTGAAGCCATGCTCTCTCATCGATCGATTGACCGGAGCAACTCATTAACGAGTAGTGAAAACTTTGCCGCCCACAAAAAAACGTAGTCAACTCGTTCAAAGTGCCTTAGCGCATCGTCTTCTCCCTCGAGCGGAAGAAAGCTCACCAACGCCTAGGAACATAAAAAACAAGCAAGCTAAAAAAAAAAAAACAGCTCTATAAATTTCTCTTTTCATGTCCAGGCATTGATCCTCGGCACCATCACTTGCGCATCTTTTTTATTCGATTTGTATTAGGCAAGAGAGATTTTGAAAGATTTTTTTCTATTTGGATTGCGCCAAACATGCAATGAAATTTTCCACAATTCAAAAGATATTTGAAGGATTTATGATCCAACCTTATCCTAATCTATCCCAATCCAAATTCGGACATCCAAACTCACTCGAAACCCACATAATAGCGGGAGCATCCTTCAAAGTTACTACGAGGGAGAAGATGCCGTGGTTCATACACGACAAATTTGCCATGTCCAAATTAAATGCTTTTCATCCGAGTAATGTGCCGAAATTTAATCGAGAAGCGTTCGAATTAAATAATTAAAAGGTTTGCACTTTTTTTAATTGTTTTATTTGCACCCTTTTACTTTGTAGCTTTGCTAGTCAACTTTTCCACAGATCCCACGATCAATTGAAAATCCACCTTTTTCCTTATTTTTCCATTTATTTCTATGGCCACTGTCTGAAAATGCCACCCAGATTCGACTTTAAACATGATTAACGTCACGTTAAGCGCTCTTAATTAGCTGCCTTTTGCACGTCCATCAATTCTTTCGCCCCCAAAATTAAAAAAAAAAAAGAAAACGAAAAATCCACGTCATCTCACCCATAATAATTACGGTAATTACAATGGAAAAAGGGAATAAATTAAAATTGAAAAAAAAAAAGAAATGGGGAATCACGTCACATGGGATGCTGTGTCCGTGCGTGTTAAAGAAGTCGAGAGCGACAGCGAATCTGTGGGCCCCCGCTGATCTCTCTTCGATTTCTTCATTTGTTTTGTTTTTTTCTATGTCCATTTAAGTTTTTTTAAATAATTTATTCATTGTTTGGCCAGATTAGTTTTTTAATTTTCCATTTCGCTGTACTGTCGGTCGATAGACGATATTGCAAGTCATTATCACACAGGTGTTGCGGGCACGTCACCATTGGCGGACACTTTTTTTAATTTTTTTTCATCTGATCATATTCTATTATATTTTAAAAGCCATCATGCGTGCTATGTACTATGTGTATCACAAATTACGAAATCCTACTCCCTTACTCACGCATCCCCACCCCATTTCCTCCCCAAAAACGAGGATTCGAACCTTCTACCCTCCTTCCCAAGTGAGAAGAGTAGTCACTTTGACAAACCCCCTAGTGATTATTCGTGAATATTGGATGTCCCTCTCTTTTCTCTCATGCTAATAAATAAATAAAAGGAGATGGAGACACGTGTGATAAATTTATCTCAAATCAAATTTTTGATTGCAAAAGATCTCAAATCGATACATCTATAATAAAATTATCATTCGTTAGTCGATTCTTTGAGTTAGATAATACATAGTGGATGACGGGTATACCAATTTGAAGTTTTCACCCTCTTTTTGTCATATGTGTACTACTTGGAGATTTTTCGTGGGATTAACACAACTTAATGGAAATTAACGGATGATAAATTTGTCGCAAATATACTCTGGGATTTTGGGTGGTCAACAAATTAGTTGGAGTTAAATTTATTATAATTGTACAAGATTTGAGTTTTTTATGATTAAAAAAAATTAATTTGAGATAAATTTATCACATATGTATCGATTTGAGATTTTTCGTGGTGTTAATCCCTGTTATTTGATATTGCCTTATTTTATGCTTTTTCACGTGGCGAGTGGTTCTTGTTTGGTCTATCCTGCGACCCTTAAAAATATCTTGCTTGGTGTATTTGCGGGACTCACGTGAATCGAACGTACATATGAACTTTTTCGATCGTAGTGTATTTTGCTAATTTACCCGAGTTTTTCAATTGGTTTATGTCATCGTATCGTTTTGTTGGTTCTTGTGATACTATCATATGTAATGATCCGATTATACATAACTCGATCGAGCGAGATAAGAATCGAATCGCTAACATTTTATCGATTTTGTTCTCTATTGACCCATATAACATAAATTCACATGGGTAGTAATATTTTCGAGTAAAAGAGAAAATATGTCGGGCTTCTTTCTTGTTTTTCTAATATCAATGTCTACTAAAAAACAATGCAAAATTCCCCCCCCCCCAAAAAAAGATGAAGAAGCTTGAAATCCCTTCATTTTCTCAAAAGATGGCCCAACGAAGATCTCATTCTAAATAATGGCATTAAGTGGCCATATTAATCTCAAAGAGGGTTTAACCTCACCGGCTGGTTAAGGGAATTTCGTCCTTTATTTTTTTTTTTATGATTTTTTTCCCTTTTTCTTTTCTTTTCTCCTTTTCGCCTGTGGCCGACCATCGACATGTCGGTAGAGTGCCGTTGCGAGGGCTACGACCCCTAGAGGCCGGCGAGGGTCGCCGAGCCCACACAAGACGCAACAAAGAAGGAAAAAGAAACGAGAAAAAGAAGAGAAAAAAATTAAATACATAATATATTTATATTATACATACTCTCAGTCATTTTTTTTGAGAAGATGATGCCCTTGTCCTGAATTTCTCTAGAACAAAAAACAATAATTACTCATCCGAATTAATTTTCGAGCATTTGCTAATTTCTTAAAGAATGCCGAATGGAATAATTTTTACATTCAACATGTTTTATTACCGTACCGGACAGATAATGCTCTGAAAATGACAAAGTTTATTCACATTAAAAGAAATGACATTCTAGATAAAAATCGTATTTTTTTTTTTTTTTCGTTCTCTCCGGTTCATAACGAAATAATCATCGAGAGTCCGAGACCCATACACCCGGAGCACCCGACCCATACCCGGTTATTCCAATCCCCCTCCCCCCCCGTCGTATTTAATTTGACAGTATATGACCGGATTTTTCCTTTTCAGCGGAGGCATCTCCATACTCCCGTAAAATAAATAGTATGACAAGAATGGAAACTGACTGAAAAAGGCCAAAAAAATCTAACTTTTTTTTTTCTAACGATAGGAAAGATCCTAAATTTACCGAAGCAAGAACAGATCCCATGCTTGAACAGTGCAGGCATCTCCAATCCATACTCTCCATAAAATAAATAATATTCCCACCCCAGGAAAAAAAAAAAAAAGAACGGAAGCTAGCAAAAAAAGGCAAAAAATCTTATTTTCCCCCCTACAATAGGAAATCGTAAATTTACCGAAACCCTACTAATCAAATAATCTTCACCGGCTATGACAGACAGGTGGGCGCAGGCTGTGCGCTTCCTACGCATGCCTCGGACGAGCCCGTGTATGGCCCGCCACCGCAGCCGTAGCGCACGTCACGTGTTTGTCAAGTCGAGCGGCGATCCTTAATTTCCGGATCATGCGGCCGGTTGCCACGCGAAGGCACTTATCGATTACGTGTAATGAGAAAAATATCGAACGTTTCGATGTTGCCGGTTTGGAGGAGATAATTTTTATTTTTTTTCGATTTGTCCTGTCAATCTCTTTATCAATACGGCCGTGTGGATGAATTTTTCTTTATTTGGACGCCTGAATTTGTCAAATAAAATTCACATTCAATTGCGGTAACTCTGAATTCCGTCCATGAACAATGATGATATAATTTTATTACTCAATTTATTTTTAATTATTTTGGTAAGTAAATATCTGCTTCTCTATATATAACATTTTTGCCACGCCGTGAAGTGCAGTCGCCATTTCTGCCGCTCTCGCTCTCTCTCTCTCTCTCTCTCCCCGCTCCAATCATTGTCGCCGAGCTTCGCTCTTTGGCTCAGGTACTCTCTAAAATCTTCGCTCTGCTAGGGTTTTGAAAAGCTTCCCTCCCCCTTTTTTGGGTCTCCGTTCGCCGTCGTCGGTGCTGCATTCCCGCTTGCGGCCGACTCCGTTTCTCGTGGGTTCCGTTCCCGAGCGGACTCTCGTGCCGTTTCGCCGGTTTCTCTACTTTGAAGTTTTTGTCATGCTTGTTTGTGCCTGTCGTTTTGGTCGCGCGAAGGTGGGGAGAGTGTTCAGGGTCCGATGGGCGCATGTCGTTTTGGTCCGTCTTTGCGGTTTCTTATCCGGCTTTTACGCTGCCGTGGTGTTTCCTGGATTTGCCTGGTCTTTTTCTTCTGTTGCTTTTTGGAAATGCTCCTTTGTTCGCAGCGTGTAGATCTGGTTGAATGGTTTTTGGACGCGTGTGTTTGGGTCTGTCTAGCCTTGATTTTTTTTTTTTTAAAATTTTTTTGGTTTCTGCTGCGCGGGAGTTACTGGTTTGACTGAAAACGCTCGGAGAGATGCAATGTTTTGTACTGCGTTCAATAAAATCTTTGTAGTTGGTAGAATGGAAGATTGTGCTCTGGGTTGGACATTTTGAGTGTTTAGAGTTGGATTGGACAAACTTTTGCCTCTACTGTGTACATCATGGTAGTTGTTCCGTGAGTTTCGTCCTTCAAAGCCTGTGCTGTTCGTTACTGATCTAGATCTGATGTTGTCAATATATAAATAAGGACTGCGTGTGAGTTCACACTAGGAATTAAGACACCTCCTTCAGTTGAGTTGACTGTTTCCTGAAGTTTCTGGATTTGAGAGCACGCTGGTAATTTTGTGAAGCATGCTGGTAATTTCGTAAATTACTACATAACATTTTATGTAATCCAACCCCCCTCTTTGGGAACATGTGAGTGTATCTTCTTCACTTTTGTCCAGCACATTAGTTCTGTCGCTTTGTAGAATGTTTGGACAATTTTTCCTGCTTTGCAAGTCATATGGCCGTAGAGGAATCTGTCTTTTGATATTGTGAATACCCCGCAATGCAAATGCCTGTGAATGTCTAACTTCAATTTCTAAAAGGGTCTCAAATCTGTATTTTGAAGTGCTTTTTGCGTAAGCAGAGAAGAATTTTCAGAATCTTGGTTTTTTATAAGTTTGTTCAAATATTATGGTCTCGTGGAATCCAGAAAACACTATGGACGACTCTGAGGATGAGAGAAAATGCAATAGATTCATTCTTTTTTTACTTGAGGATGCATTGACTTGGGTGGACTTTCTTTAGCAATCTGCAATATGAGCTGCATGACCTTTCTGTTCCCCTGAGGGAACTGTTGAATCACAGCATAGCATTTGATTGTTTGGTCCAGTGAAATGCCTATTTTCCTCGATTGAAAGACAAACTTATCTTTCATGTGTTCTATTTTATTTGGTATCCATTGATCTTGGTATCATAGCTATGATAATATGTTCTTTCTGAATAATGATCAGCGTAAGCTAGAGAATCAGGGAGTTTGAACTTGTTAATCCTGGAGATGAATGGTTATTAAGTCTGATGGAATAACAAGTTGCAAAGCTTTAAGCTTTTCAATATCCCTGAACGGTATCTAAAGATAAATCATTTTCAATTTTATCTTTTATTTCAGTATTGACATTGAAATCCAAACTTGAATTTGATTAAATTTTGAGCTTTTCAAGTGTTTAAATTGCGCTTGATGATGTGAATGAAACTCATTCATGTTTGAATTGGTCTTGACCTGACGAAGTTGAGTTTAATTGTTAGTGGAGTTGATTGACTTAAGTTACATAAGGCCTCTTGTCAACTTCACCTGGTATATTTGAAGTAGCTCGGATTTGTTATCGAAACTCAGAACTTGGCTATCTCTTCGTGGAAAGATCTCCAGATTTCGCTTAATTCTTGTCCTTGAGAGATAGATGAAAGACACTGGTGCTTGTTGCATGGCATGACTCTATCTATGATTTGTGTATGTGCATTATTTGTTAAATTTGAAGTTTGTTTGCTTCACTTCCTTCTGCTTTGAGTTGTAAACATTCCCAAGTAGATATATAGTTGGTCATATCTTGGTCCTTGATTATCACGAATGTCAGTTGAAATTTTTTCATCTATTTCAGCTTGAAACTTTATTAATCTTCTTCCGGTTTAGTAACAATGTCCTTATTGCAGGGTTAAGGTGCATTGACAACCACAATGTCTGATCTTAAGTCTCCCCTGCGCCCAAAGAGGAAGAAGATCTGGGTGGATTATTTTGTTCAGTTCCGATGGATTATTGTCATCTTTGTCGTGCTCCCAATCTCTTTCACCTTGTACTTCCTCACGTATCTCGGAGATGTCAAGTCAGAGAGGAAGTCATTCAAGCAGCGTCAGAAAGAACATGATGAAAATGTTCAGAAAGTTGTTAAGCGTCTCAAAGAAAGGGACCCCAAAAAAGATGGTCTAGTTTGCACCGCTCGTAAACCTTGGATTGCTGTTGGAATGCGAAACGTTGATTACAAGCGGGCCCGGCATTGTGAGGTTGATTTATCAGCGTTCCGGAATGTACTAGAAATTGACAAAGAGCAGATGGTGGCCAGAGTTGAGCCACTAGTCAATATGGGGCAGATCACTAGGGTTACTGTGCCGATGAATCTTGCCCTAGCAGTTGTTGCTGAGCTTGATGATCTTACTGTTGGTGGCCTCATCAATGGCTATGGAATTGAGGGAAGCTCCCACATATATGGGCTGTTTTCAGATACTGTTGTAGCGTATGAGATAGTTCTAGCAGATGGACGAGTGGTTAGAGCGACCAAGGATAACGAGTTCTCTGATCTTTTCTATGCCATCCCCTGGTCTCAGGGCACACTGGGTCTTCTTGTCTCTGCAGAGATCAAGCTCATACCCGTCAAGGAGTATATGAAGCTGACGTACAAGCCTGTTGTGGGTAATCTAAAAGACATTGCACAGGGATACATGGATTCTTTTGCACCACGAGATGGAGATCAGGACAATTCTGAAAAGGTTCCTGACTTTGTGGAGACAATGATATATTCACCAACAGAGGCTGTATGTATGACTGGGAAATATGCTTCTAAAGAAGAAGCCAAAAAGAAGGGGAATGTGATTAACAGTGTAGGATGGTGGTTTAAACCCTGGTTTTATCAGCATGCACAGAGGGCAGTAAAGAAAGGGGAGTTTGTAGAGTACATTCCTACCAGAGAATATTACCATAGGCACACCAGGTGCTTATACTGGGAGGGGAAGTTGATCCTTCCATTTGCAGATCAGTGGTGGTTTAGGTTCCTCCTTGGTTGGTTGATGCCTCCAAAGGTTTCTCTGCTCAAGGCTACCCAAGGTGAAGCTATTCGAAACTATTATCATGAGATGCACGTTATTCAGGACATGCTGGTTCCACTGTACAAGGTCGGCGATGCTCTAGAGTGGGCACACAAGGAGATGGAGGTAAATCTTCTGATGCTCCTGCTTGATGTTCTTTGAAACATATGCTCTATTATTTTGATGAAATATAAACGAAAAAATAACATAGTGCATGGACAGTTGCCAAGTTCCCGTGTGCTACTTTGCGCTGCATCTTATTAGAGTTCAAGGTATCTTTACATTTATTATACCTTTCCCTGTCTGAAGTCTGGGACGTGGCTTCCTGGCAGAAAGAGCTCGAGATGAAGCAGGAACTCTTGTTTTCTGGGTGATTCCTCCTGTAAACTATTTGTTACTTGGAGTAGCAGTGGTATACATGGCATTTTGTCACACTTTCCCGTCCTTTATAGGGAACTTTAATGAGGATTATGTGATTTCTGGCAATTAAGATATTTCAGAATGTGGTTGTTGCCTGCTCCATTATGCATTTTTTGTTTGTTCTATCAATTTCAGGTATACCCCCTTTGGCTTTGCCCACACAGGCTCTATAAGCTCCCCATGAAGACCATGGTCTACCCTGAACCTGGATTTGATCTACATCGCAGACAGGGAGACACACGACACGCCCAAATGTACACAGATGTCGGGGTCTATTATGCACCTGGGCCCGTCTTAAGAGGCGAGGTATTTGACGGTGCTGAAGCAGTTCGCAAGATGGAGAACTGGTTGATTGAAAACCATGGCTTCCAGCCCCAGTATGCAGTCTCCGAGCTGAATGAAAAGAACTTCTGGAGGATGTTTGATGCTGGCCTCTACGAGCACTGTAGGAGGAAGTACAAAGCTGTGGGGACCTTCATGAGTGTGTACTACAAGTCCAAGAAGGGAAGGAAGACTGAGAAGGAGGTGCAGGAAGAGGAGCAAGCGCACCTCGAGACTGCTTATGCTGAGGTTGATCAGCCTGCAGATTAACAAGGATGGAGTGATTTCGAATTTGCAGGGATTTCTTACTTCTGTGTCGGTCCTCTTTCGATTTCCTTCCACCTTTGTTTGCAACAATTGGCCTTTCTTCTTCTGTACCTTTATTTGCTGAGGATTGTTTAGGTTGGACTCTCTTTTGGATGATCTAAAGAGTCGGACCTTTGCTGGTTGGCTATCTATTCCCCTTTCTTTGCTCTTTTTTGGGTTCTGTGTTTTGCTTCGATAACCCGACACCATCTCCACTGTTAAGCCATCTGCAGGTTATGTTTCAAGCTACCGTCGCACTAGTTGATCTTCCTGTTGGCCCCATCATGCAATCTTCCTTGTCTATTATTTTCATATGATACTGTCTTGTGGCCTTGGTAGCAAAAACTCGGTGGAGGCAAGCACGTTCATCCCCAACTTCACGACATGCCTTGGCTCCCTCGGTTGCAACGAAGATTGCAATTCCTACACAAATGATTTAACCTGTCTGAATCTGACATTTTCATGGGCAAGATCCTCTCCTGCTCTGCTCGGACATGGTGACTATGATGGTTAAATTTCAATTGGAAATATTAGGCTTGAGGATTGTATCTTCATCAAAAGCAAACAGAATGACAACGAGTTCCATGGCAGCATGTGCAAATATTTCATCCCATGTTTACCGAAAACGCTTTCTTTCTTTAGCTAGTCATTTTTGGCCGCCGTATGATGCGAACAAGCTCAGCTCTACCCGATCTCTGAAGTGTACGTGCGGTACTGCTCAATCTGGGCAATGTGTGTGGGCGATGAAGCGCAATTGAAGCCGCTCATGGCCAGCAACTGCCACTCATGTGCACGCATCGCTCCCGCGCTCACATGATGAGAGTGGCTTTAGCTTCTTGCTGGAAATTTAGGTCAGCCAAGAAATGAAAACTACGGTCAGCGGTTCATCGATCTCTTGTGATTCCTCGGAGAGGGGCCAACGTACTAGTGACGATCACGAGCCCGTGAAACCGAGCAATGAACAACCACACGTTAAAGTAAAACTCGATTTAGCGACGGCGAGATCAGAACCCGAATTGCTGCATGGCATGGGACTAATCATCGGAGTTAGAATTGGAACGCTCAAGGCAGATAATACAGGGGCACAAAAATTGTCCATGGGCGTGGGGTGGGTGAGGTTCATTTGGTGCTTTTCGCTCTACATGATCAGATCAGACGCATTGAGAGAAAAAGAGCAAAAGAGGGCCCACAAAAAGCCCAGCATCACGTTTCGCCCATGAACTGATACCAACTTGGGATTGCTTCTATTTCTCCGGGAAAGCGAGGCCACACCTGGGCTTCTCATTGTCGGATCGAAGTTGACGATGCTTTGGATTCATCTGTTTTTGATTTTGATTAAAATAATATTTTTATTTTTTTTTTAAAAATTTTAAATTAAAAAAAAAAGAGTGAAAAATAAAAGGGGCTTGAAGTGGCAATTATCTCAAATAAGGATTTTTGGCTTGTTGGAGCTTGTAACTACTCAGTTGGCAGAGATGGGGTATTATAGTAAACAAAACCTACGATTTTTTACATTTGTTTACTCTTTTTCTTTTCCCTCTATGGCCTCATCAATTCGGAGGTCGCGACCTGAAGGGCCGACGCGACTTGAGTGGGCCGCCCCCGTCCAAGGGGAAGAGGGAAAATAGCGAGGCTGCCCTCGCCCGAGTCAGGTGAGGGGAAGAGGAAAAAAGGATAAAAAAGGAAAAGAAAAAAAGCATAAGAAGAAAAAAAAACTTAGTAAATGACGAAAATGCTCTTTGGCCGATGAGATTAGGCTATTCTTTGAGACTAATATAGCCACTTCATGATCTTATTTGAAACAATGTCCACTTTAAGCTCTTCCTTGAAATGATTACTATTTTAGACCTTATTTGAAACAAGATCTATTTCACACATTTATTTTTTTAAGTTTTTTTCTTTTATTCTATCTGTCACCATTTTTATGGAGTCGTATCATTTTTTCTCTTAATTACTTGTTAAGCGTAGTGTTGTTTGGTTACATCCAATTACAAGGAAAATTATCCAAAAAGTTCTAAACCTATTACAGTTTTGCCAATTTAGGTACAAACTTTTAATTTTGTTAATTGAATCATAAATTATTTCACCTTTTGCCAATTGAGTATGTGAGACTAATTTTGAACGTAAATTGCGACGTGGTTACTTGGCCGTCCCTACGTAGTCCAATTGACACTGACATGGATAAAATTTGGTAATGTTTTGATATATGAAATATATATATATATATATATATATTCTTTCCTTTTGTTTATTTTCTTTTTCATTTTTTTTTTTTTTCGGTTCAAATGGCCAATGGTGTCATTGGCCACTAGCTGAGGGCCGACAATATCTACCGACCACCGATTGAGGTTATCGCAATGGGCCACAATGAGCGCTCGCAAGCCCTTTGCTAGATCCAACAAGGGCCACGACCTTGTCCCCTGTCGAGCAAAGTTTCCTCCCCTAGGGGTCGGCGAGGGTCATCGGCTCAGGCCCTATGGTCGGTAGAGGTTGCCAACCCTTGACCCGTGGGCGGTGACCCTACCGACCCTTTGAACCAAAAAAGAAAATGAAAAAATAAAAATAAAAATAAAATGAAAATGAATAGGAAAATAATAAGAAATATTAAAAACAAACGGAGCTTCCTAAAAACAAAGGCTTATATTGCTTGAAATAATTAGTGAATAAAAAATATTTTCATTACGGATAATAATTTATGTCTTGTTATTTCATTGACAATGAAAATTTTTGTTTGTTCCTTCAACTTGTGAGCGATATAAAATAAAAAAATTGGAAAATATTTTTTCAACTCATATGTTTTTTATGAAATAGGCAATAGGCAGAATCTTAGTACAACCCTTTTTTTCCTACTAGGAGTGAGCATGGTTCCGGGTTTTGATGAGCTAGGGTACGGCTCCCGGTTCTATTTTTCTAAGAACCGAAGGTTCCGGTTCCAATTCCCAATGGAATCAAATCGGAACGGGAAAACTTTAACATAACTTTTCTTTTGGGATTTTAAGCTCTTTTAGCTTGATACACAAGAATTATGGTATTGATTTTTACCGATTAAATGGAGAATATTACTAAATATTTCAATTTATATCGGGACCATAATATCATATTGGGGAGGGAGATTAAAATTACAGATTAATCAAAAAGTAAGAATATGGGGTTGTGTGAGTAGGAAACTGAAAAGATCTATTCTAGTTTTGTCATTAGCCGTGGGTTTGAATCTAAGAGGAATTCTAGAGAATGTTAGCTATCCTAAGACTTTCTTGTCTTTTATGAATGATAAAGAGAAAAAAATGGGGGGTCGAGAGAAAATGCCATTTTGGAGTTTTTATCAACAATTTGCTTGTGTAGGTTGAGATTCAGTATTTTCTGAATCCTTATTTAAGGAATTACAAAAGAAATTCTTTCAACAAATATGTGAATTAGGAAGGATTGGTCGATGAAATATGAATCGGAGATTAAATCTTAATATACATCGGAACAATACATTTCTATTGCCGTGAGATATATTGGCAACTGCGGATCATTTGATTGGAAAGAGTCTACTAGACTTGTGATTACTTAGGATATAATTATCTTGTTGGAATTGGTGTGCATGTGGATATTATGGATCTGAAATTCAACTATCTAGCTGGAATACATGGACACCAATTTCATGATATTGGCTGAGATTGTCTCTCCCATGTCTCTTCATCAAATTGGGGAAGCGCTGGCACAATTAAATTTTGATCCAATTCCACCAGGGAACGGTCTGATCAGGATCGGACCAGATGCTTCACAGTAAAAGACCAAACCCAAAATCCACTTAGAATTAGGCTTCCCCGTTAAATGATGTTGATTTCAGGATCCATTTGGTACTTTTGAGTAAACAGAGGATCCTCCTATATTGGCCGACAAACAAGACAGAAACTAAAGCTCGTATGGTAACGTTTCTTTTCAAAAAAAATTAAAAAAAAAACTTTTTTGGTTTTTGTTCCGCTAACGATTTTTGGGAACAAAACAGGGGTTTGGCAAAAAAAATTTTGTTTCTAACAAAAAAAAGAACGAAACACGTTTGGTAAATACATAAAGTTTTTGTCTCCCCGAATAATAATAATAAAAAATAAATACGTTTGGTAACTACAAAAAAATTATTCCTAATTTTTTCATTTAATTAAGGGGACTATATATATATATTAAAATTAAGATGTCTTTATCTTTTTAACTTACTAAATCAAATTAAATCTCGTTATTCAATTTACTAAATCAAATTAAACCAATATATGTATAAGTAATTTATGCATGATTAATCAAATTACAATATGGACGAGATCAACTATAAAAAAAATAATAACCTTTAAACGGGGACCTCTAGAAAAATATTAATTGCACTTTGAGTGAAATCAATGACTAAAATGAAAAATATTTGTGCATTTAGGTCCTTTTAGTCCAATTGTACAATTTTTCCAAACATGAGGACTGAAATGAGATGCAGGGTATCAAAGTCTCATGTTATTACTCTAAAAGTAAAAAAAATGGATAAAATGATTTAAAATGAAATTTTTTAGCCAATTTAAAATTATGTTCAATGAAGAGGCATGTGGTCCCAAACTGAATTTTTAAAAATTTAAGAGGCCAAAATGAAAAGGGAATTAAAATAAAAATATGGACTATTTTTGCACATTTTTCCGACCACGAATACTATTTTTCCTGATTTTCACCTATTTTTATAATTTAAATAAATCCGAAAAATGTCAAAAATTACGAAAAATTATTTTTGTTCAAAATTGATTTCTAGGCTAGGCCAAAGATTCTGAGATTAATTTTTTAATTTTATGAATTATTTTGATATTTTTAATTAATTTTTTAAAATAAAATAATTAAAAATCATGTGTCAATATCGTGCAAGAACAAAAGAAAAGAGATTGTGTTAAAAAAAAAAATTGTTCTCAATTGTTTCTAAAAATGTTCCAAAAGTGTTTCTCAAAAGTGTTTAGAAATACGAAAAAGTTTTCTTGTTTCTTGTTTTTCTTAAACACTTTTACCATACGCGTTCTGTTCCCAAAGTGTTCGGAACATTTTGGAAACACTTTTTCTAAGCGTTACCATACGCACCCTAAAGCTCGTGGTTTATAAGGTGCCCCCATTACGTCTCTTATGAAGGTAATTCAACTCGTTAAAGTATACTATAAGTGTCAAAACTTATGTACGGGATTCATTTTGATGTCAAAGCTCTCAAAATAATCACTTAAGTGTTAAATTTTTTAAAAACTCTCACTTCGGTGCCAATTCCGATACGTGACTATTAAAAATCCGACGTGACTTAATTTTTTATTAATATTTGAGATACGTTGGGGTTGGCACTAAAGTGAGCGTTTTAAAAAAATTTAGCGCTTAAGTGATTTTTGTTTTGAAATTTTTGCACTAAAATGAGTACCTTACACAAGTTTTGGCACTTATAGTGTACTTAAGACTAATTAAACCAAACGATTTGGATTGAATATTGCCTTATGTAGGATCAAATGAAGGGAAGTTAAGATCCGGCAACATCGGCAGCTTGCGGGAATTTACGATGTTGCGGGGCCTTAGAAAGCTAAAATCTTCCGGTTCAACATCACTTTGCGGATCATCCGACTTCTGCCCTTAAATTACACATTCTCGAGTAGATTGCTTGTATAAATTGATGTAGCTAACTGAGATAGTTCGGAGCAAAATTTTCATGGATGATTGAGCATTGAAATTCTATAATTTAGATTTTTATGTCACATCTTTTGAACTTTTTATTGTTTATTTTATTTTACGTATTCAATGAGACAGTGTTGGCAAGAAGTTTTATTATAGAGATTGAAGTTTTTATTACAAGAACTTTAATGAACTTCGGTCCATTGGTGGCCAAAACTTGAAAGTCAAGAAGTTGCATAATACGAATTATGGAAAGTTTTTTGACAACAGTGTTCATTTTATGGATTTTTTTTTCACATGTTCATCTTTTATATATTGTTTCTATTGAAAAATGAGATACTTTTATTTTTGTTATTACGCTCACTCTAATTTTGCTTAACTAAATATGAAAAAAAAGAAGAACAAATTGAAATTGGCAAAAAATTATATGGCAAAGCCTCTTGCTCAAATATCGAGCCATACTCGTAATTACCAAATGCCTTTAAAGAGCAGGAGGCTTTGGGAAAGCTATGCTTAACTAAATATTATTCATTTTCCTCGAAAAATTTTACACTTGCACTTATCAAGTGGATTCTTCAAATTTATACAAATGTTTTTCAACTAGCGCAACAAATATATGGCAAATTAGCTATAAGATGTACATAAATAAACTTGATTAAAACTGAAATTATGACTTAAAGTGAAAATTTGACGAAGCAAACCGCCACGAAGAAGGGGAGAGCAAGCAAAGCGAGGAACCTTTTCCGAATCCGAAAACCGAGTCGAACACGCCATCCGGGTGGGTCCGTCATACGGGTCGGGCGAGTCGGCGAGGAGCACACGGTCTATAAAAGGACCGACTCCCTCCCATTTCCTTCCTTTTCAAGTCGCTCTCGAAGATTCATTCCCCACTAAATCGCTTGAAACAGCAGTCGAAGCATCGATCCCGCGAGCGCACGGCGCGTTTCGGCGTTCCTCCTTTTGCTTCGAAAACGGTGAGTCATCTCGATCCTCTCGTCGATCGGATTCGGTGCGTCTCTTCGCGCCGCCGATTGGCCCGTCCTCGCGCCGGCCTTCGTTTGGTGGACTGATTTTCCTTTTGGGTGTGATGATTCTCGCTTCGTTTTGGCTTGCCCGCTGTAGAATGCGTGTAAGCGAAGCGAATGCTTTTTTCTGGCGTTAATTTGATCTTAATCTGCGAACTTTGAGATATTTGAGGTTCGTTCTTTATCAGGGTGTGCAAATCGGTCGTTGCGAGTTTTGGGTTCCCCTTGGTTTTCTTAATCGTGTTCTTGGGTTTAACTAATCATAGAAGTTTTGGCGTTGTAGTTCATTAACGTGGCGAGATGTGTTTGTCCTTCTTTGCGTGCTCTAAGAGTTTCTCGGACTGTATGCTGAATTGTTCCTTTTGGTTTCTTTTAGGATCCAATGGCAACGCAGTGTACTGTGCTGGCTTTGACTGATGAGGCTGTTGTGCAAACGAAAGCAGTTTTCAATTTGATTAGGGAGGTTGGAATTGACAAGTTGGAGATGTGTGATCCTCAAATCATCACGCAAGCGTCTCGTTTAGGTATTCTTTAATGTTCGTTGTGCTTTTGGGAATTGCATGTACCCATTTAGCATTTGTTAGATAGATCCCTCTCTTTCTCGGCTTTCTTGCTTACTTCCCTCGTTTTCTATTAATTTGATCCCGTCTGTTTTTTGTTTTGTTTTTTGCCACAAAGCAAATAATCAGTCGCTGACGTTGTGAACAATTGCTCTTTTGATGGAATGCTTCCATGGGTGGCATGATTTGAGCCCTCTCAACGTGAACCTTTCTTGAAAAAGCATTTAGCCTTCCTAGATCTCATGTCAGTGTCTAGGTTCTTTGGGTATCTCATATATTGTGGTCATAGTTTTATTGTCATCACATTTTCCATGTTTTGGCTTGATCAAAATGAAAATTAGAACTTCATTTTAGGAACTTCTGTATGTCCTTGTTACTTATTGATTGGCTCTATGAAGGAACGAAGTTGCTGGGCAAGTTGACAAAATGTCTTGATCTTTGATCTTTGGTTCATCATGTGAATGTACACATACAAGCACACGTGCATGTTTCTCAGCAAGAGTGCAGAACCCCTTTTTTCAGTGTACCAATTGTGTCATGATTTTAACTGGCAACCTGATTTTTAAATGAACAAAAGAGCTATTGGCAATGTGCATGAAATAGCTCGAAGTTCACTTAGTTTTGGTTCATAGTGTCTCTTACGTGTTTTTGTCTTTTTACTAAGACAAATATGGCTCTGATCTGGAGATTCAAATTTTGCTTCCTCTGATTATTTTCTGGCTGGTGACAGGTCAATTGCCAGTAGAGTCTTCTTCTGTGGACTTCACCGTCGCTATCTGCAAGTCATCTGAATTTCCTGGTACTAGCTTGTTCGAAGAAATCTCAAGAGTGGTGAAGCCTGGTGGAACCATTGTGATTCGTAAGGCTTTATCATCTTTAGGGGAGGATACATCTAAGGTAGATGATGCCCGTGGCAAAGCATAATCACCATCTGCTTTTCTCTTTACTTGTCTATTTGATGTGAGTGAATAATATGCCATTCTGAACATCATATGAAACTTTGATTTAGGCATCCTCTGCTCTTGAACGGGAGTTGCTGTTGGCTGGATTTTTAGAAGCACGGAATCTTCCAATTAAATCATTGGCAAGTTCTGAGGGTGTACGGCATTTTATAGTGAGTGCCAGTTTTTAGCATGACCCATTTTTGTCCATCTCGAGTTCCCCTCATTATTGTGCTTCTTGAATAAAATGTTGTAAAAAGTGGTGGGCCAATTATTTTTTCCCGAGTGTTTATTTTTCTTTCTTCTTGCAAGTATTCCCTTATCTAGATTTATTGTGTTTGTGCAGTAATTTTGATATTTTCCTCCCACGTTTCTTGTATCTGGGATAATTTTTTGGTGGTTATTTTGTTATCAAATTAATTCATATAATTTGCTGTAAGCTTCTCATAATTTTATATCATTTTAATGCTATTGAATTTTGCATTGCAAGCATCTTATGGTATGTCTTTTGAATCTTTTCAGGTCAAAGCGACAAAGCCATCCTGGAAACTTGGCTCCTCCTTTGCAATTAAGAAGGGCACAAAAAGCTTAGCAAAAGTTCAAATAATAGGCGATGATGATGATTTGATAGATGAGGACAGCCTTTTAACTGAAGAGGACTTGAAGAAACCTCAACTTCCACCTGGTATAATAGCAGAGTAATGATGATTCGGTTCTGTGAGCCTTTTGTGTTTGTAATTCTTCATAATACAGAAACAACTTTTGTAGGTGGTGACTGTGAAGTTGGAAGCACTAGGAAAGCTTGCAAGAATTGTACATGTGGGAGAGCTGAAGCAGAGGAGAAAGTGGAAAAATTGGGAGTCACCCTGGACCAGCTAAACAATCCTCAATCGGCTTGTGGCAGTGTACGCTCTCTTATCTGCTCTTTTATTGTTTGGTTGTTGAATATAGGTGTAATTAGCAGTAAGTTGTGGATGCTGAAGGATTTATGCAAAAATGTAGAATTTGATAAGGTTTTTCTTCATTTGGTAAAATATTTGGTTTAGCAGTAACAGTAACATTGTGGGTGATCAAAGTTCTACACCATGATATAGGATTTGACAGGGTGATCTATGCTTTTGACGTCACTATGATTCTTGTCTTAGAAATGTTGTAGCAGTTGTACTATGCCTTGTTCTCTTGGAGCATTGATTTCCTTGACTAGATTCTTAGAATTGCTCAAATCTCAGTTCATTCCTGCCATGGGGCGCTGCTCTTGTGTATGTAGTAAATTGCCGAGCTTCTGGATAGGATTGGAAATCTTTTAACTCATGATTGTTCATCCTTTGGCTTATAATTTGGCTGATTTATAATGCCATGCAGTGTGGTCTGGGAGATGCCTTTCGCTGCAGTACATGCCCCTACAAGGGTCTTCCACCATTCAAACTTGGTGAAAAGGTAATGTCTCTCTCGCGCACGCCCACAAACAAAAACACAGGCATAGATACACATAACGTGCATGCTTATGGGCTTATTCATGTCCACGCTTATCCAAACTGGTTTGGACAACTCTTATCTGAAAGCTGACTCTTAATGGATGTTCATGACGAATTGCAGGTGTCATTATCAGCAAACTTTCTGGCGGCAGATATATGAATCACTTTGCGTTCGCTTCCAAAAACTTCGGATTACTGACATGCGTGATGTTGGTGAATCAGTTGTCCTTTTTCTTCCATTATTGCATCCTTATCGAGTTAGGAAGGTGTAGTGTGCATTCTTGACAGGGTGAGCCAAATTTTGGTTTAACAAGGTCTGTCACTCAAAGGGTCATATACCGTCTGATTGTATTGCTTTCATATGTTGTCGTGATGATGATCTTTATTTTATTTTTTTCAAACATTTGAAAAAAGGCTGACGGAAGAGTTTGTCTACTGTTTTAATCAAATCAATTTGTCGGTGGATGTAGAAGTGGTGGATGGGGCTTATTTTGTTATTTGTATGACACTTCTAATTCCTCCCACCTCCCGAGGCCCACTTTAACAGCGGATTTGACGCCCAACTTGGCTAGCCAGAAGAAGCTAAATTTTGACTTCTAATGAATAAAATCGACAATGAAATTACTCAATAGTGAAAGCCCTGACAAATTGGCCTGCAATCTTAGTTTCACCACAGAATAGAATCCTCCTCCCTTTTTCACCTTTTGCTCTGGCATTCCTTCCAACAACTTCGTTATCCCCATCCCTTTAAATTTACGATAAACATAACATCTGCGTTTAATTATCCAGATTTGAGTTTGGACAGAATAACAAATTGTCCCATCTAGTGTTTGATGACGTCTCTAGATTGGATGTATCGGGATAGAACCATCGGATAAGAAATCTCCGCTAGGGAGAGGGCTGAACCTGAATTGAATGAAGAAACTTTCAAAATAAAAATTCTTTCAGCGAACGAATGATGGAGTTTGTTTTCCCGGCCCACCACGAGGACCACACTTCCGATCACCATGCAATCGTTATCTCCAAACAATGCCGATCATTGTTGCCAAGCTGACATTTGTTGATGAATGACCCAAAATTGATGGATCGACCCGAAAACTCATCTTTGAAAAAGAAGAAGAAATAAACCAAAGTGCACGAAGTTTGGGCGTTCGTGCCGGAGGATTTCAAGAGGAAGAGGAGCTCCAACAAAAACAGTCATCTCTCAATATGGTGCTAGTCTTGGTCGTGCGAGATAACGTCAACGGGATGCTACGGATATATTTGGCATGAAAATTCTCGTCCTCGATTCTCAAACCATAAGCTCCTCTTTCACTCGATCATTAACACGAGAAATCTCACTATTCGTCGCTTTCGGTTTGCTCGTTGTCCCTTGGATTGCTGCTGTTTGTTGCGGAATTGCTTGACCGAGCAATTCGTAAGGGATGTGATGTTGATGGAATTTGCATTGTGTTGCAATGATTGTGGTGGTTCTCAGGTCAGTGTCGTTAGGGTTGTGTACTCACGGTCCGAGTTTCTTAAGAAGGTGTTGTTCTTGGTGGAGATGGTGAGAATCGATGTCGCATCTTAAGGCGGTTTGCTTTCTCCGCCCAACGTCAGAGAATGTTCAGCATCTGTGGCACCAGCTCCCTAGATTCGGGAGTATCACCTTTGTGAGAAAATGAGATTTTCAAATATTTTTAAAGTTTTTGAATCATATCTTGGATTGCATGAAACATGAGATGAGATGAGATTTTTTACATTTATGCGGATATTCTAATGATTTATAATCATGATCTTATCATATCCCAATCCAAATCTGAAAAATCAAATGCAGCCTAAAAATCAGTATTTTTACAAGATAGGATATGTTTTATCCTATCTTGTGTTTGATAGATGTCCATGATAAGGTAAAGGAGGATATGGTGAATATAACTTACATAAAAATATCATAAGAGAGGGGTTGAGATAGACAAGGACAAGATTTTCAAGAGAGCAGATATGGAGAGAATCAAATTTTTTCTACAACCACCATCTCTCCGTCGCGCCCAGGCCACCTCTCCGACGGTGGCGATCATCAAGTGGGCTACCTCTCTAGCGATGCCGGATTGGGATCTCCGAGATAGCAAAGCCGGGTATCTACACGATCTCGTTCTTTAATCGATAATTTAGCGTAATATGAGATCATATCCTTGTTCGTTAATCGCTTGAACCTTTCAAACATTCGAAAGTGGTCTCTTCATGTTATGAAGAACTTGAAATTGATCATCGACTTTCAAGGTAGCTCTCTTGGATGACCTGCATGAGTGCATCTTTAAATTGAGAAAAAAGCGGAATAATTTTATTGTTCAAGACTTATTTACTAATACGGTCATTTTTAAAGATTGACTCAAATAAGTTTGTTTTTTGTTTTTTTTGATGTGTCCGAGTTTGTGGCAAACCTTGTTAATAATAATCACTTGAACTCATGAATGATTTTAAAGCACACAAGTCTGTTGCTCCTTGTTTATATTTGATTTATATCTAAGATAATAAAAAATATTAAATTTTTTTATCCGACAAGAATCAAAAGCATGATTTTTCGAGAAAGTTTTATTGGACTCAAAATCAAGACTCTTGAAAAAGGTATTTTATTGGGTTTGTTTGATCGATGGGTCGTGCCCGAGTTTTGATGGCAAATCAAACCTCTGTTGGGTTTGTTTAATCAATAATCCTTTATGACACACTCTATTAACATAACACTCATCAATAAATGATTTTTAAAGCATGTTTACGCCAAAACAAAGTCGATATAAGTTGCTCCTTTCTTCTACTTATTTGACTTTATATCCATGATTCACCAAACAATAGATTAGAATATAACAAAATCATTAAATTTCTTATCATATCGTATCTAGTCCGAGAACAAGAATCAAAAGCATGATTTATTTGAGAAACAACCTTTTATTGCAACCTATTAACACAAAATGTTATGTAACAATCACATTTTCACATAATGGGTCCTTAAATCTCTCCTGGCAGGCAGGATTAGGGCAAGGTGAAATCGACAAGGCGTCTGCTAAAGTCATGTACGGTATACTTCTTATGGTGAGAGATAGATTCAATTGACATTTATCGGTCAACTATTCGTGTTCTTCAGCTCCAAGAGTCTGCGCCACCTCTTCTCAACTGAAGCAGCTTTTGGACCACCAATATCTGCACACAAGAAAAAGTTCTTCCAAATCAACTCAAGGGGAGGCATTCAATCTCCGACTGGACTAACCAGTCGAACCGGCTGATCTTGAACTGGTTTAGTTGCGCGGTTCACTATGGTCTGGTAAAATGTTCGGAATTGGAACTGGGTTTGACCCGGTTTCATCCTGTGAACCCGATCTTGGCCTTTCCGAGGACTCCTCCGGCTTTGAAGCCGACTCAAAGTAACCTGATGTGAAGTCCAAAACACTTACACTGGAGTGTAGGCTCGGATTTTTCACATGATTCTGAGCATGTGTCCTGCAAATGGAACAAAGAAGTAGAATTACCAAATGGGCTTAGAAACACATTTGCCGCTTGTTCATGGACACGTAGTGATCTTCTTTTAAATCAGTATGGCCTTGGGCTCCTGCTCTTTAATCTATGATCAGACATATCAGAAGGTAAAATTTGGACAATTATTCTCATGTTGGATCCGTACTTTGACTGAGGTAGTAAGCCGAAGAGTGTCTTGAATAAGTTGATCAAGATGAGCTTCATATCCAGGCTTGACATAAATGACCTGTCGAAACATGCGTGTTAGAGAGAGAGAGAGAGTGCGAGAGCAAGCAAGAGAGAGAGAGGAGGGTTCGAGAGACTTAATGATGGATCATCTCCTCCGATCTCGGGAAGCTCGGTCGCATGACCGACTCTATGAGATGTCAGAATCCAAACATTGAAACTTGTTTTGATCTGCGGAACAAGGAGAAAGGAAGATCATAAACACAATAGGCGCCGATTCTATAAGGTAATGTGGCAGCAGGACAAGTTCGATTTGAACTAGGCAAGAGAGAGTTGGTCCATTGTGTCCTAACATGCTTCCTTTATCTGCTTGTGTATAATCGAAAAGTCTTACCTCTCTGCAATAAGGGGAAGAGCAATTACTGCATTTTCTGGTTAAAGATGTAGTGATCCTCCCGTCGATTGATAAGCCGAAGCCGGCATGCTGTCCAAAAAAGAGACAAAAAGTAAGATAAGAAAACGTACTTGCCATCGGCAAGAGCAATTTCCGACAGAAAAGAAGATGAACAAAATGAAAGGAGTTGTCAATTGCCACCGTCGTATGACAGACTTATCGACCACCGTGAGCAATTTCCGACAGAAAAGGAAGAGAAGATTCCACCTTCTCTATGCTGAGGTTGATGAGCACTTTGGCGTCTTTCTGCTCGTCTTCGACCAAATCCGATAAACGCAAGTCTTGGAGAGAGAGGATATAATCGCAGGTCCATTGGCCATGCCACCTTCTGTCCGAGGTGCCGATCGTGATCAGATGGCGCGGCCCTTTTTGACTTCTTCTTGAAATCTGCACCAGGCAATCATCGGCGAATATGAACATTATGATGGATTCTCGTGTGAAAGTCTCAAAACAAGTAGTACTAAGGCAGCCATCGGAGTCTCAACCGCTCCCCAAGTCGATCTAGGACAACACAATCTGATATCGATTTTGTGGCAAGTAACACCTCGCGAGACTAGTTATGAATAGGGAGAGACTCAACACTCGCCCGTTTATCGCTTTACATGGCCAGAACTATGCTCGAGAAACTCGAGTTTAATCATATTTACAATACTGAAACAACCCTTTTCTTTTTTCCAAACTAGCTCATAGACCTAGAGCTTACTGCTTACTAATGATGACCTACAGAAAAATGCCCGCGACCCAGAATTCCGGAAACAAAGAAGAATAGCAACAGCACCAACAACATCATCGCAAAGAGAAGAGCCACTTCCAAGCAGTAGCGCATGAAACCAGAACACTGAATCTGAGGATATCCGAGAAAAGTTGTCCACCCGAAAAAAGCTGCATGCATTTTCTGGAGACGAGCTAGCTCATTCAAACTTTCGCGAGTACAGCGCGGGGAAGAAAAGAACCCTGATTAAATTGCCACTAATTGACAAGGACGTAGGATTATTATCAATTCTCTCGATCACCAGGACCAGCACAACAGTGTTTCTCTTCAGTTAAAATCGAGATCACATGCTGAAACTGCTATCAAGTTTCGACACAGTTATTCACAGCTTCATACTCGAGAACAAGCCACGGACTTACGGAGGTGTCGATGTTCCTTCGCTTGCTCACCGGAGGAGGACGCCATTTTCCTACAAGAGAGAGAGAGAGAGATTCAGAGAATGAAGCTGGATTTCTCTAACTTCTATTCATTTTCTTTGATGATATCAGTTTCTAAAACTTCCGAAGAAGATGTTCATTGAGCATAAAACTGAAAGTGGGATTTGAGCAGAAAGAAAAAAGATGGAAGCTTCAGCTCTTGGGCTTCTGATGATGATTACCTCCCGTATCATGGAAGCGACAGAACAGGGGGAAGAGGAAGAAGAATACGTGGCAGTTGCCATGTGACCAGAGTGAAGAGCAAGATATGGAGGGAACATTATCTTCTTATTTCGGCAGTACAATAAATCAATCTTCGCCCCCTTCTTTATTCTTTCGATTTTCCTTTCTGTAACCGGCCGTTTATAGAGGGAAGGGCATGGGTGTCAAAATCCACTTTATTAAAATATTTAGGAACAATTCAAAGATTGAAATATTTCCTAGGCTTTGCTACAACAGTTTCATGCTTTCTAGTAATAGGGCCCAATTCGGATGCTTGTCGACACGGCCGCATTCGCCAAGCGGCATTGCCGCTGGAGCCGCCATCTCCACCCACCTCCCGTCCTTCTGTGTCACGGCACTGCTGCTTTGCTTCCAGGACTTGCCATCAACCACCACAGAGAGGCACTACCGGGAATCCAACTTCGCCACTTACTCCAACAAGGACTCCACCACCTACGGCGCGAAACGGCTCCACCGGCGTGACTCGTTTCAAGGCCTACTTCGTCAACGAGAACCTGCCTGTCTGCCAGTACAGCTATGGCTCAACAACTCACAGCAACAAGTTCTCCATCTACACCACCGAAGGCAACATGGTAGACGAGCTTCAATAGCCACCGAGTTGCCGCCGATGGCGGCAACGGATCGGCGGCAACGGCAAGTTCATCAGGTTACAAGTTGAGATGTAGTTCATACTCCCAATAACAGGAAAGCATATGAGTCCCGCTTCACGTTGAGCCATCATAGGGCTTTTATTGTTTTTTTAGGCTAGACTCATAAAGTAAGTAAATCTAAAAAATGAATAAACTTGGTCTAACTTAAAGAAACTCCCTCGTTCTTCAAGAATAGATCTGTCATTGCATCCAAGCACAATCGGCGGCTGATTATCGAATCTCCTATGATCATCGGTGATGAGCACATACCGAGAAATCTCTCCAAGAGCTACAGCTTTGTCAAAAGGCGATGCGCATCCCAGGTTCTGCGTCTCCAAAGACTATCACCGTACTGAGACGACCAATGCAAATAGGTTGAGAAAGTACAAAAAATGTCATATAAATTCTAGATTTATATCTAGATCGGGAGAGAATAACTACAAAAGATACCAGTTGATCACAAAATTAATTTCAAATAAGTTGATTGATAGAGAAAAAACTTTGAGAATTAGCGGAGCCTCGACAACCTGAAGCAAGCCCTCGGAATCGGAGCGAGCCAATATGGAAAGTAGATTCTTTCGTGGCACTCGTGCTTCGATCTTCGAAAGCTTAAATGTCGATCGAGTTGTCCACAAGATTAACGAAGAAATTTATAAAAAAAGAAGAGGGATGGGGAAATCTAAAGAAATATAGAGAAGAGGGAGGGAGTAGACATGGCCACGAGCCGTGAACCGTCGGTTCCGGTTCGTGGCCTTGCTTGAACCGGAACCGGCCCTTGAGGGGACAGTCCCGGTTTTGGTTCGAAACGGGAGGTTCGGGCCAATTCCGGTTCCGGTTCAGTTTGGAATTTTAAATATAATTTTAAATAATAAATTATGAATTATAATTAAATTGTACATTGTAATCAAATTTGGGAAGAAAAAAGGGGAGAGGAAAGGGGTTTGAACTTAATGAATTATCATTTAGCGCCTACATATCTTCTTAGGGATAGAAGAATCAAAACTCATGTAGTTTTTTTGCCTTTGATAACCCCAACTTACCTTATCGTCAATCGTCGCTATCCGTTGTGATACTTGTGACGGTGGTATCTTCACTATCATCATTGAAGAATTTGTCGTTTCGATCCAACTCTTGTTATCAAAATTTAGCCTTTGTCCAATCATGACATAAGTTTAAGCCCTCACAAGATCCGGGATTTAATCTTGAACGGCGATCGTCCAAAATTAATTCTCAAACGCTAAATGTTTGTTTAATCGCAATTGTTGAAGAAGAGGTTGCTAACATCTCGTCTTGCGATGAGAGCGATGATCGAGAATTAGGTTGAATGAGCCTTCCACCACTCTAGAATTTTGAAATCGTGTCTTGTGTTCGAATTACGGAACTTAAAAGCAATGATTAAATAGCTTTCTAATTCGAAAATATTATCCGTTGCTACTTTGTGTCTTTTTTGCCTACTAATGAGTAGATTGTACCTTCTACTAAGTCTATCAATCTTTTCCCTTTGTAAGGCATTAGATTGAGAAGATCTACTATCACCTAAACTATATCGACTACAAAATTCATTATATAATGCTACTATAGTGTCTTTAACCTCTCATTGTATAGTTTTAATATTTAATGTTTCATTTAAATGTAAACAATCATAATAATAATCATTCGGATAATTATATAAACCATCTAATTTAGTACGTAGATTGAAAACAATAGCAACCAAATAAACAAGAGAAATACCGGCATAATAATACAGCCATTTTGCTTTCATTGCTATAATAGTCGGAGCTAATTGAGCATTTTTTTCATATTCACAAAAACACTAGCAATATTAACATATTCTATTAAAAATAAATGCGTTGTAGAATAATAAGCACCAAATAAAGTATAAGTTGCATCATTAAAAACTTTCAAAAAATCTAATTTTTTTTTTCAAACAACACAATCTTCTTTGGAGTAAACTAGTTTCGAAAACATTATCCGAAATATACGCACGTAATAAATCTTTATAAGCAAAAGATTAATAAAGCAATTCGTAAGTAGAATTCCAACGAGTTGGAACATCTTTTGGAAATCTTTTTATTTTTATCCATGTGATTTATAAATCTGCCCCATTTTTTCATAATTTGGGGACGACTCCATAAAAATTTAATTCCTCTCTTTATTGAGGTGAGAAAAACTTCAAGAGTTCCTAAATCATATTGTACAAATAAATTTAAAACATGGCAAACACATCTAATGTGAAAAAATTATTCACCAAAAGAAACTTTACAAATATTTTCTAACTAGCGAATGAAAGCGGTATTTAGCACGGCAATATCAAAACCAATTGAAAAACATTTATTAATCAAATTATATTCTTCTAAAACTTGCTTAATTATTCTAAAAATATTAGTGGTTGTATGCCTTTCATCAAACACTCGAAATGCAAATACTTTTCTTTTAATGTTCCAATCGTCTCATATCCAATGACATGTGATACCCATATAAGAATGAATTTGCCAAGGATTACTCCAAATGTCGCTACATATATGCATACGTCCATTGAAATCAGAACAAAGTTTTGCAAAGCCTTTTTTATTTTTTATATACCCTAAAGAGTTTGCGTTTAAAAATAGTTCTCGGATTAGGTTTTGTTTGGGGAGTACATGCGGTGTTTATTAAAAAATTCAAATCAAAATTTTCACCAGTAGTAAACGGTAAATATTCAATGGCAATATATTGAGTTAATATTTCTTTATAAACTTTATCACCGTAACGAAATAAAGGAGAAATGTTAGGATTGATGTCTCCGAAAATTTGTTATTGTTTGGTGTCGATCCCACTTGCGTTATATATTTTTGTGTTAAATGCCGACGGTATGTTCCATAGCCATTTCTTTTATTAAAATTGTATGATTTCGTACAATATTTACTGATTTATCTTATACTTATCTCCACCTATATGTACGTTGTCGAAGTGTTGTCATAAGTTAGATATACTCTCCTTGCCCCCGCTTTTCCGGCTCCTTTGTTGTCGACGTTTGTTCGACGCCGGTAGGAGGATGAAAACTTTCTTATATTGAGACGTGCTCGACGTTAAGAATATAGTTGATATTATCATCGGTGTCTATCCAACATATAAACTCACGATAATCATATTGATAATGAGGTTGAGGATAATCGGATTCCCCATCTCCATCGGCATCGGGCTCTTTCCCCTATCACTAGCTCCGCTTCCACTTGCCGTTTTTGTCGGAGAATTGAATGGAAAGCCGATTCGGAAAATTGAGAGAATTAACCATAGATTGAGAGAATTTAAAAGAAATTGTGAGAAAAAAATGAAAGAGGGAGAATGATATTTATAAAGAATTTAGGAAGAAAAAAAAAAGAGAGAAAGGTGTTCGGCCTTTGGGGGGACCTTTTTTTTTTTAGGTTCGAAATCAGCCCGAAACCACATGTTCGACTTTTTGTGAAATCAGAACCGGCCCGTCAAGGAGCGGGCCGGTTTCGGTTAGTTCACTTACCGATTCCGGGCCCAAATCGGCTCGTGGCCATATCTAGGAGTGAGGAGCACTCCCTTGCACACTCGGGAATGCTTCGCAAGGAAAAAAATGGAGGCGACGGCAGGAGGAAAAGAAATCTAGGGAAGAAAAGCGCCCACTTTGGCACATGTTCTTAATTTTTTTTTTTATTTCTTTAAGTGGCTTCAAAATTACTTCAAGTCAAAAATGCTCTAGAAGTAGAAAAATAAAGTTACGTAACTAAGTTATATTATCAAACCGATTTTATGCTCTATTCTAGAAATGTTGTCATTTGTGCCCTTAATCTTCCAACTATTTTACAAAAAACCAAAAAAGTACGGAAATGAAAAAGATTCTCTTTCTTCGCGTAGAAATTCTACTCTAGCAATGTTGTCATGCATGCTTTTCATCTTCCAACTATAAAGGCAAAAAAAAGACAACAAAAAAGTACGGAAATGAAAAAAAAAAATTTCTCTCTCTGCCGCCCTGGGCTTTTATTTTATTTTATTTTTTATTTTTTATTCTTTGGTCGAATA
Source organism: Rhodamnia rubescens (assembly GCA_021437795.1). Lineage (NCBI taxonomy): Eukaryota > Viridiplantae > Streptophyta > Magnoliopsida > Myrtales > Myrtaceae > Rhodamnia > Rhodamnia rubescens. The sequence goes on from JAILYA010000021.1 coordinate 1,091,976, forward strand.
CCGCCCTTGGCATTAAAGCGGCGCGTATAAGTGGAGCTCAAGGGAATTAGGGCTTATTCGGATTGGGCAATTGGGGCATTAATACTGGAGTGCTCGACGGTCGATTCTCCTCCCCTCCCTTTCGCGCTTCCTGCCTCCGGCGACTGCATCGGCCGGGTCTCCACCGCTACAGGTGTGTTCCTGGTTCATTTCGCTGTTTCATCTCTGTTTTCCGTTACGAGGCGTTGTGGGACGACGGGCTCAGCTTTGTCGGAACGGAGTGTTTCGTTCGGCTGTGAGTGGCGGCTGGAGATGTTTCTCCGTGGTTCGGGTAAGTTAAGAGACTTTAGGTTTTAGTGGGTTTTTTCTATTGGGTTCGGTGAATTCGAGTGTTGTGGACGACGAGGCAATTACGAGCTGTCGATCTGGTTATGGCGATGGCTACGCCGCATTAGTTCCGCTTGAAGGAGTGAGGACGGCGCGGTGATTTGGGGCGGGACGGCGGAGGGCTTGGTGCCTGGTGGTGAAATATGCGATGCACACGGCGGGGAAGTTTTAGGGTCTTCCTTTTCTGTGTATGCTGTATGTATTACTAGATGAATTTTGTTGAGTCCCAAATGTGTGTTTGAACAAAAAGTTTTGAAGGGACTGCGGTTTGTGTTCAACGAGTTGATTAGCGCTCCTGTTCTTGGGCGACGGACATGTTGTTTGGATAGAGATAGGGGTGCGGTGCCTTTATAGTGGGATTATAATTGATACGAGTACCCTGCACCCAGAAATTACCAGTCATACTATCTCTTCGTACCGTCAGTCAACAGTGAGAATGTTCTCTCTGTGCCACGTTGCCTGGAGTCCTGGCTTTCTAGATCTGTTTCTCTAAACAGATGTGTCTGCACCCCTTGTACCTTGGGACTAGTGAATTACTTATTTGCTAGTTATAAAAAGATTCTGCTTAAATGGAAGTGTACAGTTCTTGGCAAGCCATTTCACTTTATAGGTTTGTCTAAGAGGCTCTATTGGCTGGATTTTTATACTGGAAAATGAGGTTATATTTTGCGGACTTTGATGATGATGACATACTGTTTTGATGTCTTATCTACGTTTGATTACACTTTTCCTCCTCGTGATCTGGTGGCAACTCTTGCCTGTATCAATCATGATTATCCTCTAATTTCTTGCTCTTCCGTGTTTGGAAAATTTTTCAGGTCAATTGAGATTTTCTTGAGGAAAAGGTGTGGAACTTGTTAACGCATTTCCTTCTTGTTATCTACTACTTAAGAGTAAACTATTAGTCAAGGTGACAATGTTGGGTGCAACACCTATTTTGCCCCTTCCTGCCCCACCTTCTGATGGAAATCTTGGTCCTCTTCCTCCATCTCAATTGCCGGAGGAGCAGGAGGAGGATAAAACAGAAAATGAGGACAAGAGTAAAGCTTCGCCTGCTTCAGTTGCAACCCACACAAGGACAATCGGAATTATACATCCTCCTCCGGACATCAAGAACATTGTCGATAAAACAGCTCAATTTGTCGCAAAGAATGGACCGGAATTTGAGAGAAGGATTATTGCAAACAATGCTGGCAATGCAAAGTTCAATTTTTTGAACTCTTCCGACCCTTACCATGCATATTACCAGCATAGATTATCTGAATTTCGGGCCCAGACTCAGGCTTCAGCTCAGCAGACACCTCAGCCTGTAGATTCTGCTGTATCTGAGTCAGTTCCAGCTGCCCCTGTAGTGCAGGCTACAGCAGAGTCGATTCAATCAGACATCTTAGCCCAGTTGAAACCTGTACGTAAAGTTCTTGAGCCTCCAGAGACAGAACAATACACTGTCCGGCTTCCTGAGGGTATTACTGGGGAAGAACTTGACATTATAAAGCTCACAGCACAGTTTGTGGCTAGAAATGGGAAGTCATTCTTAACCGGGTTGACTAGCAGGGAAATAAACAATCCTCAGTTTCATTTTCTCAAGCCTACTCATAGTATGTTTATGTTCTTCACTGCACTGGCTGATGCCTATTCAAAGGTGCTGATGCCTCCAAAGGGGTTGACAGATAAGCTTCAGAAGAGTGTTGTGGATATGACAACTGTGCTGGAAAGGTGTTTGCATCGGTTAGAATGGGAACGATCGCAAGAGCAGGCAAGGCAAAGGGCAGAAGATGAGATTGAGCAAGAGAGGATGCAAATGGCTATGATAGATTGGCATGATTTTGTTGTGGTCGAGACCATAGATTTTGTGGATGATGAGGATGAAGACCTTCCACCTCCAATGACTATTGAAGAAGTTATACGGAGAAGTAAGATGTCTAATCTGGAAGAGGAAGAGATGGTTGAGCCTGGAAGGGAGGTGGAAATGGAAATGGATGAGGAGGAGGTACAACTTGTTGAAGAGGGTATGAGGGCAGCTAGTATTGAAGAAAATGATGATGAGAGGAAGATTGTGGCCAGGGACAATGAGGAGGAACCACCTATGAGAATAGTAAAGAATTGGAAGAGACCAGAAGAGAGAATACCTGCTGAGAGAGACCCAACCAAATTTGTTGTTTCCCCTATTACTGGTGAACTGATCCTGATTAATGAAATGTCGGAACACATGAGAATTTCTCTCATTGATCCAAAGTACAAGGAACAGAAAGAGAGAATGTTTGCCAAGATTAGGGAGACAACTCTTGCTCAGGATGATGAAATATCTAGGAACATCGTTGGACTTGCAAGGACTCGTCCGGATATTTTTGGTACGACTGAGGAAGAAGTTTCTAATGCAGTGAAGGCTGAAATTGAAAAGAAGAAAGATGAGCAACCAAAGCAGGTTATATGGGATGGTCATACTGGCAGCATTGGACGCACTGCAAACCAAGCTTTGTCTCAGAATGCTAACATGGACGAACAGAACGATGCTGGAAATGATGCAAGGACTCTTCCTGGTCCTGCTGCTCCTCCACCAAGGCCTATGCTTCCATCTATTCGCCCTCTCCCTCCTCCTCCGGGACTTGCGTTGAATCTTCCTCGTGTCCCTCCAAACCCAGTCCAATATACTGCACAAACTAGCGGTGCATTTCCGGTGCCTCCTCCCAGGCCTCCTGGTATGCCAATGGTATCTCCAGTTCGTCCACCACCACCTCCAATGCCCATGACTTCTGGACAGCAGCCCATGATGGTTAATGGGCCACCTATGCCACATCATTTATCTATGAATCCATCTGGACTTCCTGCACCACCTCCTCCTGGATCTCAATTTACACCCATGCCGGTTCCGCGACCTTTTGTGCCCATGCCTGCTCCCCCAACTGGTTTGCCCATGATGCCGCCACCTCCGCCTCCTTCGTCACAGGGAATGGCTCCACCCCCACCGCCTGAGGAGGCACCTCCACCTCTTCCAGAAGAGCCAGAGCCAAAGAGGCAGAAGCTTGATGACACTGCCCTTATTACGGAGGATCAGTTTCTGGCCCAAAATCCGGTATGTGACCTTTGTTGTTTTTGCATTTCTCTGTTGCTACCTATTGTTTTCTGATTCTCTATATTTGTATTCGAATTTTGATGTCCATGGACTGATTCATTCTTTGATTGGAATTGTTGCAGGGCCCTGCTCGTATTAATGTATCTGTGCCCAATCTCGACGAAGGAAATCTTAAAGGCCAGGTGTTGGAAATTGCAGTGCAGTCTTTATCCGAAACTGTGGGCAGTCTGAAGGAAAAGATTGCCGGGGAGATACAATTACCAGCAAATAAACAGAAACTGAGTGGAAAACCTGGTTTCCTCAAGGATAATATTTCTCTTGCGCATTACAACATCAAAGATGGGGAAACTCTTGCACTTTCTCTGAGGGAACGTGGTGGCAGAAAGCGATGAAAAGATCCCTGGTGCCACCAGAATGTTAAAAGGTTCTCCCTGGAACTTCTTATAGCCATGAATATAACCCACGTGTTTTTGCGGGACTCCACTTAGTACCAGATGATAATGTTCTGGTTGAAGTTGAATTGGCAATGTACTAGCAGTGTTAAATTCTGTCTTTTTCCCCAATCTTTAGACTGATACTGTGGTATTTACTACAGATGTGGCACCTTGGAATTTCTGTTCAAGGGCATTGGGAAGTATTCTTATTTAGGCTGTAGGAGTTATCTGATGGTACTACTAATCTGCTCATTTTGGACTTGCAGCTCACTGGAAGTTTGTGGCCATTTTGAGATGCTGGTTTTGATTTTCATTAGATGGATCCTGGAGTGAGATCCTCCTGTACCTTTGGGAGCTTTTGTTTGGGCTAGTTAAGATCTTTACAAGAAATATCTTATATTTTTAACGAGTCAGTTATTGCTTTTACGGGGAAAGTCGTGATGGAAGTCTTTCTCTAGACGTACCTTCTCTTTTCATGGGATCCATTCTTGTGACATGGATGGATTTACAGAGTCTAATTTGGTTCCTGCAGAACATGTGGAGATGAACAGTTCTTGTGCTCCGGAGATGCTGTGTTTCACTTCATCACCTCTGGCGCAATTTATCATGGTCTAGCGATAGCAAGCAGTTGTAGGACGGCTGTCCTCTGATGATATCTTTTCTATTTAGCACAACATCCGTATCTCTGTCTCGATCTCTCGAACAGGATATTTGGGCATGTTTTGCGAAAATTACTGATTCTCTTGTATAACATGGCAGGTTGGACTTTGGTCACCGAGCTAATAATAGGTCAACTATTTTGTTTGACCGTTCCAGTTAGCTTGCGCTTTTGGTTGCAACTGACCTGCCCTTTAAACATGCCATTAGTCCCTGCACTGGTTGAGCTCGTGTATGCATACTTGATTTGATCCCTGGCAAAAAACGTAGCAAGAGACTCGTATGGGGGCAAATTACAGGTATCGCCAGCTGGAAAGAGAGCCACCCGTACATTTCTTGGTCAAGCGTGGTATCCCGTGGGGGAAGCTGAGATTTGGTCAGGTTCTGGGTTTGGGGAGAGATGTCTGTTGAAGCTCAAGATGAAAATGAACTTTTACGTCCGCATTGGCAATCGACTAAATTTTCATAGTTAAAACGGACAATGACACAAATGTCTATTGTATTTGTAAGCTGAGTTACAAAATTTTCGAAACACCTTAGAATTTAACTAGAGTTAGCCCAAAAAATACCTGGAAACTAACAGAATGCTATATGTACATTTAAACCGACAATCTCAACAAAACTAAACAGCTGAAAGGGATGACCTTAATCTAACCTCAACTCTCTGAGGACGTCTGATGAAATACAACTACGACAAGACGCATCCTTCTTTCAGATGCTCTTTTGATATTCCTATAGCAGGCTTTTCAAAGTTATTCTGACACAGGATTTCTAGCCGGATGGTACAAAGTGAACAATCATGGTCTTGGCCAAGTAAATTCCTTCATTGCATCCTCCTCGATGTTCCAAGCTCCTTTATCAATCTCATCGAATAGTTGGTCCCAACCCCAGCTTGCATGCCCCAAGAAAAACCAGTAATCAGTTACAGATCCATTTCCCGCCCTGAGTTCATCGATCTCTCTAATCGTCTCTAACTGGTCAATGAAGCGCATCCCAGGCAGGATTTCCAGGTACTGGTTCTTATCGACTCGAGTAAAACTGACTAAAGGCAATCCACGGTTCACAAGTGGCCCACCAAGTGACAGAGGCGCCTCCTTAAGAAATTCAGACCCTTCTTCCAGTTCATGCAGAAAATCCCAGCTAATAGGCTTGTTAATAATCAGACCTTGAAACCCGGTGACTTGATTAGCTTTCACAATAAGAATCAGGGAGTTATCAAATGGATGCATGCCAAGAAGTTTCTCATTAGCAACAAGGATGGAACCCACTACCACACGGGAAGCTGCTCCATCTGGGTCATCTGATTTAGGCAATTCCGTCCAACTGTACTCGACTGTTCTGTCTGCTGCCTTATTTTGCAGCAAAAAGTCTTGTAACTGATCCTTTCCTGCGAGACTTTCCTCGTGAACCACATTAGATGTTGTGCTGAAAGGCTTTTGACCCATGCCATGTTTTGCCGGCGGTGTCCAGAGGATTCCTATGAAAAAGGGAAAAAGGGAAATCAGGTTTCTAGTCAGTATAAATCGTATTGACCAGTCAATAAACATGCAATATGGTAAATTATGAGGAATTCAGATGAACCGAGGTAGAATAACAGTAACAAGAATTCAAACTTAAGGGTTTTGAACAAAGGAAAAAGGGAACATATAGTCCAGAAAGTTTTGCAACACTTGCTGATATAACGAAGAAAAGGGGATAGAACTAAATAATGGATCTTCCGCAATGATGGGAAACTGTGTTCAAAGAATAATAGAAACGGTCAATATCTGACAAAGTCAAATGGTCCAAAAAGCAGCCAGATACGGAAACTGGACATGCTCATTAGAAGCATCTATTTAATTCTCACAGTAGGTACCATCCTAAGAATTCAACCATTTTCCTCATTGAATAAACACTGTGATGGCCTACAGTAGGAGGCTCCGTGCAGAAAAAGAAAGCATTACCCTTCTCCTTGATGAGATTATGGCAATGACTTCCATAGTCAGCTAAGAACTCGACAACAGATGCAACCGCCATATCCCCATCATAAGACACAGAAGTTTTATTTTCTGCTGGAAACAACACCAAAGCCGGGTAAAGTTCTCTCTGCAAATCCCAAACTACAACAGTGAGTCTCGTTGTCATGGAACATTTGCAGATCATATTGATAACTTCTTAGCAATAACAAGCCGTATAAGTCAACATATTGAACCTAAAAGACTGCTGGCAACTAGGTGAGAGGAATCATCCATGCATGGAAACAAATTTTCACACGAATTGCAAAGTCACATCTTGCCATTTGGCTCCTGAAACTGGGTAACTCTTTCCAAAGGAAACACATCATAGAGCAATATACTTCGATTCAGAATGCACAAGCATTGTTCTAGGTTTTTTGGGACCACTAGTCTATTGCTTTTGCAAATTGATCAAGGTAAGCTCATGCTTTTCTAGATGCAGATATATCATATCTAGTTTGATATAAACTTGATATTTCCAAATTATTCACAAAGCCTATTGAAAGATTACAATGCAACCCTATGCTTTCGCTAACTTAACTGGACAACCCTCATATTACACCTAGCCCCTCCCAAATGTATTATTACGCCAGCTTTGGTTTTCTGAATCCAGATTTGGAATGGATGTCTGATGGAATGGAATATGGAGGATTGAGCCAATACATCTTTCATAGAAAGGTACAAAAGTTTAACACACTAAGATCTTCGATATAATATGCAAAAATACAGAAAATGGCTGTTGAGATTCTTGAGGGTCATTTATGGATTGTTGAGCATCAAATATGGCTCCATCAACTTTGGCCATTCCTTTCTTATTGATCTTTAAACTACAACACCACTCTTTGTTCAGCTTAGTCAGTTCTAACTGACTAAGCTGAACAAAGAGTGGAGTTGTAGTTTAAAGATCAATAAGAAAAGAATGGCCTAACTTCAGTCAGAATTGTTTAGTTCAAATTGGTAACTGGCTCCTCCACAGACCTTCCTTTGAGTGGTTTAAAAAAAAGTTTAGGGTAGTATCCTCGCAAGAAAATGCTACCAGGTCTTTCTTTTCTTTATTAGGAGTCTTCTAGAATGTTTCACCATACAGAATGCTCGTGATTTGGAGATTGAGGGCCTTTTTGGTATAAAAAAACATTTTCAATAGTCATTTACATTGTGAACAAAAGTATCATAAAAAACCAACAAGTTCTAGTGTCTTCTAGAACTTTCAACCCTCCTTGGTGATGTCGGTTTCTTATGGTACTTATGTTTTCAATTTTCATTTTCGCTCTAAGGTACTTATTTTTTCTTACATCAAACAATTTGCATTGATTTGGCGTTCATTGGGTTGCATTTTACAGAATAAACCATTAGACCTTATCAAGGGGCTGGTGGCCTATGGGTGGCCAAGGAAATAGGCTCGTCGGGATGGGCCTGGCTAAAATTTTTGCACCTGTCAATTTAGGGCTGGGCCTGGACAGGACATTTCAAGTGCAGATCGGGCCTTGCCCACCCTGCCCATTAGCTTTATAATTTAGTTAAAAATACTTGCTCATTATATGTCTCACATTTTCCATACCCAAAAAGTAAAATAAAATTTTGCTACTAAATTTAAAACCTAGCATTAGAACTCCAGCACCCTACTCTGTCAACTGTCTCATCACTAAACTCATATGCTTTTTTCAGAGCCCCTCTCTCTCTCTCTCCTGCACACACCTTTCAATGTCATCTCACGCATACACCACCCTACTCTCCTCTCCTCCACTTTAAATATTTTGTTTGAGCTTTCTTTTTCTTTTTCTTTTTCTTTTTCCAACTTTAATTAGCCCATGAAACTGGTCATTTGCTGGGCGGACCTGGCCCCAAAAACATGCCGAAATCTCCCAATAGCTATTACCCTCTAGGTTGGCCAAGTCCGAGCCCACTGAATGATCTGGTCTATGTGCCATTTCTCTTCATAGTTCGAGGGTCAACACTGAAATATTATCTCAAGTCAGCATGACATGAATTAGTTTGCTCAACAGATCTGGAAAAATTGACACGTCTTAAATCTAGCAAAGGTAATCATCATAATTTCGCCAAACTTCAATAATGGCTCTTACAGTTCACGCACTTTCTTAGAGATGCCCTATCCATATGCAGTTTTGCACCCCCTAATACATGCGAACAGTTGACCAAATTACAGTATAAGGTAAAATCCAGAGATGAAAGATTAAGCGATAATTTCAACAACCAAGACAAAATCAAGATCATTCATCTCAAAGTAGAGATAACGAGAAAAAAGCAATGATTGAACTTCAAACAAGACATACCTGGTTCATTGCTTTGAAAATCAGACTGCAATCATTCATTGTGCAATCCATCAAGTAAACAAGAGGAAGCTTTTGAGCCATGTCCTCCATGTTGTCTTCCATATATGAAGCAGTTCCTAAATTAGGTAAAAGTTACACATTTTTGTCCCTCAAAATATACACCAAGTTGAAATATATTTCTGAAAAAGACGTTTATCAATGGAGTCTCGCCCTGTCTTATCACTGGAAAATTTTACATAGTCCCTCCACAAGGGCCCGATAAGCAATACCTTAGCTTAACCTATAATGACATCCTAATAATGGTTGACCACCATCTTAGCAACAAAAAAACAGTGAATTTGCAGGGTAATATAATTATACATTATTTTGCCAAGTAATGCAACAGATTTTCAACATCTATACATAAAGCCAATATACTTAAAGGTAGAACCAACAAATATACTAAGACATGTATGAATGTATGCAGGCATGCATTTCTATGTGTGCATGCGCATGAGCACAAAGCCAGTGAGCTTTATGAGAAGTTAGTAATATCTGTCCAATAAATGTACGCTTGTGAGTTGAATACTGTTGAAGTTGTCCCACATCGCTTGACAATGGGTTCTATATATTCTTTATATTCATGTGGTCTCCCTCTAACTATTAGCTTAAGCTTGTGGGTTGGATTTTCTAACATGATATCAGAGTTAGTGTTTATCTCTTTTGCAAACGCGTGTCCACCTCCCATTAGTCAAATTCCACGTCCGCTCATTATCAGCTTGCTTGTTAGAGGGGGTGTTGAAGTTGTGGTCCTATATGCTCTTTATATTCATGTGGTCTCCCTCCACTTATCAGCTTAAGCTTTTAGGTTGGACTTCCTAACAAATACCATATTATTTTCTTAGGTGCTATTAAACCTGATGAGTGGTTACAATAACAGTAAGGGTGCAATGTAAGTGTCATTATTGTCGAAATAGAATTGCACCATCATGGCTATTAAGTTGTTTGGTTTAGGTAATAAAACAGATATATTAAGTTAACACAAGGTAATAGCAAATAAATGGGATAAAATGTTCAAAAAGCCCTATCGCTTTCTCTAACAATCTGCCGATTATAATTATGTCAATTTTGAGGTTAGACAGGTCAAAAACTCGAATACATGTCCATATCTGATACTCATCCCAATTCCAGGTAACATAGCAAACAATCAGAAGGGAAACGTGATAACCACATTTATAAATCAATTCAAATGTGAATTGCAATAAGCTGTGATATACGTATATTCAAGTGCCTGAAGAAAGGGGTGGGACCAAACTCTCTCCAACCATGCCATTGACTGGTAAGTTACAAATTATGGACATTATTCACATGCAAACTTAATCAAAAATTAAATGTGTGTGATGTCCATTCTTGTAACCCACCAATCAAAGGCATGTTTGAGGGCGTTACCTCCAACAAGGTTGAAGGAAAACATAGGCCCTGAAGGAAATATTTAACATTCTATTTTAGCACAAACTATTTCAAATATTCGCTTAACCAGAGGTTACTACACTTGTATTATGGTGCTTAAACAGGTCTACCCACAAACTTAGACCAATTATGATCAATCAACACAGCAGCACTTGAATGTCCAAACTTCCACTAAAAACACCAAAATGCTCTTAATTGGGCAGCTCATGGCATGCCATTGCCAGATGAAAGAGATGCATAAGAAAATGGTGCTCAAGTTTGCCTAGTGAAAGCAAGAAAGCCTTCGACCACAAAAAAAAAAAAATTAAAATTAAAAAAGAGAAGAAGAAGAAGAAGCAAGAAAGCAGATACTCACCACTGCTGAACTGTGCTTGAGCATTTTGAAATCCACGAGATAGCATGTTCATATTACCCCTCAAAGCTCGATGTACTTCACGAACAACTAGTTCCATTCTCTGGCAAAATCCACACCAGCCATTGCTAAACAGGACCAACATATCCTTCCGCCTAGCAGGTGCAACATTACCGATCTCAGAGTGATTAAAACCAAAAACCAGCTCATAAAAAGTTTTAGCCGCTATCTGCGGTATAGAGTCAGCCTCATGAAAATCCAAATTTACGAATGGGGGGTGAGCAGCCTCCCGAGGCATCAGTATCAGAGACTCAGATTGCTGATACGGGAGAAGACTTCCATTCAAATACCCCTTCAGGAAGATAGCCAGTGGAGTGTAGCTAAAATTCATCTGATCTGAGAACAGATAGTGGCATTGCAAAATTGGATCAATTATTACCAAGGATGGAACCTTCAACCCTCCAGTCAAGGCCTTCAGCAGCCGGTAATTACCATCCAAAAAGAAAAATGAACCTTCTAAGCCTCGTGGCTGCAGCTGTTCCCTTAATTCATCTACCTTCGATAGATGTGTTTCATCCACCTCGATATCTTCAAGATTATCAAGTTCAGTATTGGTAAAAATTTGCTCACTTTCAGCAGATGTTAAATCATCATTCAAACTAGCAGTGTCTCTCTTCTCTTCATCGTAGTGCAAAGGTTCTGTACCAGTGGGATTTATATTTTCCCCAAGTCCCACACCTGAGGTGCTCATAATATCCATTACTTTCTCCTGGTCCCGATCAATCTGACTTACAAGGTCTTCCTTGGAAAGTTCAACTGAAGCCTGGTTAGGCTGAATCTCTGTCTGAGACGACAATGGACTTGCAATTTTAATCTCAAAATCATCAGACAGAAGTTGGAAGCCTGCCTTCTTGGCGAGTGAGCTCAACTTGGCTGCCTTGTTTTTCTGAAGAAGATTTTCCAAAACCTCATGCAAAGAACTTACTTGCACATCAGTAGCGATCTTATCCAAAGTTACATGCTTTTCCTCATTCACTAACACGAAAGACACCCTATCCCCTAATTTTACACTCTGAGCTGATTGGTATAGTTTCAACTTAGGATGTGATATACTTCCCGATGCTTTAGGGTGCCTATGCATGCTTCTTGACGACAGATGTGAATGGGCTGAAAATTTTCCCAGCTCTTCCTTATTCTCTTCACTCATGTGAGCGGGAATATGGTATCGCAGCGCCAGTTCTCTAAAAGCATCGAGAGCTTCCTTACTCTTAATTCTTGTTTCTGATGAGTCAGATGACCTATCCACAAAAAGAAGTATCGACGGCTTATTTGCTGGTAAAGCGGGCTCTAAGTTACGCTCGTTACGCTCATTATCTTCCAACTACAAGATATAAAAAGGGTATTTACATCAATAAAAAAATGGAAATATGCTGCAACTAAACTAAAACACAGATGAACAATGCACAGAGAGTCTTGTAGGCCTAGAAATATTTAAAGCCCTAATAAGTATCTCGAGCTTTCATAACTAGTGTATCTGTTTCAGAAAGAACTTTCTGTTTTTGCAGAATATTCAGGTTTATTTCAAATGATGTTGACGCAGTAGATCAAGAGGAAATTAAAGACTCAACCAAGATTAGGGCAAGGTAGTCATAGTCCTGGGAAATTTTTCCGCTTCTTAGAAAAAAGCATTAGAGTCGAAGTTGACCTAAACTAGTGAGTTATTCCACTTGAAAATTCGGACTAGCTCGACCTGGCCGCGGTCATAGGGCACATGATACATAGTCTCTCTTGAGAATGCATTACCACGCGCTCTAAGAGTCTCCAATTAGCATGAATGGAATCTATTATTACCTCTTCTATAACAAAGATGTGACAACTCTAATGCTCAAAACTGCAACTCACCACTCAGCTCTATCTCTGAGGCCCGGAAATTTACATATGACTAACATACATTATATTCATCTGGAATCCTTTCTACTTGATAAACTTGGTCTAAGTCATAAGGACTGCTTGTATATATGTTAAGGACCTTAAACATTCAGCTAACCAAAGCAACAAGTGGTGCAGAATATTATAGAAGATCAAGGATGACATCTTAATGGAACACTCACTTCAGCAACTGCTGGATCTTCCATCTGCAGAAACCTCTCGAAGTCCTCCTCTTTCTCGAGATACTTTGAGCAACTGGGACATCCAGCATAATGTATCATTGCTGACCATGAATCAATTTCTCCAACCCCCAAAGACAAAAGTAATGATCTATTTGTAATCAGGCCAAATCTATGTCTCTCAGGTGGCAGTAAAAACTCTCTTGCAGCTGTCATGAACTTTGAGAAGAAAGATTCAAATTTTTGAAACTCTCTGAAATTACACGAGACTCCTGCCCCGTGCCTCTCATCCTCAGTGCTGTCCGTGGTAGAACTATCATTGACCGAGCTTAATTCCCCAAAAGAAGGGATCCCATAGAATCCATTTTGGATTCCACACTGTGCGACACCATTTTCCAAACTCTGCCCCAAAATAAGCAGGGATCATTAGAGAAACTCATTGATTTGTTTTTTCAAAAAGCAAAATCATATTAAGAGCAAGTAAAGTACCAGCCACCTTCTGCTTCTTGTTTCCAATAAATGTTGACATTCTGTCCATCTTGTCATGGACTTGAACAATATCCCCTGTAAAGTTCAGTCCTATTAGTCTTTAGCAACATTTCGGAACCGTGTATCATATGAGTTCGTGGATAAAATATAAATGTCCCCACAAGCCTGATATGAATTTTTAAAATCAACTTATTTAAGTAGTTAAAAAGAAGGGTTGAGTCCACATCTTAACCTCTTAGTGGTTTTGCAATGTCTCTACATCTTTTTGGCGAAATCAAGTCCTTCCGACAACTAATATGTCAAGTTCTTGACATGGCAATTGGCAAGTGGTGCCCATACAGCAGGGAGAGGAAAGAGAGAATACCAGACCATCAACCGCGTCAATTTTGCCACATTAGAAGTTTGAAGAGTTAAGCAACAAGTGGCGACGGAAGGACTTGATAGCACAAATTCAGAATTACATGCAACTAATAGCAACAAGGACTCCATACCACTATAGAAATAATTGGATGGGGAAATTAAAAAAGCACTACAAGTTACGGGACAAAAAAGGGACTTAACCACGTAAAAAAGAACGGCAAAATGTCTTATAAACTTGTGATCAAATAGCACCAAAAAGAATATTGGGAGAGGCTGCCCTCAGCATGTTAGGATGAGTGCACGCCATTGCCAAAATTCCTTTGCCTCTAGGGCCAAAGCTTACAACGACTGGTTAAAAAACACAAAGTAATGGACTCAAACCAAGTCGGACAAATATAATTTATAGCACAAAAGAATCAATAAGGATTATCTGGGTAATATTGACTATTCAACAGTACCTTAATACTGGCGATCAGCATGTTCAGTCAAAACCAGGAAATCCATCTATTTATAACAACAACACTTCGTTTAGCATTGGTAACAAACATAAACATACCCTGTGAACCATAACCATGTTCAGTACCATTCTTCCTCCCCCTACTCAGCAATTCTGGAGCCCATCCACAAAATTCCAGGAGAAGTAAAGCTCTGTCTGTCGATTCAAGGAAGCTTTTCAAGTCTTGTTCGAAATTGATAAGTTTGAGGGGAAGATTTTCAGGAGGAACTTTCAGATAAGGACAAAGTGACGACAATATATTCTGTGCCCGAAGTCTTCCACGATACTTGTAAGATGTAGAATGGTGATAATACATAATGGCTGTTTCCTGGGAAGCACCTATAGCATCTGCCAGCATCTTTTCCACATTTTTGTACATAAACATCAGCCTCAAGGAGCCGAATTCCTCTTTCCTTTTATGCAGCGAATGAGCAATCTCTTTCATGAGCGATCGAGACTCACCAGACCCTACATGTGAAAAGCTGAGATGAAAGATCTACAGAGAGGCCATAGCGTAGTAGGGCCTACTTTTACCCCTACAACCTAACTTGTTTTGACTCTTCAATTGAGGCCAACATTGCCATGCGAATATAATATCACAACTGACCGTCATGGGTGTGGTGACTCACTATCATACCAAGCATGTCGTGTTGATGTTTTATGAAATCATCTTGACACCAACTCATCTTCATAGAACTTCTAGGCACAAAATAGACATAATTTTCAAGTAAAAGCGACAAAAAAGGTCAAAGACAATATGCATCAACACAAACTGGTAATATAAGGAGGCCATTTCTGTCAACCACCCGTCTCATGGAACTATACATGGACGTCACCGCTCATGCAGCTCATTCAGTCCATGAATTGTTAGTACTTATTTTTGTACTTCCAGATGTTCGCCTGAACTGATAACATCCACAACTTGCATGTTTACATTGCAAAACTGAATGCTCAAAATCAAGATATCTAGCATGTCAGACGCACACATCAATCACCATGCCCTATAATTAGTCAGAATGACACAGCCAAAGAGTTCAACATGAAGCTATTGATTCTGCAGCGTAGGTATTGTGGAGTAATTAATGTCTTGCGGACTAGATACAAGATACGCAAGGATGTTTGCTACATCAACCCCTGCAACACAAACTAATGAAACGAAACTTGAACTGACTTAAAATGAAATAGCCAAGCAGGGATAAACTTGCAGCGCACCAATATCAACGATCGTGCTAAACGAAGCTATTGAAGAACTCAACAAGAAAAGGGCATTGAGGAAATCCAACTACTAAGCTGCATCATTACACTCTCCGACAGAGGAACCGCCAATTACCAAACTAAGCTAACACAAAGAGAACCGTGCGAGGATTGAACTGAGCTCTGGAAACACTCGAGGTCAGTCGACGAACGACTCGGTGCACCAATGATAGACGTTTAGACGATGTCCGGTCACAGGGAACTTACATGGAAGAGTGACGAGGAGGAGAATGTGAGGGTGGTGCCTGATCTGAGAAGAGAAGTTCTGCTTGGTGACGAGCTTCCACTCGGCGAAGCCGCCGGGCTCGGAATCGGGGGTCGCCGGAGACGCGAGAGCCGGAATAGAACCGAGGACCGACAGGAGCAGCAGGAGCAGCGGCTTCATCGGCACTCTTCAGGAATGTGATCGGCAACGCGAATGCTCTGAGGTCTCCCCGAAGCTCAAGAGGCTCGAATTGTCTCCCCAGGTTCGCTTTGGGGTTTTGGCCGTCGCGAGCCTGCGGAGGAAGAAGAAGAGGATTCGGCTGAGATCCACCGGCGGTCACGGAACCTTCACATTCGTTTGTGTTTTCCAATAATCTGAGTATTCTTGTAATTTCATGTTTTTGCTGTAATTCTTTACATAAAGTCGCGTAAACTGGGGAAATTTTTCAGATAAAGACCATCATTTTCTTAAAATGGGGTTAAAGTGAATCTTATTTTAAATAAAAAGCCACGACAATTTCAAAAAGAATCTAAAAATTTCAAATAAAAATTTGACCTCACCGACTGACCAAATACTCAAAGCATTTAAGGGAATTTTCATTCACAAATAATTACAATTCTAAATTATTTATTTATTTTTCTTTGTCGTAGTCCCGCGTAGTTGTCAGCAAGGGGGTGACCTTGCCCAGGCGAGGCTTGTGGCCATTGAGGGAAGCAAGGTGAGGGTGGTCTTCGCCTAATCGAACGAGGGAAACCATCGCCCTACCCTCTCTAGGCATTGTCGGTCGGTAATCATCGCTTGAGATCGGCCGCTAGGAAAAAAAAATAAAGACGAACAAAAAAAAATATCGTAACATAAAGATGAAAATGCTTTTGATGTTCCGTGAATTTGGCCAGCCTTTGAGGTTGGGAAATTCTTTACGATTAATATGGCCATTTCAAAGATTGGAAAAATGAGATCATTTTCAATTCTTATTTTTTTGAGAAAAAAATTTCTTATTTGAAATTTTTTGCAAATTGATAGTATAGATACTAAAATATCTAATATTAACCTATAGCTGTCTATTGTATATAAAGAACGATGAAAATTATGGAACCCTGTGTAGCAATGGATGGGCTAAATTTCCTACAAGTGGCAAACAAAAGAACGTGGCCAATGCCATGAACACGTGGGGACGCCACACCAGCATTTTCACATAAATTTAGTAGAACCCGATCAAAATGCATTAACCGTTCAACCAAAGAGAGAGAGAGAGAAAGTAGAGTTTATTAAATTATTGGATTTCTACATAGTAAACATATTTCAATATTTGTTGAGAGAAAAAAATTGAACTAAATGTTTAGTTAGGTCAATATAATCCCAAGCCATCTATTTATAATAAAACCAAAAAGCCAAGACTTACAATATTGCCATTATTGCCGTTTTCGGAAAATAATAAAGAAAAGCGGACAAATATGCCCCCATCGGCTAAATATTCTCAACACTCGCCTTCAAGTTGGAGCATAAATATCACACATGCCCAATTTGACTAAAACGAGATTAAATGATTTACTCCCTAGTCCTTTAGTGAACACATCGGTAAGTTGATCATCGAACCGAACAAATGGCATACAAATTAATCCACTCTCCAACTTCTCCTTGATAAATGTCTGTCAATCTCCATATGTTTTGTATGGTCATGCTGTCTGAGGATTGTGAGTAATACTAATGGCGACCTTATTATCACAATATAGCATCATAGGAAGATGAATGGATACACTAAGATCTTCAAGTAATCCTTTAAGCCATAACGACTCACAAATTCCTTGTGCCATCACATGAAACTCTGCTTCAAGACTAGACCGAGCAACCACATTCTCGCTTTTTGCTACGCCAAGTCACAAGATTCCCTCCTAAGAAAGTACAATACTCGAAATAGACTTCCGATTTGGAGATCCAACCCAATCAGCATCTCGTACAAGCTTCAACCTTTAAGCCTCATGAGGAAATAAAAGAATCCCTTTCCCAAGAGCAAATTTCAAATACCGAAAGATCCGAAGAACAACATTCATATGAGTAGAGTATCGATCATGCATAAACTTACTCACCAGGCTCACAAAGACAACCAATATCGGGTCGGGTGTGAGACAAATAAATCAACTTGTCCACCAACCGTTGATAACGACCATTATCCACTAGATCACCATTTGTTTCTCGAAGACGAGTATTGGCCTCAATAGGCATATCGGATGGGTGACATCCAAATAACCCAACTTCGTCAAAAGATCAATGACATACTTCCTTTGGGATAGAAATATACCCTTTAAAGATCGAGCAACTTCAATCCCAAAAAAGTACCGCAACTTTCCAAGATATTTTATCTCGAACTCTTGCCCAAGAAACTTTTTCAACCGATCGATCTCATCACTATCATTGCCTGTGACAACAATGTCATCTATATAGACAATGAGAATCGTAATTTTAGCACCTGATTTCTTCACAAACAAAGTGTGATTAATATTGCTCTGTTTATACCCAATAGATATAGCTCTCGAAATCTAACAAGTCAAGCTCGAGGTGATCGCTTTAAATCATAAAGTGCACATTTCAGCTTGCACATTTTACCTTAAGTTTTGTTACAAGAAAAACCCGGCGGAATCTCCATACACACCTCCTCTTCTAACTCCCCATTAAAAAAGGCATTCTTCACATATAACCGCTGAATATCTTATCCCTGGTTAACGATTACACGAAAATAGTACTCGAACGGTATTCAACTTGGCAACATGAGTAAATATTTCTTGATAGTCAATCCCAAAAATTTGAGTAAATCACTTTGCCACTAACCGTGCTTTATATTTGTCCACAAGCACCATCCATTTTTTGTTTGACTACAAACACCCACTTACATCCTACCGATTGTTTCCCGGAAGAAAGAACAATAAGAACCCACGTGTCATTTTTCTTCAAAGCATACATCTCCTCCACTATTGCTACCTTCCACTTTTCATCTCGCAAAAACTTCCCGCCAATTTTGTGGAATAGAAACGGAAGATAGAGAATATACAAAAGTACAATAAGGGCTAGGCAAAGAGTCATATGAGACAAAATGGGATATATGGTATCGAGTACAAGTTCTAGTACCCTTTCGAAGTGTAATAGGAAGATCATAAGAAGAAACCATACCAAGAGTAGTAGAATCGGTTCCGGAGATGATGATTGAATATGCAATGTATTAGTGGTCTTAACTCGCTTGTTGGTAGTGGGCTCCCTATAATGATATGTCTTCAATGTCTTGCTACTATCTATAATTTGCCTAACATGAGTGGGAGTAGACTCCCCCTAAAGTGGTTGCTTTGTTATCTCCCTCTCGTGGTGCTGTGCCATCCACTTGTGTTGCATTGTTTTCCTATAGGAAAGGAGGAGAACCTATGTTCTCCTCTTAGGAAGAAGGAGAACACTGCTAGGAAGGATGAGAACCACTTTGGAGACTTTCGGAAAAGAAGGGTAAGTAATATCCATTGAAACATCCAGAGTAGGGAACACCTCTACACTAGGACACTCCCCTGAAGAAGTGGAGTTGAATAATAGGAATTAGACTCGTGAAAAATCACATCCATAGATATAATGGTGCGCCTAGAAGGAGGATGATAACACTTACAAACCTTTTGAATCGGTGAATACCCAAGAAAAATGCAGCGGAGTCCACGGGGTTCTAATTTACTCTAAGAAGTAGTGTTACGAGCATAACAAACACAATCAAAAAATTTTGGGTAAGAATAAAAGTCGATGATCTCTCGTAAAATATCAATAGATATGCAAAAATAAAGAATTCTCGTAGGCATCGATTTATTAAATAGACAGCGGTTAAGATAGCATCACTCCAATACTGAGTGGGACATGACGGGCAAACATAATAGACCTAGCGACCTCTAACAAATGTAGGTTCTTTCTTTCGGCAACACCATTTTGTGCAAGGGTATCAATGCAACGGTCCGATGAACAATGCATTGATCGGAGAGATACCGTTGAAACCGACCCTCGGTGCATCGGTGCCATTGTCTCCGCGAAGAATTTTCAAAGTGGCATTGAACCGAGTCTAGACCATTTTGTGAAAATTTTGAAAATAATGAAAAACGTCACTCTTATGTTTCAACAAATAAACCTAAGTTGTACGAGAATGACAATCGATAAAAGTGACAAACCATCGATAACCGGAAATAGAAGTATGCCGGGAAAGACCCCACACATTAGTATGAATCACATGAAAAGGGAAACGACTTGTATTATTTGAAGATGTATATGTTGAACGAGTTTGTTTAGCCGTAACATAGGCTTCACAAAAGAACTCATCTTTATTACAAGCTGAAACGAGACTAGGAAAAACTTTTTCTAAAATTCCTAAAGGGGGGTGACCTAATCTACAATGCCACCGATGAAGATTTGCCAATGCCGAATTAACGCGATGAGGCGTAGAACACAAAGTTGAAGTAGAAGCCTCACAACCCTCGAGCAGGTAAAGGCCATCATTGAATCTACCACTTCCAACCTTCTTCTCCATTACGGGATCCTAAAAAACACAATAAGAAGGAAAAAAATGTTACTTTACAGTTTAAGTCTCAAGTAAGACTACTCGATAGAAAGGAGATTAGTAGAGAATGATGGAATATATAAAATGAAGACAAGGGAAGAGTGGAGGAAGAATTGATAATCCATTTTTCAGCAATGGAAGAGAGGGTTCCATTAGTTACGCGAACTTTGCCTCTACCGAAGTAGGGGTATATTGATGAAAGAGACTAAAAAAACCTGTCATGTGATTTGCAACCCCGTATCGGTAATCCATGGGCTGGAAACAACATATGTATTAAACCCCCCAAATAAGATACTTGAAGTGGCTGGGTTTGAAGCAAAAGGAGAAGACGAATTAGTAATCGTGGAGAAGGCAACAACAAGTAGAAGCTTTCAATTGACGTCGAAATGCCCTGCAGTTCTTCCTAGGGATAAACCGTTATTAGCGGTAGGTGCGGCGGAAATAATTTCAATATAATTTGTCTTGTTTTGCCTTTCTTTGTGCCCTTTTTACCTCAAAATCGGAGATTTTTCATGTAATTTTTAGCAGGTCGCCTTAGTATGATATGTCCTATGACAATGTTCACATTTGACCACCCCCTTATAGGCATCATTAGAATGAAAGAATGAACCAGATTTGGCAATAGTGCCAGCCTTTGGTTTGTAAAGCGGATCGATCAACGGGGGATGAAGTATTGCTATCCTACGACTTTCTTTAGAGTTAATTAGGGCATAGGACTGTTCTAGAGTAGGGAATGGAGACGGCTAAGGACTTGAACACGTATATGATCATATTTAACATTTAATCCTACCAAGAAATCATAAACTCGATCTTACCCACATGCCTCTTGTAGGCGCAACGTCTGCGTCATTGGTTGGGTGGTAATCGGTATAATGATATAGCTCTTGCCACAAACTCCGAAACTTAGCATAATATTGAGATATAGTCATCTCTTTCGAGAGCCGTCATGAACCCTTTTTTGAAGTTCATATACCCGTGCGTCATTCCCGAGTTGACCATAAGTATTTTTTGTAGCCGTCAAATTTGTGCCGTAGTATCAAGAAGCAAATATCATTTTGCAATATGTGGTAGCATCAAGTTAGGCAAAAAGGACATAGATCCACTTTTCTTGAGTAGTACCTGATGTAGTCGAAGAAATACCGTTGATATGTCCTCGTAAGCCTATGACCCGCAATGGTCAAGAATGTCGATCGAGATCATATCAAATAATTTATGCCTTCAAGCTTCACAGGGATCGCAACAAAAGTAATATAATATGTACGACTATCTTCGGTAGGTGTAGAGCCCGAACCGTCAGACATTATGTCTTAGAAGTTGATAAAAAAGTGTGAAAGGCATAATTAAACCACCAAAAACTTGCTAAAAAAGGCCAAAAACTCGAAACGAAGTCCTCTAGTAGTAGTCCGAAATTGTCCTCCAAAAATCAGCCAAATCGGACCAAGGGAAGGCAAAAAATCGATTTTTTTTTCGGGGTTTTGAAAACCTAAAAAGAAATCGATAATTCTAATTTTTCCCACATAATCTAAAAAAATATGGTAGTCCACGAACCGTAGTACCTGGTCTTCCCAACGAGATAATTGCGGGTCGGCGGCAAGGCGAAACAATCTCAAATAAGCGGATCAAAAAATCGCAGAAGAAGATGAACCATCTATTGCAAACCGCAAAGAAGCTTTAATTTATCTAACGGATGTGAGATTTAGGCAGACACTATATTCAAAGGATCACCTCATAAGTGCTGCCCTACACTTGTGAAAGATAGCAAAAAAAAAAGTGAGAACGAACTGCGATGGGAGAGGGTGAAGGTGAGAAGAGAGAGAGATAAAAGAACGCTTGCGCAAAGAAGAGATTAGGGTTAGGGTTTCGGTTCAGCCCTTACTCGATATCATGTTGAGAGAAAAAACACCGAACCGAATACTTGGTTAGTCAATATAACTCCAAGTTATCTATTTATAATAAAGCCAAAAGGCCGAGAATTACAATATTACCCCTATTGCTATTATTTAGAAAATAAAAAAAATTAGACAAATATGCCCCTATCGGCCAAATATTCTCAACAATATTTTATCATACTTTAATTTAAGAAAGCATCCTATGTCAATTGAAAATTTTGAATGCTTTTATGTTAGACTCCGCCTTTTCATATTTGAGATTGCATAATTTTCGTTGAGGTCTTTTCTATATTTTTTAGAAAAGTAATAAGAAATCACGCTAAATCAGACATTTGATTTGAAATTACTTCAATCTTTT
The DNA here is from genome assembly GCA_021437795.1 of Rhodamnia rubescens. Lineage (NCBI taxonomy): Eukaryota > Viridiplantae > Streptophyta > Magnoliopsida > Myrtales > Myrtaceae > Rhodamnia > Rhodamnia rubescens. The sequence goes on from JAILYA010000021.1 coordinate 1,114,321, forward strand.
TACTGTACACTAGTTTCCTATCTAATGTGTTGTACGGAGTATTTTATATTTTATTCAACAAAAATGACACGCAATGAAGTACATTAAAAAACTCATGATGCAATTATTGATGATATAATTATTATCTATTTTCCGCGCTAGCTAATTTTGTTTAAACATGTATAAATAATTTAATATAATCCTCCAATTTAACCATTTCCAAAACTTGGATGGAATAATTAGATAATTAGAGTGAATTTATTTATGCAAATGATCCCACAACCTTTTGAGATAAGTAACTATAAAAATAAGCAAACAATTCACATGTAAGAACCTTTTAGAAGTTGTCAATGCATATTTTTTAGCTATTTATATTAGTGGACCAACTAACATGTGAATAATTTACTTTTGAGAGACATACTCTTCAAACCCACGTGTGCTTAGCTTAAGAGTTAAGAGTGGTTTAGGATTATGAAGAAACTACTCTTATTTAAAAATTGACTGTGAAGTCAGTAAAGTTTTTTAATATGACAATCGAAGCAAGTAAAGTATGTGAGAAGGTAATAGCTACCCAAAAGGTCTATGTTTTTTTTTCATAGAAGAATATGATTTTGTCCCGAATTATACGAAAATCGAACTCGTCGAGTAAATTTTCAATTAAAACAAAACATAAATCGATTTAAGAAAGAAGAAAATCATTTGTGCATATTGTGACACATGGAGTCAATTTTTATAATATAGGGTATCTTTATTTCGCGAAAAATAAATGATATTTTATTAAAAATAGTTACTCATATCGTTTACAAAAAATAAATGAAGAAAAAATATTTTTATCATTATTCAGTTATAAATTATTATTGATAATGATAATACTTTTCATTAACTGATTATTTCAAGTTATATAAATGATAATTTTCTTTTTAAAAAATTAAAAATTATTTATTTTTTACGAAAGGTCAAAGATATTAGTTAACTATCGAGGAAGGAATCAAACGCAAAATCAGAATATATCCAGCCCAAAGGCGAGGAAGAGAGAGAGAGAGAGATTCATTTGGGGGTAGGGTTTTGAGTGGAGAATATGTTCCCGCAAAAAAACGTAGCGTTCAGTTACTACAAGGCAAAACCGGAAGAAAATGAATGAGCTTCCTCTGTAGACGACGAAGCAGCACCTCCGTCACTCTGACTCTCCTCGCCGGCCCTCTCTCCGCTTTTTGCGTCTCTCTGCCTCCGATCGTCTCCCGGATCCACTCCTCGCCGCCGCAAGACTCCGTCGCCGATCGATCGACCCCTCAGCGCGGTGCCGCCGCCGCCATGCCGCAAGTGGAGGAGCAGTGGACCGCGAACCGGGTGCGGGACACTTTCATCAAGTTCTTCGAGGGGAAGAGGCACGTCAACTGGCCGTCGAGCCCGGTCGTCCCCGTCAATGACCCTACTCTGCTCTTCGCCAATGCAGGTGCCGCTTTTAACAGACACTGGATTCTCCCAGCTTTGCTTTGGTTGGCTTATTTTTGAAGGTTCTCTCGTTACTTAAGCAATCTCACGGAGCAATTTTGCTCTGCTGAACGTCGGGTGGTTTCGTATGATGACGAGATGTGATCGTATCTCCAGTTTAATTTGTCGCCCTCATGTAACTGTCAAAATTTAAGTTAGTTCCGCTCAGCAAGATGTTGTTGTAGGACCAACCAACCATATGTTTCCTTGAGCATGTAAATACTGGTAAAAGGGGCGTTTCAGGATTTGGGTCTGAATTTTGTGCTATTGGCAGGAATGAACCAGTTCAAGCCAATATTCTTGGGGACAGTTGATCCGAACAATCCCTTAAGTAGACTGTCACGTGTTTGCAACACCCAGAAGTGCATTCGTGCTGGTGGGAAGCACAACGATCTAGATGATGTAGGAAAAGACACTTACCACCACACTTTCTTTGAGATGCTTGGCAACTGGTCATTTGGTGACTACTTCAAGAAAGAAGCTATTGAGTGGGCCTGGGAACTTCTCACAGAGGCAAGGGCTTTGGCAAAAGCTACATTTTTATTTGTACTTATTATTTTCTTGTATAGACGTGCATATTAATACAAAGTTGACAATCTTGTAGCAAGTACTGTTGTTATTTTTTAAATAGAAACTGTTTCAGCCCTTATAGTCAGTGAACTCCTTTTGCTTTAGATCTCACGAAGCTCTTCCCTCTGGGACGTAAATGCGTATATACTCCTCCACGTTCTTTTTATCTGTAGAATTCTAGTCGAGACTGTAAAAGTTCCTGCAAATATGCATGTTGATTCCAATTTCCTAGACCTTATTTAGCACATTTTTTTGGATGTCCATGTCCCATTCACTTTCTCGCGTGAAATTACGTGAATGTCAATTGATGGTTGATTATTCGTTGCTCGACAAAGAAGTTGATGCCTCTTCCCTATTTATCATGTGAGGTTCACTCTAGAAGGCCTGGAACTTGTCAGATGTGCTTTTCACATCTTTTTGGTCCTAGGAATAGGTTCAGCTGTTTCTTTCTGCATTGCTCATACCATAGTCATTTAATAATTGAGGTTTCTGAATTTAAATGAAAGCATTTGGAAATGATGTATTCATTTGTGTACTGTGTTTGCTCATCATTTTTCCACCTGTGTTATTACAGGTTTACAAGCTGCCTAAAGATCGAATCTATGCCACCTATTTTGGCGGTGATGAGAAAGGTGGTCTTGCTCCCGATAATGAAGCTAGAGACATATGGCTTAAATTTTTACCTCCTGGACGTGTCTTACCTTTTGGTTGTAAGGTTTGTCCCCTCTGAGATCTAAATCTGTGGTTTCATTATTCCCTCTTATGCCCGATTCTCAGTGTGGGCTTGTTTGCGCAGTTATCATGATTTCGCATATCTGTCTGCATGGAGGAGTGTTTTTGACCTCTATATGCATGCATATTGTGGCATGAACTGATATCCATTAACGGAAGTTGCATGTTCAAGCTGATGATCCTTGTTATATGTTTCACTAGTTCAACGATCTTGTGCTTTTTTCTTGACAGACTGCACCTCCAATGACATTAGAAAAACTTAGCAGATATCCTTGTATTCTTGCTTTTATCATGTGCGGCCAGTTATTTTGCTTGATTTTCGAAGGAGATACAGCTGTCAAGTTCACATACTATTCCATCTCTGTTCAATTTGGTAATCATCATGTTATTCTTCTTACGACTTCAATAGGACAACTTTTGGGAGATGGGTGATACGGGGCCTTGTGGGCCTTGCACCGAGATACATTTTGATAGAATCGGTAATCGTGACGCTTCTTCCTTGGTCAACAATGATGATCCTACTTGCATTGAGATATGGAACCTTGTCTTCATTCAGGTATGGGTTCCAAGAAAACCTCTCATTTTCTCATACATGATGATGTCTGCAGTAGGATTACGTGACTTCATTTCATATCCATAATGTTGAGAGAGGCTGAAATTATCTCCCATTACACGTTGTGCTTATTGTCTCATGTATATTTATTGATGTCTTGGCATTATTCTCTCTTTCTTTCTGCTTATAAGTTACTCTCTTGTAGTTTAATCGGGAAAGCGATGGCTCCCTGAAACCTCTTCCTGCTAAGCATGTTGATACTGGTTTGGGTTTTGAGAGACTGACCTCGGTGCTTCAGAACAAGATGAGCAATTACGACACTGATGTATTCATGCCTATTTTCGATTCTATCCAACAGGTATACAACTTCTCAACTATTTTTTCATTGAATGGGATTTGATGGCATATGTTGATTATTGGTCGTTCTCTCAGTAGTCATTATCTTTGTGTAGAACATAAAGTGTTAAAACTAACTTCGCAAGCTCATCGTTATTTCGGAAAATGCTCATCATTTTATTTTCTTTGCAATATGATAGTATTATTCACCAGTTAAGTACCACACATTTAATTCTAACTTGAGTACATTGCCCATATACTATATTCTTACGTGGGATTTTAAAGAACCACTACTTTTTTCCTTTTCTACCCTTAATTGCAAAAGCATGCATTTAATGGTTCTCTGCCATTTCCTGGTGAGAATATCTGTTTCAGGTTTCAGCTTTCTGACCTTGAGGATGTAATTTTTGGTGGCTTTAGTATTGCTCAACTAAATTTTCATTCTGTATTTATGCTCTTCAAACTTTTGTATAGGTGACTGGAGCTCGACCCTACTCTGGAAAAGTTGGAGCAGATGATGTTGACAAAGTTGACATGGCTTATCGGGTTGTTGCTGATCACATTAGAACTTTATCATTTGCCATAGCTGATGGTTCTTGTCCAGGTTGACTGCCACTGCTTAGATTTTTTGGGCATATCTCATTATGCCTTTACCTAACTCTCTCAGCATCTTTTTCAGATAAAATTAGCGTGCCTTAAGCCTAAAAACTCTTATGTTGCCTCTGATGAACAATCTAGCAATGCATACTGTTTTATGCAGGCAATGAAGGTCGTGAGTACGTTCTTAGGCGTATTCTACGTCGAGCTGTTCGTTATGGAAGTGAGGTTTTGAAAGCCGAGGATGGATTTTTTAATAGGTAGGAAAGGATATTTTTTTTGGACAATTTTGCAGTTACACGTATTCGTCTCCTCCATTTTTTTAAATTATGAATGACCTCTTTTAAGTTTTGCGGGTATTTGATGATGTGTCCGCACTTTCAGTTCTTGGTTTTTGTAGATTGCAAATTCTAAGCCGCCATACTTTATTTGTGAATGATGGCAAATCAGTCTTGTGGGCATTGTGGTGAAAGTGATGGGCAATGTTTTTCCTGAGCTGAAGCAACATGAATTGCGCATACGAGAGGTAATTGCAGATGAGGAAGCTAGTTTTGGGAAGACTTTGCTCAAGGTTAGTGAATATAACCCTAAAAATAAATGCTCCAGTTGTTAGTACCTCCTTTCTCACCAGTTATTATTCTTTCGGATCTCTGGAAGTTTTTGGCTCTAACATAATCATTCAGTTTTACAGATCTGCATCAGTTTCAATAGTACTTCAAATAAACATTTCTCCCAAATATCCATATGGTTGCCAAGAAAACTGAGCTTATTTTCACATCTTCTACTTAATTGAGAATAAAAGTAGTTCCCACTTTCTGCTGTATGCTATGCATTAGGAAAATTCAACCTTTCCCTAAATGAGGTTGATTATGTAGATCCTTCTATGTGGTTGGGACATTGTAGGACATCCTCTTTCGCCCACCTGAAATAAAAGCCTTTTATCAAGTTCCTGCTAGTTTATAAGTGAACGTCTCCACAAAGCCTCTTTGGCCTGCCGCATTCCATCCAAAGACTTTTCCATGAAATTTTTATGAAGAAAGCTTTCCAGTGGTGTTGTTTCACATGCCTATTCTGCTCAAATCATTTGCTTACTTCAACCGTTTAAATTTTGCGGTCAATGGCCATGCATGTATGATTTTTTTTAAGATATCCTAACATATTGATTTGTTTTTATATACCGTTAGGGAATAGAGAAATTTAAGAAGGCTGTTCAGGATGTCCAGGGAAAGATACTGAGTGGACAGGTACTTATTTAATTGTATCAGTAGATAGTTGTATCAATGCCTTTTCTCTTCTAAAACATATTTCTGAAGTTTTTCACTTGCTGAAATCTTACTTATGGTTCTTACTTTGTCATGTTCAATTATCTAGATTTGTGGGATGATGTTCATCTGTCATGGTTGCTTTCTCTCTCAGTCTCATTTGCCCTTCTTCCTGCCATGTATCCCTTTTTCTAATCTGTGGTTCTCTTTATTTGTGTATGATAATAAATAAACGAGTTTCTGTTTGTCTGTGTATTGTGTTGAATTGATAATTCTGAATCAAGTGATGTTCACTTTCCTTTATCATTTTTTACAGGATGCTTTTGTCCTGTGGGACACATATGGTTTCCCACTAGATCTAACTCAGGTATTAAAAGTTAAAGTTTCTGCACGCTTGAATTTGTAATTTCTGGTTGTTTTGTACCCTGACCTACTGTACTTAATCCAGCTTATGGCTGAAGAGAGAGGTTTGCTAGTTGATGTAGAGGGTTTCAACAGGGCAATGGATGAGGCAAGGGAGAGATCTAGAAGTGCCCAAAATAAGGTATTGTCTGCTTGCGCTTTGTTATACTTGCCCATAATGGTCTTAAGTCTTCCAAAGTGATCGACAATAAAGTGAAAATAATAGTCTTGTTGAGGCGGTTTATGCATCTTGTTTTTTTCGAGGGGAGAGGGGAGGGTTTGTCTTCTTAATTTCTGGTTGACATTCAATCTAATACTGTGAAGGTTCAGGAAATGAGCAAACTTATAACTATTTGTTAGTGGTAAATAATTTTTTACTGTGTATATCTTACAGCAAGCTGGTGGTGCTATTGTCTTGGATGCTGAAGCAACCTCTACATTGTCCAAGAAAGGAGTTACTAAGACTGATGATTCCTTCAAATTTATTTGGTTCCAGGTTAGTTACATTGATTTCAGGGCGGGATATATCGTTTTGCTAATAGTTTTATTTTTGTATGAAAGAAGCCTTATAGTAGCAGTGATTATGTTTTGGCTTCATGATCTGTTCTTTTTTTTTCCCTCCCTTTTTTTGTTGCCAAACACTAAAGCAGTTGCTGCTAACAGAAGCAAATTTTCTGTCTCTTTCATTTGACATATGAGGCAGTTGATAAAAGATTAACGGAAGTTTTTTTTATTGCTCACTGGATCTGAACTTACCATTGTTTCTGAAGTGTGAAATGTTTTATAAAGTAGAGAAGAAAGTCTTCTTTACAAGTGTATCTGTCTCTCTGATTATCTTTTGAATATTAAGATAAATACAGCTTCTACCACCTCTCTGTTTGAGTGTCATTCTTGAGCATTTGCATAGACTAATTTAAGGTTTTACCTTTTTGTTACACTTCGCTGGATAGATCACAGTTTATCTATCTTTGTATAACTTGGGATCACAAATTGGAACTCTAATACTTTTCTTTTGGTTTTTGGTTGTCTATATCAGGACCACAATAGTGTGATTAAAGCAATCTATTCTGGTGCTGATTTCCTCGAAGGTGTAGTTGCTGGTGAAGAAGTGGGCTTAGTTATGGATAGCACTAGCTTCTATGCTGAACAAGGTGGTCAGGTATTGTGTTGCTCACAAGATCAGTTATTTTCTTGCTGAGACCTAATTGGAGACTCTTTCCGTATTGTTGCATGGTTTATTTTGAATGATATGATTGACCAGTGTGCATGCTCGTATAGCAGCTAGTGCCACTTTTAACATAGGATGGCTCTTAGAAATAAGCTTGTGCCTTTGTCGTGAAAATCTGCAACAAACTTGCATGCTCATACCTTTTCATGGATTTAGGGCTGAGAAAACCCATACTTATGGAATCTTTTTTTAGCGGCTTGCCTATATTTAATTCACCTTCTATAGGTTCATTCCTATTTGTAACATACCTTTTGCATTTTACAAAATAGCTGCATGTTTGTCATGATTTAATTTACCTTACATATCTAACATACCTTCTGCATTGTACTAAAATATTTCCTGTAGATTTATGATACCGGATTGCTTGATGGGCCTTTCGGCACATTCCAAGTTTGTAATGTCCAACTTTTTGGAGGTTTTGTTCTTCATATCGGTTCCCTATTGGGGGAGAGGGGAAAGTTGAATGTTGGTGATGAAGTCATTTGTAAGGTATATCCACAGTTAAATTAGTTACTGTTTGGTAATTATCCTATGTCATGTTTCAACTGTTTTGCTGATTGTTTTTACACAATGCGCAGGTGGACTATGAACGGCGTCAACTTATAGCCCCAAACCATACCTGTACACACATGTTGAATTTTGCACTCAGGGTATGCTTAATTGCCAAGAGAAGTGGAGCCAGTGAATTCCATTTGATTAATTTTCAAGTTTCGACACAATCATATTTGTATTTCCTCTTCTTGTATATTTGAGTGTCTGATGTTTGTCTTCTAATTGTGAATTCAGGAAGTGCTTGGTACTCATGTTGACCAGAAAGGATCGATTGTTCTGCCTGAAAAATTGAGATTTGACTTTTCTCATGGTAAGATATTGTTGATTGGAGGGAAACAAACAGGGGATTTGTGGATAATATAGAGATCCATTTTGTAAAAATGGGGATTCTTAGCTTTTCACTTTGAAATTTTGGTACACCGAGAGATCCAGTCTGACGTAAATGCCATTTTAGACATACTAGACTCCTCCTGTTCTTGATTTTGTAAGTGGTTTGTATGGCCTTCGTGCCTTTTTAATGAATTACATTACTATATGAAACAGAGATAACTGTTAGTTTGGGAGCTACTTGTGTTCAAAAGATAATTTATTTGGACTTGTACAGGTAAGCCTGTGGATCCTGAAGTTTTAAGAAGAATAGAGTCAATAGTCAATGAGCAAATAAAAGCTGAATTAGGTGTATATGCAAAAGAGACACCACTGCCCCAGGCCATGGGGATCAACGGTTTGCGAGCTGTTTTTGGGGAGGTTAGCTACATAAGTTTATTTGTTTCCCCTTTTAATTGGTTCCTTTTCGTATTTTCCTTAGATCACAGTTCATTGATCTTTGCTCTTGGTCCAGATCTACCCTGATCCAGTTAGGGTTGTGTCTATTGGGCAAAAGGTCGACGAACTATTAGCTGATCCAGATAATGAAGAATGGCTATCGATTTCAGCAGAACTTTGTGGAGGTAATTTTGTCTTGTATTTTGTTTCTTAGCGTTAAGTTCAGGATCCAGATTTATCTATAAGAATTATCTTTTGCATTTTATGTCTACAGGCACTCATATTTCAAATACACGGGAAGCCAAGGCATTCGCTCTTTTATCTGAGGAGGGAATTGCTAAAGGAATCAGAAGAGTAACTGCTGTTACTGCTGATTGTGCCTTTAAGGCAATCGAATTGGCAGACTCGCTTGACCTGGAAGTAACCGATGCATACAGAACTGAAGGAAGCTTGCTGGAAAAGGTATTTATAGAAGCATTATGTACATTAGGCATTTTTTGAAGCAATGATATCACGAAAGTTTCTATTATTGTCTGCTCAGCATAGCTGATCAATTATTCCATGTTCATGTGCTTCACTCGTTTAGTATAAGAGTTGTGGTGCAGTCTCGTATATATTGTATTCTGGTTGCTTATTTCATTATATCATTTCAATTACTGTCTATGTGATTAGTTCTTTACCCACATTCAGTTTGTAAGGATGCAACTTTCATGCTTTTTAGATGGCTAGTAGTTAGCTGATCTCTTGTTTTTCTTTATTTTGTGCCGAATTCTTCTTAACTCATGCTTTTCTGGGCATTAACTATGTTCGAGTAACACCATAAAGATCACATCACTAAATATCCATCTAGGGCAGTCCTCTCCTGTGAAACAAACAACAGGGTTATATAGATGTAGCGATATAACCAATATGAGATATAACCAACTAAATTGTTTGAATCAGGCTTCCTTAAATGACGTCACTAGTGCCATTTCCCATTGTAGAGGTGAATTAATGCACTTATCACAGAACTTTTAATTTTTCATCCTGCATTGTGTCTATCAATTTTCTGGGCGATAGAGTGTCATTTAGGTCATGTGTTTAAAATGGTGGAAGCAGTATGGTGGAATTTGTTTCCCTTCTCAAAGGATGTATTTGTAGCCTGAAACTCCTTTTCCTTGCCATCTCATCCGTACTTATCATATATGTACCGATTAAAGCTTCTTCTCCTTGTAGAAAGTAGCTTCCTTGAAGAGTCGGGTGGATTCGGCACCTATACCTGCAGCTAGAAAAGCCGACATCAGGACCAAGATTGCTGCTCTTCAGGTAGAATCTGTTCACTTTTTACTGGTCTATTTATGCAGCGATTCCATTGGTTCAAACTTTTTTGTGAAAAAAAGTTTGCATTTCTTTTTGTGAAAAATTAATAGTAGATTTGTAAAAAGGGATTGACTATGTTCATGTTGAATTTGACTTTGGATACCATGTCTAATTTGTTGATTTTTGCGTTGTGAGATCTTAGTTATTTGGAACAAGATGTCTAACTGCATTAAAAGAGTGGCAAGAGGGGTGTTAGGGGAAAGTAAAGGGAATGGACATCAAACAAAGGAAACTTGGTGGTGGAATGAAGAGGTGCAAGAGGCAAATAAACAGAAGGAGTGTTTCAGATGTTTGCATAAATGTCCTAATGAAGAGAATTTGCAGAAGTTTAGGTTGGCGAGAAAAAATGCCAAGAAAGCTGTGCGAGAGGCTAGAAGCAAAGTGTTCTACGACATGTACAAAAAACTTGGGACCAAAGAGGGAGAAAAAGGTATCTATAGGCTTGCAAAGATAAGGGATAAGAAAAGTAATGACTTGACACGGATTAGATGCATCAAGGATGAAAATCAAAAACTTTTGGTAAGAGATGCAGAAGTTAAGGAAAGGTGGATGAGCTATTTTAGCAAGCTTTTTAATGGTGAGAGCGATAGAAGGGAAGTGGTCTTAGAGGACGCTTTTGATGAGTTAAATAGAAGGTTTGTGCGTAGAATTAGAGCGCATGAAATTAAGGAGGCATTAAAGAAAATGAAGACTAGTAAAGCCTTGGGACCCGATGGTGTCCCTATTGAAGTGTGGAGGTGCTTAGGGGAAGTAGCAATAAGTTGGTTGACTAACCTTTTTAACAAGGTTCTCCATAATAATAAGATGCCAATGAATGGAGGAAGAGCATGCTTGTACCTATCTACAAGAACAAGGGGGATATCCAAAATTGTTCCAACAATAGAGGCATTAAGCTTATGAGCCACACAATGAAGTTGTGGGAGAGAGTCCTTGAGCATCGCTTGAGAGTAGAGACCAAGGTCTCGTAAATCAATTTGGGTTTATGCTAGGAAGATCTACCATGGAGGCTATTTTCTTGGTATGACAGTTGATGAAGATATATCGAGAAAAGAAGGACCTACATATGGTGTTAATTGATCTCGAGAAGGCATATGATAGGGTTCCAAGAAAGGTTTTGTGGTGGGTTCTTGAGAAGAAAAAAGTACCTTCAAAGTATGTAGAAGCAATTAAGGATATGTATGATGGTATTACTAAATGTGTGAAGGCTTGTAATGGCACATCAAGTTATTTTCCAATCATATTAGGCTTACACCAAGGCTCTACTTTGAGTCCTTATCTTTTTGCCCTAGTTATGGATGAGCTAACAAAAGATATCCAAGATGAGGTGCCATGGTGTATACTATTTACGAGATGATATTGTGCTTATTGATGAGACCAAGGGCTGGGGTCGACGCTAAATTAGAACTATGGAGAAGCACGTTGGAGTCCAAAGGATTTACGCTAAGTCGAAGTAAGGCCGAATATATGAAGTGTGAGTTCGACACGGCACGAGGAGGAGATCACGAATCCGTGAGTATGCTCTAGACAGGAGGTACCCAAGAAAGATGCTTCTAGATATCCCGGGATCAATATTACGTAGAGGGGGAGAGATTAATGAGGATGTAAGCTATAGAATCGGAGCAGATTTGGATGAAATGGCGCGATCTTGGGGGTTCTTGTGTGATCGCAAAATCCCTCTTAGGTTAAAAAGAAAATTTTATAGAACAACAAGTAAGACCCGCAATGCTATATGGAGCTGAATGTTGGCCAAGACATAGGCAACACGAGCATAAAATGGGAGTAGCGAAAATGAGGATGTTAAGGTGGATGTGTGGTCATACAAGAATAGATAAGATAAGAAATGAAGATATTCGAAGAAAAGTTGAAGTAATACCTATGGCGAGATAAGATGAGAGAACATAGATTGAGATGGTTTGGGCATATTTTTCGAAGACCCCTAGATGTCCTAGTAAGACAGTAAGTCATTATCGAGAGCATGATATGCAAAAATGAAGAGGTTGGCCAAAACTTACCCGAGAGAAAGTAGTAAAACAAAATTTAATGGAGTGAGAAATAGATTGGTGTACGGTTTGCCGTAGGACGGAGTGGAGGAAAGCAATTAGAATTGTGGAGGGGCAGAATTCCTATGTTCCAGACTGTCATTTCTAGTCTTTTTTCCCTATACATTTTTATTTTTATATATTTATTTTTTAAAATTATTTCTTTCCCTCCATGGATCTTGCTTTTATTTTATTTATTTTTGGGTTCATCGACAGCCGACCTCAACTAGTTTGGGATAAAGATGTTGTTGTGTTGATATTGATGTTGATGTTGAGATCTTAGTTATTTGGAACTTTCACATTTGATTGAGTTTTTCCTTTTGGGAAAAGTTTCATGGGCAGATCAAGCACGTTTGTTTTTGAATAGGTAATGAATATTTTAAGTACTTTTTATTAACGTTCTGCTAATGGCATTCTCTCAGTCTGAAGTGAAGAAGGCACAAAAAAGATTGCGGAAGCGAATACGAAGAAAGCTGTGGAGGTCTCTTTGGAGACTGCAGAAGCTGCCATCTTGGGAGGGAAGGGATTCTGCATCTCTCGAGTCGATGTTGGTTTGGATGCAGCTGCTGTTCGTGAAGCTGCCGTTAAGGTCCTGGAACAGAAGGTAGCATTTTTTCCCCTGCTGATGTTCAAGGATACTTGTGTTTGCTCCTGCTAAATATGTAATGCCGCTTTAATAAAAAATGAACAGGGGATCTCGGCCATGGTTTTCAGTAGAGATGAAACGACAAACAAGGTAGTGGTGTGTGCCGGAGTGCCAGAGAAAGGTAGGAATGCTAAGCAGTTGGAAGTATCACAATGGTTGGAAGAAGCGTTAGGGCCACTTAAGGGCCGTTGTGGTAAAGGAAAAGGGGGTCTTGCCACAGGCCAGGTAATGAGCTTTCACATGGGCTTTGTTTCAGTTCCTTGATGCTATGCTAGTTGGCATGAGTGAGAGTTTTCACTGGTCCCAAGAAACAATAGGATGGTATGCTTGGAAAAGAGAGTGATGGTTTGCCAGAAACAAATAAAATACAAAATATTTAATTTTCTTGAACTTATGTGCAAGTAGTGCCCGGAATCATGGGGCTTAAGTTAGGATTATTAAGCGGCTTAAGTTCGCTTCACTTGGCCATTGGCTAGAAAAGTGTAATTGCACTGATTGCTTCCAAATTTGTAATGTTGGTGCTGAATGTTGCATTTTCTTCTTCCCCAGAATAATTTTCATTCAATTGTTATTGGACCCTGACCTGACTGTCATGAGCTTACCTCTCTATTGTGACTGGATTGTTAGGGGACGGACGCTTCGCATCTAGACGAGGCCATGCGTCTGGCGGACTCATTTGCATCGATGAAGTTGAGATGATGGCAGATTACTCAAGGTCAAGAATTGATGGTTGACAACCCAATTCTTGTATGATTACTATAAACAATCACTTGGATGAAAATTAGCACTACAGGTGATACATGCTTTATGTGTGCTTACAGGGGTTTTCCTGAAAACAAGTTCTTCATAACTCGATAAACTTACGCAATAGATATTGTTTATTCAATGTGCTTTCGTTTCCCCTTTGGTAAGAGTGGTTTGAACAGTCGTCGGAAGGGGTATATTGATCAATATTGACACGCAAAACCATTTTGGTTTTCTCCTAACCCTTGTAGCTCCACATGATCAGGATCGGGATTCGAAAGTTTGTTCTCTCTGAAACCATGTAGACATTGAGTTTACGAAGTGCCATCAACTGGTAAATATTGCTGAGAGATAAACAAGGAAGAAAATGAAAGAAGCTAAAAGATCATACATCGTAATTGTCGATAACTGGTGTTAGAAATCGAAAGATTTAATTGCGCTCTCGTCAGTACCGTATTGGAAAACGCCAAAGGCGTGTTTTGTTACTTGCATCAAACCCATATCATGGGAATAACATCCTCATCCCTGTTCCAAGTGCATTTGCCAGCTTACAATATGACATGAAAAGTACATTTTTCTTTTTTTTAGTTTCTCAATTTCGTGCTATGTATAGATAGTTGTTTACAGCTGTAAAATCAACTGGTACATTTCAATCGGTGGTGTTGCCGAATATAGTAGTTTGCAGATTAGTAGTCTGTACTCTGTATAGTAATTCAGATTCCTAATTACTATACCGGCTTCCCTCCTCTCCCCCACTTGAATTCTTTTCTTTTCTTTTTTAATCAAGTTTCTTCTCTACGATGTCGTTTCACTTTAGGGTTTTAACGGCCTTTTAGCGCCGCGTGGCTGCCACGTAAGAGCCAGCATGGTGTTTAAACGGCCAGGTGAGAACTTCCATTAGATTTTTTTTGGAAGGGAATGACAACGTGATTGGATAAATACGGGAAAAATTGTTCGTAGAATCTAAAATTTATTACACTTTTATTAATTTAGTTATAAATTTTTCAATATTATCACTTGAGTCTTAAATCTTTTGATGTTTTATCAATTTAGTCTATTCGATCGTTTTGATCGAAAATAAACGTGGATAATATTTGATAATATTTTTGTATCTTTTTCTTTTCTTCTTTTTATGTTTTCTTTCTTTGTTTTTTTATTTTATTTTATTTTTTCTCTTCCCCCTATTCACCCCCGGGCGACCTCAAGTAAGGGCGTCCCTAGCCTAAGGACTATTAGGCAAGCCCTTCGCTAGATCGGCAAAGGCGGCCTTTGCCAATCTAGGCTCGGCAACCCTCGCTTGAGGCTGGCTAGGGTGGCCATCCGGCAACCTCCGCCGGCCATTGATGAGTATGGCCTCGCTGTGACCAATAGAGGGAAAAAGATAAAAGAAAAGAAAAAGAAACGAAAAAAAGAAGGAAAAACATAAATATAAAAAAATTCGAGAAAATATTATTTAGGTTCATAGCAATTTTGAGCATCATACCCACATTCTCTAATATCCACAAAGTCAATCCAAAAAATATATCATAAATCGAAATCATATTCTAATAACCTCTTAACCTCCGTAATTCTTTGTATAAAACGTTTGGCAAATCATTTATATAATCAGCTCAGGCTATGCTCAAAAGATACTATACCATTTTCAATAAACAAAAGTGTAGAATAAATGCTAATATGTCCAAAGCTCCACTTTTTTTTCCGAAGGAATTCAAACCACGTGGTGCTTCTTTAACTAATAATATACATTCTTATCATTTTTAAGATACGAATTTTATAAAATTAAAGAAGAGATAATACTGCTCAAATTCCTAACATGTAATTAAGCCGATGAACTCAAATTTCTAACATGTAATTGGAAAACGGCATAAAAAAACTAAGTAAAATAATTTTCTAAAGAGCGGCTCGACTAAATTAGGCATATTCATCAATAAAACGACAAAAAATTTCAAATATGAGGCTGAAGTGAATCGTATTTCAAATAAAAGCTAAAATGCCAAGTCTATAGTGAACTTTATTTTAAATAAGAAGCGTAAAAATGACCGTAGTCTTAAAAAAAAGAGTGCTCTCAAGGGCGTTTTCGTCATTTCGCTTTATCTAATTTTTTCTTTTTATTTGTCTTTTCCTTCATATTTTTTTAAAAGGAGTATATTTTTATGCTGGAAAAGTAATGTTTCATTCATTCATTATTAAAATGTGATACAGGTCGTCTCGATGCTCTCATCAAATGAAGATTGCATCTTTCCTCAAGCATTAAAACAAACGAGTTCAGCTATAATATAAGTGAGGAAAATTGCGCCTAAGGTATCAGAACTAGCAAGACCTAGGCCACTTTGTAGGGCATATCACTCATCAACCTCAGCTTTGATTTCTCTTTGAAGTTCCTCCTTGTACTCTTCGAACGTTCCTGGGAAAAATTTAACAGTTCCATCTTCTACAACCCAAATTTCACTTCGCTCCTCATCATCACAAACACGTGATATAAGCCTAGAGTCGTGACTCACGAGGACGACTCCACCAGTAAACTCGTCCAGTGCATCAGCCAGAGCATCAATACTTTGCATATCTAAATGATTTGTTGGCTCATCCAGCAGCAATATGTGTGGTTTCGACATGGATATCGAAGTGAAGACCACACGAGCTTTCTGACCTCCGGATAGTTTTGCAATAGGAGTGAGGTGATTGTGACTGGGAAGACCAAACTTACCAAGCTTTGCTCGGACAGCCTCCTGCTTGCTAAGACCCTCCTGATCTGGATGGAGACGGAGAAGATACTGAACCGGTGTTTCTTCCATAGTCAGTAGGTCCACAAAGTGCTGCGAGTACCTGCCAATTCTCAACTTCTGACTCCTCCGTACTTCACCCTCAGTTGGAACCAAATCCCCAGCAAGGAGATTCAGTAAAGTAGATTTCCCAGCTCCATTGGGCCCAACGATAGCAACACGAGTTCCCATATCAATACCTACATCGACGTTCGAGAGCCTAAAATCATCTCGACCTGGATAGCTGAAGCTGACCTCAATTAGCTGCAAGAGCGGCGGAGTAAGCTCGGTAGGTTCTGGAAAGTGAAACTCCACGCTGTAATCCCTCCATTTCTTTGGTGCCTCTGCTAATGGTTCGTCTTCATCAACCTTGCCCTTTGACTTGCTCTTTGATGCTTCCTTGGCTGCAGCGAACTTCGCCCGATCTTTAACTTTTTCCTGCTGGACACGGTTTCCAGACCTCTTGGCAGCTTTGACCTGCTTCTCATAAATCTCAAACTTCTTGTTCATTTCTTTCCGCCGCTGCTCATACCCACTTTCAAAATCATCAAAGTTGCCTCGATAAAAGTGGAGTTTCAGGTCATGAAGATGAATGATCTCAGTGCACACAGTGTTGAGAAAATCTCGATCATGTGAGACAACAACAAGAGTCTTCTTCCACCTGCACAAGTATTCCTCTAACCATAGAACAGCCCTAAGGTCAAGATGGTTGGTGGGTTCATCCAGTAACAGAAGAGTTGGCTGCACAAAAAGAGCTCTAGCCAGTGATATTCTCATTCTCCAACCACCACTGAATGATTTGGTCGGACGAGCTTGCATTTGTTTGCTAAATCCCAACCCAGCTAGAATTTTCGACGCCTGAGCCTCAGCAGCATCTGACCCCAAAATCTGCAATTTCTCATACAACTCGACCAGTTTCTCCCCAGCATCATCTTCATTACTGTCTTCACCTTCTCCATCAGCACCATTGACAGAAGATAAGTTTTGTAATGAGGCTACCTCTTGTCTAACCTTGACCAGCTCTTCATTGGCAGATACAACTGCTTCCAAAGCGGACCTATTATCACCAGTTACCTCTTGCTCCACCAAAAGAACATCGATATTCTTAGGGACTGGTATCTTCCTCCAAGCAAGCAGCTTTAACAATGTAGATTTGCCCATACCATTTGGTCCAATCAGACCATACCTCTTCCCATGAGATATCTTCACTGATGTGTTCTTTAGAAGTTCTTTTCCTCTGGCTGAGACAGAGAAGTTGTCAATAGTAACATCCTTCACATTAGCATCTGCTTCCTCTTCACCTTCAAGAACAGAAGCTCGGCTACCAATGACAACAGTGAAAGCATCGTGGTCATCCTTCAGAGCTTCCTGTTTAGCTTGTTCTGCAGCATACGCAGCAAGCGTGTCCTTCTTTTCTCTCTTCTTCATCTCTTTCTCGCTTAGGTTTACGTCAAGGGCCTTTGCTTCGGACCTCTGCTGCCGGCTGAGTCGTTTGCTAGCTTCATTCTCCACTTGGTCTTCACCAGATGCATATTCTTCTTCCTCGTCAGAAGGAGGAAGGTCAAGTCCATCTGTATAAGATGGGAGTTTTGAAGTGGTTTTTGCCTTAGATTTACCAGCATTACTGCTCAAAGAAGACGACGATCCCTTCTTTGGCTTTTCTGGCTTTTGGTCCATGCTGGCTAGCATGGCTGATACCGAGAGCTTCTCTCTCTTGGCATCTTTTGCTCCGTCCTTGCTGCCCGCCTTAGCCTTCGCGACCGACACAGACTCCTCGGTTTTCTTCTTCCCCATAGAAGCAGTTGCACCACTTTACAATGGACAAAGAAGGGTGTCTAAACCTATAGATATACTTTAAGTCATCAGGTCCACAAGAAAAAACAAAAAGCATTACAGTTTAAAGATTAACATGGGTTCCTAATATAAGCTTGAGCTTGCAGGAAGAAAGACAGATATCAACAGAATTGTAGGGAATGAATAAAGAAAGACAGAGAACAATACAAACAACAACGAGTGAACATACCGAACACAGATACCATGAAAGATCCAGATCAATATAGCTAGATGATTCAACTGCAGAACTACAAAAAATGAATATCAAGAATTCGACCAAAGACATCAGGTGCTGAAAAGATCGGAAGAACAACAAAATAGAACACAACCAGAGCATCTCAATTCCACAATCTTCCTCAGCAGGGGAAAAAAACACAACGGATCAATTACCGGAAACTCGGAACAGAACGACACGATCTAACCGACAACGAATCGAATCTCGCAGCACACGACCAGACAGATAGATCAAGGACACGTGCAAAACCAATACGAGCTCGGGTAACGCGAGACGAACCAAGAATCCACAAGAAAAAATCGAAGCTTTACCTGGACTGGAAACGACGAAGCCCAAGAAGGGCAAGGATCGAGAGCGAGTGACGAGGTAGGGAGCGCTACTTGGCGCAATCGACGAGGGTCTGCTCTCGCGAGCTCCTCAGCTGAGACTAGGGTTTCTCCTTCTTTTTTTTTTTGGGGGGGGTGGATTGACGGTTATTTGCCCAAAATAGATCCTTTTCTTCTTAAAAAAAAGTTCCCAAAAGGATACGTTATCGGGGCGAGTCGGTCTCGTTCCGGGTCGGGCAAAAGGGCGGGCCTAGTATATGGATTAAGCCTGCTGTAGGCCGGAATTTAGCCTTTTGGGCCTCCCGAGTCGGGGCGGACATTAAAATTTTTTTTTTTTGGGGGAGGGGGGCGGTTTCTGATTTGGGGCGGACTTAGCGGGCGGGCCACCCGCTTGTCGATCGCGTCTAATCCTCTCATTGTCGGATCGATTCATCGTCACACCGACGTGATTATTTCATCAAAGAAACTAGAAGAACATAGAGTAATTTCGACTCCAATGTCGATTTCGTAACACATTTCCGTCCACGTCCATTTCTTTAATTAAATTACGAAATTTCAGCTGCACTATTGTACAATATTTAATATATTTCACTTTTTTACTCTGTAAATAGTCAATGCATAGTCATTGTTAATGATGAAATGCGCATCTTCTATGTTCAAAATCATGGATTGAAAATCGAGGCAATAAAGGCGCGAATGATAATTATTTTATTTCTCTATTTTTCTATTTTTGGGAATAAGTTTGGATTAGAAATCCGTTTGTTAAAATAATTTCATTTTTCTATTTTCGAGAAGGTTTAGAATGTCTTAGGATAATTTCTAATAAGTTTGATATCAAGTAAATAAAGGCTCTTCTCCTTTTATACAAATCTACAACTCTCTTTACTAGGTGAGACTCCAACCATATCCTTACTAGTGGGTGGTTCTTCGACCATTTTCCATTATATCATTTATTTGACAACAATAAATGGGCTCTACTTCAAATAAGATAGCTTTTTTGTCTTAATCAAAATGGGTCGGAGGTGCGTTGAAACGGTCAGTGGTTGTTTAGTCTCATTCGAGACAAATCTAGTATCTTATTCGATTGCTTAAGGGATAGAGACTACCATAAATAAATTGGAAGGGAAGATCTTGGTTTAGCCATTCACTATCGAAGCGAAAGTGAAGCCACCAACCATCAACTCGACATTAATTGACCTACTAACTAGGGAGCGAGAGGCAGAGACCAACTAGCTAAATAAGAGATCTACGGGGTAGAGTTGCCAAGCCCCGAGGTCAAGGTATCATTAGCGGAAGAAGACCTTGGCCAATCCACATGGCCTGCTTAATGAAAGTCGGCGACAAAGACTTGTAAATTGGTTTGCGAGCATTGCGATAAGTCCTTTGTCTTATCGCAGGTGCTGCAAAGCAACCTTTGTGAATAAATTTTAGCTCAAAAATAGGTTTGGAACAGGATTGACAAACATAAATTTTATACTTTTCTATTTCCGCAATAGAAACGTAATTAGGTATTTTTTTCTCATTGCTTCTCCTCTCTGCATGTGTCTCCCTCTCTCTCTTGCATCCTCAATAGTAGGTCGTTGTTCACTGGTCGCCGTTCAACCAAGGATCACCGACAATCGTATAAATTTTATATTGATATCAAAAGAATTTCATATTGTTATCAAAAGTGTTTCTCTCGCTTCGAAACCGATCTAGGGAATATAAATAGAAAAATGTATTTCACGCTAGAAATAATTCTCAAAAACATAATGGTTATTATTAGCACCCTAAATATACCGTCGTGGGTGACGGTTCGATGCGGGAGCATCCAACACATTGGAACCATCTTTATGCTCCAATCTTATTTCGTTAGAAAATTTACAACTTCATGGTTTATTTAGGCTAAGACCAATATTGGCTACAATTTACTTTGGTAGTGTGAAGCTATAGTCACGAAGGTTAGCAACATATTGACTAAAGAGTTATTGATGCCCGACCTAACCAATGAAGCTCGACTTCTCCAAGTTAGTTGCTGATTTCGTTGCCGAACAATAACATACCAATGGGGGACTAATCTAGACTATTTCCTCAATTATTTGGAGGCTTCCCATGAAGATTACCTATTGGTCTAGCTCGGTGGACGAGATTGCTGAAGAATCCAAGTGCAGGTCTCCATGTCTTTATTGTTTTTTTTTTTTCTAGTTTCTAGTTGTCATTTAATGCTTTTCTAGTTACTAGGAGTTTAATACCTTTTGGTTCCCAAGTCATCTAGCCCTTGGGTTCTTTACTGTTTTTCTATTTCCTATGTTCGAGTCCTTTTGTATATTGAGGAAGAGTTCTCCATTGTAAAACAAACTTGATCGAATGAATAAGACTTCCTATGTGTGAGTTGAACTATAAACCTTCGGTATCTTTATCCTTGAAAAGTCGATTACTTCTTAGTGGTGAGCCAATAATTCCTTTATCCTCGGTTGGTGGCGTAGCCTTTATACAATGGTGGCGAGCTTTGATCCTATCCCGATATTTATCCTTAGCTAATGTTATCTTTAGGTTTTGGTGGTGATCATTCTATCCTTTGTTCTGTATCATTGACTGGTGGTTGATCATTTACGCCTTAGTATTGCTTGAATCCTATCCGTTCTAGTCTATCCATACACTATTCCATACAATTATCCCCCACAATCCACATACACCGTCCATACACTTCAACCCATTGTCATTGATTCAAACTTTGAAAGTCCTATCGACGGAATCACTCGCCGACGCACGCATCAAGTTCCTAATACAAATACATTTTTTTTTATAGGCTTTGATTATTTAGGGAAAATTTCGGATAAGCGCTCAAAGTCTCATCATTCTTTCAAATAATGGTTTGAAGTGAACTTCTTTCTTTGAGTAAAGGCTTGAAGTACCCACATTATTTCAAAAAAGGGTTTGGCCGAAAAGCATTTTTCGTCCTTTGCTTTTTTAAAATTTTTCTTTCTTTTTCTATTTTCCTTTTCTTTTCTCTTTTTCTTTTTCCCCCCCCCTCGGCCATTGCTGGTGTCGGCGAGAGTCATCCTCGTTGGATTTGGTGAGGAAAGCCCTTGCTCGCCCGGACGGAGGGCAACCTCACCCGACGCTAGGGATGGCAGGGGCGTAGAAGAGGAAAAAGAAGAAGAAAAAGAAAAGAAAAATAAAATAAAAAAAATAAAGAAAAACGAAAAAATTTTAAAAAGTAAATGAGCTTTTTTTGTAACAATGAGTTCACTTGATGACCTTATTTGAAATAATGTATATTTCGCGCTTTAATTTAAGAAAACGAGGAGATTTCAAGCACTTATTTTGAAAATTTTCCACCTACTCATTTAATATTTCAAATTGAGAATTTATTTATTTTTCAAATGTTTTATAACCTCATTTTTTTCATCTAGGCTCACCAAAACAAAGCCTTTGAAGACTTAAACGGGCAAAAAGTATGGGTTGAACTCCCATTTGGGAAATATCTTTAATGACAGAGACTGCAAGAGGCAAGAAATCCACTTTAACAGGCCAGATCCTTCCAAGTGCTCGTCGTAATCCGAGCTGGCTTCCAATTTCGTTATTTCGTAATTTGGAAAGTCACAATTTAAAAAAAAAATAATCCATGTAAATAAATAACCCAAAAAATGAATAAAACTCGCCAATCTCTCTCTCCCTCTCTCTCTCTCTCTCTCTGTCGTGCGCTTTTTTGGTTTGGCCTCTGCTGTGTCGCCGGAAACTGATGCTCTGCGTCGCGCCAATTCCGTCCGCAATGTGCGATTTCTAGGGTTTTTCTCTCCTCTGCTCGAGAGCGATTCCCTCGTCCTCGTCGCCGGTTCTACGTGAGGGACGACTTCGGAGGAGGGAGGAGAAATGGCTCGCCAGGTCACCACCTCGCATTTCCACAAATCGAAGACTCTCGACAACAAATATGTGAGTCTCCCGTCGTTCATCTCCCGATCACAAGCCGGAATTGCATGTCCTGTGGCCGAGAACCTTTTTTCACGATTCATTTGGGTTCTAGAATTAGTGCTGAGCGCGGTTGAGTGTAGAATTTTTTTTTTTTTTTTGTGGGGGGTCTCTCTCTCTTATTTTTTTTTTGCAGGGGAGTTGGGGGCGGGGGAGGGCCGGTGTTTTTTCGCGACAGTGTTTCTCTCATTTTGATTCTGCTTTTGATCAGGCAAAGCATGGTGGCATTGTGAATTGCAAAAACACTCTCTGTATCAATTCCACATTCACGTGCTCGGAAGCTGCTAATACGTAGCATTTTGGGTCTTTACTTCATTTCCCTTGTATAAGAGTCTCATCTCAATTACCCTTTCGGCCGATTAATAAAACAATGCATGTAAATCGCAGTTTTACTTGTTGAATACCATAGTTCAGTAATTTTGGGACTTGCTCATCCTGAAAGAAGTATAGGAAAATAAACCTGGTGGTGGCGCTTTAAGCAGATTGAATAACGTATGCTGTGAAGAGCTGCAGTTTTTTATATATCCAGAATGTGAACAACCTTGTGGGTCGAAAATAAAATCGTTAGAGAAATTTTCTTGTGGACAGTAAAAAATGTGCTTGCTATGTAGAGTGTGGAGTGATGCTTGTTAAGCCCTGATCAACAAGAAAATCTTGTTATGGTTTCGTCTCTCTTTTTATTAGTGTTTTGCTTTTCTGGTTCTATTCATATCCTAAAATTGTTTCACGAATTGTCTTAGATAGTTATTTTTTTGTTCTGGTTTTGAAGTTTAAGAACCGTTTCAGTCTTCCATTATCTGAAAATAGTCTTCAGTAGATATCTTGTGTAGCCCTTGTCAGTAATTAGCTCTTGGTGTATCATACTTCCTTTCTTTGGGGCAATATCAATGGATGTATTATATTTTGTTGACTCTGAGTGCTATCATTTTTTAATTTTGTGGTGGACATTTGGTGTAGATGCTTGGAGACGAGATTGGAAAAGGAGCTTATGGTCGAGTTTACAAGGGTTTGGACTTGGAGAATGGAGACTTTGTGGCAATTAAGCAAGTTTCATTGGAGAACATTGCTCAAGAGGATCTTAACATTATTATGGTCTGCACTATTGATCTTTGCTATTCTTTAACTGTTGTTATGCTCTCTTTTGATGACTCAATGGGAGTGAAAGCTTACCATAGCTCCGTTTCTCCAATATTTTTAAATTTTATGCTAGTAGCCCAGTAACATCTTTCCATGTCTTCTTTAAGCTATAAATGTCTAATGGTACGTAGGGAAAGAAGAGAAGTTGATGGCTGAATATGTGAAATTGCTTTATGGATGGCTGGAAAATCTTGTGAAGACTAATCTTTGGGTGGCCAGATTATTTGTTGCTACCTGATCTGTGAAATGCAAATACTGGTTTTTTGTTTCATCGAGCTTTCTTGTTAACGTGGAAGGTTGCAGACATGCTGTAGTATTCTAGGAAAAACAAAATAAGAAAAAGATGAAAAAGGTACAAATGACTTCTTAGTTCATTGAATTTTCAATGCATGGGTGATTCTTGCTTGTCCACATTATTTTAAGTAGATGCTATCCTGGAAACTGACATTATTGACTACGGGACTGGAAATTGTCATCGAGGAGTGTTCTAGTCCCTTAGTAGATGCTATCCTGGAAAACGACATAATCGACTAACAACATTATTGGCGATGGGTAAAATCATTATCTCCTCTACCTCCTGAGAGAGAGTAATTAGTGCTGGAACACTGCACTAGCCTCTCAACGGGCCAAAACCTTATTCTTATACTAAGGAGTACCTTGATCATGTATCTGCACCCTGATTATCATTGCACTGGAAGCACTGAACCAAGACTTGTATTCCCTTTTTAGTCGTGGTATTCAAATAGTTTTCATATGTTTCATCCTGCATTGGATAGTATTGTTAATAAGCACGTGATTTTTGGGAATGGTAACTGTGGTTGAAGTAATTCCTGACATTATAAAAGGAACATATGCCAAGGAACTAGAAGTATCTAGGTTCTCTTTTGCCAAATGTAGATTTTATAAGCTGTTATCAGGGTGTTTCTCCCTCTCGAGGGCTTGTTTTCTTTATATACTGCTTATTTTTAGTGGCTTCGAGTCTGTCTCATTCCTATTTTTCTTTCAATATGTGGGCGACATATTTGACTGGATCAGCAAGAGATTGATCTACTGAAGGTACCTTTTCATCTTCTCTGCTGTAGATATTTGAATTGCACTTCTTTTTCTGCAATCTGCTTTCTCTATAAGGTTTTATGTTGGCAGTGCTTCTTGTAGTTTAGGACATTGGATTCTCTGCAGGTTCTTCTACTGCTAAAACTAAGCTCTTGTTTGATTTATGAGGAGGGTGCATCCTGACAGTAGTAGTTAACCTATGTGTATTGCAACTATGCCCTTGCAGAATCTAAACCACAAGAACATTGTGAAATATCTGGGGTCCTCGAAAACAAAGACGCATCTCCACATTATCCTTGAGTGAGTAGACTCAAATAGTTCTTGTGAAGAAACTGTCAGCAAAAAGGGACTTCAATAGTTACTTTTTACTCAATTTAATTTCTTGTGCATAGATATGTGGAGAATGGATCACTTGCAAACATTATCAAGCCAAACAAGTTTGGACCTTTTCCAGAATCATTGGTTGCTGTCTACATAGCTCAGGTATGAGTATGTCCCTGCTTGTGTTTCTCTTTTATTGAATAGTGTGTTCTAGTGCTGTATCATTCTGTGTTATGCAGGTTTTGGAAGGGCTGGTTTACCTACACGAACAGGGTGTCATTCATCGGGATATTAAGGGGGCAAACATTTTGACTACAAAAGAGGTAATCCTTCATAGTTACGTCAAAGGTTAAATAATTGCTCAATCTTCCGGTGGGCCTATTCTTTAGTGGGAACTGGGCCCTCTTCCCTTTATTTGACTTTCCATGATTCCCAACCTTCCATCAGTCCCAGCCCTAGCATTTCATTCTGCTCCTTCCAAGTAATCCATGTTTCTGTCTGCTTCGATCTCTTCTTTTCCGGCTAGTTAGTTGCATAAGTAAGGTCTACCTCTTATGTGTGGCACAAGGTTATCAACCGACAAGAAGAATCCAATGGGATAGATAGCTTACTACTTTCATTAATTTCTTTTTGACGTGCGTACATGTTATATTAAACATGCGTCATGAGATTTCATTTGTTTCCGTTAGAGTAATTAAATATTAAACCACGTCTTCATCTATAAGTTTAAGCTTTTAGAACAGATTGGCTGTGGTTCCACAAAATCTAACATGGTATCGGAGCGGGAGGTCCCGAGTTCAAATCTTTCCATGCCCCATTTGCCTCCCTAATCGAATATGTCCACGCTTAGTACTAGGCAAAAAGACCGGACTAAGTGTGAGGGGGAGCGTTAGAGTAATTAAATATTAAACTATGCCTTTATCTGTAAACTTAAGCTTTTAGAATAGTTGGCGTGGTCCCACAAAATCTAACAGTTTCTTTTGTGCCTCTCATGTTCCATATTTTCCTCTGCTTCTAGACATGCAATTATCTGCTGTTACATCTTCCATGGCTTTTGGTTTTTTTCTTCTCTTACCCACTTTCTGAGATTTTCTGCCTTCATATGTACTCTTAGGGACTTGTCAAACTTGCTGATTTTGGTGTTGCGACAAAGTTAAATGAGGCTGATGTGAACACTCATTCTGTCGTTGGAACACCCTATTGGATGGCACCTGAGGTATATATATCATGTTTATCTCAGAAAGAAGAGGATAATTCTATAATTCCTGTTGTAGGTCTTGGGAAATTAGCTGTATAATCTTGTAAGATACTCATTGCGTCCGCATATGTGTCTGCAGCATTACAAAGTAATCACAAGTGACAACAAAATTGTTTATCATGTTATTAACAAATTGTACCTGAATTTGTTTATCTGGTAATGAGGACCAGAACTTCCTGAGCTGAATCGCGGAAATAATATAACCTAGGGTCTTTCAGTTGGTGACACGATTGATTTGTTTCTAATTTTTCACCATACAATCACCGAGAATTCTGCTGGTTGGATAACTGCTTTAACTGTGATGCTCTATTGATGTGGCAGAAATTAGTAAATCCATAGTAATGCGATTGATAAGTATGTATTTAACTGTCATCTAACATGGGAGTACGTATAATTTTTTCAGAATATTGTTAATTGGAGTTGATACAGTCTGGACATGCTTTATTATATGTCATGTGACTCTTGTTATGTTGCTTTTATAATGCCTTTTGGTAATGCTTCAAGTGTTTTGTTATTTGGAACTCCACCTAGCACTGCATGTTGGTCTATGTTTGTGTTAGCAAATTTGGTTGGTTGTTTAAACACATTCTATCCTTTGCTGGTGATCTTCTCTCGATTGTGTTATTGTAGAATATGCAGTAAAGCTCATTCTTGTGAAACTCTTTAATTTTCCAGGTGATTGAAATGTCAGGGGTTTGCGCTGCATCAGATATTTGGAGTGTTGGCTGTACAGTGATTGAACTTCTCACTTGTGTTCCACCTTACTATGATTTGCAACCTATGCCAGCTCTTTTCCGGATCGTTCAGGTTTTTCAATAGTTCTCTAAAGTGTCTTTCATCTATGAGTGTGCTTGTGGAGAATCCTTCCTGCTTTGGAAATTCTATGAGATCAGTGTCTGGGACAATTGCAAGATATATCTCAACATTTTACTATTTACAGTTTTCCACTAGGACTTCTGATTTTGGCAACCCATCACCCTCAATATTTCAACTTGAGCATATTATTACGAGCAATAATAGTGTAATTGTTTTCTTCTCACCTTCAACTTTGGCTAATTGTGAAGTTTCCCAACCAACTCCCTATTTATTAAGATCTACCCATCAAATTTGATTACTGACATTCTTCTCATTTACACTTTCAATTTGAGCATATTAACCTGCATTTCTACTTGAGATAAGATGAGTGAGCTTGTCTTGCCCCTTTATCTGCATCGGGGTTGTCAGAAGAACTGTAGTGGATATAATGCAAAAAACAAACTAGAAATTTAACAATAAATATTTTTCGGGAAAAAATGAAATAGTTCAGAAGACAAGAATATATGACATTGGGTAACTGTTGCACCTTTTTGCTAAGTCTGGCCGTACACGTAATGCAGTTTTTAGTTTGACAGGTTTCCCTCCTCGATATCTCATCTAGCCTAATGGAAATTTCTTGTAGATTAGTTCTTTAAGGAAGAGTGTTTCCTTATGGAATAATTGGTTTGCCTTTGTGAAAGCATCAAGAAGGATATTGTATGCATGTTTTGTACTGTACATGACTTTTGTAGTCGATCAATAGGGTCAAAATACATATTTGGAGTTTCTTTTGGGAGTCTTAATGAATAAATTGTAGAAATGTGTAGAACGTTTGGGTAATTGCTGAACTTTTGGAAGGGGGAATTTTCAATCAATATTTTTGTTTTCCTACTGCTAACCTGGGATAAAGGTGTTGTTGATGTTGATATTGATTTTTGTTTTCCTATACATAATAACGTAGAGACTTGAGCAATGAAGCATGTGATTGATCCATTAGAGGATGTGTGAATAAGATTTTCTGTTTGCCTTTTAATTATCTTTTAATTATTAGAGTTGTAGAGACAGAATTGTGTCTCATTGCTTTTTCCTTGTTTTCCCCCCTTCAGGATGATCATCCTCCCATACCTGATAGTCTATCTCCTGATATTACTGATTTTCTGCGTCAGTGCTTTAAGAAGGTATGTGGATTTTTTCTAGCAAATAAATGCTTGATCTAATCTTTTTGGAGATCTGTTCTCTCTCTCTCTCTCTCTCTCTCTCTCTCTCTCTACTCTCTCTGCCCCCTTCCCTGGGGCTAAACGTGCAATTCAATGGGAGACGGGCATGTATAGTGCGAAGATGGATGCCAGATTCAACTTTTGGATATCTAGATTCTTGTTTTCCCTGCTCTGATATATAATGGGAATTGGAGGGAAATCTTCCGAGTGATTCTCGAGTAACTTTTTCATAGACTCTATCAAGAAGTTCGATTATGTTTCTGTAGTAGACTCATAGTGCCATCTTGTCTCAAATATTTTGCAGAATATACTTCAATGGTTCTTAAAATATCTTTACATACGCCTATATCCTTATTCCAGGATGCTCGACAGAGGCCTGATGCAAAAACATTACTTTCTCACCCTTGGATACAAAATTGTAGGCGTGCCTTGCAATCTTCTCTTCGTCATAGTGGAACATTGAGGTATATACAATTACAGCACTATTCTTTGTATTGGAAATGTTTGTGTGTAAACTCTTGCATGTAGTATCTTATAGTACTTGGAGCTGATATCACTTGATATGACTAGGCTTGCCTGAACTAACATAGCTTTTTTTGAAGCCTAGTGGTTGAAATCCACTTGAACTCACCCCCTTTTCTTCATGGGCATCAGAGTTTCTATATATTTTTTCAATAATGGCTCCTCGAGATAGTTTATGTCAACTGGATCTTTTTGTATAACAATTTTGCTTGCTATATTCTGATGAAGCTTATCTTGACCAGCTTATGCTCATTATTTAAAAATTTTAAGTATATTGCAAGGACTAAAACATAATTGGAGTGGAGATAATTATACAGTTATAAGGCTGCAGATAGAAGGAATCATAACTGGAATAGGATAACAGATGAGGTAATTATAATATCTCATTTGTTAGTCATGGCCTTTCAAGAACCTATTAAAGGACTTTTGGAGACCGACTCTGACACAGATATTAAATCATGATTTGCATTTGTCCTAAATGTCGGTTGCACCTATTTGTCTTCAAACTGAGACTTCCCTATATCATTAAACTTCATTTTTACTAGGAATATTCATTTTGTAATGTCCAAGTAAACTTTAATCAAGGTCCTTTATGCCTTCTAAGGACAAATTGAATTGTTTCTTGTGGTGGGGATGCTGGTAAACTTGCAAGTTGCAGATAAAAAAAAAAGTCATAAACATAAGTAGGAATTGGCCTCGTGTAATATCTCTCTCTTAATGTAATTATTTCGTTCCGGGTCTATGATGCATGCTTCAAATTTCATGTGTGAATTTACTTCGCATTGAATACACAAAACCAATAAGACGGAGGAATTGATACCGGAAAACTTACGTTCAAAACATGAACGTCTTTTGAGGCTTACAAAATGGATCAAATGGAAGAGTTCAATCGTTTAGATATTTTTATCCTTTCGATATTGGGGCATGGTTTCAGTGGGGCAAAATATTTGTGTTGAGGTCACGCATGATTGCACTGACCTCAAAATTTTATAACTGTTTTGTATAAGGCTTTGCCAACAACTATTTTATTCACTGTTCTAATCTTTTGGTTTGCAACACCTTTACTGACTCTCGTATAAGATCATTCATGAAAGTTGCTCATTGTTGATTTGAGCTGCTACTTGGGGGCCTCTATTGTATGGTTGGGTTAATTACACTTGCAAATTCTTGTGGCTGCTGATCTTGAAATAGTTCTTTGCTCCCAGAAATATACAGGAAGATGTTTCAATGGATCCAGAAAGTGCCAATGCGGATAATGAGGGTGTCAGCAGAAGTCCTGCTGCAGAGAAAGTGGAAGTAATTTCCTTTGGACCTCTGTAACAATATACACTAGTCTACTGCTATTTGGCCTGCTCAGACAATGCATTGCTTCATGGTTATCTCTGTTGTTGTGTTAATAGTTTGTTTCATGGATTTCAGGATCTGGTGAAAGAAGAATATGTAAAGGTGGAGGTGGATATAGGTGGATCTGATAAAGATAATTCTCCAGATCATACCGTCAAACCAGATGATACAGAAGATGATCTCTCGTCATATCAAGTCCCCACTTTAGCCATACTCGAAAAGTCCCCTCTACAACTTGGTTCCGCAATGGAGAATGCTGAAAAGGAGATAGACACCTCATTTGAACATATGGCTCTGGAGCACCCAGAGAAGGGTGACCATGATGAAGCACTCATTAACGGTGAGATGGGTTCTCCTGAATCAAGTCGGAGAAAGATAACAAAAAATGGAGGAACAGGAAATTTGAAGCATGCGGAGAATAGTTCATTTGGTTTTGGTTCAAAATCTCAAGACAGTTTCAAAAAGGTAAAGTTGCATAAATTTGCATCTGGTTCGTTATAGTTTGGTTGCTGGCATGTTGTCATAATGCTGGTTGTCATGTACATCTGCTATATATGGTTCACCTTGCTTTTCAGTTGCGTCTCTTTTCGGTAATAGATGAATACTGTCTGAAAACCCCATAGTTTTGCAATCAACTTCGTAAACCAGGAGTTATAACCACGAGGTTCTTACATGTTATCGGTGGACTAAGTAGAGAAGGAGCTCCTTTCAACTCGGATTTGTTACTGTTAGAGCAGTTAAATATCAAAAGTTTTGATTAGGGGCCAGTTATCTCACAATGTCTACATGGTATCAAAGCATAAGTTTCTATATTTGAATCTCTTTGGTCCCCTAGTTTACTCTATGAATAAAATTAATATCTATGCTTCAATCTTAGGTGAAATCTCAGCCTACATGTGAGGAAGACCTGCGAATAACATTATTGTCATCTGACCACTTCCTTAAATTTGATACAACAAATCGAAAGATGGATCTAATGTTCTTGATCTAAGTCTTCTACTCTACTGATATTGGAGTGCTATTGTTTATGCATAAAAGGCTGTTAGGAGACACCTTTTTAGTGGGTATGATTGTCACTCTTTCCATTTCTTTGATATTGTAATCTTCTGATTGAACATAAAAACACATTCGCATCTCGAGAGTCTCAATCTTTGAGTTTTCGTATTTAATATTTTGATCTAATCAGTTTTCTCGATCTTTTTAAAGGCTGCAAAGATGCCGGTCACAAATGAATTGAGTAGATTCAGTGATACTCCGGGAGATGCTTCCTTGGATGATTTATTCCATCCCATTGACAAAACCATGAATGGTCGAGCAACTGAAGCCTCATCTTCATCAGCATCCACATCACATGCAACTCAAGGCAATGCGCATTCGACTGAGGCTGGGAAATATGACCTTGCTACGAAATTGAGGGCTACAATTGTTCAAAAACAAATGGAAACTGAAACTGAGCAGCATAACGGTGGCGGTAATTTGTTACGCCTAATGATAGATGCTTTGAAGGACGATGTGATTGATATTGATGGTTTGGTATGAGCAAGGATCTCGAGCAAATCTTATTGGTCTCTTCGTATTTCTTCTTCTCACTATTGTGCTTGTGTTGTTTTTGTTCAGGTCTTTGATGAAAAGTTGCCAGGAGAACATCTATTTCCTTTGCAGGTTTAATTTGATTCCCTTTAACCACTTCAGCTAGTTAGTTCCTTTTCTCAAATCTAATGTTTCCCTGTGGTCTTCCTTTGCATAGAACAATGCGTTTGGAAATGACTATGATATCTTTTTTACGCTATGATGATGGTCGTACACGACAAAAAGAGTGATCTCATAGGCACTTCAGTCTATATCTGCTGGCTATTAAAATTGGTGGAAGCTGAAGAGACCTGACAATGGTTGCGTGTTTATTGCTCTTCTTTGGTTCTGCTTTAATTCTATTGCTTACATGGTGTAATTTAGATGTCTTTGGTGGCTCGAGCTATAGCAAAACCTCATCCCCCACCAATGCATCAATTTGGCATGTAGATGTAAGTTGTTAATTGCATCTTTAGCGTCTTGTAGCGTTTCACCAATACTATTGGATTTTCCCATGTTTGGCAGTTATTAATGAGCAAGGGTCAGAGCTGTACAACTGATTGGCGGTGATTATCTGGGGTGGTTATCTGGGGTGGACAACTGACGTGAAAATTATCTGGATGAATGTTGCATTTCTACTTACCAACCATGAACGGGCAGTCTCTATCTGGCTATGTTGCTAGTTAAATAGGATTGAATTAGCAATTAAGGATGATAACACTTCTGCTCAGCTCAACTGTAGTCTCTGTTCTTGATAAAAACTTGTTGTATGTATATGACATACAAATACACTTTTGAGAATTGTGTCATGCATAGAGGTGATTTAGCATCTGATGGAAATAGATAGTTGGTAGTACTTTGCTCCCATTAGGATCCATACTTGTCTGCTGGGAAATAACTGGCAGGTTCCTGTTTAATTAATTCACCTAAAGAATATTTGTCGTGTTTTATCCCAAAATTGCGGTGGGTATTTGCACTGTGTCTGCAAGTCATGCTGTAAATACTGTTATGTGCATGTGTAGTAGAATCTGTCAGCGGTCCACTTTTTCTTTCAGTGACCACTTTTTATTGACATGAATTAATTCTTATCTTCTTGCTCTGCTTTTCCATTTCAGGCTGTTGAGTTTGGGAGATTGGTTGGATCTTTGAGACCAGAGGAATCAGAAGATGTGATTGTTTCTGCCTGCCAAAAGCTTATTGCCATATTTCACCAGCGTCCAGATCAGAAACTCATATTTGTCAGCCAATATGGCTTGCTCCCCTTAATAGAATTGCTAGAAGTTCCTAAAAATCGTGTATGCTATTTGAATTTCTTGCCTAATCTTGGTTATCCAACAGTTCGTAAACCATGGCAAGCAGTACAATATTAAACAACTTTTCCTACCATTGCAGGTAATATGTTCGGTGCTCCAACTTATAAATAAGATAATTAAGGATAATACTGACTTTCAGGAGAATGCTTGTCTTGTTGGTTTGGTAAGTGCTCTGCACATTCAGGTTGCAATATCCAGAAACCTGTTCTATATGCAGTTTCCGTGATAGATATTTATTAAGATGAGTATATTCGAAGCATTTTGCTTTGGATCTCGTCTCTTTTTGAGAAAATTACTGTGATTTATTTCAATTCACATTGATAAGCGAGGCACGTGACTTCAATATTCTTTTGTGCATGTATTTTACTACTTTGGCGTAAATTACCATGGTATTTTGCTGTTGAATTGGATGCCTGATTGGTGAGTCTGTCCAATTACAGATCCCAGTGGTAATGAACTTCGCCGTCCCTGTCCCCGATCGACCCCGGGAAATTCGCATGGAGGCAGCTTATTTTTTCCAGCAGCTTTGTCAATCCAGGTATTTTTATGTTTTTTGGTTAGTATTGGCTTGTTGTGTCGTGATGGGAGGAGTTAAGGATGGTGATTGATCGGTGGTGGTTGGTGTTTGGTACAGCTCCTTAACACTGCAGATGTTCCTAGCTTGCCAAGGAATACCTGTCCTTGTGGGCTTTCTGGAGGCCGACTATGCTAAACACAGGTTTGCTGTCTTCTACTCTGATTACTGACTTTATATTGGCGCTATATAAACAAGGCTAAGAAGTAGGTGATAAAGGGGGAAAACGGTAGCAAGTTTGATATATGCTACGCAAATTAAGATTTATTGTATTGCACTGATACCAAATTACTAATTGTTAAGAGTTTTGACAGTAATTTCTTAATTTGACAAGATGCAATCACACAATTGCACCCTTGGTTTATTGCCTATGATTTTTGTTAGAGGACTTAAGGCCAAACAACTAGGGGCAAAAAAGCAGAAAAGTTTTTTCAAGCTGGACGATGTTGCGTGTTAAAGCATGTATCAATGGTTCTACAAGATAATTCATAGACCAATATGTCCTTAATGATATAAATTATGAAGAATGTGTCTAAAATTCGGTGAGCCAGTGCCACACTTTTGTTAATGTGCAATATATAGCAATAATTTTTGCGTGACTTTGAACTTAATTTTGTAAAAAAAAAACTCAGTTACACCAGATTTTGGTTCCTTTTCAAGTATTTTTTTGTGGGCTTGCTTAATATTCTGTAATTTGTAAACCCGATAAGTGGTGGTTGGGGAGTTGTTGATATAGATAGCCGGAATGGGACCTTTCCATACTCAAATCCCATAATGATACACCATAAGTGACAACACCAAATTTAACCATTTGCCTTTTGGAATGAATTTAAAGCCATCATTGATCGGTTTGGATCCGAGCATCTCCATTTCATGATAGTTTGATCCTTTTTTTAATTTGTTCATTTCTATTTTGATGCTTAGTTTCATATTTTGAAACCTGTTAAGTAATTTATGTGTGGAGACTGTCTGGTGGCTCATGGCTCTGTAGCAAGGAAGAGTGATTATCCATAGTGGTGCATTTAGGTTGCTGGTAATGTTCTTGTGCATGGCCTTGTGCTTGTTGAATTATGTTTCTAAAAGCTTGAGCCTTTTGGTGAACATTTATGATCTATATGTGGTCCACTTCTCTGGAGTTTTTGACTTCAATTTGGGCTGTGATCTCCATCTTTCGACCTATTGATTGATATTTGTAACTGCATTAAGGCAAAATGTTCTGTATTACAGGGAAATGGTTCATCTGGCTATTGACGGCATGTGGCAGGTATTTAAGCTTCAGCGCTCGACTCCTCGGAAGGAATTTTGCCGCATTGCTGCTAAGAATGGAATCCTTCTGAGGCTAATCAATACACTATATAGCTTAAATGAGGCTGCTCGGTTGGCTTCTATATCTGGAGGGACTGGCTTTCCAGGGGATGGTTTAGCTAGATGGCCACGGTCTGGTCAATTAGATCCTAGTCATCCTGCTTTCCTGCAGAGTGAGGCACTCGTTTCTGCAGCTGACCAGCCAGATAATTTTAAGGTTAGGCACGGAATTGCTGATCATTCTCTGCCAGCTGGAGTGCAGGAACCTTCACGAGTTTCAACTTCGAATTCCCAGACCTTAGATGCCAGTCAATCTGATTCCCGCCATCTTCCCATAGACCTAGATAGGCTTCAATCTAGCAGTTTGGCGATTGACTCTTCGCGAGGAGAGCTAGAACTTAGACAACAGCGCATTCCCAATTCCGCAAATAGGACATCCACAGATAAGCCTTTGAAATTGACGGATGGTGCATCAAATGGACATTCCAGTTCGGTAACTTCTCAGCAAGAGCCAGTGCGACCTCTACTTAGCTTGTTGGAGAAGGAGCCGCCTTCCCGACGTTTTTTCTGGCCAACTCGAGTATGTTCGTCACCTATCTGGGTTAGAGAGACATGAAAGCATATTGCCTCTACTCCATGCTGCTAATGAAAAGAAGACAAATGGAGAACTAGATTTTGTGATGGCTGAATTTGCAGGTCTTGTAATTGGTTTGAATAATCTTCTCATAAATCTAGCCTTGATCTCCTATTATTGTAAGTCTTGAATCTATATTTTATGTCATTTATGTAGCAGAACTCACTGGGCACAGAAGGGAGAATGTGAATGTTGACTCTACTCCTAGAGCTTCACACAAGACAGTAAATAAGAAGACAGGACTGCCTGGATCTGAGGGAGCTACTTCTACATCTGGAATTGCATCTCAGACTACTTCAGGTGTGCTATCTGGTTCTGGTGTTTTGAATGCCAGACCAGGAAGTGCGGCATCATCCGGGTTGCTTTCGCATGTGGTCTCAACTCTGAATGCAGATGTAGCCCGAGACTACCTAGAAAAGGTTGCTGAACTTCTACTTGAGTTTGCACAAGCGGATACAACTGTTAAATCACACATGTGTAGCCAGGGTTTGCTCGTCCGTCTTTTCCAGATGTTTAACCGGATAGAGCGCCCCATTCTTTTGAAGGTACACTTATAATGCACGTACTTGTCCTGTATGTCATGAACATGCTAATAATTGTTCGTCTTCATTTGATCTGAAAGATACTGAAGTGCATAAATCATCTCTCAATGGACCCAAATTGCTTGGAAAGTCTCCAGCGTGCAGAGGCAATTAAATATCTGATTCCGAACCTTGAACTTAAAGACGGGCCACTAATATCGCAGATACATCACGAGGTATGGCCTCAGTTTACTTGATTGGTCAGAGTTTGTTTGATTTGTGAAAGTTACCTGGTGGACGATGCCAGTCGATTATATATCATGGTGCTGCTTCACTTTGTCCGAAAATACTCATTGTATAAGTTTGCTTTAGAGTGCAGAAAACTCCAAAAGTTATGTCCTAAAAAGGATAATTGTACATATTGGATATTTAAGGAGTCAGGACGTGTGTATTTACTGTAATGGACACCTAATTAAACTACTCTTTTCACCCGTCCACTTATTTTTATAGTGACCGAAAGATATTAATTTTGGGCTGTGTCGGCTGTGGCACGTTGACTCTAACCAGAGTGATTCTGAGCAGGTCTAAAGCAGACAGACTGATGCTTAGGGTTTTATGATATAGCAATTGGCTGAGGTTCAAAAACTATGGTGTATTGACTGCTCTGGACACAGGACAAGGAACAACACGTGGGAGATGATGCATGTTTCCTTCTTTGGAAAAACAAGTGTTTGCTAATCTCTAGTTTCCGGGGACCTCAATTTTACCCCTTCAGTGACTTTGTCGCTTTTTCAACTGGTCAACACTTACATTATTGCTAAATGAGTGGGGTGTTTGGTCTAAATTATGTTGGGTTTGTCGTCCGCCAAGGCTTCTCAAAGAAGATAGTGACCTTTCGAGTGAAACTTGGGAGTGTCATTTTCTTTTGAATGCTTGTTCGTATGGTATTTATTAGCTATTTCAGTGGCTGGTGAATTAGCCACTTTACATGGGACAAGATTTAAACAAATGATGTTTCAGCCTGCAAGCACGTTTCTTTATTTCATTCTGTGTTCTGCCAGACTCATTCAGTTTCAATATCCAATCGCAAAGCTAGTTCAACTGTTCAATTCCTTCATCTTTCTATGCCTTGTTCTATTGATTCTGATTAGTTGTTGTTTACTGTTTTACACCTTGTAATGTGCTTATGAACTTTATTCTATATTTTGCAAGGTTCTCCATGCACTCTTCAATTTGTGCAAGATAAATAAGAGGAGACAAGAGCAAGCCGCGGAAAATGGAATCATTCCACACTTGATGCATTTTATCGTGACAGATTCGCCATTGAAGCCCCATGCGTTGCCTTTATTGTGTGATATGGCTCACGCATCACGTAATTCAAGGGAGCAACTGAGGGCCCATGGGGGACTTGACGTGTATCTAAGTCTGCTAGATGACGAGTTTTGGTCTGTAACAGCATTGGATTCCATTGCTGTCTGCTTGGCTCTTGACAATGACAGTCGGAGAGTGGAGCAGGCATTGTTGAAGAAGGAAGCGGTTCAGAAATTGGTGAAGTTTTTCCAGAGTTGTCCAGAGCAACATTTTGTCCACATTTTGGAGCCTTTCTTAAAAATAATAACGTGAGTGTTATTTTTCTGTGACTTTTGTTCCTTTCACTTGCCTCTCCTACAATGTAACTTGTCCGAAGAGAGGAAAAGCAGGACTTTGGTATTTTCCTCTATTTCAAAGATTTTTGCTGTATGGTTTAGATAGTAATCCTATATTTGGAGAGGCGGCTTCTTCTTAAGACCCATGATCCTATTGATCATGAGTCTTGTTGCTGAAGACCGCCATGTGGACTTCATAGGAAGTAAGAGGTATCCAGCCATGGCACTCATATGAAGTAGATTGGGGCAGGAGAAGCTAGTTTAAAGCTGATTTGGGTCAATTTCCCCTCTATTTCTGTTTACCTCTTAGTAGTGCACTATCCACTATATCGTCATTGATTTGCTGGCAAGAAATTTGCCTATGCATCCTTTAACTTCTATTTTTTATTAAATGACTGGTATACTTCTTCATGCAGCAAATCATCTAGGATCAACACAACGCTAGCTGTTAATGGTCTAACACCTTTGCTCATTGCAAGGCTAGACCATCAGGATGCTATTGCCCGTCTTAATCTGCTCAAGCTAATTAAGGTGCGTATCTTTTAACTCCGCTCTTGCTAATGAGTGATGATTTATTTGCATGTAACTATTGGGAATATTTTGCTTAGTGCTTTTCTCCACGCTTCTTGTGTGTGCTCAGAAAATGAGAAAAAGCTTAGCGACTTGAAAGGAGTCACAGTTCTTAAGCTTTGAACTCTTGAGCTAGGTTAAAAGAAAATTGAGTTGTCAACTTTCCTCCCATAATGATGCATGTCTATTATATTACTATGTAATTTCTGTATCTGAAATTGGTTACATTTACATGATTAAACGATGCCACCCAACGAGTTGAAACAAGTTACATTCCCCGAAGCTTTAAACTCTCGGGCTTGGTTAAAAGAAAGTTGAGTTGCCAACTTTCCCTCAAATAACGACGCATGTTTAATTTTTTACTATCTAATTTCTGAATCTGAAATTGGTTTCGTTTGCCGTTACGTGAACAAAATACATACCACTTTGTTGACTGTCAAGTTATGACTTTCTTGCTGACAGTAGTGGTTGTCGTGTCAGGAAATTCTATTTTGGAACAGCTTTTTGATGTCCTGCTTATGCATCATTTACTGACTTTGTAGTTTTACTGTCGTAGGCTGTTTATGAGCACCACCCTCGTCCCAAGCAGCTGATTGTGGAAAACAATTTGCCCCAGAAACTTCAAAACCTGATCGAGGAACGCAGAGATGGGCAGAGCTCCGGAGGTCAAGTCTTAGTTAAACAGATGGGGACGTCCCTTCTCAAGGCGCTCCACATCAACACCGTCTTGTGATCTCTTTTTTTTCCTTTTTGGCTAGTTCTATCTCTTCTTTTTTTGTACATTGCGTTGCCTTAGGACTTTAGGAGGGATGGTATGTATATGTATGTGCTTTTTTCCCATTTCTTTTCTTTTGGGTTTTTTCGAGTGATCGCCGGTTGCAAAGAAGACACTGCATGCCCTCACTGATGTTGGACGCGAGAAGTCCCTGATGACAGTGGCTATATTTTTGTTTGGTGGCCACCTTTTCTTCTCCTTGTTTTTGCTTCTCTTTGGGTGATCAATTTGTCATATAGTGTTGTCTTTTTCTATTAATGCAATGACAAGTTCGGTAATTATCTATTTCATTGAGCTTCATCCTAGACATAATTGAGACTTAAAGTGACAATTTCTTTTAATTGCTGATTCTTATGACCCTAAACCGCAAACGTCTCTGTGCATAATCTTTGCTCATGGACAGGTCAGTTTTCCCGGTAAAGTCTTGCCCTACCTAATCTTCATGTCCGGGACTTCACGCTAGATGTTCAGAATAATCTTGTTTAGCTAAAAAATTGAAAATTGCGCAACCTGTTTGTTGCCCCCCTGTTAAAATGTATTTTTGTTGAAGAAGAACATCTTTTCGGAACTGCCCATATCCCCGGATCCTGGATCTGATGAAATAGGATTATTTGCAACAGTATTTTGTAAATACGTAATTACTGTGAATATATTGACTATACCTTTGTTTTCGTTTTCTTAGGGACTTTTCTTAGAGGAGAGTAGTAGAATAAAATTTAATAGAGTGAAAAATAAATTGACATACGGTTTGCTTTAAGACGAAATGGAGGAAAACAATTAGAATTGTGGAAGGACATAATTTCGATGTTCCAGACTGTCCTTTCTAATCTTTTTCCCTTATATATTTTTATTTTTACATATTTATTTTTAGATAATTATTTTTTCTCTCAATAAATCTTACTTTTATTTTATTTATTTTTAGGTTCATCGATCGCCGACGTCAACTAGTTTGGGATAAATGTGTTGTTGATGTTGATCTTTGCTTTCCAATCCCGCCAAAAACATCCATACATAATTGCGAACTGGATTTTTGGATCTCAGGCAATTGCAAACCAAACGATCATAAGCAAATTATAATTCAAGCTCCAGAAAAACTACATTTCAGCATTCCTGTTCAATCCATTTAGTCAGGTAATAAGTCACCAATCAGCAAGTCAACCAACAATGACAAGATATTTACTGCTAAACAAGTCACCCTACCAAAACAAAAAGATTGGCGCTCTGCTATCGTACAAACCCTCGAGAGAAAGGGGAAAAAGTCAACGACGCATTCATCAAAACCACACAGAGTAGGACACTTTTGGATGCCAAACCGAGTACCTCCCAATTAGATAAGATCAGCAACATTCATGGGCATTTCATCGATCTGGGTACTGTAGTATTGCTCTATATCTCTCAAGATCTTGATATCATCACTCTTTACAAAGTTTATAGCAACACCCTGCCAAACAACAAAGGATTACTATCGTATCAATCATTTACCATGCAAAAGCGTCAAAACATGTCTTTCAAGGCCAGAATCAGGCTTGATGTTCATGATACCAACTGAAGTGGACGAAAATTAGAAGCCAACTCAGCACATGCAAACACACAAAACTCATTGAGGAAAAGCATGTTACAGCATCAACTTCATAAAGCAGACTAAGCAAACCGTTCTTTATAAAATTCTTGCAGTCTTATGCAAAGAAACATGCTTTATCAAAACAATAGAACAAAGACAAAAGGACAATAAATACAGAGTATTAAACACTGCGGCACAACCAATTGCATCAGGCATCATAACCACCAAGGGTTACCTGTGTAACATAACATAAAGGCATATGCAATATTTCTCTAAATCTTTTTCACAGTTTTTTATAAATGGAATGCAGAACCTGGAAATAGGAAAGAGAAAGCCTCATTGAAAGATGATCCCTTTGTCTTCCATTGGAGATGTTATAACAAACACATTTTTAAAATACACAAGAAATGACCTTGCTAAAAATTCGAAGAAAAACAGGCAGCTTTTGTCTGCCAAATAACTTGGGGAACAAACTCGAACCTACACAAATCATTGTGATTTTGGGGGCTAGGAGAAGGAACAGATCAAACCCCAGGCTGCAACTTTACCAAAGGGGAGAAAAAGGAAGGGGACAAACAGATGTTCAAAAAAGGATAGTGACAGTCACGGCTAAGCTTCTGTTTCACGAGCAGAATATTCGAAATGGCACTCCATGGGTGTCATCCAAGTGCCATATTCTAAAACCACAGTGAAGAGCAGCTCAGCCATTCAGTATGTTTTAGAAAGAGACATTGCACCACTTGGTTTCTAATCTGTCAGCATGCATTACAGGATTATCTTTCCATCAAGGTCAGAACTCCAGGAAATAGATCGCAATTGCTTCTAAGAATCAAATGCCCTACCATGAAATTTATTCAGGAACTTCAGTCGACTCTTGCCATCTCTGCCATAACATTTATCAAAAAAAAAAAGAGGCTTAATGATGCCTTTTTTCACAGAGGAAAGGCATGCCTTGAATTGCAAGGTCATTCAGATCAAGAGTATCATCCCAGACCACTAAGGGCTCTTCTTTTTCCATTTCGTTACATATCTAGACTTAATAATGCGCAACAAGGGTAAAACAGACAACTGCTGACCATAATAGTTCCAAAAACATGGGATTGTGAGGAATGTTTACCTTGCGTCCGAACCGTCCAGATCGACCAATGCGGTGAATGTAAAGCTCTCTGTTATTTGGAAGGTCATAATTTATCACCAGCGAAACCTGAATAGAGAGGGTTTTTAGGAGAACAATTTCCATTCATAGCTCAGAATGCCACCAAGATGTTTTACAAGCACAAGTCTCACTAGAAATTACATTATCCAGACACCTTATATCCATCCCCAAAATCTACGAGCCAACTAGCAATAAATCATAGTGACTCCAAATACCAATACTTATGGCAGCTGGAGCAGAAGTAACTTTACTAATAGCCAAACACATTCATATGGAAAACCATTCAGATATATATATGTGCTATGAAGACTATACTTGCTAAATGACAAACCTGCTGAACATCAAGTCCACGTGCCCAAACATCAGTGGTGATGAGCACTCGTGTTGCGCCCGACCGAAATTCTCCCATAATTGCATCTCTTTCCTTCTGAGGCATGTCTCCATGCATAGACGAGACAGTGAAATTATTGCTTCGCATTTTTTCCGTCAGCCAATCCACCTATCCAAATGCGTGTGACACGGAGAGAGTTATAGGTGACCATCAACCCAAAAAAAAACAAAACACTAAAGTCATACCTCTGACATATGTATTTCCTATGCTTCAGAACTGTAGATTGTTCATGTGAAAGTATGAGAGACAGTAAAGCATTGGAGAGGATTGGAGGAAGCAGAAGGTTCAAATATTTTACACCAAGTGCATATTTCAATGTGTGCCGAAACTTATTGATACCAGAGCTAACCATATTTTATCCTTCAAGGATTATACTCCCTCCAACAAATATCAGTGAAGTACTTTCGTACAAATAAGAAAAATTCCTCTTGCCATTTGAGTATGCAATACCATATAGCAACACTAGGTTTAATGATTATAGTGGACACATTATGTAACTGCAAAATGTATGTTCATGCCACTTTCTCACAGGTAGAGTTCTCACCTCCATATATCTGTAAATAAAGGGAAATAAATCATGCTACCAAAGATAATTCAACAGTCTCATCCAAACATAGCCTCATGCCAAAGACCTATACTCAACCAACCAAATTACACATAAACTGCCTACTTGGACCAATCAAGGTAACGAATGAGGTTTCGATAAGACTGCACTAAAGAACAGTTCGTTACCGAGAAAGATGGCTCTACCCAGACATAGAAGTGATGGAACCCTTACCTTACGTTTTGTGTTGCAGAATATAACAGCTTGGGTTATGGTGAGGGTATCATAAAGATCACAGAGTGTGTCAAATTTCCACTCCTCTCTTTCCACGGCAACGAAAAATTGCTTTATACCCTGCCATCATTTCAAGAACAAAGATCCTCAGTCTTCTGCTTCAAGACCACAAAAGTCATGCACTCGTGTGAGCACGCTAAAAATAAGCACACGTAGTGATTACCTCCAGAGTCAGTTCATCACGTTTCACAAGGATCCTCACAGGATCTGTCATGAACTTGCCAGTTATCTCCAAGATTTCATTTGGAAGTGTAGCTGAAATCAAGACAACCTACAGATAGTTTCCACAAGTTTAGATTGCAACCAAGTTATTGCTCCTTAACCTTCAATGCAAACAACCAGAATAAAAAGCCCTTCCCCCTTTTATTGGGAATGCGGATGCTGCAGGCATACAAGTGAAATATAAGCAGGACATATGTTTTATGAGAACTGCGACAGTGACAATCATAACTGCACATGAACCAGAGATATGTGTACCACCAAAGTTGATTTACAGCCTTAATTAACAAAGAAATAAAATAAGGGATCCAATATATGCATATGTTCTTCAAAAGCCAATGTGATGCATTAAATCAT
This sequence comes from Rhodamnia rubescens, assembly GCA_021437795.1. NCBI lineage: Eukaryota > Viridiplantae > Streptophyta > Magnoliopsida > Myrtales > Myrtaceae > Rhodamnia > Rhodamnia rubescens. Next base: position 1,157,756 of record JAILYA010000021.1, read on the forward strand.
ACAAACAGAAATTAATGAAGTTACAACAACTGTACTGCATCGCATGAATCAACAATGACAACACATTCAACTCAAAGAATGAATCTGATATCTAACCGCTAAAAAACATTACCTGAAGCTCTGGTGGAAGATATCTATAGACATCGTAAATTTGATCCTTGAATCCTCTGCTCAACATCTCATCAGATTCATCCTGGAAAACCGCAAATCAAATTTAAAACTAATGGAAAAGAGATGATAAATTATTGATGCAGCCAAAGAAGGTCAATTACTTACAAGAACAAGCAGCTTAATAGCTCTAGTGCGCAGAGTTCTCCTCTTGATCATGTCACAGACTCTGCCTGGTGTGCCAGACACCACGTGAACTCCATGCTCTAGTTTCCTGATATCTTCACCCAAGCTCTTGCCTCCTATGCAAGAATGTGCCTGTATATTCATATAATCACCAATAGCGAGAATCACCTTCTCTGTCTGGGAAGCCAATTCCCTGGTAGGTGACAAAATCAATGCCTGGACCCTGTATGACCACATAAACCAACATAAGTATCACAATTTATTTAGAGAAGATATTCAGCTTGGATAGGAATAAACCACTGTTCATAGATCTATCCAAGTGCATCGCAGAGCAAGCAATAAGAAATAAACAACTGCTTTTGGATCTATCTAAGTCCATGAGAGATCGAAGAATAAACTACAATCTGGAAAAGATACGAGTCCCTTAAGCCCACCAACTAATCCATAATAACAAAATGTTTAGCTTTCACATTCCTAGTACAACATTATAAACCCTCTAAACCTGAATATTATCTCTGTTCTAACAATGGCTTTTCACATTACAAATGAAAATTGAATGTTGAACAAATCAAATTCAAAATGTCCAATCACAAAAATGTGTAGTCGTCCCGCGCAGACTTGCCAGACATTTGTCAAAAGAAAACCCTTAGGCATTTGATTAGGAGTACCCAAAGGCTAAAAACTGAAGCACTGTCAGGCAAAAGGTTTTCCTCAATGTGATTTCCAGGCACAGAAAATGTTCAGGCAACTTCAGTAAGTTTCTCTAGCCATCATAATCAAGGGCAATTGACGTGAAACGAAAGTAACAGCCTCTGAAAATTTATCAATCAAGTCTACTGTCCTTTCGAGTGCACGGACTAAGCAGGAACGAACAAAGAACCTAAACTATTCATGACTCGCAGGCGAGCCAAAAAGACAGCAGAATCGGCATCAGAGGGGATAATGTCAACAAACACGAACTAGGACTTATGGAAAGCGAAGGACATACTCTCGGCTGGAGGTATCGACAATCTGGCAAACAGTGAGGGCAATCATGGAGGTCTTGCCCGTGCCGGACTGGGCCTGGGCGATGACGTCCCGGCCCTGGATGATGGGCATGACCGCCCGCTGCTGGATCGCGGAGGGCTTCTCGAAGCCGTAGTGGTAGATCCCGCGAAGCAAGTCCTCCTTCAGGTCCATCTGGTTGAAGCTCGCGACGGGCTCGACGCCCGGCGTCGTCTCGAAGACGAGCTTCTCGTCGTCTGCCGTCGTCGCCCTCCTCGACCGGTTGGCCGGAACCACGCTCGCCGCTGCCATACTCGCAACCCTGTCTCCGCCTCTCTCTCTCTCTCTAGAAAGCGCTCTCTCTCTCGTGTCTGTCGAGGCCCGGAAGGGAAAAGATGGATGCCCCCTTTATATACGTTAGGTTTTCACGCGACGATTGTCATCGAGATTTACGGTTTTCATAGATTTAGTGTAAGTTCGGCAACGATTCGGATTAATTCTCTTTCCTTAAATAAAAAATGAGAAATATATTTGGTAATTAAATAATTTTGATTTTAATTCTGTTTTCGAGAATATTTTGAAGCAAAATCAGAATAAAATAAAAAAATTGATTCTGGTAAAAAAATTACTTTTCAGAATTACAAAAAAAATAAATCTAAAAACATGAAGTCTTAAAAAAAAAGTAAATTTGAAAGAAAATTTACTAACAACTAATTTTTTAAATACATTTGTTAAATTAAATTTAAAATATGCTTTAAATTTTAACAAAATAAAAGTTAAAATTTTAAAAAAGAATTCAAAAAATGAAAAAAAATATTAAAAATTAAAATAATAATAAATGGCTGAAAAATAAAAAATTATTTAAAAAATAATAAAATTTAATAAATGTCAAAAAATGAAAAAATTAGAAAAAAGAATTCTCGTCACATGGTCGTTCTCGGAAACAAAAATTTTGTACAATTATCAAACATATTCGATTCTCTAAAAATCATTTAAATAACAAAATTAGAAAATATGATTCTAATTAGAATTATTTTTTTGGATCAAAATTGTTGCCAAACAAACCCTAATTAGATATGAAATGGAAATGCCTAATAGATTAATTAAATAGTCCTAATCCTATTGACAAAAAAAAGGAAATAAATAATTTAATTTCATCGATCGATTCTTTGAAATTAAGGTGGGTGATCCATCTTTATCTTACCAAGTAAATTTTTAATGTTAATTTACTCTATCCCTAAACTGCAAGACTCTTTGTATATGAATAAAAATTACAGTTGCCAATCTGAATATCGAAAATCGATGCAGTTCTTTAATATGTTTGAAAGGTTTGAAGCATTACAAAAAAACCTCACATCCCTAAATTAAGTACCAAGTTCTTATGTTTTAAATTCGAAACTTCATCGATGATTGCTATTTTGACTATTAAATTATGCTTGGTTTGCTTGTGACTATTAAATTGAAATGTTGTTGAGTGCAAATACACAATTATCTAATCTAATGCGTTGTACTAAAGTTTGACTTTTAGTGAATTTAATGTGGATGTTGATTCATAAAAGTCTTTTCTTTCTCGACAAGTTCTATAAAAAGATATTTGAAACCATTATTCAACAATAAACGTGTGCCTCTATTATATAACATACGCTATTTTAAGATGAAGGGAAAATTTCGAAAAAGGGCCTCAATTGCCCTTTTTTTTTAAAAAAGGTTCAAGTAAACTTTGTTTGAAAAAAAAGGCATGAAGTTTCTCTTTGTTTCAAAAAAGGGCCTCAGTAGGGATATTTTCGTCTTTTGACATTTTCTCTTTTTTTTCCCATTTTCCTTTCCTTTTTTCCTTTCATTTCTTTTCTTCTTTTTTTTTTCCTTTGCTTTTCCCCATTTCCCCCTTCCTCCATTGCAGGGTGTCCCCATCTTCTTCTTCTTCCTCCTCCCAATTCTTATCTTGAGCAACAGAGAAATCCATTTTATCCGCCATCTCTCTCTACGCTCTCCCCTCCTCCTTCTGCGCCTTCCTCCTCCTCTACCAACCTCGTCTCCTCCTCCCTCAGCAAGTCTACAACAACAACAAGCAGCTCGCCTGCAATGACACCACCAACGACAACTTCACCGAGGGCTTCGCCTGCAACGGCCTCCGCAACTCCTGCTGCTCTTACGTCACCTTCCGATCCACCCCCTTCTACGCCTCCCTCGTATCTATCTCCTACCTCCTCAACTCCCAGCCGACCACAACCTCCACGAAAAGAATAAGACGGCCTCCAGTTCATCAAGGACGTCACAGCCGTCGACGAGGTCCAAAGGCGGGTCCTCGTCGAGATCCTCTGCTACAATGCTCGCGTCGAGTATGTGCACAGCCACGGCCTCGACGGCCAAATCGATCGGGAGTCCTTCAAGAAGACCATGCCCGTGCTCACCTACGAGGACCTCCAGCCGAACGTCACTCGTATCGCCCGGGCGATAAGTATCTGATCCTCTGCTCTCACCCCATTTCGGAGTTCCTCACCAAGTACAGAACACGGCGGTTTTCTTCCTGGTTCTTGATTTTTCCAACGAGCATGGGTCGCGTTTTCGGGTCAAATGGGCAAAAAAATGGGTGATTCTTGCTTCTTGTCAAGCGTTTGCCGGGTCTTTGCTAAGTTGGGTTGATTCGTGATTTGGTGCAGTTCATGGACGTCCGGAGGAGAGAGCAAAGCTGATGCCCACCGTTGAAAAGAAGCTGAGGCTGGCGATGAGTGAGAGAGGGGAGAGGAAAAAGAAAAGAAAAGGAAAACAGAAAAATAAAAAATAAATTTTAAAATGTAAAAGACCAAAATATCCCTGAATAGGCCTTTCTTTGAAATAAACAGAAAGACTTGCGCCTTATTTGAAATAACATCCACTTAGCCCTTTTTGAAAAATTAAGAAGCACTTTGGGCCTTTTTTTAAAATTTTCCCTAAGAAGAATGTGATGGGAATAAATGAAAGTTGACATGCCCATTTTGGATGATTTTCCCTTGATCTTTTTAAACTTATGCTATTCTCATCTACTTTTTATTTTAATGCTGTTCCTACTATGAACATAAGCCAAATTCCCTATTTTGAAAACACACGAAAGCAAAATGTATGTACCGCACAAAATGATTTTATCGGTTATTTTTGCTCCTTACTTTTTATTGATTAAATATGATTATATGGAAATATGCTGAAAATTTATAATAAATCTATCTAGCTATCTATTATCTATATATATCGGTATTACCTTGTGACAAAAATTGGTGTTTGAAATGACGCGATATTGATAGCATTGCGATTTTTTTCCCTTGTTCAATTTGAGAAGTAGTTATTAAATATTATCCTAGCGTAATTGCATTTAAATAATGGAGGAAGTAGCTAGAAGTAGTTGTAACACGGAGAACAATATTATAATCTCGTTGTGAGTACTTTAGCAATTTAAATAGCGAGCTCATTATTATTATTTTGTCTAATCACATAGCACTATCAAATTCAACATTTGTTGTTTGAGATGATGTGATTTTATTAGAATTGTGATTTAGGGCCGGCAACGATTCCGATCCGAAAAAGATATTCGATCGGAATTGATTTTTTTCTAATTTTATTCTCTAAATGAGTTTTAGAGTATTAGAACGAAATTTGGTAAGCTGCGTAAAATTTTTATTCCTTAAGCAAAAATACATTTAGTAACTCGCACGGAATTTCTATTTTTAAGAACAATTTCTCTTCTCAATTGTTTTTATTTAAGTAAAATAATTACGTTTTGTCACTACAAAATCAATCTATATAGCATCACTAATAAAATGAATACAAATCACACATAACCTATAATTAGTCTATTTATTTCATGGAGCATAAAGACATGCAAACTCTATAAGAAAGACATAAACTCGATGAGCAATTCACACTTGAATTTTTGCCACAAATTTGCACTTAAGCACTTCTATATTTATTCAAACACATACTCGATCCGACCCATGTTACTTAATTACTTCTATGTTTAACCAAATCATGGCATGTTTATTTCCTATAATTTGTTAAAAATGCAATACAAAGCTAAATGATTTTTTTGTTATTTTTTCAAATTTTATTGTTATATCTTAAAAAAAATTTGTTGTTTTTTCTAAAATATATATCTTATTACATTATTTTTATTATTATAAAATTGTTTTTATTACTAAAAAATTATTCTTTTCTATTTTTAAAATAGTACTTTTTTATTTTCTTTTTCTTTTTCTCCAACGATCGGCGGCGGGCGGAACAAAGTTAGAGTCTTCTCACTTTATTCATCTTATTTCTCAAAAGTGATTCTAGAATAGAGAATCAACTTTTTTTTTAATTCTTATTTTTGTTCCAAAAAGCGTTCATGGGTGTTGACACCTAAATTTCGATTTCTTATTACATAAAAATTAGGGGGCTAACTTTAGTTCCTAGAAAAATAATTAAATCGTCTTGCATATAGTTTGCACACATTTTATATTTTTTTAGCACGCATAAATTTACGTTTTTTGATTCGGACCCGGCGGATAAATTTGAAGTGATGATTCTAAGCTCTTGACGATGAAAATCGGCTCAAATCCATAATCGAAATTTGAACTGATTTGTTAGAGGTGGTTGTTCGGAATCTTCAGAGGATATAAACGGTTGAATGAGATAACACTGATCAAGGCAAAAAAATCGGAAAAGTGATTTGGTTCAGTATGGTTTGTTAGGCTTTCTAACCTATAAAAGAACCCTTTACAAAAGTCTAGAGTGTTTAGGCAAAGGGGGGTCTTAGAGTGTTATAGTGCAAAAAAAAAAGAGGTCAGAGAGTGCAGAGAGAGGAGGGCTTCACAGTGTTATAGTGCAGAAAAGTGAGGAAGCTGGACGGTACCAGAGGGAGCAGAAAAAGTGAGAAGCTACCCCCAGAGAGAGAGAGGCCTCATTATTCAGAACATTTGGAGAGAATATAAAAAAAAAAAACGAGAGAGAAAAGGAGAGTCCTCAGTGGTCCCTCTCTGACTTTCACCATTGTTGCCATCATGTGGTTTCCTTTCGTGGAGTTTCCTTCTACCTCTGTTGGCGAGCTATCACAGTGACAATTTGTTGTTCCATTGTCCAGCAAGGAGAGCGGAGAAGCTTAAACTGTTGACTGTTTTTTCCAAGATTTTGTCTACATCTGTTAAAGAAAATTAGCAGATTTCGGCAGCATTCAAAACGTGACCATATGGATTCGTGAATTCCTCCTGGAGCAGCACCTCGCAAGCATTGTTGTCTCTTGGGTTCCTTGGGCCATACAATCTTGGGGTCAACACACTGAGTTTCAACCGGTAGAGATTTAAAAAAATCTACCGCGGTTGCATCGCCTCATCATGAGCATCTACGCCAATTCTTGCCAAACTGTACGAATCCTCACGAAAATCAGCTCCATCCGCAAGGAATCGTGCTCAAACGTGGGGCAACGAATCTGAAATTGTTTCAGATTAGGTGAGACTCGGCTTGTTCATATTTCGTTTCTTGTTTTTTTAATATTATGTGAATATTGGATGATTTTCAATTAGGCAAAATTTATCTACTGACATTGCGGCACGTGATACTTGCCTTTATCGATATTTTGAGCATATTTTTAGGGCTTAGAAAACCGGTTCGAATTACGGGGTGATTCCCTACCGACAACGTGCGAGTCGGATTAATCTCGACCTCGAGATTTCTCTCGATGGCGCGGGAATCGAGATATCTAATCTTAACCACCGAGATCGATTCTCGATCCAATTCGTTATATGATTCGAATCGGAAGATATTTTCGAAAAAAGATCGTACATTCTCTATCTCGAAATTTGATTAATTTGAGGATGTTTTGCATATTCCGAGCATTTATTGTATTATCTTGCATAAAAGTGGATTTTTAAAAAAAATAGGTTGATTAGGAGAATCTCCTAATCCGCAACTTGCCGTACGAGCAAGGATTTGAGTTCAATCGTTAATCGTAGGATTACGAATTAAAGATTGACTCAAATATCTGCGAAATATTTTGAAATCGGTTAATATATCCACTTGATTCGATTGGCATAATATCTTTAGAATGAATATTCTCCGGCATGATATTTAAAATTCCAAAGATATTGCATTGCATTTTTAGATAAAAGTTGCATTCTTAAATTAAAATCATGTAGATATTTGCACATTTAATTTAATTTTAGAATAAGTTAATTTAGATTTGCATTCTAGGATAGGATACACATATCTAAGTAGATTTTCATGTCCGAGATAAATTATCTTTAATAAATTAGGGTTTAGGCTAATTTAAACCTTAAAATATGTAAGATAATTATCTTTAGGCATAGTTTTATTTAGGATCATTTATTAATCCGAAAATACAAAAAATCAAAAACAATATTGTCATGTCATTTGCATGCTAGGTTTAGATCACATAGAATCTGCATGCTTAGGTCTTTAATTCATATGTCATGTAGTTAATATAATTAGATGGTAATCGCATGTCATCTAAGTTAGTCATGTAGTTTAATTGAATTCATATGCATTCTTAGGATAGTTTGCATTTACTTATGTCATTGCATTTTGAATGATTTCATGCATTGCATTTAGTTTATTTTCATTAAAAAGAAAAAATCCAAAAGTGAGAACAATTTGTCTTGGCGCATGCTTCCCGCAATTACTTTTGATTTACGGATATTAATTAATTGATTGTGCAACCGCATGATAACCTTTGTTGTAGCTTAGGTTAAAATCAATTAATATTGCCTGACAAAATCCTTTTTCATTAAATGAAATGGTACAGAAAAAGGCGTTAGAAGCAATCTAGCGTAATCAAGTCCCCGGACTTAGAATCTACGGTTCGTAGGAATAAAATATTTTCCCGGTACTTTATTTAGGTGTCTAGTCGGCCTACCATAAAATGATTAGTGGCGACTCCAAGTGTAAGATCTTTGCATGAAATTGAATCTTAAGTTGCGATTTGGTAGGGCTTGAGAGAGCTCGAACTAGGCTAGTTAATTTAACTAACTTGGTAATCCATTAGCCTAGGAATTTCAAATTTTTTAGGTCGCGACAATGGGAACAAAATCAAAATATTTTAGGATTAGAATCGTATATGTTATTAAACAGGTTTTCATCTTTTTATTTTGGAGAATAAAATCGGAGAATCGGAATTCTTTGTTATGCATGCCCTTAGTTCTTTTCTCTATTATCAATATGAGATGTAGATGGTAAATACTCGGAAAATGACTTTAACCCAATGTGTAATGTCGTCCTCAAACTTTTTTATTCATTATGGTCCATGAACTTTTGATACATATTCAATTTAGTTCATGTATTATATACAAATGTTTAATATTGTCATTTCATCAATTCAAGTTAATGAAATTTGTTGATTTGACTTTTAATCTAGCACGTTTGAAAGGTGAACTAAAGAACGTTACATGATTATCTACATAAAATATTCAACTCGAACTAGAATATAAAAATCCTTTTACTTTAATTAATTTGCTCAATTTAAAAAAAGGATTATCCATGTCATTTGGCAGCGTTGATTATTATATCGCGATTTGAGTTGAATATCTTAGGTAAATAATCAATGTAAAATGTTATTTTTTACCCATCGTTCAAAATTACCGAATTAAAAATCGAATGAGAAAATTTCGTTAACTTAAATTAATGAAGGATGACATTGAACATTTCGATATAATTTACGGATTAGATTAAATATTTACCAAAAGTTCATGGATTACATTGAACGAATCGAAAGTCCGGTGATCATATTTGAACAAAGTAAAAATTTAGGAATGATATTGCAAATTGAACAAAAGTTCGGGGATCAATTAAATATTATAATGTATGTAATTGCATTTAAGTGAGGAAGAAATTAGTTACGATCTTCATGATCCAAAAGAGTCACCAAGAGGAGCTCAAGTTTAATTCTGTCAATGTATCCAATTGAATCAATCTTCATTGTAAAACTTAAATCAATAAATTATGGGTCCATTGAGATATATTAACTACTCCACTTTATATTTATCTTTGATGGGGACTTCTTTAGCTAGACATCCTCACATGTGCACCTCAACGAGCGTATAACTTTGATAAACGGTGAAGTCATATTAAATCCGTCACTTTTCTTTTTAATTTTTGAGAGTTTTTTAACAATGTGTTTTGTGCATTTTATGACATAACATTATTATATTTTTGTGTTCAATTAATTGTTGCATACGTATTATTCGACGTACACACTAAGGAAAAGTGTACATGCAAGACAACCCAAGGTCATCATTCTATTTGGTTTGCACAACCCAAAAATTTTGAGGGTCTACAAGAAGATCAAAAATGCGAAATTTATCAAGAATTATATACAAAAAATATGAGAATATCCTTGGTGTGGAGGGAATTGCATGCATAGAAATTCGAAAAAGAATTGACTGATTCAGGTCATAATCTATATGGGATTCCCAAAGTTAGTACTATGCGAAGATCGAAGAATTGCGGAATGAATGTCAAAAAGACCTTAATTGTGAGAGACAAGGGGTCATGTTCATGGACAACCCCAACGAGGATGCACGGGCCGACAATCGACATGACTTCACATTCCAACAGCCTCGTCGAGAGATCGAGCGAGAGAGAGAAGGGGGCTTGCCAGGAGGTCAGCATGGGAATAGACGAGGCTCAAGGGTAGCAATGACATTGTGCAGATGTTGCGATCGGGGGTCAGCTAGGGGACAAATTTAGAAGAAAAATTGGCGATTTCGTAGGGAAAAATCACAATGGCAAATTTATGTTCAAGATATAAATTAGTATCTAGTTCCCACACACAAGGTGCAAAAATCATCGAATTTTTAGGGCATGGTAGGTTCATGACGGCGATATTTAATGGCGACTTGCAGGTGATATTCATGGGCGTTGAAGACTTTTCACCCTTCAATCCGCCTACCTTCCCCAATCTTGCTCGGCCCAACTAAAATAACTGCACGCTCTCTCCAGTCCTCTCCCTCTCCTCTTGGATCTGCCTCTAATCCAAACGCATTTTCCGATCCCCACTCTCTCTTTCACTACTCTGCGATTCGTCCGGTGGGCGTGGAATCTTGCAGCTCGGATCTCGACCGATGGATCTGTAGGGAGTGGCGCGGTCGATCCCCAGGCCGGAGTCTCGCGCCGCCGGCGATGTTGCCGCCGAGGTTCTCGATCTTCGGGGGCGGCGATTCCAAGAAGTCCAGCAGCAGTCCACGCAGAGGCCCGAAGAGCGACCTCCCCTCCCCCCTCGATAAAGCTCCGGACGGACAAGGAAGTGTACAGGCCTGGAGATGCGGTGGTCGCGACTGTCGAGATTGCCACTCCCGACGCGGGGGGTGTCGTCAAGAACGGCTCGGTTTGTTCGCTCTTGATCAAGCGTCTCGGATTCGAAGTCAGAGGGATTGAGAAGTTGGATTCTCAATGGTTCGCCACCCAGAAGACCTCGTCGGAGTCCCGACAACGCAGAGGTATTCTTTGGGATTCTGTTGCTATCGATGACATTGACGAGAAGAGACCATGGGGAATGTTGTTAGAACATCGGGAATTGCGAATTCCGTAGGAATTAGCTGGGGTCTTGAAAGAGTACTGGGCGGGGAATATTGTACTGTATGTCTTATTTGACTTGATACGTAGTGGCTGTATGGCAGGTGCCCACTAGGGGAATTTATAGTGGATAATCATGGAGTATGAAGGTTTGATGAGTTAAATTTGTCTTTTACAGGTGAATATGCTTTTATGGACTGCTCAGTGCCGTCCATTGTCTCGAATCAGATTGTTTCTTGTGGCACCGCTAAAACCTGTAAGTGGATTTTCTTCTCTGTCATTCCATTTGCATGAAAAAGGTTAGACATATGATGAAGAAATTCGCATGGAGAAAGGAAACAATTAAGCTACATTTTCCGTGGAAATCTGTAGCTACAAGAATGTTCTTAGTTTCCTTCCCTCAAATATGGAATCTTCCTTTCTTACCGTTGTTTCTGCATGAAGTCTGGTACTGGTAGGGAAGAAAATGTTGTTGGAATGGGACTGTAATAGAAAAGGGCTAAACAGTTTCTAGATCAGTGTTGCTTAGCTAGTCTAGATAGCATGCATGCTCTGGATCCCCAAAAGATGACCAAATCTGAATATATTTTTATAATCAACCAGAAGGCGTTTTGTCTGATATTTTGGTAGTAGCCATTTTGTCACTTTGTTTCTAAAGCCTGTCTAGCTTTCATTTTACTAGTATCTTGTTGTGCGATGTTCTTCACTTGAAACAGAAAGTTTTAGGATTCCTGTTGATTGAGGGATTATTTGGGATTCTTACCAGGGATAGAAGCATTTTTCCTACATAAGCAAAGCATAATTTAAGGGTATCACCTTGCAATAGACTCGTATGGACCTCATTTAGTTTTTAGTTGGAATGAGGTCACTGGTGAGAAATTCTTCCTCACATGATTTTAGATAGCTCACTGTACCCATGGAAGACTAATTTCATAATATTTGTAGTGGAATGCTCAAGGTTCCATTTCACCCTTGACTGAGATAGGCAAAACCATCCATTGTTGTCTTGGGAATTTGTCATTCATGCTTCAGCATTCAAATTGTTATGTGCTCCATGCTTTATTAATTTCTTTGGTGTGATACGGAATATTACTATCGTCTCTCAGTGTACTATCAGATCAGCTTTTCTTGTTGTTGGTAGATGTCATTCGAGCTGTGCTGCCAAGCATCATACCGCCATCATACAGGGGTGCTACAATTCGTTACCTGTACTATATAAAGACTATGTTATCAGGACAATGGCAGATTCTTGAAACTGGTCACTCTCAGAGGGGATCAGCGAAAGATCTTGCTGAGTTGGTTTGTACCTTAATTCATTCTTCATATTGTTATGTGATAGCGTGTTATCCAAAAGATTGCTAAATAATTTTGTTATCCTGTTCGTCATTTGAACTGTACTCAACGATGATTTGGTTGCAACTTCAAGTAGTTCCATGTCACTACTTTACGCCTGTTTTTCCTTAGAATGAGGGCATGGAGTCTGTTGCAATATCAATTGGTTTCTTTGAGTTCTGAAATCTCTTTTGAGCAATGACCAAGTAGCTATATTTATCAACTATGTCATTCTTGATTCTTACGAGGCACTTTCTTCTGAACTTGTGATATTTCTGATTTGTTAATGATTGGCAGAGTCGGTCTTTCGATTTGTTTATATTGACATTCTTCTTCCCCTGTCGGGTTAGGAAGAGCTGAATTTTGTGTTTAGGACTAATATGTGGTGAGGATCATGAAAAATCTAAAACTTAGAAAGGGGATCTAATCTAATTTGGGAAAATATTACTGAAAATAAGGAACAAGTGGAAAGGAGAAGACAAGAAGTGAAGCTTTCAAATTAACGGGCTGCTATTCCTCTCTCTGAAGTCGTAACACATGTAGCGCTCTTTGTCTTTACTGAGAAGCAGACTAAATGTTCAACAAATCATAACAGTCAAGGGGGCCAACTTTTGGTGGATGAGCCTGTGAACATTTTTGGCTCTTTCTGTAGTTAAGTTGCTTATTAATTCCATGCATGCAATATGTGGAAACTCTATCCTGTTCTTTCCCGAAATAGCATTATGATTGCACCTTTTGTAAGGTGGAATACCACCAAGTACGGAATGGATTGATGCAGTTTTAATTAAGCAGCCTATTTTTCTTTAAAGACTCTCGTTGTGATTTCAAATAAGTTAGTTTTCACAGTACAAGTTCATACATATTTCCTTGCTTAAATCTTTAGATTCTGTTTTGTTTACATTGTACCCGTTTCTGTAGATAATCCTGTTTAAGACCTCTCGCTAGCCTTATGGTGCTCAAGTTGGTTCTCAAAGGTTTTCTATTGAGTGCATCATATATGCAGTTGCTATGAAATATGCTTTTCTATTCATGCAGATCGGACTCATTTCGTCTACAGCTCGACTTATTTTATCACCATGTGCAGCCATATGTGAATGATGTGGCTGTTTTATTAATGAGCCTCAAGGCTATACCCTGGTTTTGTTGTTGTGTAGTGTGTCCAATATGTTTCTTATTGGAGCATATGCTGTGAACTACAGGAAGTTCGTGTACCACTACACGTTTGGGTTGATCAGAAGAACAGTGGGTTGCAATTGGATGAAGGTCAAAGTGAAGGTGAGTATGTCTTCCGGAATTTCTCATGGTAAGAGTTGAGCCATGTCTGCACGTATGATATGGTTATAGCTCTTTAAATAGCCTTCTGGATCTATATGACGATGGAACTTTTTTTCGTATTTAACATGCAATCACAAGAGCGTAAGATGTGATGTAACTCATTTGACCTTTGATGTCTGAGATTTGGATAAGGCAGTTTATCCATTTTCTGTTTCCTTTTTTTTTGTGTCAATTTCTTGGCTGTTTCTTCTTTTGTCTAAGATATGGGTTTTTTGATGATGACACTAAGGCCGGTCCTCTTTGCTTCCAAGGATACATTTCCTCTCACAGTTTCACTAAAATTCTTTTTATGCTTAACACATTTCATCCATACATTTCTGATGGATAGTATGTATCTTATCTGTATGACCAAGTTTGGTTTTTCAACTCATTTTAGGTATTGTTCCTTCGTCAACCATTCAGCTGGATATTTACTGGAAAGAGATGGATGGCGAGTCGGACTGGGTAGGTCTACATTCTTTCCCTTATCCATTTTCTCCCATTGGAATTGCTAATAGCTTTTGTATTCAGCAACAGCATTTGCTGAGGCATTAAAATCAGAAGACCACTTGACAATTTGATATACTTTATAGGTTCGAGCAAATGACATATATGATGGAGTTGAGGAAGGTTATGATAGTTCAAGAGATGAGATATCATCTGTCTCCTCATATAACCCCAGTAGAGAAAATATATACAGAACCTTCGGGAGTTCGCTCTCCTTGCAGTCGTCTATAGCAAGATCTTCAAGCAGAGATATATTATTGGCGGAAGGTGAACGGATGAGTTTATCATCAAATTTGGCACTTCCTCGTCTATCTGCAGCAGAAATCCTCCATGAGAATGATGATGGTAACCATGCTTTTGGTGATATATATCGTATAATAAATATGCTGCAGACAAGTCGTGATTGGAAATATACAATTCTGATGATGAACAATATTGTTAAAATCTGGACGTGTTTAAAGGATCATATCCTGTGATTGGACTGTTGACTATAATATCCTAAAAGTTGTTTCTCTAGTGCTTTAGCGAAGATCGCTACTCATAGAAGTATAACACGGCGGTAAGTTTAAAATTAAGACATATCGAGTACAATGGCTTTTGAATCTGCAGAGACGACCATACTGTTGGAGTTGTTGTCCCACATCGCTTGACAACGAATCTTATATGCTCTGTATATTCATGTAGTCTCCCTCAACCTATTAGCTTAAGCTTTTGGATTGAACTTTCTCACATGATGTCGAGTAAGTGGTCCCGAGTTCAAACCTTTCTAGGCCCCATTTGCCTCCCCAATTAAATATGTCCACTAAGCGTGAGGGGACCCCATTTGCCTCCCCCATTAAATATGTCCACTAAGTATGAGGGGGAGTGTTAGAGAAATTAAATATTAAATCACACATTCATCCTAACAGCTTAAGCTTTTAGAACAGGTTGGCAATAGTTCAACAAAATCTCACATGATATCAGAGCCAGTGTTGTCTCATAAAATCTCATATGGTATCAAAGCCAGTCTTGTTCCTAGTCCCACAAAATCTCACATGGTATCGGATCCAGTATTGTCCCACAATCTCAAATGATATCAAAGCTAGTGTTGTCCCTTTCGCAAATGTGCATGGTCAAAATTCCACGTGAATGTGCGTAGTCAAAATTTCATGTGCTGCACGTAATCCGACTTGCATGTGAAAGGGGGGTTGAAGTATGTCCCACATCAATTGATAATGGGTCCTAAATGCTCTTTATATTTATGTGGTCTCCCTTCACTTATAAACTTAAGCCTTTTGGGTTGGATTTCTAATATGGTATCGAGTCGGTGTTGTCCGCGTATATGAGTTCACCCCCCATTAGTCAAATTCCACGTGCTGCTGGTAATCTAGCTTGCAAATGACAGGGGGTGTTGGAGTTATTGTTGTCCCACATCGCCCGACAATGACTCTTATATGCTCTTTATATTCACATGATCTCCTTTTACCTTTTAGCTTAAGCTTTTGGGTTGGACTTTCTAACACATACCAATCTTTTGATTTTGAACTTAGGATAGGAAAATGATCCTAGAAAATTAGGAATTAGTTAGGATTGGGCGACTCTTTAGGTTTTAGATCTTGGGATAGTATCTTAAGACCTAGATTGGGATTTTAACAACCATGCTCACAGTTTTTTTGAGAAGCTTTTGGAGTTAGCTGATGAAGAATGAAAAACTCCTTTGTTTGTTTATCATAATGACTGAATTAACTACAGTCAAAGCTAACTGACTTAACTTTGCAAATGGATGTGGGAGCCCGTACTGCAGCTGTTGCCTCTATAACTGATCAGTCGAAGTTTGGAAAATCTCTTTCAACAGATAACGACGAGGGAGCATTTTCCCCTAATGCAGGTAGACTGTGGCAACATTTTCTGGATGCTACTAAATGATTGCCAGACCATTACATCTTGTGCCATAGCGGCTTGATGCAAAAGGTCAATGAACTTATTTTCAGAAACGTTTCTTTGTAGAGGAAGGATTTGTTCGAGCAAGATCCTACAATATCAGAATGGATGACCGTGTTCTGCTCAGATTCTCTCCAAAAAACTCAGACTCGAGTTATTACTTCAGTGACACGGTGATGACAGTGATCTGACTTGGCATTTTCCCCTTATTTTCTGTTTCTTTTCCTCACTAATAAGCCATTGTTCACAGATTGGTGGAACTCTAACCTTTTTTCCAGAGGAAGGAGCCCGGAGATGCCTTGAGGTAATTGCACTTAAGAAGTGACACAGAAATAATGATAAGAGGGCAGCTTCTGTATTTCTTCAACACGTTGATAAAATGTTGGAGCCATTGCAGGTTTCCATAACATTGGAGATGTCAGAGACTATAAATAGGCGTTTTGTCCATCCTTCCAGGAAAAATTCACCTACCATCACGAAGGTACTTTAATTTTTTAAGTAAAACTTTAGATCCAAATATAATCATTCTTATATTGTTAACATTTCTCCTCATTTTTTTTTCTTTTTCATCATGAACAAGGTATAGCGAGTCTAATGTAGTAACCTTTATGTTTCTAATATACCTCTGAATGGAACACCCAGATAAATTTTTCTTCCTGATCAGCCATAGGGATATGGAAGTTGACATTGGTATCTTTGACAGAGAATATATGTGGACAGTGGTCGTTGTTCAAATACATGGTTTTTATGTGCTGGTGGACTTGAAAAATAAGGATACTTTTGAATTCTTTAAGAAATATCTAGTGTCAGATAAAATGAAAGAAAACTGACTTGAAGGAAGGCATGAGAGCAGAGTTTGTCTTTTGGCTTTGGCAGTCCATCCTTCTTAGTTCATGATTTATTGTCTGAATGCATCAGATGGTGCATGTTGTGAGTGTATCAAGTTAAACTAAAGATTGTATGACTAAAATGATACTGGAACCAAGGACCAGAGCATGAATTAAATCTCTGTGGCAAAATTATTGTTTTCCCTACATCTCACTTTATGCTGATCAAGTTTGTGTCTGTTCTGCCCAAAAAAAAAAAAAAAATTTGTGTCTATTGATTATCACTAACAAGAAAGCCAAAAAGAAATAAAAGATAGCTGTTTCCAAAAAACAAAATTAGATAAAGCTGTTAATTCAGTAACTTTCATTTGGCATTTGGAGACCGCTTTTGCCAAAAGCTTAAATAGGTAGAGAAAAAAAGTCAACAGGGTAGAGCTGCGATGCTTCTTATCACTCACATGTAAGTCGTCAGTACATCTGGAATACAGGATGTGGATTTAACCACTCCCACCAGACAAACAAAGACAGACAAAATTACAGCAGGCACTAGCAGAATAACTATAGGGAGGATTGTCTGAATTTGAACCTCTTAACATGTGCTCAAATAACGTGTTAGAAAAATTTTGTTCCAACAAATTAAGTCGTCAGAAAACAGGCTCACATTCTTTATTTAGCAATATAACTAAATGATTCGACCAAAAAAATATAACTAAATGATGCGACCTGCAGCTTTTTCTCTGATTAAAACTTTTTCAAAATTTAAATATGTAATTCCATATAGCAAATTTAGATGAGTCAAAGCTCAAAGAGTTTTTCCTCTTTTTTTTTTTTTGGTCATTTCATAGGTAAATCTAGTAGGCATTGGAAGTTTTACTGAGTCAAGATATAAAATCGCGAGAAGTCCAAAGACATACATGCTCATGCGCCTTTCTGCTTTTGAGGTCGTATTTGGGAAGCTTGTCTTGATGCATTTCATGCTCGTACACCTTTTCCTTGAGGGATGATTTGGGGGTAACTGTGCTGCCAGTGCTGCCATATAGTATTCTATACAGAAAGGTGCAATATTCAGTGCTGCCTATGGCTTCCTCGGGGAGCATTGCGAAAGGATTTTGATGGTTGGCGACCTACGGAGAGTAGGAAAATATTGACCAATATTATAGGGCTTCCATCACCTAAGACACAGTTTAAAACTGTTGATCATATACTGATGCATTGTGAGTGGGTGCCTCCGTTTTGATTTCAAGCCCCATCAGTACAGAACATTGGAGTATGAGTGAGGTAGTTGGGTGATACGGTTCTAGCTTTGGACATTTTTTTCCCACTAAGAAGGAGGTGATAAAGATGATTATTCTTCTTTGTGCTGTCTAAATAGAATGGAGGGAAAGGGACCCTAGCTTTGGAAGTCACGACACATGGATCCATTTTGTGAAGAAAAGATGTTTTACATTTCTGGATTAGCGTATGGACAAAATCTTGAAACACGTATTTGGAATTGGCACCCCTGAGAGAGAGAGAGAGAGAGCTCCTTTTGCAGGTTAATTCTGTTAAGGTCTTGGCAGTGAGTGCTGGTATGTTTATTATACTGATGAAGGAACAGTGAGAGAGAGCTCCTTTTGCAGGTTAATTCTGCTAAGGTCTTGGCATGTCACTGCTGGTATGTTTATTATACTGATGAAGGAACAGTGAGAAATTTGAGATGCTAATTTTAACATCAAGAAATTTGTGTGCCTGACATTGGTGCTACTTTGAGTGCATTGATCGTTTTCTTTCTTTTTTCTCCCATATTGTTACACTACCTTTTTCTGCTATCTTCTGCCGATAGGTTCAGAGCGATCACCATGAGGTCGTTGCGGATTTGGTGCAGACTTGCTTTCTCTTTTCCATCCCTATGGATGGGCCTATGTCCTTTTCCACTCCCCGCATCTCTGTTCAATGGGCTCTTCGTTTTGAATTTTATACCACCCCAAAGAACGTGGACTGGACAAGGTATATGAATATACACATCTAGCTTTCTTATTGTATTTGATTTTTTCCTGCATGACATTCTCGAGTAATGTAAGGCATCTTATCTGATTTCACTCAGCTACTGCATAGAAGGTGTTTTGATGTAACATTTGGAAGTTAGTGTTTCTTACATATAAGGTCACTTGTACTAGTCAGCTTACAAATAATGTATTATTGGACGACGAGTTGTAGTTCTCTCTTGACTTCCGTTGATGTTAGTTTCTGCTTAATTCTGGTTAGATGAGGAAGTTGAAGAGTATGAGCCTGTGTTAAATCGCAATTCTTGTTCCAGCTGACGTCCTGCTATTTGGAAAATAATCCTGTTCATGCTATGAACCCCATTAGACCAAACTTATATGCCATTGAGTAATTGATACATTGTTCAATTTTACGAATTTAGATATGAGCATCCTCTTTTGGTAGAGGGAAGAGACAAAAGTGAGTGGGTTCTTCCAATCACTGTGCATGCACCTCCACCCGAACCTTTGGCTGCTCCGTCCCGAACCGAGAAATATTTCTCTTTGGAACCTTTGTGGGGGTCATAGTTGAAGGTAATAAGATTCAGTGTCTTTCTCTTGTAAATGTCACCCTTTTTGGTGAAACAAGTTGTCTCCCTATATTGACATGCTATTTGCCCTTCCCAGATTCATAGTGTTTTTTTCAATAGGTTTTGGATATCTTTACTCGCTTATGGATTCTGAGGATCACATGTTCCAATGTGGAGATATAAAGGAAGCACATCAAGAAGGAGGCAGGACACAGCTTTGTCATTCGACATCTTTCCCATCCTTGCACTGGAGAACGGGCCGAACGTTCGAAGTGGAAGTCGATGCATGTGAAAGTCAGTGCTACTCTCTGCAGCCTCGTTCTTAGCTTCGTAACTAACCCATTCGGTGTGGCCTAGTTGTGTCTTGCGTAGTCACCCCATCACATTTATGTGTAAATTTCAGTAAGTTTTAAATGCTCTAGCTGTCGTTTCTCCAAGATCCACATTTCAGCCCATAAGAGAAAGGAGATTTTGCTGTTTTATCCTGCGCTCATGGTGTGAATATTGAGATGTACTTAAGCAGAATGTACATATTTGATGTCTTATGTTAATTGTTGAAATGGTCCTTCGACCATTTAAACTAGTCCATCCATTTTTTGTTATTCAATCTTGTGTAGTAGCAAACTTCGATAAGCACTATTGTCGGTCTGCATGATCGCTTGAACTTTGGCGCCTTAAATGAAACAATGTGTTCTGGATATCTTTCCGGGGCTCTATTTTTCACCAATCGCCAGTCGCTTTCTCTTTTCGGGGAAGCAGGCTTATGTGCATTGAAAAGCTGTGGCAGTCTTTAAACAGTTGATATGTTTGAAGCGGTTTTTTCCACTTTCAAGTTGCAAGGCGGACTTGTTTTTCAGACTTGCAGTTTCGTCTTTGGAAAATATCCATTATGTTAGAGAAGGAAAAAGTTCGAGAATCTCGTGCAATGAGGTGTAGATAAAAGAACTGAAATCTCATCTTCTTTTCGTGTATTCACACTTACCTCTGTAACTTTTTTAGTGTTCATAAGTTGGAGGGCAAGGTAAATGACAGCAGAGAGAGATGGAAGGAGGACAGTTCAACCATCCAATAGCGCACGAGCTATAAAGAAAGCACAACCAAGAACATAGACTCGTAAAGAAAATCGATGTTCCTTTTTCAATCCGCTATTACTCAGAGTACATACTTGTCTAGAAGCCTAGCCTAGAAGCCACAGTTAATGTGTATTTGAAACTTCGAGAAATTTTGCACGTAATACAGACTCTCAACATCACTTTTCTAGCACAGAATTCTGACAATTCCGCTTTCAGCATTTCGCACTAAATGTAAGAAAAATCAATATCACGGACAACATCACTATTCTTGAAAATTAGCACAGCAAGCAAGCCGTTCAATTAGTCTACGTAGAGTACATACTCGCAGTCACGAAATTCGTTAACTCAAGAAGTCGAGTGAGAAAGGTGCTTGAACTGAAACGAGATCGAATGATATTGAGAAACAATTTATTCTTAGCTTGGCATATTTCTCTCTCTTATTACATGCTCGAGACCCACACCGTTGTGTTTTGAAGAAAGTAGGAAGCCAACCGTGCCACTCTTCTGCTCTTTACAAAATGCTGTCTGGCACTCGGAGAACTGAACACAGTCCTGACCATGTTTCGCAGCCATATGTCCCACCGAAATGATTGAGCATCTGCATCGGACGCTGTCTTGGTGCTTGACAATTAAGGCAGAAGATCTTCTCCGCGTGACTATCTTCGTGTCAGGCATATCGTCTGCCCCACAAGGATCAGAACCATCAAGCTGATCCACTCAAGGGATTCCGACTAGTATTATCGCATTCGCCCAGTCACTTTCAGGATAGGGCGTGGTAACCGCTATTGAGAAAGCCTAGGTGAGCGCTATTGATGCGATAGCGATCCACAGGATCAACATTAGAACCCACATGAGAAACCTACGACTCAAAGGAAGGCCGCTCACGAGTAACAGGATGATGCTGAGGGATGCAAGAGAGCTTACTGTGTTAACCACCAAGAAATCAAGGTATCCTACCCGAGGATTATCAGCCATGATCTGCGGTGTGTGTCTCTTCAAAATTGTCACCTTGGGTTGTGTCTTGCCAAACTACCACCTGGATGGTCAACACCGACTTGGAATGCCATGGTCGCGGTTAAAGACGCTACAACCATCGGCGCACTCTTTTTCCTTTCGAGCCAATTATACCGCGTTTTGAGGTTCTTCTTCCAACCTTTCCGCTACACGGGTAATCCAATCCACAGTTTCCCACTTGATCCACTGGTTCGCAAATCCTGTTTATGCTACACTATCAGAATTGCATCCTCCGAAAAACGCCTCAATGTCTATTGTCACCAACAGAATTAGAAGTATCCACTTCGCAGCATCACAATGTACACTTAGATTAATCGTATCTATTCCCGAGACTGCGCATGAAAAATCAGGCCTAGTACTACTATTCGCAAGATAACTCAGACAACCTAACACTACTAGCATGTGAAGCATGGGACAAATGCTCGTTAAAATGCGCAGGCCTAAAACCATCGCCTTGAACTTTGGCACCTTAAAATGCAAGAATGGTTTATTAAGCAGGGGACAATGTTAACTTTGGGTACTCTGATCTTCATCTCTAAGGAGCTCTTTCTTTGGGCTCTGTTTTTCACCAATCACCAGTCCCTTTCCTTGTGCAGCGAAACAGCTGATATTTCAACTGTGACTTTTTAAACCATTGTTAGGCATCTCAAGACTCAACATACCGGCAAAAAATAATTCCTTGTTGAATGAGGATGGCTACCAATGGAAAAAAAAAAAAGCAAAACGAAAATCTTCTCTGTACTTGTGTAAGCATCGGATTCGGAAGAAATCATCGTACATTTTTTTTTGTTTGGCTTTATCCGGGATTCGATCCTGGATCTTCGCCCCCACCTGGACCCTCCCATACCATGCCCTCTGTCCTGCGCATGGTCTTTTGCAAAATGTAGTTCATGGTTATGTGATGATGAACGAAACTTTCATGTTACAGTTGCAATCCAATTAATAGGAAGATCCTTCTCCATGAATCAGAAAAATTGCAGACAGGGCTGCTTCCCTCTGCTCTGAACTCACTTTTCAATCTTTTAAATCATTAGTGGTAGCTTACAACTGAAATTTTAGCTTGAGGACCACCCTGAACATACACAAACATATACTGTGACCCTGGTTTTAAGACCTGCAAGTGAGGAAGCTGATAGATGTTCTTTTCTTGGGTGGGTGTGAGTCCCCACAAAGACCCCGAGAGATTCTCTATCTGGAGCTTAAGACCCGATACTGGCTTCTGCGATGTGTTCTTGATGATGACCTGGTGCCGGTAATATGTTGCCCCTCCGTGATTCCATGAGCTCGTTATCGAGTGGAGTAACTGAACTGGGGACTCTGTAGAAGTTGGGAGAAGTTCCAAAGCAGTCAATTTGTAAGTGACTTCGATTTAAATCACCTTCTGGAACAAAGAGAAACAAGTTTGTGTCACTCACTCGAAACTGTGTAGGCTGGTGGTGTTTTCTGGGAGTAGCTTCCTGCAAAATCAGAAGAAAAATCATTCATCTTCATCTCCCCTAATGGAAGTGAAATTTTAGCTTTGATGGTTAGAAGAAAGTAGTATTCCTGGAGCTATGCAAGTAAAGATAAACCAATGTATTACTGTAATCTAAGACATAAGTAAGTCAAAAGATGTAGAAATGCACACAGTTCAGCAGAAGATAAAGAGAAAAAAACTCAAGACTGTCAACTCACCGGGCGATGTTGAAGGAGCCCCTGGTCTTTCATCATGATAGGAACCTACACCAAGGAGCCATATCAGGAAAGCAGAGAAGATTAGAAAACACAGTTTAGTTCTAGTGCAGCTCAAATATCCCCCCATTCTCACTGGTTTAATGTTATGTTGGGCACATATCCCGAGATATTTACCTGGCGCTGCATATGCGCTTTGTAGCTTGGAGAAGAGGCCTATGAGCGGAGCGCAGGCCGAAAGCGTGGGCTCGGATTGCTCGTAATTCGACCTATCATCGTTGAACCCGTCATTCTTGTCCGGACCACCCACGAGGGCACCATGTATCACGTTTGGGTTCCCTTCAGGGCGGTGGTACCACGCATCGAAGCCCTGCACACATCCGACTGCAGATTGCAGGACAGAGATAGAGGCGATGGAGGCGCCTCTGTGATGAACATGGGTGGGATAACTCTGTCCATATCCCACCAGGTAGCTTATGGACTTAGGATTCTTCCCAAGGATATAATCGCCCTGCAGGATTCGATCAAGAACAAATTCAGTTCGGGAAAAACAGGGAAGAAACATAGTAAATAATCAGATGGGTTCCTATGTAAAGTGAGTACTTCATTTGTTCTGACCTGTGTACTTGATATATGATCAGAAAACGAATGTGAAAGCATATCGAGTTTCTTGGTAATCAACTAGTTATTGAAGTTCCTTGGTGAGCAAGTAACTTGGTGTGTGGATACCTGAGACTTGGCAAAGTTGAGAAGATCCTGAGACTGAACTTGCCCGTCTGGACACGTGACCTTGGCCTTTGACGCGGACAAATAAACGGAGTAAACAGCGAGAAGGAACGATGCGGAAGACACATACTGCATGTTGTTCCACTCGTGCATGTACATCAACCCGCCTGAGGATCGTAGGACAATAAACCATCACATAGCCGCATCTGTAAACTTGAAATCCATCGTCTGCTTTCAATCGAAAGTAGCTTAAGCCATTTGAAGAACTGGAAGAGCGAGAGAGAGAGAGATTGAGCCGCCGACCTGGAGTCCTGTCGACATTATAACCTTTGTTCTTCTGCACGCAGGCACACGTGAAGTACTCTGCCTTCGCCTGGTATTGCTTTAGAATCGAAGCGTATGGACTATGTGGGTTGTCCATCAGTACCTGCCATCAGAGGCCAAGTGACTCAGTACACAAAATCGACTTAAGTTATTGGGATTATGGGACTAAATTAACTCAGAAAGAAATGAAACCGACAAAGAGCCGATCTTTAATCTTCGCGAAGCAGATGCATCGGTCCAATCCTAGTATGGGCGGCCCAGCATCCCGACCGCCCGCCCGTTCATAGGATGTAATGAGCAATTTACCTTGGAGAGGAGGACTTGCACGCCAGCATATTTGGTGTCCCAGGAGAACTCTTTCACTCCCCAGCTGATCCCACCCATTGACCCTGCATTGTCAATTGCATATTTCAAGTACTTCTGTTCACCTGTTGCTCTGTACAGCCATGTTCCCCCCACAACAACTCGTCCTTCAATTTTCAAAAAAATCACTAAGTAGATGAATACATCTCAAAAAATCGATAATTAGTCCAATTAAAAGGTAATTCTGAACGATGTATATTAAAAGATTTTTTTTTTTGGCTTACTGAATAGCCTGAAGATGGATAGAATTGCTGGGCGGACACGATCGAGTCGTCGTATTGGCCTCTGAATCTATCCGCAAATGAGAACAGCTGCACATTTATTTGCACTTACTTGCTTTAGCATGTGTTTAATGAATAATTATAATATATTTTATTTTTTCATTTTTGTTAATCAATTACTAGAGAATTATCATCCTTGGACAATCCGTTTAAGCAGCAAGTTTGCTCCAAAAATTGATTTTCAAAGTCACATTGACAGCTTTGCCTCCATTGTATTAGAGAGCTGACTCACTTGCTTTGCATGGACCATGAGGAGATCGGAGTAGGAAGAGTTATAAGGCCGGAAAGCCAGTGAGGCTGCTGCCAAGGCGGCAGCAGTCTCGCCGGCGAGGTCCGAGCCGGGATTTTCGTGATTGAGCTTGTAAGCGTTTCTAGGAGTCGTCATGTCCTCGGCTCGCTCCCAGCAATAGTGGTCCGAATCACCATCACCCACCTGAAAAACGAATTAGTTCTGAAGCTTAATGGATGCAAATCGTCAAGACCCTGTTGAAATATAGAAAGGTTGGTGAGGGAAAGCAAGACTCTACTAGACTAACTAGCCGTTGAATACGTGAGTTTGGTCAGCAAACATCCATACTGCATTTGACCATTTAATATCCAACCTCGTTTTTTACTGTCTCTGTTGAAAGATCCTGCTAATCTCCATAGAAAAATTCGAGCCCAATGAGACGATGAATGGAACTGAGCCACGTGAATTCAGTTGATCGTTCTGAGTTCGTGCGACGGGATCCGAGGCCTCTTTCATTCCAACCATCGACTATCGATCAATAGCGAAGACGCTTCCAGACTTCATCACCCAGAAGGTGAATGGGGGATATATATGGTCCGTACCTGAGCCCAGAGAACGTCGGGTTGCGGGTGAGCCTTGAGGATGTAGTCAGTGCCCCAGTGGATGGCGCGCAACACGTGGTCCATATGGTTCAGGCTGGTGATCTCCTTCCTAAACTCGGCCGCTCCCCAGGCCAACATCGTGATACTGAACGCCATGGGAAGCCCGAACTTGACGTGATCTCCAGCGTCGTAGTACCCTCCGACCAAGTCCACCTGCAAAGTTCAGATCATTCCCATGTGTGACTGTAAGCATCTAGCAAAATGGGACAACCAAGGAGCGAGGCGAGAGAGAGAGAGATACTGACCCCTTGAGAGAAGCCATCATGGAGGGCGGAGTCACCGCGCCACTTGACCCGCTGATCAGTAGGGAGCTTTCCCGACCTCTGCGCTTCGAAGAACATCAAGCTCTTCTCCACCGCATCCCCATAGCTCGGCTGATGCCGACCGCTCCATGTGGCCGTGGCCAAGCAGCTGGACATGCTTAGGAAGATCGAGATCGCCGCCGCAACCGCAAAACGCACCGTGAGTGACTTCATCGTTAGCTCCATCGCGATCTCCCTCTCTAAATTTCAGCTGAGAGCTGATCTTAAATAGAGAGAGAGATTTGAATGTTTCTTGGTGTATTGTGGGGAGGTGGTGGTAGCCTTCACGTTGTATGGAAAGAAGAAAGTTTGGAGCTGCCCACGTCGAAGTGTTTGCGAAACTGAGGTGAAGATGCGTGACGTGTGTCCATCTGGCCCGTCCATTTAGTCTCCGCATCGGGTAACCCAACAAGTACCAAAGGACGAGCGGCAAGCGAAGTTGAGGTAGACACGTTTGTGTGCGCAAGAATTTCAAAAATAAAGAAAAACAATTATGATAAAGAAAATAAATTATCTTTTTTATCAGGAAATGAATTATAAATTGTACATTGGACTTAAATTTCGATTATGGGACATATGTATGGATTATTATTATTATTGTGATTATTTCTTTTTTAAAGTATCATTTTTGCCCACTAACTTAGAGTATATAAAAGTCAGTTACATCTAATTTATATTTATTTGTCCGATCCCTAGTTTAGTTATAGATTTCGTAATATGAGAGTTTTAAGCACTCAATGAATGATAAATCTTATGAAAATCCTTTAATTTTGTAATTTACATTTTCGCCCTTTTGTAATGTTAATTGTAATTTTAGCTTGTACGCTACCCCTTTGGGGGGTTTTTAAAAATAGCCTTTGTTTTCGTGAAATCCTCTTTCCTAAAGTAGCTTCACTGATATTCCATGTTACGTTGGAATTGTTAACAGAGTTCGTAAATGATCTTTTATGGGTAAATTGCAAAGATGACCCTTAGTGTTGCAAATTCCCTTTTCAAATAGATTATACTAATTCGTTTTGTTAATACCCTTCATTTGTATTTGTTATCGATAGTATTTTTCTTGTATTGTGCATTATATATAAAGTTTGTAAATTAATTTTTAATTTTGTAAATTACCTACTCAATCATAAGGTCTTTTGTAATATATTGCGTGTTTAATTGCACACGATAGATAAAGTTTGTACAGTACTTTTTGAGTTCGTAGAATACTTTATTGTTTTGTAAATTACGGCGTCTTTTTCGCATTAACATTTGTATCGTAAATGATAAAATAAGTTTGTAAATAATCTTTCCATTTGTAAGATTTTTTTTTATTTATTTCGTTGATCACCTTTTGAGTTCGTGAAGTTTGTAAAAAATTGAAAAAATCGTAAACGACATTTATCGAGTTGTAAATAATCATTTAGGTACCATAAGTCATGTGTTACAGTCGGTCGTGATTCTTCATGGCGAAAAAGCCCGTGCGGCATTTGAAGATCCCATAACACTAGGCCAACCTTCTTTTCGGAAGATTGTTCTTAAAAATAATATGGCGAATCACATTTTCATATTAGATCGTGTTATGCTTGAGTTTAGCTTTTGCATCTAGTTTTCTCGAGCGAGGTATCCATAACACTTTAGTATAACAACTAATTTCGGCTTGCCGTAACATTATCGAAGAGCGGCAATTTCGACTAATTTATGGATAGAAAGTGAATCTTACCTCAAAGCTCCTAAGAATTATAATCGTTTCAACCTAAAGCCTAAGTAGCACCGACACCGATATCCGACGACGTGACTTGCCTACATGTTTATTTCTAAAATTAGAGAATTTCGACATATATATGTGATATATAAAAATATCGTGGTTGATTTCTTCTCCTTCTTCTATTATGGATTCAAGATTTGTTTTTTTTTTTTTGCTAGTTGGGTATATTAATTTTGGGGTAATTAAGTACATGATTGAAATATATATATTTTTGATAAATTTATATTTTGAATCTTAATTTATTGAAAATAATTAAATTGATCCGTGCGTGTCGACATGTCGTATTGAGATGTCGGACTCGCGTATCGCTCGCATGTTTGGATAGTTGATCACGTGTCCGTAATACGTCGGAGAGTATCGAGGTATCGAACATGACACGGCATTCTCGAAGAGTGTTGATGCTTCTTGACCTAGAGCTCCTGACATAAATGCCTCGTTGAACTTCTGCAAACCAATTGTATCATCACACCTGCATCACTAACTATTGAATTTCAAAACACCGCTCTTCAGCTCGCAAGGACAAGGGAGAATTCGGTCCGTCACACATGGGAATTTGGTAAAGGGATGTCGGCCCGTTTTGCTCGAACGGGACCCGGGAAAAAAGAAAAGTAAAACTTTCTACGGAGGAAGCGTAATTTGAAGCAGAGCCACCGACGGCGACTGCGGGCATCAAGGGCACCGTTTGTCCGTGCTGACCGTGACCGAGTGGTGTACTAGCGACGAAGTCTCGAGCTTACCCGAACCACACCAATTCTCTCCGTCGTTCCCCAATCGCAGTATTCGCCGACTTCCACAAGCTTCCCGATTCCAATT
Organism: Rhodamnia rubescens; assembly: GCA_021437795.1. NCBI lineage: Eukaryota > Viridiplantae > Streptophyta > Magnoliopsida > Myrtales > Myrtaceae > Rhodamnia > Rhodamnia rubescens. Next base: position 1,186,221 of record JAILYA010000021.1, read on the forward strand.
CTCCTGATCGCTACCACCATTATGCCTTGAAACTCCGAATCCGAACCGGGTTTCATCGCCGTCCGAGCATCGGATCGTCCGCCCGGGAGCGAGAGATGGCGGCCTCTCCGCCGATCTTCATCGAGGACTTCGGCCAGAAGGTCGACCTGACGCGGCGGATCAGGGAGGTCCTGCTCAACTACCCCGAGGGCACGACGGTGCTGAAGGAGATGATCCAGAACGCCGACGACGCCGGCGCCACCACCGTGCGCCTGTGCTTGGACCGCCGCGTCCACGGCTCGGCGTCTCTCCTGTCGGACTCCCTCGCGCAGTGGCAGGGCCCCGCCCTGCTGGCCTACAACGACGCCGTCTTCTCGGAGGAGGATTTCACCAGCATTTCGAGGATCGGCGGGAGTAGCAAGCATTCGCAGGCGTCGAAGACTGGCCGCTTCGGGTACGTGCGTTCACCGCATATGACAGAGAGTTAAACTAGTTCATGGATGACGAATGTGGTTGGAGTTTTGTGTTGAGTTCGGAGTTTCCTCGAGCAGGAGTGGCTCTGGTACTGTAACATGGAAGTGTTAGAGTTTACGGATCAGAAAGAGAATGGAACTGAAGTAGCTTGTTTGAAAATATGAGAATCCTGTCGTAACAGTAATTTCTCCTATTTGTGAAATACTTTTGGGGAGTACTAAGTTGTTGATGCATTTTTGATTCCTGCAGTGGGATGAGTGATTCAGCTGTTGCTAGAATTGATTGAGCAGGATCATGAATGCTGAGGAAAATGCAGCTTTTGATCTCTTGCAGTTGTGAGCACATAATTTTGGACTTTTAGTGCATGTGGAATATGTGTGGTCCTGATTTAGAACTATAACCTGTCGCGAGATTTCTGTTTGGCTGTCCTAAGAGAATCACAATATGGGTTCAAAATTGGGTGGCCAGCTGGATATATGGGTTACTAATAGGTGCAGTTCACATCTTATGGTTCAGTCATTCACTAGAGATTGTGTACTTGCTATCTTCACGAAGAAATAACTCATTTTGGAAGCATGCTGGCAAAAAGCGTTTTGTTAACTATTGCCCTGGGGCACTTGTTAAGCATACTAAATAAGGAATACTTCAATTTTAAAAGCATCTACATAGCACCAGTAGAGTTTGTGCATAAATTTTCCTTGATTGGATGTGTAACAACTGTCTTGTCCCAAGTGGCACCTTTTAACAAGGTTCTGGCAAAAGTAGATATCTGCAGTTTCACGCACCTTAAATGTAGATGGGAATATCATTTTTTTTTCCTCATAATTTGTTGTAGAGAAATTTCGGATGAGAAGCACATGATATCGTTTATGAAAGTGGTTTGAAGTATTATTTTTTTATCGACATGCAAAGTTGAGCTAGGTCATTTATTATCTTATATTGAAATGGATTAGCAAAATTAGTCCATCCTCAAGTAATTACAATGTCAGTCATAGACTGAATCTAGCACAAGGGCATATACCATGAAACAATACGACTTCCCCTTTTCTGATTATGGCCCAATAAACCATGAGAAAGACAAAATTACATCAATACCGACCTGATTAGATGCCAAATTGAAGTCAAAGTGGCAATCGGGTCTCCATGGCGTCATTGATTTTAGGTTTAGATTTAATTTGGTGTTTTTATTTGCTTTTGGTTATCCATCTTGACGCACCTTCATTAATTGACAGGTATGCAGTTTGGATTTTGTTTCCCGTCATATGTCTTTTATTACGTGATATGGATCCATTGATGTTCTATTTTTTGTTGATATTCTTTATCATTTAGAATCATTAGTCACATTCCATCGATTGTTGAATCTTTTCTTGACTTCATCTGTACTATGATTTTGTCACTCAGGGTTGGCTTCAATTCGGTGTACCATTTAACTGATTTGCCCTCTTTCGTGAGTGGGAAGTATGTTGTGTTGTTCGATCCTCAGGGTGTTTATCTTCCTCAAGTGTCTGCAGCAAATCCTGGAAAAAGGATCGACTTTGTCAATTCTTCAGCTATTTCAATATATAACGATCAGTTTTCTCCATATTGTGCATTTGGTTGTGACATGCAAAGTTCGTTTTCTGGAACTTTGTTTCGGTTTCCACTGAGAAATGTAGATCAGGCTGTTGACAGTAAGCTTTCTAGGCAAGCCTATGAGGAGGATGATATCCGTTCGATGTTCGTTCAGCTGTATGAGGAGGGAATTCTAACGCTGCTTTTTCTTAAGAGTGTTCTGTCTATTGAAATGTATATCTGGGATGTTGGACAAAATGAACCTATGAAGCTATATTCTTGTTCTGTTTGTTCTGTGAATAGCGAGACAATTTTGCATCGACAGGCATTTCTTACCATGTCAAAATCAGTTGATTCTCAAGAGAGCGAGATGGATTCTTTCTCACTGGACTTCCTGAGCGAAGCATCCAATGGGGATAATTTTGAGAAGAAGATAGATACATTCTACATAGTTCAAGCAATGGCGTCCAGATCCAGTAGAATTTGTTCTTTTGCCTCAACTGCTTCAAGAGAATATGATATGCACCTTCTTCCGTGGGCATCAGTTGCTGCCTGCATATCACCATCTGATGTAACTTGCAATTTTCTCTCTCTCAACATGAAGACTACTTATTTGCAGCTCTATATCTCTTTGGGGAGTGTTCTATGGGACGGATGTACTTATTTTAAGAGGAACTCTTGTGTTAGGACTTGCATTCATTTTGTGCAATTTGTTGAATGTTTTCAAGGGGATAAAGCTTATCTAAAGACAATGTTGGCATGATTTTGTAACTAATCCATGGTTGGAAATTTAGTCTGTGAGTGGATATTTTGCCGTAACTTATTTACATGACTTGTTATCTGAGCTGTAAATGAAATATTAGCTGTTTGACTGTCTTTTCACTTCTGTCTGAAAATATTTATTAGAAGAAGACATAATTGGAACTGCCCCTTGCAGCTGTGCTGAAATGTATTTAAAAACTGTGGACATTTTTCCTGAGAATCTCTTGCACTTTCACATGCATTTATCATACACACGATATTCCTTACAATTTACCTCCCTGATGTTTCAGTCACGGGGTTATTCGAAGTAGGTGAGGCAGACTGCTGGCATCAGTTGTTAAGGTCAAATCAAGTCTATGAAGTTCCTGTTCACTTCTTGTCAGTGGGAAAAATGGGATCATTAATTATCACTCGTAGAATGTGTTAGATCCTTGGGAATAACTGGGACCACTGATTATCACTCGTAGAATGTGTTATCTCCTTAAAATACAAGTTCTTTTTTATATGTCATTTTAGGGAAACTTTTCTACTTTTCTGCTCATTTTGCCATGCGAGTTTGCTTAACACATGCTCTTGTAACTATCTAAGTCTCTCTTTGCTTTTACTGTTCAGTATCTCCCTGAGGAGCTTCCCTTTAGAGAAGTAATTCACGCTCTTTATTCTTTTACCAGACAAGTGTTCTCAAGCTCGGTGGTGCATTTTGTTTTCTTCCATTGCCTGTGAGAACTGGACTGTCAGTGCAAGTCAATGCATACTTTGAGGTGTCATCAAATCGTCGTGGAATTTGGTATGGAGATGATATGGATAGAAGTGGGAAAGTGCGTTCTGTCTGGAACAGGCTTCTTCTGGAAGATCTTGTAGCACCTATTTTTGCGCGGTTGCTGCTTGGTGTTCGAGAGGTACTTGGTCCAACCGATTTATACTATTCCTTGTGGCCTGTTGGTCGGTTTGAAGAGCCATGGAACATTTTAGTTGAGTACATATTCAGAAACATTGCCAATGTCCCTGTGCTATATTCTGAGATTCAAGGAGGAAATTGGGTCTCACCTTCTGAGGCTTTTCTTCATGATGCAGAATTTGGTAGAAGTAAAGAACTTGGGGAAGCCTTGACTCGGCTAGGAATGCCCATTGTCTCTTTGTCGCATCAATTGTTTAATATGATCTTGAGTCATGCGTCCATTTTTCACCAGAAAGTAGTCACTCCACATAATGTACGGCAGCACCTGAAAGGATGCAGAATTCTAGGATCCTTGAGCAAATCCGCCAAACTTGTTTTGTTGGAATATTGTCTTGAAGACTTGATCGATGCTGACGTTGGCACTCATGCTTATGACATTCCTTTGCTTCCTCTTGCAAATGGTGACTTTGGTTCGTTATCAGATGCCTCAAAAGGGTCATGTTACTTTGTCTGCAACGAGTTGAGTTGGCGCTGCTTCAGAAAGTCTTGGATAGAGTGATTGATCGCAATATCCCTCTCCACTTACTAGGCAGACTTACGTCTATTGCTAAATCCTCAAAGGCCAATCTTACTCTTTTCAACATTGATCATCTCATACAATTATTTCCCAGATTTGTACCTGGGGATTGGAAGTATAAGAACACTGTGCTCTGGGACCCAGAGAATTGTCGAGACCATCTGACTCCCTCATGGTTTGTGTTGTTTTGGCAGTATGTTAAAGCTGAGTGTGAAAACTTGTCTTTGTTTAGTGAATGGCCAATTTTACCATCCACATCTGGTCATCTGTGTAGAGCTTCTAGAACATCCAGGCTGATCAGGGGGAACAATTTGAGCGACAAGATGCAAGATATCCTAGCAAAGATTGGATGCAAGATACTCAATTCTGACTTCGGGGTTGAACATCACAATTTGTCGCACTTTGTATGGGAAAGTGACATCACAGGTATTCTGGAATCTATTTTTGACTCTATTTCTTCTAATGGTGGAATAACTCGAACTTTTCAGAATGTTGGAGCAGAAGAAAGGGATGTTCTTCGAATATTTCTTCTTGACTTTAAGTGGTACATTGGAGGTTGTGTGAATGATCTTGACCTTCAAAAGTGCAGGAAGCTTCCAATTTACAAGGTATATTCGGCAGAATCTGACCTGAATTTTGAGTATGCCGACTTAGAAGTTCCTCATAAGTACTTACCCCCATTGGATGTCCCAGAGAGCTTTCTGGGAGTCGAGTTTATTATGATCTCTTCAACAACTGAAGAGGAGATCCTTTCAAAGTATTATGGAATCAAGAGAATGGGAAAGGCACGTTTTTACAGAGAGCAGGTTTTTTGTAGACTCAGGGACTTGCAACCTGAAATCCGTGATGGCCTTATGCTTTCGGTGTTGAAGAATCTGCCACAATTGTGTCTTGAGGACCCTTTTCTGAGGGAATGCTTGAGAAGTTTGGAATTTGTTCCTACTAAGAGTGGTTCGATCAAATGTCCTTCAGTACTATATGATCCTCGTGTAGAAGAAACATATGCTTTGCTGGAAAATTCTGACTGTTTTCCGCATGTTTCTTTTCGAGAATCTGAGATTTTGGACATGCTGCAAGGTTTGGGTCTAAGGACTTCTATTTCCCCTGAGACAATAATTGAAAGTGCACGACAGGTGGAGAGGTTGGTCCATGAGGATCCACAGAAGGCATATTACAGAGGCAAAGTGCTGCTTTCTTTTCTAGAGGTGAATGCAATGAAGTGGCTGCCAGATAAGTTGGAGGATGAACAGGGAAAGGTAAATAAAATAGTTTCTCTTGCTGCTACTGCATTCAGGCCTCGCAACTTGAAGTCTGACCTCAAAAAATTTTGGATTGATCTTCGAATGATATGCTGGTGCCCTGTTCTGGTATCTGCCCCATTTAAGTCTTTGCCATGGCCTGTTGTCTCTTCCAATGTGGCTCCTCCAAAGCTTGTACGTTTGGAGAGAGACCTGTGGCTTGTTTCTGCAAGCATGCGGATACTGGATGGGGAGTGCTCATCCTCTGCCCTGTCACATGGGCTTGGATGGTCTTCCCTGCCCGGGGGAAGTGTGATTGCTGCCCAGCTTCTCGAACTTGGGAAAAATAATGAGACTGTGGATGACCTGGTGCTCCGGCAAGAATTGGCTTTGGCTATGCCGAGGATATATTCATTATTGAAAGGTCTGGTTGGCACAGATGAAATGGACATTGTAAAGGCTGTTCTTGAAGGGAGTAGGTGGATTTGGGTTGGAGATGGATTTTCAACTTCACATGAGGTGGTCCTTGATGGACCTCTTCATTTGGCTCCTTATATTCGTGTCATACCCGTTGACTTAGCTGTGTTTAGAGAATTGTTCTTAGAGCTTGGTGTTAGGGAGTTCTTGAAGCCTATCGATTATGTTAATATCCTACACAGAATGGCCATGAGAAAAGGTTCCTTGCCTCTCGATCCCCGGGAAATCAGGGCTGCCATTCTGATTTTGCAACATCTATCTGAAGTTCAGATCCAGGAACAAGTTAAGATATACTTACCAGATGTCTCTGGCAGACTCTTCCCTTCAAGCGAATTGGTTTATAATGATGCTCCCTGGTTACTAAGCCCGGATTATTCTGATAGCTCATTTGGTAGTGGATCTAACTCTGTCTTAAATGCAAAGACAAGGGTGCAAACATTTGTTCATGGAAATATTTCAAATGATGTTGCAGAGAAGCTTGGTGTTTGCTCTCTCCGGAGGATCTTGCTAGCTGAGAATGCTGATTCCATGAATTTAAGTTTATACGGAGCTGCTGAAGCTTTTGGACAGCATGAAGCCTTGACAACGAGACTTAAACATATTCTGGAAATGTATGCAGATGGACCAGGAGTCCTCTTTGAACTGGTCCAGAATGCAGAGGATGCGGGTGCTTCTGAGGTGACATTTCTCTTGGATAAAACGCAGTATGGGACTTCTTCTGTTCTCTCTCCCGAAATGGTAGAATGGCAGGGGCCTGCATTATGCTGCTTTAATGACTCTGTTTTTAGTCCACAAGATCTATATGCCATCTCACGAATTGGTCAGGAAAGCAAACTAGAAAAGCCTTTTGCTATTGGAAGATTTGGGCTGGGATTTAATTGTGTATACCATTTTACAGACATTCCTGCATTTGTTTCGGGAGAAAATCTCGTCATGTTTGATCCCCATGCCCATAACTTGCCCGGGATCACTCCTTCTCACCCTGGCTTGCGAATCAGGTTTGCGGGGAGAAATATTCTGGAACAATTCCCTGATCAGTTCTCTGCTTTCTTGCACTTTGGCTGTGACTTGCAACATCCATTTCCGGGTACCTTTTTCCGCTTTCCCCTTAGGAGTGCAACTGTTGCTTCTAGAAGCCAAATAAAGAAAGAAACTTACACTCCTGAAGATGTCATGTCTCTCTTTGTTTCCTTCTCTGAGGTTGTTTCTGATGCTTTGCTTTTCTTACGCAATGTCAAAACTGTTAATATTTTTGTCAAGGAGGGAAGTGGTCATGAGATGCAACTTTTCCATCGTGTGCAAAAGCATATTATCCAAGAGCCACTAGCAGAACATCAGGCATTGCATCAGATCTTTGACTTTATTGATGGAAATAAACACAGTGGAATGGATAAAGGTCAGTTTGTTAGAAAATTAGTTGAATCTATCGGTGAGGATCGCCCTTGCCGATGTCAAAAGGTTATTGTCAGGGAGCAAGGCTTGCGTGGAGCTCTATCACACTTCTGGATCACCAGTGAATGTTTGAGTAGCGGGAGACCTAAGAACAGCTTAGCAGCCTCTACTGGAAAGTCTGCAAATTTTGTTCCTTCGGCTTGTGTTGCTGCTCATCTACATTCAGAAACAGTGGAAGATAAAAATGATTTTGATTCTTGGAAGGAGGATGCTTCCTTGATCACCCCGGAGCTATTTCAAGTAGCTGTGGCATCAACTAAGGGTAAGCAGGATTTTGAGGGCCGTGCCTTCTGTTTTCTTCCACTTCCTATCAGCACAGGTCTTCCTGCGCATGTGAATGCATATTTTGAGTTGTCATCAAACAGGAGAGACATTTGGTTTGGGAATGACATGGCAGGGCATGGTAAAAAACGCTCTGACTGGAATCTTTACCTCCTTGAGGATGTGGCTGCCCCAGCTTATGGTCACTTGCTTGAGAAACTTGCAGTAGAGATAGGTCCATGTGATTTGTTCTTCTCATTTTGGCCAACGGCAGTAAGATCAGAACCTTGGGTATCAATGGTGCGCAAACTTTATGCTTCCATTGCTAACTTTGGTTTTCGTGTATTGCACACTAATGCTAGGGGGGCCAGTGGATAGCAGCCAAACAAGCTCTTTTCCCTGATTTTAATTTTCATAAGGCACATGAGCTTGTTGAAGCATTGTCGGATGCTGGTTTACCTTTAGTGATGGTTTCTGAGCCTATTGTGGAGAAATTTGCAGAGACCTGCCCTTCACTGCACTTCCTTACGCCTCATTTTCTGAGGTCCTTGTTGATTCGACGGCGACGAAATTTCAGCAATAGAGATGGAGTTATTTTGACCCTTGAGTATTGTTTGCTTGATCTAAATGGAACAGTTAAAACTGAGAATCTGTATGGTTTGCCTCTTTTGCCTCTTGCTGATGGTTCATTTACAACTTTTGACAAGAACGGGGTTGGGGAAAGAATTTACATTGCCCAAGGAGAAGAATACGGCCTTTTGAAAGATTTCCTTCCACATCAACTGGTTGATTCTGGGATTCCAGAAGAAGTTCATGTTAAGCTCTGTGATATAGCTAAAAGGGGAGACTCAAATTTGTCATTTCTCTCGAGCCATTTGCTTGAGAAACTTTTTGTGAAATTTTTACCAGCAGAATGGCAGTATGCTACACAGGTCAACTGGTCGCCTGATCTTGAAGGCCACCCAAGTATCAAATGGGTGAATCTATTTTGGGGCTACTTAAAGTTAAATTGTCATGACCTGTCATTGTTTTCAAAGTGGCCCATACTGCCTGTTGGCAGCAATTTTCTTTGTCGACTCACAGAAAATTCCAATGTGTTAAAAAATCATGGGTGGAGCGAGAATATGTCCTGTCTATTGGTGAAAGTAGGATGTCAGTTCTTAAGACCTGACATGATAATTGAACATCCACAGCTGGACAAGTTTGTACAACCTCCAACAGCGATTGGCATATTAAAAGCTTTTATTTCTATTGCTGGGAAGCCTGAGAATATCCATAGCCTTTTCAGTGATGTGTCAGAAGGCGAGCTGCATGAACTGAAGAGTTTCCTTCTTCAGTCCAAGTGGTTTTGTGAGGAGCAAGTGGATGACCACCATATCAGTATTATCAGATCCCTTCCGATTTTTGAATCATATAGAAGCAGAAAACTTGTCAGCTTGAATAGTCCAATTAAATTGCTTAAACCTAATGGTGTAAGTGATGATCTTCTGAATGATGACTTCGTGCGTGCAGAGACGGAGAGAGAAAAAATCATTCTGAAAACGTACTTAGAAGTTCAAGAGCCAGAAAAGTTGGAATTCTACAAGGATTATGCACTCAAGCACATGTCAGAGTTTGTTAATCAGCCAGAAGCTATATCAGCAATACTACATGACATTAAGCTTTTGATTGATGAGGATAATGCTATTAAATCTATTCTTTGTGCAATACCTTTTGTTTTGGCAGCGGACGGATGTTGGCTTGAGCCATCCAGGTACTTTATTTGGTTATTCTTCATAACCTCTTTTTAATGCTAGTTGATGTGGTTGAAATCTCTTGGGGATGTTTTTATTTGTTTTGAATGTTCTACTACTCTCTATCCTAGTATTGTATGGAGCTTTAAGAGTTGATTTTCTGAAACAGTTTCAATTCGTTGAGGTCCATTAAATACTCCATTTCTCATATGGTTTTTGCTTCCGATTCTTCAACTCCAAGTCCGGTCTCCATATGGTTTCAGTTCGGCTTGGACGTTATTTGGAGGGCGTTAAACTATGACATTGCTTGTATAAAAGATTTATAATGGCCTTTTATGTATGTATCCCTCCATCTAATAGCTTACAATTCTAGGGTGGACTTTCTAACAATAACCTACTTTTTTTGTTTTGTCAAAAACAATAGACAGTACTTAACTAGGTTATTTATAATAGTTATTGTTGTTTTCCTCGTGCTTCATATGTTTATCATACATGTCATTTTCTTTATCAAAAGAAATAGTTGGTTCATGGTGCTGTTGCTTACTAAGAAGGTAATTATCGCGTATATGTATATGTTTGTTTATAATAAAAGACGTATATCTGCAATTGCAATTTTTTCTCACTTATAATTAAAAACTAATAATATATTTCCACTTATTTTTTATGGACATAATATTGCCATTGCTGCTACAAGGTAAGATTTTTTGTCATGGTGTGTTCCTAATTAGTGGGCAATAAATTACATTGAATTCAACTACTCTATGCTTTCTTTTAATCTCTGGTTTATATTTTGTCAGGCTTTACGATCCTCGTGTGTCTGAGCTGCAGAAGGTACTGCATATAGAAGCTTTCTTTCCTTCTGAGAAATTTTCTGATCCTGATGTTTTGGACATCTTAGTTCATCTTGGACTTCGAAGAACATTTAGTTATACTACTTTGCTTGATTGTGCAAGATCTGTATCACGGCTCCACAATAGTGGAAATTTGGAGGCTGTTAACTATGGCACAAAGCTGCTTGGCATGCTAGATAATATAGCGTCTAAAATCTCCGGTGATGGAGGGGGAAGATCTTCTGATGAGTTCTCCAATTTGAGCATACTTCCTGGCGATGGTGGATTTTATGGAAGTAACAATAATTTTGACTCCAATAGAGATGAAGAGAAAGTAGACCCTGTTTCATTCTTTGACACAGTGATTGATGATATATCAGAAGAAGAGTTCTGGTCTAATTTGAAGGGTATTGCTTGGTGTCCTATTTGTTTGGATCCACCGTTTGAGGGCTTTCCCTGGCTGAAATCCACCATTCAAGTGGCTGCACCAAGCATTGTGAGGCCTAAATCACAGATGTGGATAATTTCTTCAACAATGCACATACTAGATGGTGATTGTTTCTCGATGTACTTGATAGGTAAACTTGGTTGGATGGATCCTCCAAATGTAACAGTCCTATTGACGCAGTTGATTGAGATATCCAAGTTTTATGGTCAACTTAAATTACATTCTTCTGTGGAACCTGTTTTTCGTGATGCTCTAGAAGAGGGAGTCCTATCCCTCTATAGAAAATTACAAAAGTTTATTGGTACTGATGACTTTGAGGTGCTAAAATCAGGACTTGATGGTATTTCCTGGATCTGGACAGGAGATAGTTTTGTACCAGCAAGTGCCCTGGCTTTTGATTCACCAGTGAAGTTCTATCCTTATCTATATGTTGTTCCATCAGAACTGGTGGAATTTAGGGACTTGCTCTTGGCGTTAGGTGTTAAACCTAGTTTTGATTTTCGAGATTACCTTCGTGTTCTACAACATTTGGGCAATGATTTGAAAGGCTCTACGTTATCGTTAGATCAGTTAAACTTTGTTGTGCGTATCCTAGAAGCTGTTGCTGATCATTGCTTGGATATACCTCTCTCTGAGTCATCTAGAACCTCCATCTTGGTTCCAGATTCTTTAGGATCTTTGAGGTGGGCTGGGGATCTTGTTTATAATGATGCACCTTGGATCGACACTAGTAATCTTCTAGAGAAACGGTTTGTGCATGATTGTATCAGCAATGATTTGGCAAGCAAATTGGGCATCCAATCACTTCGCTGCCTCTCGTTAGTGGATGAAGAGACGACTAGAGATCTACCATGCATGGATTATGGCAAAGTAAAGGAGCTTTTGGCCTTTTTTGGGGGTGGTGACTTTTTATTGTTTGACCTCCTTGAATTGGCAGATTGCTGTAAGGCTAAGAAACTGCATCTGATGATTGACAAACGAAAACATGCTTGCCAGTCTCTGATGCAGCATAATCTTGGTATGTCCAAGCCACGCCTATGCTTTTTATCCAAGTTCTTTTCTTCTTGCGTAGGATATTTCCTTTACTTTCAAAATGGAGGAGATTGCTTTTGAAGGAGTATTTAATAGAATTTGCCACACCCATGAGATCCTTGCCTGCATTTTCTAGGTTTAGTAATGATGGTCGTCTCATACAGCAGAGACTGCTTTTTTTTTTTTCATGTTATTTTCGATCGTGCTTATATTATTGAAACTATTGCAGCGGAGTTCCAAGGCCCTGGTTTAGTGGCTATTCTTGAAGGAGTTACTTTGAGTACTGATGAAATAAGCAGTCTTCAACTTCGCCCTCCATGGAGGTTGTGTGGTGATACCCTAAATTATGGTTTGGGATTGTTAAGCTGTTACACACTCTGTGATCTCCTCTATGTCATCTCTTCGGACTACTTCTATATGTTTGATCCACGTGGTTTAGCTCTCGGTGCACCTTCAAGTTGTGCTCCAGGAGCAAAAGCTTTTTCATTGAGAGGTGACATATTCTGTTTTGTGCTTTTCGCATTAATATCTTCTTGTTGCGCTCCCCCATATCCTTTCTTGGTTCAATGCGATATTATTCCTTCCTTCATCTGTTGTTAAAACTTGATGCTATGGACTGGTGGAGATTAACTGTGTGATAGTATGAGCCGATGGGTTTATTAAGTCTTGTATTCCTTAGGATAGCACCAATAGTAGAGAAACTGCCCCTGGTAGTTCTTGTTCTTTTGTCAGTTCGCATTGCTCATTAGTCTACTTGTCTTTTACTGTTGAAATGCAAGCGTAGATCACATTTTTCAGTAATTAAAAGTTTTCCTGATTTTGGGGGATTGGGGGATCTTTTGGCTGAAAGTAGTGCAGAGCCCACTACCACCTTAGTTAATAGTCATTGTTATCATAAGGTGAGTCTGACCAGTATGAGAACTAGGACATGCGCACTATGAGTCTTAAAACTTGTGCACAACCTCTTGTCCTAAAAGGTTAAGCTGTTAGAAAAAGTGCAGAAGATACTTATACCTCAAACACTCCCCCTCGCACGAAGACTGATTTGATGATGAAGGCCTTATGCGTGCAAACCCGATGCCTGTGGGTGAAAGAATTGTTGAATTACTTCATGCATAGTTCAGGAAACCTAAACATGGGAGAAATTGGGGTTATGAGGAATCAAACGCGAGGCGCAACCATCAGTTCTAAAGGCTTACGTTGTTACGAAACAAATATGAGTTTAATTATGTCTTAGTCTATACCTATTCTAAGGTCGATTGGATCAAGAATCTGTCAATGTTCATCTTCTTTTCTGTTTTAAACACTTAGTCAAATACAAGTTCTTAGAATGCGTGGGAAATGGATTTTGGCCTTTCTTCAGGGATTAATTGCAGCCCTTGTTCGGTTGTCTCTAGGTGTCAGCAGTTTATAATTTGAACCATATTTTGTTTCATTGGTTTTATTCTGTATTAGCATGGCTTAAGACTGACGGGAGGATTAAATTTGGCTGTGGTTCAGTTTTTTCATTATATATGGGAAAGATGATCTCTTGTTGTGTAACATGCTTTTTTGCGATCATTGACATTTTTGCTGCCATATTCATATACCAATCTGTAGATATTTCTGATGGTATTTTATATTGTACAACCGTTACTTTTTCAATATTCTATGATCAATCTGCTCAATTGATTGGATGAATGCATAATCCTCTGGAACTATGTGCTTTGCGCTTCGTGCTAATAGCTGAATCATTGAAGCTTGCTGCCTGATGGCTTTTCAGGTACTAATTTGACTGCACGATTTCGTGATCAGTTCAGTGCTTTGCTGATTGATGAAGATGAACTGTGGTCACCATCTGGTTCTACTTTGGTCCGCATGCCCTTTTCACAAGAATGCATGAAGGATGGACTTGAAGTGGGATTGAGCAACATTGAGCTGAAAATTGACAAATTTTTGGAGCATGCATCAAGAGTTCTTCTGTTTTTGAAGTCGGTCTTGCAGGTTAGGAAATGGTTAACTACATCACAGATCCCTCAAGTCTCAGTCAAATGCATTACCTTGCTTGTACAAGCTTTGCAACGTAATGCTTTTGAAGCCTCGATTTCTCATAGAACTGACAACTGTTGAGCTGAGCAGTCACCAAAATCTTATAAAAGGTTCAGAAAAGAGATCAAAAAATGGTTTCCCAAGAAGTTTGACTAATGAAAGAACTGTTTAAAAGTGGTTTTACATTATTGGGAGGATTTTTCCATTTTCTATACTAAACTATGTTGGACTGAATTACAATTGCAAAATTACATATATTAGATACTTACTTGAGCTCCTTTTACTAGTGGTTTAACAGAATAATAATTCCTCATTTTTACTGTTGAATGAGCTTGGATTGTTGAGATATTTATAGGAGGAGCTTAGAAATTGGTTGCTGAAAGCATAATGAGTCCACTGGGCAAAGTACCACATTTTGGAGTTCAGGTGTAAATCGCAAGTTCCACATTTATTGAGGGCATTCAAGCTTATATCTAATTTATTTTCCTTTAAAAAGCAGTACCACTTTGGGTAACTGGATCCATCTGCTGAGTCTGTCTCCAGTTTTTCGTGATTGGCAAGTCTTACTTTTCCACCTGTTTCAGTACAAATGAGGGACAATTACATAAATAGTCCCTGAAATTTGGTTAAATGTGCAATGTCGTCTATGGACTTTCAATTTGTTCAATGCAGTCCCTGAACTTTTGGTACATGTTTAATTTAGTCTGTGAACTATATGAAAATGTTCAAAATTGTACCTGAACTTGAATTGATAGAAGGACTACATAGTACATTTTTATATAGATTAGGGACTAGATTGAACATGTACTAAAAGTTCAGATACGACATTGAACTACTTAAAACGTCGGGGACGACATTGTGTATTAAGCTAAAGTTTAGAGACCACATTGAACAAATTAAAAGTTCGGGGATGACATTGCACATTGGGCCAAAGTTCAAGGACCATTTTTGTCATTTTCCCTACAAATAAAACAGTGCCATGCTGTAGGGAAGCATTTACAGCACCTCTTCATCTACATGCTCACTCGTTCCCTTATTTTTATGATAACTCAAGAAATTTAATGATGTACCTTTCCAATTTCCTTGTCGGCGGTTGGTTTACGTCCCAAGCACTTTAATATAATTTGGTGCATGAAAGGTAGCAATAGCTTGTGAAATATTTGGCCTAGAACTAATAAGCTGTATTAAGACAAACAGAAAAATCGTCTTCCCAAGTCTTTTAATGTTGTGCTTATGGCGCGAAGTGCTAGGCAGGAAACGTGAACATGCACATATCTATATAGAGAATAGAATGCTTTGTTGGTTTACAGTAGCTCAATTTTTGTTAAGATCAGAGAAGCACTTTTTATGTGGTTTTCACATGTGGAACGACTACCTTTAGATGTCTAGGGAGAATATGTGCCTTTAGAAAGGAGACTTAAATATGTGGTGGGAAGACTGAAAAGGACAGATGTAGTAAATAGATCGAGCACTTGGATCTGTCAGAAGAGTTGATACACAATTGAGTGCATGGTGCAAGATACTAAAATAGCTGACTACTTTCCATGGATAAGGCTTTAATTTGTCTTGTCTTTATTGTCGTCTTCAATCATCTATCGTAGACAGCTAATTAGACTTCAAGCTTTTTTTGGAGTTGAGGTGCATTTATGTTGGCTTCATCAATAAGATAAGCATTTTGGATGTTCTTCTTGGAACATGCTACATAAGTAGCAACATCATGTGGGGAAAGCAAGCAGACACTGGGGTGAATGCTATTAAAACAGAAGATAGTCATCTTCACGCATAGTTGTGCGATCGTGCACATCTTTTTGCTCTCTAGTTATAGTTAAAGTAGCTGTCAGGTCTAGTTGAATGATCATGGTCTAAGCCTTAAAGATCATATTTACAAACCCAAAAAAATCAGTGGGCTAGCCAATGGAGACCTTCAATTGACCAGCTAGTAAGGGGAAAAGATCTTTGTAAATGAACTTACTGAAAGAAGGCATTAGGTACTTTTGGGAGACACGCGTATTCTATCCATGTGGATGTATCCACATGAAGGTATTCTATCTTGGTCACCACTTCTTGTAAAGTCCTCGTGTCTCAGATCTGGATAGTGAAATCAGAAACCCAGACAATGTGATACCCATAATTTGTCAGAGTGACAGCAATCATTTTTCTATTGATTCTACACCAGTGATGCTTATTTGTTGGACAACCTTCTATATAATGTGATCTTCCAATCTCTAACTTGATGTGTGCATTTGAATAGGTAACAATCTCAGCATGGGAGGAAGGAAATGCAAAGCCATCAGAGCAGTACTCAGTTTCTGTTGATTCATCATTTGCTGTCAGTAGAAACCCCTTTTCACAGAAGAAGTGGAGAAAATTTCAGATATCAAGGTTATTTAGCAGCTCAAACACAAGTACAAAAGTTCAAAGTATCGATGTGATTGTCCGTAAAGGAGCTACTAGAGTTGTTGACAGATGGCTTGTTGTGCTCAGCCTTGGTTCCGGCCAGACTAGAAATATGGCTCTTGATAGGTATTCTTTAAGCTTCATTGGGGATCTCTCTCTCTCTCTCTCTCTCTCTCTCTCTTCTTGGAGATTGGTTTCCCGAGAAGCACATTGACCCTACACTGATTGTTTTTGTGTTCATGTCATTGACTAAAAATTAACCCCGTGAAAGTCAGTTCTTACATATGGAAGTGGATATCACTAGGGGCAGAGAATGCAAGTGGAGGTTGTTGAATTTCATTGTCCATCTATTAGACACAAAATACTGTCTGTTTGAAAAAAGCTTTGATTGCCAATGTTTTTATTAAAAGCAGCTTGAGAAATGGCATTTTTGGTGTGTGAAGTGGAGCATGTGTAATATCTCTGAGTCTTTGGATGGTGATTGGCTGATCAGTCAGGCATTGGATTATTTGACTGCCAAAAGTGCTGGCTGATCGTGACAACGCTTGGCCAGTAGTGGCAGCACACAGTGGATGTCAACAACAGATGTTTATATCGGCAGTAACTTATCCCTGATATCACTGTGTCTGTGGCATGTGAATTACCAACCTTGGATGTGCGGTTGGAATTTGAAGACAAAAACTCTTTCGCAGTGTTGGTGCTCTGCATTCCTGATTGCTTTCCATCTCCTTACTCAGTGTGCAATATTCTAGTTTGCGTCCCATAGTTCCTGGATGGTTTTCTGGATGGTATATTCTTGGCCAAGATCTGTAGAAAAAGTTTTCTGGTGGTTTACACTGCTAGTTATTTGGCGTTCTTGAGCTGTGTATTCAAACGAATGGGCACACTCTACTTCATACTTTTGTTCTGTGAATTTGTTAGTCAATGAATGCCGTATATCTTCAAGTAGGAGTCTTTTCCAACTGTAGCTTTTCTTTGTCCTGTCTGCTTTTCTATTTTTCCTTTTCCTATTCACATCTCTGTAGATTTTGCAATGTTTTTGTCATAATGGAGTCTTTTTACATAAATGATAAAATGCAGGAAGTATATGGCTTACAATCTTACACCTGTTGCTGGAGTTGCTGCGCATGTATCCCGCGATGGTCATCCTGTTATTTGTCCAGGAAGCTCCATTTTGTCACCTCTTCCTTTGTCTAGTGATTTACGCTTACCAGTCTCAGTCCTCGGTTGTTTCCTCGTCTGCCACAACAAAGGTCGTTATCTCTTCAAGTACCAAGATAAGAAGGAATTGGTTGATGCAGTGCTTGATGCTGGAGATCAGTTAATTGAGACTTGGAATAGAGAATTGATGTCATGCGTCCTTGATTCATATACTGAAATGGTGATGGAATTGCAAAAGTTGAGGAGAGAACCTTCAAGTTCTGTTATAGAACCTGGTTTAGCCCATACACTTAGTTTGTCTGTGATGGCCTATGGAGATCAGATATATTCTTTTTGGCCAAAGTCTGCTCTGACAGATCAACATACTAGTGAAAGTGGTTTGGTGGCAATTAATGGACCCAGAGCTGATTGGGAATGCATAGTGCAGCAATTGATAAGGCCCTTCTACGCTCGTGCAATTGACCTCCCTGTGTGGCAGTTATACTCGGGTAATCTGGTAAAAGCTAGTGAGGGAATGTTTCTTTCACAGCCTGGGAGTATGGTGGCCGGTAACTTGCTCCCTGCCACAGTTTGTGACTTTGTCAAGGAGCAATATCCAGTTTTCTCTGTATCATGGGAATTGGTGGCTGAGATTCAGTCCATTGGTGTTACAGTTCAAGAAATTAAACCGAAGATGGTGCGCGACCTCCTAAGAGTTCGTTCATCATCTCCTGTTCTTCGGTCTGTTGACACCTATGTGGATGTTATGGAGTACTGCTTATCCGATATTCATTTAACGGAACTGACTAGTTCTAATGAAGACGGTACATCAGTGGGAGGGAGTAATAACCATTCTATTTCTACCACATCTACTTCTGCAGGTGCTGGTGCTGCATCTTTGTCGATTTCTAATTTCCGAAGTCCAAATGAATCTGCTCATGGTACCAGTAGTTCTGGAGATGCACTTGAAGTAGTGACAAGTTTGGGGAAAGCTTTATTTGACTTTGGTAGAGGAGTTGTTGAAGATATTGGTAGAGCTGGAGGGCCCTCAATTTCTAGGAACAGCAATTTGGCTATTTCTAATGGCAGCAATGGAATCGTAGACCATAAACTGCTTTTAGTAGCTGCAGAACTTAAAGGCTTACCATGTCCAACAGCGGCAGAACAACTTTCTAGGCTGGGAATGACTGAATTGTGGCTTGGAAGCAGAGAACAACAGGAGCTGATGGTTCCTTTGGCCGCAAAATTTATCCATGCAAAAGTAATGGATCGATCTATCTTGATTGAAATCTTTTCAAATTCTACTCTTCAATATTTGTTAAAATTGCAGAGTTTCTCTCTTCCACTACTTTCTAGGCATATGAAGTTACTTTTCCATGAGAATTGGGTGGCTCGTGTTATGGCGACGAACCTGTCTCCCTGGTTTTCGTGGAAAAATACACCTGGTTCTGGTAGTGAGGAAGGCCCTTCCCCTGAATGGATAAAACTTTTCTGGAAGAACTTCAGTGGCTCATTGTCAGACCTTTCTCTGTTTTCTGATTGGCCCCTAATACCTGCTTTTCTTGGAAGGTCAATTTTGTGCCGTGTAAGGGAAAGTCATCTCATCTTTATTCCTCCACCACTGACAGATCCATCTTCCTTGGAAATTATTGATTCTGAAGATAATAATACGGAATTTGTTCTAAACAGCCCTTCTGAATCTATTTCAACTCTTCCCTACATTACTGCATTCGAAGCTGCGAAATTTAAATATCCGTGGTTGCTGTGCCTGTTGAACCAGTGCAATATACCTACATTCCACACAGCTTTTATTGAGTGTGCTGCGTCTTGCAATTGTCTCCCTCCACTGGGTCACTCACTTGGGAAAGTCATTGCGTCCAAGTTAGTTGCAGCTAGAAAGGCTGGCTATTTTCCTGAACTTACATCCTTTTCGGCTTCAGACAGAGATGAACTCTTTAGCCTTTTTGCTAACGATTTCTTGTCCAATCGCTCCATCTATGATGCAGAAGAACTTGAAGCACTACGTTTGCTGCCTATTTACAAAACGGTTGCTAGAGCATATTCGGCATTGTGCAATGAAAACCATTGTATTGTATCTTCTAATTCAGTTCTTAAGCCCTCTCATGAGCATTGCCTTGCTTACGACACAGAATCCACTGAAGGTCAATTACTTCGAGCACTTGGTATCCCTGAGTTGCATGATCAACAGATTTTGGTAAGGTTTGCCTTACCTGGGTACGCCAAGAAACCTCAGGCTGAGCAGGAGGTTATACTTGTCTATATATTCATGAATTGGCAAGATATTCAGGTGGAATCTAGTATAATTGAGTCTTTGAAAGAGAGTAAATTTATCAGAAGTGCTGATGAGTTCTCCCCAGATCTTTTTATGGCTAAGGATTTGTTTGATCCAAGTGATGCATTATTGGCATCTGTGTTCTCTGGTGAGAGGAGGAAATTTCCTGGAGAAAGGTTTTCTGCAGATGGTTGGCTTCACATCCTACGGAAAATAGGTTTACGAACTGTGATTGAAGCAGACATAATACTTGAATGTGCGAAAAGAGTCGAGTATTTAGCAACTGAATGGGTGAAAAGCGCAAGGGATTCAGATGATATTGGGACAGACTTGGTGAACTCTCAGAATG
Organism: Rhodamnia rubescens; assembly: GCA_021437795.1. Taxonomy (NCBI): domain Eukaryota; kingdom Viridiplantae; phylum Streptophyta; class Magnoliopsida; order Myrtales; family Myrtaceae; genus Rhodamnia; species Rhodamnia rubescens. The sequence goes on from JAILYA010000021.1 coordinate 1,206,140, forward strand.
GAGTTCCTACGGAAATATATGCATTGGCTGGATCTGTTGTTGATTCTATTTTCGCTAACTTCGCCGTCCTATATGGTAACAACTTTTGCAATAATCTCGGCAAGATTGCGTGCATTCCTACTGAGCTGGGTTTTCCAAGTGTTGCTGGCAGGAAAGGTGGCAAAAGAGTGCTTAGTTCATATAGTGATGCTATTCTGTTGAAAGATTGGCCTTTGGCTTGGAGTTGCTCTCCCATTTTGACCAGACAAAGTTTTATTCCACCTGAATACTCTTGGGGATTACTTTATCTAAAAAAGCCCTCCAGATTTCTCGAGAGTTCTGAAACATTTGCAGGTACAATTAATTTGTTTGAATTGGTTAAACTTTTGTTCTTCACCCAACTAATGATTAATGTGAAAATCTGGGTCTAGGTTATTGGAAGAAATGGAGGTGAAGACACACTTGCTCACTGGCCAATAGCATCTGGCATGATGACAGTTGATGATGCAACCCTAGTGATTCTGAAATACCTGGATAAGGTGTGGGATTCCCTTTCTTCTTCAGGTATTTTCCTCTTCTATTCAGGCTTCTAATTTTTCCTTCGAAATTATTCATCATGTCAACAGTAGTTAATCTTATTTGATGAGAAAACAACGTATATATACAAACTAGGGTAAACTCCCATAACCCACAAGCTCACAAAGACCATTCTACCCTTCACTCTTTAACACTCCCCCTCAAGCTGGAGCATGGATATCAAGCATGCCCAACTTGTTACAGATATACTCAACCCTACTATTCCCTAGAGATTTGGTGAAAATATCAGCCAGTTGTTCACCGGTCCTAATGTAACTAGTAGAGATAACTCTAGCTTGAAGTTTCTCACGAACAAGATGACAATCAACTTCAATATGCTTGGTACGCTCATGGAATACTGGATTAGAAGCAATATGGATAGCTGCTTGATTATCGCACCACAACTCCATTGGTGTAGGATCTTTGAATCCGAGTTCAACGAATAGTTGACGCATCCAGATTAACTCACAAGTAGCTTGAGCCATAGCTCTGTATTCTGATTCTGCGCTTGATCTAGCCATAACACTTTGCTTCTTACTCTTCCAAGATACTAGGTTTCCTCCCACAAAGGTGCAATAACCTGATGTAGATCTTCTATCTATAGGAGATCCCCTGCCCAATCAGCATCCGAGAAGGCTTTCACTCTTTTGTGACCATGATCCCTATAAATGAGACCACGGCCTGGGGCTTTCTTCAAGTATCTTAGAATTCTAATTACGGCATCCCAATGTGAGGTACGAGGGAAGACATAAATTGACTCACAACACTCACCGGAAAGGAAATATCGGGTCGAGTGATAGTCAGATAATTTAGCTTCCCAACAAGTCTTCGATACCTTTCTGGATCATCCAATAGTTCACCATCCTCTGCCATCAACTTCAAGCCCACTTCCATCGGTATATCCAAGTGGTTTAGCTCCTAACATCCCTGTCTCGAGTAAGCAAATCGTTGTGAGATATGAATGCCTTTCTTTTCCCGTGCCGCTCGATACCCAAGAAATATCTAAGCGATCCCAAATCCTTTGTATGGAACTGCTGCTGTAGATACAATTTCAACTTGTTAATTCCCGTAGAATCATCTCCAGTTATGACAATATCATCCACATAAACTATAAGAAATATGCGACCAACTTTGGAAACTCGGTAAAACATTGAATGATCTCCAGTACATCTACTCAGTTCAAACTGGAGTAGCGCCTCAAAAAACTTCCCGAACCATGCTCCGAGAGATTGTTTCAAACCATATAAAGATTTTTTTAAGCGACAAACATGGCCGGACTCCCTTGAGCAACAAACCCAGGTGGTTGCTCTATAGGCACCTCTTCCTGTAAATCTCCATGAAGAAAGGCATTTTTAATATCGAGCTGAAACAGAGGCCAACTAGCAGAAGCGGCCAAAGAAAGTAAGAGACGAACGGAGGTCATCTTAGCCACCGGGGAAAAGGTATCACCATAATCGACTCCATAAACCTGTGTTTACCCTTTAGCAACCAATATGGCCTTGAGACAAGCAAGAGAACCATTAGGATTAACCTTGACGGTAAATACCCACTTACATCCAATGGTCGTCTTCCCTGCAGGTAAAGGTACAAGATCCCAAGTTTGGTTTTGGTCCAATGCCAATAGTTCCTCTTCCATAGCTTTCCTCCAGCCTGGACTAGATGATGCTTCAGCAACAGTTTTAGGAATAGGATGTGTATCAATGGTCATTAGACTAGCTCGACAAGAGGCAGATAAACCAGAATAGGAGACAAACTGTGCAATAGGGTGTTTCGTACAACTACGAACTCCTTTGCGATGTGCAATGGGAATATCAAGGTTAGTATGTGACTGACTTACCTCAGGTTCAGAAGACGAAGAAGACGAGATAGGCTCAGATTCATCTGCAGGGGGCTCCACATGCTGACAAGGACGTCTACTGTAAACATATTGGACAGGTGGAGGTGCTGGAGGTTCCGAAGTGGGTGTTGATTCCATAATGACATATGTCAAGGAATCATCATCCATCGTATGAGACTCCATTGGATTATCGGAATAGACAGTAAACTCAAAAATGAGACATCTGCAGTAGGAAAATACTTATGCAAAGAAGGACAAGTAACACCGATAACCCTTCTGTGTCCGAGAATACCCCACAAAGATGCATTTAAGAGATCGAGGATCAAGTTTAGAAAGTCATGGACGATGATCACGAATATAACAAAACACAACCAAATATACAAGGAGGCAAATGAAATAAAGGGTCGAAGGAAAAAGAAGAGAGTGAAGAATTGCACCCTTAAGAACAGAGGACGGCATGCAATTGATAAGATAACATGCAGTCATAATAGCATCAGCCCAAAAGGATTTATCTATCTTCATTTCAAACATCAAAGAACGAGTAACTTCTAACAAGTGACGATTCTTTCTTTCAGCTACACCATTTTGTTGTGGTGTATCCGAACAAGAAGATTGATGAAGAATGCCCAGGTTGAGAGATGAATTTAGAGAAAGGCTTAGAAAAGTACTCTTTGGCATTATCACTTGAAGAATACAAAGAGAGGTAGAAAATTGAGTATGTACTTTGTTAACAAATGCACAAAAAATAGAGAATAACTCGGAACGACTTTTCATTAGATATAGCCAAGTGGCTTTTGAATAGTCATCTACAAAAGTAACGAAGTACTTAGAATCCAACTTTGAAGTAATCGGACAAGGACCCCAAACATTAGAATGAACTAACGCAAATGGCCGAGAGGCCTGTTTATTGACTCTTGGACTATAACTAATATGGAGCAATTTTCCAAACCGACACGACTCACACTCAATACGAGATAAAGAATGAAAACGGGAATCTAACTTCTTCAAACTTCCCAAAGAGGGATGTCCCAAGCGACGATGAATTTGATGTGGAGAAACTGTCAAACAAGCAACATTGGTAGTATCATCAAACGAATATAGCCCCCCCCCGACATGTGTCCCCTACCGATCGTCTTCTTCGTCTTCAAATCCTGAAAAACACAGGAATCGGGATAGAAGGCTACAAAACAATTATATTCTTTGGTAAGATGACCAACGAGACATAAGGTTAAATGGAAAATTTGGGAGGTACATGACAGAAGATAAAGATATGGAGGAAGTTAAAGGAACTGTGCCTATCCCTTTTACTGTGGAGAAAGAACCATCGGCTATAGTAACATTGGACACTGACTCATGAAAGGTAGAAAATATACCTGAAGATCCAGTCATATGATCCGTAGCACCTGAATCAATGATCCAGGAGCGAGAGGTAGATGAGAGAGATGCTGTTGCATTACCTGTCTGAGCAAAGGTAGCTGTGGAGGAGGAAACTAGCTGAGAAATCTGGAACTGATTGTACCTAGCAAGTTCCTTTTCTGACATTCTGATCAATGTTCCGCCCTCAAGAGGACTGAGAAGGAATAACAGACTTAGCTGCATTAGCTACATTTGCTACAGCCGAATGAGGGTGCCTTCCATGAAGTTTATAGCAGAAACGCGGAATATGTCCGGGTATACCACAATAATGACATGTTCATGCGAGTCCAGTATTACTGCCTGAGTCACCGAGAGGTGCCACTATATGACTGTGATTGACCTCTACTGAACCCACGGCCACTACCACCACTACTAAAGCCGTGACCACTCCGACCACCACCACCACCACCACCACCACGACCTCGACCACCACTTTGGCTCCCTTGAACTGCCAAGGCAGAGCTATCACCTGTGGGGGATGTATCTTTAGATGATTCATGTGAAACCCTTAAGACCTGAGAAAATGTCTCTGCCAGTGAGGCCACGGTGTCTCCTCTGAGAATTTGTGAACGAACCACCTCAAACTCTAGTCCTAGTGCTCCCAAAAAACCCATAACAACCAATTGTTCTTGTTTCTCCCGCATCTTCTTGGCATCAGAGGTAATTAGCAAAAGATGATTAAGTTCCTCATACATTTGTTTAAAATCAGCAAAGAATAGAGTAAGAGGCCGACCCTTTCTATCAGCTCTAAAGAAATCTTGAGAAACTTCATAAATCCTCGACAGATTATTTTCTCCAGAATAGAGGACATTCAAGTAATCCCACAGCTCCTTAACTGTAGTGACATGTGTAACTAAGGCAGCCACATGAGATTCCATAGAATTCCACATTTGTCCAAGAATTCTGGCATCCACCGTATTCCATTTAGTATCAGCATCCATCGTATTCCATTTAGTATCAGCATCAGTTCGTTCACTTGTTAGATGGTGATTTAGCTCTCTCCCAGTCAATACTACCATCACAATTCTCTTCCATTGCTGGAAGTTAGTGACCCCAGCTAATTTCTCCTCTGTCAAACGACTAAAGGATGCAGATACGACTTCCGTTAGTACTCCTTTGTTCTTGTCTTCCATAATCAAACACTTCCACTAAACTAGGAATAAAACTCCACAAACTTTCACTACACCGCTGATCACTAACTAAATCAGCCCCTTCACCTTACACAAATCAGAAACTAACGGCTTTGGAATCAAACCATACACCTCAAATAAATCTACGCAAATCCCACTCAATCACCATCTATAGCCACACACAATATCTAACTCAACCAACCAGCCGAACCAACAACAGCACTCTGCACCCACGATCAGCCAACTTATACATGATGGTATTCTAACACAATCAGCGGCCAAAACCCCATAACACCAAAAGAGAATTTAAGTCAACTTACATCATTTCAACAAAAAAAAACCCCAAAAAAACCATCGTGTGGTTAGTTTATTACTCTTAAGGTTTAAGTCTAGTTTTAAATAGTAAGTCGTTTGCTGTGATACTAAATCATCGGCTTTTTTTTGGTTTACACTAATTGGATTTTTACTAAACCTAATTATTAATTGTATTTTTATTTATATTTGCGCGTCCACAACATGTTTTTTTGTTAATTGAATAATGTTGAAAGGTTTCAAAAATTTATAAGAAGAATTTAAAATATGAAGTTTGTATGAATATTAATATTTTTGTTAAATTTAATTTGTTTTATTATTTTAATAAAATTTTATCATCTCTTCTTGTCAATGTGCACTCTCTCTTGCAAAGAAAGCTCTAGTTTGGTTCTTCAACAATCCAATTTTGAGGGGAGTAACTGGTTTTTGCCAATCTGAACAGAATTAGACTTTATTTTCGCATTAGCATTAGCCTTCATCTTCCTTTTCATCCTCATGCATCATTCTTTTATGGAAGGATGGGATAATTCACAAATACTTTGGGCGTATTATTGTTAAGGAGACTAGAACTGGTAATGAGGTATGGGTTGGTCAACAGCAACAATTTTTCTTCCCAAGTCTCCTTTCAAAGGAAAGGCCTTGCATTCCTATTACGATAGGGCTGTCGGCACCACATCAGCCACATCTATGTGATATCTTTTGTCACGTAAATGATCATAATAACTATATGCCGTAAGTTACAGAACGTAGGTATGAAATCGCGAGTTATCAAGACCAAAAAAGAAAGGAACATGAATAATCTAGCAGCTTATGCGTTTTGGTTGGTTGAATGTGGTTTTTCAAAATTTCATGGGGTATTATAATAGGAGGTACAGAGTTCCAATCTTTCTAAGCCTTTAAATTTATTTGCCCCAATATTATTTTCCACAATTTACTCTTAGGCTAATCCCAGCCAATGCATGAGGGAGAGTGCTACATGCAAATATTAAACGCTGCCTTACTCAACAGTTTAAGCTTGAAGATCAGTTGGTTGTGGTCCCACAAATGTCACAGACACAGAAAAACAAGTTGCTGGCTGGATTAAATACTCATGTTCGAGTATATTCATTGCATCAACCATTTTTGGGGTGTTTTTGCCTCTGTTGAGCATAATGATGCAAATTGTGTGCGTCCAATAATATTCTGTACCTATAGAATTCATTGTTGATACATGCAAGCCGTCTTTAAGTTTTTGCTTTCCTGATTTTACTTTTGTACTTGCAGATATGACGGAACTGCAGAAGGTGGCATTTTTGCCTGCTGCCAATGGTACCCGCTTGGTGACAGCTGATTCTCTGTTTGTGCGTCTCACAATTAACTTGTCCCCATTTGCTTTTGAACTTCCTTCTATATATCTTCCTTATATTAAGCTTCTTAAAAATTTGGGACTTCAAGACATGCTCTCAATTGCATCAGCAAAGAGTCTGCTCTCAGATCTCCAGAAAAGTTGTGGATATCAGCGTCTAAATCCAAATGAAGTTCGTGCTGTGATGGAAATTTTGTATTTCTTCTCTGATGGGATTGTTGATGCGAACGTCACTGATAGCATTGCGTTGAAATCAGAAGCTGTAGTCCCTGACGATGCCTGTCGACTTGTGCATGCACAGTCATGTGTATACATTGATTCTCATGGCTCCCAATTTGTCAAATATATTGATACTTCAAGGTTAAGATTTGTTCATCCTCATATTCCTGACAAGATATGTGAAGCCCTTGGCATCCGAAAACTGTCTGATGTTGTTATTGAGGTATAATGTTCTCGTATTAATTCCTTTTACACTGGTCAATTTCTTTTAGCAAGAAATGGAAGTGAGTTTTGTGTTGCTTCTTTAGCGGAAATGGCATATTTTTGCAGGAACTCTGTCACAGAGAGCAGTTGCAAACTTTGGACTGCATCGGGTCAATTCCACTAGCAGCCATCAGAGATAGATTGTCCAGCCCATCTCTTCACAGTGCTATTTGTACTGTTGTAAAAAGCATGTCCAGATATCTACCTGCACTTGGTCATCTGAATTTGGAACTTATACAAAGAACCTTAGACACTGTGGCAGGAAAATTGCAGTTTGTGAAGAGCCTCAATACGCAGTTTGTTCTTCTCCCTGGTCATATTGAAATTACACGGGTAGACAAGGAATCCTATTTTCCTGGGTGGGAGGGGGATCTCTCCATCGAACTCTTTACTTTGTTGACCAGGCAAAGGCCTGCGTTATGATCGCTGAGCCTCCAGCATGTATTTCTGTACTTGATGTCATTGCAATTGTTGTGAGCCAGGTTTTAGGGTCCCCTATCCCTTTGCCAATTGCATCTTTGTTTTTAAGTCCTGAAGGTTCTGAATCTATTGTTATCGATGTTATGAAAATATGTTCCGACAAGAGAGAACTTGAACAAAGACACTGGAGCAATAGTTTGCTAGGAAAAGAAATACAGCCTCAAGATGCCATGCAAGTGCAGTTTCACCCGTTGAGACCCTTCTATAGAGGAGAAATAGTGGCTTGGAGGTTGCAGAATGGAGAAAAGTTGCGATATGGTAGAGTTCCAGAAGATGTAAGTCCATCGGCAGGGCAGGCACTGTACAGATTGAAGGTGGAAACGATGGCTGGAGTGACAGAACTGCTTTTGTCTTCACAAGTCTTCTCTTTCAAAAATATTTCTATGGGAGTGGCGGGTTCATCAGCATGCTTACAGGATGATGCCTCTGCAGTTATTGGTAGAAGGACTCATATGGAGATTTCTGAAAATTCTAGGACAGAAAGAACAAGATCCTCACAGGTTGGCTTTGTTCTCATGTGGTTCTTGGTTGATAGTATAGACTCTTATTTGCAGAAAACTCTGCTGATCCTATTTTGTGACAAATGGCGACTTGTATTAGTGTGAAATTAGCTGATTAAAGTTACCTATGATTGACATGGCAAATATCCGTTGTTTCCCCCTCCCTCAATTTAGTGCCCCACACACACAGCAAGAAATTATAGTTTAGCTATTCTTGGGAAAGTTGGAATACTCTAGAAAACAATAAATTAGAATGGACTAAGGAATAAGCATTATAGAAAGGCAAGCACACTTAGTCTACTATGCTGTTCCTAATCTGATGTATGTGGAGTCGAGTACCTTACGTTTGTTTTTGGTATGATGGGTTACTCTAAAGATCTTATGAAAACCAGTATCCTACTGCTAAGGGTCTTTCATCGGTTATTTTATTGCTGGAAATGCTATTCCATCTTCATAAATGCTGCTTACTGTTTCCGTGTACTTTGAGAAGCATAGTCCATGAGAAGTATATCTTTTGCTGGCTTGATTTTCTTGACTGTTGCTAATAATGCTTCTATTGTTGGCACATGCAGTCTTGGCAAGAACTTCAATATGGCCAAGTTTCTGCTGGAGAGCTGGTTCAAGCAGTTCAGGAGTTGCTTTCTGCTGCAGGGATTCATATGGATGTGGAGAAGCAGTCTCTTCTGCAAAATACCATATCCCTGCAGGAACAACTCAAGGAATCTCAAGCAGCTCTTCTAATTGAACAGGTTTGAGTTGCATGTTTGTTCTGCACCATTCTCTAATTAGCGTAGGTATATGACCCTGATGTGGTAGAACTATGCTTTGAACAACAAGATTATATATTACACCGTGGGCTTGAAGAGTATTGTAGCTACCAAACGAGCTTTTGAACCCGTCGACTGAAGCATCAGGGTTATATGTCACTGTATAAACTCACTCACAAACAGCAGCAAACGTGTCTGCAGGGAGGTGCACAAGTATTTTTTTTTTTTTGTTGCCAAGCAAGCATCTCTTCCTCAATAGCTGCTCTCTGATGCAGATGTGAAAGGGCGTCAGAAACATATGAAAGAGTAGAAAGATAGGAAAGTGAAGTAATGGAAGATTTGACTGAACTTGATAACGGGATACAGAACCAGGGAGAAGAGAGAGTGATTAGTTATTTACTATCCAACATAAGATTAAATGGAAAGAGGGAATATGTTGGACAGAAGATGGAGACAAGGAAGAATCAGGTTGCTCTATTTTAATTCCAGTAATGAAGTGGTAGAGCGTGCAGGAAGGGTGATATTAGAAAATGATTCTGAACAGATAATTTTGGAGAAAACACCAGAGGTTCCTTACGTATGGTTAGTGCAACCTGGATCGATCACCCAAAGCCTGATCAGATGATATAAGATGCAAGAGAAACGATAGGCTTACCATTTGGGTTAGAGATGCAGTAGGAAGAGAGGCTTGCTGAGTTGCTCGCTAATGATGGAAATTAGTGTAAGCATCCAAAAGGTGAATGATGCATCTTAGGCGCTAGGAACTAATAATGTCTGCTGCCAGAGGCATAAAAAGAAGTGCACAAGGAAGGGGAGGAAGCCACCATTTTTCAAAGCAAGGTGTCTGAAAATTAAGGAAAAATAGACATTATATAAATTATGTATTTGTAGAGCAAAATACTGGTGAGCAAGAACATGGGTGTTGCAGGCTTAACTAGTGCAGAAAGAACCACAAGCTTCTCTGCTTGGAATGGCCAAAAGGTGTTTTGGTCCTGAAATTTTTGTTGACCCCTCCACTATGGCTGTACTTTTTCTGATAAATGGAGAAAAAGGGTCTTTTTAAAAGACGAGGTGCTTCAGGGTTTCGAAAACGTATTGAAGTATCAAGTTTAGCACTTCTAACCCTTCATGCATGATTGTTTTAAAGCCGAAAGTGCGCTCTTTGCTGGATGCCTTTTATTTGGCTCCCTAGAAGTGAGAAGTCACGGCCTCACCTCACCTAAGCACTTACCCTGCACAATGTGAGTGCTTTTGACTACATTGGTTTACAGAGGATATCGGCTGACCATTTTGACTACATTGGTTTACAGAGGATATTGGCTGACCATCATCTATGAAGTTGCTCATGTACTCCTGATCCACATGCTCTTCCTCATGTCTCCTTAGTGCATGAAGATAGTAGTCTACTGCTACTCACTAATGGTCCTTGAAATGCAAGTCTAGCCATTATCACGAGCAACTTGTTTTCAGCCTATCAAAAGCGATGTTTTCCTTGTTTAGGTTGATTCTCTGGGTTTTTTATGTTGTGAAGAGTATGTCAAGTCAAAAGAATTCACCCTAGATGATTGAGAAATTGGACCAGTGATGAACACCGCAATATAGACAATGGCAAGTATTAGCTTCTTGGTAATCTCAGAACCTTTGGCAAATTCTTAATGAGCTTCCAATGAGACTGATGATGCTTAATTTGTCATATGGCACATTGGATGTTCCTTGACTTGACATGGCTGCGAATGTCGACAATTTTCGTAATGTTGTCAAAACTGGTCAATCTCTGTTCAAACAGGGGAAAGACCAAGACTTCTTTAACATGGTTGAATATCCAGGGGCATAGTTAACAGTTCTCCATAGTGGATTTGGCATGCTCTTACATCAATACCATATGCACGAGCCTCATAGGCATCCTCTGGAAGGAGGGATCCATTTCACGAAGTAACCATAATGATGCATGGTCAGATTAGAGTGTATTCCTGCTCAACTGTGAAAGTCACTTATGGGCCCTCTTGAGCTGTCATGAAATTTTCTTCTTTTAAAATTCCTTGTGTGCCTGTTCAGCATTACTGTTTCCATAGGGTATTCACCTTTAATGAAGATACACAATCATGCGCATCTTTTAGTCCACCCGTGGTATCAATAAAGAGATCTAGATTATTGACTGCAGATCGTAATTGTCATTTCCACAATATCAACCTATGAATCTGCAATGAAGAAAGCAAGTTTTTGCTCTCCACTGTAAAATTCCATGACTGCATGATTATCCCAGGTGTTTTACCCCATGTATGGGAATATCTTTTTACTGAAAGCGAACATGATGTTGACGACTTTCGGTATTGTTTCTGCAGGAGAAGGCCGATGTGGCTTCTAAAGAAGCTGACATGGCCAAGGCGGCGTGGGTTTGTCGGGTATGTCTGAGTGGTGAAGTGGATGTTGCCATTGTTCCATGTGGCCATGTCCTCTGCCGTAGATGCTCGTCTGCTGTTTCAAGGTGCCCATTCTGTCGTCTTCAGGTGATGAAAACTATGAGAATATTTCGGCCATGATAGTGAAGATCCAAGGCTGAAATTATGGAAATCCTCACACACTCTTCGCCGTATAAAAGGGTAAGGCATTTATAGAAACTGTTAATGGGTGGAATTTTCACACGAGTGAAGTCGTTATTTGTGAGTACTTATTCAGTGTTGATAGCATCTCAATTAGCAAGTAAATATAAGATGAGGACATCCTGTGGTTCTAGCTTCGTACAATTCTTTCCGTACCAATTGCTGTACAGTAGAAATCTCCTGTTGATGTACAGAATGCAGGCGAAATACATAATTTAGACAACGGTATAGAAATCGATTTTTTGCCGATGTTTGTGGCACCTGGATTTGTGGCAAGAGCATCCTCACGACTTTGTAATTAGTGATTCGAGAACTATAGATGGCAATTTATTGTTGTTAATAGGAAACTGGGGCGGGCAAGCCGCGCAGTGGACGGAAGCAGCATGAACCTATGTTTCGCTAGGGGCTCATGTAGGTAGTTCGATTGCCTTCGGTTAAGACTTGATTGGAAGGGACGGAGTCACCCTTGTGGTATGTTGTCTCTTTCAAGTTGTATAAAATCTTCATTGTTAATAATAAGTAAATGGCATGACAGATGTTCATTTGAAAAAGGGTCTCCCATATAGATCATTTTCTTTCTGATCAAAGAAATTAACCATGATTAATGTGTAAACACTCATCTTGCTCAATTCGGAAAAATTATCAAAAAAGTCATAAACATATTTTAATTGTGTTAATTTGATCTTTTTTATTTTATTTTATCAATTGAGTTCTAAATCTTTACAATTAGGGAAAATTTCAAATAAAGGCTCTAAGTGCCTTGATTTTCTCAAATAAGGGCTTAAAGTGGATCTTGTTTCAAATAATGGCGTGAAGTGCCCTTATTATTCTAAATAAATGTATGAAGTGGATATTATTTCAAATAAAGTGCGGAATTCTTATATCGGTTTCAAAAAAGGGCATCTCACTAATTATCTATGGGCATTTAAGTCATTTATCTTTTTTTAAAATTTTTTTTCTCCTTTTTCTTTGTTTTTTTTTCCTCTTTTGTTTTCAAAAAATTTAAAAAATGAAAAAAAAAAAAAAAAAAGAACAATGGCCTCTAGCCTGTGGAAGTCGCCCCACCGTTGGTGGGGCGACGTTGGTGGCCGTCGGGGTCACCGGGCGCCTCTGCAAGTGTCGGTGACCCCGTCGACCCGGTGCGAGGGCCAGCAGGCCCTCGCCAAAGCCTCCTGCCTATATTTCATTGTCTTTTTATTTTTTTTAACTTATTTTTTTATTTAATTTAACTAAAAATTATGTTAAAATTATATTTTGACGAAAATATCCTTAGTTGGTTGGAAAATTTGGCCGACTAGCCATGCCAGGCCCTTACTAGAAACGACAATGATCATTTTGCACTTTTATTTGAAATAGAAAAGTGACTCAATGTCCTTATTTGAAACAATGTTCACTTTAGGTTTTTATTTGAAATAATGTTCACTTCGGCCCTTATTTGATAAAATCGAGGTACTTGGGACTTTTATTTGAAATTTTTCCTTACAATTATGTCAATTTTTATCAAAATTTCGCAAAGTATTAAAATATTATTAAAAATTTATCACGTCCGTATCGGTTGGTCAAATGGATTGAATTAGCATAATTACAAAATGATTATGAATTAATTGGCAAAAAAGATTTAAGACTAAATTAACATAATTACAATAGGTTTAAGATTTTTTTAATAATTGTCTTGCTCAATTCATATGTTTTGAATTGGCATAATTATAATAGGTTTAGGATTTTTTTTTGTTAATTAACCGCTCAACTCATAAGCTCTTGTTGACTGCTGATACATTTTTCTTAACATATTTCAATTGAATATTTAAATCCGTTGCTACTCCTAATCGCACCACGGCACGAGTTAACTACTGTTAATCGTAACGTTCACGTTCAAAGCAACATGAGTTGTGCTATATGTCAAAACTCTTGCCAAAGCAGCAAAAATTCACTGATCAAGACGCGAAAAGAGGATAGTGATACATCTTCGTATTAATTTATAACGGTCTATAGATATGTTGATATTATATATGAAGACGTGTCGATGGTAATTGTGAATGGTGACCATCTTGCTTATCCTTTTCTCATTATTGGTATTTTTGCTAGCTATCCTTCTAATTTTTATTTGAAATTCTTTATCTCGTTGTAACAAAAAAGATAAAAAATGCTTGCACAGTTACACGTGAAAATACGTCTATTTAAAGGGGAATTTAATATTTAGCTTGCGGACGCTATTTTTTGTACTTTTTATCACGATCGTAATAGCTATTAAGATCGTATTTTACGTAATTGTTATGATCCCACCGCGGAAGTTTAGAATCGAATTCCCAAGTGACAAGAGTCTAGACTTGGTCGTAGGCTTCGCCGTCTATGGGCTTGGCTTGAGCCACAAGGGCTCAAAGAGCAATCCCGGTTCGGTCCAGTTAGATGCAATCCAAGAACCAGTTTTAATAAATATTAATAATTTTTACTTTTGAGTTATATATAATAGATAATGTTTACCTGAGTTAATTAATATATTTACATAGTTTATAGAATCCTAAATATCTCAGAGAAAGATAACAAATTTTACGCGAAAGATATAAGGTCGCCGGGTTCGGTTCGGGCTAACATTAGGCCCCACATTGAGGCCCGAACCGGACCGGACTCACCCGATGATCATCTCTAGGATAGACCGAGTCAATTAAGGCCCGAATGCATATTCTGCTTGAACTTCATTTGTGCGCCGAAACGGGGCCCATCTAAAAGAAAAGTCTCCCTCCCTCCTCAGTCCTCGCTGCAATTCAATCGAGAGAGAGAGAGAGGCGATGGCTCGGCAGGCCGCCGCGAAGTTGATCGGCTCAATCGCGTCGGAGAAACCATCTTCCCTTCTTGGCTTGGGTCGGAGCTATGCGGCTGCAGCTGCGGCGGCTCCGCCGCAGGCGGCCGTCTTCGTGGACAAGAACACTCGCGTGATATGCCAGGGCATCACCGGGAAGAATGGCACCTTCCACACTGAACAAGCCATCGAGTATGGCACGAAAATGGTGCCTCTCTCTCTAACGCTCTCTCTTTTACGCAGACATAATGGCACGCTCGCACATACACTTTGTTTTGTATTCGTTCTGATCTTGACGTACTAGGAGTATGATTAGCCTCTCTCTTTTTTTCTGTTAGAAGGAGATGTGATTTAGTTTGATCTTTGACGTAAGAAGCTTGATCTCGTACCAATGAGTACGCTTAATGACGTTTTGTTTTTACCTGGTAAATGGGGTCTTGATTCATAGGCATGGGGAGGTTAGTTGGCGATCTGAAGTTAGATTACTGTTGATCTTCCAGGCTGCAAGCTGATTCGGCATAGTTGTTTGGTGTTGTGTTGAGTTGGAAATTCGACACACTTGGGAAGTGTGTGGGAGATGTCTTCACATCCGTCTGCCCAAGCTCGTTAATTGTCTTTCTGGGATATCTTAGCTACTTCATGCAGTTGCATCATATGGATGTTCCCTCGTCCACATTTCGATTTTTTTTTAGTAGGGTTTTGTTGAATGCGCAACTCAAATGCTATCATTCTGTTCTGGTAATTTATGCATTTGGTCGTACATATGATATAATATTCGATTGTACTTTTGAATTATGGGATATATAAAAATAATATGCCTAGCCTACTTGAGCTATCTTACATGTGGTGATTCTTGTTATCCAGTAATGAAAAAACCCGATATTCAGTCAGAAGAAGAAATATTACTAGATTTTCATTGGATGTCCGTGGTTACACAGAAGAGCCAGGAGAATATGCTTTTGGATGTTGATTTACACACCTGGTGGTCATTCATTAGTCTTGCTGCGCAATTGAAGTTCAAATGCTCCTTAAATCTTTGCACTTCCTTACCTTTACTGTTGGAGAAGGGTCTTTTTTGCAGCTCATCTCACTTTCGTAGTAGATGGGTTGATGTAGCTATCTTGTTGCCTGTGACTCAAGTTGCTTTTTAATTTTCACGGGATAAAATTGTATACAGGTGGGGGGTGTGACACCGAAGAAGGGTGGAACAGAACATTTGGGACTTCCTGTATTCAATTCAGTTGCTGAAGCAAAGGCTGAAACCAAGGCTAGTGCTTCTGTCGTTTATGTTCCTCCACCGTTTGCTGCCACTGCTATTATGGAAGCAATGGAAGCTGAGTTGGATCTTGTTGTGTGTATCACAGAAGGGATTCCGCAACATGATATGGTAAGCTAAATTTTACCTTACATCGCACTGCTCTTATGCAGCCATTTGGCAGTTATTCCTGAGAGTTGCATTGGCAGCAAAAAGTGTCTTGGTTATATTCGACATGTTAACTGATAATATGTGAGGTTGGCTGATTCTTCCTGTTCGTCTAGTACATAATTATCTACATAGGACAAAAGTGTAGGATAATAATTTGATTGAAGAATGATTTGCCAAAGTTGAAATGATTACATTTTGTTGGTACAATAAAGTACTTACTCACGCAAATATATATGTGAAGTCGTGGAATTAAACATTTTCATCCTATTGCTTTCATAATTGTTGGTTGCCAATTTCAGGTGCGAGTCAAGGCTGCACTCAACAGCCAATCAAAAACTCGGTTGATTGGGCCTAACTGCCCTGGTATCATCAAGCCCGGGGAATGTAAAATTGGGATCATGCCTGGATACATTCACAAGCCTGGTCGTATAGGAATAGTTTCTCGTTCCGGTACCTTGACTTACGAAGCAGTAAGTCTCTTTTTCTTACCATTAACAGGTGGTCTTTTCATAAGTTGATCCATGCCAAAGTATGGATAGATGCTTCTGATATGATATGACAAGGCGATGCTATGCCTTTTCTTTTTGAGTTTACGAGAGTGTAAATCTTTCTCCTTGGCCCTGGGGCACACATAATTGCTACATAGGAACACGTGCATGCAATAACACTCGCATGACATGTGCATACCTTGAGCATTTTTATGGTGCCTCTATTATCATCCTTACATATATGATATTGCTGACGTAAAAATTTGCCGGAATTCTATATTCAGTATCAGAAAAAGATAGAGCCACTTTTAGCAAAGTATCTTAGCTGAAACACTTAGAAACTTGATTTGGTGTTGAAATCCCAATAGTGGGTCTTGTAATACTTGATGTTTACAGTCCTTAACCTATCCATTTGATATTCTGAGGGAACAAAAGAGAAAAAACTCTAGTCTGCTAGCCTTCGCTGGTTCAGCAAATCAAGTGGCAGTAAGCAATTGCTTTGCTTTGTACTAGTTTTTGTGGGTTGTCCCAAGTTTTATGGATTCCTGTATTTCCTGCACATTTACGAAATTCCCTAGAGAATGTGAGTTTGAAGTGTTAAATGTGGTAGTTATGATTTTGTCACTGAATCAGACAGAACTCAAGCAATTAATGATCAAGAGAAAAAGAGAGAAAACCCAAACTTATATAAAGAGAATCTAAACAATAGAAACCCTCGGAAAATGCTGGAAGGTCTTCTGTCCTTGTGCTTGTCATACTTTTGCATTGTTTAAACAGTGAATTATTTCTGAACTGCATTGAAATTCAAACTTCTAACTACGTAAGAATCTCTGGCCCTTAGGTTGATCCTCACTTTCTAGGCTTTTGCAACTATTGGTCCTTTCAGTGCTTTTGTCGGCGGTGGGTGAAGAAATAAACAAATCCAGTCATTGCCCTGATGGCTGGCTTGAACCATGTGCACATGTAAGGGAGGTTTTGGTTTAGAATTAGTTGAATGGAGGTTGTCCATTTTGGATTTTTGTGTATAAGGGTGCAGCATCCTGAGATTTATGAACACCCTTGGCCGCTAACTTCTGAAAATTCTTTTGTAGGTTGAGTTCCACATGTTTATGTAAAGTAGTTCGATTTCATTTGTCTCACGGTACATCTTTATGTTAAGAGAGATTCTGTTTATAACTCCCTGCAGGTTTTCCAGACAACTGCTGTTGGCCTGGGACAATCAACTTGTGTCGGCATTGGTGGCGACCCATTCAACGGGACAAATTTTGTTGATTGCATTAGGAGGTTTCTTGTAGACCCTCAGACAGAAGGTTGATCGCATGTCCATTATATGTAAAGTTTTGAAGTTTCGCTCGATGGACTTGTCTTTCCCTTTGGTTGATTGGTTGATTTCATAAGAGTTCTTTTGAAATTCAACAATCAAAATAATAAATTGAATTTATCATGTACATGCTGCTTGCATATATCTATCTGCCATATAATGATTTGATTGCTCTCCCTAAGTTGCATTACTACTGTAACCTTATCGCGGTTGTTGACTGATGAGAAAGAACAACACTATAGATTTGAAGGTAGTTACTCACCAAGTTATGCATGCTTCAGGGATAATTCTGATTGGAGAAATTGGCGGCACCGCAGAAGAGGATGCTGCTGCATTAATTAAGGTCAGAAATTATAGGTCAATTCCAACATGATATCTGCAGTTTGCTTACAAAATTTTACAATCTAAAAAAGTGATTTAGGCTGTTTTATGGATCACTTCATCAAATGGCTTTTACTGCTCTACTATTGTTTTTGCATGTATCCATTGTACAAAATATATCCCTATGCACATGTGAGTTCGGTGATCTGGCCATTTCTTCTTTGCTTAATCAATTTCTTGCTTTTCTTTTTTGCGTAAGGCATGAATTTCTACCTTTTGCGGTTAATGGTACTGCTGAGCTGATTTCCCCTGTAGCTCCTAGAGCATTCATTCAAAACTCCAACTTCCTTACCTGTGCATGCATGATGAATTGGCTGCTAGCAGCAAGCAAGTAGCATCTCATAATCATTAAATTGATCAAATTCAGTGGTAGGTTTCCCCCTTTCTCACTTCTTGGTTAACCTTCTGGGACATTATTCCAATTTCCTCTCTCTGTATGATGTGATGGAGAACAGTCAAATGCTGCTGGAGGGAAAATTATTAGCTCAGAATTTTTCTCTACTGATTGCGTTGCTTTCTGGAGTTTCATAACAACCTTATGGACTTGGGTACTTTTTTACCGATTGATACCTCTTATGAATGTTCTTCATGGTGTAAAAATTTTTCCATGTCTGGTTGCATTATTTTTAAATTTTTAAATCGTGGTGTTGAAGTGGTAATTCAGCACATTTGTGGGTAATCTGCTTCCTGGAGTGCAATATTATATGGGGTTTATCTGAAATACAACTAAGATTTGAGACATCTGAAGGATAGTATTTAGTATTTCTGCAGTCTGCAGATTACCCCTTTATGTTATATACCGCCATCTAATTCTTTCTAGTCTGTGTATCGGCATCTTTACTTAATGTGATATATCAAACAGGAAAGCAAGACAGAGAAGCCTGTCGTAGGATTTATTGCTGGACTGACTGCTCCCCCTGGGCGTCGTATGGGTCATGCTGGAGGTACTTTTTCTTTCTTTGTCAAGCTCTGAATGAATTTCATGCTTACAGTACTGAAGTTCGTTTTATCTTTGTTAAATAAAATGTTTAAGTAGAATTGGCACTTTCTAAGTATTCAGGAATTAACCAGAGAACAGTATGGCGGGGGGATAAGTCCTATTAGGAACTTTAGCTAGCTTTTGTCAGACTAGCCAAAATGATGTCGTCCAGTGCTCACTCTCACTTGATTATCCCTTTTCCTCTCCAAGCCTTCACCCTTTACACCAGACTTTCCGAGTCTTCATTTATAGTAATTTATAATTTTGTACCTGATTCTGGATCCATCTTGCTGGTAAAGCAAACTGTTTTCTTCCTCAGACTTTGCTCTCTGTAATTCCTACTTTCCCTTGAAGAGTGGCTTCTATTATAGGTGAAACAGTGACAGCTAAAAGGTCTAGGGCAAGTGCATCAAATACCCCCTGCTCGCCGAGTCCCGGCAATCATGGAACTTTTCGATATGTACCATCTCCTTATCAGATCCTTTTTAACTGTTGGCTATCTTCTTGTTTTGCAGCTATTGTGTCCGGAGGGGAAGGGCACGGCTCAAGACAAAATCAAGACTCTCAGGGAAGCTGGTGTTACAGTGGTGGAGTCTCCTGCAAAAATTGGCACGGCCATGTTCGATGTCTTCAAACAGAGAGGCCTTGTCAATTGATGCGGTTCACTGTCAGCATTTTGTCTTCACATAGCATTGCAGAATCTTAAACAAGGTCAACGCTCCATTTTTCTCTATTTAATATTCCTCTTTGGAGATGTTTGTTCTTTTCGTGCTTGGGGCTTCCCCTTTTGGTAATCCAGAGGATCAGATAAATAAACTATAGACGAGCAAGGACCAACCGGTGTTGATACCGTAAAGGACGATTCATGGCGTCATCATATCTCCCCTCCCCCCACTCCCCCCTTCTTCCCCCCCTTACTAAGGGAGAAATTTATTCCTTAATACATCAGAAAAGCAGGACATTGAACATTTTGTTTGTGGATGTTTTCCTCTGTGTTGTTCTCCAATCTCCACTTTCTTTTTCCTTGATGACCGAGATTCTTCAATACGAACATTAAGCGGAGGTACTAGTGAACTCATCATCAAAGTTTTGTTCAAAAAAAAAAAAAAGCAAAAAAAACAATATGTTCATTGGAAGTCTTAAAACTTGTCAGCGAAAGTGCGATTGAGTTCTAAAACTTGCAAAAGGTGCAATTGTCTTTCCGTTAATACCGTCAACTTGTCTGATGGAAAATGCTGACGTGGCATTTTAGAATTAATTTCTCTTTCAGTTGTGGCATATTTTATTATTTTCGTTTTTCAAACTTTATTTAAATTAATTAAAAAATCAAGAAAAGGCTGAAATTTAATTTTAAAAAGCAAAAACTAAAAAAAAAAAACAAAGAACTGCAACTAGGGCAGGGACTAAGCCGCTGTCGCCCATCGGCATAGGTTGCCGGCCCTGGCCGAGGGTGGCTGGCCATCGCCAGCCCCGCCTGAGATCTTGCAGGCCCCAAGCGAGGGCCGGTGAGCCTCACCCAATTCTGGGTTTTTTCAACCCAGATCTGGGCGAGTACCCAGAATTAGTGTGCGTGTGAATCTTCTTCTGCAAAGTCGGGTTAAATGAGGGAAAGATTCCTGGGGACAAGTCTCCGGTAACAACAGCCTAAGCGTAAGAGCATTTAGCAACACTTTTCAGATCCAGATTCGCAAATCGCCAGATCCCCAAAGCTTCCGCTTGCCATCGGGGGTTCCCCCAGCTGAGAGATAAGCACGACGACTCAGGCAGCGACGGAGTCGTAAGCGAAGCTCAGACTCAACAAACTCGCTATCGATCAGTACGAGATTTCGGATACAAAACAAGACACAACACCAAACAAAAAGAAAATGAAAAAAATCAATCAATAACCTCGTTCGTCAACTCAGATGGTCGAGGTTAAAAAAAAAAAACCACTCCTCGGATAGTCGCAATCCAGTTAAAGTTAGAAGAAACTCATTAAGAACAGCTTCAAAATGGCCTTGAAGAAGAACCCCTATTCCTTCTCTGATTTGACCCGTCGAAACTCGAGCGAACTCGAAGCTTCTTTCGCTCGATTGTCGCTATCATGCTGATGATTGGTAATCGCACGCGAAGATTGGGTGAACGCCTGCGAGCCTCGCTGGGGCGGGGCGGGTCGGGTGACGGCCGGACCTCGGCCGGGACTTCGCCGGCTCCTCCGGCAATGGGCAGCAGCGGCGGAGGCCAGTCCCTACCCCAGCGGCAGTTCTTTGGTTTTTTTTAGTTTTTGCTTTTTAAAATTAAAATTTTAGCCTTTTCTTGATTTTTTTAATTAATTTAAATAATGATTTTGAAAAAATAAAATAATAAAATATGTCACATATGAGAGAGAAATTAATTTTAAATGCCACGTTAGCATTTTTCGTTAGATAAATTGACGGTGTTAATGGAAGGATTCGATTGCGATCAAATTGATAA
Organism: Rhodamnia rubescens; assembly: GCA_021437795.1. NCBI lineage: Eukaryota > Viridiplantae > Streptophyta > Magnoliopsida > Myrtales > Myrtaceae > Rhodamnia > Rhodamnia rubescens. Next base: position 1,227,411 of record JAILYA010000021.1, read on the forward strand.
ATTTTGGGACTCGATTGCACCTTTTATAAGTTTTTAGGATTCAATTATCTATTCACGATAAGTTTTAGACTTCAATGAATATATCTAAAAAAAAAAAAATATAAGTTCCATCAACTGCCATTGATCGCCGTGGACGATTCGGCTTTTAAAGCATGCACCGGAGTTTGATGTTAACTGTCTTTGATGGTGCTAACAAAAGTAAGGCACCTGAAGGATAGAGCTAACGCGTTTTTGTTTCGCAAGAAAATACTCTGAGCTGGCTACGGTGCAATCTCTCTCAATTAGAATTTTGATCAGGTGGCCATAGTTAGGGTTTACCAAGCATCACATTGTCCTTAATAGTCATTCAACTTAGACTCATTATGGGAGCTCTCAGTTGTCTAAACAATGCTTCACAAGTTGTTTGGCAACCGGCATGACATGGATCGTCTTGACGTACCGTAGACAAAGGTGGCTTTCTTTTCTTGAATAAGCCTTATCACTATCGGGTTTTGACGCATCAAAATCGTTACGTCGTGTTGATATATATATATATATATATTATTTTCACGAGACTCGTGAAAATCATTAATTGCGACTTGAGATCTTCATGACTTGCATAAATTCGATTCATGTTAGCAGAAAAAATTGTCGCCAATCGATTGCGGCGCAATAAATATGTAAAATCTCGATTGCTTGTGTCACAACTTAGTTGTACTTGCAAGAAATTGTCATACGGACTTGGTGAGAGGGCATGTTAACTACTGTGCACCAAAAAGCTATTACGCATATTCAAATGCATTGTAAATCTATTGTAGGTAATTTTTACTTTCTCCTTAAAAATTTTTAAGTAGAGAAGACCCTTTTTGTTAATAGTTACGCGAAAGTCTTGATTCATGTCAATTTTTATATAGTTCGAAAAATCCATATTGCGATTTTTCATTTTTTATTATGAAAAAAAAAAATCAACTTTTTTACATACACTTCAAACAGGTAGAAAGTAGAAAAATACGAAGAGTTAAAGCTACTTCAAGAATGGAAGACCATGAAATTACCATTTTTCATTTTGATTATGAAAAGGTTTTAGCAGAAAAAAAAAAGCAAGAAAAAGGAAAAAGAGCGTTCATTTTTTGCTAGGAAAAGTCGATTTAATAAAAAGAAAAACAAGAAATAAAATGATCCAGAAACTGGGAGGGTGGTGGGTCCCCCACCCAATTGGATTTGAGATGACGGAAATCGCCCGCGTAGCCGTTGATAGAAAGAGAACCCAACCTCACCGGATAAGCGAGAGAGAGAGAAAACGAAAGAGATGGCCATCATCGCACTGAAGCCATCCTTGACCTCCTTCTTCGCCGGAAGCAGCGCCACTCCTTGTCTCCTCCAACCGCCGTCCTCCTCGTCTCGTTTCCTCACCAAAGCCTCTTCGTCCTCTGCTTCCTCTTCGTCTTCGCCGGAGCAGCAGCCAGCTTCAGCTTCAGCTCCCGTCAGCCGCAGACAGTTCGCGACGCTCACGTCCCTGTCGTTAGCCGCTCCTCTCGTCGCTCACCCCGCGGCGAGGGCGGACGACGACGGCCTTTCCGAGTGGGAGAGGGTGTACTTGCCGATCGACCCCGGCGTCGTCCTCCTCGACATCGCTTTCGTCCCCGACGACTTGAGCCACGGTATGGCGAAATGCTTCTTCGTTTTTGCGTCTGTTCTGTATGAATTGCGGTTTCATCCTCCGTGGTGCTCTGAGATGGTCGGTTTGATATCCAAAAAGTGCTCAGCAACAGTCGGACGAGTGGGGAATGTTGTAATTGTGAATCGTAAGTGATAGGTGTCCTGCTGACGAGAATTTTATGCAATGGAGAGATTCCGTTTGCCCATCGTGGAAAATATAAGTTGGTTTGGTCGTAACGGGAAATGTAACTGGAAGCTTGTTGAGAACAGCAGGAGCTACATTGTGCTTCTAAAATATTTTTCCTGTTTGATCTCTGTTTACCTTTATTGAAGGATTGGGCAACTTAGGTGATGTATGTGTGAGCCGCTCAATTTTATGTACTGATTCCGTTTGTCGCCCGATGTGATGTTTAGGTTTTCTTCTGGGGACGAGGCAGACCATTTTGGAAACAAAAGATGGCGGAAGCACTTGGGTTGCACGTTCAATACCTTCGGCAGAAGATGAGGATTTCAACTACAGGTTTAATTCCATTAGCTTCAAGGGGAAAGAAGGATGGATTGTTGGAAAGCCTGCTATACTTTTGTACACCTCAGATGCCGGAGATACCTGGGAGAGAATACCATTGAGCAATCAACTCCCTGGAGACATTGTACGAGCTCCTATTGTTTGAACTGCTCCTTTAGAGAGTCTGCTTTATGATCCACCTCTATCGTGAAGATAATGATATTGTCGTCGATCATGATGTCTAAACTCCAGGTATACATCAAGGCAACTGGAGAAAAAAGTGCTGAGATGGTGACGGACCAAGGGGCAATATATATCACCTCGAACAGAGGCTATAACTGGAGAGCTGCGGTTCAAGAGACTGTTTCAGCCACCCTGAATAGGTCAGCTTCCACTCAAAAGATAGCTTGATGATTGCTTTGCAGAGCCCTCTTTGACAAAACTAATGAAACATCAAAGCTTGTCCATATGGTTGTAATATTCGCCTCCCCTGTACAAGTGTCATGATGCTTTAAGAGAAATGCCCAACTCCTGATTTAGATATGCTTGTTTTAACACGTCAAAATCTTTGAGAATTCTTCCCTGCATGAAGAATTGTTATAACTTCATGGTCAGTGCAATTGCTTGATACATCAATAATTAAGTTCGCCATTGCTTGCAGTATGGTTATTCCGCTTCAAGAAATTAGATTTTCTCTCATTCTATTTATGTCACAAACTGTTTTAATTAATCATTGATTAGTCTTAGTGCCATACTTTTGTTGTGATTGCAACCAAATTTTTGTTGGTTGGATAAGCGAGATGTTTCCATAAAATATTTTCTGTGTATCACTTCCTGCACAACCACATTCTTCTTAGTTTGCAAGATGTTTCTATAAAGTATTTTATATGTGTATGAGTTCCTTGCAACCACATGCTTGTTAGTTTGTAAGTCAGTGTTTACTGGGAAGGAATAGAAATTATTGCTTGTAGTAGAGCCACATGTCTAGTTGTTCTTGGAGAAGCAAATTCTACTAGCTTGAAATTTCTGCCTCCTATAGATAACAGTCATTTGTAGTCATAACGACTACTTTGGTTTGTAGCGGTTCTGAAGCAAAGCTTGTACTAACTTTGTTCTTTGATCCAGATAGAATTTGTAAAAAATTTCAGTCTACCAAGTTAACCTCATTGGTGAAGAAAGTTACATAATTTGTTGAATATGCAGAACAGTTTCCAGTGGGATCAGTGGCGCGAGTTACTATACTGGAACTTTTAACACGGTTAACCGGTCACCTCAGGGAAGCTATGTTGCTGTCTCCAGCCGCGGTAATTTCTACCTGACTTGGGAGCCTGGGCAGGTACTTTTCTGGTTTTGTTTCTGCGTATGATTAGGCCAATTTATTGTGGACAATGTCGATGAGACTATGTTTAGCAATGCTTAACCAGGATGCCATAAGGGCAATCGTTGGCCAGACACTTTTTTGATCCTTTTCTTCATAACTAAGAATTAAGGAATGTTCCTCTATCGAAATGTATGCTGTACTTGGTAAGTTCTTTATTGCAACCAGTATCTCTCGTCAGGAAAGGTCTTCATTGACAGCAAATTGATTGCTCAGGATGCATGTGTACGGTCCTCATCACATGTAAAGATGTATATCAGTGTCCAATATCTCTACCTTACAAAAACCTTTTGCCTAGTTTAGAGTTCTTTGCAACCATAGGCATAAATGTTTGTGTTTTATCAAGATGCTTAATTTTGAAAGATTAAAGGGATCTTAGCAGACCAAAAGACTGCTGTTTTCATAGAAGGTATGGAAGAAAGATGCCAAATTGTGAATAGCTTGCCAATTACTTAGTTCTGGAGGAGATTGACAACATTTCTGCCTCTTATTTAATTCATGATGCTTTCATGATTTGCACTTGTCGTACATGTGTCATTCATCTTGGAACCCCTTGTACCTCTGTTAAGCACTGAAGTTGTAACATATATGACCCCTCCCTAATTATCGATCTCTTGTGCTGCCTAGTGAGATTTTTATCATAAGATTGATTGAGATAATAACAAGCCATCAAGGGGTTTCATTGTTGGTTGAGGAAGCATTCTGCTGGAAGTCACTGATCTAACGCTGACTTTTTTTAGACCTATTGGCATGAGATATGCTCGCTGCATAGGAAATAGAGAGGTAGAGCAGGTTGCCATTGGCCATTTGAAAACTGATAAGATGTTTTCAATCCGTTGATATATCTGGAGAGCATGCCGCAACAAAAGGATGGCACAGATGCATGATACGCCAGCTGAGCGGGTTTTAACTAGAGAAAAAAGATAGCTAGCTGCCCTAGGCTGCATACATGTATTTTTTGCCTACACTGGGATTTGATCCCTGTAGAGGCCCTGAAACACACCCCACCCTACAAACAGGACCGAATGCCTCTTAGCCCTTAGGCAATATGTATGCAGGATATAGGCGGTGATACTATGGCAGGGTCGAGCTTGTTAATTTTTTGGTTGGTGTAATCATCCAGCGAGGTCTATATTCCCGAGTCTTCTCAATGCACTCAAAGATGCCAGAACTGATGCTTTATAGATTTACTACTGGTATATAGAAATGATGGCCTATTGAGAAAAGTATGCAGAATTGATTAAATCCAGGTTGGACAAACTAAAAGAATGGAAGCTCCTCAACATAACTGGTGAGCATGGCCAAAAAGCATGTCTGGCAGTAATGCTAATGTTGAGGATGGCCTACATAACTGTGGATACGAATTCCCTGCTGGCAAACCTGTTAAATGCTGTGGTTTTCTAGCTAACAACAAGGGTGTCTCCATCACCGCAAAAACTGTATTATCCATGTAGAATCACTTCCTGAAGTTTTGTTTAGTGTTACCTTGCACTTGCTAGTTTAGTATTGCATTACACTTTAGAAAGTTGAAATCATATATCTTTTCATTTATCATTTGTGGAGTAGCTTTGTGTTGGTGTTACATTGATTCCTGTTGAACCTTGAGATCATTGCTTACTTTTTATTTTTTTGGTTGAAAGAGATCGTTGCTTACTCCATTACATGGTTTTCAGCCATTCTGGCAACCCCATAATAGGGCAGTTGCAAGAAGAATTCAAAACATGGGATGGAGGGCAGATGGTGGTCTTTGGCTACTTGTTCGTGGCGGCGGACTTTTTCTCAGCAAAGGCACTGGAGTGAGTTAATGAAAGAATGTTATGGGCTCCAAATGAAATATATGTTGTGAAAGAATGTTATGGGCTCCAAATGAAATATATGTTATTAGCAAACTATTGAGTCTTTGGCATAGTGTATATGCTGTAGTATCAATTTCGTTGAGAGGAAAAAGAAAATGTTTGGTTTCTTTAATTTGATTTCATGTTTACTCTCAGATCACGGAGGACTTCGAAGAGGTCTCTGTACAAAGTCGCGGTTTTGGAATTCTTGATGTTGGCTACCGTTCCCCAGTAATGTTATGCATTTTATTAAAGTCATCTTGCTGCATAGTTACATCTGTCCTTTCCTTTGCAGGTCGTGCCATTCCTAGATGATTGTGGTTCGATTTAGAACATGTAGATGTTTACTTTCTCCGCATGTGTTAATGAAGTTACTTCTCATATGCAAAGATCAAGGCTATTAATCTACAATATTTGCTACAAAGGACATGCATCATAGTACTTAAGTACACATAAGTTGTCTAAGGTGATGCTTATGCGCTATTCTTCACATTCTCCGGTTCATATACCCACCTATAATGTGTACTAATATGCAATGCAACCAAATTATCATAGTAAATATACAAAATATAAACATTAAATAGTATGTTGTTTAGGCAATATCAACGTGTTGTTGATTTACGACATAAATGTTGCCTGAACCATTGCCTGTTCCATTTGTTCAGGATGTCTTTCTGGTACTAAAATAACACGTAAGTCTTGTGGTAATTAGACATTTAAATGAAAAGAAATACTGTACTTGAATGGAAATTACCGTCTAGGAATCAGATGCTAATCTCATTCTACTATCTTAAAAAAAAAAAAAAGCTGTTGATCACACTGTTGACATGAAATAACTCCTTGAAGATACTGGTTCAGTGATTCATATTGCCACTCTGATATCACTGTGAAATTATTCAAGTAGTGGAAGCTTTCTTGCATAACAATGATCAATGAGCAAGTTCAAATTTTCATTAGATAGAAATAAACTGTTGAGAAACTTTTCAGAAGTGAACCATTAAAAGGAGAAAACAAGCATCAATATGTGCCTTTTTTCTTTCATTTCTTAGAATGGTTAGGTCTTATGAATTTCCGCCAAAATGTATGGTCTTCCTCATTCACGCATCATCATGTTCCAATCATATTACTGTTGCTGCAGGAAGAGGCTTGGGCAGCAGGGGGGTAGCGGGATTCTGTTGAGAACAACCAATGGTGGAAAGACATGGATCCGTGACAAAGCTGCGGACAACATTGCTGCAAATCTTTACTCAGTAAAGTAAGTTTGTTTATTTTTTACCCAAAAAAAAGTAAGTTTGTCATTTTGTTAGTTTGTTATTTATTAAATATGAATTTTAAAAGACAAAAAACAAAAACAAAAAGTCATCTTCTGATTTGATCTCTCTAAATCTGTTACTCTTAATCTTTATACTTCTCCAGTGTGTTAGCTCTTCCTGTGCTTTCTGTCGGTACTCCATTCCCCGTGCATATGATAAAAGCTCATTAGAGATGGAGTTACTCTCTTAACTCTTTCCTTACATATTTTAATGTTTCTTATGACATGATTTGGCTTTCTGGAAAGACTGCCCCTCAAGTTTAGGTTCTGATATTTCTCCTTTTCAGGTTCATAAATGACAACAAGGGATTTGTCTTGGGTAACGATGGTGTACTCCTCCGGTATTTGGGATAAAGTTGCCTCTTTCTGGGTGCTTCAAAGTTTGAGATGATTTTCTTTCTGAGCAACCAATACATCATCTTCCTGTAAGTAAATAGATTAAGTTCTCTTTATTTAAATGTTCGATTACCTATCTGATTGCGTCCATGCGGCCCATTTGCTTCGTGGTCGGATGACCATTCAAGAGAAGAGACTGCAAACTTTCTTTCAGATGAACAGATACGCTTCACTTCTGTCGTTTTTCTAGTCGTACTTACCAATTTTTATTTCTTAAGGCCTGTATTGTCTTGTACTATTAGCAGTTTTGTAAGCCTATATCTATATGCTTTACATCCTCCATATCTTTGACTACATTCATCAAGCATTTTACTCTTATCGTCATTTTGACAAGTTTGGTGAACATCATCTACTCCGACTCGAACTTTACTAACAGAGCCCCTTGTAGCTGTTCACATCAATCTGGATAAAATACTTTCTTGATGCATTGTAGTCAGAAATGCATTTCTTTTCCCACTTTCAGATAAACATGAATCATATGCAGAGGCTCTTAAGTGGGAAATAAGTGAATCTGAAAACAACTTGGATCGGAGTAATTAATGCTCAAAGTTGTCTGTTGATGGGGTACTCGTCTACTATTATACGTAGTTAACGTCGAACTCGCTCGTGTTCCTCACATGGCACTTAACTGTATGTTTGTGTGTGTTTATATATGGCAGCACGCTTGCTACAATATTTACCTTAGTGCAATTTGACATTCGTCAATATCTCTCTCTTATTAAAGTTAGAATTTTAAAATAGACAAAAGAGAAAGTGTATAAAAATGTTTATCTTTTATTGAGTTTAAAATTGCAGGAAAGAATAAATTGAAGAAAGTATTTTTTTTTTCTCGATTATATTGTACCATCTTCTAATTTCTGTGTTTTACTCAGTGTTTAACAGTTAGAAAATGGATTTTAAGCTAAGTAAAAGATTGTGTACAAATGTTTCAATGCACAGCAATTCTTTTGCAAGTGTAATGGTCCATTTTTAAATTTGGCAACATATTCATGAGCAGGACATTAAACTTGAATGAAGATATTAGTCAATTGGATGAGCTAAATTAAATTATCATTTATCCATGTCCAATTCAAATTGGATTTGGCATTTGTTTAAATGAAAGTAAACTGTGGTCCAAATATGCATTGTCCAATTAATCACAAGGGTTGCTAATTTGATTGACTTCCTCCAAGTGAAGAATTTTGTCCCGTGAGTTTAGAAATTCGAAATGCGAGCGTCCCACAAGAATTTCATATGTCGGATTTGCTTGCTTCGATTTTAGTGCTTGCTCCATATAATTTTCTCTTTGCTGGTTCAAGCAATCGATATATTTGAAAATGATTTTGTAATCAATTGACATCTCTTTTACGGGTTTTCTCTTTTGATCTAGAGTTAGATTTAGTACTCTTCTATTCCATCTAGAATAAATTTGAGATTTATGAGGCGTTTTTTATACTCTTTCAACATATTTGGGTTGTTATTATCTCTATATAGCAATATACGGTGATGGTCTTAGGGACGTCGAATTTAGACCCACACCGCCTTTTAGCAAAGTCGTAGCTCTTGGGGAGGAAAATTTTGGCATGTGCTCATCACTCGATGTTGATGCGAAATTCGGTGATTGGTCGCCGGTTGTGCTTTAATATTACGACATGCCATCTTTGTAAAATGAGCGAGTCTCTGCATATTGTATCAAGTTTGATTTATTTTTCGATTTTATCGACTTTATTATTTTTTTTTTTGTCAAAAGAAAGATGAAAATGAAAATTCCACAAAACAAGTGAATTCGAAAAGTGAATCAACATGGTATAGCTTGCGAAACTCACTTATTCATAGCATCCAAGCACAATCAAAGCCAATCGCCAAATCTCGTGTCATCGTTAGTGTGATTTATACACCGAGCAATCCCTTTCCAAGTAGCTACATCTTTGCCAAAAGGTAGTGCACATCTTGGTTTAGTGTCCCTTGCAACATAACCGTACAAAGACAATAACAACACAAATATATTGAGAAAGTACATAAAATGTCTTGTAAATCCCATATCTATATCTATTAAAATAAAAGAGCAACCAAATATAGTTTTAACCCTATATCGGGAGAGAATAACCGCAAAAAGATAATTCTTGATCACTTTGGATAAGTCAACTACTAAAAGAATATCGAAATCTGGAGCAAGATCCAGCTGGGATACGAGAGTGCAAATTCTTTTGAGGCATTCACACTTCCATCTTCGGGCTTACGTAAGGATGTTGATCACTCATCCACGTTAACGGAAATCTAAGATAGAGGAATGGAGATTTAAAGGACTATGAAAGAGGGTTTTTTTTTTTTTGGGGGAGAGAGGTTCTCCTCGGGAATAGCCGGGAGAGAAGCGGCGCGCCTCGGGAAGCCGGTTTGGTTTAGTTTTTCCAAAGCTTATTAGAGCTCCAAAGCTCCCAGGAAAATGCGTTTGAATCATTCTCATGTGTTTGATAAAAGTTGGCCTTAGAAGCATTTGGTCAAATGCTAAGCTATGATTTTTTTATTCCAAACCTACCCTCACTTATTTTTTTTCAAATTTCAACTTTGCCACTCATTCTTTTGTTATATTATTTTTTAAATAAAAAAATCCAAACCCTAGATTATGGCTACTAATTAGCCAAACTTGCGATCGGCGGCTGAGACCGCCGGGGGTGGGGTGATCCCGGAGAGGCCGTCACCAAGGTCGCGTGAGCCTAGGAGAGTGGTCTCCGGTGGTCACGCGCGACCCGAGTGGTAGCCGTCGAGCATCGCGTGACCCCAAGCGACGGCCGCCGAGCCTCACGGCCTCCGGAGGTATGCCACCGAGCATTGCGTAACCCCTAGAGTGACCCTCGCCGGGGTTGCGCGACCCCCATCGACCCTCACCCGGGCGCAACCCTAGGTGGCCCTTGCCGAGTTTCGCTCGACCCCTAGTGGCCTCGGCCCATAGCCACCGGCGAGCGATCTCGCTAAAGGTATTTGCATTTAAAGGACTTTTTTACCAAATGCCATTTTCATTTCCTCAAAACCCCTAAGCTAAAGGTATTTGCATTTCTCCAAATCTCATTTTCAAAGTTTATCCAAAGCCACCTCAAATTCTTTGCTTGCTTGGTTTGATTTTCATCTTTATCTTAAACTTATGTACCTCTCTTTTAAGTGAGAGGAAAATTTTGTTCACAATGAAAAAGTAATCACAAGGACCAAATACTCCTCTCATTCTCTCTCTCTCTCTCTCTCTCTCTCTAATTAGAAGACCTTTCAATTCATTTTGGGACAGGCGGTCGAGGTTTTAAATTTAATAGAGTTGCTGCCGAGGAGTTCTTGAAAATTAAAGAAATTCGAAATCGCGAAGCCGGGTAGGATATAGGTTATCAAGGACTTCAATCAAAGTTTTGGTCATCACACCTCATCAAAGAGTCTACTTGTGCACATTGTTGTTGAATGATATAATTTTTCCCTTCAGCAAACTGTCTTTATCTAACCCAGAAAATAATAATAAACATTAAATTCGAAACTATACAAAAAAAAAAACGAAATTGGGACAAACTAAATACATCTGCCCTTAATAAATAAACTATATTGGCTTATTTATTCATATGATTACATACAATGCAATCAAGAAAATCACATTGAATAAGTAAATTCATTTTAATTATTTTTTTTAAATGGATATAATGTTCGTGAACTTTAGTTTCTGCGATATAACCTTTTTTTTTTATCTACGAATCAAATACTCGAGTTTAAAGTTGAAAAAACGGATAAAGTGAGAATATATTTCATTATGTTCTTAGGCATTGTAGTTTACTTAATATGATCACGTATTGATAAGTTAGTACTTTTTTTTTTTTCCATACATGAAGTTAATTTGCTACGTGGAAGAGTTTGGACTGCTGTATGATCGAAGACAATACTTCCCCTTCTTTGAATTCTTCCCTCCCGCGCCATCACCTCCTCTGCCGAAGCAGTCGCGTCAAAAGCTCGCCTTAGGTAGCTTGACTCCTCTCTCTCTCTAGATACCTCACCAAAAAATGGTAACTAAATTTTGGCCTAACGAGCCGCTTCGTCGTTGAATTTTCAATTTATTTGACATGGTCATTAAATTTTAATTCATTATTTAACGGCATCCCCGAACTTTTAAATTGTTTAATGTGATCTATGAACTGCATAAAAATGTTCAATATTTTCTCTTAACTTGAATCGATGAAAAAATTACATTGAACATCTCCTTATAGTCCATGGACTTAAATTGAATATGTACAAAAAAAATTAAAGGACCATACTGAATAAATTAAAAGCTCGGGAATGGCATTGCACATTGGATGAAGGGTCATGGATCATATTGGACAAAATAAAAATTCAAGAATGATGTTGCACTTTAGGTCAAAGTTCAAAGTCCATATATGTCATTTTTCCTAAAAAAATGAATTGTGCACGATGGTCTATGATTTAAAAAATATAAAGTCTTTTCTTTTTATCTAATATAGATTGGACATGAACATATATATTTTTGGGTGTGGTTCATACTCCCGACGACAACAAAGCACGTGAGTCCGGCTCCAGTTGAGCGAGGCGGGGTCTAAGGGAGTCGTCTTGGTGTGGGTCTCGAGGAGGCGGCCCTCCCTGGACACCACGGGACTTTTACGATTTTAATCCATAATTCTTCATTAGTAGTTTAAGCTTTAGCTTATGAATAACTATTGTTATACATAATATTTTGCGCTTGTAATTGAGTGATGTAACGAGAGGTGTAAGGTGCTAATTTTAAAAAATAATCTACTTTGGACGTAGTCCCAGGTTTAAGGATGAACTAGAATAAAATATCGTGTCTCAATTTCTCTTTCTCGCTTTACATTTTACTTCAATTTGATTGTGTATCAAATCCTAATAATTTACATAGGTGGGTAGGAGCCGATTCGCGTTTCGCGCGCCGTACTCGCGCCGATACGGAAACACCTTAACGTACTCGTAAAATGTTTTCGACTATAATGTGCTCGATTCAGATTGGTTTCGAGTCAAGTTGAGTCACGTTCGATTCGTAAAATTTCACAATAAATTCGTGTCGGATCGAAGGCACGGGAGAAGTGTTCAGATATCGATTTCTGTTCACAAATTAATTTCTCTACTCCATAAGAGCAGTAAAATTAAGTATCTCTAAAACTAAATATTTATATGTGGACCGTGGGAACCCGAACAGTAGACAACGAGACACTCGAAAACCTCGCCGCCGCTCGAAAGCAGCCGCGCATCGTCAGACGAGAGGAGTCAAGAGTCGGACCCAAAAGAACCACCTTGCGCAATTGCACTTGCAATGCATGCGTTAATTCTTAGTTCTTACGCATTTTATTTCCCTCTTTTTCTTTTCTTTTCACAAATCGGCAGAGATATGAATGAAATCGCAATAGGATAACTTAATTCATGTGCGTTGAAATTTCATGGGGTCTATTTATCTTTTCGCTTTTTTTTTTTTTATAATTTCTGGCAAAAAACCTGAGGCGGCCATTATCGAATAAATAAACCAAATGGATAATGATATAAATGATCCGAAACTTCAATGTGCTATTTTCTGAAGTTTTAATGTGTTTAATATAGTTCTTAAACTTTACCCGTACGTGCAATATGGTTTCGAACTTTTTGTACATGCTCAATTTAATTCCCGAACTATATGAGTATGTTCAATGCTATGCTTTCATTAATTCAAGTTTAGGGATAAACTCGAATATTTTCATGTAATTCAGTGACTAAATTGTATATTAATTAGAGTTCAAGGATCACGTTACGCATTGGACTAAAGCTCGAGACCACTTTGAACAAATTAGAAGTTCAAGAACAATATCGCATATTATGCCAAAGGTTATGGACTATTTTTGCCATTTTCCCCAAACCATACCCAACAGATTATAAGATGGCAAGCCAATTTCTCAAATTTGTCTCCCTTGGATTAAACACCTTTTCCTCATAAGGTATCCCACAAAAGGCCATTCGTTTACCACTTTAATTTTGTGTCGAGTTTTATATGATCCGAATATAATTTCACATTCTCAAAGTCAAAAGGCCAACCCATTCGGATCGTGGCTTTGCCGCTCCACAGGTCTGACCCAAAAGGAATATTCATATGCATAAGCCTGACTGTCGAGCTAAATATTTGAAATGATTCTGAAATCGTTCTAGGGCATTAACTCAGCAACTAACCGTTGAAACATCCAGTAAGTTCATAAGCAAAACATTCACTTTTTAAAAAAGAAAAATCAATTAAGAGTTAACACTAGGAAAAACTTCAAATTAGTACACGGGCGATAAATTTACCATAAACTAATTCTTTGACAAAAAAAATGCACCAATTGGTACACGTATAACAAATTTATCTCAAATTTAATTTTTGATTACAAACTGGTACATTTGTGATAAATTTACTCTCCATTAGTTTCCTTTAAATTGGATCAATACTATGAAAAACCCTAAACCGATACATATGTGACAAACGAAGAATAAATATATCAAACCGGTACACCGTCATCTAACTCAAAGAATTTAGCGGTAAAATTCAATGGAAACTAACGGAGGATAAATTTATTACATGTTACCAATTTGAGATTTTTGGTAGTGAGAATCATTTATTACAGGTGTATCGGTTTGAGATTTTTCGTATTATTAACCCGAAAGTTAAGTATTTTATTTAGGGAGAAAATAATTGTGCGAGAAAAATTTTCACTTTTCTTTTATCACCCTAACAAAGTACTTCTTAATATTTTGACTATTTTACAAGTAAATCCTAGAAAATCTTTTTCATATATATATATATATATATTCCTATCTTTCGAAAAGCATTCAACGATTTTCGTTTTTTCCCCTAAATTGGAGGAGAAGGCACAGCAGAGATAGAGGGAGAGACCTCTCGATTTCAACTGTTCAGTTTAGCCCGCAATCTATGGAGCCAAAGTGAAAACCGAAGATTATCATCTTCACCCCCTCTCTCTCTCTCTCTCTCTCTCTCTCTCTCTCCACCTTGTGCTCCGATCTAGGGTTTCCATCTTCCCCGTTTTTGACATTGTCTCCGCTCTGCACCATTCGTGAAGCTTTTCTGCTCCTTTTCCTCTTTCCTCCGGCTTTGGAGCTCTTTGATTCGTGATTGTTTTGGATGGTATCGGATGGCCAAAGAGAGGCGACACGGGAATCATGCGGATCGCGACGCGTTCCTGTTCTCCGACGGCGGTAACGCCACGGATCGGATGGCCGGCAATGGCGACGACGTCCTCCTCTTCGGCGGCCACGGTCACGAGAACGATTTGTACGGTCGAGACGGCGATTCGCCGGCGATGAGGCTGTATCCGGTCTCGCCGGGATCGCCCTCACAGCTGGCTTCGTCGTCCTCGTCCGGTGCTATCGAGCATCCGGTTTCCAAATTCGACACTCTCGCCGGTGTCGCCATCAGATACGGTGTTGAGGTACAGATGCTAATGTTTTCGTTTAAGTTCCTCTCATAATAGACGTGCCTACGCTAACGTATATGGAATGATATATACGAGCGTCAGAAGGGCCGATTATTGTTGGATCAAAATACTTGAGCTTAGAGTTGATTCTGATCCTGATCCTGATCCTGATTTCATGGATTATGCAATGCGCTTAGAACACCTGATATCCGGTTTAGTTAACAATTCTTCTGTTACATTTCCCTGAAGTAGCTTTTGAGGGTGATGAACGGGTGGAAATGTTAAGAAATAATGACTTCCAACGTTTATAAGCATGAAATTTTCTTATTGTCAAGTGAGAGGATAAAAATGGCAAGGATACCCAAGAGGTGAGAACAGGATCATCGGTAACGAACTTATCGCTTGGACTAGTTTGGCTAGATTAATGTTTTGATGGTCCTCCTTTTATTCAATTTCTCATAGCTCACGTATCGTTTAACACCTCAATCAAGAGGATGTACACTTGCAAACCTACACATACATTGAGAGAGAAAGAGAGAGATATGTCCAGACTATTTTATCCTGAGTTTATGTGCATTACATCCTTATCATGGAATATGTCCCTTTCGATTTTCCTTCTGTTACCCAAATTGTGGTCACTTATGAAGGGTACGCTTCTTCATTGATACCTTCAGGTGGCTGACATAAGACGATTGAATGGCCTAACCACAGATATTCAGATGTTTGCTCTCAAGTCACTCCAAATTCCTCTGCCGGGAAGGCATCCTCCCTCTACATGTTTGTCAAATGGTTCAGATACTCCGGGGTATATATTCCTTTGTTTTCCTTATATTGCTGCTATTATAGTTGCTTGATTTACATCATAGTACAGACTATGCGGACGTCCAGTCCCTTCTATTTTCTGTGTACAACTCACTGCAGTTAGAAGATAAGGCAATCAGAGGTAATTCTTGAAGGATTAACATTAGTTTAAGTTAAGGTTGTAGTTACTGTTACAAGGAAACTTGTGAGACAACCATTTGCAAGTGAAAGGCAAGGCGCAATTAAGTGATGTCCATATAGATCTTGTTCTTATGACTGACCAGCCATAGTGGCGGATAGGTCTTTTCAAACAAAAATATATTGAATCCTCTGGGATTACTTTGGATTTCTTACTATTATTATCTGGATCTCTATGTTAGTGGTTTGTACCTAAACCATCTCATAATGTAAAAGATAGACAGGTTCCAGTAGTAATGTAGGTATCGGGTGTTTCATGGAAGAAGAAAGCTAGTTTTAGATTAAGAAAGGATAAAATTTTGGTAAGAAATCCAAATTACCATATTTGTTGTGTGGAATTGGAGTAAGCCAGATTCTGATTGGCATGACCCATTTGGTCCCGAATTAAGTCAACAACTTACGAACGAAAATTGATGTCTACTGTGTTGTGTCCAAAAAACTAGTTGCGTGTACTTACCATGGAACTTGTCGAGTTAAATGTTCAGCACGCTCTAATTCTCCGAGCTTAACCCATTTCATTGCTTGGATTAAGGCCATACTAAATTTACTTTTTCCGGTGCAGGTAAAGATAGAGTTAACCTTTGTCTTTATTAGGAAGAACAAGTTAAAATTTCCGGTAAATGTAAAAGTTGTAATTCTTTTTATTTTAAAAGGGAAACTATTTTCAAACTAAAATCGTAGGTTGGCCATATCATCCTTCTGATTGGAGTTTATTTGTGGTATATATGCACAGTAGAAGAAGTCATTGCTCTTTTCTATCACTAGCAACTGTTTTGAATTTTCAATTAAGTGTGAACCTCGTTCATGCTACTTGGTTACCTGTACGATACAGTAGTTCGCATCTTTCTGGTTATACTACTATACGTGGTAAAAATGTGAGATGGTTCATGGGAAAATGTTTATGCTGGAATAACAAAATTTGTTTGACCACGCAATTCTGCATTTTTTGTTTTTAATGCTTGGAGGTTTGAGGAAGGATCCTCTCAACAACCAACATCAAGAGAAAAAAAATGGGAAAAATTATTCCAGCAATAACCTTGAGCCATGGTTGGTCCTTTTTTTGGGTGGTATAAGAGACAAGCAGGTTCACCGCTCTGTTTTCTTACTGCCATAAATTGCTTTGCACGTGAGTTTTCACTGTCTTTTGTTTCTTTTTTTCTACTGGTTTTGCATTTCATATAATTAGTAAGGCCTTTGAGCATATTTTGGTAGGACAAAAAAATGTTGAGAGTTAGAAGTACAATTCGTGTATCTTGTTTCATTTTTCTGTAAAAGTAAGGGACATATAGATATAAATTAACAAGCCATTAGTTGTGACAATTCCTGTGCTGCATAATCTGCGGCATAAAAATCTTAAGGCAGGATGCTTTAGATGATTGTCACAGCTTTAGATGTGATGCAGGGCTTGTTTTACTCAAGGATGTGACTTGGCAGTGTCTTTTGTTCTTCGCCCTTGTAATGTTGTGATAATGTTGTTGGGGCTAGTTGTGGCAGAAGCATGGATTGGGATGAGGAGAGGGAGAACCTATTTTGTAACGGTAGAATTTGGAAGTGCTTCTATTCTGAAGCTAAAAGGAGAGGTTCGGATTTCTTCTTGTGATCAGAAATTACAAAGTGTCAATGCACGATTTTCAAGGGCATCAGTAATATAAAAATGTCAATTACATTGTTGGAAAATGGCTCACATTGTCTCCTACGTTGTTTTGGTCTCTGCTGTCCAATGGTGACTGATGACTAGCAGGACTGATGTTCTAACTGATGCTCCTGTGGGCTAATCAGGTGATGCTCAGTCTTAGACGATTCTGCTGATTTTCAAGAAACCATCGACTACATGACTTGATAATGTCTTTTGGTCTGATCTATCTGATGACGTTTAAGGTATCGATGATGAAAGCACATACAGTATATCCACATAGGTATTTGATTGTTTTGCGAGGCTTCCTTCCATTAGGCTGTTGTGGATCATCACACAGTAGCGATCTCATGACTTATCGTACTCATCATAGGCTGTCTGAGGACCCGGATCTGAGCTTGCCATCATAATCCACTTTGGATTGATGGTTACA
The DNA here is from genome assembly GCA_021437795.1 of Rhodamnia rubescens. NCBI lineage: Eukaryota > Viridiplantae > Streptophyta > Magnoliopsida > Myrtales > Myrtaceae > Rhodamnia > Rhodamnia rubescens. The sequence goes on from JAILYA010000021.1 coordinate 1,244,946, forward strand.
TGGTCCTTTCAAACTGTCTTCACTGAAGGCACTCAGTACATTGTCTTCCACAAACCATTAATGTTGAATGGCACGTGATGCTGCAGCGAAAGTGTTCTGTTATAATTTTGGTGAATCTTTGATGGATAATCTGATTAATCAATTAAACTGTTTCTGCAGAGAATTAGAATATGAAGTCTAGTGTTTGATGCCGAGAGCGTCCCAAATTGAATTGCCGCTTTTGATATTAGTTGATTCCAAAGGATGTAAGTCTTTACTTAAGAGGGAACGAAATACTGGTTATACAGTTATATGTAAGCAAAGTCACCAGCTAATGTTTGCTCCGTCCTGACTCATGACATTTGCCCATGTATGCTAGGAATCCAAGGAAGTGTGCAAGTTGATTTTCCTTTCAGTGATGCTCTAAGTGTAACTTTTCTTGGGTTGTGAATCTTGATACATATATTGTCACGAGGAATCACTGTCTTATTATTTTGTGCAGACGGAGCAGCTTCGAGCAGACCCCACCTCGGCAGGGCCATCACAATCTTTTTGAGTCCTTCCACACCCTAAGAATGAAGACTCCTCAGCAGACAGTTTCCCCTGCTATGAGTTCATTACAAGGATATTATGGACTCAAATCAGACGAGAAAGCCACATCTGAAGGTTGTGAGATGGCAGTTTACAGAAAAGGAGGTTCTCATTATTTAGAGGATGGTCCATTTACCAAATCCTCGCCAACTTCTAACCCGTCCTTGAGTCGTCATAGGAAGACCAGGAGTCTAGTGAACACTTTACTTGATGAAAATGGTGAACTTGCCAAGGATGGGGCATTATTTGCAGAGGACAGAGAAGGTGAGTTCGAGAGATGGAATGATAAATTGATCAGAAGGCGTCAGAAGTCAGAAGCGGATTTTTTGTCCAAATCGAACATGCCAGAAATGTTGTTGGAGGATAATAGTGGCGGTGGGTTTTCATCAACATCAAGTAAGGGCTTAGCTCTGAGATCCAAAGCTGCAAGCCGAGCTGCTGTAGCCAGTGATGTAGAAGCAGGCAGTTTGAATCCTATACCGCTAGGGCTAGGGGATTCAGTTGTGGTCGACGGGCTTACTATTGTAAGGAAGTCATCAAGCACATCAAATTTGCAGGATCAGGAAAGCAATGGTAGCTTATCATCCATCTGGCCCACATCTAAGTGGAGTTTGAAGCCAGACTTGCAGGCACTTTCAACTGTTGCCAGAGCAAGACCCATATTTGATGGCTTGCCAAAACCTGGCCGAAGAAACAAAACCGCACTCGATTAATGGCTAATAGAGGTAAATAACTCACTTTTCTGGTTCAGTTCCAATTTTTGCCACGTCTCTACGCACATGAGGGTAAATAGGAGGACAGAGATAAGGATAAGACGTTATACAATACATGCCTAAGGATAAGAAGTTATACAATACATGCCAATACTGCACTGGGTTCGATAGTTGATATATGTATATTGCGCCAAAATGTAGTTAGTTTATCTTCATCAGAGGCATTAACTCTGGATTTATTTAGGTTTACTGTTGTTTTTATGTTGAAGTTGACTTGGACACCGGAATCTGATTGAACTTTTACCGTTCTAATGGTAGAGGTAGATTATGCCATGGTGATTGATGAAACCCTGAGCTCAGTGCTTTTAACTTGGAGTGCTCCTGCTTTCTCGCGCTGTCTGTTCACCCTTCATACTGTTATTTCACTTCCTGTGTACAAAGGTTTAGAAGCACAAGTAAAACGAGATGCATACTGAGAAAACACTAAGTGATGTTCCTAAGTCTGCCACCTGATGGTGATTCGAGCGATAAATTGATGTGCTCTGTGAAATTAATGAAAGTTGCATGCACTAGTCCCGGGCACTATGGGACTGCTTTGCACGATTTATTTCTGCGTGATAATACTAGGGATAATATGAAATGCGGTCATTATCGAATTTCTGTTCAGGCTGGACTTAAAATTGGTCAAATCTCTCGTTGAGTAGTGAATTTTTAGGGACCTCGACTTGCCAGACGATTCTTAAAACCGTTTAGCATTTGAGGAATTTCCTCGGTACTTGCGATGGGAATGAGCCCCCTAAAGACAATAAGAGTTGTTGATGGATAGCTTGGTGAAATTCACCGATCAGCTAACAGTGTGGTAGAACCGACGTTAATGTTTAAGGCAAAACTGAAGACATCCAAAGTTCGGGCAGAAAGCTGAACATCAAGCATTGTCTATCGAGAATGGAGTAAAGGCCAACACAATGACCGGAAGACGCTTATCCTGTCATATTACACGGGCAAAGATTTGGTTTGGAAAAGGTGATTTTCTGAAGGGGAAAAACAAAAGAGAAGCTAGAAATTTTGACAAAATTTTCGGTTCTATACAAAAGATTGGACGAGGTAATATCGGCACATTTCTAAGTATTAAAGTAAAATCCTAGCATTTAAGGGCTTTACCATTTTTCCTTTTCTCAGCTCATACTGTATTCTTCAACCGGAGAAGTTATCGAGCGATCCAAACTTTCCTTTCATCACAATGGAGGCAGACCGCTTGAAGGGGAAACAAAAAGCCTTGAAAAAGGAGAGGACAAAGGAAAATAATCACGTCCCAGGAAGTAGCTATCCCATCCTGTAAGACCAGCAAGAGCTGGCAAGACTAACTACTAAAGAAACTGACTCGTATTCTGAGTACTACTAGCATTGCTTTGGACCGTCGATCTGACGAGTAACATTCATTCGGTCAGCAAACAACAATGTCAAAAATAGATCCCATCCCAAAAGATTCGGCCGAAAGCGGTAAGGTTCAAAAACTGAAAAAGGTTCAAATTCTACATCTGCTTTACATGATCTCTCCATTCCGGTCATGCGCAAGTACCTACTTCAATCCGACAGGAGTAAAGCTAATCCAGAAAATGATAAGATTCCAAAAAGAAAGAAACCAAAGGGAGAAGAAAAACAAGTGAGCGCATAACAAATATTAACTTTTTCCTAGTTATACAGAATCAAAACATGCACCCACCTGAAATGTTTAGAAGTTCCCCAAAAGCTTTACGAATTCAACTTTGAAACTGCCCATATCATTCACAACTCTATATCTTCATAATCAGTGTAAGTGGACATTTTTGTCCAGACTGCAAGCACAAAGCAAAAGAAACGGAGAAAAAAGGGATCATGGCATCATTGTAATAAAAAGCCAGTTGCAGCATCACTCTCAGATTGTGGCATCATTGTAATAAAAGGAAAGAAAAAAAAAAAAATACCATGCACAATGCCAAACAGACAAACAGCATTCAAGCAAGTCGGGATGAAAAATGCTTAAATACAACCAAAACCCCCACCCCCCAAAAAAAACCACAAACGACAAAACAAACATCCATCTGCAACAGCACGCCAGCATGATGTTTGCCTGACTACAAAATTAATTATATCCGATTATAATGCAACACTCAGATACATCCGAGAAAAGAAATAGAAAAACAATTAACAAAGAAATGCCAAAGATGATTAGATCACAGTGCCAGTCATTACATGCGTGCTGCGAGGCAAATCCGAAGATGGAAGCAGTCATAGATGCATATTATCATCATAATTATCATTATGGTAAATAAAAAAATTGACCAATGGAGTTCTCCGCGCTCTTCCTGCTGAGACGAAGTTATCGGCAGAGCTAAAAAAGTCATACCAAGCAGAAAACTGCATCTTTGATCCATCATCTCTTCATCTAACAGGCTACGATTATCATTCTTTTAGGGGGGATAATCCAAGCCATCCACAAATTGAACCAGAGTGAGGTTTGCCTCTTGTCATAGTTAAATACGAGTCTATAGAACATGGAAAAGCAGGATGGGTGGTTTACCAAGATTAGATAGTAGGGTATCACCACGCAATGGTGCGGGAAAATGGAGAGGTGAAGCTCAGGCAGCAAAATGCTGGCTCGAGAAGGCCAAGGAAAAAGAAGGGTCCAGTTCCACGAAGCCATGTGGAAAAGGGTTCAAGACTAGCAATGATGTACGTATCCATGAGCAATACCTTAACCAAATTCCAAGAGGATATACTACTGGCTAAATCACATCTACGAGACGACTAAAAGCATTTGAAAATGTTCGATCATGAAAGCTTCCATGGAGAAATTAAGAAGGAAAGATGAATTGCCAACTATTCTTTTTCATTTCAAAAATTGTTTCTTGTACAGTATACCTGCATAATTACAAGTATTGAGAACAAGATGTACTAACCAAAAAACATGGGCCTATACACGGATTTTCCCAGGATACATTTGGCAGGAAAGACTACAATATACACCGTCCTGCAAGTCTCAACATCCTTCAACACTGCATTTGAGTGGTTGAAGAAGTACCTCAATTTGAAGCAGTCCAAATTGTTCAAGTACACGCAACACTGAAATTGGAAAACTAAAACGTAAGATCGGGACATTTTCATGAGTTCATCGATTTTTATTTCACATACAACTCGAGGGAAAATCTGTCCAACTCATCTCATTGGAACTTCACAAAGAATATGGTACATATAAACAAAAGCATAAACAGGTAAGGCACCTGAAAATCATTGGGGGTAGACTGTAGTAGTTTATTTTTTTATCAACATCATTCTGAAAGTCTAAAACAATAGACTCCAGTACAATAGAAAAAGCACATTTTTTAAAAGGAAAAGTTACACCAGAGACTATCCTGGGAAGCCTAGTTGCCTAATTCTACTGCCAAAAAATATCACGACTTTCATAGTGAGTTCTCAGCATTCAATTGCCAAAGTAGTCCAATAAGCATAGATAAAATGGTCTCCACTGAAAGCAATGTTAAGCTTCAGATCTTTGTCCAATTTTTTTCTCCCAAAAGCTGAAAATTTTCGTGCTTGGCATCCAAGGACTCTAACCATAGGACACATTTGAAAAACAGGACCTGAGGCCCAATCTTTTATAGCCATTTCCTTTAAAACTATGAGAGAGAGAGAGAGAGAGAGAGAGAGAGAGAGAGAGAGAGAGGATGTGGAGAAAGAGTGCAGTTCCTATTGGCAATGAGATAGAAAGACCACTTCAATAATGGGACTAGACACGATAACTGTAGCAGAAGCAGATTTCTCTATCAAGTAACTCACCAGGTTATCTGAAAGTTTATTTTCGCATTATTAAGCTGGTCTCCACATATTAAGTGCAGATACGTTTGGTCTACTTTGCATCATGTTAGGACCAGGACCTGCAAAATTAATGAATAAAACAGTCCAGGTAATTATTGGAGCTTAACTGTGATAAAGGTCAAAAAGATTCCCGGGAAATCATAATTCAGCTATCCAAAAACATATAACCACCTGGGGCTGGCGGCGCAGCTAAATGATTGTTAGTTGACGAAAGCTGAAAACCCGCATTATTCATTGGTGGTCTTTCAAAATGAGGCCGAAAGTAACCTGCCATAGTAACATATAGTGAGGTATAAAAACCTGCAGAATGTCTTCTCATTAAACAAACATGTATCTTAATTAACTTGCGATTTCCCAGGAACCCAAGAGACAACTGTTGAGCAAACTTTATTTTCAAGAAGCACATGCGAATGTATAAGACATTTGAAAGTGTGCAAATTGACCATACACGTGAGCATTCAACCAAGTAGTCCACCAACAGACAAGCAGTCACTTGAATTGTCCAAAACACCAAAGTCAGATCAACTTAGGCATCCTCAATCAAACATACAACTAAAGAGAAAATCTGCCTCCATCTAGAGTCCACTCATTTCATCTCATGCATGTATGGAGGACATTCCAGTCTGTCTACACTGTTAACAATAAAAATCTAAAACTAGTCCAGAGAAGAATTAAGAGGAATGAAGAATTAAAAGGCGTACGAGTTATTAAATCGTAAAATAAAAATTCACAAATGGAAGCACTGTTCCATTCCTATATTTCTTAATATCCAATAGTTTTTCTTAAATTACTGGTGAACTTGAAAGACGCCAAAAATTGGGGGTAGAACTAGTTAAACAACAACCCCCTTTGATTTTGAGAGCCAGTAGAATCAATAGAAAGGAGGTTCAAATGAAGACCGAGGAAAAGGAGATGAAAACATTAGACATACATCCCACCAATATAAATTGAAGCAATTACACACACACACACACACACACACATATATATATATATATATATAGAGAGAGAGAGAGAGAGAGAGGAAGAAAGAAAGACTTAAAAAATAAGAAGCTCATATTATACAAATCTTCAAATTTTTAATAAGAATAATATGTGAAAGGGAAGAATACAGAGCATGAAGAAATTTGAACAATTGTGTAACACCAGTTGAAAAATATCAAGTGAAAATTTCATGCTAAACGGGCCGCCTAATACTTGGGTTCCCTTGATAAACATTAAGTCCAAGAGCTCCCCATGCACATGAATAAGGATTCAAACACTTACTAATACAGCCGTGATTAAATAGAGGTACTTATCACGCAAACATAATGTGATGCAATAAAAAACTGTAGTATACCAGTATGTTGCACACAAAATTGTTTAGCACTACAAGAACACTAATAGACATATTAACAATAATCGTACAGTACCTTCTTGAGGATAAACTCCACCCGATCCCGAAGAACCTCTTACTCCATTTATCCAAGGACCATTCTGATTATCGGCATTAAATTCAACATTGTTCGTTCTCCATGGTTCATCAGCGCCAAATCGCCTCCCACTCTCAGGGGGCGGCAAAGCAAATTGGTGAGGGTATGGGTGCTGAGGATGTTGATGAATGGGTGGGTTTGCATATGAATAATGAGTTGCCCCAGTTTGAGGTGGCACAGCATGCAAGGGTCTTTGAGCATAAGGCCTACTTCCCTGTTGAAACAGTTGATTGGCTTGAGAAGCTTGAGGATTTAGATACAAATCACCATGCCCATAATCCGGCAGCCTTGAAGCATTAAATCCAGATGATTCTTGACAGCTGCCACCAGCTGAAGCAAAGTAAGATGATTGCTGCTTTGCTAAGTCACCCTTTGCAGAAGCATCATGAGGAAGCCCATGAAGATTATTTGCAGTCATTTGCACTGACTGATTCCCCTGCAATATAGAAGTGTGAGTCCAAAGGTGAACTCTAATAAAACACTGAGAAATGACAGCAACAAAATAAACAAGCTTACAGTAGGGGGAGCACAATATTCAGGAGGAAGAGGTGGTTGATATGCCAAATGTGGTGAAGAATGGAATGACGATGGTAGCGACACGAGTGACGGAGATGGAAGTGAATGGTGAGGTGGCATTGGAGTTTGGGTTACCAATATAGGAGGAGGCCCCAAGGGAGGTGCTGGAGGAAGAGGTAACTGTGGCGGGAGAGATGGCCGAGATGGAGGTGGTGGTGGTGGAGGCGGAGAGGGGGATAGCGGCGGCGGTGGAGGAAGCGGAGGAGGAGAAGATGGCAAAGGAGGAGGTGGAGGAGGAGACTCAAGTGGCAGTGGCGGCGAGCCCTCTGAAAGAGAGGTGAACTCAACAGAATTGCTGGGCTCAGGCTCCTGTGATTCCATTTCAACACCATGCCGGATCCAGAATTTTTCTTCCCTAGGGGGCCCTGAAACATCCTCCATTTCAAGCTCACCATCCACATCCTCTAAGATGCAATGTCTCCTGTCATTTGGAGTAACTTCATATGTTCTTTGCTCTGCCGATCCAAGGGTGGACTCAACTGGTGATGCATCAATTGTTTCTTTACAAGGAATGCTAGGAAAATCTTCATGCTCTTCTTGCTCATTCATCATCATCATCTTCAAATATACGAGACGGTAGAAAACCAGGCAACTGAAATGTAGCATTGCTGGCAAAAAGAGAGAGTCAAATGATTTTCGATAATAGAAGGTGAAGGTTTGAAAACCAAAAAACCAATAAAAACACTGGCACAGTAGCTCACAAACTTCAGAAGTAAAACAGCATGTGTTAATAAATGTCTATATCAATACTCTACATGCATTGCATTCAAGCTATGAGATCAGGCACTATACAGGCACTATACATGTGAAAGAAACAGTATATTCGAATAGAGTTCAATTAGCAACCAAAGAGACAGAAATATAATTACCAAAAAAATTAACAGTAACAACTACTACCCTAAGAAAGCCAACCCAAAAGCTTAAGCTGATAGGTAGAGGGAGACCACATGAATATAAAGAGCATTTACGTCACATTGTCAAACTGAGATAATACTTCAACAACCCTTTCTCACGTGCAAGCCGGATTACGAGCAGCACGTGAAATTTTGACTACGCACGTTCACATGGAATTTTGACCAAGCACATTCGCAAAAGGGATAACATTAGCTTTGATAACATGTTAGCAAGTCCAATCCAAAAGCTTAAGCTAATAGGTGGAGGGAGACCACATGAACACAAAGAGCATTTAAGACCCGTTGTCAAGATATATGTGGGATAATACTTCAACAGCTACATATTCTAAGAGTCCGGTAGAGAGTATTGTCAAACATACAGACACCAATAACACCCGATGTTTTGATGAATTTCAGCAATCAAAAGAAACTAAGTTTTATGACTTCCCGGCGATCTTTAAGATTTCATTCACACCTGAGTATTGCTTGATAGATCACATGTCTATCCATATGGTGAAGGGTTCCTTCGCTGCAGAAGATTCTAATTCAAACAAATGGTACCCCATTATCTGATTTATCGGTTGTAATGCTGACCACAATCTTAATGAGCTTAGCATAGACTGATAGTATCCTCACATTATGGACAATGCTCTTTACTGTCGATGCAAGGCAACAGCAACTGGAGTCCAAGGGTAAGAATCTAAATAAAGCAGGATTTGGTGGGGAAAGAGGATGAGTGTGAGAAACTATGACTTGCAGTCTACTGTCCACATCCCACGGCAGGTTAACACGCTTACAAGCAGCGGAAAGTAGTTCAGCTAGTGCCAAGAATAGATTGTAATCTAACCGTATTTAACTTCTTTTTTTTCTTACATAGATAATTCATTTAAGAGGCATCAAAGGGGATAAGCAAGCTATTTACAAATCTAATCATATTCAACTTACATAAACAACTTCAGCTTCAGGAGAATATAGACCATATGTCCTCCCCTTTTCCCAGGCTGAAATCATTTATGGATCTAAGAGGATGTCATGGCCAAATTATGTTTGTTTCTCACTTAGAAGTTATATGGGATTCTGCTAACTGAAACTACAAAACTGGATAAAAAGTCTGCAAACTAAATAACTCATCATTGTCTAGAAATTAGTTATTGCTATAGGCATTAGGCCAGGCTGTAGAGGCAGGAGGCAATTTCCATACACCTTAACCAACATTGTATATCTATGAGAAACGAGAAGTTCAGAACAAGTGATAGCCTCACCTTTTTTCTGCATTCCTGACCACAGTCAGGAAGAATGTAACCCACTGAGGAGAAGTAAGATCTCTAGCCTATATGTCTATTACCAGCATCCTCGAGACTAAACAAAAGATAATTGAAATGATGCTGCATGTCCAGGTCTTAAAGTATAATGCAGATATAACAACAAAAGATAAGTAAAGCAGGAATGCCGAACCTTGACATGAACAAGCCAATGCAGATGGGTGATATCAAGAATTATCCACAAGAACCTAAGCATGCAAATTGCTCATGCCAAACCATCAGATTTCTCACTGTTTTGCTTAGCCCAGCTAGCTTATCTTGAGAATCCATTTGAATCATGGTATCCAAAGAGAAAATAACCTAAATGAAGAAAGACGAGAAGGACGTCACAAACCTCCCATATTCATCTACCATCATGCCTTCCATTTCCCGAATGGGATCGTCCACGGCACGTTCAGCACGAGAAGGACGTTTGTGTGAGGATCCACTAGTTGTTTCATCATTCGAAACTCCAATGTCATCCATGTACTGCCGAAGAATAGATTCAGGCAAGATTTTCCGCTCAAGCCACAAGCGTAAAACCTAATAAGGAGAAAAGATTAGCTTTAGAGAAAAAAACCAAAACTTTAAACTAAACTCCTCCACTGAAATTTAACAAAAAAAGAAACCTTGAGACATTGACGACGGTTTTCCCGAGCAGTAGCTCCAGGTGGAGCAGCAGCTCCAAGAAGACGCGATAAAGCTGCTTGAACAGTGGGAATGTACGATGCTCCTGCAATACCTAAAGTTTGTACAAAACCATGGAATAAATACTCAATTGTCTTGCTGCTTCTGGAAGTCCAGAGTCAATAAATGAAAAATCTGGAGACCAGTCCTCGAATTAATAACCTTGTTCTGGTCAGATTTTACTCTGACAAAAGTATCAATTAGAGCTATAGCTTTTGACCTGTTCTTTTCTTTCTGTTTGGCTAGGAAAAATAGATAGAAATAAAAACGAAAATCACAAACTCTTTGGTCTCCACATCCTTGATGGGAGAGAGGAATAGGTACGAAAACTAGCCGCTTATGTCCGATAATCTTCAAAAATGTTTCTAACCATGCCTCTTACTCATTAGAAAGTCAAAAGCATTTCAGAGATATGCTATTTCGTGCTTTAAGAATTTAGGACCATTCTACCATTCGTTCAGCCAGACCAAAGAAACACCTTCCAAAGTTTAAGTTTTTAAGAAGCTCCTAATTTTCTAGTGATAAAAAAGGAGGTTCCTACTTTATTTCATGCCAAAACAGCTAAAGCAGAGGCCTGACAACCAACCCCCTCCCTCCTTTTTCTCCAAAACAACTCCTCTCCTGGCCTCCAAAAAAGGGAACAATATTCCAAAAAAGAACAAATGGATTTAGCAACATTTGTATACTCACAGATAATTAACTCACCTTTCTGGTTATGTGAACACTGAGTAATAGAATCAACAAGAAAAAACAAGTCCACTCTTCTATGGAAACTAGGCTCACTTTCCAATTTCCGAATAAGAAGCTCCACAACCTGAAAGAAATGATCAAACAAACTCCAGTTTAAAATTCGTTCACAACTCAAATGCAAGGACTTCCATGCAAATCACTGATACAGATATATATATAACATCTCATTGCTCTTCAATATAGGAGACTTAAAACACAAAGGAGTATCGCAAAGGCCAATATTATGCATGCCAAACAATCTATTGACATTAGACAATCTAATAATACAGGTTTCCTTATATACCTAGGTTTTTTTTGTCAGATTATGTACCTATATACCTAGCTTGACTACCAGACATTATAATGACAATATAGCATAACACCCGGAGGGTGGTAAACAAGGACCTCCAATACTTTCATCCATATTGGCCATATAAAAAAGAGTTATTGTCCCGCACTACTACTGGAGACCACCAGCATAATACTAATTATTTCTCACGGTAACATTTAGAAAAAGACTGGAACTCTTTCCTACATTCCAAAACTTTTTGAAACTTCTAAGTTTGTACATGGAGAACAGTAACACCCATGATAACAATTGAAGGCAGCCAAAAATTCATGATATGAGTCAGGCAAATCGACCACTGTGCTTCATATATAAAACTAATGATGCCCATATGAAAACGCCGCTTGATCATATAAGTGTTGGAGAAGTTACAGACTTCAATTGGAATCAACTCTTGTGCAAAAGCTTCCTTCGTAATTCTTCTTAAACATGCTATATGAAGCACCCCATAGTCCTTAACAAAAAGGCCCTTTCTATCCCTGGCCTATCAAACAAACTAAGGAGTAAAATCCAAATGCTTGTCCAAAAACATTTATACAAATCCTTCTGACTCGAAAGTGACAAAGGAAAAGGTCAAGGATCTAGAAGTTCATATTCTAAGCATACAAAGTGATATCAACACATGCCCTTAATTATGCATTTTACATCTTCCCACTAAAGCAAGAGTCTCAGGCCTCTGTCAAAACACAAAACCTGCCCCAAAAAACCAAAAATTATAATCACAAAAACACGCTCGACATAGAATCTCAGACTGCCTTCAAATTGCACAAAATACTCCACCCGGAGAACAACAGGTACCATTTAATAGACTATTTCTACCTTGATCTTGAATGCTAGGGGAGACCTAAATTACCCTGATCTAAATAACATTGACTAATAAAAAATTATCAGATCTTGGGGGCATGACAGAAAGGAGCAAATCAACATAACCAAACTAGAGCTTTTGTCACCTCAACTTTCTGCTAAAAACTCAAAAGAGAATTAATAGTAGCTCCTAAAGCTCAAAAATGAGATTTTTATGGTTCAGTTCAATGGAAGTGTATCAATGAAAATTCGAGGCCTCAACACCAAAGTTTTAGACATCTTCAATTTCGCTCAACAAGATAAGTTCAGATTCAGAAATCATCAAGGTGCCGATGCTTGACGATGAAACACATAAATCCATTCAACTTGCTAAGTTGTGATGCCTCTGGGAATGGATTTATGGAGTCATTGTTGGGCACCAGCACCACGATGAATTCTGAATATCGACTTTTGTTTAACGGTAAAGTGTTATCATTAAAAGGTACCAAGGGGATGCCGACCCATGTACAACAGAGCAAGTTTAACTTTATAGGCAAACCCGCATTAATCAAAATTAATAGCCATTCTGAAAATTCTTCAGTATCGTACAATATTATCAAGTAAGCCACCAAAACACACGTTGCTCTCATAACACTAGAAAAATGATTACTTTTGAGAAACAGCATCACAACAAGATGGAAGGAAAGCATATGCATGTTGTCAATATTTCCACATGAAAGCCATAACTTTGCACACGTGGTTTATAAATAGCAACTCATAAAGGTTGTTCCACCAAAAGACATACCTCATGGGCAATTCCATACTTGGCACAATCGATTGCAAGCCGAGTTGCACGTCCAATGCTTTCTTTAGTCCTCGATAAGGTCTCTATCATACCTTCAAAAGCATCACGTGCAACAGCTGCCTCAGTATCACCACTCAGTGAGCCTAAAGGATGCCTTTGCACAGAACTAACTCTTCTATCTTCTGTATCTTCATTATCAATTTGATTCTGTGATCCATGAAGAGGAACATGGGTAGATGGAGAAGTCAAACTCTTCTGATTATTCAATCCCCGTGGTTCTGATGACATCAAGTTGCTGGAGGCAGACATAAAATGCTGAACAGCAGAGGGACTAGGGCTTGGCCTTTGTGCATCAGGGTGAGCAAAAATAGAGAAACTAGCGTTGGCAAAAGAGACATTCTGTGAATGAGCTTGTCTTCGTTTTGCCTGAGCAGCAGCAATAAGATGCTTCATAGACGTAGCAGACTCAGCAGTCCTGACATCGCTAAGCAAAGTAGAGTCATCAAATAATACGACCTTTAGTTATCCCTACAAGTAATGCAAAGTAGAGTCATAAAAAATTTCTTACCTTTCATCTTGCAGACCATTCCACTCAGTGCCACTATCAGCCAGAGAGAATGAGTCACCTGTCCTTGCGTTTGCTCTGGGAGTACTCTTCAACCTTTCTGCAGAGGTAGCTGCCCTATTTCTGTGAGATGTAGGATGATTTTGGGAACTTCTTGACAAATCAGAGCTCCGTGCTGAATTCGTATCTGGACCAAATGACGCTTGTCTCTGTGGTCCATTATTAGCTAGCTTAACCACATGTTTATTAGGTTTCTGCTGCTCTAGCACTGGTTTGGTAACTGGAAGAATACGGGGAGACTTCTTGGGAGAAATTAAGTTTGCTTCAACATTCTGAGGTGATGTCTGCTCAAATTCTGATTTCGTTGGACTACTAGAGACATGAGCAGATATTTCCGGTTTATATCTCTTCTCAGACACATTTGGCTTATAAGGGGATAAAATCTTCTCATATACCTCCAATGTTTTCTTTTGTTTGCCATCTTCCACTACAGCTACATTTTTAGCATTTTCCTGTGCCGCAGTCGAGCCCCTATGGCGTGCCTCGCGAGCCTTAGTATTACCAAGAATCTTCGATGTAGTCATAACATTCTTGAAAGATCCACCATGAACTGGAGTTTTGGGCTTTTCACCATCCTCTTCTTCATAAAGGCAAACAGCTCTTCGTTTCTTTTGTGCCTTACCAACTGAATTCTCAATGCTTCTAGAAGGCACATTATTTTTTTATTAGAGCGCGACGCTTTTCCTCTTTTTCATCAATGCTTGAATTAGCAGAATCAGACATAGCTTCCAATGCCCTGCGACGCCGCTTTGTCAGGGGTAGGACAGTTTCATCGCCAGAGCTGCCAGATCGTACAATACCTACTTCCCCTTTCGAGATTAAGTTGCCTTCTCTCGCATGCAGCACAAAATTTTTATCCTCAAACTGTTTAATTGCTTTTTCACTATAAACATTAGGACTTGAAGAAGTTTTGTCCATGCTTTTTCTGAAATGTACCTTGGCATCCAACCCCGTCTCTTCATGCTTCAAATCTTTGTGATGATGTAGAGCACCATTAAACCCCGAAATAGGTTTTCCGAGTGCAAGCACAATCTGCTTATCCCCCAATAGCACACTCTCATCCTCATCCTCAGAGTTTGTCTCGACATCTGATTCGCCATCTGCTTCCTCAAAATTTTTGTCCATTTTTTTTATTTTTTGGCCTTCCTCAGAACAGGCGCACTCAAGTCTAGTTTCCCAGCATCCAAGGAAAATCCTTCTCTAATGCCACTGGAGATCCCTTTTCCTTTGGTTTGACCTTTAAGTTGCTCAAGATGACTTGCACCACCAGAGTAGCCAGATTCCTTCATTGATATTACAGTAGTGTGATTAGTTTTACGTTCTTCACTTGCTTTCTTCAATATGTTTGCTGTCCCGCTAGCCCATTCTCCTTTATGCCCATTTGCCAATGCTCCACATCCACCACCAAGCTGCTTTGTGTAACTAACAGAATCTTGATTAGTGGAGAGAGAATGTTCACCTATATTCACCTTTAACTTCTCCTTTGACTGCAGGCCATCCTTTACTTTTTCTTTCTTCCTACGGAAAACCCTAGGAGATGAGTCACCATCATCATGGGATGATGTAGCAGGCTTAACATCATGATGATCACCTTCATGTTGCTCAGGATGACAGGTCGCTAACTTTAAGCTCACACCAAAGCCGTCCTTCTTGCTTGTTTCTTCAATGCTTCCATGTGTATCAGAGCCAATGCTTGCATCAACCTCTGCCCCTTCCTGCTCTAAGCCATCATTAGCATCAACTTCAAACCCCTGGTCAGATGCATCAGTGTCGCCTCTCATACTAGTTGACTGTACTCTCTGCGACTCGTCAAAAGCAGCACATATTTCCTTAACAGCTTGGGCAAAGTACTTGACTGTTTTACCTTGACATCGAGCCGCCAACTTAGTCTTTGTCTCACTAGTGAATATTTGGATATCCACAGGAGCAACAAAAGCTCTGTGACACCAATAAATGAAAAGATGACCAAATTAGAAAATGGTATGTGAAGCAATACAACAAGTCTAGGGTAATTTATTAGACTAAAAATGAATTATGAAACATTGGAAAGAATTAACACTTAGGTTAACTTCACCTGTACGACTTTTATTTTGCAACCATAAAAGTCTAATACAGGTATTTTAAAAGCAATTTAGCTTGATAAAAAGTTATACTGAAAAACTGGAATACCACGTAAAACAACGAGATGCAAAACAAAAAAACCATAAACAGCCGTTTAGGGAAGTGGGGTTTTATTTTGTTGGGTGACCCAAATGCAACTCCCAAAGCCAGCTTTTCCAGCCAACATGACATAAAATCACAATTGTTCCACTAGATTCCAAGTAAAAGGCAAACACAATGTAAGCATGGGAACTTTAATAGTGATCGACAAACTTACAAAGACAAGTGCTTTCATATAAACTTCAGTAGGACAACAATGACAGGATAATTACTGCTACAAAGCATGACACATTTGTTATAGATACCTCTCAGTTTCAGTCCTATTATGCCCAAACCACTAGGATTCAAAGAAGTAACCACCTCGTGAGAGCGTTTTCACGGGGTATTTGCCTATCCATTGATCCTGTCTGTGTGTCCACACCACAAAACAATCGGACTAAAAATTACAAATCCAACTTCATTGCAAAAATAGGAGTGAGTCACACATGCTAAAACATGAAGCCAAGGTGGGCTTCCCAAATTCCAACGATTCGCATTTATGCAAAAGACCTAATAAGATTTTCCCCAAAGTTAAAAAATAAAAGCAAATGGCAAAGCGATCCAAGAGACTTGGTGAAAAAGAAAAACAACTCAAGAGAAAGAAACAACAATTTAAGCAGGTAAAAGGAAGATCAACAAGAAAAAGGGGAAGTCATCTTAAAAAGAGTGACAGAGAAATCTTACCACAGATCCTAAAAAGTTAATCTTGATTTGACATAATACTAATTGCAGTTTTTAAACATCAAATCCAGTGTGTTACTAGATATGATCATCACTAATACAAGTTATTGCAAGTGTAACAGCCTAGCAGGCTCAATCTGTAACCTTTACTTTACACGTCCTATCATCTTTTTACAGTACTCCTTTACAACAGACTATAGCCTATAGAGGAATCGCGTGGAAAAGGAGACAGTTCTTCATTTGAATCTCAAGTGTAAAGACGTATTATGACTCGCACTTTGATCAAATGGGTGACTTCACTCCTCAAGTCGAAAGCTCATAATAATGACTAAGGCTAGAGTACAACCTACTTTTTCTATGGTACATCAAAAGATACTTCTCCTATGGAACAACAGAGATATACTCTAAAAGCAAAAAATCAAAAGCATGGCATAAGGCAAAATGCTAGAAGGAAGAGATTCTAATCAACAAATTGTCCTCTCATTCTTCTGTCTGTGCTACCGTCTGCTTCCTTAGAGAAGAGGGGCATGAAGGACCAGTAGTAGATGAACTGTGCCAGTCTACAAATCAAAATAACCTTAAGGATTACCCAAAAACAAAAGAGAGAGAGCTGCTCATGAACACAATACTTAGTTACTGCATCAAAGGAAGGAAAGTATACAGAAAACTCAATTTAATCCATTAAGCTAACTACTCAGACATAAATAAACAAGTAGCACAAGCAGCTCGTAAACCTTACATTTCTTGTGTTCCGAAAAAATGCACAAAGTGCTTTTTCGGGTCGGGAGTCTGTTGCCAATCCTCTGGCTTGCTAATCTGAAGACACAAAAGCAATTATTATTCACAGAGCAACCACCACACAAAAGATGCAACATCCCACTGAGACGATCAATATAATCAAAGTATCAATACAGTATAAGACTTCAAACAGAAACCATGAAGACCAAAAGCGACATCGGATCTAACTGAATAGGCCAGAGACAAACCTACATCACCAGTGAGACACGAGGTAAAGCACGAAAAACAGGGCTTGAATATGCCAATTCATTTTTGAAAACCCAAAAAGCAAAATTAAACCTCGTTCGCCTCTATTTCCAACTAATCCAAAGAACCCCATCCAGAAAGTTTCGCTTCCAAAGTGCCGGGCAGAAACAGTACATAATGCGAGCAAGTAAAAAATCCAAAAAGACCAGCCTCCCCAATCATAACGGCCGACCACCTATTCACTTCACAACACAAGCAGAATTAAATCAAAACTAAACCATTTTCCAACCACGAGAAAGCAAAAAACTAAAAAAACAAAAACTTGCGCTTGAACACCCAAACAGAACGAAAAAACATGAAATCAAAGGACTACTAAGCAAAAAGCGAGATAAAAAGCGCTAACCTTGGCAGGCCAAGCAGGGTGGCCCTTAACTTTGGCAAGAACGAGATCGCCCAAACTCAACTGACGCTTACTCTTGTCCTTGTTCGGTCCCCTCTTGCGTCCTCCAGCCATAGGCCGCTCGATTGGCCAGCCAAAAACCACAGAATCGGAAACCCTAAAGCCTCTCAATCGAAGTCCGAGCCGATTCCACGCCGCGAACCGAAACGAAAGAGAGGGAGAGGGGAGACTCGGACGCTTCGCCGGAGACACCGCCGGCAGGTGGATTCCGGCGAGGGGAGGGGGCCTAGGTCATGGGCAGAGGAGGCGGGGGACGGGGGCTTCGCCGCATTCGCAATCGAAGCGAGGAACGGTAGGGGAAGAGTGTGACAGAGAGATTGAGGCGGTTAGAGAGAGAGAGAGAGAGAAGGGGGAGAGAGGGAGAGAGAGAGAAGATTTTCTGTGTATTGTGTAAAGACAGAGAAGAGTTTTGGCAAATCGGCAAAGGCTAGTGTGCACTTGTGCAGGATTTGGTTTTGTTGTGTTTTCTCCCTTTTTTTTTTCTTTACCTCAGCTAAACAAGTTTTACTGCAATGGTGAAATGTCATTGATGTGAGGCCGAGCTCACATTACACAAATATATACATACGATGAATTGGGCCAATAATCATTGCAGTAATAGTGACAAGTGATGTAATAAGTCAATTAAAAAGAATTCATTTATTTTTAAATAATGTATGTCCATGTAAATATTTGGATTCTTTCAATGTTTTCGAAGACAAAGATACCCATATAAATAGCATGTCCGAATCCGACATAAAATAAATCGGCAAGTTGCTAAATTTAGGGATAGGCCTCGCCGCCGGCAACTAGAGAGCGCGGTGTTTGCTTAAATGCACGAGCAAAGATTTGCAATATCTCCCATAATGATTGGAATCCTGTTCGTTAGCGATGATATTTTCCAATTTTTGTACTTCATTAAATTGAATCGACAAACTTTAGAGACGTTATGAAAATCTAAACATAATGACTATAGGCTCGCTCAATCTATGATTTCTTCAATCATTGGTCCGTTTAGTTATTTCACGTACTAGTTTGTCGTTTTCATGGAAAAATTAAATCCTAAACTTTTCGCCATGAGCTTACTTAAAAAGCTTCTTAGTTCTCCATTATGTTGAGAAAGTTTTTAACAAGCAATCTCTTTGCTTTAATTTTCCCGTATTTCTTGTTATTTTTATTTAATAGAAATGTGGTTAGATCGTAACTCGTGCTACATTATATATATGGTAATTGCACACTATATATATGGTGTGTTTGTTAAATTATATTTTAAAATGAAGTTGTTAATCCGACAGATCGATAAGACTTATCGGTTATTTTTTACAACACGATCTCCCAAATAATGAGTAATTTATGCAAAACACGAGAATATAGTGTGTGAGTTCTTGACAATACTATTAGAAAAACATTTTTCATTTTAAAATTATGACATTTTAAAATTGAATAAAATAGTTTTCTAAAAGTTGTGGTAAGGTAATACAATCTCTTTAAGTGTTTCAATTATGAGGTACCAAAGTATTAACCATACACATTATAAAAATTAAAACGACTCTTTACAAGGCTGAAATTGCCACAACCAAAAAACTTTATCAAATAACCATAATTTCAAATCTTTCAGGTTTTCACGGAAATTTTACTCTTTTTTTCCCCCAAAAGTAAGGTAGCCTTTTACTCCAAAATAAGAAAATACTATGACCATATTTTTTTTCAAAAAAATCCAAACGAGATAAGCTATTTGGCTTTTATGAAGTTCCTCTCCATTGGTTTAATCCTCATCAATTTGAAAATCTATCTAAGTTGATTTTTATTTTAGCGTCTTTCTTAATTTGAATATTTGACTTAATTTAACTTTCTAATTTGAAATACTCTTTTGGGATATGTTTAATAGAATTCCTAAATTTTATCACAAAAGTGAAAATGATATCTAAAACTTTCAAAAAATACAATTAAGTCATAAAACTTAACAAATTGATATATCGAATTCTTTCGTTAACTCCGTCCAATTCGGCTAAAGAAAAATGTCGACATAATATTTTTATTACTTTCTCTCTCATATATGCAGACCGACATGGCGGAATAAGAAAGATAAGTCCAAAATGATGTCGTCTTGATCCAAAATTGATTTTTAACATAAATATTAATCAAATTAAATTTAAAAAAGGCAACAACATCGAGGGCCCTGTTGGCTCTCGCCAGTTGTTGTCACCTACCATCATCGAAACGGCCGTGATGGTGGGGCGAGGTCGGTTGAGTCGTGCAGGCAACGGTTATTAGTCGGCGACCTTGAATGACGGCAGGCGAGGTCTGTATGCCCTCGCGCTGATTGGGCCCACCGTTGTATGGGGTCCTTCACCTATCGTCGGCCACTTGGTCGAGGCCTAGTTACCTTGGCCGACCCTAGCCCCACCATCACCGACCCTTCCTACGATGGTGGGGGGTGGTGACGAGAACCATTAGCGGCCCCCATTGTTGCTAGCCTTTTATTATTTAATTTTTTTATTTTAATAAAAATTTATGTTAAAAATTAAATTTGAACAACAACATCATTTTGGACTTGATTCTTGCTTTAACCACGTCGGCGTCACGTAAGAGAAATAAAATGATAAAAAATGCCACGTCGGTTTTTTCGTTAGCCAAATTGGATGGAATTAATAGAAGGATTCGATTGCACTAATTTATCAAGTTTTAAGATTTGATTACTATTTTCGAAGGTTTTAAGCCTTTGCACGTTGGTGATTGGGGAGAACATACCTTCCTTTTTTGCCGAAATATTTGTACAATCAGTGTTTTAGTATTAGTACTTGTAAAATTTATGCTCGAAAACTCGTTAACAGAAGACAATTTAAATAACAAAAAGATAATTTGTAAAAGCTTCAAAAATCGCATGCGGTTTTCGCCCGGAATTACTGATACTTTCTAACTGTACAGAGGCGGGTCAAGATTGAGAGATCGAGAGTAGTGATCGGAGACGGTGACGAAGGTGGCGAAGCCGGCGGAGGAAGCCATGAGAGGCAACCGTTCGTCTCGCGATCGCTCGCCACGTGTCAAGGCCAGAGCGGCTTGGCTTCTTTCGATCGCCCACGAGGAAGAGCCTTGTTTCGGGCCCGGGATTCCTCGGAAATTGTCCGCTCAACGCCTCGCTCGCTCTCGTGTTCATCTCTATCTCTTTCCGTTTCGCCCTGCAATTACTGTTTTTGACCCCTGTTTTCCTCGTACTCATAAATTTGTAGCTTTCGTTCTATTGATTATTGGTCGTGTTCAAACGGATTCTGCTGTTTGGAACTCGTGATTTGAACATTAAAGCTGTGATTGACCCAGAAAAGACGCTACATTTCAGGGATATCACTCTTAATTAGGTTTGGAACTTAGTACTCATATAGTTCCTACAATAGGTTTGCGTTGGCCCTCAGCACCTACTGGGCTTGCATTTTGACTGTTACTGATCTGCCTCATTTCAGCGAGGAGAGTTGGGCATGTTGATAAGGATAAGGCATACATGATACGTGGTGTGAACGATACCAGTAATCAGATTGGCCTTCGCCCTGAAGTGGAATTTTAGTTGTGGGAATTCCAAGGATGCATCATGTGCTTATTATGAGAACCTGAGCATTTTCAGCACAGAATGTGGTGCTTTGAATGTGCTTCAAAGGCATTTTTTTATCAACTTTCTCGGTATAGGGTGAAATTTGAGATTTATTTGTTCTTGATTAGTGCAGGTAATGAGTTGTTGACACCTAAATTTTGATTTTTCTATAATAATTTATTTTTGCGTAATAAAACCAGGAATTTTTTTTTAGTTCCTACCAAAAATAATTAGTTTGTCAGTCATATTTAATTTTAGCACTTATGCATTGCATTTGCATTTTTTGTTGGACCAGCGGCAGGTGAATTTAAAGAGGTTGTTCTAAGCTCAATTTATGTGGATTGGACTAAGCCCGCAGTGAAGGAAAATCTGTCAAAGTCCCATATGACCAAGAGTTGTGTTCGCTCTGTACACGAGGTTTTCCTACTCATGCATTTTTATCAACTTTCTCGGTATAGTGTGAAGTTTGAGAGTTACTTGTTTTTGGTTAGTGCAGGTAAGGAGTTTCTAGTCAAATTCACTCTTGCTATTAGATTTAAAGTAGTCAAAAGAAGTGAAGTTTTATGATCTGATGCTGCCAAACTTTCTTGGCACATCGATTTCTCACTGCTATACAAAGCCTGACTGGCAGCTCTTTCCCATGCGACAGCGCCGTGCTCTTGGTGTATTACAAAGCCGCACCTGGTGGGGGTGAATCTTCATGCCTTCCTTGTAACATCGGAGCATCCAATTCCACTGGAGGTGAAAGTTGATGCATCCTGAAGCGATGTGCCGGTTTGGCTCGCCTTTGATCTCACGGAGTTGTGGCTCACTAGTGATTTAGCTTTGGATTTGTTGGAAATAGAGGAGAATGAGGTTTACTTTTGCTTTTCAGGTTTTGAAAAATGAATTGGCATATTCAAGCACTGTTTTTTCGGGCTTTACCTCGTGGCTCACTAGTGATATAGCTTTCTCTCTGGGCTATTCAATTAGATCCGAAGTCGCTTTTCGTATTCATGATTTCTGTTTGAAGTCTGATACTGAGCTGATACTTTGATTATATTGACCATCTCAGGGGGATGTGGTGTGCACATTTTGCGTGATGGTTGCTCTGTGAATGATGATTGCTTTTGTGTCTTCAGATTAGCAAGCCGGAGGATTGGCAACAGACTCCTGATCCGAAAAAGCACTTTGTGCATTTTTTCAGAACATAAGAAATGTAAGCTCTACGAGCTGCTTGTACTACGTGTTTATTTATGTGTTAATATTAATGGCTTTTTTGAGTTCTATGTAGACTTTCCAACCTTTCGTGCAGTAACTAAATATTGTGTTAGTGAGCAGCTCTCTCTCTCTCTCTCTCTCGGGTTGGATTGTTTTTTTTTTTTTTGGGGGTGGGGTGTTAAACCTTAAGGTTATTTTGATTGTGGACTGGCCCAGTTCATCTACTCCCGGTCCCTGATGCCCCTCTTATCTAAAGAAGCAGACACTAGCATAGACAGAAGGATGAGAGGACTTGTTGACTAGAATCTCTTCCTTCTAGCATTTTGCCTTATGCCATGCTTTTGATTTTTTTCTTTTTAAAGTATGTCTCTCTTGTTCCACAGGAAGTATTTTTTCATGTACCATAGAAAAAGCAGGACGTACTGTAGTCTTAGTCATTATTATGAGCTTTCAACTTGAGGAGTGAAGTCACCCATTAGATCAAAGCGCGAGTCATAATTCATCTTTACACTTTAGGTACAAATGAAGAACTGTCTTCTTTTCTATGCAATTCCTCTATAGGCTACATTCTGTTGATAAAGGGATACTGTAACAAGATGAAAGGACATGTAAAGTAAAGGTTACAGATTGAGCCTGCTAGGCTGTTGCAATCACTTTTATTAGTGACGATCATATCTAGTGACACATTGTGGCTTTGATGTTTAGAAACTACAAGTAGTAAAATTCTTGATCTTTGGAAATATTATGTTTATCAAGGTTACCCACCCATGGGTCGCTCAGTTGGTTAGGGCGCACTTGGGATTGTGTGGTTAGGTGCACTGGTCCCAGGTTTGATTCCCCAACTGAGCACCTGTGATTGAAGTGGGGGCCATGGTAGTGGGTTCTTGCTTTCGTCTTCCTCGAGGATTAAAAAAGAAAGCCCGGACACCTCGGTTATAAAAAAAAACAAAAAAGTCTACCAAGGTTAACTTTTTAGTGACCTGTAATAAGATTTCTCCGTCGCCCTTTTTAAGGTGAATCCCCCTTTTCTTATGGATCTTCCTTTTACCTGCTTAAATTGTGGCGTCTTTCTCTAGAGTTGTTCTCTTTTTCTCACCAAGTCTCTTTGATGGCTTTGCCATTTGCTTTTCATTTTTGTTATTTATGATTTTGGATCCTAACCAACTCTCGGGGAAAATCTTTAGTAGGTCTTTTGAATAAAAGCAAACTGTCAGATTTTTGGAAGCTCACATTGGCATCATGTTTTAGCATCTGTGACTTACTCATATTTTTGCTATGAAGTTGGATTTGTAATAGTTAGTCCGGTTGTTTTTTGGGCGTGGACACACATACAGGACCAATGGATAGGCAAATACTCCGTGAGAATGCTCTCGCAAGGTGGTTACTTCGAATCCTAGAAGTTTGAACATAATTGGACTGAAACTGAGAGTTGTCTATAAAAAAGTCATACTTTATATTAGTGATTATTATGTCATTGTTGTTCTACTGAAGTTCATATGAAAGCACTCGTCCTTGTAAATTGGTTAATCAACTATTAATGCGCTTGACATTTACTTGGAATGTAGAGCAGCAATTGTGGTTTTATTTCCTGTTGGCTGGAAAAGCAGGCTTTGGGAGTTGCATTTGGGTCACCCCCCTCCACCTGCCCCCCAAACCAAACGGCCTTTTTTTTTTCCCTCAAGCATCTTGTTGTTTTACGTGGTTTTTGGATCTTTTAGTGTATCTTTTTATCAAGCTAAACTGATCTAAAAAAACCTGTATTAGACTTTAAACGTTTCCAAAATAGAAATGGTACAGGCGAAGTTAACCTAGGTGTTATTGCTTTCCAATGTTCTATAATCCATTTTTGGACCGATAAATTACCCTCGACTTGCTGTTTAGCTTCACATACCATTTTGTAATTGTTAGAAAAAGAAAAGAATGAGAAGCAGATGAATGAATTGTCTAATCCTCTAGGTTGGCGTGCTTTCATATTTATAATAATAAAGAGAGTACATAGTAATACAATGGACATTCCCACATGACAAGTATATAATAATATAATAACTCATAACACCCTTCCTCAAGCTGAGACATAGATATCGACCATGCTCCTTTTACTATGCGAACCTTATTACATATAAAGCGAACTTGCTTTGCCTAGCTAAAGATTTAGTAAACACATATGCTAGCCGATCTCCAAGTATCGAACATGTGAGAGAGTGATACTACTACGCGTAAGTTCCTGTTGAACGAAATGACAATCAATTTCAATGTGCTTTGTTTTCTCATGAAAGACAAGATTTGAAGCAATGTGAATTGCTAAACTACTATCACACCATAACGAAGTAGGACCACTCAACCCATATCCAACCTCATTAAGAAGATGTCTAGTCCACATAATCTCTACAGTGGCTGCAACAATGGCCCGATACTCGCTTCAAAGACTACTCCTCGCCACAATGTCTTGTTTCTTATTCTTCCATGAAACTAAATTGCCACCAACATACAAAGCATATCCAGAGGTAGACCGCCTATCAAGTAGGGCAACCGGCCCAATCAAGCATCGAGTATAACACTCCATGTGAGCATGATCATGAGCAGCAAAAACAATTCCCTTGCTAGGACTACCTCGAAGATATCTCAAAATCCTCAAAACAACATCCCAATGTGGTTGTTTAAGTGCTACCATAAACCGACTAACCACACTAATCGAATATGCAAGATCGGGCCTAGTCATTGTAGTGAGATAATTTAATTTACCAACAACATGCCGGTATCTTTTAGGGTGTTCAAACCACTCACCCTAATCGGGAAAAAGCTTTAATCCCGGCTCCATAGGCGTCGATCGAGATTCTTGCATGTTAAATTCACCTAAAATTTCCAGAACGTACTTACGTTGTGACAAAGAAATACTTCCTTTCGCCAAGCCACTTCAATGCCAAGAAAGTATCTCAAATCACCGAGGTCCTTTGTCTCAAAGTGAGTATGTAAATATCTCTTCGGTTCAAGAATACCCCGCTCATCATCCCCTGTCAAGACAATGTCATCCACATATAAAACCGGGAAAGATACACCCAGTAGTAACACAACGATAGAATCTGCATGATCCTTTTGAGATTGAAGCAAACCAAAAGTCCGAACCACCGAGTTGAATCTATCAAACCATGCTCGAGGAGATTGTTTCAAACCATACAAAGAGCGACGAAGCTTACAAACTTTCCCTCACCGAGTAGCAAACCCGGGGGCTGCTCCATATATCAAACAAGATTACCGTGAAGGAAAGCATTCTTGATATCCAACCGATGAAGAGACCAAGAATGCACGGTTGCAAGGGATAAGAAAAGGTGAATAGAAGCCATTTTTGTAACTAGGGAAAAGGTCTCAAAGTAATCAAGACCATGAGTTTGAGCATAACCCTTAGCAACCAACCGGGCTTTCAAACGAGCAACGGTTCTATCGGGATTGACCTTCACGGTAAACACCCAACGATAGCCAATGACTTGAGCACCGGGAGGAAGATTAACCAAGGACCAAGTCCGATTGCGTTGTAGGGCACTCATTTCCTCTTCCGTGGCCAAACGCCAACCTGCATCTTTGGAGAGCCATGGAAACGGAAGCGGTAGGGAAGTACCATCAATATTAGCCACAAAAGCCGACAAACTCATTGATAAACCTTTGTAGGAATGTGTATAAAGAGGGCGATCCTCGCAGCACGGTAGCTCTTATGAAGAGCAATAGTCGCTTCGACTATATCGGTCTCAATAAGTGAGTCAACTATAGGAGAGAGCGTCTCGGCAGGAGGATCCTCTACGGGAGAGACTAGCTCAAAGGAAAAATTGTCAATGGGGGCATTGTCTAGTGAAGACACTTTGGAGAGATAATTGGACGAGAGACCGTTAGCGGAGAATAGACAAGGACAGGGTCGGAAGATGTGGACTCGGACAATTGCAAGACTGGATAAGACGAACTAGAGCCGATTTGCAGAAAAATAAAGGTGAGACTCTATGAAGGTGACATGACGGGAGGTGAGCATTCTTCCTAAGGTAGGAAAATAACAATGATAACCCTTTGACGCTCGTGAGTAATCAAGGAAAACACATTTGAGTGCACAAGGATCTAGTTTTGATACACCCGAATGATCATCATGGACAAAACAAGTACACTCAAACACTTTAGGGGAAAGAGAAAAGAGACTGCGATCACGAAAGAGGAGCCCATGAGGGGTATTACCTCCAAGAGAAGAAAGAGGCATGCGATTAATAAGATAACATGCGGTTAGAACAACATCCCCCTAGAATTTCGTGGAACATGCATATGCATAAGAAGAGCACGAGCAGTATCCATAAGATGGTGATTCTTCCACTCAGCAACACCATTTTGTTGAGGTGTGCGAGCGCATGAAAGACGATGGTGAATACCATGAGAACGGAGAAATTGGTGGAGATGATTCGACATATATTCCCCCACGTTCGGATTGTGAAGCTTGAATATTATGATGGAATTGAGTGTGGACACAAAAATAAAACTCACGGAACACGTAAAATAACTCGTAACATTCTTTTATTAAGTAGACAAATGATATTCTTGTGAAATCATCGAGAAAGAGAACATAGTAACGATAACCAAAGGCGGACACAATAGGACTAGGTCCCCACACATCGAATGGATCAAGGCAAATGGAGCGGTTGCTTGTTAAGATACACTTAGTGGTAAAGAAACACGACTATGCTTTGCAAGCCGACATGACTCGCAATTTATTGTAGACACCGAACGAAAACAAGAAAACAATGACCGCAACATAGATAGAGAGGGATGTCCCAAACGATAATGAACGTCTAAATCATCTCGTTTCTTTCACTAGCATAGCTGGAATGGAAGCACCTTCCAGGTGGTAGATCCCACCATCGACACTTCCCTTATTGGTAGTCTTCCACGTCGAGAGATCTTGCAAAATACAATAATCAAGGTAGAAAGTAACGGAGCAATTCAAATCCCGTGTGATACGACCAACGGATAACAAATTAAATGGCGTGCCAGGAGTATATAAAACAGAAGATAAGGAGATCTCGTTGGAAGGTCTTGCAACTCCGTGTCTCGAATTGTCAAGGATGACTCGTTCGCAATAGTAATATGGTGTAACGGAGACGAGGACCGATATGCGGTAAGAATACCTCTATTACCCGTCATGTGAGAACCTGCACTTAATCAATAATCCAATCGGCAGAAGGAAGAGCTGCACATGCCGAGGTACGAGAATAATTAGACGATTGTTGTAACCGCACTACTGAGGCAGATGCAGTCCCCCTCCCTAAGGTCCGAAACTCCAAGTAGCGAGTATACTCCTCCGGACTCATTGTGATCACCTTCCGGTCCATAGGCACACTTTCGGACGCAACATGAGCGAGATGTGGTCCGTGATCCGAAACTGCTTGTACAACCTGTAATTTTCGGCAATAGTTGTGAAGATGTCCGATAATACCACAATAATTGCAAGTACGAGTCTCCGACCACGATCAGCGGTGCTACTATGACCTCCCCCTCGGTCACGGCCTCCACCAACACGGCCACCTCCTCTATTCGTATAGAGCAAAGCGCCTATTCACCAACCTCTAAAGGAGCAGATCTAACCTCCTCCCGACTCGCGGTACGAAGAACACGGCAATGAACTTCTCCAAGAGAAGGAACTCGAGTATCCGATAGGATTTGTGATCGAGCAATATCAAACTCAGCTCCTAGCCCATTAAGATAGCGAGGTGACCAGAAATTGATTTCGTTGTTCTTGAAAGGTAGCCCGATTAGATGTAAACGGGACTAATCGATCAAACTCATCAGCAAAGGATTTAAAATCCTCATAATATCCTCTGTAGAGGCCGACCGGCCAGAGTCGGCTTCAACAACCCACGAGACAACATCATAGAGTCGCGAAAAATCATTCGAGAGATGAGTATAAATCCGCAAAAGCATCCCATAACTTCTTAACGATATCGGTATTGCTAACAATGGTCCGAACGTAAATATCCATAGCATTCAACAATTGACTATAAATACGACAATCAATAGTATACCATTCATCATAAGTCCTGGTCATCCTCGCTCGGAGGAAGCCGAGTAAGATCTTTGAGATAACCATTGTCCGTGCAAATTCTTGAAGACATTCTTCTTCCAAAGTGTGTATGTAGTGTAGATCGTCCCGTCAAAACACGTTCGACGAGCTTAGACGAAGTAGATATAAAGGTCGGAGCTTGTGACGGCATCACATCGATCCGGTCACACCCGCATCTATTCATGGCTAATCTAGTTTCACCGGATTCGGTAGTAGCAGCTATTGGAGTCTCTATCTCTGTGTCACTCGGCATGATGATGAGTAATTAATTTAGACACACTAGACTAATCGGAAAATCACAAGCTCCACTCGATTCATGGATTTGATTAGATCTAATCGGATCCGTACATGCAAATCGGATTTGGATAGCCTTCATGAATAAAAGAAAATGATCCTTGATCGGATATGGAAGAAGAGAATGGGCCGACGAGAAAGACAAGCGGTTCGAACGAGTAGATATGAGAGAGAGAGAGAGAGAGAGAGAGAGAGAGAGAGAGAGAGAGAGAGAGAGAGAGAGAGAGAAACAAGTGCTAGATGGTGGCGTTGGCGGTGGCGTTGGCGGTGGCGGCTAGGGTTTAGAGAGAGAGAGAGAGAGAAACTTGATTCCAATCGTTCTAACAAGCATCCATAGGGTATACAAAGACGTACCCGAGCTCGATTCGAGCTTGACGAGTGCCGATGACACCGGTGCGAGTTCTTGATCCAAACCGAGATCGACTGAGACAGTATCGCCATTGTGGATGGGGTTCAATGCAAAACAAGCAACACATTGTGCTTAAAGTAGATTCTAGGTCACATTTGACGCAAAAAGAACATGAATGGGGGATCGAAAACCATGTGACCGAGAGCTTAGGTTTGAAAACGATTCGGGCGACATTTCATCGAGCATGTAGCATGCATGAATAAAACCAATGTTAAATGGCAACCGAGATCCGACGAGCATAGCCGGGGCTAATCGAAGTTCATATTCGACTCTAGGGACATAAAATGATATCGAGATGCATTTGGTTTGGCTTGGTTTTTGTAAAAGATCAAATCGAGCCATGACCCTATTATACGCAAAAATAGAGCACTGAATATGGGAGGTGAGAACCGACCTGTTGGGTAGCACTAGGTTGATGAGATGAGCCTTTGGAGCGTTCCACGATCTATACCGAGTTCGGTGAAGCTTTAGAACCGCCCCGACTCCTTTCCACGATCCGCCCTCGAGATCGACTCCGATTGCTCTGTTTTTTCGAACGCGAGAGCTCCGGCCCGGACACCTCTATCTCTCCTTCTCCTTCTTACTCTTTGTGTTGCTCTCCGTCTCTCGTGTGTATGTGTGAGCAAGAATGGCCGAATCGCCTCCTCTACGCCCAAGCTCTCTCTTCTATCTCACTTTCGTACTTGCCACCTCTCTCTCTCTTCGTACCGATCCCTTCTCTCTCGCTCTAACGTCCTCGTTTTTTTTTTTTATCCCTAGTACACTAGCTGCCATTACCGCATGAGCAAGACAACAAGATGGAGATTTTCTTCAACGTTGTCGAGCGCGAGAGCAAAAAACGAAGATGAAACATGCCAAAATGCGGTCAAAGGGTGATTGTGCGGACCCGGATCCGCCGAGCGGGTCAGTCCAATCCGGCGGATTCGGTTTCAAAAAAATAGCCAAATAGGGGCCCAATTTGACAATTTTTGTTAAATTGAAGTCAAAATTGGATTTCACAGTATGTTGTTCATTGAAAAAGGGTATTTTGGTGAATTTTTGGCTTGAAATTTAATGAAAACCCCAAATTGCATTTAGGATCCAAAAATGATTTTTGCACTTTTCAAAGGTCAAATGATCAAATCAATCTAAACTGAGGCCACCATTGGATTCGAACGATGAAAACTATAGAGCAGAGGTATTTGATTTTTATTGGTAGCCCTAGGAAAAATTTAATTTCACATTTGGTGAAACCGGGGACTAAATTGAAAATAATTTGTGCAATTAAGCCTTTTGAGTCAAAATTGATCAAATTGGAGGAAAAATGAACCCAATTGTACTTCAATGCTTTGGATACCAATGTCACAGCTTATGAGAAGTAGAAATTGAAAATTAAAAGACTAGAAGGAGAATTTTTATGCTCGATTTGGGTTTACATTTGTGAAGGAACATAGTGACCCAAGTATAATTTTTGAAATTTAAAGTGACAAACTTGAAAAGGAAATTGAAATTAAAATTTTGATTATTTTGTGTATTTTTCTGACAACGAATGGTATTTTTATGATTTTTTTGGGTATTTTTATAATCAAATAAATTCGAAAAAATATTAAAAATTATAAAAAATATTTTTTTGTTCAAAATTGGTTCCTAAGGCTAGGCAAAGGCTTTTGAAGTTGATTTTTCAATTTTTATGACTTTTTAGCCATTTTAAAATTAATTTTGAAAATAAAATTGAAATAAAAAATGAATAAAAATTAGGTGTCAACAATTTGTATGCATAAAAAGTGTGCACATATTGGATATGCCGATCATTTTGGTCAAAATAATAGGCTATGTTTGGTTATTTAGATTTCTAATTGGGATATGATTGGATATGATAGGATACGAAATTTATGGATTTTGGCACATCCTATCCACTATTTGGTGGATCGGAGTAACAAAATCGGATATGTTCATATCTTATATTGTTCATTATTCAATATTTATGACATAACAATGTAAATTAATTCGCTGCCGAATCTAATGAGAGAGAAAATATAATCATTCACATTGCGACTATGAAAAGTTTTGCCTATCTAGCTACTTTCTTAAACTTAACATGAATCATAAAAGTACGAAAGAGAAGAAGTTTTGACTCTCTTTTCGCTTTCATAGACTTTTGCCGTAAACTAGAAAGCTAAGAAGGATAATAAGTTTCGATTTTCTCACCATTTTCGTAGAGTTTTATTGTGAATTAAAATCTACAAAAGAGTCATGAAATTTCAACGTACTCTAAAGACACAGTAAGAGAAGGAGATGGAGATGCTAGTGTTTTTTTTTTTATAAAGAAATTTCAATGCCCCTCATTCTTCGAAATTTAGAAAGATCATTTTCAAGTTTGAATATGTTCACTTAAAATCCGGATTCTTTTACTTCATTTTTTTAAAATTTTAAGTCCTTTTTATCATTATTTTTATTCCCTTCCATCATTTCTTAATAAATTTCTTTATTAAGTAATAAACTATACTATTGTACTTAAGTAATGTATAGATACACTAGGTGTGTGTGTATGTATGTATGTATGTATGTATGTATGTATGTATGTATGTATTATAAAGTAGAAAGAAATTTATATGTAAATTAAAATAGAATAAATAAAAATAATTTTTTTTTATTTCGAGTTTTTTTAACATTAGAATTCAAATATAATAAATATAGTTATTATTTTAGTTTTACAATTTAAGAAGTTTCTTATCTAGAAAAATAGTTTTTATACAATGAAGAGAAGAAATCCTATCCACCTCTATCCCACCTCCCCTATGGGATAATTTTATCCAGGCTATATCTCTATTATATCCCACTTTATCCTTTCCTAGGTAGGTACCAAGCACATGATGGGATAAATTTCATTATATCCTAACTTTTATCCTTTTTACCAAACGAAACCTAAATGACCGGCTCAATCTATCCATTTGTCACCTATTGGCTCAAACCCGACTCAAGCTCATTTGTCTCATTCCTTCCGGTGTCAAAATTCGAGCTATTACATATCCGACTGAAGGAAACACTTGAGGTCGATTGATCCCGAAGTTGAGCGTGAGGCCCCAAGCTCATCCCCGAAAGTAGCAAAACTTCCATTGGCGTCGAGGCCAATGGAAGTGATGCGGAGTCGGCGTGGCGGAGGCGCTGGATCAGCCACCGTGCTCAAGGACGCAAGGATGGAAACTTGGCTGCAGAGCCCGTGTGGAAAACACTTTGACTAATTTCCTCCCAGCAACTGGATCTACTCTTTCCTCGACCGTTGATTACATTTGTACCCGAATGGCGTCTTTACGATGGATACACTGCGGATAACATTCTGGCGGGAGGCGAGTCCAACCCAAATCCCATGAAGAAGTACAAGAAGTCATCCAAAACTTATTCACGATTCACCTTTTTGTGTTTTTCACTTTCGCTTTTCAGGGACTTGAAATGTAGACTTTATTGTAGTGCTCACGCGTTATATTTCTAGATCCATGGATTTGGGTGAATTTGTTTTTCTATAATATATCCAATAAATTTTTTAATTAATTTTAAGCATTTATATCTCCTCAGAATATTGGTCAAAGCAAAATATTTTCGTTATTCGTTGATAATGAAAATATTTCAAAATATTTCGAATTTTAAATCAACGATTCAATTTTGCCTTCAGCAGTTTTGAGCCAGGCGAGTTTTTGGGCAAAGCAAAAATTATGTGATTTTTTTTTTTTTTTAAAGGTTCAAAGCTTGGGCATACGTTTCTTACTGTGCTGCGAAAAAGCCTCGTCAGCTTGGGAAAGATCGTGTTTTGGATTTCGAATTGCGTCTTTAATTTGGATTATATGCGGGTAGGTTGTCGTAGATATCGCAACGTAACTTCTATATATACCCTCTAAGCTACGGAGTGACCGTCTATCTCTCTCCTCTCTATTATTGCCTTCTCTGCAAACTTTCCTTGATAAATTCCTAGGCACGTCGCCTTTTCAGTGCAATCATCGATCAATGACGGAGGGAAGTGCTAGGGTTTACCGCCTCAAATCCTCCGAAGGCCATATCTTTGTGGTCGATGAGGCCGTGGCCTTGCAATCGGGCTACTTAAGGCGCCACGCGGAGGATGCCGTCGTGGAAATCCCGCGGATCATAGCTGACGCGAAAACCCTAGAGAAGGTGCTCGAGTGGTGCGAGAAGCACACTCCGGAGCAAAAAGCCGCCGTGCCCCCGGACGCGCTGAGGAAGTGGGAGGACGAGTACGTCGCCGACGGCATCCCCAAGAGCCTCCTCTCTGCCGCGTGGCACCTGCAGATCCCTGAATTAGAGTATCGGCTGTGCGATCGACAAGCGCAGTTGCAGATAGCCGCATTGAGGAAGTGGGAGGAGGACATGAGGAAACGGAGCGAGCTCCGGAAACGTAAGAAAGACAGAACAAGCAGCTCCTCCTCGGATGAAGAAACGACAAGCAGCTTCGGGCCTTGGATTAATTTAGGTTGAGGTTCTCTATGGGTCTTCGATTTTACCTTTTACTATAGAAACGTGCTCTCTAGTTGTTTCATTGTAATCATTATTATTTTTGTTTGATAAGATGCTGTTGTCGGACATTTCTTAATGAAGTGCTTATTATTTGAAAAGCTTAATGATGCTTTTAAATTGTATCTGGATAGAACGGGTGGGGCATCAATACCGGACTTCAGCTTTGCTTAATATCCTTAGTTGACCAAGTTAGTGACACGCTTCGACAAGATACCCTCTTGTCTAGGACATGCTTTGGCAAAGACCAAAGTCGAGAAGAGTGTTGCCAATCACGTAGGCTTGAGGGATGCTGTGTAATGTCTTCCAACTCAATTGCTGATTTGCCAACAAGTATTCCCAAGAACAACCACAAAAAAAAAAAAAAAACGAAAAAATTTGACAAAAGCACCAAGAATCAATATATATATGTATCTTCGATTCTGTCTACCTAGCTTTTGCACTTTGAATGATGAAGAGCTCGAGGGGGCTTCTAAATTGTGTCTGGATATGAATGAGTATGGAATCAATGCCGGACATTTATGATCAATTCAGGAGTAATGTAGCCTGCAGAATGGCTAAAATCAATTACCCTTACATCCTCCGAGAGCTTGCAATTATACCTCGTTGGTTTTGTATATGCTTCGCGAAACACGCGTGATTTGACATCTCACCTATATCGAGTTCACATAAATGGAAAGCACGCATGAAGGGAGCTTGAGGTATTCTTTCATTTCATTTAAATTCCTCAATAACATATCGAGTAATTAAGCTTAAACGTTTGTTCATAGTGCTATGCAATAGATTTTGCACTTAAACCACAACGATCCTCACTAAATGTCAAATTGGGGCTAGACACTCCACTTCGCAGGCAAACACTTCACTCGATATGAACGAGTGACGAAGTGAGTTGAGCAGAGCTATGCGCTTGGAACGGTGCATATGAAATTATCAAAACGATTGAGATGGCAAGGGTCACAAAGCAGCCTTGAAATTATCGGTGTCTTCTCATGTACGCATCACGTGGCTTTAAACGCTTAGGGAAAGATTATCCAAAAAGTCCCGAATTTACTGCACTTTGGGAAAAATAAAAATAAAAGGCCCGACCAAGAGCATATTTGACATTTACTTTTCTTTTATTTTTTTTCCCTTTTTCTTTTCCTTTTTGCCATTTCTTTTGTTCTTTTTTCCCCTCTCGCCGATGGCCGGTCTTAGGTGATGGCCGGCCACCCTCGAGGTCGGCGAGGGCCTCACTTGAGCCGGGCGAAGGCCGCACTCGCCTTCCTTAACGATGGCCGGCCATCACTTGAGACCCCTCACCAAAAAGAAGGAAGGAAAAAAAAAGAGAAAAGAAAGAAGAAAAGGGGGCAAAAGAAAAAGAAAAAAGAAAATTGAATCTAAAAAATGCCCTGTGGTTAGACCCTTCTTTAAACTAATGAAGACACTTCAAGCTCTTATTTAAAAGGAAGTTTACTCCATTGCCTTATTTGAGAAAATAATGACATTTCAAGCCCTTATTTAAAATTTTTTGTTGCACTTTTTTCAATTTAGTCATATAAATTTTAATTTTGCCAACTGAATTCTAAATTTTTTGAGGTTTTTCCAATTGAGTCCATCAGGCCAATTCCAGCTGGAAATCATCGACGTAGAAGTTGGCCATCCGACGAGGTATGGACAAAGCCGATGTGGACAATTTTTAATAGTATTTTAACATTTTTTCGAATTATTTATTTATTTTTTCTTTATTTTCCGTAGCACGTATGATAAACCTGCGTCCATGTCGCTACTTACGGTACAATTTATCGTATAGACTAAATTGACAGAATAAAAAAGGCTTATGACTCAATTGGCAAAAAAGAAAAAGATTTGGGACCGAATTGGCACCATTACAATAGGTTTATGACTTTTTTGGTAATTTCTCCTTAAATAATTTCAGGACTTAATTGACAAAATTAAGAAATTTAGGACTGAATCGGCAAAAGTATAATAGATTTATTACTTTTTTGACAAATTTTTCAACAATTAGAGTAAATAGTTTGTGGGTATTTTCCACTTTGGTATTTGTATCAAAGGTCTCGAGTTTGACTTCGCTCACCCATTTATTGGTTCCCTTCTTTAGATCCCTTGGATTCGTGTAATCCTCTATTCACGTGCCCTGCACATTGTGACCTAAGCTCAAAACATTCATTAGCAGATTGGCCTTCACTTGAGGAGACTATTATGGGGATATCAAAGATAATCCGCATCGCATGCTAGTAGTTTAAACTTTTGGATTAATTTGGCGCGTATACATCTTAAGGATAATAAGAACTAAATGTTAGTTTGAATACTGGACCGTAGGGGGCAGATTGCATGGTTGCACGTTGCCTAGGAGACAAATCGAATGAGTCACACAAGCCCGTGTGCTTAATATTTGCAAGCATAAAAAAGAAGAAATTGTGATAGGACAACTTTTTCACGACCAACCAACGAGGAATCACCAAATACTAATCGTCTTGATTTCGATTTGGATTACACGCGGGGAGGTTGTCATAGATATCGTAAGAATATTGGTCAAAGCAAAATATTTTCATTATTCGTTGATAATGGAAATATTTCAAAATATTTCGAATTTTAAATCAACGATCCAATTTTGCCTTCAGCAGTTTTGAGCCAGGCGAGTTTTTGGGCAAAGCAAAAATTATGTGATCTTCTTCTTTTTTTTTTTTAAAGGTTCAAAGCTTGTGCATGCGTTTCTTACTGTGCTGCGAAAAAGCCTCGTCAGCTTGTGAAAGATTGTGTTTCGGATTTCGAATTGCGTCTTTAATTTGGATTATATGCGGGTAGGTTGTCGTGGATATCGCAACGTAACTTCTATATATACCCTCTACGCTACGGGGTGACCGTCTATCTCTCTCCTCTCTATTATTGCCTTCTCTGCAAACTTTCCTTGATAAATTCCTGGGCACGTCGCCTTTTCAGTGCAATCATCGATCGATGACGGAGGGAAGTGCTAGGGTTTACCAGGTCAAATCCTCCGAAGGCCATATCTTCGTGGTCGATGAGGCCGTGGCCTTGCAATCGGGCTACTTAAGCCGCCACGCGGAGGCTGCCGTCGTGGAAATCCCGCGGATCAAAGCCGACACGAAAACCCTAGAGAAGGTGCTCGAGTGGTGCGAGAAGCACACGCCGGAGCAAAAAGCCTCCGTTCCCCCGGACGTGCTGCGGAAGTGGGAGGACGAGTACGTCGCTGATGGCGTCCTCAAGAGCCTCCTCTCTGCCGCGCGGTACCTGCAGATCCCTGAATTGGAGTATCGGTTGCGCGATCGACAAGGGCAGTTGCAGATAGCCGCACTGAAGAAGTGGGAGGAGGACATGAAGAAACGGAGCGAACTCCAGAAACGTAAAAAGGACACAACAAGCAGCTCCTCCTCAGATGAAGAAACAACAAGCAGCTTCGGGCCTTGGATTAATTTAGGGTGAGGTTCTCTATGGGTCTTCGATTTTACCTTTTACTGTAGAAACGTGCTCTCTAGTTGTTTCATTGTAATCATTATTATTTTTGTTTGATAAGATGCTGTTGTCGGATATTTCTTAATGAAGTGCTTATTATTTGAAAAGCTTAATGATGCTTTTAAATTGTATCTGGGTAGAACGGGTGGGGCATCAATACCGGACTTCAGCTTTGCTTAATGTCCTTAGTTGACCAAGTTAGTAGCCTGCGTCGACAAGATACCCTCTTGTCTAGGACATTTTTTTGGCAAAGACCAAAGTTGAGAAGAATGTTGCCACGCACGTGGGCTAGAGAGATGCTGTGTAATATCTTCCAACTCAATTGCTGATATGACAGCAAGTATTCCCAGCATCAACCAAAAAAAAAAAAAAAAAAAAAAAAAGCATCAAGATCAAGCTTTGTATCTTCGATTCTGTCTACCTAGCTTTTGTACTTTTAATGGTGAAGAGCTCGAGGGTGCTTCTAAATTGTGTCTGGATAGAAATTACGGAATATTATAGTTCTAGGCTTATTCACTATTACCAAGTCCTTCCAAGCTTTACCGAACATCATAGTTCTAAGTTTGTTCAGGTCCATCCTCTTTGTCTGTCCAAGCCATCACGAACATTCCTAGCCACAAAATTAAATTGCTAAATCTTCCATATAATAAACTGACGAGAGAAACTATTAAATACCATCTTTTCGGCATGACTGAGTAATGGTCTGGGATGGCCAGATCACCAAAGCTTCTTGACCAATCACATAGCAAAGTATTTCCAGAATCAAGAGCTGTACTGCCTCTTTGAAGACCGACATAAGTGCCAACAAAAGCATATTTCTTGCTTCTGAGCTTAGCTGCAATATTTACTCCAGTTAAAAATTACTCACATGCATCTGCATATGCTTCCTAATGAATAAACAACAGTTAAGAGTCGGAAGACAGAAAGCTGAACCTTCGATTTCAATTTTTCTTTTGCACTACTAGCAGGGTGAAACTTCAATTGTGCAGAATCAAATCCGGAGCAAGAGCATCTTCATGTTTATGAATAGCAATAATCCCATATCATCGGACGATTATCAGATAAGCCAGCACAAGGTCAAGATATTTTTTCCAGTCCAGACTAAAGATCAGATAAATTCTCCTAGAAAATCTCTTCAATGATGAGAAAAAAAGGAAGAAAATCTACATTCCTCCTCCATCTTTACGTTTACTACTGAAGACTTAAGTATGGCACCGGCACAGAACTAATAACTTACCTGAGATATCATGGAATATTAATGTTTCAGGCAACTTGTCACCCCAACTCTTCATCACAGCGCCCAGATAGGCGTGACATACTTTTAGTGGGCAAAAGATGTCCAGATTCCTCAAAGAAGAAATAAGAAACAGAAAAACCTACATCAAGCTTTTGCATAAAGAACCTCGGCACCCAAGGATCCCATATGTCAAGATGTCTTATAGAGCAACTAGCAAGAATCTTATCATGGCATCAAGAGATAAATTTAACTACCCTCAAACACAGTCGTCTGTGCTCACATTGCTTGGAAGCGCTACTGTCAACTGTCTAAAGAATTTGACATCCCGGACTTGAGTTTGTCCAAGCACAAGAAATCCATACGCTTCATGTGCCTCTCCGAGTGAAGAACATTCTCTTCAAAATATGGGTCTTATTCCTGAAGCAGAATTGCGCAAGCTATGCTGTGCTCGTGACGATAGGAGTAAATATCCTCCTTTGTACAAAGGTAGTGTCATAGATGGCTGCTTTTCAGTAACATGTGATAAAATCTCATTAACTGTGCTAGCAGCTATCCTGTTTGAATCATTAACAGCTTCTGAATCCTTGTATTCCTGAGGGTCGTTGACCATAAGAGATAGAATTGCATGAGAAGGAAAACCCTCCTCGTTCTGAAGCGAGCCACATTCCATCTTCTTTTCGCCTTTACTATTCTCGACAGAGGAATGCTTCTTCAAGTGAAAAGATCTTTCGAAAATGCTGCACAATCAGTCAGGAAAAAGGCTGCACAGGCATCTCCAAATTAACAACTAGGAAACGTTGAAATTATCATGGTTTCTGATGACTCGCTGTTTTATTGGATTCCAAATCTTTTAAAGAAGCTTAAAAGCACCTGATCCCACAACTTCCAACTTTGCAAGTTGACCCTCAAGCGAAGAGCAATGGGCCAAACTACCCAATTCATACATCCGACATGAAAGAAAGGCAATGACAACGACGTAGAGAATCATGGCAACAACAGCCACTATTAAATGCTAGGAGCCCAATAGTTTGATGGTTTGATAATTGTTTTGGAAATTCTAGATTTAAAAGAATGAGCAAGAAGTCTGGACAAGTGAATAAAGCAGTTTGTGCAACACTCCAATCTAAATACATAAGACGAAAATGGTGCGATTTTCTCACCTTTTTATTTTCCTTCTGGAGAAAGGATGGAAGGGATTTCAGTTATCCCGCGTGATTGCTCGGAATAGAGAATCTTCTATGACCTATGAGCTTGGCTTTGACCCTTGGTAAAGTGGATATACAAATTCTGCTACCGCTAATGTCATGTACATTGAAATACTGAGTGAAAGAACTATAAGAAAGTGATGATATCTCCTTTTGACATGCACACTTTAGAGCACCATCTCCTTCAGTAGAGGCTGATGCATGTATCCAGAACCATAGCAAACGAAATGGAACAGAGCCATCAATATTCTCAGGTACACCTTCATCATTTAAGGTGCAATCCTGCTAAACTTTACCGGTATTATGCTGATCCGAATATCTCTTCATATAGATAACTAGAGCAATTGGCTTGGAAAGAGCGTTCCAATATGATGAAGCTGCAAGAAATGAGTTAAGAAGTTACGTGTGTTGGATCCAAATTCTTCATTCTTTAACCTTGAATTCATTGAATTCGTTTACCATAGCCCTTCCATATGTAACTCCAGAAAGAACTGAATGAGACATATTCAGTGGATGAGCAGAAGGAGATGGAAATGGCACTCTATCTAACACCGAAATCAATGAACCCTGCAACCATAGAAAGTAGTTACGAGTTTATTTATGATATTGCGGAGCAAAAGCGGAGACTGTCCCTTTCTAAGCCTAAGAAAGTACTCTGTTTGCTTAAGCAGCTAATGTTCAATGCACGTAGTTTTTTTTTTTTGTTGTTCCCTATATGGAATCTATAAATCAGTTAATAAAAGCAGCAATATTAACAAGAAATGTGTTCGCGTACACATAACGAGAAAAGGTCGTGCAGGTTCAGAGAAATAAGATGCCACCTCTGGAACTTCCAACTGGACAGCAAAATGGTGACTAGCATCATGGATGAGTACTCCTTGCTTATACCACTTTGAGAGAGCTCTTGAATTCCTCCCTCTACATCACATTAAAATACAAATTAGTACGTTGAGAAGTTTCGATGCATATGCCTGTCCATGGATTCAAATTCCAGTCACATCCAAAACTAAACCAGTTCAATAGAAGGGGGAAAAACAAGTTTCCGTAGACAGAACCCCTCTGGGGAAGAAAAAACACCTTGCTTAACATAGCCTGTTAATTGTTCTAATCCGTTAAAGACAGTGTATGAAACCATGGAAAAAGAAACAACTCAATCACGTGCCCGGCAAACCAACAGGAAGGTAACATACCCATAACATGGTCCTACTTAGCCGCCTCGCATGCCAAATATGAGTTAGTCCGGTCTCCACCGTGACATCCATTGAGATACTTAATATTGATCAGCTGAGCCTATGGAAATTTACAGGCTCAACTTCAGAAGCTTGCATGCCCAGATGAGAAGCAAGTTCTCGGAGAAAAACATTCCAGTCGGGATTTCGAGGGACATTTAGCAGCAGCAGATCACAAATGGCAACCTTTGCTGCCTTATTTAACTGCATGTCGGGCTGGCAACAATCTGCCACAAATCTGGCAAATGAACATGATAATGTCAATTAGCTCAAGATAATATCAGTCTGAATAGCAGAAGAAAAGGCAAAAAATAATTTTGCCCATATATTTGGTTAACCAAAAATAAGATGCCATAGTAATAACAAGAAGTATGTTTGAATCCTTCCAAACCATTTGTCAACCCACCTTTGAGACCCAATTGCCACATAGCAGTCGGGCATGCTTCACAGATAGGATGATGAGAGGCATTACGTGAAAGCGGTGGCTCAGCAAATGTGGCCAGAACTGCACCCGGACCCGGCTGATTTGGGTGACATCTGCCTGGCTGGCACTAGGAGAGCTGTCTGGTTAATTGATGGCTCGGACAAGCGTGAACTTGTAGGGGGATGACGAGAAGTTATGAGGGGGTCATAGCCAGGCGGATGATCTGAGGACAACACGACTACCTAGTGCAGCCTGAGGAGAGATGTGCTCAACATGGCACTAGGGGATTTTGGTGGTGCTTGTATAGGAATAGGATTGTAGTTTAAACCGGCATGTATGACGGTTAAAACAACAATAATGATGATTATAACAAGTGGCACATCATCATATGATTATGTTGGGTCTTTTACTTTTCTGGAACAATCGATAAAAAACAACCTGACTGTAGCAAGAGTCAAATTCTAACTAACAACTTGTCTCTAACAGTTTGTGTGAATTAGCCGAATATATCAGCAACAACAGTTTATCTTTTTTCTAGAGAGTATTCTGAGACGGGGTTGGGGGAAAAATGAAAGCGGAAACTAATCATCAGGTGCGCTCGTAAACAGAGCTCATTGCCACATCCTGAGGAGGTCCTTGAACTTAAACATTCAGATCAGAGGCTTCTCTCATCCCTGCCTTTTGTTTCTGCGTAGAGTAGTTAACACATAAAACTACTTGACATTCAAAGCCATAATCAGGAGTGAATGCAAATAACCATTACTGCTGAGGATACAATGAAAGGAAAAAGAACACTAGTAGTTGCAAATGACAAAGCGCTACAGAACAGCACCAGCACCTAGTATCTATAATACTCAAATACAGAATAATACACCCTGTTTCCACAAAGAGGAGCCAAAGAAGCAAAACTTAGAGGCCAAATATATTCCGTGAAATTAGGCAGGAAATGAACTTGAAAGGCATGCCTCAACAAAATAATGAGTCGTTCTCTCATAATACAAAAAGTATGGTTCATATTACACTTCAGAAGTGAGTAAAAACTTAACAAGTTTTCCAATAAAAGTAGAGATCAATTCCAAATATTTGGGCGTTTGAGCCGAGGCCAATAAGGGATATGATCATTTCCACGTGTAAGCGAACCATGAACAATAAGACGGTGGATAGAGGCACCAAAATAACTGAGATGGAAGGATTGCCCCGGACTTAAGCTATGGCGGAGCTGAATCAAACTAACGTAGTGATAACTCTATTTTATATAGAGTTTATTTATTATTTTAGACTTAATATTTGCTTAGTTTTAATTGAATTTGATAGCTACTTTATTGATTTTAATTGATTTTGTAGGTAATACAATCTTCAGCCATGCAAATTTGAAATCAAGGAGAATCAAGCCTATCTAGGGGAAATATTCAAAATCCAAAGCTAAATTAGGAGTTTTGTTATTGGGAGAAGTCTATCTTTGGGAAGAATCTTTGATTGCAATCCTATTCTGATGTGATTCAGATTTCTTTTTTTTTTTTTAAATCAAGAAGAAATCCTTGTGATGGAAAAAGAAGAGAATGTGATTTTCAAGAGAAGAGAGAGAAGCTGTTTTTCCATAACACCTTTAGGGTTTGCTATTCTTCCTTTCAATGCCGGATGCCAAGTGAAGAAGAAGAAGGCAAATTCAAAGTCAATCCTTGATTATTCTTGGTGAACTTGTTCTAGTTTTTCATCATGTTTAGTTTAGTTATCGTTTTTAGTTTAATTTTCATTATGTTCTAGACTATTTCTTGTTAGAGCTACGATGTAGCTTAACTATAATTGATTAATTTTTCATACTCGTTTATGCAATTCTAGAATTCATACGTGTGAGTTATATATCATGTTTTTAATGCTTTTAAGTGCTTGATCACCACTTGAATGATTTTTGTTGCATGTTTGAGACCGAAAGGAGATTCCGTGCAAGTGCTTTATGATATATAGCCATGAATTCATCATAGATAGAGATATCTTATGTTTTTGTGTGGTTTTGGTAGTAGGTAAATCGAGGGTTGTTTATTGAATTCGGGAACGTTCATAGATCTTAATGCGTTTGGGTTTACTTAAATTCATATGGACCAAGTGTGAGTTGCTAAATCCAAGTAAGGTTGCTATACCGGACCAAGGATAGTGATTTAAATTAAGAAGTTCTACCATCACATTATGAATTCAAATTGATTGCATGACGAGATTGGTTAATTAATCTTGATTGGTTAAGTGAAATCGAATGCTCTAACATTTTTCATTCTTGATAGAAATCCATTGTTCGTTGCGTCTTTATATTCAAAATTTCTAATTTTTATTATGGTTTGTTGCCTTGGTTAATTTATTTTTCTTTAGAATTTTCAATCGCTTTATTGAATCTTTAATTAGTTAGATAAATTTGAGAATTGTTCATGTTTAATAAGTAATTTGATTGATTTGTCTACAATCTCTGTGGGAAAGATACTTTTATTCATCACTTTATTACTTGTTCGATACGTGCACTTGCGTTGCTAATTAAGAGAACAAGTTTTTGGCGCCATTGCCAGCGATTGTCCGACAATTGACAATTACTATTAATACCGAGCAATTCTTGGTTTAGTCTAGCTTTATTTTATTTTATTTTATCTAATATTGTTATTTTTTTATTTTGCTGAAAAAAAATAAGTAGAAAAAAAATAGAGAGGACAAGGGTTCAGAGTCGACTGCAAAGCCCCGTCACCCGAAGCCAATAGGGAGAACTTGAGAAGCTTGATCCTGAAATTGAGCGCACTTTCCTAAGGCGAAGACGAGAGCAAAACAAGAAGACCATGGCCGACCAAACTG
This sequence comes from Rhodamnia rubescens, assembly GCA_021437795.1. Lineage (NCBI taxonomy): Eukaryota > Viridiplantae > Streptophyta > Magnoliopsida > Myrtales > Myrtaceae > Rhodamnia > Rhodamnia rubescens. The sequence continues at coordinate 1,289,070 of JAILYA010000021.1, forward strand.
GAGATCAAAGGAGGACTTTAAAGGATTATGCCGCACCTACGGTCCAAGGATCAACATCGACCATCAGGAGGCCAACCATACAAGCTAACAACTTCGGGATTAAGCCTTCTCTGATTCAGATGCTTCAAAATGCAGTCCAATTTGGTGGACTGCCGAATGATGATCCCAATATCCATTTAGATGCTTTTCTTGAAATTTGTGACACTATAAATATAATGGCGTTACTGATGATGCCATTAAATTAAGATTATTCCCTTTTTCCTTGCGTGACAAAGCAAAGTCATGGTTAACTTCTCTTCCTGCAGGATCTATCACGACGTGGGATGACTTGGCTAAAAAATTCCTTAGTAAGTACTTTCCTCCGGCTAAATCTGCCAAGATGCGTAACGATATTTCTACTTTTGTGCAGATGGATGGTGAATCTCTATATGAAGCATGGGAGAGGTTTAAAGAATTACTAAGGCGTTGTCCGCATCATGGTCTACCAGTTTGGATGCAAGTGCATACTTTCTATAATGGAGTGATGCCGAATTTGAGGTCTACATACCATTGATGTTGCAGCTGGAGGGACGTTGAACAACAAGTCACCTAAGAAAGCTTTTGATCTTTTAGAGGAGATGGCGTCTAATAGCTATCAATGGCCGACTGAACGGCTATTTGCTACAAAGTCGAGTGGAATTTATGAAGTCGGCGACAACAATGCCATTGCCGCACAGTTTGCTGCTTTAAACAAAAAGATTGACTCAGTTTTGAAGATTCAAGTCCCAATTTGTGAATTGTGCAATGGAAGTCATGTTAGCACAGAATGTCAAGTAGGTAATCCATTTGCACATCCTCCTGAAAATACTAACTTTGTTGGAAATTTTAGCCGGGCTCCCCAGAACAATCCTTACTCAAACACCTACAATCCTGGATGGCGAAATCACCCGAATTTCTCTTGGAGCAATCAAAATCAGCAAAGGCTACGACCACCGACACCATCATTTAGACCTCTTGAGGAGAAACGGCACAACCATCTCAAGGAGATGGTTACTAAACTAGCTCAAACAACTAAAGACTTCATTAAAAGTGCTGATGTGAGGTTCCAAAATCAAGAGGCATCTATTCCAAATCTGGAGAAGCAGGTTGGTCAATTAGCTAATCATTTGTCTGAAAGGCAATATGGTACCTTTCCGAGCAACGCTGAGAAGAATCTAGTTGAGAATGCAAAAGCAATCACCTTGAGGACTGGAAAAGAAGTTGGTAGAAATTTATCTAATGAAGGAGCAGGAAAAAGGAAAGAAGTCAAAGCTCCTGAAATCGAACCCTCAAAAGCTGATCCACCTCGAAGCAACTTATTTCCTGACAATCCGAAGCCATTTGTGCCGCCAGTTGCATACCCGGAAAGACTTCAGCAATACAAAATAGATAAGCAGTTCTCTAAATTCCTTGATGTTTTTTAAAAAATTGCACATTAATATTCCATTTGCAGATGCTTTAGCCCAGATGCCTAGTTATGCAAAATTGTTGAAGGAGATTTTGGCAAACAAACGAAAATTGGAAGATTATGAGACTGTGAAGCTTAATGAGGAATGTTCAGCTAGCTATTTTGCAGAATAAGTTACCACCAAAGTTGAAAGATCCAGGGAGTTTTACTATTCCTTGTGCTATTGATAATTCTTATTTTGATAAGGCATAGTGTGATTTAGGTGCAAGTATTAATCTAATGCCTTACTCTTTTTTCAGGAAATTAGGTTTGGGAGAAGCAAAAGCTACCACTGTATCTCTTCAGTTAGCCGATCAATCGATCAAATACCCAAGAGGAATAGTGGAGGATGTTTTAGTTAAGGTTGACAAGTTTATTTTCCCTGCAGATTTCATTGTCTTAGAGATGGAGGAGGATTTTAAGGTTCCGATCATCCTAGGCCGACCTTTTCTAGTAACAGGGAGAGCTCTAATTGATGTGCAACAAGGAAAATTAATTCTCAGAGTTCAAGATGATCGAGTCACCTTCGATGTGTTCAAAGCCATGAAATTTGCTGCTGAGCCGAATGATTGTTTGAGAGTTGATGCAGTTGATAAGCTTGTGGAATTGACTTTTAGTAAAGCCACAATTGAAGACTCGTTGGAGGCATGCTTGGTTCGGCCAAGCAAGGGAGAAGCCGAAGCTGAAGAAGTCAAGCAGTACACGAAATTTTTGGAAGCAAATCCACCTCTTTCGAGATTTACACCACCGAAATTCGAAGAATTGGGGTCGAACATGAAGAAAAGGAGAACCTCTACTAAAGAGCCACCAAATCTAGAACTCAAACCTTTACCATCTCATCTTAAATATGCTTTTCTTAATGGTGTTTCTTCTCTTCCAGTAATTATTTCTTCTTCTTCGATAGGTGTGATGGAGGAGAAGCTACTTCAAGTTCTGAGAGACCATAAAAGAGCAATAGGATGGACCATTGCAGATATTAAAGGAATAAGCCCTTCGATATGCATGCATAAAATATTGGTGGAGGAGCAATTTAAATCGGTCATCCAACCCCAAAGGAGGCTCAATCCGAAAATGCAGGAGGTGTTGAAGGCCGAGGTAATTAAGCTACTTGATATAGGGATCATTTATCCTATCTTTGACAATGCTTGGGTAAGTCCTGTGCAAGTTGTTCAAAAAAAGGAGGTATGACTGTTCAACTTAATGATGACAATGAATTGATTTCTATTAGAATAGTTACTGAATGGCTTGTTTGCATGGATTATAGAAAACTGAATGATACCACCCATAAAGATCACTTCCTTTTGCCTTTTATTGATCAAATGTTGGAGAGACTCGCAGGGCATGGGGTTCTTACTGTTTTTTTAAATTTAATTTTTAAAATAATAAATAGTAAAATAGACATAAGAAATTATAAATTATAAATTATAATCAAATTGTACATTGTAATAAAATTTGGGGAAAAGAGAGAGAGGAGGAATGGGCTTGAACTTAATGAATTATCATTAAGGGTCTACATATCTTCTTGGGGATAGAACTTAGAAGAATCAAAGCCCATGTAGTTTTTTTACCGTTGATAACCCCAACTTACCTCATCGTCCTCGCTACCCGTTGTGGTATCTTCACAATCCTCACTAAAAATTCTTGTTCTCGATCCAGCTCTTGGTGTCGAAATCTAGCCTTCGTCCAATCGTCGACACAAGCTTAAGCTTCCACAAACTCGGACTTAATCTTGAACGGCAAGAGTTTAAAACTAATCCTGCAGCGCTAAATACTTGTTCCACTGTAATTGTTGAAGAAGGGGTTGCTAATATCGCGAGCGATGAGGGCTAGAAGCGGGTAATCGTTTGAGTGACTCTTCTACCACTCTAGGATTTGAAAATGCATCTTGTGTTCGGCATCACGAAACTCAAATTGAGTGGTTAAATATTTTTCTAATTCGGAAATACTATTTGTTGCCCCTTTTTGTTTTTTTTTGTCTACTCTTGAGCATATCGTACCCTCTACTAAGTGAACTACCGGTTTGCTTCGTGAGACGATGAGATTATAAAGATCCACAATCACTTAAACCATATCTACCACAAAATTCTCCATATAATACTACTATAAATTCTTTAACCTCTCCTTATATATTTAAAATATCTATTACATTTTCTAAATGTAAACAATCATAATAATACACATTCGGATAATCTAGCAAACTATCTAATTTAATACGTGGATCAAAAACAATATCAACTAAATAGACAAGAGGAATTTAAAATAATAATGCAACCATTTTTCTCGCATTACTAAAATAGTCGAGTTAATTCAGTATCTTTTTCATATTCACTAAAAACACTATCAATATTAACACACTCTATTAAAAATAAATGCGTAGTATGATAATAAATACCGGATAAAGCATTAGTAGCATCATTAAAAATTTTCAAAAAATCTAAAATTTTTTTTGCAAACGTCTCAATGTTGCGGAAGTAAAGTAATTTCGGGAATATTTTGCGAAATAAGCATACATAATAAATATTTGTAATCAAAAGTTTGTGAAACAACTCGTAGGTAGAATTCCAACAAGTTGAAATATCTTTTGGAAACCTTTTGCCCTTCTCCCATGTTGTTTACAAAATTTTCCCCATGCTTTCATAAAATGGGCACGACTCCATAAAAATTTAATTGCACCCTTTATTAGGGAGAGAGAATCTCAAGAGTTCCTAAACCATCTTGTACACATAAATTTAAAACATGGCAAGCACATCTAATATGAAAAAATTGTCCGCCAAAAGAGGGTTTGCAAATATTTTCTAATTCGGCAATGGAAACTGATTTGCGGCGGCATTATCAAAATCAATTGAAAATACTTTATTTATCAAAGTATATTCTTCTAAAACTTGCCTAATTATTCTATAAATATTATGAGCCGAATGCTTTTTCATCAAAAACTCGAAATGCAAAAAGTCTTTTTTGAATGGTACGGTCGTCACCTATCCAATGCACGTAACACCCATATAAGAATGAATTTGCCAAGGATCACTCCAAATATCGCTACCTAAATGCACACGTTCATTGAATTCGAAAAAAATTTGCTAAAGATTTTTTTTTATAAAGATGCAAAAGTGCGCGTTTAAGAGTACTTTCGGAATAGTTGGTGCTTATGGAACCAACGCAGTATTTATCAAACATTTCAAATTAAATTGTCACCGGTAGTAAACGGAGCATGATCAAGGGCAATATATTCAATTAATGTTTGTTTATAAAGTGCATCGGTGTAACGGAATAAAGGATGAGTATTAGGATTGGCGTACCGGAAATTTGTTGTTGTCTAGTGTCGATCCCACTTGCGTTGGATGTTTTTTTGTCGGATGTCGATGGAATTTTCCGTAACCGTCTCCTTTGATAAATTTGTATGTTTGCGAACAATATTTACAATTTATATTATGCTTACCTTCGCTTTCATCATATACCTTGTCGAAGTGCCCACAAGTCGGATGTACTCTCTCGGCCCTTCCGTTAGGCTCATTTGCCATTGATGTTTCTTCGACACTAGTAGGAGGATAAAGACTTTCTTATGTTGGAACGTGCTCGATGTTCGGAATGGAAACAACGTTGATATTATCGTCGTCGTCTTCCCAATTTATATACTCACGAGGATCATATCCGGGGAATGGGATGTTCGAATCTCCCATCGCCATTTTGGCTTTCTAGTATTGCTTTCACTTTTTATTTTTGAGAGAATTGAGGCGGGATTGAGAGAATTTGAGAGAATTGTTGAGAGGATTTGTGAGAAAAATAAAAGGGAGAGGATAGGTATTTATAGAGAAAGGGAGGGTTATTTAACTTTAAAAAAATCAATTTTTTTTTGGTGCATTGCCAAAGAGCCATTGCAATTGCAACGGCTCTTTGGGCCATTGGGTCCGGGCGCCCTTTTTTTTTTATAAAAAAACTGGTTGGAACCGTAGGCCCGGTCAACGGGCCGGTTCGGGCCCTCGGTTCCATTTGGCCACGTCTACTCGCAGGGCATGAGTTTTACTGCTTTTTAGATGGATATTCTAGTTATAATCAAATCTCTATTGCACCTAAAGATCAAGAAAAAACCACTTTTACTTATCCCTATGGTACTTTTGCCTATAGGAGGATGCCTTTTGGTCTTTGTAATGCACCTGCTACTTTTCAAAGATGTATGATGGCTATTTTTTCTAACATGATGGAAAAATATATTGAGATATTTATGGATGATTTTTCTGTTTTTGGCTCATCGTTTGATTCATGCTTGAATAATTTAGCTTTAGTGTTACAAAGGTGTGAAGAAACTAACCTTGTCTTGAATTGGGAAAAGTGTTACTTTATGGTGCAGGAAGGGATTGTGCTAGGCCATAAGATCTCTGTGAGAGGAATTGAGGTGGACCGAGCTAAGATTGAAGTCATTTCAAAACTGCCGCCTCCTACCTCTGTGAAGCTTGTTCAAGGATTTTTGGGACATGTAGGATTTTATAGGCGTTTCATTAAAGATTTTTCTAAGATTGCTAGACCCCTTTGTAAATTGTTGGAAAAAGATGCTAAATTTGACTTCTCTTATGATTGTTTGCAGGCATTCAACACATTGAAGGAGAAGTTAATTTCAGCTCCTATCATGACTACACCTAATTGGGACTTCCCTTTTGAGTTGATGTGTGACGCTAGTGACTCGGCTTGTGGAGCCGTACTTAGACAAAGAAACGATGGAATTTTTCATACTATATCTATGCAAGCCACTCTTTGTCTGGAGCTCAATTGAATTATGCCACGACTGAAAAGGAGCTTTTAGCGATAGTGTTTGCTTTTGATAAATTCCGCTCATATTTGATTGGTTCCAAAGTCATTGTTTACACTGACCACTCTGCTCTTAAGTATTTGCTTGAAAAGAAAGATTCAAAACCCAGGTTGATTAGGTGGATCTTACTGCTGCAAGAGTTCGACTTGGAAATCAAAGACAAGAAAGGGACAGAAAATTTAGTGGCTAACCATCTCTCTAGATTGTTGAATGCCCCTGTGGAAGAAAGACCAATCCTAGGTGAATTTCCTAATGGGGCACTCTTCTCTGTCAAAATTGAAACTCCCTAGTATGTTGATTATGTTAATTTTTTGGTAAGTAATGTTATTCCTCCTGAATTGACTTATCAACAAAGGACGAAGTTCTTTTCTGATGTTAAACACTATCTTTGGGAGGATCCTTTCTTGTTTAAGGTATGTACTGATCAAGTTATTGGGCGATGTATTCCTAATGAAGAAGTATCTGACATTCTTTTTCATTGCCATGATAGACAGGCAGGAGGTCACTTTGGTGCCACCAATACTGCAGCTAAGGTTGTGCAATCTGGTTTTTATTGGCCTACACTATTTAGAGATGCATATTTTTATGTTGCTGCATGTGATAGGTGTCAAAGAACTGGTAATATATCTAGGAGACATGAAATGCCTTTAAACAATATCTTAATCAGTGAATTGTTCAATGTTTGGGGTATGGACTTCATGGGACCCTTTCCACCTTCATATGGCAATACTTATATCTTGGTTGCTGTGGAATATGTTTCTAAATGGGTTGAGGCCGTAGCTTTGCCTTCCAATGATGCTAGAGTGGTGATTAAATTTTTGAAAAAGAATATCTTCACCGGGTTTGGTGCGCCTAGGGCCATCATAAGTGATCAAGGCACACTTTATCACCCTCAAACTAGTGGTCAAGCTGAAATTTCTAATAGGGAGATAAAGAGAATATTGGAAAAAAATGGTGAATCATAATAGGAAGGATTGGGCAATTAAACTTGATGATGCATTGTGGGCTTATAGAACTGCTTATAAAACTCCTATTGGTATGTCACCTTTTCGACTTGTTTATGGAAAAGTATGTCATTTGTCTGTTGAGTTAGAGCATAAAGCATATTGGGCATTGCGTTTTCTGAACTTTAATATGCAAGCAGCTGGTGAGAAGAGATTGTTGCAATTGAATGAGTTGGATGAGTTCCGCAATGAGGCATACGAGAATGCCAAGATCTATAAGGAGAGGACGAAGAGATGGCATGATAAACACATTTTAAGAAGAGAGTTTCATATAGGTCAAAGAGTTTTGCTATATAACTCACGTCTTCGTCTATTTCCAGGTAAGTTGAAGTCAAGATGGTCTGAACCTTTCACTGTCACTAATGTTTTCCCTTATGGAATAGTTGAAATTGCTAATGATAAGGAGGAAACCTTTAAAGTGAACGGGCAACGTCTCAAGCCCTACTTTGGAGGTAGTTTCAACTCACAGGCTGCCATCATTACATTGCTTTCGCCTGCTTAGAAGAGTTGGAAGAGTTTGGCTGCAAACTATAAAGCAAGCGCTTCTTGGGAGGCAACCCAAGCATTTTAAATTTTCGCATTTTAGCTTTATTTTGTTCTATTCACACACACACACACACACAAAGAATCAAATCCTCCTGATAATAGTTTACCCTAATTAATTGGTTTATTTTTGTAGAGACTCATCTGGAAGTTTTTTCCAAGCTCTCTACCCCAACTACCCCTATGGCATGCGTTCATTATATTCCAGGGGAGTTTCTCTGTCCTTTTTTTTTTTCTTTTTAGCATTGAGGACATTGCTGCATTTAATTTTGGGGGTGTGAGATAAAATTTTTGTTGAAAATTTTTCATGAAATATTTGCTTAATTTGGATGCGATGTTTGAAAAAATAAATAAAAAAATAAATAAATGCTGTTTTTCGAAATCTAAAATGAAGTGCGAGTTAGTCTTGATCATGAACATGTAGTCCATAATTTGAGCACTAGTCCTTATTTTTTTAATCATGTGTACCTAGGGAAGATTTATGTGAAGTATGTGATTCTCTTATAACTCACCCGGATCTTAGAATTTGTTTGATTTTCTCTCGAGGCGAAATTTTAGGCTAAACTCAATTAAGAAAATGATTTAGGCATTCATTGGATCGTTTGAGCCTTTCAAGCCAACCTTGTTTATTTATCCTTAGTCACCCCCATTGAGCCTAATATTGCCTAATTTCTTTAGATACCCTATGGACGGTTTTCTTTGTGATATCATAAACTCTGGATTCTTGACATGTTTAAAAAAATTGAAAAAGAAAAAGGACGAGAAAAGTGTGCAAAAAAAAAATATGTGCATATTGCTTCTTCAGTACTGCTTATACAGATCCCTATATCCAACTTTCAATTTGAGTGAGCCTTTTGGATACTCAATGGGTTAGAATTGCACTATATAAGGAGGGACTCAGGAAGAAACTTCGCTGTAAAGCATGGAATGAGAAGCAATGGGAAAGAAATAAGTTGAAAAAAAAGGGAAAAAGAGAAAGTGTTGACCGTTGTTGAATCCAGAGAATCAATTGAGCTATGGAATTGATGTGTCTATAGGGTAAGTTGAGCTTAAACATATCTTTGTCAAATCCTTAGCCAAGCCACATTATACACTTATTGTCACGACCCGAACCCTACGAGCCGTCGACATCCCACCTAGCCAAGACGTGTACGGTTCTTGAGGATCCAAAGGCCAACAAATACAACACTTGCGGAAGCGAAACAATTCCCCGTACGTAAAACCAATTAACATCACGATGATTTGGGACGGTAAAACAAACTTATGTACATATATACATAATTGTCACAACCTTCAAACCTAGGGCTTCGAGAGGCCATCTGTACAAGCCTATGACCACTTATAACAAAAGATTATGTGGTCAAAACCCGCTATGCTTCCAAAAGAAAATACTCTACAAAAGCTCAAGAGGCCAACTACCCTAGGCCTCGTCCTTGCTATCCGGTACTATATCATCTCTCGCCTCCAACTCATCCTCGTCAAGCTCGGGTGGCTGTTCCGCATCCGATGGCTCTACAACCTCCTCATCTTCTCTTGGTACCATGATCTCGGGAATACCGAATCTCCTGGGAGGATCATTCATTGTTGAGGCGGAATGTCCGAAAAAAATGAGAGCCCACAATGGGGTAAGATAAAATCTCAGTAAGAAAGCCCCTAACCCTAAGTTAGGGCTCTAGTGCCTCCTAGACACATCCTAAGTGAGCAATTTCCAACAAATCCTCCGACAATAGGAAAAAAATTCCACAAATAAATTTCCGAATATTCTATTCTTTCTCCAAAAATTGCCACACCTTCACATATATTCCACGTTACCCCCATATCGGTATTTCACGTCTTGGACTGGAATAAAAATATTCCACATTGCTCCAAAGCCCGCATTCCATGCCTCGGGCTATCGTATAAAATTTCACGTTGGTCCAGGGCCCGCGTTTAACGCATCGGCTATATTAAAGCAATACTTATAAAAAGTTTGCTATATTATAATCGAACCGCCTAATAACGCATCGGTCACTATAACCCGCGTAATAATGCATCGGGTTAAATATCCCGCGTTTAACGCATTAGGATAAAATAGTATGCCGAACTCCGCGTTTAACGCCTCAGGGTAATATAATAATAACAAGGCCCGCATCATAACGCCTCGGGCAATTTATGGTCTTACAAAATACGAACCCCGCGTCATTACGCTTAGGGTAAAATCCCACACTTCTTCTCAATTAATCCACATAAAGACCATACACCACAATAATTCCTTGATCGCTCATCCGATACCACACGATCACTTAAATCCTTCCAATCGATCAATCTTTGCCACGTGATCTAGCTAAATTTCTTGATTAGCGGATCGAGACCATACGATCTTATCCAAACTCTTTCCAATAAAGATCGGGACCACACGATCTTTCTAATTCTCCTCAATTCCCCAATCGAGACCACTCGATTTAAATTATACTAAATAAAAATTCGATCGGGACCACGTGATTCGCTCACGTTAATTATCGATAAATCGGGACCACCCGATTAAAACGCACTCAAGCCGTCCACCAATCGGGCCATACGATTTAATTATGCTACCACAAAATTTATTTTATGCCACACGATCGAAATAATACTAACGTAGCAATCAATATGTACCGTACAATTATACTATACTAACATGGCATTTAATACGTATGATACAATTATACTATACTAACGTACATTTAATCTCCACCATCCAATTAATCAATAATATAGCAGGAATTAGTCTCGGCCGTCAAATTAATCTTCCTAAGCAAGATTCAACATGGACCGTCCAAATAAAGCAAGATCAATCTAGACTAAATCCTAGCCATCCATTAGTAATCATGTGAAATCACTATTCATGCAAGAACACATCTTTTTCTCTCTCCTCTCCCTTCATTCTTGGCCAAGGCATAAACATGGGCTAAAACAACCAATTTTTCACCCAAATCTACTCAATCTCAAGTCTATTAGCACCCTAGATACCTAATCTAAGGTTAGGAACCAACTTACCACTATTTTAGCAAGTTTTTTGGCGAGAAATCGAGAAATATTTTGACCCCAATCCGGCGGCTCCGGCAACTCCTCTTGATTGGCCAAAACTCAAGCTACTCCGGACTATTCTAGGCTATTCACGGTAGAGAATGGAGTTCCGGCGGTTCAAGGCGACACGGCGGCGGCTTGGAAAAATTTCGCCAAGGGAGAGAGAGAGACAATGGAGTGTGGCTAAGGGAGAGAAAATGAGCTAGAGAGAGAAAGTAGTCTTGAAATTTCAAATGAAGAAGAAGACCAAAATATTAATTAATAAAAGGTTGGATAATATTATGGTTAGATATTTTTGGGGTCTCCAAAGTCAAGAAGACTAGTCAAATTCGGCCATGGGGTAAATTGACCAAAATGCCCCTTCGCCAAAGTGAAAAATTGGATATTTTCCAAGGGTAAATGGGTCTTTTCTCATATCCAGTCTAAATTTTATTTTTTCTGAACCCTTTGGGGCGAATCGCGAAGTAATTGTACTCCGGATGAGGAAATGTCCAAAATTTAATTATTGGAACCCCTGAAGGTCCAACGTCAAATTTTGAAGCCCGATTCACGATCAATCTCGATCAATTGTAATTTCAGCGTATCTCAAACTAACGGGCGGCTTTTAGGAGTTACGCGTATCGATCCGTGATTTATATCACGTTTAAGAATTTCTCGAGCCATGGAGACTTTGGTTGTCATTCAATTGCTAGGGTCAATCACTAGTCCCGATGGGCACGATCATTAAAAAATAATTTAGGGACGTTCGGAGCCCATACGAGGTCAAATGGAATCACCCGTGATCCAAGCGTAGGGTATTATCCAAATCGTTCCTTAATCAGTCTAGGATCGGCCTATGTTGGTCTAGAATATTCCCTCGACAATTTTCATGGCCAAAGAGTCAATCTAGGATCAAGTTCTTAGGTCCACGTATTTGATTTTCCTAGCTAGCCATTCCCATTTGGTTAGTCCGTTCGAGAAGGATCAACTCCGAGTGAGATTAGACTGAAATACATCAATGAAATATTTCATTCATTCATAGCTTCGAAAGTGGGTCGGAATTCAAGATGTCACACTTACTAAGACCTATTGATTCTTGGTTGAGTTTATGGTCTACATTAGTGGAGAGAGGAATGATCGACAAACTTATGAGATTTGGTTAAGTGGATTTTGAGTTTGGGGGTTCACATATCAACGTGGATTTATCTAGGTTGCATTTGAGTTGAGAAGTTGAGGACTTCACACACACACGGATTACATGTTTAGGATTAGATTTAACTTTTGCATTGATTCCGATGTTCTTCATTGAGAATTCGATCAACTATGGCTAAAAAAAATTATGTTTTTAGTTGTGTTTTTGCTCGAGGACTAGCATAAATGTTAAGTTTGGGGGTATTTGATAACTCTATTTTATATAGAGTTTATTTATTATTTTAGACTTAATATTTTCTTAGTTTTAATTGAATTTGATAGCTTTTTTATTGATTTTAATTGATTTTGTAGGTAATACAATCTTCAGCCATGCAAATTTGAAATCAAGGAGAATCAAGCCTATCTAGGGGAAATATTCAAAATCCAAAGCTAAATTAGGAGTTTTGTTATTGGGAGAAGTCTATCTTTGGGAAGAATCTTTGATTGCAATCCTATTCGATGTGATTCAGATTTCTTTTTTTAAAATCAAGAAGAAATCCTTGTGATGGAAAAAGAAGAGAACGTGATTTTCAAGAGAAGAGAGAGAAGCCGTTTTTCCATTGGACCTTTAGGGTTTGCTATTCTTCCTTTCAATGCCGGATGCCAAACGAAGAAGAAGAAGGCGAATTCAAAGTCAATCCTTGATTATTCTTAGTGAACTTGTTCTAGTTTTTCATCATGTTTAGTTTAGTCATCATTTTTAGTTTAATTTTCATTATGTTCTAGACTGTTTCTTGTTAGAGCTACGATGTAGCTTAACTATAATTGATTAATTTTTCATACTCGTTTATGCAATTCTAGAATTCATACGTGTGAGTTATATATCATGTTCTTAATGCTTTTAAGTGCTCGATCACTACTTGAATGATTTTTGTTGCATGTTTGAGACCGAAAAGAGATTCCGTGCAAGTGCTTTATGATATATAGCCATGAATTCATCATAGATAGAGGTATCTTATGTTTTTGTGTGGTTTCGGTAGTAGGTAAATCGAGGGTGGTTTATTGAATCCGAGAATGTTCATAGATTTTAATGTGTTTGGGTTTACTTAAATTCATATGGACCAAGTGTGAGTTGCTAAATCCAAGTAAGGTTGCTATACCGGACCAAGGATAGTGATTTAAATTAAGAAGTTCTACCATCACATTATGAATTCAATTTGATTGCATGACGAGATTGGTTAATTAATCTTGATTGGTTAAGTGAAATCGAATGCTCTAACATTTTTCATTCTTGATAGAAATCCATTGTTCGTTGCGTCTTTATATTCAAAATTTCTAATTTTTATTATGGTTTGCTGCCTTGGTTAATTTATTTTTCTTTAGAATTTTCAATCGCTTTATTGAATCTTTAATTGGTTAGATAAATTTGAGAATTGTTCACGTTTAGTAAGTAATTTGATTGATTTTTTTACAATCTCAGTGGGAAAGATACTTTTATTCATCACTTTATTACTTGTTCAATACGTGCACTTGCATTGCTAATTAAAAGAACACGTAGAGATCACAGAAAGCAAAAGAAAACTGAAGCCGCGTATCATTTGTCTTGGCAATGGCTTGAGGAAGTCCTCTACGGCATAGTGTGACCTCGCCATAGACCGGAATATCATAAACGTGATGAGAGAGGAGATCGAGCTATAGCGACTATCCCGAATGTGGTCTTCTTCATAGCTGTCGGGGTCGATATAGCGATGTTGTTTGTTGTGCTCTAGGTATAGTAAACGCCGCAAGTGAAAACTATAGTTACGATGAGAGTCGCCATGGTACAACATGCTACCGATGTAGTGCTCACCCATTTCCGTGCCTCTTTAACCATATCTTCATGTTGCTCCACAAAATCTTTTCGATATGTTTGTCTACTTGGCAAAGGAGATACGATACCTTCCACAACCTTCAGAAAAAAAAAAAAAATAAAGACACCTACCAATGTAAATGTAAATTAAAGAGACAAAAAGACAAATACGATGAACCGACCTCAAGCCATTGTAATTCCCTCTACGGGAGGAGAGCCCCTCCAAGAACATCCGCCTGTAAACTTTCTTGCGACAATTCTATTATGTTTCTTCCGATCCCATCTCTACTATGTTTGTTCACTTGTGTCATGCAAATGTCGAATTACCTTAGGTGTGTTGAGTTGTCTGAAGGAATCAACATCTCTTGCTTTCACATCTTTTTCTATTAGTTCATTTGTAAAATCTACTTCCCACAAGCAACTCGGGTAGTGTATAAAACATGCGTTCACAAGTTCAAAGATTTCGAACTCTACGGCGGCTAGAACAGTCCGTGAAGTCAAAAGAAACTTGAGTATTTGGCGAGTTGTCATCATTGTCTTCATATTGGTGATAACAAGATTCGTCAACTCAAGCGAGCTATTGTGCATCAATTTCGATTCTCCAATCTTTTTATGCAAGGTGATGCATTTAGCAATATCTTGAATGGCTTAAGTGCTGCCACCACTACGAAAACGAGAGGAAGAATCATGTTGGCAATTAGAAAATGATAATGAACAAAAAGATGCATGCTTAAATCTAATTTAGAATTCAACCAAAAAAAATCTAATTTAGAATATATTAGAGAATAACTTGAACCAATCAATCTCCATGACCTTAAAACCGGATATACAATTCTCAATAGTTCTACTAGGCAATTTGACACTTTTCGACTATTTTTTGTCAAATAAGATGAATTCGCCACATACGTCATGGTTTAGATATTGATATGTATAGATAGATGTAGTCCTTGCCCCTAAAGTTCTTAGTCAACAAGATTCGTGAATGATATGCTTTATGTCATGTTAGTCCATACCTTAAACAGATTGATAGAATTCCCTCGAGCCATATTTGTGTGTCCAGAGTTGTCAAATGATTTATCAACCAAGCGAGAGAGAGACACCTAAAGATGGAAATAAATAGAGTGAACACCATAAGTTGCTCAAATTGCACATATTTAATCGATAGAAGGGCAATAAGTACCTACATTTGTAAATAAATCTTTCCCAAAAGCTGAGTTTAGCTTCATTACGGAAGAGAGACCTCGTAGTCGCCAACTCTCGATAATTTCCATGCACATGGTTGTGTCGAGGTATATCCGATAGTGAAAGAAATTAGATAAGACGAGCGAGTATGAAATCCTACCCGAATGGCCGGCCAAAATGAGTTTCCTCATGACATTAACAAGTGGGGCACATCGGGTAAGAGTAGCTAAATACCAAAGAAGCTCCTTTTCCATGGGAGCACCAACAAAGAACAAATCCACGGGAAGGTGAATAATTGCTCTTCCAACAAGGAGTCACGATTTACTATTGCCTTTACCATCCTCATTCTCCCTCCCTTGACAAAGAACGCAGAGGGCCGCATGCAAAATGCGATTGCTATCTCCTTGAGGGATGCACTCGATTAGATTTTCAACCAATTCATCTTGTGCGACTATAATTGCAACATCAAGTGTCTGTAAAGTCTTGACCACTCACAAGTCGGGATATTAGCTGTCATTACTCCAAGATCCACATTGAGTATTCTCCTAACAGCTCCCAAATCACCTTTTGGGCGGCCTCGAATAATGGTCGGTACATAAAATTCACATCCGTTGTTGCCACGACGCAAAAAATTGCACATTAAATCCCAACAATCTTTCGCACTTGCTTTTCGGGTCGTGCAACATTGTACTACTTCAAAGTTCATATTAAACACGGATAGAAATGGTCATCCTTTACTCAAGATACTTTTCTTCTATGATTGTGTACCCTTTGAAAGTTAAAAAAGAATTTTTTTTTTCATTTGGCTTTCTTAATTATGGTTCAATTTATTCTTAAAATTTTCATAGTTATCAAAAGATTACATTTGAAAGTTTGTGTTAGCATTTGTATGTTGTGAAATTTTAAATGGTCCGGACTAAAAGAAGTCAAAAGGCAAGGAAAACAAGATATATGATAAAAAAAAAACAATTATAACATGAAAGTGGCATACCGTTGGTGGGATTGAGACCTTCTTGAGTTGTTATATCGGTTGCCATGCCTCCTGGAGGCATAGCTATGCGAACATCTATGATAACAAACAAAAAAACATAAATAACCTTAAAACACTTAATTATCCTTTGTATGCTTAAGATTATCTATAGATTACCATATCATGCTCATTCATTGGATAGAATTTTTTGCATTAAACTTAAATGATAAACAATTAACAAGAAAAAGAAAAAGTAAAGATGCATGAAACCCAAGATTTAAGAAATTTAAAGTTGAGAGTGACATACCATTAGTGGGGGATGGAGATGATCTTGGTGTGTGATATGTACTCATCTCTAATTGGATCCCTTTCCTTTGTTACCAAAAAGAGAAATGAACATATATAAACCTTAGAAAAATCAATCACACTTTCTATGTTTTAGAAAATTTATCCATTACTATTATAAGGTTCATTGACTACGTTGTATTGAACTCGGAAAAAAAACCAATTTTATGTAACAATACATAAAATATTCAGAACCAAGGAATACAATTCGGACTTACAAACCACGGAAATGACAGCTTGGTCATAGCCGTCAACACCTTAGTACAAATACAAAAGTAGTGAACATATTCTCTACTATTAGACAAAGTACGTGCAACTCATCAACTCAAGTATATGCTTACGGTGAACAAATCGACAACAATCCACAAAGCATGTGAAACTCTTTTTTTATTATTTGTTTTTTTTTCTAGTAAATGGGGACTCGGGAAAATGATTTCAAACCACGATTCATAACTAAGCTCAAGAGAGCTCAACATTGGATGTTTACATCAAAGGAAAATGAATTCAAATAGAACAGAGTACGACCTAAGAGAATCACACGGCATCTCAGCCATTTTATTCTTTAAAAGTAGAGTATTAGATTGAGCATTACCTTGAAAGCCCGGTTACCATATGCAAGTTGTAGTCGACCTAGCAACGTGAGATTTTTGAAAATGTTTTCGGTCCCCGTCAACGCCGACAAAGGAATGTCAAAGAAAATGTAGTACTCGAGCTTGAGAGCCGAGGAACCCTTAGATGATTTCTATCCCTTAACCAAACTTACATATGGTTTTTAAAAACTTCCCTCAATCCTCGGGTTCATTATACATCGAGAATGGTATGGATGGCAAAGTGCATCCCGAGAATACTCCACACAAAACATATTTTTGTATTTGACCTAGTAACTACTAACTCGCACGGGGGTCAAAACACGGAAATGGATCCCCTAACATTGAAACGTCAATGTTAGGGGTGACATTGATCAAATCGGGCCGTCCAAATCAAGATGGATGGCTCGATTTGATCCACATCATGTCTTGAAAAGGGGGAAAAATTTTGGGCCGAAAATTTTAAAAATTTTGAAGACATGATGGTGGATCAAATTAGGATGTCTATTTTGATTTGGACGACCCAATTTGATCAATGTCATCCCTAACTTTGAAATGTCATTGTTAGGGGATCCGGATCCTTCGTCACAAGTGAGGAAGAGAGGCTAACTCCACGACCTTGAACACATGCCGAGATGAAACGAATTGTTGCCTCGCATATAGTGCCCATGGAGGCATATTTATTTCATGAATATGCAAATCGCAGACGCATTGTGAGAGTTCATCGGTGACATGAAGATGCTCTTGGTCCTTCATTTGATTGCACCCTTGAAACATGCTCCAAAAAGTTATAAATAGAAGGTTTGGTTTCCGACCTTCCGGTCGTCTTCTTCCTTATAAGAGTAGATGCAAATACATGTGATTTGGGAGCATGTTTCTTTGGACTTATCATTAGACAAACTTTGTTTATCAAATTCACATGCGTTCTGTGGTACTTGGAAAATAGATGTAGATCAAATATGGCTATCCATTTTGATTTGGACGGCTCAATTTGATCAATGTTAGGGGATTCGGATCCCCTTTGAAAATATATCCCCTAATATTGAAATGTCAATATTATGAGTGATATTGATCAATCGGCCGTCCAAATCAAAGTGGACGGTCCGATTTGATCCACATCATGTCTTGAAATGGGAGAAAAATTTTGGGCTGGAAATTTTAAAAATTTTGAAGACATGATGTGGATCAAATCGACCGTCCAAATCAAAATGGATGGCCCAATTTGATCCACATCATGTCTTGAAAGGGGATAAAATTTGGGCGGGAAATTTTAAAAATTTTGAAAATATTATGCGAATCAAATCATGCCATCCATTTTGATTTGGACGGCCCGATTTGATCAATGTCGCCTTATCAATGTTAAGAGATCCGAATCCCCTTTGAAAATGAATCCCCTAATATTGAAATGTCAATATTAATGGTGACATTGATCAATTCGAGCCGTCCAAATCAAAATAGAAGGCCCGATCTCGATCCACATCATGTCTTGAAAGAAGGAAAAAATTTGAGCTGAAAATTTTAAAAATTTTGAAGACATAATGTGGATCAAATCAGGCCATCCGTTTTGATTTAGATGACCCGATTTGATCAATGTTACCCCTAACATTGAAATGTCAATGTTAAGGTATCCAAATCCCCTTCGAAAATGGATCCACTAATATTGAAATGTCATAGGAGTGACATTGATTAAATCGACCCGTCCAAATCAAAATGAACAGCCCGATTTGATCCACATCATGTTTTGAATGGGAGAAAAAATTTTGGGGAAAAATTTTTAAATATTTTGAATATATGATGTAGATCAAATTGGGCCTTCCATTTTGATTTGGAGCAGCCCTATTTAATCAATACCACCCATTTCAATGTTAGGGGATCCATTTCGGATCCAAATCCCCTAACATTGAAATGTAAATGTTATGGGTGACATTGATCAAATCGGGCCGTCCATTGATCCACATCATGTCTTGAAAGGGAAAAAAATTTTGGGTAGGAAATTTTAAAAATTTTGAAAACATTATGTGGATCAAATCGGGCCATCCATTTTGATATGGACGAGCCAATTTGATCAATGTCATCCATAATATTGAAATATCAATGTTATGGGATCCGAATCCCCTTTGAAAATAGATATGTAAATGTTAGTGGTGACATTGATCAAATCGGGCTGTCCAAATCAAAATGGACGGCTCGTTTGATCCACATCAAGTCTTGAAAGGGGATAAAATTTTGGGTGGGAATTTTAAAAATTTTCAAGACATAATGTGGATCGAATCGGGCCGTCCATTTCAAAATGGACGGCCCGATTCGATCCACATTATGTCTTGAAATGAGAGAAAATTTTTGGGTGAAAAATTTTAAAAATTTTGAAGACGTGATATGGATCAAATTAGGTCATCTATTTTGATTCGGACGGCCCAATTTGATCATTGTCACCCCTAATATTGAAATGTCAATGTTAGGGGATACGGATCCCTTTGAAAATGGATCCTCTAATATTGAAATGTCAATATTAGGGATGACATTGATCAAATCGGACCGTCCAAATCAAAATGGATGGCTTGATTTGATACACATCATGTCTTGAAAGGAGGAACAAATTTTGGATGGAAAATTTTAAAAATTTTGAAGACATAGTGTGGATCAAATATGGCCATCCATTTTGATTTGGACGGCCCAATTTAATCAATATTAGGGGATGCGGATCCACTTTGGAAATAGATCCCCCAATATTGAAATGTCAATGTTCGGGGTGACATTGATCAAATCGGGCCGTCCAAATCAAAGTGGATGGCCCGATTTGATCCAAATAATGTCTTGAAAATGGGGAAAATTCTTGGGCGAGAAATTTTGAAAATTTTGAAGACATGTGTGGATCAAATTGGATCGTCCAAATCAAAATGGTCACCTGATTTGATCCCCATCATGTTTTGAAAGGGGGAAAAAAATTTGGGCTAGAAATTTTAAAAATTTTGAAGACATAATGTGGATCAAATCAAGCCGTTCATTTTGATTTGAACGACCCGATTTTATCAATGTCACCCCTAACATTGACATTAATGTTAGGAGATCCAGATTCGTCGTTGATAAGCTCCCAATGCAGATCCGATTCATCCGCGTCCTTATCACTTGAAGACTTCTCCGAGTTTAGCTTCAGCAAGTACGTCTTCTCCTTTAACTTTGAAATTTTTTCTGGGACCACACTTCGGGGCAAGAGGGGATTCAGCACGAATGGACACCGCGAAGCCATCAATCATCGAACCACGTGGCTGTCTCTCACTAAGATATAACCGTTGACCTTCCGTGACGTAACAAATAAAGCAAGTCGCACTTGTTTCGCCAGGACATTACGGTTAAATTATGATTTTTATTTAGAAAAATAAAAAATAATTGTTAAATAGTGTCAATCCCGCGGTCAACTCAAACGGGTGCAACTCTTCATATGCGAAACTCTTCATGTATTATTTACCTAATACATGCACACAAAAGGAAATATAGAAGACATAAGAACAACTAAGCGATTATCCAGCTCTCCTCTTTACCAATTTCTTATGAACTTCCTCCACTTATAAGTTATTCCAATGGGAATCCGTCTCCCTGTTGAGTTTTTTTACTTTCAAATTAGTGATAAGGTTATTTTGAATCATTCATTTTTGTTTTAGGATTTTTTAGAAGAGGGTATAAAATGGATATGTCGCATATTATATTGCAACGCTTGTCTTCACTTTTACCCCGAGCTTTTCGCTTATGCTCCGAAACACTTTGTTTTTCATTTCTTCTTGTTAGATCTTTATATCACTCGTTATTAAAGATAGCGAAACTTAGGTATTGACATGTCAAGAACCCAAACTTGTGGAGAGCACGGAAGGCCCGAGGAAACGAACGTCGAAGAAATGACTCCATTGCAGAGGAAGAAACTCCTCAAGAAAACGTGAAACTCTCGCACGACAAGCAAATGCAGAGAAAGAAACGGACCGAGGGGTTTCTTTCATTGTTAGCCTAAGCTCGCTAAAACTGGATTTATAAAGCTTGCTAACGACGTAGAAAAGTAGAACGAAAAACAGAGCATAGTGAAGCGGGCGCCAAGAAGAAGAAGATGGTTGTTACCGAGTAAGACCCACATCTCTTCGTCTCCGAGGATGGACCACAAAAGCATCACCTCTCGCAAAATCTCTTGACCGTGCTCCTTCCCACAACCGTTTCTAGCCTCCCAAAATGCCTCGCTTCTTTCTTGTGATAGTCTCTTTCTATCTTTCTCGCGAAATCGCATTGCGAAGTCGAACCCGTCGATAGTTCTTCTTGGTTGCTAGAGTTAGTTAATTAGGATTAAGGAAAAATTACAAATAAGGGTCTACAATGCTCTCATTTTCTCAAATAAGGATCCGAGTGGACCGTATTTTAAAGAATGGCCTCAAGTGTCCTCATTATTTCAAAAAGGACCCGACCGAATGATATTTTTCCCATTTATGTTTTTTTTTATTTTTTTCCTTTCTTTTATTGTTCTTTTTTTATATTTTTTTCCTTTTCTTTCTTTTCTTTTCTCTTTTTTTTTCTTTTCCACTCTTCCCCTCCCCCACCCATTGCCGACCACCAACAGAGGTTGCTAGCATTGGGTGAGGGTTGTCGCCCACCCCAAGCGAGGTCTCTTCAGGTGATGTCCTTTTGATGACGGCTCGGCTTCTTTAGGTGAACTTGATTATGGACACCTCGGGGGCTTTGGTGTTGGCCGGAAAAAGGACACTATCAATGTCAAAAGTTGTGTACGGAGATCACTTTGATACCGAAAGTTTTCACCGGATCACTTAAGTGCCAAATCGAAGACAAAATGATCACTTTGGTGCATCCAAATAAAAATTCCGACCACTCTCAATACGTGACATTTTTAATTTATTTTTGAATTTTAATTCATTTTTTAAAAAATGAAGTCCATGTGGGCTTCCACATGGACTTCAAATTTTAAAAAAAAATATATTTTAAAAAATAAAATTTAACAAAAAAATTCAAATAAAAAATTTGTTTAAAATAAGTTGAAATAAGCTAAAACAATTAGCAAAAAAGCTATAAAAAAAGATATGCAAATCGACGGCAAGGGCTTGCTTTAACCCTTTCCGCTAAGGCATGGCCAACGGGAGTCGCCGAGCCCATTGTTGGCCATGGTAGGGTGGCAAGCAGAGGCTGCACGGTTATCGATCCCCCATTTTTAATTTTTAGCTTTTTAAAAAAATTTCAGCTTATTTTTCAAGTTATTTTAAATAAAAAATTTAAATTTTAAAAAATACCACGGTGGCCTCCAACTAGCCACGTCGGCGTCATATATTACTAAAAAAGTGTCACGTCAAATTTTCGAGGAAGCATATCGAAACTGGTACTTAAGTGATCTTTTTTCAAAAATTTTGGCATTGAAGTGATCTGACGAAAACTTTTGTCATCAAAGTGATCTCCATACACAACTTTTAGCACTAATAGTGACCTTTTCCACAGCTGTTAGCCACACCACGTAGCAACGCGCGAATGATCTTATGTGAAAGCCGCCTATCTCGACATTCCGAGCCTCTTATGAACAAGGTCGTGGAGGAATCTTGCATCTCGGGCATTGTATCAAGTTGTTGTCCTCCTAACTCTACAATTCAAGGGGATGAATTCAACTCAAAGACAAACCTTAAATTTCCATGAGCGTCATTAATAATTCATAGTTGTCGCAATTCCTTCACTTGGGTTTTAGACAAGTAAGAAATTCACGGAATTTTTGGGTGAATGTGTTATTGTGCGGAAGAGTTCTCTTACCCGGATGAGATGAAAAAGAAGAAAAGCAAGAATAATCAAGAACATGGAGATTTATGTGGTTTGGCGAAAATCCGCCTATGTCCACAGGAGAGAGAGAGAGAGAGAGGGAGAGAGGATTTCTTATTTTCTCGAGCGTAAAGAGACACAAAGTACAATGCTGAATAAAAAAATCATTAGATTGGTATCCGTAAAGATCTTATCTGTTTAAGAAATTAACTAATAAATCTTTAGTGATTATCCATCATATCTTTTGAAATATCTTGACATATCTCCAAGTCTTCCTTAATATTATTTGAAATTTAAGATAATGTCAACAAATCTCCACCTTTGGCTTGAATAAACCATAAGCCTCCAAGAAAAATGAATATATCTCAATCTATCTCCATTGTACCTTCGCAAAGGTACACCCGCACCTAGATCGGTGCGGCCTCCATCAACTTCAATGATGAATGAGAGAAATCAAGTCCCCGCAAGACTTGAACTTCTTCGTAGTAACCGTCTTCGTGAGTATATCCACGAGATTATCTTTAGTATGAATTTTTTTCAAAGTAATGTTACCATTCTCTACAAATTCTCGAATCTTGTGCTACCGAACTTCAATGTGTTTCGTTTTGAAAGGAAACACTTGGTTCTTCACGAGACATATTACACTTTGGACATTGCAATATAGTGTAGCACTTTCCTACTTTAAACGCAACTCCGTGACCAAACCGGCTAGCTATATTCCCTCTTTCGGAACCTCGGTTGCGGTATATACTTAGCTTTGGTTATAGACAATGCAATAGTAAATCAAGCATTGCCCTCCACGAAATTGCTCCACCTCCAAGAGTAAAAACATAGCCTATGATGGACCTTCGCTTGTCCAAATCACCGGGAAGTCTCGAATTGACATAACATGTTAAATCGATCGATTCTCCATTTGAACCGAACATCAAACCCATTTCGATAGTTCCAGCCAAATAACAAAAGATCCATTTAACAGCTTCCCAATGCTCCTTACCCGGATTGCTCATGTATTGGTCGACGAAACTCATTGCATGAGCCAAATCCGGTCTACTATAAGCCATAGCATATATAAAGCTCCCTATTACGCTAGCATAGAGTACTCGAGACATCTTTACAACCTCCTCATGTGAACTAGGGCATTGTTTCTCGGATAATTTGAAGTGATTTGCTAAAGGCGTACAAACTAGTTTAGCTTTTCCCATGTTGAATAGCTCCAAGACCTTCTTAACATACTTCTTTTGATTTACCCAAAGCTTACTTGCACGTCTACCTCGAAAGATTTCCATCCCAAGGATCCTTTTTGTAGCACCAAGATCCTTCATTTCAAACTCGTTGCTTAACCGAGACTTTAGTGAAATAAAGTCTCTCATTTTTCTTGCAACAATCAACATATCATCAACATAGAGCATCAACGGAATAAGCGACTTATCATCCACAACTCTATAGTTGACACAAGAATCATACACACTCCTCATGTAACCAATACGAAGTATAAAAGAATCAAACCTTTTATTCCATTTCTTTGGAGATTGCTTCAAACCATAAAGTGATCTCTTCAACAAACAAACGTGATTCTCTTTCCCTTCCACCTTGAACCCTTTGGGCTGCTCCATGTAAATTTTCTCCTCCAAGTCACCATGAAGGAATGTCATCTTCACATCTAGTTGCTCGAGCTTCAAGTCATACATGGCCACCCATAGCTAGTAAAACACGAATTGAGGTGTGTTTCACAACCGAAGAAAATATTTCATCGTAATCGATCCCCTCCTTCCGTGCATAGCCCTTAGCAATAAGTCGGGCCTTGTATCTCTCTCGTTTTTGTCCATTGCTTGCTTCGCTTTTTCGAAGAACCCATTTGTAGCCAATGACTTTCCGATCTTTGGGCTTCTTCACTAGTTCCCATGTCTCATTCTTTTGTAACGACTCCATCTTCTCCATCATAATAGTCATCAACTTTTCTTTGTGATCACTTTTCAAAGCTTCATGATAAGAGCTTGGATGGCCGAGCCTACGATAATAGCATAAGCAACCATGTTCTCAAAATCGTACCTCTCTGGTGCTTTGAGAGTGTGCCTTCTTCGACCCATCGCAATAGGACGAGAAACTCCTATTGTTTCTTTAACTTTTAGAGCTTCATCGGATGACTCGACATTCTCTCGCAGATTCTCGGCTTCAAGCTCCGGCTTAACGATAGATTTATCACTCTCCTCTTCGAAGCCGCGTGTGGCACGCAACTTAACTTCAATATTGCAGATTCATCCAACATAACATCCCTACTCGTCGTGAACTTTCTTCTCACTTGGATCCCATAATTTGTAGCCTTTCACTCCTATCTCGTAACCGAGAAGTATGCATTGTTTTGATTTTGGATCCAACTTTGAGCACTTCAAGCTTTGCACATGTACAAAAGCAGGACAACAAAATATTCTTAAATTAGAATAATCAATAATTTTACTTGTCCATACCTCTTCGGGAATGTTGCATTCAATTGCAATTGATGGAGATCGATTCACAAGATAACATGCCATACGGACAACTTTCGCCCAAAATTCCTTGCTCAATTCCGCATGAAGCCTCATGCTCCGAGCTCTCTCTAATAAGGTCCGGTTCATCCTTTCCATGACGCCATTTCGTTGGGGCATATCCAAAACAATGAAGTGACTTTTAATCCCTTCATTCTTGCAAGACCCCATGAACGGTGTCAATTTGTACTCTCCTTCATTGTATGATCTCAAGCACTTAAGATTCTTCCCCATTGAAGTCTCAACTTCGGCTTTCCATTCTTTGAACTTGTCAAAGACGTCACTTTTATGTCGCATGAAGTGGACACAAACTTTCCGAGAGAAATCACCAATAGTCACAAAGTATTCCTTCTTGCCTTTTGACTTTACCAATGAAGGACCCCATACATATGTGTGTACATTTTCGAGCACGCCCTTGCTCGTATGGGTTGCAACCTTGAACCGTACTCCACATTGTTTTCCAAGAACACAAAATTTGCATAAATCTAATTTGCATGTTTTCACACCTTTGAGTGCATTCCTCTTATGAAGCTCCATCAATCCTCTTTCACCCATATGCCCAAGACGTATATGCCATCGATAGGTGTTATCTATCTCCGTGTTAGCATCCGTGGACACGGATGCTCCACCTTGCACTATGGTTCCTATAAGCCGATATAAGTTCCCGTGTCTTTGTCTTTTTAGAACAACCAGAACTCCCTTTATCACCTTCAAGACTCCATCTTGACCGGAGTACTTGCACCCATTGGATTCAAGTGCTCCTAATGAAATCGATTCTTCCTTAGATCGGTACATGACACACATCCGAAGGGGTTCGATCATGCCATAGGTTCCAACTCCCACAATCTTGCACAAAGTGTCATTCGCCATGAGAATTGAACCACCACCACGAATCTTCAAAGTTGTCCTTCCCCAATGATATGGATAAGACGTCATCATCATTGATCTCTGTGCTTTGTCGGTTACACTTGCTTCATCCGAGCTCTTTTTTTTTTTTTCTCATTCTTATTTGGACAGAATCTCTTGATATGCCCTTTCTCATTACACCATAGCATCTTCTTTTGAACTTTCCCTTGGATTTTGATCGACCCTATGGCTCGATCCTCAATCCATTGATCTTCCTCTTCCTTGATTGCTTTTCTCCTTCCCAAAGAGTCCCTCTCCCGAAGATTTTGAACTACTTGCCCTTTTCCTAGTGTCGTTAGAAATTAGGGCGGCGATCGGCTCTCCGATCTCCGAGTTTCCTTGACATAAAGGAGCGTAGTCACCAAGTTGAAAAATGAATTCGACAACGAAGCCAATAGTAGAAGCGCTATGTCTTCATCCTCGAACTTTACCTCTAAACTTGTAAGTGCATTGTTGAGGTGTTCAAATAGATCTCCTCCTTCATTCATCCAAAGTGAATACAATCTCTTCTTCAAGAACAACTTGTTCGTAAAAGATTTTGTCATGTAGATGCTTTCGAGTTTGAGCCATACCTCCGGAGCGAAATTGATTTCCGCCACGTATTGAAGGGCATCATCCGATAGGTTCAATCAAATCGTGCTACACGCCCTCTCCTCCATATCGGCCCGGTCATCATCGGTGATGGTGGCCGGCTTGTTCAAACTTCCTAAAAGAATCTATGATAAACCCTTCTAAATCAACATATCCTTCATCCATCTCCGCCGCCGTAAAATTATTCTTCCCGAGTGAATTGTTCGATATCGAATCGAACGGTCAAACCTTTTCTAACCATCTAGTCAAAATTGTAATACGGGAACAAAGAACATAGATTGCTCGATACCATTTGTTGTGCGGAAAAGTTCTCTTATTAGATGAGATGAAAAAGAAGAAAAGCAAGAATAATCAAGAACACAAAGATTTACGTGGTTCGGCAAAAAATAATCAAGAACACGAGATTTACGTGGTTCGGTGAAAATCTACCTACGTCCACGGGAGAGAGAGACGATTTCTTATTTTTTTAGCATAAAGAGATACAAGGTACAATGCTGAATAAAAAAGATCATCATATTGGTATCCCTAAAGATCTTATCAATTTAAGATAATAAATCTTTAGTGGTTCTCCCCCAAATCTTTTGAAATATCTTAACATATCTACAAACCTATCTTGACTTCGTTTGAAATTCAAGACCATGTCGATTAAATATATAGTGCATTTTTTTCACGAAAAACTTCATAAAAAGGAAAATTATGTTTTCGAAATCGTTTTTCAAGAAAACGGTGCTTTTCTTTGTTTGGTCATATGTGACCGTTTTGAAAAATAAACTCAATCTTATGATTTTCCCTTAGGCAAAAAAATTGAATTTATGAATTATGTTTTATATTTTGTATTTTTGTTTTGTTTTTCTTTTCTTTCTTTCTTCTTCCTCCGTCGCGAGTCCTTCATTGAGATGGGCCGGCGGCGGCCAAGAGCAAGCTCGAGGGTTGTCGCCGACCTTCGTCGTCGAGTAGTGGAGGTTGAAGAAAAAAGAAAAGGGAAGAAAAGAAAAGAAAAGAAAAAAGTAAAAAATTAAATAAATTTAAAATCAAACAATTAATAATTAAAGTTAAAAGAAAACTATATACTAAATGAAAACACTTTTTGAGAAATCACTTTTCGAGAAAAATGATTAGTTTTTCTTTTTTTGGTGAGATTTGATCGTTTTCCTTTGTTTGGATCTCATTTTAAAAATAATTTCAATTTAATGACTTTGCAAAAAAAAAAATCAATTTTTTAAATATATTTTTTATTTTTATTTTTATTTTAATTTTAATTTTTTTATTTTGTCGTCAATTTCTTTAATTTTTTATGTTTTCTTCTTGCTTGGCTAGTGGCCGACCACCAACAATTGGCCAAAGGCGAGGAACGAGCTCTCGGAGGCTTACCGAAGAGGAGCCGAGCCAATCCGAGCTCGATCCTCACCGGATTTGGCCAAGGACGAGCTCATTCGAGGTTGAGCCTCGCCGGCTAAAGCATGTGGCCGAACCGATGGAGGAAAAGAAAAAAATAAAAATAAAAATAAAAAGATAAAATATTAAAATATTGAAATATTAAAATGAAAAATAAAGTATAAAAAAATTAAAGGCAAGCGATTTCGAAGAGTGTTTTACGTTGACTTGTCATTTTCGGCGAACCAAACGGGTGAAAGTTCAAAAAACTAATTCTCGAAAAATGCTTTCACCGAAACAAGCACACCAATAAAATGTAAAACATTTCGACCAAAAAAAATGTAAAACATAAGATAGTAAAAAATTGAAAAAATTAAAAAATTGGGACAAGAGCAATTTCGGAAGGTTTTTTTTCACCTTTTTAGATCTAGAAATTCACTTTCCTAATTTTGTGCATAAATTTTTTGTTGACTAGAAAGTATTTTCCATCGACTAAGTTATATTTGACGAACCAAATGTGTGAAAGTCAAAAAAATCAATTCGTGAAAAACACCTTCACTCAAACAAAAATAAAGTCGGAAAATTAAAATGTTAACACGTGCGAAAAGCACGTGTGACGTAGCCAGTTGCAATGAAATTCTTTAATGGAAAAACCAAATCGGAAAAAGACAAAAGAAAAGGATTTTGAGGGGTTTAAGCTCCCTCACAGCTTGAGAGGCACCAGCACAAACACATCGCGACCGGCGAGGACTGCGACAATCGAGAAACAGGGAAGGTTCCACCTTCTTCCCATGGCGTTCTTGTTTCAGAAATTTCAAGAGGTACTCTCTCTCTCTCTCTCTAACCGACGTTTGAGTAGATTCTTCAAAGGAGTCCCACGTGAATTCTCGGGTCTTTTCAAGAATTTGTTCAAGGCGTTTGCTGAAGCTGCTGAAAAATCTTTACCCGTAATTCGTGTTTGGAGTCACAGCATTTTACGCGAACGCTACTTCGGCAAAGTAATGCCCACGAGTTCATTCGTGTCGCATTTCGTTGACTGGCGCTTCCCTGTGGATTCTTCTTGTGCCATTTTGAATCTGCGATAACTCTTGGTGTGCGCAATCATTATGCCATTGCAGGCAGTGAAAACTCTCGCGAAGAATCCCGTGTTCGCGAAGAATCCCATGTTTGCGAGAGATCCCAGGCAGCTTCAATTCGAAACAGATATAAATCGCCTGTTCCTATACACCAGGTGACTCTCGCGTGATTCTGTAAAATTAGGCTTCTTCTTTTTTTTTCCATTTGTTTTCTGGAAGTTGCGGCGTATGGTGGGCGTTGCATCAAGCTTGGCAGTGTTGTTTGTATGTTCATAATTTTGTTGTCTTTAGTGCAATGTTCGAGGCATGCTTCTAAAATCCCTAAGAACTGTTCCTTGGGGGTCGGTTGCCGTTGAACTTGGATCACAAACGATGAGATCTTGACTGTTTGTTGAAGACATTTTAAATGCTTTGTATGTGAAGACGCTTTGTATTGGGATTACAATGACACAATACAGAAACAGGTTTCTTGTTTGACTGCTGGTGCCATTTATCATTGCACTTATACGCAATTCCATCAGTCCCGGGAGGTATCTGCTGTTTCCAATTAGTCCCTCCTCTTTATAAAACAAGAATGTTTCAAAAGGAGAATTTTTATTGCATTTGACGGGAATTTCCTTTTGTTGAATTTAGTGAAATTTCTAGGCTATATACCAATTACTAGTCCTTTATGGTTCTTAGAGTTAAACGTTTGGATGATGTCACTCTTCAATTCTAATCATTTCTTGCTGCCATTTGATTGTCCTCTATGTTTGCCCTATGATTTCTTTTACTTTCTGCATGATCGTTTAGTGCTATGAAATAAGTTGGTAATCTTCCTCAATATTGATAATTGCCTATATCCAGATGCTTATGACTTACAGACAAAAAAATTCTCTTTCAGCTACAACCGTTTAGGTGGGGATGCTGAAGAGTCAGATGCAGAGGAGATTATTCAGATGGCCAGTAAAGCTTCTGTTGCTGAGCAACAAAAGCAAGTCCAAGAAAATGTCCATTCTCAACTTAAATCTTTTTGCATGTTCATGGATGAGATTCTTCTTCCCGATGTTAACAAGACGAATACTGCTCCAGCGGTTGATTCTCCAGTATCAAGTAAAGCTCATCATCGCAGTGGCCTTAGTTTTGCTGTAGGCGGAAGTGGATCAACTGAGAGAAGATCTGGTGAGTTCTTTAGCACAAATCTCATCCTTTTCCGTGAAAGCAAGCATTGTGTTTCTATTTGTTACGGTGGATGGCTGTTCCCATTCATTAAGGTGGATGGCTGTTTAGATTCATTAAGATGGATGGCTTTGTTCATTTGGGTGTAAATGCAATGTTAAGTGAATCAAGAAATGTAAAAGCTTCCCAGAAGGACTATCACATGTCTAGTTATGTATAGCGCTCTGTCTCCTTCTCTATGTTCCATTTATCTTGCACATGCACAATGTTAAGGTGGAACGCAATGTATTTGTGAATCAAGTAATGTTAAAGCGTCTTAAAAGCATTGTCCATATGTCCAGCTAGTATGGCACTGTATCTATTTCTCAAAAAGCCATATGGTACTTTTTAATCTTCCAAAATGCTCAAAGTATGTAACTTGTAACGTACAATAGTCACAAGATTGCAGAGAACAAGTGGAGCACATATACATATACATATATATATACACACACACACACACACATATATATATACACACATATATCTATGCATTCAAAGGTGGTTTTGTGCTCCCTCTAGTGCAATTTTGCTGTGCAACCTGCCATGGAGCCAAATCCTTCAAAGTCTGGCTATTGCAGTTGGCACCAGCTCCTACCCTCTTCTAGGCCTGTTCCACGATCATTTTCCGTAGGGAATTCTTATTCTCCTACTTTAAAGAATGATCTTTATGAGTTGACAACAGTAGCTTATCCTTGCTTCTCAACTTCATTCATTTCAAACTGGATTTAGGAGCAGCAGCCATACCACAGTTGACTATGTAATGTTTTGCTTGGAGGATGAACTCAGTGTTTATAAATGTGGGATTGAGTTTTATTTAGATATTCGAGAATGAATAAGCATAAAATGATTTATGTCATTAAGATACACATGAACTATTCATTATTGTGTTGAGGCATGACTTTTGAGTTTATCTTCCACCTTCCTTTTTTTACATTAGAAAGGATATATCTGGCATTGGCATCTCCTCTAAGTTTTGCTTATTTTGTTCCTCTTTATGGAAACAGGGTGAATTATTCTGTATCTCAGTACTTATATTATTCTTTTCAGCACAGCCATAACTGAGACAAGGCCATTGAAATGCACTGAAGTCTCTCAAAGATTAAAGGATCTTATGGGCTACACCCTTGCTGTTAAACCATCTAAAATTCCACATAAGGATGCCGGTCAAGGTTTATTTATAGATGGTGAGGCTCAAGTCGGTACCGTGGTAGCCTTGTACCCTGGGGTCATATATTCCCCTGCATATTACCGGTATATTCCTGGATATCCTCGGGTTGACGCACAGAACCCGTATTTAATCACTAGGTATGATGCAACCGTGATAAATGCTCAGCCTTGGGGTGCTGGTGGCAATGCCCGAGAAGTGTGGGATGGCTCTGGTGCAATGGATATCAACTGTACTATGCAAAACAATGAACGTGCATCTGACCGGGTTTGGAAAGTCCTTAGTAAGCCTTTAGAAGGAAGACAAGGGGGAGATAATGTTGATGTGTTGGAGCGTAGAAACCCACTAGCTTTGGCTCATTTTGCTAATCACCCTGCGAAGGGCATAGATCCAAATGTTATGATTTGTCCTTACGACTTTCCTCTGACGGAGAAGAACATGAGGAGCTTATATGCCAAATATATTGTTCGGAAGGGGAGACGAAGCTAATATGAGAAGATTTGGCAGCTTTTGGTTCAAGTGGGGGGGTGTAGGAAATAGCGGGTTACAGGTTCCTGTTTTGAAGACAATAGCTCTGGTGGCTACACGGGCACTATCTGATGAAGAAGTGCTCCTGAACTACCGTCTTAGTAACTTGAAGCGACGACCGGCATGGTATGTCTCAGTTGATGAAGAGGAAGAACGAAGAAGGTGGAGCTAGGCTGGTGAGTGTTGGGACATGGATGCTGCCCGGTCTATGTACTAGAGAACTTTCTCACTCCTTAGGATCGTAATGCGAGTTCATGCTACTTTTTCATCGAATGTTTCAGGGATCATTCACCTGAGCCTCAGAGCTGCAATGGTCAACTTTTCTTTAGTTGCTGGATTCTAGCTTCTCATGAACCGAAAGGTACCAGTTCCACAAGTTTTTGTCATGTTTTAGGATAGGCAGCAAACTGTTGCTGAAATTGATGTTACTTTTGTTGTGCTTTAGAAAGATTAGGAAATTAAAAGCACATTGCCGTATGAATAATTTATCTTCACCGTTGTTTTTGGTTTTTGGTGATACGATACCTTTGAAATTCTAACACCAAGCGACTTTAAAACGTCATTCCTTTGATCCTTCCCATGGACCAAGATGTGACGGTAAGAATTAAACTAGAAGGATTTGTTGCTTGTGAAGTCCTGTTCCTTGGACGCCCCTAGCTCTTTAGAGATGACTTGTAATTTCATGTGAACTGTGGAGGTACACTGAGCATCGCCAGTACGCGATTGGAATGTTTGTTTATTTATCGATCGTGATAGTAATAATTCTGCAAGAATGGTTAGTCACAGATGACATTGGTATTTTAGTTGGCAGAGATTATGGGGGGGGGAGACTTTCCCTTCTTTTTTGGGTTGGTAGATGAAAGGATTTTCCTTAGCACAGGGTTAAAGCTTTAAGACTCAACTTGTTCATTATCATGATTCCTCAGAACAGGGTGAAAGCTCTAAGCCTCAACTTGTTCATTATCATGAACAGCAACTCAATCAGCTGCTTTTCTCTGTGCATGATCATGAAACTCCTCAAACAATAATTTTCCATTGTGCTTTGGATGAGAGGATTGTGACACTCCATGTATTCGAACTGCCCTCAGCGTAATCATCCCGTTCATACGGACCTAAAACATCGGAGATCGTAATCTTGTTTCCTATGAAAACGCGCACAAATCCCTGCATCCTCATCTTTATCTTTGACAAGCAGCTGCTGTTCACCGAAATTTTAGGTTAGGATTTGATCCGACCTGTGGAGGCCATCGACCTATTGAGAGGAAAACACGATTGTTCCCATCCCTTTGAAGAGTCTTAATCTTCACAATCTATTGTTGCTGGAGCATATTATTCCCTCTGGCATTGTTAAGAATACAGCAATCCCTCCGGGGAGAGCAAATTATCATGTGTTAGGGCTTCTCTATCTCTACGTAGGATTTTAACAACCTTAACGAGATGGGAACTTCCCACTCTTATGTTGTTGTTTATTTATTTTTATTTTTTAATATTTGATCTTTTGGGACGTTCTGGCAGTTCACATCCCCTTGGAACTTTGAGGCATTGAGTTTTTGCAAAGTGTGTCAAATTTCCTCTTCTCAATCCAGGGTAGAAACCGGCTACAGTGAAACATCCCACGAACCAGTTGAACCCAAGTCCTTGATCTTTGCAGGAGGCCGTGACCAAGTATAATTTGCAGCGCATTTGCACGAACGACCTCCAATTTCTGAATCGAAACTTCCCGGCGCCTCAACCAATTGTCGATCCTTAATGTCGCCGACTTTAGATCCATGAACGAATCCAACGATATATGTTCAGGCAAGAGCATGTACAATTGGCATTTGAGTACGTTTGTACCGAGTTCGACCATTCGTTTCTTCTTCATCGGTTGTCCGATTCCGCTCGATGAACAAAGTGTTTCTAATTACGTATTGTTTTCGAGTAGAGCTCGGATTCATGAGGATTTTACAGAAATCGAGCAAAGGAAAATTTGGTATTTGCCTAGATATTTGGTTATTTTACTGGAGATATTTATGATACTTCCCTTGATTTTTCATGTCTCTTACCATGATGCATATATTCAAGAGATTCTATGTATCTCTATTTGATTATGCATATCTCTTGTGTTGTTTTAGACGGTCATATTCATAAAGCCTGCAAATAAACTAGTGCACTCTTCATTATAATTCATTGGATTTCACATAAATTCGGCAATTTCTCAATTTTCTAACATTATTCCAACTCTTTTCTCTATTTTGTGCCTCAATGTCGTGATATTACTCGCATGCACAAATTCGATTTAGTCATTACTTCTTAGCCAGCGATCATTAATTGCATCATTAGTTTCTTTATCCAACTTTTAAAATACCAGACTCACGCTACTGAAACATGAAAAATAGTAAGTAGATGATATATGCCATTTTGAGAAATGATACTTCTAAAGTTAGAACTTTAAATATTCGAGAAAGGGCGTGCATACACGAACTAATATTAAACTCGAATCGTACCATTATATTCTTGCCAATGTTATTTGACGGTAATGTAATTAAATATCGTTGGGCATGATCTTCTCTCTTCTTTCCTCATTATCAATGGGAAATATAAAGTAATAAAGTTGAAAGTATGAGATGGTACTTAATCTTCTTATCAAAAAAGAGTAACACGACATATAATAAAGTTAGAATATAAAATTTATACGATGAATAAACATATAAATAAGTTGGTCATATTCGGAACTCAATAAGAGTCTATCACATCAATTAACAATATCTCGCATTGCGCGCTCGTTGAAGCAGATCAATGGACATCGCCTAAATTGAGCGCTCTTGTGTCTCTCTCAATATGACTCAATTGAGCACCCCCATCTCTCTGTCAATCTAATTCAATAAGTCGTTGCATTTCTTTCTTTGAAAGGATTGGCTCAAGCACCCTAGCGTTAAATCCCCTACATCGACTGAATTGAGCGTCTTGTATCTCTCTCTATGTCTCATTGAATCGAGGCCCCCAAAGTGAAGACCTAATTCTCCATGGACGGCGTCGTGCTGGTGAAGGGAAGGCACGACGTCGTTTTACTTGGCAGTTTTTGCCACGTTAGTTGACGTTCGTCGCATGATCATCCCATCGGATGCCGGTTTGCAGATTTGAGATGCTACTTTCAAACGATGGCCAAATTTGTCTCCAGAACAAAAGACCGAGAGGACAGATCATGGCTGAAAATGCCGCACATGCGGTTGCCCCATTCATTCACGGAAGGATTAGATAAGATGAAAACACACGCATGCGTACGCACGTGTGCAGATCATCCTTAAACGAGCAGAAGCCATGCACTGGCATCGACTCGACCGAGCATCTTTTCCATTTCCCAAGCTGCATCGATCGAAAGGGCCCGCCACCATTTCCTTTGACTTCCATTCTCGCAAAACAAGCACCAAGATGATCCTTTATTCCCTCCCCCGGAAAGGCAAAGTCGCATTCGAAGCACATCAAGATCTCGTCGTGCGTCCTTCCATAATTTGAAATCGTAAAAATTTTCGGACGAGTCGATCGCGTACGTGATGAACAACTTCCGACGGCGTATCGAGCCCCAGACGAGCTTACACATTCGGGTATAAATAGAACACGATAGGGACCATGTTGTTCGCATCTCATTCAGCAGAACTCTTAGCGAAATGGCCCTCTCAGTTGTAGCTTTGTGCCTTTGTCTGAGTCTCTCAGCCGCTGCCGCCGCCTCCTCTTCCTCACGGGAGAAGATCGACTCTGAGGTCATGGCACGGCAAGAGGCCGACCGTGTCACCGCCCTCCCTGACCAGCCCCCGGTGAGCTTCCGCCACTACTCTGGCTACGTCTCGGTGGATGACCGCCTCGGGAAGGAGCTCTTCTACTGGTTCTTCGAGGCGACGAGCCGTCCCGCCGAGAAACCCCTCCTCTTGTGGCTCAATGGAGGTAATATTGCAAAGAACTCCATTAGAGATTAACTTTTTACGTGAATGTGCCCCTTGAAACTAAAAACGACGGGGGTAAAAATTGTTTTGATACAGGATTTGATGAAAATTAATTTTGCTTATATTCTCTAATCACCTACTTTATATTACGCCCCTATATTTACAGGCCCAGGATGCAGTTCTGTAGGGTTCGGCGAAGCCCAAGAACTCGGCCCGTTTCTTGTGAAAGATGGGCCGGACGGCCCGACCCTAAGTTTCAACAACTATACTTGGAACAAAGGCATGTCAGATATTTCGTCTTTCCCCAGCTTAATTAGAAGGGAGATAATTATATTTGTTCAGTTGTCCTAATTACGACATCATATATTTTGTCACATCGCATGATAATTTCTCGTCTTTTTGTTCTTACTAATTGCAGCTGCCAATCTGTTGTTCCTCGACTCGCCAGTTGGCGTCGGATTTTCTTACTCCAACGCCACCGTAGAATACGACGACGACAATACAAGTTTGTAAAGATTAAAATTTTATTAGTAGAATCTTAGAGACAACCTCATTTGCTGAAATCTATGTGATTGTTAACAGCGAGAGATGCCCATACATTTCTGCTGAATTGGTTCGAAATGTTTCCCGAGTACATGATCGAGCGAGTTCTACATAGCGGGAGAAAGCTACGCGGGTTAGAAATTATCGGCCGTAATTTTAACGGTTAATTTTCGTTTGCTTTTCCTATTTAATCAATCAATGGATGTGGTAAATGGGCTTTCCCTCTTTTTTTTAGGGCACCATGCACCCCAACTCGCCGAGGCGATTTACGATGAGAACAAAAGAGCAGCTCATGACACCTACATAAACCTTAAAGGCCTCATCGTGCGTACCCAAATTAACTCTCAACTAAACTTGATCTCATTTGATGATTCTTCATATGAATCGCGAAATTTACCTCGCGGTATTTCTAAAACACGCAGGTGGGAAATCCGGCTATGAATTTCAAGACGGATACAATGGGGATGATCGATTACGCATGGGGACACGCTCGATTTCGGACGATCTCTATTTTTCGATCTTGGAAAAATGCGACTTTAGTAACTATAACGTGACGGAAGATTGCGGTAATTTACTCTACGAGTACTTGAAATTGTACGGGATGATCGACATGTACGGTTTGTATTCCCCCACTTGTCCGCTCGATCAGCCCTTCGCCACCAACCGTCTCTTAAACACGCGAGCCAAAGCGGACACGCCTAATTATCATTTGGTAGGTGCCTTTTCTTCCTTTAAATTATTTTTTTTTCAGTCCCTTCACCTTATTTTTCGCAATTCAACTTTCCTATTTCCCGCCATGATTAGCTTAACTTAACGACAAAATCTCTCTTGATCCGACAGAAACTCTTACGTACGATACCGGCGGGCTACGATCCATGCCTAATGAACCACGCCACAGCTTACTTTAACCTACTCGGCGTGCAGCGGGCACTGCATGCGAACGTCGCCCGGATCCCTCGGCCGTGGAGCCTTTGCAGGTGATTTTAAAGTCACGAGACTCTTGATTTTCTTGAATACGAAGCTATTATGGATATACTAATTTTTCGCTAATTTCGTCTCGAAATATTAATTAAGCTTCGAGGTCAGCTTCTCTTGGAAGGACCCGCCTCTTTCCGTCCTCCCAGTACTGAAGAAACTCATCGGTGGGGGCATTCGCGTGTGGGTCTTCAGGTATTGTTGATTATAATTAGTTAATTAAATTAGCACTCATTAACTAAATTCCATTTAGATATTACGATGGTAAGTTTGGTCTTTCTTTCCTTCTTTCTTTCTTTTTGGTCTGATTTGTCCTTTTGCGATTCAGTGGAGACACGGACGGGAGAGTCCCGGTGACGTCGACTCGGTACACGTTGAGGATGCTCGGCCTCAACATCACGGAGAACTGGACACCTTGGTACAAGGGTAGAGAGGTAATTTCCTCGTTGGTCTCTAATCATGATATTGGGATTTATGGAAGCATTATTTGAGCTCATGAGCGATTAAACATTGGGCATGTTCTCTTTATTGCCTGAAAATTTGACTTTGCGTGGTCTTAGGTTGGGGGTTGGACCATCACGTACGAGGGGTTGACTTTCGTGACGGTGAGGGGAGCAGGGCACCAAGTTCCCACTTTTGCCCCCGAGCGTTCTCTTCAGATCATTCGCCACTTCTTGGCCGACTCGAAGCTCCCGGCCGCGCCCTTTTGATTCCTCCATCCGACGCTACTAATTACAAAGGAAAATAGCTATGTGACGGCCGAATCCTCGAAATAAATAAATTTACGAAAAAACCGAGATTTTTCTCTGTTTCGTGTTTTTACGTCGTGAGTTCACCGTTCGATTTAGCTCTTTTGCTTCTCAGCCGGCGATCGTTAATTTTATCGACCGGTGCTTGGATCCGACTTTCAAATACTTCCGACTTTCCCGCTAGCAAAACATGCAAAAATGGTGGGTAGATGCGCACTTTGAGTGATGATATTTATGGAATTTGGAACTTCAAATAGTCGAGAGATGGAGTGCGCACTCGAATTGATATGAGATTTCAATTCGGGTGGTTATTTTCTTGTCAATGTGTGCCGATGCCAATGCAAATATCATCGGGCATGGTCTTCTCTCTTCTTGCCTCGATATTTTTGGGCTTCCTACTGGGAAGCACGAAGTCATAAAGTTGAAAGCTCGAGATGGTACTTAAGTCTTGCCATTAAAAGAGAGTAATGTTAGGTATAATAAAGTTGGAATACGAATTACATCCGATGAATAAACATATAAATCAATAGATCATAGTCAACCCTCGATAAGAGTTTGTCTCAGCATTTGAAAAATCTCTCGTCATGCGTGCATTGTTGAACAAAGTTCTTAATATCGTCCAAGCCGAATACCCTTATGTCTTTTTCGATATGAGTCGTTGAGCGCCCCGCTCTCTCTCTCAATCTTTATTCGATCGAGCTGTTTGCATTGCTCTCTCGAAAAGGATTGGCTCTAGAACCCTAGCCCCGAATCCCCTTGATCGATTGAATTGAGCGCCTTCTCTCTCTATTTCTGATTAAATCCAGCCCCTTAAATAAAGACCTAATTCCCCATGGACGACAGTCATTTTGGTCAAAAGAAGGCGCTATTGCAAATATCATCGGCCATGGCCTTCTCTCTTCTTTCTTCTTTATTTGGGATGTACAAAGTAACAAAGTTGAAAGTAGATTCGACCCAAAAAAAAAAATTGAAAGTAGGAGATGGTACTTAATCTTTTTATTAAAAAAAATTAGTAATGCCGCGTGTAATAAAGCTGGAATCAAAATTTTATACATAGATAAACATATAAATAAGTGGGTCATATTCAACGTTCAATAAGTGTTTGTCACATCATCTAAAAATATCTTGCTATGCGTGCACTATTGAACAGACCTATGGGCATCGCCCCAATTGAGCGCTCTTGTATCTCTCTTTATATATAACTCAACAGAGCGCCTCATCTCTTTGTCAATCTAATTCAATAAACTGCTGCATTGCTCTCTTTGAAAGAATTGGCTCAAGAACCCTAGTTTCTAAATACCATACATTAATTGAATTGAGCGTCTTGTATCTCTCTTTCTCCCCATTAAATCGGGCCCCCTAAAGTGAAGACCTAATTCTCTATTAACGACTTCGTTTTGGTGAAGGGAGGGCACGATTTTTTGGCAATTTTTGCCACGTTAGTTGACGTGATAGTTGACGTCCGTCGCATCATCCTCCGTTCATCGCATCGGACGCCGGGCATGCAGTTGTACCATTCATTAATGGAAGGATTAAATAAGGTAAACGCACACACGTGCAGATCATCCTTAAACGAGCATAAGGTGTGAACTGGCAACAATGTAACTTTTAAGTTAATATACCAAAGTCCGTCAAATAATCGATCAAAACCATCGACTCAACCGAGGATCTCTTCCATTTTCCAAACCGCATTGATCGAAAGGGCCCGCCGCCAATTTCTTTGACTTCCATTTTCACAAAACAAGCAGCAAAAATTCTCAACAAGCGAGATCCTTTTTACTCTCCAGGCAAAATCACATTCGAAGTGCATCAAGATGCCGTCACGCGTCTATCCATAATCGAAACCATAGTAATTTTCAGAACGAGTCGATCGCGTACGTAACACCGATTGATTCGGGGCGTGATGGAGATAACTTTCGAAGCGTATCGACCCCTAACAAGTTTACATATTCGTGTATAAATAGAGCGTGATAAGAACCATGTTATGCCCATCTCATTCAGCAGAACTTCAGAAAAAAAATGGCCCCCTCGGCCATAGTTTTGTGCCTTTGTCTCTGTCTCTTGGCCTCTGCTGCCTCCTCATCCTCGTGGGAGAAGGTCGACCCCAAGGTCGTGGCCTGGCAAGAGGCCGACCGCGTCATCTCCCTCCCCCCGGCGAGCTTCCATCACTACTCTGGCTACGTCTCAGTGGACAATAGCCTCGGGAAGGCTCTCTTCTACTGGTTCTTCGAGGCGACGAGCCATCCCGCCGAGAAACGTCTCCTCTTGTGGCTCAATGGAAGTACTATTGCAAAGAACTCCATTATAGGTTAACTTTTTACGTGAATATCCCACCTAAAACTAAAAATAACGGGGTAAAATTTGTTTTTATATTGGATTTGATGAAAATTATTTTTGCTTATGTTCTCTAATCTCCAACTTTATATTGCGTCCTATATTTACAGGCCCAGGATGCAGTTCGGTAGGCTTCGGCAAAGCCCAAGAACTCGGCCCGTTTCTTGTAAAAGATGGGCCGGACGGCCCGACCCTAAGTTTCAACAACTATTCTTGGAACAAAGGCATGTCAGATATTTCTTTTTGTCGTTCCCCAGCTTAATTAGAAGGAAGATAAGTATATTTGCTGCCGTTGTCCTAATTACAACATCTTATATTTTGTCACATTGCATAATAATTTCTAGCCTTTTTGTTCTTACTAATTGCAGCTGCCAATCTGTTGTTCTTGGACTCGCCGGTCGGTGTCGGATTTTCTTACTCAAACATCACCGTAGAACACTACGACAACAATACAGGTTTGAAATAATTAAAATTTATTAGTACAATTTTTAAGGTAACCCCATTTGTTGAAATGAATTTTCATGCTATTATTAACAACGAGAGACGCCCTACTTTTACTGAATAGGTTCGAAAGGTTTACACAGTACAAATCAAGCGAGTTCTATATAGCGAGGAGAAAGCTATACGGGTATGTAATTATCGAACCTAATTTTAACAATTAATTTTACACATTCTTTCAAATATCAATTTCTTTTATGTTTTCTATCTAATCTAATCATTGAATGTGGTAAATGGTTTTTCCCTCCATTTTCAGGGCACTATGCACCCCAACTCGCTGAGGCAATTTTCGATAAGAACCAAAAAGCAACTAATGACCCCTACATAAACCTTAAAGGCCCCATCATGCGTACCCAAATTAACTCTCAACTAAACTCGACCTTATTCGATGATTTTTCATATGAATCAAAAAATTATTTGCCGAATTTCTCAACACGCAGGTGGGAAATCCATACATGGATTTCGAGATGGATATGACAGGGATGATCGATTATGCGTGGGGACATTCTCCGATTTCGGACGATCTCTATGCTTCAATCCAAGACAAATGCGACTTTAGTAATGACAATGTGACCAAAGATTGTCACAAATCATTTGGCAAGTATTCCAAATTGTACATGATGATCGACATGTACAGTTTGTACTCCCCGACTTGTCCTCTCGGTCGGCCCTTCACCAGCCATCTTTTGAACATGCGAGCCAAAGGGGACGCGCCTAATTATCATTTGGTAGGTGCCTTTTCTTCCTTAATTTGTTTTGTCCCTTCACCTTATTTTTTCAATTAGCTTAATTTAATGACAAAATCTATCTTGATCCGACAGGAACTCTTACGTACGATACCAGAGGGCTATGATCCATGCTTAAAGAGCCACGCCACGGCTTACTTTAACCTTCCCAACGTGCAACAGGCATTGCATGCGAACGTCGCGCGGATCCCTCGACCATGGAGCCTTTGCAGGTGATTTAAATTATAGTTTCTTGATTTTCTTGATTATGAGGCTATTATAAAGATATTAACTTATG
This sequence comes from Rhodamnia rubescens, assembly GCA_021437795.1. Lineage (NCBI taxonomy): Eukaryota > Viridiplantae > Streptophyta > Magnoliopsida > Myrtales > Myrtaceae > Rhodamnia > Rhodamnia rubescens. Next base: position 1,331,162 of record JAILYA010000021.1, read on the forward strand.
CTAATTTCGTCTCAAAAAAATTAATTAAGCCTCGAGGTGAGATATTCTTGGGAGGACATGCCTTTTTCAGTCCTCCCAGCGCTGAAGAAACTCATCGGTGGGGGTATTCGCTTGTGGGTCTTCAGATATTGTTGATTAAAATTAATTAATTAGTTAATTAAATTAGCATTCATTAACTAAATTCCATTTAGATATGATGCTGGAAATTTTGGTCTTTTTTTTTTTTTTTTTGATTGATCCTTTTGCGATTCAGTGTAGACATGGACCGGAGAGCCTCGGTCATGTCGACTCGGTACACGTTGAAGAAGCTCGGCCTCAACATCATGGAGAACTGGACACCCTGGTACAAGGGTAGATAGGCAATCTCTTCATTAGTCTCTAATTATGATGATCTAATCTACTGCATTCTTTACTTTTTAATCACATCGTAAATGCATATGAAAATTCGATGTGAAGGCGGCCCTATAGAAAAATCTATAGTGAAATTTATGAAAGTATTATTTGAGCTTATGAGCTATTAGATGTTGTGCGTGTTATTTTCATTTATTTAATTTTTTCTTGGTGCCCCAAAATTAGATTTTGTTTGGTCTTAGGTTGGAGGTTGGACGGTTATGTACGAGGGGTTGACTTTCGCGACGGTGACGGGAGCAGGGCATCACGTTCCCACTTTTGCCGCCGAGCGTTCCCTTCAGATCATTCGCCACATCTTGGCCGACTCGAAGCTCCCGTCCACGCCCTTTTGATTTCCTATTTGATGCTTCTAATTAAATAAAAATAGCTATGTCACGGACGAGACGTCTGGAGATTGGGACGTGAAATTTTTCTCTACTGCACGCTTCTGTGCCGTGAGATTACTTGTGTGCTCGGATTCGATTTAGTTCTTGCTTCTTAGCTAGCGATCATTAATTTTGTCAATTGGTGCTTGAATCCGCTTTCAAATACTCGACTCACGCTAGCAAAATGTGCATAATGGTGGGTAGATGCTATGTAGCACGGACTAGGGAGTTTGGGTGTTTTTTGCGTGTCTGAGCGTGTCCTCGTGTAATTTGGGAAAATTAAGCTTAGTGAAATTGAAATCTGAAAGTCTCAAATTGCTAACCTAATTTCGTCTTCCTCCCCTCTTAGTCTCTCTGCTCTGCCTCGCCGCTTGCTGCCTCACCTCGCCTTGGCTCGTCATGGGAGATTAGGGTTTACCATCGCAAGGTGCGGCTACTAGAACTGAATGATTGGGGATACACTGCAATGGAGAATTAGGGTTTCCTTCTTTCGGCTGCGATGTCGGGACTAGATGGAGGAAGACTTTAAGATGGAGGCTCCCACGAGGGCCACAACTCTATCTCTATTCGTGCAAAATTGCACGATCAAGAGAAGGCCCAAAGGGCCCGGGCTAGGAATTCTTCCCATTTAATGCAAAGTATTGTTATGACAATAAGTAAGAGAGAGAGAGAGAGAGAGAGAGAGAGAGAGAGAGAGAGAGAGAGAGAGAGAGAGGGTTTTGATTTTTAGTGATGCTTCTTCTGAATTTATTTTGTTTTAGTTGGGCTTTTATTTCTATATTAGTAATTTTTCTGAATTTTTATTTTGTGTTCTGTATTAGGGAATAAAAAAAGGAAAAAGCAGATGAAATTATAAAAATTGTAATTTATCATGTATATATATAAATATGTATTTAATATATAACATGTCTCAACGATGTGTAGAAATTCTTCATTTTTTAGAAATCACATATCGACGTATCGTATATTGTCGTGTCCCATATAATGTGAGTGCTATAGATGTAATTTTGAGTGATGATATTAATGAATTTAGAACTCTAAATAGTCGAGAAAGAGGGTGCGTACTTGAACTCGAATCGGGGTCATTATGTTCTTGCCAAAGGCTTTGGACGATCATGCAAATATCATCAGGCATGGTCATCTCTCTACATGCCTCATTATTTGGGTTCCCAAGGGGAAGTACAAAGTAATAAAGTTGAAATTACAGGATGGTACTTAATCTTCTTATTAAAGGCGTGACACCGGGTATAATAAAGTAGGAATACAAGTTTTATACAATAAATATACATATCAATCGATAGGTCATATTCAACACGCAATAAAAATTTGTCACAACATTGGAAAAAATATCGTCATGCATGCATTATTGAACAAGGTTTTGGACATCGCTCAAATCCAGCGCCTTCGCATCTCTCTCCCAATCTAATTTAATGAGTTGTTGTATTGCTCTCTTGAAAAGGATTGGCTCTAGAACCCTAGCCCCAAATCCCCTAGATTGATTGAATTGAGCGCCTCTCTTTGATAGAATCGAGCCCCCTAAATAAAGACCTAATTTTCAATGGACGACGTCATTTTGGTGAAGATCGTCTTGCTTAGGAATCTTTGCCACTTTAGCTCACATGGCAGTCACCGTCTATGAAGCACCACCACGCCAAGGGGGTTATCGCATCGGTGTTGGACACAGAGGCACGTCCAACACACTTTGACATGCGTCCAACATGTGGTCAACACTAGCGACACATGAGTCGGTGAGGAAGGAAGGCGAGAAAAGCACGGATCTGGAGGGTAGAGATCCGGGGGGTGGGGGGGAAAAGGATGTATGTGTCTCAGGCGATGAGAGAGATGAGGGAGAGAGCCAGCAACGCGCAGCGAGCACCCAAGCGGAGAATGGGCTTCGAGTGTGCCGGAGCACAAAGGGAACTAGCATCGGAGGACAGAGCGAGAGAGCGTCGGAAGAGAGACGAGACAACCAAAATCGGGGTGGTCGTCATTCGCTACAAAAGATAGGGAGCGAGGCAAGACGCGCGAGGGATTTTTCAAAAAGTAAAGAGAGAACGAGGCAGAGAAGAGGGGGGGGAGCAGGAAGACGCAAGAAGAGAGAGGAGAGAAAGCGTGCAGTCTGTCGGTGTCTAGTCTACTGTGCACTCTAGACTGCATAGGTCTAATTACGAACTAATTATTTTTTAACAATAAAAAGAGAATAATATCTTCTTCTAAAATATGGCCCCACAGCGACACGTGGTTCCACATGTCTCTTTTTGATTGGTTAGGAAGCACATGACATGGACTTCCGGAGCACCCAATATTTTCTCGACCAATTAGTTTAATTTTTTCACTTTATTATTATTTTTTTAGACTGGCTAGGGTCAAATTATGGGAGTACCCATGGTAGGAAATTTCTTTTTTATTACAAAAGCTCTCTTTGTAAAATTCTCTATTTTTATTAAAAAATAATAATAATAGTAATTTATTATGCATATATAAAAATATATATTTAATATATAACGTGTTTTAATATATCGAAAATTTCTATTATTTAAAAATGACGTGTCGGCGTGTCGTGCGTGTCGTATCGTCGTGTCGCCTGTCTATGTCGATCTTTGCTTAGGTTACCATTCGTCTCATCATCCTCCGTCCGTCACATCGGATATTGGTTTGCAAATTTGGACGACAATTCTAATAATGGCCTAGTGTCTTTCGAATAAAAGTTTGGGTACTTTGACCAGACACTGCAAATTTTTTTTTTTTTTTGGCCAAATTTGTTCTCGAAAAGAAAGTCGACGTCTTTTGTATCTAAATGTTTGTTGGGGGATGGGGGGTAGAAAATTTTAAATTTATTTTTCAAGAGAGAGACAGATTTTGTCGGAAAAATGCCGCACGTGCTGTTGCACCATTCGGCAGACTCGAAGCTTTCGTTAGACTTTGGCGGAAACTCATCGGTGGGGGGTATTCGCTTATGGGTCTTCAGGTACAAGGGCAGAGAGGTAATTTCATTATTAGTATCTAAATTATGATAATAATCTAATCCGCTACATCCTTTTTTTTTTCCCCCACCTTGAATCGTAACGTAATTGCAGATTAAAATTCGATGTTGAAGTTAGTCTTGTCAATTTTTCTTTGCTCTCCGTGATTTCCAGCTGAAATCAGGTGGCGGTTTAGTACGTGTGCGGATCGAGTCGCACGGATTCGTAACATCGTTTTGATTATCGATGTTATTTTGACCGTTGAACATATGATCGGCCTTGATTTCGAGATAAATCTCAGGGTGCGCTTGTTTGAGTAAAAATATTAGAGATTGATTTTCCAAACTTTCACTTGTTTAGTTCATCAAAAATAACTTAATAAATGAAAATAACTTTCCGATCAACAAATAATTCATACATAGAATGAAGAAAGTAAATTCTTAAATCTAAAAAAGTGAAAACCCTTTTCGAACTTATTAAACTAAAATATTTTAAATATTATTTTATGTGTTATATTATATATATATATATATATATATATATATATATATCTTCTTTTTTCATCTTCCTCCATTGGTAGTCAAGACTCCGTGACGGTCAGCATTCGGCCACATGAGATTGAGCCTCGCCATATCCTGTGAGCTCAAGCTTGCCAAATCCCGGCCAGGCCGAACCTCGTGTGGCCGATCGTCGAGGCCTAACGACCGGCATGGGAATAAGAATAATAAAAATAAAATAAAAAAGTAAATGTAATATAAAGAACAAATAGTAAAGTCACAAGATTAGAATCATTTTTCAAATGAGATTCAATTATCGAAAAGCTTTTTCGGTCACATTTTACCAAACAAACCGAAAAATAATTTTTTTCGGAAATCGTTTTCCTTTTTCATGAAATTTTCCCCAAACAAACGCACCCTGGAATTATAAATCGATGTTGGAATTTAATAACGCTTATTTAGGTCTGTGAGAAATTATATTTTGTGCCTGTTCTTTTTATGTATTTATTTATTTATTTATATACAGGCGGCTGAAAATTAGGTTTTGTGTGGACAACGTCCGAGGTTTGACAATTACGCATGGAGGGTTTCACTTTGACGGTTTGGGGAGCAGCGCATCAAAGTTATTGCTTTTGCCCCCAAGCTTCACAAGGTCGATTCATCTACTTAGTGCTTCTAATTAAATAAAATTAGCTTAGCGACGGATCAGAGATTTGGGATTTGAGAGATAATCCCAGCCGAATCTTCGAAATAGGTGGAATTAAGAGTGAAATTTTCTTTCATTTTGCGCTTCAATATCATGATATTGCTCGCCTGCGTGTGATGTGTTGAGTTCTTAGCCACCGATCGTTAATTTCATCGTTGGTACTTTAAATCCAACTTTCAGATACTCGACTAATTCGAGCGAACTTGCAGATAGTCTGTCCATGATATATGTAATTTTCAGGGATGATATTTATAAAATTAGAATTCTCAATAGTCGAGAAAGGGATTCATATTCGAACTGATATTAAAATTGAAAGCCTTTTGACGATAACGGAACATCAGGCAGATCTTCTTCTCATCTCGCCTCGTCATTTGGGCTCCTATTGGGAAATACAAATTAATAACCTTAAAAAATAAAAGGAATGGTGACTTATTCTCCATATTACTAAAAGTTATATTACGTATAATAAGTAATAGAGATATAAAATAGATGTGATATATTCAAGACTCAATAATAATCCGTCATGTCATTTAAGTATAACAATTTTTATTTATAACCGTAATAAGTCAACTATTTAAACTTTTAGGCTGCGTTTGGTGGGTTAAACAAAATTTTGGACATGATAGCTTTTATCCTATCCGGTGCTTGGAGTAACACAACATCCGAATATGGCCGGATATAACCCGGATAAAACAAATACCACTTATGAATGGGATAGATTTGGATAGGGTATGTGAAATTTTAGAAAACTAAAAATTTTCTCTCTCTTCGTTGCTACGTTGTTTAGAGTTATGACGACCATGAGAAGATAGAGCTGACCAGATCTGGCCGGTGACGTCACCGATCCATGATCGACGAAGCGAGATTTGGAGTTAGGGTCCATGGCCGAGCCACCATCTTAGTTGCGACAACTCGTAGTTGTTGGTCGTCCATGGCTGAACCACCTCTTCATGGTTGCTTGCGTTTAGGCTTATCGGTCGATCTAGAAGTGATAGTAAATCTCAAGCCTTCACATCGCAGATCTCCTTTTGGGTCCAGAGAAAGCCATCCGGAAATTAAGAAAAGCAAGGAAGAATAGAAGGGAGCAGGCAAAAAGCTTCGCGTTGTGTGAGATTGTTTCCATCATCTTTGAAAAAACTACTCCTATCCTCTTTTCATTTCTCCAAATCCCTTCCCATGCTCTCTCCTCTCTGTTCAACACATCCTAAAAACCCAAATTTGGTAACATCATCTTGTTGAATAGTATTTGGCATCTTTCACCTCAAAAATTAGTTTAAAAGATAAGGGTTTCTCATATTTATAGACCGATCATCCGTCTCTTCCATAATTGATATGGGAATATCCCAATAATCTCTCCCTCACATATCGGGCCTTGTGTTAGAGCAACAACGACCCGTATTTATCCCATGCGATTGTTAGGTACAAAATTGTTGGTAACCCGAGCTCTAATATCGGTGTTAGGTGGTCTTGGGTATCTTTTATCCCAAAAACTTGCTCAAAAGTCTAGGCTTTTTTCTCACACTTATAATCCAAGGATTGTTGAGGTTGATGTCTTGTATTCGTTATCCAAGAGATTATGAGGCGGTTCGAAGGCCCCGACGGATAGCGGGCGGGGTTCGGGGGGGCTCGGGGGTGAGGCGCGCCCAGCGTTTTATGTTCGATCATAAAATGATTTATATGGGAAAGTTAAATACTTGAAGCTATGTGGGCAATTTTGTAATTTGTGATGTAGGGTTTGCTATTTATATTTAGGGTAAACAGTCTCAATTGTGAGAGGGCGTGAGAAAGAGTACACTTTTCTACGTTATTAGTGAAACAGATCTCATCTCCCTGTGGACGTAGGTGGCGGAACATCTCCCTTTGAACCACGTAAATTCTTGTGTTTTGCGAATTTCATTACTTTCTTACATCGTTGATAGGATCGAATTTAGATATTCGACAATTGGTATCGAAGGTTCGGAAGCTATCAAGATGGCGGGGAAAGGGTTCGAGTGTAAGTACGACATCGAGAGGTTTAATGGGAAGAACAACTTCACTCTCGCGACGAAGAATGGCGGATCTTCGATTAGCGGGGCACGTCGAAGGTTTGCTTGGGAAAGGGAAGAAACCGAAGCAGTGATGAAGATTGGGCGGAAATGGAAAAAGTAAGCGCCATTCGATTGAACCTATGCGGTATGTGGTGGATCTCAGGTCGGCTCGGTGTGGGCGAAACTTGAGAGCATCATGTGACCAAGTCCTGACGAACAAACTTTTTTGAAAAAGCGGTTATACTCTTTACGAGGATGGTTAGAACACATCAATCGTTCAATCGATTCGAGTAAACTTGCAAGTTTGGAGGTTTCAATGGAAGATGAAGACAAAGCCCTATATGCTATCGTCGCTTCAGATCTTATGATCATCTGACGACACTCTTGTATGGAAAGAGAGTGAGGCGGATGAGGTCGTGCTGCCCTGTTATCTAATGATACGAGAAGAGGGTTAACGGTGCTACAGACGGGTGAGGGTCTCATCGGAAAAGTCAAGGAGCGAGGAACGGGGAGAACAATCCGGTGGGGATCCGAGAATAAGGGTCGATCGAAATCAAGAGGGGGTAAAACGAAATTCTCTTGTTATTATTGCAAAAAGGAAGGGTGCGAAAGAAAGCGTTATAAGAGAAATGAAGACTTGAAGATGCAGAGAAAACTTCTAATCAAGCAATCGGACGGTGATGATGGCGATGTTTCTCTATATCATGGTAAGAATCACTTTGATTCATGGATTTTAGACTTGGATGCTCTTATACATGTGCCCAATCGGGATTGGTTTGATTCATGTATATGTGGCGGATCGTTTAATGGGGAATGATGCGGTTTGCAAACCATTTGAATAGGGACTATTAAAATAAAAATGTTTGATGGTATAGTGAACTTTGGTGGATGTAGGCGCGTTCCGGATCTAAAGAAAAATTTGATATCTTTGGGTGCGCTTGATGTGATTGCGTCGTAGGGTGGAGTTCTCAAAATCATCAGGGAGCTATGGTTGTCATGAAAGGGGTTGGAAGTTTATACTATAGGGGTAGTGGCATTCTAATCATGCATGTATGCGGTTGGGCGTGTGGGTGGAGGGGTATGATGGAGCTTCATAAAGGAAGGCGTTAAAGGTGTCAAAACGCAATTGAGCTTGCAAATCGTGTTTTGGGAAACGAGGCAAAGATACGAGAGGATGTACTTGATTTTACACAACGATGTATGGGGTCTGCCGTCAAATCAAGGGTGGGCTGAATATTTTGTGACCTTCATTGATAATTACTCAAGGAAAGTGGGTCTACTTCATTCTTCTCCAAATTCAAGAGTGGAAGGTAAGGAGAAGAAGCTAAAGTGCTTGAGAACGGACACGGAGGGAAATACAGTACCCATTCCTAGAACTTTGTAAAGTAAGGGTCTCCCAAAAACGGTTGAGAGGATGAATGACACTTTGGAAAGAGCTCGGAGTATGAGGTTGAATGCAGGGTGAGTAAAGTTTTTAGGTTAATATGGATGCTATCTCATTACATTGAATGGGGTTCCGAAGAGGTATGGACGGTATCCGATTGACTATTCGGTTTGGAGTATTTGGTTGTGCTATGTTCATGTACAAAGTGGACATCGTTCCAAGTTAGACCCAAGTCTAGGTGTCTTTCTTGGCTATGAGAAAGGTGTGAAGGGTTAAGCTATGGGATCGAATGCACGAAGACCATGGTCGGCGGGGACGTTGTCTTTAATGAATCGACATGGTGAAGGTAAGTGACGGTTCATGCGGATGGCAAACGTGAAGAAGGATCTATTGTGCGGATGGAGTCGGGTGAACCGGAAATAGTGGGAGGAAGGGAATCATCCAGTAACTCCGAATCACGGGAGGCGGTGAGGATACCTGCGCCGTCGGGAAGGTAGGGGAAAACGTACTCACAAAGGCTGTGAGATACGGGTTTGAGGATATGTTGCTTATGTGTTCGTATGCGTATGAGATAGTAATAAATGGATGTGTGATGGAAGAAATGGAATCCTGAGAAAAACATGACTTGGAAGTTGTGGAGAAACCTAAAGGGCGAAGATCATTGGGTGTAAATGGATTTTTGAAGAAAGAGGCGATGTCGAGAATGAGCGAGATAAGGTCAGGTGGCTTGTAGCTAAAGGGTATGACAAAGGAAGGGGTGATTATAATGAAATATTCTCTCGGTAGTAAGCACACTTCATTCGGGTTCTACTTGCTTGGTGCTGTTTGATTTTGGTGGGCACTTGATGTGAGGGCGTTTCTTCATGGAGACTTGGAGGAACGATTTTCATGGAGCAACTGCGGGTTAAGTGCCGGAAAGGAAGATCGCATTTGTGCGCAGAAGTCGCTTTATGGCTTAGCAATCTGAGGGGTGTACAGCGTTTGATTTTATGGTGAAATTGGCTATTCGAAGTGAGTATGATTCTTGTGTTTATTTTAAAGTGTTAGATGATGATTCGATTATTTTTTGATGCTTTATGTTGATGCATGCTCATTGTGCAGGATATGCTGATATTGTTCTTTAAAGTCCTTGTTGAATAATGAGTTTGAGATGAAGGATCTTGGGCTAAGAGGATCCTTGGTATGGAAATTCATAGAGATAGAGTGCGGGTAAACTCGGGTATCTCAAGAGGTATGTTGAAAGGTGCTTGAGCATTTTAACATGAATAAGGCTAAACCGGTGAGTACACCATTAGTAGCCACTTGGGTTATCGGATGCCCTAAACTGAGAGTTTTATTGGGAGTCTCTGTTGTTGCGATTTATCTCATGCGGTGGTGTTGTTAGGTATATGAGTAATCCGGGAAAGGAGCATCGGTAAGTGGATCTTTAGATATCTTGAACTTGGGTATTATGTTCGGGACGGGGTTCGAGGAGCTAGTGGGATATGTTTTGGTTTTGGTGAAGGTCTACTCGGGATATGTTTTTACATTTGGTGGATCTATCTCATGGACAATTGATTGTCTGAGGGAGTACATGGCGTTCAAGTGGGTTGGTTGTGAGTTGGGTTTGGAGAGCGGGTGCGGTGTTACATTGTGTTACATCTGAGAATCAAGTGTTTCTGCAGAACAAAGCATATAGATGTGAGGTTTCACAAATCGGGGAGCTTGTGTCGGATGGGCGTTCGCTTGAGGAAGATTCATACGAATGGCAATCCTGATTGTTTTACGTCGCTTTGGAAGTTTGGGTCTGTTTGGGCTCGATTAATATAACTATTGTTGAAGGGCGCATGAGTGGGAGGTCCTCTTTGCGAGGATGAAGGCATTTATATTTCATATTCTTTTTGGCTTGGATCAAGAGTGGGTTGTTGAGGTTGATGTCTTGTATTGTTATCAGAGATTATGAGGGTTGAAGGCCCCTTGGCCGGATAGTCGGGGGGGGGCGCCCAGCCCCGAGGCGTTTATGTTCGGTTAAATGATTTATATGGGAAAGTTAAATACTTGAGTATGTGGGCAATTTTGTAATTTGTGCGTGTAGGGTTTCGTTATTTATATTTAGGGAGTCTCATTGTGAGGGGCGTGAGAAAGGTCACTTTTCTCGTTATTAAACGGTCTCGTCTCCTGTGGACGTAGGTAGGCGGAAATTTTACCCGTAAATTCTTGTGTTGTGGAATTTTATTCTTTCTTACATCGTTGATAGGATCGAATTTAGATATTGACAAGGACAACCTCAATAATCTCTCCGTCACACATCGAGCTATGAGTCGAAATAATAACAACTCGTACCTCTCGCCCATGTGACTCTTGGGTTCAGATTTATTGATAACCCGACTTCTAATACTAGTATTAGATGGTCCGAGTTTCTCTCATTTCAAAAGTTAGCTTAAAAGGATGAGGATTTTCCTCATACTTATAAACCGCCAGTTCATTCCATAATCAATATGAGATAATCCCAACGGTCTCTCCTTCACACATCGAGTCAGGGGTCGGAGCAACAACAATACGTATCTCTCCCCATGTGACTCTTGTAGACTCGTTGGTAATCCGGGTTTTGATATTAGTGTTAGGTGGTCTTGAGTTTTTCTCATCCTAAAAGTTAGCTTAAATAATGAGACTTTTTCTCACACTTACAAACCGACTACCAACTCCGTTCACTCAATGTGAGAATACCCCAACATATTCTTCATTGATCAACCCTGTAACCTGACATCACCGGCAAAGTAAAGTGCTGATTTTTTTTTCCTCAAGTTTAGTTATTTATCGGAGATCCACACGATTGTCAATCTGCAGCAAAGAGATACTGGGTTCGCCTCGTTTCCCATAAAATTTTCTACCTACTTTTAGATTTTTTTGTTTTTTTTGTGTGGAAGTAGAGCTAAGCGACAATGGCCTCCTGTACTTCATGACCTCCTCCTCTGCCTAATGAGGAAGAGGGGTTGTTTTATTTTCATGGTGTAATTATAATTTGAATCCTGCAAATCAAATATTTATTTAGATAATATCTGTTTAAATCCATGTTATAACCGGAGGTCACCAAATATTGGGTAGCGATATTTAAAATTCTATCATATATAATATCCGATATTATCCTATCTAGTAAAATTATCCAAACGATCAAACGTAGTCTTAATGCACTTAACATTGCTTCATTCTATTACAAATGCCCAACTTGCCCACTTATAAAGATAGCTAAATAACCCTAGCTCGAAATCCCCTAAATTGATTGAATCAAGCTCCCAATATCGAGATCATAATTCTCCATGACCAGTATCAAGGGGACAAACTTCTTTTATTACAGCAAATGCAAATATGCAAATTAGTACGACAGCTTTAATGGTGACTAAATCTGTCTATCCGTATAACAATTGTGGCCTAATCCTAGTCGCCACCTCCTCTCCTCTCCTTCCCATCTCCACACAAGTTTTTCTTCTTTCTCTATTGAAGGGAGGCTTTTGAGGGATTTGTCGAACCGATCGGCGATCAAGAGAATCAGAAGAATTGAAAGGACGGTTACCCAAGATTAGGGCTCGTTGCAAGGATTTACTATATTTTTTTGTTTCGTATATAACAATGACAAAATCCAAAACGGGTAAAACCTAAACTCTTAATTCTAACATACGGGCCGAACAAATTAAACAATGAGTGGGTCTATGTCGTTGGGTCTGGGGGTTTTGAGCTAAATCTCTTCCTCCCTCCCTCTTTGTTAACTGATTTAGTTTTCTATATTTTTTTTGTTGCTTTCCTCTTGTTTGTATGCTTTTTTCTTTTGATCTAGTCTAGATTTGAAAACTTTTCTTTCCCATTTTGAGTAGTTTTTTAATTGTACGTTTTCGCATTTCGCTTTTCTCGGATCTCGTTAGCGTACAAGTCCAATTTAGAAGGAAATAGGAGGAGTTTCGTGAAGGTTTTTGCTCTCACTATCGATTTGTACTTATTCAACCTTTTCTATGTGGCGATGGTGTTGGGGACGTCTAACCTAGGCGCGCACGCCGCGAAAGACAAAACCGTAGCAACAAATGAAGATCTCGAGTATGTGCTTATATACGAAAATGGATCTAGTGCTTGGCCGCCAATTTTGGTTTGAAGAAATCATATATTTGTTTTTTTGAGCATGTAACTCCTATCATAGTTCGATGATTTATTTTGTTATCCTGGATCTTATTGTGCTTTGAAGTTGTTACGGTTGGAATGCTATATTTCTCTGTTTTATTGCGAATATGAATGAAATGCTATTTTGACTAAAAACAAAATTGGGGCTTGAATGGCCAAATTTATCATTGGGATGAAAGTCCTTGTTTTTTTTTTTTGGTTAATACCACGAAAAACCCTAAATCGATACCCTTATGACAAATTTACCCCAAATTATTTTTTGTTACCACAAAAAATCTCAAATCGGTACGCTTATAATAAATTTACTCTCCGTTAATTTTAGTTAAATATAATCATCAAATTATTGAGTTGGATAACACATTGTGGTTGATGGATATACCAATTTAGGATTTTTACCTTCTCTTTGTCACAGATATATCAATTTGAGATTTTTCACGGTATAAACCCAATTTTACGGACGATAAATTTGTCATAGGAGTACCGGGTTTGGGTTTTTCGTGGTAAAACAATAAGTTTATGGTAACTTTGTCATATATATATATATATATATATATATATATATCAATTTAGGATTTTTTGGTTGTCAAAAAAAATAGTTTGGGTACATTTGTAACAAGGGTGTACATTTGTAATAAGGGTACTAGTTTGAGGTTTTTCGTGGTAAAAAAAATATTTTGGAGTAAATTTGTAGAGGCGTATCGGTTTAGGGTTTTTCATAGTATTAACCCTTTTTTTTATGACAAATCCCAATTTCTTTTTTAATCGATTAATTTTTCACAATTTTGCTGGAAATGTTGGGCATGTAGTTGGGGAAAATTATCAAAAAAATCCTAAATCTTTTGCACTTTTGACTAAACATTTTGTATTTATATCAATTTAGTCTTTTCAGTCAATTTTGGCCAAAGTTACTAACTTAACGTGAACAGTGTTAATGTGGCGCAATGAGCACTTACTTGGCCAAGTTTTAATAATAATTTTTTGATTTTCAATATCTTTTTTTTTGTTTCTCTAGTTTTGTTTTTCGAAGGCCGACAAGGGTTGCTAGGACCCTCACCCACCGCCGGGGAAGATCTCCTAGCCCTCGCCGGCGGTGGGTAGTGGTGTTAAATAGGTGAGTTAGGTTGGGTTTAAATTAAGTCGAATCTGGTCCAATCTATATTGATTCATTTAACCTATTTTGACTCACTTTTATGTAATACAAATCTAATTACCCATATCCGACCCAACCCAATCCATATTGCTTGAACACTTCTATATTTAATCAAATCATGAAATATTTATTTCTTATAATTTGTTAGAAAAATGATATTGCTAAAATACTTTTATGTAATACAAATATGGTGAAATTTTTTTATCTTTATATATATTTTTTATTTTTGAGAGAGTATTTTTTATTAGAATTTTCTATTTACTTTTTTATTTTTTCCCTCCAAAAGGCGGCAACGTGCGGCAACTGTGGCGGCGGCATTCCACCTCTTAGATAGTTTTTATATTTTTATATTTTTGTTTTTTTATTAAAATAAAAATTGATATACTTGAGGCCCATTTACAATCGATGCTTGACCCAAGCCAAATCCAACCCAACTTATGACTTAATTTTTTAGATGGGTTGAAAATGGATTCAGCTATTTTCAAGGGTCGAGTGAGAATGGGTCCAAAAAGTTAAAGTTGAATCGGATGAGTAAAAAATGGGTTGATTCAACTTTAACTTTTGGACCCATTCTTACTCGACCCTTGAAAACTTACAACCTATATACAATACATTTGTACAAAATGTGATTCAAAAAATGGGTCAAGGACCTATATTGATGGCTCTAGTAGTGGGTGAAGGCCGCAATGCTCTCGCCGATAGCGAGTGAGGTAGCCTTGCTCGGATTTGGGTGAGGCTAGCCTCGTCTGCGGCTACGTTGGCCTCGCCTAGATTTGTACAAGGCCGGGCGGGCCACTCGAGAAGGTGTTGCTACCCTTGCTAGTGGTCGGGGAGGGCGTCGCGACTCTCGCCGGCTGCGACAAACAAAACCAAAGAAAAGGAAAGAAAAGAATAAAAAGAGAAAATAAATAAAAACAGTAAAATATTATAAAAAATTGGCCACAACACATCAGCGATTTTAATTTAAAATTGATTGGAAGGATTGAATTGACATAAATAAAAAAATTTAGGGTTGAATTGATAAACTCAAAAGGTATAGGTCCGAATTGAAAAAAAAGTATACTAAATTTAAGGTCCGTTTGTTTCATGAAAAATATTTTCTCCAATTTTTGATGTTTAGGGGCGAAAAATGAGAGGCCAACGGAAAATATTTTTTTGGTAAAAAAAAAAACCTCCTAAAACTAAGGAGCATGATTTCCTCATTTTGAGAAGAGGAAAACATTTTTGGACGACGTTGGCCTTCCCGGTCTTGAGGCTCACCGCCCCAACGTAGTTGACATCGACGAGTGGATTGGCGAGGCACTCGACGGCCGATTTCGAGTCACCGCCGAGGATGGCCTCCGGAGGCGTTGCGAAACCTCTGAGGTGTAGTCAACGGGGAATCACCGCTTTCGGGTGAACGCCGGCAGCATCACGGGCCGAGGCGGCGTCGAGCTCGAGCACCATCGTCTCTCACTTCCTTTACAAAGATCGGTGGCGTGTTTCGCGTTTGTTCCGAAATCAAAATCCCTATCGCTTTGTGCGGGGATTATATTATGCGTAAGCGCCACTCTCTTTCGAGTTTCTCTTTCTATCTCTAGATATGAGAGAGAGAGGGGATTCAAAAGAAGTGAGTTTCGAGTCTATTTTGAAAAAAAAATAAGGCGAATTTTCTTTACCAAACGGAGGAAAATATTTTCCGGAACTTGTTCAAGTTTTTGCCAAATATCGGAAAATGAAGACTTCTCGAAAAATATTTTGTAAAAAAGATCATATTTTTTGTGAAATAAACATAACACAAGATTTTTTTTTACGATTTTTTTCGCAAGCTATCTAGCTTTACACTGATGGAAGGATCATGTTAAGATAAGCAGAAGCACTGGAATAGCTGATCATTTTCAAGAGCTGAGCTATGTACCAAAGTCTGTGCAAGATTTCGATTGAAGACGTTGACTCAACCGCCGATCTCTTCCATTCTCCAAACTGCATTGATTGATAGGATGCTTCCTTTGAGGGACTCCATCAAAGAAGAAAGGGCCCCGCCACCAATTTCTTTGACTTTAATTCCACAAAATAGCAAAGCAAATTTTCAAACATAAAATATCTTTTTCGTTTTCCGTTTCCCAAAAGGCAAAAATCACTTTCAAGGGGGTCGAGATCCCGTCATGCATCTAAAATCAAAATCATAGTAATTTTCAAACAATTGCCGATCACGTTGGTACGCTCAATTAACTTTCGAACCCTACTGAACTAGCTCAGCAGGAGTTTGTGTTCATTTTCGAGTCATGCAAATATCGAACATGGGGTTCAAAATTCAGGCTTCGATGGACAAGTCGAAAATACTTTCAAGCGCTTCATCTTAGCAATTTTGCGATCCGTTTCTTTATATACCAATTGAAGTCGGATCAAAGAGTCATGAAATCCCAATCCGTTACGTTGAATTCTCTTTTGAAAGTTTATAAAATTATGTCACTTTTGGTGTGGAAATTTCGAGCAAAGAACCAAAACAGCAGCCTAATAGAGAGGAAGTAGATTTATTCGTCTGGGGACCATAGAAGTGTTGCGTCTCATTTGGCACATGCATGCCCTACGAAGTGGGGCAAATACTACCGAACACAAGCAAAATGGTGTGAACTGTGCACGAGATGTAAGTA
Organism: Rhodamnia rubescens; assembly: GCA_021437795.1. Taxonomy (NCBI): domain Eukaryota; kingdom Viridiplantae; phylum Streptophyta; class Magnoliopsida; order Myrtales; family Myrtaceae; genus Rhodamnia; species Rhodamnia rubescens. The sequence goes on from JAILYA010000021.1 coordinate 1,347,444, forward strand.
AAAAATTCAGAACAGCGGTATAACGCATGAATCTTATCTGTCACTGCCTTGTATAAAAACCTCCCTCCACACACAAACACTCGGAGAGAGAAAGTAGAGCGAGAGAGAGAGAGAGAGAGATGGCGGGTCATCATCATTCCTCGTCTCCTTCTTCTTCATCTTCGTCTTCTTCGAGTCCATCAATGCTTTTGTTCAATTGCGTGCTCGTGCTGACGGCAACGTTCGTGGCCTTGTCGCTGCCGGCGCAGGCGGGTCTCGGCCACGGCGTGGAGAATTGGGCCGGCGAGCAAGAGGCGGACCGGGTGTACCGGCTCCCCGGTCAACCGGAGGTGAAGTTCAAGCAGTACGCGGGGTACGTGACGGTCAACGCGACGCATGGGAGAGCCCTGTTCTATTGGTTCTTCGAAGCCACCGAGAGTCCCCAGGACAAGCCTCTCCTCCTTTGGCTCAATGGAGGTACTCTCTCCTCCTTTTTCGGGTTCCCAGAGATGATCTCTTTTGTCCCTCTTTGGCTCCCAATTCATGTGGTCCTTGACAAGATATTTTCTTTTTCCCTCTAATTTTGCTTTTTTTTTATTCGCAATTTCTCGTGTTCTTCGGCGATTTACGCCGTCGATTTTACCGGGTTATAATGATCTTCTCGCGTGCACATGTAGATTATGTCAATTCTTTAGTCATTTCTTAAGAGTTAATAAAAACCCACCGTACCCATTTGTATATTTCAGCACTATAATTCATGGCATTGAATCTTTGAATATCTTGTTTTGAGATGTTACTAACTCACCGGTATGTTCTTGTCTTCTATTCAAAAGATGAAATTTTACCATACACCGTATTTTCCCCGTGCGTGTAATAGTCAAAACTCATTAGGTCTGTTGTCGCAATCATGGCATTTTTCAGTTCACGTGACAATAATTTGTTGACCCTTCATTTGACCAACGGATTTCCCCCGGAAGATTCCACACATTGCAAACATGATTTAAGGAATTATTTGCAAATAATTTAGAATTTAAGGGGAACATTATGAAGATAAAAACTCTAGGGAGTGAACGGACAATGCTTTCCTTTTCTTGGACAGTTATACATGTTGTCTTTTCCCTTAAATGTCATATTTTTCCCACTATTTTTCTATTTATTTGGAGGATAATGTTTTTTTTTTTTTTCCTGGGGCCATTTTTCAATCATGATATTCATCAACAATATCAACATCAACAACACTATCAAATAACCTCAATCATGATATTCAACAAACATAATTTAGTTTCACTAATTTTTTTATATGGGCAGCCATCGAACAACTTCCTCCGTCACTTGTTCTTTCCGAGGGTGTCTTAACCGAAAAACAAACAAACAAACAAACCGCAATCTTTTTTTTTTTTTTGTGGATAAACTAATCTTGTTTGACTATGTTGTTAATTTCCTGTCGAAGTTTTTGACCCATCATGTAAAACTATGTTATAAGACAAATTGAAGTCTAGTTAGGTTGCTATGCAATGATATATTTTTGGATTTGTTTCCACGTCAATGAGTTGAAATAGAGAATATAAATCATAGAAAGATGATAGGCCCACATGAAAATGAAAAAAGAAAAAGAAAAAGAAAACCCTAATAATGAATTCTTGAAAATGAAGTTGTGTGGCATTATTGTGGGGCTTCCAAGTTCAACCAAGACTGGCGTGCTTACGCTTGTCATCATTCTTGGACGCCCACCGTTTTGTCTTCTATTCCAAGCTTTCAAATTCATTGCTTCTGATTGACACTTACAGTAGTTGAATATGCCTTCTTTTTTTTTTTTGGGTTCCAAATTGGAATAAATCCAATAAGAATATTATTGGGAAAGGACCACAAACTTTTCTCAACACTTCTAGAAGAAAACGTAATTATAGAAGTCATGACAAGATTTAGACGATTAGTCATATCATACGAACATGCAAGACCCGGTCGTCTTGGACATTTCCAACCTTGGATTTGGGTTTTTAACCCTAATTTTTGGGCTAGACTATAAGTTTGTGGTAGAAAACCAACTTGACTGGCTGTAGCACAGATTACTATTGTGTCTATTTGGACAAAACGGTGGGATCGAATCTGAAGTTTAATTGTAAGAAGTATGAAGATCTGCCAGCAAGCGAATGATTACATTCAAACCGGTTAGACTCGAGATCTGAAGTGATTACGATTTCAATTTCCGGTCAAATACCGATAATCATCGCGATTTTAATTTCCGCCTTGTAGAGTTCCACTCGACAATGGGTATCCAAAGCTCTTTCAACATTGCAATCAATCCCCACTAGGTTTAGTTTCAAAGATCCACTTAAGCAAACAAGAGTGCACATAAGCATCTTCCATAGGGCTTTCCTTTTTGGTCTATGGCCACTTCATGCATGTACTAATCAAGGAATTGTGGGACCCACAAAGTCAACTAAGGTTATCATTTACCAAGGATTTCACTGCAAGATTTTCTAGGATTATAATTTTTTTTTTTGACGATTGTTACATGTTTCTGTATCTGGAAAATCACAGGTCCTGGCTGTTCATCGATCGGGTATGGACAATCAGAGGAATTAGGACCTTTCTTCCCTCAGAAGGACCAACCAAATCTGAAGTTCAATCGTTACACTTGGAACAAAGGTAAACATTATAAGACGTAAATATTTTTTTTTTCACTTATTTACTAATTTGTCATAATATCCAAATTCAAGATGATCATGTCCGTCTTAAATATATTTTGGGTACTAAAAAATAATATAAAATAAAATATCATTAGTTTTCTGGAAAACGACTTTTTAGAGATGCCACATTTTTCGCGAAACATTGAGGCCTAACACTACTGCTCTTTTCTTTTTCAGCTGCAAATCTGCTATTTTTAGAATCACCGGTCGGGGTGGGATTTTCCTACACCAATACAACTAGCGACATCAGTCAGCTCGGAGACAGCATTACGGGTACAACAACTTTTAATCCGAATTGAATTATTGGTCGATAATTTAGAAATAATTTTGACAATTTATATCTTAATGTTCTTTTTGTGCCTTCTTTTTTTGTTCAATAACGATCTATAGCTAAGGACTCGTACGTATTTCTGGCGAACTGGTTTAGAAGATTCCCACAATTCAAGTCCCACGACTTCTACCTCGCAGGAGAGAGCTATGCAGGTAATCAGAAAGTTGAGTTAAGATTAACATGCCTAATCATCTGATTAACCTAAGTAATGACGCTTTAATCTTCAAATCTCCAGGGCACTATGTTCCGCAGCTTTCGGAGCTTATTCTCGACAACAATAAGAAGGTCTCGAAGGAAGACTACATTAACCTGAAGGGTCTAATGGTTAGTTTTCTCAGATCAATTTCTTTCGAAGGGCTCGTAAATCTCTCAGAGACCGAATTAGGTCGCGCTTAATCTCGATAACTTGCTTCGCCAGATTGGTAACGCGCTGATGGACGACGACACAGACCAAACGGGGATGATCGACTATGCATGGGATCACGCGGTCATATCCGATCGCCTGTATCGCGACATCAAGGCAACATGCAATTTTAGCGAAGAGCAGCTGACCTCGGACTGCAACCACAACCTCAATAAGTACTTCGCCGTGTATAAGATCATCGACATGTACAGCTTGTACGCTCCCAAGTGTGTGAACAGCAACTTCAGCAGCACCCGCCAACGTCCGGTCATCACCGGTGTCGTGTCGCCCCGACTGCTCTCCAAACTTGTGAGTCCTCATTTTAATGGCAATTTTTTATTTATGTTCATCACAAAAAAAAAAATTAAAATGTGCAGACATTCATGTGATGTATATAGGCTGGATGGCACCAGAGACCGGCGGGTTACGACCCGTGCGCGTCGGACTACACCGAGGTGTATTTCAACAGACCGGATGTTCAAGAAGCGCTGCACGCGAACATCACCAGAATCCCGTATAATTGGACTCACTGCAGGTTAGATAATCTTGCTCACGCTTGGTTAGATCATCTCAAACCCTAATATGTGTAAGTAGAATGTTCTCATTTCTCAGCAATACGGTCACCGTGTTAGAATAGTTTCGATCCGTTTTACGGTATCTGTAGGAAGATAAATGCGATGAAAAATGGAGGATAATGTTTCTAGGGGACGAGTTAGAAAACGATGGTTGGCGAATTGATCAAGATAAAGAAAAATTTCCTACTTGTTGCATTTGCAGCAATAACATAACGTTCTGGGCCGACGCGCCGGCGTCGATGCTTCCCACGATCAAGAAGCTCATACAAGGAGGCCTGCGCGTGTGGGTGTACAGGTAATTCTTCGAGCCCCGCGATCTTTGATCGATTCTTGTCGATGCGATCAGTTGCTCATGGTTAATTCGACGATGAATTTGCCGTTGACAGTGGAGACACTGATGGGAGAATTCCGGTGACCGCAACAAGGTACACGTTGAGGAAACTTGGCCTTGATACCGTCCAGGAATGGACTCCATGGTACAGCCATCAACAGGTAATAATCCCGAATCAGTTTCTATCGATTTGGTCATGACAGGTTTAGTTGGTAGGCCCCTTAATAATGCATTTTGGACAGAAACCTAGTTTCATTCATGCTGCTCCTCGTACGAAACTCGAAAGGGCGTCGGTTTTGATCGTCCCATTCGCTTCCGAAACGATCCTGTGCCATATGTGTTCTTTTAGATGATGGCTTTGTTCGAATTAAGGTAGATGCAGATCGATTTGCTGCTGTAACGAGATTGAACGAAATTGATGGGATTTGATTGATTTTCCAGGTGGGTGGATGGACGGTTGAGTATGATGGGTTGACCTTTGTGACCGTGAGAGGTGCGGGTCACCAAGTCCCAACTTTTGCTCCCAAGAGGTCTCTCCAATTGGTCAAGCACTTCTTGGCCAATAAGAAATTGCCATCTGCACCATTCTAAAAAAAAAAAAAAATTATCTTTCAATTTGTATGCTTTTGGTGGATTTTAATTTGGCCAATTTTTTTTTTTTTGCTTTTTCTTTTGCTCATTTCCTACATAGAAGTAAATAAAAAAGTCAATAGACTCGATACAATATCAAAGTCAAAGCAATCGAGAGAAAAGAGTGGAGCATTGTTTGATTGTGGAGAAGTGCCCCTTTTCCACTTTGTACAGCATTGTTTGATTGTGGCGATTGGGACCTTGAGGAATTTGGCAAGCTCCAAAGATTTGAAATGCTTCCGTGTAATTTTTTTTTATTCTACTTAGAGATGATTCATTAATCATCCGCGATGATATGAATTTCGAGATAAATATCCACGCTATTCCTCTTCGCATTATATGTCATTATTGGATTAACTCGCAATATTGAAACCAAACCCTCGAATCGAATCATAGTAAATATTTCTCTTTTTTTTTTTATTATATGTATATTGAATTTAGGAGAACAGAGGATATTACTATAGTAACCTAATTTATTCTCCAACATGTAAAAGAAAAGCCTTTCACTTGGAGCTGAATCTACCGTGATCTGCAAATTGATTTGGTCCTCAAATCGGTTCTTACTATAATTTCGAGAGTTGGTTTTCTTGTTGAGAATAGAAAAGAAGAGAAAAACCGACATATAAATTTCTAGATTCACGTCGAAAATGCCCCCACACTTTTTTATACAATTATGTGAGTTATACTCAAACTGTCAAATAGAATATTTCATATGTAGATATATAAACGGTTTCGTTTTGCCTAGAGAGTCTTTCATCTAATTTACTAAACAAACTTTGGAGATGGATTTTAGCATATCTATTTTATCAGCAGTGTTCATTATGTCCTTTTCAGTCTTTTTACTATCTCATTTAGTGGTAATCTAGGAATATTTAATAAGTAAGATGATGCTCACTTTTGGGCTTAACTAGACATGACCACGGCCCGCGAATCGGCGGTTCCGGTTTGTGGCCATGCTTGAACCGAAACCGGCCCTTGAAGGGGCGGTTCCGGTTCTAGGCCGGTTCAAGGGCCGGTTTCGGTTGGGGGGGGGAAGAGCTACAGCTCTTTCCTTTTATTTTTTGGTGGTTCGGAATTGGCCCTGAACTGCCGGTTTCAAATTTTTTAAAACCGTAACTGGCCCATGAGGAGCCGGGCTGGTTCCAGTTCGAAACCGCCTGTCCCGGTCAACGGGCCGGTTTTGGTTATTCCACGGGCCGGTTCCGGGCCCAAACCGGCCCGTGGCCATGTCGCTTAACTATGTAGAGTAGACAACGCATTGCTTATTCGTGAATACTTTGTTGGTGGGCCGAATCAAGTGGGCTCGGAAGGGTTGGATCTCATGCAGACCCATCTAAAATTTTTTTAACATGGGCCGACTCGAAGCGAACTGGCTATAAGTTGGAAAATCAGAAACCCTAGACAGTTCCCCTCAGCAGACGAGAGATTTCGCTGCTTCAGTCGACCAGAGAGTCAAGCAGAAGCGGCGGCAACAATGGTGAGCGAATTCTTCGATCTGACCAAACCCCTACCTTGAATGTTCTTGCTCTCTTGCTCGTAGATCTCGCTTATTGTTTTGCTGGTCATATTTTCGGTTCCCTTTGGAGGTTTTTCGATTCCGGGGTGAAACACGAGCGAAAAACCAAATCTTGAGCGGTGGGTCGCGGTTTTAAGTTTGGAGAAATGATTCCAACCTCTTGTGACACCGCTTGATTTTGGGATTTTTAGTTTCTCTCATAGGTTGCGATTCTACGGTTATGTTGTGTTTACTTATTTGAAGGGCAAGTTCGACTTCTATTCTTAATTTCGTGGTGGTGTTTCAGTTCTGTTTATGTCGCTCCTTGTACGCTGAACTTGGTCATGATGTTTCTGGGATCTGAGTCAGACTGTATGTGTTGTCCGAAACACCTTAGAAAAGTTTATGGTAATTGGATGGATATGGTGATCCTGGAAGGTTTCTGTGATTTGTCTGCTAATTCTTTTCTTTTTTGTTGGTGTACGAGCTTGTGCACAAAGTGCTTTGTTCATGAATTTGCTGCTGAAAGGTCGTGTCTCCGTCTTCACTTTCATACAGATTTTTGTAGAAGTAGTGTACTTCGTAGACTTTTTTCTTTTGCCTTCCTGACTGTGTTAAAACATTTGCATTTGCGGATTCGTGAAATGATACTTGAGGAAAAAAAAATTGTCTGACGTGAATCTTTTGAAACGAGCAAGAGTTTTCTGTGGTACATTGTTCAGGGATAGATTGGAAACTGGGGTTCAAAGGAGTGGCATGATAACCTGATGCTAGTTTGTTCTCCTTTCTCGGGATTTTTTTTTTTGGGTTTTGGGGGGGGATGTGTGCGTGGAATCTCCTTGTTCTGAACGGCATTGAAGCATTCATTTTTGTCTCGTTTTATTCTGTTTGCTCATCCATCGTGTGAACTTCAGGTGAACGTCCCGAAGACAAAGAAGACATATTGCAAGAGTAAAGAGTGCAGAAAGCACACCCTGCACAAGGTGACGCAGTACAAGAAGGGAAAGGATAGCCTTGCTGCCCAGGGAAAGAGGCGTTATGATAGGAAGCAGTCGGGATATGGTGGTCAGACCAAACCTGTCTTCCACAAAAAGGTGAGAAATTTAGCATTTGAATAGCTTACCTGATTTACCCTGATCTTTTGCTTGAAAAGAGAAATCGAAGTATGTCATGTTGGACTCTTTAATTTTGAAATATACATCGTTAACATCATAAGGGTAGGTTTGAGTCAAACTTTCGTTCAGTCTTGGTGGGAATTGAGTATATGGTATGTGTTCCCTGATAGGCCAAAACCACCAAGAAGATCGTGTTGAGGCTTCAGTGCCAGGGTTGCAAGCATGTTTCTCAGCACCCCATCAAGGTTTGCGCTTTTATGTGCTCTGGCTCTGTTCGAATGCACTTAGTCTATTTCTGAAAATTCTCTTGTGAATTTGTCTAAATCTCTGATGGTATTTGCTGCTGTAACCTGCAGAGATGCAAGCATTTTGAGATTGGTGGAGATAAGAAGGGCAAGGGCACTTCACTTTTCTAGATGATTTCTCTAGTCTTCGGGTTCTCTGGATCTTTCAAAGACCTTATAGCATCTGCATCTTTGTCTCTTTTTCCTCCCAAGTTGATGTTGCTACTGGTTATCTGAATGTGCTACAAGGTTTATGTGATAGTTGATTAATTTTGACTGAGATATCTTTTCCGGAGACTTTGGCTTCAATCTGCATGTCCAGTTTTTAGGGGGATGTAGTACCAGTTTGAGCAGCGTTTACGCCAAATCTTGCAGGCGTCATTTTGCATTTGGAAAGCAGAGGCTGCGATATAATAGACACGGAAATTAGAGTTGGTTATCTGATGAGTTTTTGGTCGCAAGAATAAGGTCAGTTGTGGCTTGTGAAAATGTAGATCCTGGGACTAAGCACGAGATAACGGACTATATATGGAATGAAATTCAAGCTACATTTCATTGTGGGACGAAGCATTCTAGATGTGGTCTACAAGTATATGCTAGATGTACAAAGAGGGTGACAAGACGAGCCAAATTTGAAATGAGTCGGTGTGAATAGATTCGTTCATTAAATTAAACCACAAGTTAAACTTGAAACTCATGCTGACCACTTTTAGCAAAATCGCTTGATTTTGTCAGTGTGGGGAAATGGATCCCCAGAGTGCAGGCCATTTCGGTCCTAAGCAGTCTCTCTCTCGTGGGCATGACGTTTGCAGTGCCATTTTGAACTTCATGACGAACCTGGTGCAAAGCTTCTCTACGTCTTGTTAGGTTTTGTTTGGTAGGTGGGATATAATTCCAAGTAGATTAATTTGCATCCTATCCAGTCTTTGAGACATTGCAAAATCTGCATATATCCTGATGTTGTCTGGACACAGATTAACAAAATACCACATAGGAGGCCAGTTATAATCCGAAAATGTCTCGCCGTTGCATTGCCACCGTCGCCATCTAGAATGATAGCATCTCGACATAGCACCTCCACGACATTTGGTTGCCGTCCCCTCTGCCCTCAGCTACAGCCACCTCAGCTCTTGGCTAGCAAGCGTGTTCACTTCTAATTTCCACTCGACAAGCCATAATCGCCCTCACGTTGTTGAAACCCGATTTTCATTGGCATGGTCAAGACATAGATCTCTAATCTGAGGTCGACCAAGGACCGGGTCTGATATCTAGGGATTGGGTTGAGTGCCGCCGAGCCCAAGATCCCATGCTCACGCTCCGATCTTGGCTCGGGTTAGTGTATGGTCGCGCCCCCTTTCCCCTCAATGAGAGAGGCGTGCAACTGAGGTCGAGGGTCGAGGGGGGAGAAAGAGGGGCTCGTGGCTGCTTTTGCCTTGGTCCATAGGTGGTCGCTGGCGTTAGGGGATGGTCGCCTGCTCTCTCGGTGCGGATGGAGAAGAAACAGCAGAATGAAGGGAGGAACATACAGGAATGTTCTTTGGACTCTTCTCCAAGCCAAGACGATATGGATTTTAAGGGGGGATGTGACCAGGACAAGGCCGGATCGCAGCTCGGCGTGGTGATCGTTAACCATTGTCCTCGTAGGTCGTGGGGTTGGTGGATAGCATACGTTGATATCTATGTTATATCCAGGAATTTGCCAAGCACTATCATATCTTTATTTAATCCGACTTTCTCCTGTAAAAAAGGTATAATCTACAGTACGTAACAGCCTGGTATTTTATGCTCGGTCTAAAGAATCCTTTAATATTCCGACATAAGTAACAATCTAGGAAGGTGAATAGGATGGAGCGTTGGAACATGCCAAATGTCCCGAGAAATTATTACGTGGTGTGACATGTCTTATAGCAACATTGCATTTAATCATTAGAACTTAAAATGTCAATCTGAATCCCGCCTTAATGTTATATCTAAATAGAACTTAAAATGTCCTATCGCAACTAAGTTAGAAAAATAGTAACAATAATTAATCGGTGGTCATGCTACAACCCTTTTAATTGGTCTACAACGTTATTTTATAGAATCTCCATCTTGTTTTCAAAATCTTTATTTTCTCTATTGCCACATCCAAGTTATCTCAGACTTTTTTTTTACTCATGTACTAAAGGCTTATATACACATGAATATGAAACCTATTGCCAAAAAATAACTTAAAAAAGGAATATTTAGGCACCATCCGCTAAAATTTATTATTTTCTTACTGCATTTACCGTGCGGTACCTGGAAATTTTTATGCACACATATATTTTTGTGGGAAGGTTGACACGTGACTAATGGAATGCTTGAAATATCTCCATTGCACAGTAAAACGATGTTGTCAATATTGGTATAAATGATATTTTTCTTGGATTCGGCTATAGCGGTAACCCATGCGATTAGTTGATTCGATGAGTAGGTTCTTATCGAGCTGTGATAAGTGAAGACCCACTGGGGACTGCCCTTTTCCTCTCCTCTTGCTACCACAAAATCCTAGACCGGGAACACAAACCTAACTTAAATCCTAGACCGGGAACACAACACCTAACCACTCTATTTCCAGCTTCGCGAGACAGTGCCATCTCAAGTCAAGCACTAGAAGGAAGGAAATGAGATAATCGCTGCGCTAGAAGAAAGGAAATGAGAGAACCGTTAGCAGTTCGTGTCTTCATGAAATTTGCACGATACCCTTCAATAGACATACCTACATCACCTGTATACAATTTTTTTTGGTCGAGACACCTATATACTTGAATGTTGCACGATCAGCCGAAATAATCTACCGGTATCATCAATCATAATGTCTACTGAAAATAGAATAATGTCATTCGAGCCCAATGACTCGAATAATTTGCAAAACAACCAAGAGCGAGAACGACCACATCTGAACGGGGAATCCTACCACAGATGGAATCCTTCCTAATACTATAATAACAACGAGACGAACGGGGAATCCTACCAAAGATGGAAGAAGAAGAAGAAGAAGAAGAAGAAGAAGAAGAAGAAGTTGATATTCTTTCCAACCTGATCTAGAACGAAGAAGAAGAAGAAGCATCTCTAAATAATAATCTCGACCTAAGTAAGCCATAAATTATATTTTTTGGCTGTAACCTGCATCGCCTAAGAAGAAGAAGAAGCATCTCTGGATATCACCTACGGGCACAACGACCTCATTATTCTTTCCCTAACCTGATCTAGAATCCGACGCTAACAAATACAACCTAAAGGCTTAGACCAGGCACATGTATAATCATGCGCTCGTGTTGTTCATGCGTGATTAGGGTTTACGCGAGGTTGCGAGTGTCCTGGCACCAGCGATCGTAGGAGACCTGAAGGTTCGGCCAGTCCGAGGTGGAGACGGTGAACTCTTGGAACCAGTTCGTGAGGATCACTTCCTGGTCGATCGCGGGGAGGCTCGAGATCACCTCGTCCATCGCTCGTTCGGCCTCGACCTTCTCAAGGCCGGTCATGACAGGGTACGAGAGACCGTTGCTCCCGTGGCAGCAAAGCGGGAGCCAGAGTGTGAGGAGCCCGAACTTCACTTCGCTCGGTATGGATGCGCTCTCTCGCCGGAGCTCACCGGACAAAATAGCTGCTTAAAGGAAGAGTACATATCAGTAATTCACAAGACAAAATTAACTTCCGAAGAATAAGACGAGATACTTTATTATAAGAAAAATTGAGACCATGGCTAGCTTAGAGATAATTCGTTTTTTGCATACAATAAACTAGACTAATACTAAACTAAACTTTAAAAAAAAAAAAAAGAGCATTACCAAAGATTTTGATGATATAGCCTTGGACTCTAGGGTTAGCACCATGACAAAGAGAAGCCAATCCCGAGGCAAAGCTCCATTGCTCCAACGCTTCATCCAGAGACCCGAAAACCCTGAGCTTGTTGGTTATCCACAGAAGCTCCTGCGCCAGCTTCTCCGCTGCCATCTCCCCTTCGTCCATGCCACCAGCTCCAGTGAGTTGCCGGCCGCCATGCCACGGGAGCGTGCCGCTCTTCATGTACCGGACCACCGCGCCGACGCACATGTTGACCCCCTTGAGATAGGAGTTGATGTAGGAGCCCATGGGGAGGGCACGGATAATGCTCGTCGGAAACAGGCCTGAGAGGACGTCCTTCGATCGGTTTTGCTGGAGGGAGTCGTAGAGGAGGCTCGAGGTGCGCGAGAACGCCAAAGACAGGGCCATTCGATTGATCTCCAGGAGGTCTTCGTGCCCGTCCCTCGCGTTCTCTTCCAGGATCCTATCGGCCATGGACATTGCAAACTCGTACTTCCTCGACGAGGCGGGTATGTCGTTTAACAGCGCCAAGATCTGTTCCCAGAGAAATCGGATGGTCAGTCAAATGGTAGGGCAAATTTACGCTGTATGACCATTACGGTCATCATTTCCGTGACGTAACTAGGGTAAGTTTTTAGAATTAAAATACATGGTGTCACGAACTAAATTCACGTTTCGACACACGATATACTCTTCCATCTTCTCCCAAAAACCACCCACTAATCATTCTTTATTAAACCTAACATCTCACTGATTAAATAATCTCGAGAAGCAAAACCAAAAGGTGAATGTCGTCCCATTTGTCGTTGAAATAGAAAACGGAAACATGCTGTGGTAAGAAGTTATTTATTTTATTACAAAAAAAAAAATGATCAAACAAGTCAGATGAGGACAAACGAGTCCGATGATCACTACAACAAACGACAAAGTAAAATATTTAAGGACAAATAGAAGAAGGAAAAGGAAAGCAAAAGGGGCAAAAAATGTTTTATTTTTTTGCTTTATTTTGGCGTTATTCGACAATTACGTGGCAAAGCAGGTGGAACAGAAGCTTGCATGCGAAGCATTTGTTCCCTGAAGTGCGATATCTGCCGCCACGACGGACGTTACACACCATAAATGCTGGCAAAACTAAAACTAAAGAGGCTCAGGAACCGACAGGGCAAATGACAAAAAATATTCGTACGTTAAAAAAACAAAAAACAAAACAAAACGAGCCGAACCGAACTCAAGGGGATTTCACAGTTGCTGGACATCTCCACCAATCCAAATTCGAGTCGCCGAAAGATGTCGAGTCTCTCTGGGAACACTTCCAAGTTTAGAAAACTTGGCTCCAAAGAAATTGAACACAAAACCCATTTCGTTTTAGGGCTTATAGTCTGAACCGTCACTGTAAAAACCGTCATCATCTAGGGTTTGCAACAAGAAGAAGAAGAAGAAGAGGAGGAGGAGGAGGAGGAGGAGCAACAATAATAATATACTATGATATAGCTGTGAATAGTTATAAGCATGTGCTGTATTTGAACTTGGAGCGGTTATACTTTACGTAAAAAGAAATCTTTTTTGCCACCATAGCTAAGAAACAGACTTTTTTTTTCATCTGAGGAGGGTAGTCTACCACGATGACATATAGAGAAGAAAAAAATGATTGCAATGAACCGTATGTTAAGTGGAGGATTTGCACATTAAGATGACCTTAGTGACTTATTTTTGTCATTAACACTCCTTATAAAAATGTAAAATGGTGCGTAATTACTCACACATAGCTAGTAAATAAGCAAAAACACTTACATGGGAGAGAGCTCGACCGAGGGCTCGAATCGAGGGACCATCCGCATCCTCGCGCAGGATCATCTCTAGCGACGGGGGAGAAGAAGGAAGCGCCAGTGCCGATGCTGACGTCGTCGTTGCAGTCGGATAAGTCAACAAAGGCGGGAAGTCGAAGGAGGCGCCGACGGAGGAGGCTAGTCGAGCTGGCTGGAGAGGGTACTGGAGGTGGTCGCCCAAGCCAGGGAAGTGGTCCTTGAGGACCCTGAGGAACCAGAGGGTGACCCAAGCCATGAGCATGACCATGAAGCGCAGGTGGTCGGAGAGCCGCCACCGGTTGGCCGAGGCGAAGGGGCTTTTGGAGGGAGAGGCGGCGGAGACTAGGGTTTTGGCCGCCATGTTGACGGTGGCCGTGAAGAGGGAGCTCATGAGAGATGAGGGCGATGATGATGATTTAGATGAGTAGTAGTAAGGTCTGGTTCTGACGCCGTAGCGCTCTATTGCTAGCGATCCTTTCATGGCGTGTTCGTTTTGATTTCGATGGCTGGCTAGAGAGAGAGAGAGAGAGGGGTTTTTGTGATGGGGCAAAAAGAAGTATTTATTGAGGATAAATGAGAATACCGGGAGCAAAACGACAAGAGAGAGAAAGAAAGAAAAAAGATAAATCTTTCCATCACACGTTGGCAACCGAGTCATTAAAATAGTGTAATCACGTGTTACGTTAATTGTAAAATAGCGTCATCACTTGTTACGTTAATTTCTCCATTTATTTTACGAAAAATAAATAATTTTAAATATTCTTTTTTTATCTCCACCAAGCACGGAAGTTTAAAGGTGATTGGAAACTCCGATTCGATCTTCCCCCATCTGGGAGGCATCTACTTGATCCCGATCACAAGGAGAGGCTCACCATGATGGGGGTATTTTTTTACCCCTTCCGAATAGTATGAAATGCATTAGGGGACCATCCTTTTGTTGCGGCATGCTCTTTAGATTTACGGATTCGCAGGACTACCCGAGCTAATGATAGAGGCAAGAACACTTTCTTTGAACATATATTGTTAAAAATATTTTTTTTATTAATTAATAATTTCAAGCAATATAAACGATTGCTTTTAGGAAAATATTTTTCAATTTATTTATTTTTTGCGAAACAAATGCACCATAATAACCATAATGGTCTTGATTTTTGAAAGGGTTGTCATTGTTAATGTTGATTCAATTTATCGATTCTCCGAAATGAACTGGCCCAATAGGGCATGTTACATGACGTTTTATATTTTTCTTTTGTTATAAGATTTGATAATTTTTCTTATAGACAAGGAGCCATAAGAAGTTTAAATATCTTTATGTATATGGCAGTGACAATGTGATTTGGAGTTGGGATCCATTGCAGCAGCTATTTCACCCTGTTTTGCTGCTTTGGAAACTAGTGAGAGGGAGCTTAACTAGTAACTGCTTCTAGGTTTGTTGGATATAAATGAACAAAAGGGGTGGGAGATTGGTGAGCTTAAGGACTTAGGAAGCATTGATACTTTCTGGGGACTCATATTGGACACTCCGACACTTTTCGATATGTGACCGACACATGGTTAGCGCTTCGAGACACGCCAAAGAACATATAAGTCCAACATCTCGGCGTGCCATTTTGACACGCATGGAGTCAATTTTAATCATTTTCATTAAATTATGGGTCAAAATGTAAATCTATCAAAAATATATATACTCAAGTCATACATCCAGCCACCCCAAAATTAATATACCTAGCCGGTTTAAAAAGACCTAATTGTGAATTTCTAACAGAAGAAGAAAAAACTCACCGATAATATTTTTATATATACGATGAATTCATCATGTATATACAAAAATATATATTTAATATATAACGTGTCCCAACGATATCAAAATTCTCTATTTTTTTAGAAATGATGTGTCGACGTGTCGTATCGTGTCGTGCAACGTGTCACGTGTCGGGTATCAATTTTAAAAACTTCTCATCGAAGCAAATGTTTATACTTGTAGATGAAGCTCACATCTACTTGAGCGATGTTACATACAATCTTTTCCGGAGACTCCCTTACAAGGCGGGCCAAGTGATTTCAGCCGTTAGATTTTCGCAATCTCGTGATGTCCACATTGTGACGGCTTAGATTGCTCAAGTTCATCATAGACTCGGTCCAGAGGAGGAGCGCCAATCCATAAATAAGAATGTCCTAACGTAGGGCTTCGCAAGGTAAATAGAACAAACTCAAATTTAATTTCCTAAAGCACGGTTGATAACTCTTAATAAGCATACAAGGAGCACCCTCAAAATGTGGGCAAAGCTCTTGTTATTCAGTACTAATGGTACGAAGGTACAAATTCTTATTGTCAGACTTTTTATCTTGCTAGAGTATTCGGGCCGTGAAATCCATGGAGGTTACGCTGTATACCATATAAAGGAGAGTGAAAGATGATGCAGAGTCCAGAAAATTTACAGCAGGAAAGGAACTCCGATCACAAAAATGCTATGGATGATATTTGAGCAAGAATGGAGGCTGTCTGCTACTGCTGAGAGAGTCCGGATTGGATTCGGCTCAAGCTTTTGGAGCATATATCATTTTCCAGTTTAGTATGGAGACTATTTTTCTCAGAGGAAAGCACCGAGTACACCGACGCTAGACATTGTGACACTGGATGCGAGGGGCTCATGCAGAGCTAGCTCAGACTTTCCGAAGCACCCGGGTTCAATTCAGTCTCTGTTCCACTGCTCAAAACAATACTTGGCGGAATGCTTCCCGCCTCTACTAGATCTCTAATGGTTGAAGAGGTAATGGCGTCTTGCGACATTTGGATTATCGCATTTTTAAAGATTGGATAGTTCCTATCTTGTGAACATGGAAACTTTCCCTCCTTCACCAGGTCTTTTAGCGTCTCCAATGCTGCCGATAGATTCTGATCAGATAGCAATGCGCGTAACAGTGATGCATAGACAAAGGTGTCGGGCTTCATTTCCTTCTCTTGCATCTGCCTTAGATATTCTAGGGCTTCATTAAGCCTGCCACACTTGCATAGACCATGTATAAGGGCCATATATGTAATTCTGTTGGGTGCACACCCTTTTGACAGCATATCATTCCACAGCGTAAGAGCATCGTCTGGTTTTCTGGTGTTGCATAATCCATCAATGAGAGATGTATAAGAAATCACATTGGGCTTCGTCTCTACCTCGTACATTCTGGATAGACAGAGTATAGCTTGATCGACAGCATTAGTTTTGCACCACCCATCAATGAGCAGGTTGTAGGTAACAACTGATGGGACAAGCGCGTTCCTCACCATCTCATTCAGCATATCATGAGCTTCCGGAACCCTTTCAGCCTTGCACAGCCCATTTATCAAGATATTATAGGCAATCACATCAGGCTGGCATCCGTGAGCACATAATCCCCGAAATAGCTCCAACGCTTGATCCACTCCTCGGATCTTGATCAAACCATTTAGAGCTGCGGAATATGCAACTATATCTGGGAGGAAACCTTCTGTAACCATGTTTTTAAGGAATTTACAACCCTCAAGCACTCTCCCATGATCGCATAATTGTTTAATGAGCTGAGTGGAATGTTTTATCCATGGTTCCTGCCCATGAAGACGCATCTCCTTCACACAGTTTAGAGCCCCTAATGCATCCTCTCTTCTACATAAACATCCATATATACAGTTACGTGTAAATTCTGTTGGCTCAAATCCAGCGTCCTTCATTTCTTGCATAAGTTCATTGGCTTCCTCGAGTCTGTTTAAATCACAGAGATTGCTGATCAAATTGTTATAAAGTAAAACGGTTCGCCTACAGCCGATCCGGACCATCTCGTGGAAGAGGCTCAGGGAACTTTCTGTTTTACCTTCCTTGAGCAGACCATTAATGACGATAGTAAAAGATGTTGTATCAGGATAAAACCTTTCCCCAGTCTTGAGGAGCTGATTAACATTCAGATCATCAACAGAGCAATGCCCCATCATCCCACGGAGCAAATGGTAAGCTTTAACCACCTCGTCATTCTTAACATAGAAACTCAAAACAGAATTACATACCAAGGTTTTAGCTGCAGTGTCCACATCCTTCGGAATTTCCCTGAGCAATTTGGTCAGCTCTCCTTCTTCAGAGAAATAACTGGTAAGCTTATTAAGCAAGTTAACGTCCGGCACGATGCCGTACTCACTCATATCCAGATACAATTTAAAAGCATCCTCGAGGTCTTTATTCTTACATAACCCTTCAATAAGCACATCATATAGTGCTATATCAGGAGGAATACCTGACTTTCGCAATTTATCAAACAACTGGAGAGCTCTATCCAACCTCGATGCCCGCACAAACCCATGAATCAAAACACAAAATGTCTTCTCATTCAGTCTCAAATTTCGACCTTCCATGTTCTCAACTAATTCGAAAGCCTTGTCCACCTCACCACACTTGCTGAAAGGCAGCAGCAGGACAGAACACACGTGAGGATCCACCCAGCCCCGGTCATACATTTCATCAAAAATCTTCAGAGCCACGTCGAGCTTCCGCGAATTGCAGTAAATCTGCAGGACAGAGGTCAAAGTATACTTGTCTAAGTCCCATCCAAGATCCCTCATCTCCTTCAATCTCATCTCAGCAAGTTCAATCGCATCCGACTTGGCGATAGCCTCCAATAGACAATTATAGCTATAACTGTTCGGGACACAGAGACCCAACTGCTTAACCTTATCAAACATCACATTAGCTTCTTCAACCATACCCACACTCCCCAAACACCTAATAAAGTACCCAAAAGCACCGGGAGTCATCTTACACCTAGAATCGACAGCCTGAACTGCCAAAGCTCTCATTGCGGCATTCTGTCGAGCACGAGACAGCGTACACGCCATGGCATTATAAGTGTAGCAATTGTGTGCGTACCCATTCTGATTTGAAGCCCAAGTAAAGAACTTGAGAGCGATTTTCCAGCTCTTGAGCTCGTGCAGCACGGATTCGACGACTCTAGTCGAGAGTGACGGTGCAAGATCCGCAAGCTGCGGGTCGTCGGGCGTGAAGGGCCGTCTGGTGAAGATGGCGAGGAGGCCGCGAGCGATGTGAGTGGTGTCCGGAGGAAGGGAAGAGAAGCTATGAGCTGTGATGGAAGTGGGTCTGCGAGAGCGATGGTCGATGACGACGGAGATTTTAGCGAGGAGGACCCGGAGGGATGCGGATTGCCTCATTGCTTTGAATGCTTTTTCTGTTCTGAGTTGTTTTTGGCGCTAATTTAACGTCTCATATTTCGTTAGGCTTTGTTGAGTACTTATTGGATGGATGGAAGGGAAATACATACATACATACATATATATATATATATATCTTTTAGATTTGAATTAAATAAAGATCAATTAGCATGAAATTATTATTAAAGTTTTTTGCGTGGCAACTAACTTGCTCTCCTTTGCCAGATGGCTTGATATTTATCATAATTTTGGCATGGGCGACATTCGATGAAAGTTTTAATTCATAATTTGTCATTTGCAGTTTCTATCTCTTATTAAATTTTATCTCAGAAAATGGTAAATTGAAATTATACGAGGATTTTGACTCTTATTGGTTAAACTTTGAAAATAAAATAAATGAAAGATAACATTTTCAATCATACTCTATCATCCTCACAATTTATATATATTCTATTTACATTGAATAGTAAAAAATGGACAAGAAAGAATATCAAGATCTTATCTCATATTAAGTCTGAATTCAGAAAAAAAAAAAACAACTAAATTAGAGAGAATGTGTTAAATTGTACTTTTCATAAACACGATTTATTTTCAATGTGGTTTCTCAAATCTCTTTGTAGAAGGCGAAGGATTTCGAGCCAAATATAAAATTCTGCATAAAAAGTTTCGTTGCTCAACAGCTCTTAACACACATTGTACCCCGGCGTGCGCCTCTTGCACCACTTGAGCACCTTCCCTAGGGATTCCGTGTGGACTCCGTCCGCACGGATGACCCCGCCGGCCTTCTTCGCGAGTCGGCTTACTCGTCGTGGATCGCATGGCCACGTCCTCATCGGCCACAAAGACCCGGCCTTCAAAGGATTTGAGCCGATAAACCTATCATCTGCGATGCCATGAAACGTGACGTACCGAGAAAATTCTCAAGGAAAGTATAAATAGAGAAGGAAATAATAGAGAGAGGCGTAACTATTTCCACTCCATTCCGTTCGTCGATTCTCCCTCTACCAACTTTGTCAATTGGAGTGGGAACCCTAAGCAAAAGGGCAGCGAAGGAGGAGGAGGCCGAGATGACAAAGCTGCGTCGCTGCCAAGCGATCTAACCCTTTACACCGGATGAGGCGAGCTATGGCACATGGGGAGGTGCCGCTACGGGAGTTCTAGTCGAAGGAGGAGATGTGGAGCCATACATTGAGATCAAGGTGTACCTGTTTGATTTAGCATTTAGAAGGGGCTTGGGGAGCTCTAAAGTCCTTCGGCCAAATGCAAATAGCGTCCTACTAGATGCGTTACTTCCTAACCCATGATTATGAATATCCCTTAATTATAGCACATCAAGTTATTGAATAAAGATGCTACATTTGAAAATTTCTCCCTCTCTCTCTATTTCCCTAGAAGATCCTAGAATACTTACCCTAAAAAGAATAATGTTAATGGATCGTTTTTTCTAATGGAAGTCGGATTGGGATTATGTAAATTTTTCTTTGGACAAATGGGGATGCTATTAAGCCTGAAAATATATCGACATTAACCATTTTTGGGAAATTAAAAGATAATTACTATGAAATCTCTATTTGAATGTGTGGCACATTGTCCAGCTGAGCACAAAGTACGAGAGCTCTTCGGTTGTCTGGTCATCTATAATCAAACATTAAACAGATCAAAAACGCTCCGAAAAGGTCGGAGAAAGACGCAAAATCGAAATGACAAAAGAGCTAAAGTCAGAGTTAACACAAATAGATAAGGCCAATTATCCGGCAACTTGGAACAATGCAATAGCAAAGATATAAAAAGCTTTTGGCTTTCAAGAGATGAGGTTTTAGGTCAACAAGACATGTCACTTCCAGGCATGGGACACTCGGTTCTTTTGGCGCTTCTTTACTGTTTGCCGAGTCATCCGCGGAATCCGTTTGTAAATCTTGCCAGTAGAAACCGTTTGGTAAAAATTGCTTTTGATAAGTTTTCACCCGGCAAATTTTGACTAACTTTGAGAAGTAAATTTTTACTTCTCCACTTAGATCACTTCTTCAACTACCGACCTCCGCCGCCTCCCGCCCTTTCCAGCCGCCCCCCCTCCCCCGCTCCTGTGGCGCCGTCTGTGCCCCCCGCCGCCGCCCGCCGCTCCGCCCCGCGCCTTCGCGTCGCCGCCCTGGCCTCGGCCGCTCCCCCCCCCCCCCCCCCCCCCCCCCCCCCCCCCCCCCCCCAACCCCCAACCCATGGCGGGAAATACTTTTGCTTTTAAGGAATCAACCGATTTTTTGTCACTTTATATATCTGCAACATGGTTGTTAGGACGGTAAACCTGTCTTCATGATATGTCCAAAACAGGGCTTTTCGAAATCTCTACATAAATTTCAATCAGACTGTAGTTTAGATAGAGCGTCAATCGAACTTTCGGGTCTTTGTTTCTCCAGGATTTCGGCAGTGCAAATCGAGAGCTCGATTACTGCAGCATCAAAAAGCTGGAGAGTGGTTCGATACCGAATATTAATCCATGTTAACGCTGGGAAGAGATGGTAGTCG
This sequence comes from Rhodamnia rubescens, assembly GCA_021437795.1. NCBI lineage: Eukaryota > Viridiplantae > Streptophyta > Magnoliopsida > Myrtales > Myrtaceae > Rhodamnia > Rhodamnia rubescens. Next base: position 1,368,615 of record JAILYA010000021.1, read on the forward strand.
GAGGCAATTTTGCATCTCAAGGATGGGGTGGGAACTATGAAGGTGGCGTCATGCCTTTCATGGTTGTCACTGCGGTGTTGCGGCCATGGGAGGTCTCCTGTTTGGTTATGACCTCGGCATCTCGGGTTGGTCGCTCGTTTCTTGACAGTTCAAGCTTTGAGATAGTTCACTTTCTAAATAATGCGTGCGCATTTGGTACATACATATGTATTAGAGTAATTAAATATTAAACTACGCCTTCATCTAACAGCTTAAACTTTTAGAACAGGTTAGCAGTGGTCCCACCAAATTTCACATGGTATCCGAAGCAGGTTCAATCCTAACCTGTTATTGTTTGTTTCGACTATTTTTTCTAGTTACCTTGTTGCAGTGTTGTCACCATGGATGAATAGGATAACAGCAAGAAATTGCCGATCGCAACTCCTTCAACTTAAGGAATTTTCTTCCTTGGTCATGAGTTGTAACCGTAGCTCTCGAAGGCCGTTCAAAACTTGACCACATCAACGATAAAATCAAAGCTCCTTCAGAAGATGATTCCGGATATGAAGAGCAGCTAGCCAATGACAACTCCATCATGTCCTGGATCTTCAACTCCATGGAGCCCCAATTCTACGAGATTTTTGCATATTCCAATTCAGCTCAAGGATTATGGGATGCGTTGGTTTGAATGTATGGGTATCTCAGAAATGCCTCTCGGATTTTTGAAATCCATCAAGAATTGGCAAACTCAAGGCAACAAAAGAATCAATCGTTTACCTCACATCTTGAAAATTTCAAGAGGAGGTGGGACGAGCTTCGACAATACCGCCCCGCCACTCAATCCGTTGTTGATCATGTTTGCAGAGAGGAGGAAGATTGGATCTTTCAACCTCTAGCTAGCCTTCGGCCAAAATATGGTGATATCAGACGACAGATCCTCATGAGCCATGTCTTGCCATCTCTCAATGAAGTCTGTACCACGATTCGGAGAGAGGAAACTAGGCATCGGGTCATGAATCCAGCGTCGGCAAACATAAAAGGAGTTGCTGAGATCTCGGCCCACAATGTCGTGACCAACAAATCGGCGAAGGATGTCGCTAAATTTGCCAAGGGAAAGACGAAGAAAATCGGTCATTTCCATTGTGAACACTGCAATCATGATGGTCACACCAAGGACCGAGTGCTTGGGTCCTTCATCCTCATTTGCGGGTCGGTAGAAAGAAGGGGCCAAAAGCAAAATTTGCTATCCAAAATGATCCCATTAACCCAACTGAATTCAAGGCCAAACTTGAGAGCTTGGCAAATCAATTTCAACAACTTTTACAGAGCCAAGGATCCAACATTAAGAAAACCGGATCAACCCGCCCATTTGTTGAATCAAGCCACATGGTACAAACTTCTGGTAAAGTGCTCTCGACTCAATTAAAAAATCAGTTTGTTATAGATTCGAGTGCCTACGATCATATGTGTAATTCATATCAAATGATGGTTAAAATTATCTTCAATGATTTTCCTCCTATTACTATTGCTAATGGAGCACAGGTTCCAACACAAGGAGCATGAAAATTCAAATTGTTGTTGAAGAGTTTTAATGCTTTGATCGTACTTGATTTGTCTTCAAATTACTATTTGTTCGAAAGAATGGAACCGCAATGTCATTTTTTCTCGCTTCTAAGGCGATGTTTCAGGATTGTATCACCAAGAGGATGATTGGTGAAGGGAGGTTGCAAAATGAACTCTATGTCATAGATCAATACCCTCGGGTGTTGAATGCAACCCAAAATGCTAAGAAGACATCGGAACTATGGTATAGACGCATGGGTCATCCATCCGATCGATTTTACACATTCTTTATAAATCTTTATCTCATGATTCTAGTTCATGTGATTGTTGTCATTACGCTAAACAACATAGACTTCCTTTTCCTAAGAGTACACATTTCTCTTCGGAATTATTTGATTTAATTCATTCGATGTCCGGAGTGCTCCCATTGAGTCTGGGGATGGCTATAGATATTTCGTCTCCTTTATTGATGATAAGTCTTGTGCTACATGGATGCATATGCTCAAAACCAAAAGTGAGGTTCTTATTGTTTTTCAGGAATTTTGTGCTATGATACAAAATCAATTTAAGACGAACATGAAAGTGTTGCGCACGGATAATGGGACGGAATACACCAATCAAGCATTTCAAGCTTATTTGCACAACTTGGGTATTATTCATCAAACTTCCCTGTGTTGGGACGGCCCAACAGAATGGCATGGAGAGAGGAAAAATCGTCATCTTCTAAAAGTTACTCAAGCCTTACTTTTTTCGGGGAATATGCCCAAAACATATTGGAGTGACGCTGTTCTCACCAATTGCTATATTATTAATCGGATCCCTAGCCAAGCGCTTGATTACAAGATTTCGATAGAAATTTTATATAGGGAAATAGGTCAATGTCTTACATTTGAGGGTTTTTGGCAAGACATGCTACGTTCACTCGAACAATGATAAACTCGATCTACGTGCTTGGAAGTATGTATTCATGGGCTATTCTTTAGCTAAAAAGGGATACAAGTGTTACAAGCCCACCACAAAGCTCCTCCATATATCCCGTGATGTTCACTTTGATGAGACTAATATGTTTTATTCTCGTAGGAACCAACTTTAGGGGGAGTACACCGAACTCTCAATAGATTATTCAAAAATTGCTCCTGTCCCTATTCTTTGCTTCACCTATGGTACCCACAAATGTACCCAATTAAGAAACAACTTATAGAGGACAATTGGAACATGACATCAAGCTACAAGCAAAATCCAAAGTCGATGGATGAAACTCACTCTAGGGAGGAAATCATGACAGAAGAATTTGCATCATCACCACCGGTTCGCCGATCTATGAGGATTTCTAGGCCTTCTACTAGACTCATAGATTTTACCACA